>CM057337.1:417530088-418808222 GCA_030015575.1 Agapanthus africanus
TTTAAGAGAAAGATTGGTATAGATGGACAGGTAGAGACCTACAAAGAAAGGCTTGTAGCGAAAGGTTCTCGTCAAAGAACAGGATTGGACTATGATGAAACTTTCTCTCCAATAGCAATGTATAAATCCATTCGGATCCTACTTGCTATTGCTACTCACTATGACTATGAAATCTGGCAGATGGACGTTAAAACTGCATTTCTAAATGGTGATTTAGAAGAATGTATTTTTATGGATCAGCCAGAGGGCTTCATTGACAGTAGGAGCAGCGGGAAGGCATGTAGGTTGCTTAAATCAATTTATGGATTAAAGCAGGCCTCACGGAGCTGGAACGTCTGCTTTGATGATACAAACAAAGAGTTTGATTTTGTCAAAAATGTAGATGAACCAAGCATTTATAAGAAGATTGTAGGGAGTACTGTCACATTCCTCGTATTGTACATGCAAGACATTCTCCTGATAGGAAATGATATTCCTATGCAACAATCGGTCAAATTATTCTTATCACAAAGGTTCTCCATGAAGGACCTTTGTGATGCCTTTTGCATTTTGGGCATTAGGATCTATAGATATAAATCCAAGAGGTTATTAGGATTGTCCCAATCAAAGTACATAGACACCATCCTAAAAAGGTTTAGTATGGAAGATTCTAAGTATGGTGCCTTGCCCGCTTGTCATGGAATCACTCTCTCTAAGGACTTCTGTCCGAAGACAGATGAAGAGAGAGCTCCCATGAGCATTATACCCTATGCTTTAGCCGTAGGATCTATAATGTATGGGATGTTATGTGCTCGCCCTGATGTAGCTTATGCACTAGCTGTAGTAAGCAAGTATCAATCCAACCTAGGAGAGAAACATTAGATAGCAGTGAAGAACATTCCCAAGTACTTGCGAATGACTAAAGAATTGTTCTTGGTGTATGATAATAGGGATCTCCAGATGGAGGCCTTTACCGATTCCAGCTTCCAAAGTGATAAGAATAACAGCAAATCTATCTCAGGCTTTGTATTTACCCTCAATGGAAGGGCGGTTAGTTGGAAAAGTTCCAAACAGGATACCGTTGCAGACTCCACGATGGAAGCTGAGTATACTGCTCCAAATGATGCTGCCAAGGAAGCAGTCTGGATGAGGAAGTTCATCGCGGAACTAGGAGTAGTTCCAACCATTGTTGATCCAATACCATTGTATTGTGATAATAATGGAGCTATGGCGTTAGCCAAAGAACCAAGGTCCCATCAGATGTCCAGACACATCCAGAGGCGATATCATTTGATCCGGGAGATAGTAGATCGCCATGAGATGGAGATTCGGAGAGTAGATACAAAGAATAACACTGCGGATCCACTCACCAAGGCCCTACCACTGCCGCATCATTAGCGACTTTTTGAGATGTTGGGTATGAGATACGCCAATAACTGGCCTTAGTGCAAGTGAGAGATTGTTGGATATATGTATGCCCTAGAGGCCATTATATGTATAGTGGATGCTTGGACATGTATATATGTATATAGATGACTTTCTTGCTCGACATGATAGTATGCTATCTGGTTTACTTTATCTTGACTTGTTCATTTGATCAAGCATCTTACTCATTTATGACATGCTGATAAAGCCCATAGGATATTTGCTTGACATCTGTGACTATGATGCAGATCATACTAGTATGACACAAGTAGTTAATGAGCATATCCTTAAACTATTCCTAGTCGTGGGTGTATCGAGATGGGACATCGATATTCCAGAGTATACTAGCGTATACTATTCTTGTCCTATATGATGGGCGATGGATGATCCCATATCCATCTGGTGAGGTGACACAAAAGATTGTTTGCGGGTGCTCAGTGGAGACTGGGTACACTAAACAAACTCTCTGAGAACTCCTATGTGGTATTATATCTATCGCCGGATAGCAGTTCTCAGGTGACAAAGGTACATGTTAGTCTGTAGACCCAAGATCGTCATAGAGTCTTGTGTGTCCTCCCACTATACTTTGATCACCACCTTACCACAGCTTTACTTAGTCGTCCAAACAGGTGGATTTTGGGTACAGTACTGAGTCACATCGAGGCAATGAGCGATAGGAGGGGTTTCGTCTCTCCCGGTATTGGGTGTTGATTTTGTGCTATGCTCGATTGGCTATAACCGGAAGTCCCTAGCCAGGGCTGCTGAGATTTACTGATAAGTGTTATCAGTAGTTTCTCGATCTGTTATAAGCCATACACCGGTATGACTTATTGAGTTATTGGGGTCGACGATTCCATCCCTAGACTCGATATGCAACATATCTGACGAAGAGACTGGACTGTACGGAAAGTTTTTCCAGTTTCCTCGATGGGAGTTTTGACAGTTTCGCTAGTTTTCTTCTGATCGCTCAATACCCGGGTGGCCACTACATTTTGCTGACCGCTTGCGGCTTGTGGGTGTTTGATATGATCATCTTCTAGTTCTGGAGTATTGACGAGTGTTAGAGTCCTACAAAGAAGTTTCCTAGCTCAGGCGAAACGATGTGGTGTCTATATGAGATATGGGCGGGGACCCGATTAAATGCATGTTTGTGATACCGTATATTAATCGGGCGTTTTTCTATTGGTCGGATCGTATGTGATATGACCGGCTTGTTAAATCATGTGTTGATTTTAACATAGAATTTTTGCTAAATTCTTTATTAAACCTTTTTCTATTTGTATGCATCCATGTATGCATATGTTTATGTTGATGCACATGATGATGTGCTTGCACAAATACGTGCACACATTGTATCATGGTTGATGATACACAAGTGGTGGCAATGCAAGACTCGCATGGTTCATTTATATATATATATATATATATATATATATATATTAGTTTTGAGAAAAAGAAATAGAAATGAGATTAAATCATGGTTGATTATTATCCACACTTGACTATTCTTTGACCTAATTCACACCATGGTTTAAATCTCATTTGTCTTTTGACTCAACACTAAAATATCTAGATATTAGTTAACCATGGTTTGTCATGAGGGATATATCTTTGTTATTTTAATTTTCTATGATCATTTTCTTTTGAGAAAAGCATTTGCCATCATCTTCTTCTACCTCCAAGCTCTCTTGAAATTTCTAGTGAGTGAGGTTGATAAAAAGAAAGGGTTTTGAATAGAGAATACAAACCACATCATCATTCTACACACATCTTGTCCATTTATGTAGGATGTTTGCTACACTTCTTTTAAAGATCATGTAAAGCAAGGAGCTTTGGGCAAAGGGACTTCGGGTGGATCATCGTGGACGAGGAAGGGCTCTAGCGATCCGTTTCAAACTCTCAAAGGTCCAAGGAATCACCAAGGGAGGTCTACAAAGGTTATAATTTAATCACTTAGTGATAGATTCTTATTGGTATTTAATACTATTATGTGTTACCCTAAATATTCTAGTTAAGATTCATGGTTAGTTTGCTTAGCACCTCTCTATATGATAAAGTGGCATGTGTGATGCTTCCAAACCCTAGATTAGGTGCTATGTTAACCCAACAGCAACACTAGAAAGTTTCCTGTATAATTGAAACTCCAGATGTGGTTCTTGTTAGTGTTTATGCCCTAGAGGTCATTACTGTATCATACTAGTTTATATATTACTTAATGGAAGCTTGGGATATTCATAGTTGTATTGACAGTCTTGCTAAAAATGGTAGTATGCTACTTGGTTTGAGTCTACTTTAATACATATGTTTCTTTTAACGTGTCGCTTATACATATTAGTAGAGCCCTTAGGATCTTTGCTTGATTACCGGCGTTGTGATGGCAGTCACACTAGTGGGGGCTGCGTAGTCTATAAGCAACATCCTATACAGGTCCCTGTTCGTAGGATTATCAAGACAAGGCATCGATACTCCGGAGTAGACTCGTGTATACGCTTTTCATCCCAGTTAGGGAGATGGTCTGTCCCACAGCCATCAATACGTCGTACTGGAGATAGTATGCAGGTGCTCATTAGGTTACGGATACACCGGACAGGACTCGCCAGGAACTGCAGGTTGGATTTATACCCATCGTTAGATAGCAGTTCCCAGGTGGCATGAGTACAGCTTAGTCCGTCGACTTGATACTGCTACTTCATCTCGGGTGTGTTCCCACTGTACTTAGATTACTACCCTACCACGGCTCAAAGAAGTCGTGCAAACAGGTAGTAGTTGGGTGCAGTCCCGAAGCACTTGGTGGCAGTGGCGGTTAGACAGGATTCGTCTCTCCCAGTATTGGGGGTTGATATCGCGCTGTGTATGGAGAGCCATTACGCAAAGTCCCTGGCCTGGGCAGGCGAGATTTACTGGTGGCTTCCAGTAGTTTCTCAAGGTGTAATGGGCTTCACTCTGACACGACTTATACCGCTATTAGGGGTCTGACGTTTACCGCCCCTAGGCTCGATATGCGATAGTCCTAGACGAACATACCAGAATGTATGGAGATTATCACATTAGGCTCAGTTGGAGTTCGGATGGGTTTCCTCATCATCCTTCTTATCGACATCTACCTGGGGACCGTTACGTACATCTAGTACCGCTTGCGGCCTGTGGTTAAACCCACCGCTAGCGTAGTGTCAAGTCTTTAGAGTCCCACAGAGAGAGTTTCCCTGCACCGGGCAAAAGGTGTAGATGACGTAGGGTTTTACGGCAAGGCCGCGATCACTTACGTACACTTGTGCACGTATTATGATCGGGCAGATATTACTAGCGGGCTTTGGTTTAAGCCAGATTCTAGTATTATACAGATGGATTTATTTAGTCAAAAATTATCCGTATTTTTCGGAAATACGGATGGGAGCGGCGGTCTCGTAATTTGTCGGGAAGCTTCTAGAAGAAGGTGACTCATTTGTGTTTAATTCTTTTTAGGATTTAAACAAATGAGGTGGAGAGATGAGTTGTAAGTTTTCATTAATTGCTTAATGACTCATGAGGTGATTCACCATTTAGTATTAAATGAAGTTCACAAGATATTTCTAGATATTTGATCAAAAGATATTTGTATGCTTCATTATATTCTTTCAGGAGTTATTATTCATATCATTATCACAAAAGATTTCTCTCTCCTTAAGTCTTCATCTTCTTCCTCAAACCCTAATAGCTCTCATGAGTTGAGAATCCTAGGGTTTATGTGACTAAGTAATCCATCTAATTACTCTACACCCTCTAGGACTTCTAGATTAGCGATCTAGAAGCCGTAGTTTTCTCAGATTCGAGATAGGAGCCCGGACTATAGACACTCGGGCGGATCGTCTTTGACTCGAGGAGGTGTTGATGTGCCCTTGTTCCATAGAGCCTACGAGGTGTGGAGGATAGCGATGAAGACCCGAAGGACAAGTAACGTGAGGTATAACTGCGAATCGGAGTAGTTAAACCTCTCGTAGTTTGCTAGTAATGGTTTAGACATGATCCGTGTGTTCAAGTCCGTGTTACAAAACTTTGATAATTGTTTTTCATATATTCCGCCTCCCCACAAGCTCGTAGGGTGCGTGACATGGACTTAAAGTTTTTACCCCTAACAACCTATAACCTTGATGCTTGCCAACAAGTCATAGGCCGCTAGTCAAGTTCAACCCGTCATTGACCTAGATTAACTCGAGCCCACCCGCACAAACCTTTGACGCTTGCCAACAAAGCTATGCGACTGTTTCGATCAGTAGCATATCCATTTAACAGATAAATATCACTCAGATATTGTTCACTATGTCTTGATGCTTTCCAATAAATATAGCACGAATACTAGGTGCTACCCATCTGAAATAACGGAGAGCTATGCTTGGTTTTGGCGAAAAAGCCCATTAACATAATGAACTTGATATCGTTGAAAGAACCGAGTAGTTTTGAAAAGGAGTGGTTTAGGCTCTGCTTTTGAAAACTAGTGGTTTTGAGGAAAACCAAGTAATCCACAGTAACATATGTTAGTTATATGTATGCCCTAGAGGCCATTACTGTACATGCGATGTATATTGTAGTGGATTCTTGGACATATATAGGGAGGACTTTCTTGCTTGATATGATAATATGCTATCCGGTTGCTTTTTATCTTAACATGTACACTTATTGTCTCTCTATTACATGTATATAAAGACCTTAGGATGAGTACTTGACTACCAGGATTATGATGCAGATCATACTAGTGGGGCAGAGGTAGTCGGGAAGTACATCCTTAGATTGTTCCTAGTCGTGGGAGTATTGAGACAGGGTATCGATACTCCAGAGTAGACTAGTGTATACGCTTCTTGACCCATATGATGGGCGATGGATGATCCCACATCCATTGGTGTTTGACATCAGAGAAGGTATATAGGTGCTCAGTGGAGACTGGGTACACTGGACGGACTTGACGAGAACTCCTAGATGGTATTATACCTATCGTCGGATAGAAGTTCTCTGGTGACACTGGTACAGGTTAGTCTGTAGACTCAAGATCGTCATACAGTCTTGTGTGATTCCCACTGTACTTTGATTTCCACCATACCACGGTCAAGAGATCGTGCAAAAAGGTGGTTTTTGGGTACAGTCCCGAGCCACATGGAGGCAATGAGCGATAGGAGGGGTTTCGTCTCTCCTGGTATTGGGAGTTGATGTTGCGCTATGCTCGATTGGCTATAACAGGAAATCCTTGGCCAGGCTTGCTGAGATTTATTGGTAAGTGTTACCAGTCGTTTCTCGAACCGTTATGGATCTTGCATCGGCATGACTTATGAAGCTATTGGGGTCTGACGTTATACCACACCCAGGCTATGATATGCGACATATCAGACGAAGAGACCGGACTGTACTGTAGTGTTACTGGATTCGCAGGAGTACGAGCAGGCTTGCTTGTGTTGGAGATAGTGCCCTCAGAGTCAATTATTAGGTCACAGGTACGTGATTGTAATGATTGAGGGAGGACCTATCCCGGTAGGACAGTCTTACTCGAGATGATAGTATGCTATCTGGTTTACCTTTATCATCGTGTACTGTTTTAAGTGACATGACACGTCGCTATTACACGTTGATAGAGCCCCTAGGATTTTTGCTTGACCACCAGCAGTATGAGGGCGATCATATAAGTGGGAGCTGGGGGTCTACAAGCTTATCCTTAAAAGGTCCCTAGTCGTGGGAGTTTTGAGACTGGGCATCGATACTCCATTAGTAGACTAGTGTATACAGTCGAGACCCCGACGAGGGGCGGTGGCCGGTCTCACAAGCCACTGGTGTCAGTTGGATCACCTAAGATGTATACAGGTGCTCATTGGGTTATGAGTACACCGGACAGGACTCGCCGGGAACATGCTAGTTGGTCATATACCAGACGTCAGATGGCAGTTCCCTGGTGACATGTGTGCAGGTTAGTTCATCGACCTGGGGATCGTCATTTGTCTCGTGTGAGTTCCCACTGTACTTTGATTACTACCCTACCACGGCTCAAAGGAGTCGTGCAAACAGGTTTTAGTTGGGTACAGTCCCGAGCCACATGGAGGCAGTGAGCGTATCTTCAGGGGTTCGTCTCTCCCGGTATTGGGGGTGAGGTCGTGCTGTGTCTAGGAGAGCCATTACACAAAGTCCTTGGCCAAGGCAAGGAGATTTACTGGTAGGTATTCCAGTAGTATCTCAGGGTGTTCTGGGCTACACTCCGACACGACTTGTACCGCTTTTGGGGGTCTGACTTTTACCAACCCCCTAGGCCCGCCATGCGATACTCATAGACGAACGGACCGGACTGCACGGATATTGTCACTGACAGGCTCAGTAGGGTTGTCAGGCTGAGTTCACTCACAGACATCCCTTTTAGTCAGTACCTGGTAGCCCGTTACGTATTGGCTTATACCTCTAACGTGCTAGTGGTTAAATCCACGACCAAGGTGTCGACGAGTCTTTAGAGTCCCCCACATTCAGTTACTCAGCTTTCGGGCGAAAGGTTGTAGAGGCCGTATGGAGATATGGCAAGGTTCGATCAGATACGTGCGGTATTGCACGGATCGTGATCGGACGGTTTTTACTAGCCGGCTTTGGCTTAAGCCGGATTCTAGTATTTGATAATGTAGTTTTGTCTTTTTGCATTTGTATCCGGACGGAATACAGATGCGTGTGTGTATGCACAGTATCGGGGTTTTCCTGTAATTTATTACGGGACCAGTTTTCTGGAGTTGCCAGTTTGCATTCCGTTCCGGCCGGTTTTCCTTTGTTCTTTCCCGGCCGGACTTTTCCGATGGAGGGGATTATTTGCAGTTTGCAAATAATATCTTGTGGAGGGGTTCTTTGTATATTGCCATGCTCCATACCTTGCATTAATTAAGGTAAGGTTGGGTATGGGTTTTGAATGTGAATTTTGTGTTGGAAATTGGGTTTGGATTTGGCCGGCCACTGTTTGGATGGGGTTTTGGGAATGGCCGGCACTGTTTGGGAATGGAGGGGAGTGTTTAATTATTTGGTGTGGAGAATTTTCCTTCATGATTTATTTTCGTGGGCCCCCCCCATTAGTGTGTGTGTGTGTGCTGTGAAGGGTGGATTTCATTTGTGCATGTTTTAATTTGTGCATTAATATATTGAAAGGGGGTCCTAGCTATTTGAGTGTGCTGTTTCTTTTTACAGCAAGAAAAGATGCATGCTTCCCATATCATTTTCCAGTGAGCTCAAAAGTTTTTTTTTTGGCCGAGCTCTTTTTTCTTAGCATGCTCCATGATTTTTCTTGCAAGCATCAATGGAAAAATTCTTATAAAAATTCCTCCATCGTGGCAACCTCCAAAACCCCAAAGAGACAGCTATTCTACATTATATTCTACAGTATATCTTGGGCACGTCGAGTAGCCGGCTTCGTGCCCGAGTTGCCTCGGCATTGAGGTGGGAGCCCGTAAACAAAGTAGGCGATGTGGTGCACTTCCGGCGACGAGGAAAAGACGGGACTTTTCCGCAGGAGATCGGGACCATGTCGAGAAGACCGGAGGACTTGGATCGTCGGTATATCTCTAACCCATCTTATAGTTAGCTAGGACTAGTTAATGGTCCGATCCGGTTAAAGTGCGCGGTGGTGCCGGTTTGCAAAGTCCGCAAAATTTAAGTTTATCACCGCTTCCGCATTCCGGCGTCGGATTGACGGCCGGGGCGCCGCCGTGCACTTACAGTGGTATCAGAGCCTCCCCATTAACTTAGTCTAGCTTTGTGTAATGTGTTTGCATTTCCGATCGATCAAAAAGTCCAAAAACCCGTATTTTTGCACATCAGTTTCTGTCGAATTTTTTTTGAGTCCAAAAATTTTTCAGGTTGTCTCAGAGTGATGTGCAGGGAATTTTAAGGTCACTGTAAAAATTTGGTTCAACGATCTCATTATACCGCCGCGGAAGGGCGGCCAAACCCCTGCTTTGGCCGCGCTTCCGCCGCGGATGTAACTGTTCACCCCCCCAAATTTTTGCAGTATGTTCCTGAATGATAAATGTGGTTTTTGGAATATTAAAATTGGGCCCAGATTTTCTGTGGTTGCTACAGTTTTGTTTGGGGGCCCACTTGTTAATGTTTAATCAATCGGAAAATTTTAAACACATTTTTCACAGTATTTACATTATATCTGCGACCGTGAATGTCACTCGATCGGTAAATCCGGTCTAACTGCTATAGCCCGGTTAGACGGATTTGCGAACGTGATTTTCACGTTGATGTTCTATGCATTTGCTGTGATGTTGCGGATCGGTCGTGGGGGATAGCCTGGATGCAATGCTAGTACTGTTTTGTTGTATTATGTACATTTGATATTGCGGGGCGAGCGTCCGACATGTGGACTGCCGTCACTGCCTGTTTGTATTATTCTTTTGGGGCACGACCTGGTTGCGGTCGATGTACCCGGTGTATGTATATTTTACTTTCTGTACTAGGGTTGCCCCGCGGAGGGGTGCACGGATAGCCGGGTTCTAGAGGGCAACAAGCCCGCATCTCATGGCATTGAGACGGAGGGGGCTTCACTCTAGAATTGGCGGGCTATTCGCCGCACTCGTAGGGGGTATAGGATTTCATTGCACAGGCTATCCACACGACCAGGGGAACGTCGGGTTTCAGCGGCTCTGTGAAACCCGGGGATCCCAGATATCTGTATTGTTCTGTGATACTGTACATTTCTGTGATGTTGCATTTCTTTCACGCCTTGAGCGAAATATAATATATTGGTATATATATTAGTAGATGTTGTATATGTTTTGCATCCGCGCTAGTCCAGTCCCCGCTCTGTCGTTAGTAAGCTAACCTAACGGGTAATGACGGGACCCAGTGGCGAATGCGGATGGCATATACGTACATCAGTATATTTTCGTTCTTTTTGGTGTGATCAATTGATGGGACTGCATTGATTCGGATCAATGCAAAGTTAAAAACAAACCTTATCTGATGTTGTTGGAACACTTTTCTAAAAGCTGTTATTGCAAGGATGTTCTCTTTTGTTTTGCATCGTGGTATTCATTTAGAATATCCTGCTCCTCAGTCGACGAGGCAAGGGCCGAGATCCCTTCACCGGGAGTGACCCCTTGGACAGAAGTTTGCGTCAGGGCATTAACTTCACTATAGCTGATTACTTTTGCTTTGCACCGTGGTATTCATTTGGAATATCCTGCACCTCATTCTACGGGGAAAGAGCCGAGATCCCTTCACCGGGAGTGACCTCTTTAGTAAAGGTTTTCGTCACTATATTTTCTAAAAAGCTATCCGTTCCTTCAACGATATCAAGTTCTTTACGTTAAAGGTTTTCGCCAGAAACCATTCGTAGCCCTCCGTCGTTTCATATGGGTGGTCAATAGTATTCAAGCTGTGTATGTTGGCCAAAGTCAAGGCACAGTGATTGGTAGCTATTGGGGTATTCATATGCAGCATAGATAGATGCGTTGGTTTGGGACAGTCGTGCTGCCATTTTGGCCAAAGTCAAGGGTATGTACGGGTGGACTCAAATTAACCTGGAGAATGACGGGTTGAACTTGACATGTGACTTATGATATGTTGGCCAAAGTCAAGGTCATAAGAGCATGGGGCAGAAATCACATCGGGAGTTTCAAAAGAACTGAAACTTGCCAGATATGCGCATACCTTCTGGAGTGTGATACCGTGAGCGGATTCCGTCACGTTATCATGCGATGAGAGTTGGATCCCGATTCCCACTGATGAGTTAGTTTACTCCTCGGGTGACCCCGACTAATTCTTCTTTCAGGTTTGGAGGAGAATTTGAGGTACAGTGGGAGGTTTCCAGATTAGATAAATTGGTAACCATTCTGATCTAGGTTAGAGTGCACGCTGAGTGTTTCTTTTCTCTCTCTCTTTGGCAGCGACCATTGACCCGACCCTAAGACTTTGACTCAGTGGCCAAGTTGACCGAACCTTCTTGACACTGGCTTTTGGATTGTCAGAGTTGCAGACCTCATTGCCACTCCTACTTTTACCCTTTTCTCCAGGACACCCCGTATTACTACGAACGTCCACTTCCATTGGACAAAACCATCGTATGGTTAGATACGAACTCGAAGGAATTCGAGGATGGTTTCCGGTTCTGGAGAAAACGGATAGGATTATTCAGTTGTCTTTTCCTTTTTACCCTCTCTCAGGTTACGAGTACTCCTTGGTTTAGGGGTAGTACACCTATTACGCAAATTGGATTGTCTTCTTCCAAACCTTAGGCTGGTGCCGACCGGTAGGGAATGAAGAAAACCAATTAGCATAACGATGGTGTGCAGAAGGTATTAAGTTCAGACAAAGCAAGGGATTAGTAAGAGGGCAAAGTAAATTGCAACAGATATTCACGACCAAACCAAATATTTCGTTACCACTCCCACATCACCTTTGTATTTCTCCAGGACACTCCGTATCACTACGAAGATCCACAGTTTATTTGGATACTCCATCGTATGGTTATATACGAACTCGAATGGAACTTGTTCCAGTTCGGGGATGGATTCTGGTTCAGGAGAAATAAGAATAAAGTACATTCAGGTGTCTTTTATCTTCACCTTCTCTCGTGTTGCGAGTGTTCCTAGGATTGGGACAGTACACCCATTATGCTTATTGGATAGTCTTCTTCCAAACCATAGGCTGGTGCCGAACGGTAGGGAAGGAAGAAAACCATTTGGCCTAAAGGGGTGTGCAGAAGGTAAAGACTAAAGACATATGAAGGGATTTGGAGAGGTGGCAGAGAACTATACGGTTACAGTCGTGAATCTGGAAGAGGCATTACTAGGAATACCAGAATACCCCCTCGGAACATTTCAATGTTTCAGTTTCACTGTGTAATGTTAAAGGAAAACTGATTTCCCGATTAGATACTTACTCCAGGGTATGTATTTACCAGGTACGATTCTCACATCTGTATGGTTTTACAGATGATGAGTGGGAGTAAGTTATTGGGAATTGGGTGATTATCCTCATTATATCGGGATTCGTTGTAATCGGTGATATTTGAGGAATTCACCTGGGCTGTTTGCCGGTCGGCAAATATTTGGTTTTGAATATCCGCTGTTATGCACCAATTTCAAATTGATATATCTGTACGTCTATTTTCATAGAGTGAGATATACCTTTCTGAAATTATGTCTACGACATTTACCTATATCAGTGGATGGTTAGGTATGGAGCATTAAACAGCGGTGTAATTCTTCTTAACCATAAGTACAGTTTTCAACCTACGACACACAGTGAATGAGTTATCAGACTCAAGGGACTTATACAGAGTATTGTATGTTGTCCAGGGTCCATCAGGACAGAGGGGTTGGTCCTCATACTATATTCTGTTTACTTTTAACTTCTCTAGTTCTTAGACATGTGTTTCGTAGAAACACAAGGTCTAAGTTTTGAGGAGTTATAGGTATTTGAATAGAGTAGAGAACCAGGTGTAGCAAGTATCGGGATTCTTCAAGGTGATCGAAGATGTAGATACTTGTGTATGGTATTCAGTTGATAGTAGTGATTAAGAGAACTTGCTTCTCTTTCAGGTTACTCATAATTGGAAGCATTCCTAAGTTGAGTAACGCTGATCGGCCTCCTTCCATTTTGTTGACATGCACTGGAGACAGTTGCATGATTTGGATCTGGTTCAATTAAATCAGTGCCTCTGTTTTCTATATTGGATATAGAACAGTTCATATCTTAACGATGTTAAGGTACGGGGAGTTGTCCGGTTTATGATTAAAACCAGACACTGGACAACTCAAGGCACGTTTCTGTAATGGCTGTTTGTGGGTTGACCCAGGCTATGACGCGGGTTGATTTTCTACCATCTGGATGAACAATAGCGATATTGTTCTAGACTCGCCACAGTTTTATTAAAAATGGATTTTTTCAGAAAACAGTAGTGGGAGTATGGTAGAACTGGAAGTGATTCCAGAACCACAAACGATTACTGAAGATTTGATAAGGAACCTAAAGATTCAATCTGGATTGACATTCCATTGGCCACTCCGCAGATAAGGTGGGTAACTTCAGGCACCCGAGAGGTACTACGGTAGCCTCAAGGACGGTGACAGGGAAGTTCTTGTTTTCCCACAATTGCCATTGCTGTTGTTCCAGGTTACGAGACCCGGCGGGAGGATGAGTATAGCGTCGTTCTAAACCAGTTTTAGAAGTGTGCGTCTATATGACTCTTCCAGAGGGTTGTCGTAGTCAGTGGGAGCAGCGGAAGCATTGGTGGACAGGTTGCTTATGTCTATTTATAGACTAGAGCAGATGTAGCGGAGATAGATCATCTATTTCTGACGTGACAGTCATGGGTTTGACTTCATCAGAATAGGGGATGGATCTGTTGAGAAGGTAGTAGGGTGTGATATCCTGGTATTTGGATGATATACACAGAGTAGGAAAGGAAAATCCTATACTACAATCGGTTATACTTTGGTCGTCACACAGTTGTTTCTCCACAAAGGAAATGGATTTTACATCAGGCATACTGGTTACTAGATCTATGGTTTTAGATCTAGATTTGGGTGGTTTCCCAATCAGGGTACTTGACAGCATTCTAAGAGTATTTAGGATGGACGACTCCTGGCACGGTAGTGTACCTGCAGGTAATGGAGTCACCCTCTCCAAAGGTATCTTACAGACTAAAGGGGAGAGGGACGGGCATGATTGGCAGATCACTTGCTCAGGCAATTGAGTCAATCGTGAGATGTCAAGTACCACACCAGATGTTGTTCTTGCACTAGATGCAATAAGTTGATATTAATTCAATCCTGGAGAAACAGTCGGAAGCAGTTTTAGAACATAAGTGGATGTTCTAGGGATATGATAACGACAGCCTCATTCAGGAGACGGTTATCATTCCAAGCTTCCAAGGTGACATGGACGACAAGGAGGTTGTCAGAGTTATAGTTTTCCCTCTGACGAGGGGCAGTATTTTGGACAGGTGATCCAAGGCAATACTGAGGGAGGCATGGCGCGCAGGATACTGATTAAGTTCAGTTGACGATACAGTCTAAGAAGTTTGGATTTGGAGTTCATTTATGAGCTATGTCCCATCAGACATCCAGACACATTCTAAGACAGGTATTGCTCATTTCGGGAGATGGGTTTCTCCGCGAACTTGAGATATAGAGAGACATAGAAAGAAACAACTAAGCGGATCCACTCACTGAGGCTATTCCTCGAACGCAATAGTTCCGCAAACGAGCTTTGTGAGACTGACTAGTAGAGGAGTTGGATGTTCGGTATCACACGGGCTGTGAGTATGCGACATCGCAATAATTAGCCTTGAGTGCAAGTGGGAGATTGTTGGAGATAGTGCCCTCAGAGTCAATTATTAGGTCACAGGTACGTGATTGTAATGATTGAGGGAGGACCTATCCCGGTAGGACAGTCTTACTCGAGATGATAGTATGCTATCTGGTTTACCTTTATCATCGTGTACTGTTTTAAGTGACATGACACGTCGCTATTACACGTTGATAGAGCCCCTGGGATTCTTGCTTGACCACCAGCAGTATGAGGGCGATCATATAAGTGGGAGCTGGGGGTCTACAAGCTTATCCTTAAAAGGTCCCTAGTCGTGGGAGTTTCGAGACTGGGCATCGATACTCCATTAGTAGACTAGTGTATACAGTCGAGACCCCGACGAGGGGCGGTGGCCGGTCTCACAAGCCACTGGTGTCAGTTGGATCACCTAAGATGTATACAGGTGCTCATTGGGTTATGAGTACACCGGACAGGACTCGCCGGGAACATGCTAGTTGGTCATATACCAGACGTCAGATGGCAGTTCCCTGGTGACATGTGTGCAGGTTAGTTCATCGACCTGGGGATCGTCATTTGTCTCGTGTGAGTTCCCACTGTACTTTGATTACTACCCTACCACGGCTCAAAGGAGTCGTGCAAACAGGTTTTAGTTGGGTACAGTCCCGAGCCACATGGAGGCAGTGAGCGTATCTTCAGGGGTTCGTCTCTCCCGGTATTGGGGGTGAGGTCGTGCTGTGTCTAGGAGAGCCATTACACAAAGTCCTTGGCCAAGGCAAGGAGATTTACTGGTAGGTATTCCAGTAGTATCTCAGGGTGTTCTGGGCTACACTCCGACACGACTTGTACCGCTTTTGGGGGTCTGACTTTTACCAACCCCCTAGGCCCGCCATGCGATACTCATAGACGAACGGACCGGACTGCACGGATATTGTCACTGACAGGCTCAGTAGGGTTGTCAGGCTGAGTTCACTCACAGACATCCCTTTTAGTCAGTACCTGGTAGCCCGTTACGTATTGGCTTATACCTCTAACGTGCTAGTGGTTAAATCCACGACCAAGGTGTCGACGAGTCTTTAGAGTCCCCCACATTCAGTTACTCAGCTTTCGGGCGAAAGGTTGTAGAGGCCGTATGGAGATATGGCAAGGTTCGATCAGATACGTGCGGTATTGCACGGATCGTGATCGGACGGTTTTTACTAGCCGGCTTTGGCTTAAGCCGGATTCTAGTATTTGATAATGTAGTTTTGTCTTTTTGCATTTGTATCCGGACGGAATACAGATGCGGGTGTGTATGCACAGTATCGGGGTTTTCCTGTAATTTATTACGGGACCAGTTTTCTGGAGTTGCCAGTTTGCATTCCGTTCCGGCCGGTTTTCCTTTGTTCTTTCCCGGCCGGACTTTTCCGATGGAGGGGATTATTTGCAGTTTGCAAATAATATCTTGTGGAGGGGTTCTTTGTATATTGCCATGCTCCATACCTTGCATTAATTAAGGTAAGGTTGGGTATGGGTTTTGAATGTGAATTTTGTGTTGGAAATTGGGTTTGGATTTGGCCGGCCACTGTTTGGATGGGGTTTTGGGAATGGCCGGCACTGTTTGGGAATGGAGGGGAGTGTTTAATTATTTGGTGTGGAGAATTTTCCTTCATGATTTATTTTCGTGGGCCCCCCCCATTAGTGTGTGTGTGTGTGCTGTGAAGGGTGGATTTCATTTGTGCATGTTTTAATTTGTGCATTAATATATTGAAAGGGGGTCCTAGCTATTTGAGTGTGCTGTTTCTTTTTACAGCAAGAAAAGATGCATGCTTCCCATATCATTTTCCAGTGAGCTCAAAAGTTTTTTTTTTGGCCGAGCTCTTTTTTCTTAGCATGCTCCATGATTTTTCTTGCAAGCATCAATGGAAAAATTCTTATAAAAATTCCTCCATCGTGGCAACCTCCAAAACCCCAAAGAGACAGCTATTCTACATTATATTCTACAGTATATCTTGGGCACGTCGAGTAGCCGGCTTCGTGCCCGTGTTGCCTCGGCATTGAGGTGGGAGCCCGTAAACAAAGTAGGCGATGTGGTGCACTTCCGGCGACGAGGAAAAGACAGGACTTTTCCGCAGGAGATCGGGACCATGACGAGAAGACCGGAGGACTTGGATCGTCGGTATATCTCTAACCCATCTTATAGTTAGCTAGGACTAGTTAATGGTCCGATCCGGTTAAAGTGCGCGGTGGTGCCGGTTTGCAAAGTCCGCAAAATTTAAGTTTATCACCGCTTCCGCATTCTGGCGTCGGATTGACGGCCGGGGCGCCGCCGTGCACTTACAGCTTGTTGATCTTCTGATCGCTCAATACCCGTGTGGCCGTTACGTTTAGCAGACTGCTTGCAGCTTGTGGATGTTTGATATGATCATCACCTACTGCTGGCGTATTGACGAGTCTTCAGAGTCCTACACAGAGGTTTCCTGGTTCATGCGAAATGGAGTAGGAGCACATATGTTTTATGTACGGGACCGAGATTAATGTGTGTATGTGATGCCGCATTCTATTCTCGCGATTAGTGACATTGCAGGTTATATGTGATATAACCAAGTTATCGGATCAAGTGTTGATTCGATAAGTTGTTGCATTTGATATTAGTCGGTTATATGTAATATAGCCGGATTATTAAATCAAGTGTTGATTTAATAATTTAATGTAGAATTATATGTTTGATATATTAAATTACATTAACTAATATTAGCTAACTTAAGCTTTTCTCTTTCTCACATTTGATACACTTAACATATATGTTATATATGTTAATTGTTTTCTTTGCACACAAAATATATATGCGATATATATTGTTGTGTCATGTTAGGTTACACTTGCAACATGTATGTATGAGACTTATACAATTCTTGGGTTTATGTGTGGGTTTTATTTATCATTAAGTAATTCAAAAAAGATTTGGAATGAGTCATGGTTGAAGCGTGGAGAAGCTTGTAGAAAACATCGACCAAGTCCACTCTTTTGTCATTGCTTAAGATATTTGTTAACCCAATCCTTAACACATAGCTATGGTTTATTCTCTCATGAGTTAGGCATGACACTAACTCACCCATGGTTGCAATTCTAACCTCACCTCGTTCTCTACATGAGTACTTGACTTCTCGACCCAGATGACCTTGTCTCTTCATCTGATATGTCGCATATCACAGCCTGGGGGTGGTATAATGTCAGACCACAATAGCCTGATATGTCATGTCGATACAAGGTCCATAATGGTTTGAGAAACAACTGATAACACTTACCAGTAAATCTCAGCAACCCTGACCAGGGATTTCTTGTTATGGCCAATCAAGCATAGCGCAACATCAACTCCCAATACCGGGAGAGGCAAAACCCCTCCTACCACTCATTACCTCCATGTGACTCGGGACTGTAACCAAAAACCACCATTTTGCACGATCTCTTTCCGTGGTATGGTGGAAATCAAAGCACAGTGGGAATCACAGAAAACTCTATGACGATCTCGGGTCTACAGACTAACCTGCACCAGTGTCACCAGAGAACTGCTATCCGACGATAGGTATAATACCATCTAGGTGTTCACGGAGACTCCGTCCAGTGTACCCAGTCTCCACTGAGCACCCGTATACCTTCTCTAATGTCAAACACCATTGGATATGGGATCATCCATCGCCCATCATGTGGGTCGAGAAGCGTATACGCTAGTCTACACTGGAGTATCGATGCCCTGTCTCAATACTCCGACCACTAGGAACATTTGAAGGTCGTACTTATCGACTACCCTGTCCCCAATAGTTGTTAGTGTATATGCCCTAGAGGCCAATGCTGTATCATACTAGTTTGTATATTACTTAATGGAAGCTTGGGATATTCACAGTTGTATAGACAATCTTGCTCAAAATGGTAGTATGCTACTTGGTTTGTTTCTACTTCAATATGTGGATGTGTTTCTTTTAGCATATTGCTTATACATATTAGTAGAGCCCTTAGGATCTTTGCTTGATTACCAGCGTTGTGATGGCAGTCACACTCGTGGGGGATGGGTAATCCACAAGCACATCCTTATACAGGTCCCTAGTCGTAGGACCATCGAGACAGAGAATCGATACTTCGGAGTAGACTAGCGTATGCGGTTCTCATCCCAGCAGGGGAGACGGTCTGTCCCACAGCCATCAGTACGTCGTACTTGAGATAGTATGCGGGTGCTCGTTAGGTTACGAGTACATTGGACAGGACTCGTCGGGAACTGTTGGTTGGTACTATACCTATCATCAGCTATCAGTTCCCAGGTGACATGAGTACAGCTTAGTCCGCTGACTTGACACTGTCACTTCGCCTCTAGTGTGTTCCCACTGTACTTTGACTACTACCCTACCACGGCTCAAAGGAGTCGTGCAAACAGGTAGTAGTTGGGTGCAGTCCCGAAGCACTTGGAGGCAGTGACGGTTAGACAGGATTCGTCTCTCCCGGTATTGGTAGTTGATATCGCGTTGTGTCATGGAGAGCCATTACACATAGTCGTCCCTGGCCAGGGCAAGCGAGATATACTGGTAGGTTTCCAGTGTTATCTCAGGATGTTCTGGGCTACACTACGACACGACTTGTACCACTATTAGGGGACTGACGTTTACTGCCCCCCTAGGCCCGCCATGTGATATTCTAAGACGAACAGACCGGAATGTACGAAGACTGTCACATTCAGGCTCAGTAGGAGTTCAGATGGGTTTCTCCTCGTCCGTCTTCTTATCGGCATCTACCTGGGGGCCGTTACGCACAGCTAGTGCCGCTTGCGGTCTGTGGTTAAACCCACTGCCAACGTAGTGTCGAGTCTTTAGAGTCCCACACAGAGAGCTATTCGCCTTTAGGCAAAAGAGTAGAGGTCGCATGGTTTTGCGACATGGTTCGGTCACATCCGTGCACTTGTGCACGTTTGGTGTCCGGGCAGTTATTACTAGCGGGCTTTGGTTTAAGCCAGATTCTAGTATACGTTTTGGGATTGGTTTTGTCTCTTTGTATTTGTGTTCTTCGGAACACGGATGCGGGTGTGTATGCACAGTTCACAGAGACAGAGGCAGAGGATCTATTTGTAATCGTGTTCCTCGGAATACGGATGCGGGTGTGTATGCACAGTTGACAGAGACAGAGGCAGAGGATTCTCATTAGGGTTGTTGACTGTTGACTTTTTCTAAACCCTAATGAGAATATAAAATATGATTAATAATAATATTAATTAAGTATTATTTTGCCATGGTTGGGTTAAAAGTTTGACTTTGTTGACCGGTTGACTAGTTTGGACTTGTTGACCATCATCATTTCATGGCTATCATTTCATGGCTATGACTTTTGCTTGCTTGTTGTGGTTTACAAAATGAGTGCTTGAAATGATATAGCCATTAACATGAACCATCACATAATACTCAATTACTATTACTATTATAATTATTTTGTATTATGAGAGGATGGTGGAAAAAGGCTTGCTCATTCTATCATATTCATTCTCTCTCATCCTCAAGCTCTCCCTCTTCCTCTAGCTCAAAAAAAATCTCTCATGTGTTTAGAACCCTTTGCCTTGGAGATAAAACCCTAAAACACTTCTCTACTCATCCTAAGGTCCAAGGTCTAGCAAGCCAAGGATTTTAGTTTCTTCTAGATTGAGGTTGGAGCCAAAGGTAAATGCTTTCGGGTGGATCCATCTTCGGCACAAGGAGACGACGAGGTGAGGGCGATCCGACCACCACAAGGAGTCGAAGAGAAGGAGTTTAAGTTTAGGTATAACCCCTAACATAGTAGTTAAACTCTTAGTTAGGTTGTTGGATAGGTTGTTTAGCAAAGATCCGTTTTAGAGTCCATGTTACCTCCACCGAAAAAATCGTTTTTCATCATTTCTGCAACCCTAAAGAACCGGGGACGGGTAACGTGGACATACAGTGGTATCAGAGCCTAGCTAAACACTATCTAACATGTTAGCAAAGTAACTAGAAGTTCGATCGGAGAAAAAATCACAAAACATGCCCGAAATATCAACTTTCTGCCAATTTTGTTTTCTGTTTAAAAATTAATAAATCATGCACTAAAAATCGGCTCAGGGTTTTGAAAGCATACCCAAGAAAAATGGTCCAGCGACTCGGTCAAAGAGCCGCGGAACCATGGCAGGAGCATGCTCCCGCCGCTGATCCGCGGCCGAGTTGACTCGGCCATGGGCAATTTTTCCTGCAGTGTGTTCAGTGAGGTGTTTTTGGATTTTTACAATATGTTTTTTCTGCATAGATTTTCCAGAAAACAAATTTATGTTTTGGGGTGGTTACAAATCCGTATTTTGATCGAAATTCTAAAGACTTTAGCTAACGGGTCATATCTGTGATGTGATATATGTATTGAACGTCAGCTAATCACTATACGTCGATTAGTGGGGGTTATACATATATGTGATCTGTAATGTTGCTGGTATGTGTATATGAATTCGTTGGATTGTCGCGGATGAATAGCCCGGGGTTGTGAGATGAGAGTTTTCTTTATCTTTCAATTCATGTAATTTGTAATTGATGTAATATTATTTATTTGGCCGCACATCTGGGATGAGGTTGTAGCCGCCATTGTATAATTTCTTTTTACTATTTTTGCTCCTAGGATAGACCCAAGGAGGGGGTGTACAAACTACCGGGTACCTCGAAGTGCCGAGTGGCCTACTCACGTTGTTGAGGGATGTTGCTTCACTTCGGGTATTTAGCGGGTAGTTTGCCGCACCCGTAGGGGTCTGGGGTAGGGTATTGGCTAATCATCGCGACCGTGTAATCCGCTTTTTGTTACAGGTTTATACGAAATGCGGATTCCTAGTATATCCAATGTGTTCATCTGTGATCTGGAATGGCTATCATTGCATCTGACGAATGTATATATCTATATATATGATATCTATTTAGGCGTTGCTTATGTTTTGCATCCGCGTTAGTCCAGCCCCCGCTCTGTCGTTAGTTAAGTAACCTAACGGGTAATGACGGGGCCCCGTGGCGAATGCGGATGGCATAAGCGTACGTCATATTTTCGTTGTTTTCTGCAATGGTAGGATTAAATGATAGGACGCATTAAAATTAATGCAAGAAAATAAACCAAAGTTAAAGTCGTTGGAACAATTTCAAAAACCACTCGGTTTCTTTTCAAAAACAAACTTTTAAACGCGGAGTTTAAGCTACTCCTTTTAAAAGCTATCAAGGTTCCTTCGATTATATCAAGTTCACTACATTCACGGTTTCGCCAAAACCATTCGTAGCCCTCCGTCGTTTCGTATGAATATTCAATAGTATTCAAGCTATGTTTGTTGACCTTCGTCAAGGCATAGTGATTGGTAGCTGTTAGGTATTCATATATAGCATAGATAGTTGCGTTGGTTTGGGACAGTCGTATTACCTTGTTGACCTTCGTCAAGGGTATATATGGGTGGGTTCAAATTAACCTGGAAAATGACGGGTAGAATTTGACATGTGACTTATGATTTGTTGACCTTCGTCAAGGTCACAAGAGAATGGGGTAAAAATCCACATCGGGAGTTTCTAAAGAAACTGAAACTTGCTAGCGCTGCATACCATTTAGAGTGTGATGATTCTGGCAGGATTCCTTCAGTTTTGTCACGCGATGATATTTGGATCCCGATCCTACTGTGAGTATATGCTACTCCTCGGGAACTTTCTCACTTAACGATCAATGCTATAAACCAAGTAGGTGTCTAGAAAGGTGTTAGCGGGGCTACGCCCCCAGGGAAAAGAGGTTATTTAATTAAGGAACTTCGCGAAAGTATTGGTAAACCTCCCTCGAAGTACCGACACTGGCCTGGCTGAACGGTTAAGCAAGTATTGTACGGTGAGATTGATCCTGACTAATTCTTCCTTTTTGGTTTGTGGAGGGATTCAAGAAACAGTGGGAGCCATCCTGTTTAGATAAATTAAAAACCAATCTAAACTTGCGAGAGTATCATGCTGAGTGTTTTCTTCCCTCTCTCTTAATTGCAGCGACCCAGTGACTACACATAGGTTACATCTAGATTATAAAATGACTGAATCTGACTGTTATGATTGGCAAAGGTCTGTCCAGATGTCCATTGCCCATGACAAACTCGGACACCACATAACTAATCCAACCCCTGCCGTCTCAGGACCAGTTTCCCCTGTCACGGATATCCGTAAGACAATGGAAAAAGACTATGCGAAAGCCAAGTGCCTCGTGTTAGCCTCAGTTGATGGTGCATACCAGAGGCAGCACGAAAAGATGGACTTAGCTTCTATCTTCCTCCATAACAAAAGTTTATATGGAGAGCAATCTTATATCGCAAGATATGAGACCTCGAACAAATTGCTTCCAGCGAGGTTGGCTATTGGGTCATCTGTAGGGGGCAACGTCCTTACAGAGACCAGCTATTTTGAGCTCACAGACCTGAAGACCAGGTTGAAGAACGGGTCAGATGCTGACTTAATTCTACAGTCACTACCTTCTACCCTGAAGGAAACCAGGGAAGTAGAAGGAAAGGGAAGGGCAAAAGTTTCGGGACTGAACGTAGTAAAAGTGGGACGTTCGTATTGTTACGGGAATGAACATTGGCAAAAGGATTGCAGGGCTAGCAAAGCCAGTAGCCAAAATTTGAAGCATGTTATGGCTTCGGCTTCGGGTGTGTTTGTAATAGAGAACTGTATGTCAGTTAACCCTACTTCCTGGGTATTGGATACCGGATCAGGATCTCACATCTGTAATTCGTTACAGGCTCTGAGAAACCGTAGGGTTATCAGGAAAGGTGATATGACTCTCAGGGTTGCTAACGGAATGAGCATGGACGCTGAATCTGTAGGGGAATATCATCTTGGATTGACAACTGGGCAGATATTGATTCTGCGTAACTGTTTGTATGTACCAGGTGCGTCTTGTAATATCATATCTATATCCTTACTTTCTAAGGAATAATATGATTTTACTTTTGTAAGAGATGTTGTCCATATCCACCTAAATCAAGTTCTGATTGGGTCAGGTACATTAGAAAACGGGATATACGTATTGAATCAAGCTCAGATTTTCAGTGCCCAGAACACACTGAAAAGAAAGTCTCCGGAATTAAATCAGGCTTTCTTATGGCATTGTAGACTGGGTCACATTAATGAGACACGATTAAATAAGTTACATAAAGAGGGATACTTGAATCCGTTCGAGTATCAGTCTTATGCCACTTGTGAATCTTGTCTCATGGGAAAGATGACAAAGACTCCGTTCACTGGACACGGAGTAAGAGCAAGCGAGCTCTTGGGACTCATACACAGTGACGTGTGTGGTCCAAAGTCTACACATGCGCGAAGTGGTTATTCATACTTCATTACTTTCACAGATGATTTCTCTAGGTATGGACATGTCTTCCTGATGAAGCATAAATCCGAGGCCTTTGTGAAATTTCGAGAATACAAGAATGAAGTTGAAAAACAAACAGGCAAGAGTATAAAGACACTGAGATCTGATCGAGGTGGTGAATACTTGAGTGCCGAGTTTCTGGACTACTTAAAAGAGAATGGAATTCTCTCTCAGCTTACTCCTCCATACACACCACAGCACAACGGTGTATCGGAAAGGCAGAATCGAACCCTATTGGATATGGTTCGTTCCATGATGAGTAAGGCTGAGTTACCGCGATCCTTCAGGGGTTATGCACTAGAAACAGCTGCATATCTCTTGAACAAGGCTCCAGCCAAGACTGTGCCTACCACCCCATATCAGATGTGGAGTGGGAAGAAACCCTGTCATAAGTATCTTAAGATATGGGGATGTCCAGCTTTTGTAAAGAAGCAGCATGCGGACAAGCTCGAGGCACGCTCAGGTTTGTGTAAGTTTGTGGGATACCCAAAGAACTCCAAGGGGTGTCTTTTCTATTCCGCAGAGGAACAAAAGGTTTTTGTTTCTCAGCATGCCCACTTCTTGGAAACTGAATTTTTGGAAAATCAGATAAGTGGGAGCGCAATAGAACTGGAAGAAATTCCCGAACCATAAGCTATTACTGAAAGCTTGGAAGAACCAGAAGTTTCAGGAGAACCGTACATTCCTGCGCCGCTCCGCGGGAGTAGTAGGCAGTCCCATCCGCCCGAGTGATACTACGGTTTTCTCATAGACGGGGATAGAGAGGATTGCACTGTTGATTATGATGAGCCTACTAGCTTCCAGCAAACCATTCAGAGCGGTGACTCGGTAAAATGGCTGGATGCAATGCGGACCGAGATAGAGTCCATGTACACCAACAAAGTTTGGACTTTGGACTTTGCTCCAGAAGGGGTAAAACCCATAGGCTGCAAATGGATCTTCAGAAAGAAGATTGGTGTAGATGGGAAGGTTGAAACCTATAAAGCTAGACTTGTTGCAAAGGGTTTTCGTCAAAGACCTGGTTTGGACTATAACGAGACCTTTTCTCCAGTGGCTATGCACAAATCCATTCGGATCCTTCTTGCCATTGCTGCCTTCCACGATTATTAGATCTGGCAGATGGACGTAAAGACGGCTTTCCTAAATGGAAATTTGGAAGAGTGCGTCTATATGGATCAGCCATAGGGATTCATTCAGAGTGGGAGCAGCGGTAAAGTGTGCAAGTTGCTCAAGTCCATCTATGGACTGAAGCAGGCATCGGAGAGTTGGAACATCTGCTTTGATGATACTGTCAAAGAATTCGACTTTATCAAAAACCCAGATGAACCATGCATTTACGGTAAGATTGTAGGGAGAACTGTGGTATTCCTCATCTTGTACGTGGATGACATTCTCCTAACAGAAAAATGATATTCCTATGCTACAGTCAGTCAAAGGATTCTTGTCACAGAGGTTCTCCATGAAGAACCTGGGCGATGCCAACTACATTCTGGGGATCCAGATCTATCGTGATAGATCTAAGAGGATGTTGGGACTTTCGCAGTCCAGGTACATCGACACCATACTGAGACGATTCAGTATGGAAGATTCCAAGCGCGGTAATCTACCAGCTTGTCACGGAATCACCCTCTCCAAAGAAATGTCTCCCATGACTAATTTGGAAAGGGCTCGCATGTCATCTATACCCTACGCATCTGCGGTAGGCTCTATAATGTATGCGATGTTATGTACCAGACCAGATGTAGCATACTCATTGAGCGTTGTAAGCCGGTATCAGTCGGACCCAGGGGAGAAACACTGGATAGAAGTAAAGAACATTCTAAAGTACCTAAGAAGGACTAAGGATATGTTCTTGGTGTATGGCAGAAAAGACCTCCAGATCGAGGCCTTTGCTGACTCCAGCTTCCAGAGTGACAAGGATGACTCCAAGTCCATGTCGGGTTATGTCTTTACCCTCAATGGAGGGGCGGTTTGCTGGAAGAGTTCCAAGCAGGAAACCGTTGCTGACTCAACTATGGAAGCGGAGTACATAGCTGCTTGCGATGCCGCAAAGGAAGCTGTCTTGATGAAGAAGTTCCTTACGGAGCTTCAGGTGGTTCCTACCATTGTTGATCTAATACCGCTGTATTGTGACAACAACGGCGCTATAGCTTTAGCGAAGGAACCCAGGTCCCATCAGAAGTCCAGGCACATTTTTAGGCGGTACCACCTGATCACGGAGATCATAGATCGCCGAGAGATCGTGGTGAAGAGAGTAAATTCAGAAGATAACACTGCTGATCCACTCACGAAGGCCTTACCCCAGACTCAGTTCGAGCGGCTGATCGAGATGATAGGTCTTCGATACGCCAGTACATGGCCTTAGTGCAAGTGGGAGATTGTTAGTGTATATGCCCTAGAGGCCATTACTGTATCATACTAGTTTGTATATTACTTAATGGAAACTTGGGATATTCACAGTTGTATAGACAATCTTGCTCAAAATGATAGTATGCTACTTGGTTTGTTTCTAATTCAATATGTGCATGTGTTTATTTTAGCATATTGCTTATACATATTAGTAGAGCCCTTAGGATCTTTACTTGATTACCAGCGTTGTGATGGCAGTCACACTCATGGGGGCTGGGTAATCCACAAGCACATCCTTATACAGGTCCTTAGTCGTAGGACTATCGAGACAGGGAATCGATACTCCGGAGTAGACTAGCGTATGCGCTTCTCATCCCAGCAGGGGAGACGGTCTGTCCCACAGCCGTCAGTACGTCATACTTGAGATAGTATGCGAGTGCTCATTAGGTTACGAGTACACTGGACAGGACTCGTCGGGAACTGTTGGTTGGTACTATACCTATCGTTAGTTATCAGTTCCCAGGTGACATGAGAACAGCTTAGTCCACTGACTTGACACTTTCACTTCGCCTCGAGTGTGTTCCCACTGTACTTTGACTACTACCCTACCACAGCTCAAAGGAGTAGCGCAAACAGGTAGTTGTTGGGTGCAGTCTCGAAGCACTTGGAAGCAGTGACGGTTAGACAGGATTCGTCTCTCCCGGTATTGGGAGTTGATATCGTGCTATGTCATGGAGTGCCATTACACATAGTCGTCCCTGGCCACGGCAAGCGAGATATACTGGTAGGTTTCCAGTGTTATCTCAGGGTGTTCTTGGCTACACTCCGACACGACTTGTACCGCTATTAGGGGACTGACGTTTACCGCCCCCTTAGGCCCGCCATGCGATATTCTCAGACGAACAGACCGGACTATACGGAGACTGTCACATTCAGGCTCAGTAGGAGTTCAAATGGGTTTCACCTCGTCCGACTTCTTATCGGCATCTACCTGGGGGCCGTTACTCATAGCTAGTGCCGCTTGCGGTCTGTGGTTAAACCCACTGCCAGAGTAGTGTCGAGTCTTTAGAGTCCCACACAGTGAGCTATTCGCCTTTAGGAAAAAGAGTAGAGGTCGCATGGTTTTCCGACAGGGTTCGGTCACATCCGCGCACTTGTGCACGTTTGGTGTCCGGGCAGTTATTACTAGCGGGCTTTGGTTTAAGCCGGATTCTAGTATATGTTTTGGGATTGGTTTTGTCTCTTTGTATTCGTGTTCCTCGGAACACAGATGCGGGTGTGTATGCAAAGTTGAAAGAGACAGAGGCAGAGGATCTATTTGTATTCGTGTTCCTCGGAACACGGATGCGGGTGTGTATGCACATTTGACAGAGACTGAGGCAGAGGATTCTCATTAGGGTTGTTGACTGTTGACTTTTTCTAAACCCTAATGAGAATATGAAATATGATTAATAATAATATTAATTAAGTATTATTTTGCCATGGTTGGGTTGAAAGTTTGACTTTGTTGACTTGTTGACTTTGTTGATGTAAGTCCGCGGTGGCGCCCCGGCCGTCGATCCGACGCCGGAATGCGGAAACAAAAAACTTTGCAAACTAGCAAACCGGCACCACCGCGCACTTTTAACCCGGATCGGGCCATTAACCTAGCTACTAGCAAACTAAAAGATGGGTGAAGAGATATACCAAGCGATCCGTGTCTTTCGGTCTTCGTCTCCACTCCGATCTCCCGCGGAATCTCCGTCCATCACCTCCTCGTCGGAAAGGGCACCACGTAGCCGGATTCTTTTACGGGCTCCCACCTCTGGACCGAGGCAACTCGGGAGCGAAGTTGGCTAGCCGACGCGACCAAGATTTGCTGTAGATGTAGTGTAGAATCTATTGTCTCTTGGGGTTTAGTGTAGTTGCCAAGGTATGTGGAGAAAAAGAACCTTTTTGGAGAGGTGGGGAATTTGTAGTAAGCTAGAAAATGTGATGAAGGAAAAATGCCACACCAAAATGAACCTCTCTCTTCCTCACCCTCTCAAAGTGGCCGGCCAAAACAAGATCATGGATGGATAAAATGCAAGTTGAGAAAATGAATGATAAAAAGAAAAAGAAATGTCACACCCATTTCCAAAATCAATCCCTTCAAAATCTAATCCATTCTTTTCTCATAAATGCAAAAGAGTGGATGGAAAAAGAATCTCGTCATTTTGAAGCCACAAATGCAAATAAACCCCTCCACAAATGTTATTTGCACACTTGCAAATAACCCCCTCCAACGGAAAGTCCGGCCGCGAAGGAACAAAGGAAAACCGGCCGGAACGGAATGCAAACTGGAAACCTCAGAAAACTGATCCCATAATAAATTACAGGAAAACCCCGCGACTGCATATACGTGCCCGCATTTGTATTCCCACTGAACACAAATGCAAAGAGACAAAACTACACTATCTAATACTAGAATCCGGCTTAAGCCAAAGCCGGCTAGTAAAAACCGTCCGATCACGATCCGTGCAATACCGCACGTATCTGATCGAACCCTGCCATATCTCCATACAGCCTCTACAGCGTTTTGCCCGAAACTTAAGTAACTGTGTGTGTGGTGGACATTAAAGACTCGTCAATACTATGGCTGTGGATTTAACCACTAGCACGTCATAGGTATCAGCCATACGTGACGGGCCACCAGCTATTGACCAAAAGGGACGTCGATGAGCGAACTCATCCTGACACCCTACTGAGCCTGTCAGTGACAATATCCGTACAGTCCGGTCCGTTCGTCTATGAGCATCGCATAGCGGGCCTAGGGGGTTGGTAAAAGTCAGACCCCCAATAGCGGTACAAGTCGTTTCGGAGTGTAGCCCAGAACACCCTGAGATACTACTGGAATACCTACCAGCAAATCTCCTGTCTTGGCCAAGGACTTTTCATGTACTGGCTCTCCTAGACACTGCGCTGTTAGTGTATATGCCCTAGAGGCCATTACTGTATCATACTAGTTTGTATATTACTTGATGGAAGCTTGGGATATTCACAGTTGTATAGACAATCTTGCTCAAAATGGTAGTATGCTACTTGGTTTGTCTCTACTTCAATATGTGCATGTGTTTCTTTTAGCATGTCGCTTATACACATATTAGTAGAGCCCTTAGGATCTTTGCTTGATTACCAGCGTTGTGATGGCGCTCACACTCGTGTCGGCTGGGTAATCCATAAGTACATCCTTATACTGGTCCCTAGTCGTAGGACTATCGAGACAGGGCATCGATACTCCGGAGTAGACTAGCGTATGCGCTTCTCATCCCAGCGGGGGGGGACGGTCTGTCCCACAGCCGTCAGTACGTCGTACTTGAGATAGTATGCGGGTGCTCGTTAGGTTACGAGTACACTGGACAGGACTCGTCGGGAACTGTTGGTTGGTATTATACCTATCGTCAGTTATCAGTTCCCAGGTGACATGAGTACAGCTTAGTCCGCCGACTTGACACTGTCACTTCGCCTCGAGTGTGTTCCTACAGTACTTAGATTACTACCCTACCACGGCTCAAAGGAATCGTGGAAACAGGTAGTAGTTGGGTGTAGTCCCGAAGCACTTGGAGGCAGTGACGGTTAGACAGGATTCGTCTCTCCCGGTATTGGGGGTTGACATCGCGCTGTGTCTAGGAGAGCCATTACACAAGTAGTCCCTGGCCAGGGCAAGCGAGATATACTGGTAGGTTTCCAGTGTTATCTCAGGGTGTTCTGGGCTACGCTCCGACACGACTTGTACCGCTATTAGGGGACTGACGTTCACCGCCCCCCTAGGCCCGCCATGCGATGTATCAGATGAACAGACCGGACTGTATGGAGATTGTCACATACAGGCTCAGTAGGAGTTCGGATGGGTTTACCTCATCGGCCTTCTTATCGACATCTACCTGGGGACCGTTACGTACAGCTAGTGCCGCTTGCGGTCTGCGGTTAAACCCACTGCCAGCGTAGTGTCGAGTCTTTAGAGTCCCACACAGAGAGTTTCCCTGCACTGAGCGAAACGTGTAGAGGCCGTATGGTTTTACGGCGGGGCTACGATCACTTACGTGCACTTGTGTGCGTATGCTGTTCGAGCAGGCAATACTAGTGGGCTTTGGTTTAAGCCAGATCCTAGTATTGCACAGATGGATTTGATTTGTCTTCTGTGCATTCACATTCTACGGAATGCGGATGCGGGTGTGTATGCACTGTTTTGAGGAGCGATGAAGGAGGAGGTGCCCCATTCGGGTTTTGGCAGTTGGTTCGGCCAAAACCGTAATGTGGCACACTCATTAGGGTTTTGACAGTTCGTTTGGTCAAAACCGTTATGAGCCGGAAACATTGTTTACTAATCCTTTTAGTGATAGATTTGTGATGGCTAATTGCATTGACCATTTGACCACTTGGGTCTCTCTTGACTTTGTTGACCCATTAACCGTGTTGACCATTGATCTTCAAGAGAGATCCACACTCTTCTTTCATTTTCTTTTTATTTCTTGTGTTATGATAATGGTCAATTCAATGTGCCATCAACTTCTATCATGATAGGATTAGTAATGATGATTTTGTGTATTATTGCAACCATGGTTCATTTCATTTTGGCTTAATCTTTTCATTATTCTCTTCTCATTCTCTCTCATGAAGTGAGAAGAAAAGAAAAGCTCCATGGTTGCAAACTTTCTTCTTCTTCTTCCTCCTCTTGATCTCTTCTTTTGATCTCATGTGTTGAGAGAAAAAGAATCCACAAAGACAAATACATCCATACATCTCCTCTACACATTCTAAGGCATTTAGATTAGCAATCTCCTTGCCCTAGTTGCCTTGGCTTGAGGTGAAGCTTAGTGTACAACTCTCGGGTGGATCGTCTTCGACTCAAGAAGGCCGCGGAGGTGTCCAAGGTCCGGATCGACGCTTGGAGCTTGGATGGACGAGCGGGATAGCGGAATGAAGACCCGAAGGACCGGTTCCGTGAGGTATACTTTTTACAAGCATAGTAGTTAAAACCTCTAAGTGTTTACTAGTTTCTAGTTTAGCAAAGATCCGACTTTTAGTCCATGTTGCCTTGCGCTAAAATCATTGTTTATCGCCGTTTCCGCCTCCCCGTAAGAACCGGGGTGAGAAACGTAGACTTACATGCGCGACCTCACCCCCAATACCGGGAGAGACGAACCCCTGCAGATCCGCTCACTGCCTCCATGTGGCTCGGGACTGTACCCAACTAAAACCTGTTTGCACGTCTCCTTTGAGCGTGGTAGGGTAGTAATCAAAGCACAGTGGGAACTCACACGAGAAAAATGACGATCTCAGGTCGATGAACTAACCTGTACACATGTCACCAGGGAAATGCTATCTGACGTCAGGTATAATACCAACTAGCAGGCTCCCGGCGAGTCCTGTCCGGTGTACTCATAACCTAATGAGCACCTGTATACATCTTAGGTGAACCAACTGACACCAGTAGCTTGTGAGACCGGCCACCGCCCCTCGTCGGGGTCTCGACTGTATACACTAGTTTACTCTGGAGAATCGATGCCCTATCTCGAAACTCCCACGACTAGGGACCTTTTAAGGATGTGCATATAGACTCCAGCTCTCACGTATATGATCGCCCTCATACTGCTGGTAGTCAAGCAAGAATCCTAGAGGCTCTATCAACGTGTAATAGCGACTCGTAAGGTCACCTAAAGCAGTACACGATGATAAAGATAAACCAGATAGCATACTATCATCTCGAGTAAGACTGTCCTACCGGCATAGGTCCTCCTCAATCATTGCAATCACGTGTCTGTGATCCAATAATTGACTCTGAGGGCACTATATCCAACAGTTGACCGGTTGACTAGTTTGGACTTGTTGACCATCATCATTGCATGGCTATCATTTCATGGCTATGACTTTTGCTTGCTTGTTGTGGTTTCCAAAATGAGTGCATGAAATGATATAGCCATTGACATGAACCATCACATAATACTCAATTACTATTATTATTATGATTATTTTGTATTTGTTAGTTATATGTATGCCCTAAAGGCCATTACTATACATATGATGTATATTGTAGTGGATGCTTGGACATATATAGGGAGGACTTTCTTGCTCGACATGATAGTTTGCTATCTGGTTGCTCTTTACCTTAACGTGTACACTGATTGTCTCTCTGTTACATGTTGGTAAAGCCCTTAGGATGTGTAATTGACTACCTGGACTATGATGCGGATCATACTAGTGGGGACAAGGTAGTCCATAAGTACATCCTTCAAGGTCCCTAGTCGTGGGTGTATCGAGACGGGGCATCGATATACCGGAGTAGACTAGCGTATACCTTCTCGACCCATACAGATGGGCGATGGATGATCCCATATCCATTGGTGTTTGACATCAGAGATGATATACGGGTGCTCAGTGGAGACTGGGAACACTGGACGGACTCGCCGAGAACTCCCAGATGGTATTATACCTTACGTCAGATGGCTGTTCTCTGGTGATAAGGTACAGGTTAGTCTGTAGACCCGAGATCGTCATAGAGTCTTGTATGATTCCTACTGTGCTTTGATTTCCACCTTACCACGTCCAAGAGGGCGTGCAAAACGGTAGTTTTTGGGTACAGTCCCGAATCACATGGAGGCAATGAGCGATAGGAGGGGATTCGTCTCTCCCGGTATAGGGAGTTGATGTTGCGCTGTGTTCGATTGGCTATAACCGGAAATCCCTTGGCCAGGGTTGCTGAGAATTACTGGTAAGTGTTACCAGTAGTTTCTCGAACTGTTATAGACCTCATATCGACACGACTTATCGAGCTACTGGGGTCTGACGTTTACCACCCCTAGGCGAGATATGCGACATATCAGACAAACAGACCGGACTGTACGGTAAGTGTTACTGGTTGGATTCACTGGAGTGTGAGCGGGCTTGCTCGTTGATCTTCTGATCGTTCAATACCCGGGTGGCCGTTACGTTTAGCAGACCGCTTGCGGCTTGTGGTTGTTTGATATAATCATCACCTACAGCCGGCGTATTGACGAGTCTTTAGAGTCCTACACAGAGGTTTCCTGGCTCAAGCGAAACGAAATAGGAGCACATATGAGATACGTCCGGGTCCGAGAATATTACCAGTATGTGATACTGAATTCTATTCTCGCGATTTGTATCATTGGACGGTTATATGAGATATAGCCGGGTTACCGAATCATGTGTTGATTCGATACATTGGTACACTTGATATTAGTCGGTTATATGCGATATGACCGGATCATTAAATAAAGTGTTGATTTAATGATTTAATGTATAATTATATATTAGATATATTACTTTACATTGACTAGTTTGTTCACTTAAGATTGATTTTCTCACTTGATGTGCACAAGTTGCATATGTGATATATTTTTGTGCACTAGTTTGTATCATGTTTGATGATACATGCAAACTTGGGTGTGTGTATGCTTTAAACCATGTTTAGGAAAATGGTTTAGGGTTTTATTTTCTTTATTTATTTTGATTAAACAAAATGGTGGTTTTTCTTGTTTTATGCTTGAAGCTTCATGAAGCTTTTTAAGCATCTTTGAAAAAGTCTTACCATTTTGTTTTATTTCTTAACCCTAACCATTTACCTAAACCCTAGTTTATTCTCTACATTAGTTACACTCACCCATGGTTGCTAAATGATAAGCATCACTTGAATTTTCTTTTTGAGATAATTCATTTTTTCATTTCCTTCTTCTTCTTCTTCTTCATGAAGAGAAGAAACCATTGCTAGAAAATTCCATGTGATGAATCCAAGTGAGAAATCCAAATCCAAAGTGAACCCACTTCCTATTTCTTTATCCTCTACCACTTGCCATGTAATAGAGTGTGTTTTCTTCATAAGGTTCATGACCAAGTGAAGATGGAGCTTGAGTTTGAGTCGCCTCGACGTAGATCATCTTCGGCATCGAAGTCAACGACCTAGCCTGCTCGTTTCTCCGTCGAAACCATCGCTAGAGTCTGGGATCCCGATGATTGCAGCGGAGGGACGTCATCACGGAGCTAAAGAAGTAGTGGACCGGATCTACAAAGGTTGTAGCCCCTTTCACTTAGCAATAAAGTTGTTTACTTGCATGTTTCGCCTTACCTTTAGTTAACGATCTAGCATTAGGGTTTCTCGGCACATGGAAAATTTTAATTTGGCATGGTTGATGCCTTGTGGAACCACTTGTGTGTGCCTACGAACCCTACAGTGGTATCAGAGCCTAGCTAGAGCCTTAGGCGAAGTGTAGACGATGTTAGAAGTCCGATCGAACCCTGAAACCCTAAACCGAACCCTTCTCGGTACATTTTTTGAATTTGTGGATTTTTCTGAATTAAAAATACTCAAAAAATTCAGTAGGGTTTTATAAGAATTACTGTGCAAAACATGGTCCTAACTCTATAAATGAGCCGCGGAACCGCGGCCGTACCCCACGTGGCGTGGCGGTTCCGCTGCCATACTGTTGCTTCGTTGACAACACTTTGCACAGTATTGTTTCTATTTGACTCCTGTGTTTTCTGGGTAATTTTAATCTTTACTCAACAGTTGAGTTTTCTGGGTTGTATTGGGGACTCGGTGTTTCGATCGGGAAGTTTAACTTCGTTTGTATGTTTTTCCGGGTATTTTAGAACATGTTAAAAAGTTTGACCGGATATAAATACCCACTTTTTCCCCTGTCGGGAAATTTCCAAGTGTTGGATCTTTCCGTAGTTTAAGAACGTTCGAAGTAGTGCAAGTAACGCGATGGACCCTCTAGAAGACAACAAACCTTAACTCGATTATGTGACCGTCTTGAACTGCCTTTTGAACCTTAGGATTTGGGGCAGTACGGCGTGCCACATGTGAGGCATTGGCTTGACCCTTCTACGGCTGGACCGTTGGTACTGAGGCATGAAGTGAATGTTTTTAAACTTATTTCATGTGTTGAGCTGTTACGGGAAAACTTGGGTGTTTGATTGTTCGATCGAAAAGTTTAACATTTTCTATTTATCTGGAACGTGATACAATATTTGGAATTCACAAGTAGTTATGAGATAACTGAATGAATGTTATAAATCTAGCAGTTTAGTCTCACTTGATCGGTTGCCACGGAATTTTGATGTGATAAAAATTCCGTCGCAATCACGTAGCGTACGCGGATACTCGCCGGGTAAACTTAATAGACAGCTACACCCCATAGCCCCGACCAAGTGACTGTAGGAGAACCCCGTCGCCGAAAGAATCCGTTCGGGTGCTCGCGGCCGCGGTGTTCCGCCTTGGTGTACTTCGTCGACGGCATTAGGGGTGCGGCCGTCTACTGAAGTTTGCGACGAGCATTCGATTAGAATGTCGAGAATTTTGTTGAATTGCCCGACTTGATATTGAAAAGAGTTTTCGATAATGAGACTAAAATGCGGGGTTTATAATTGTTAGGCATGCGATGTCTAAGGAATTCATTTGATTAGGCATGTGATGTCTAAACGAGTTTGCGGATTCCAACCGTTATAGTTTTACACTTTCTTTTCTGTGACCGTAAGTGTAATATGTTATATCGCCGGTTTCGTTGCTATATGTCAACGACAATTGGGATGGGCATATTTACTTACGTTGATGACATGTGATGTTATGTGTTGCTGGATATGTAATATTGGATTGTCGTGTTTGAATAGCCGGGGTTTTTTATGTGAGATGAGTGTTTTTCATTTTCATTCATGTAAAAACTTTTATGTAATATTCTTTTATTGGGGCACTTCCAGATTGCGGAAGATGTCACCGTTGATGTATATTATTTACTTTTCCCCACTAGGATAGACCCAAGGAGGGGAGCACAAGTAACCGGGTTCTAGGGTCCAGTGGGAGACCAACTCGAGGAGTCGAATTCGGGTCTCCTAACTCTAGAATTGGTAGGGTTGCTTGGCGCTCTCGTAGGGGTCTAGGGGAGTGGGTTTGGCTATTCATCACGACCGTGGAATCCGTGTTTTATACAGGCTCATACTAAAACACGGACGTCCTAGTATATCCAATATTTCATATATGTTTCTTCTGCTGCGATATCTGTAATGTGATCATTTGATGTTCTGTGATAAATGCTGTATATAGTATATATGATATATTATATAGATGTTACTTATGTTTTACACCCACGCTAGCCCTGCCCTGCTCTGCCGTTAGTTACCTAACCTAACGGTCCACGAGGGGACATCGAGGCGAATGCTAATGGCATAAGTGTACGTCGTATTTATCTGTGATGTTTAGGTGACTTAAATGATGGGACTTCATTAATATGATTAATGAAAGTAAAAGAAACCTAAAAGATGTTGTGGAATCGAATTTTCAAAAACAGGTAGCTACAGTTCTTGCTTTGCATCGCGGTGTTCCTTGTAGAACATCCTGCACCTTATTCGATGAGGAAAGGGTCGAGATCCCTTCACCGGGAGTGAACCCTTTAGCAATAACTGGCAGATGCTACACACTCGGTTTGTCTTTTGATTGCTTCTATAGTTTCTGCTTTGCACAGCGATATATATGATATATCCCACACCTCATTCGACGAGGAAAGGGCCGACGATCCCTTCACCGGGACTGACCCCTTTAGCAAAACTAGAAAAGCCTAAAAAACACTCCATTTTAAAATCATTTGATTCTACAACGATATCAAGTTCATTATGCAATAGGTTTTCAGAAAAACCTGTCGTAGCCCTCCGTCATTTCAGATATGTCCTATTTAGTTTTCGTGCTACGTTTGTTGGCCTGCGTCAAGGCGTAGCGTGCGGTAGCTAACTAGTATTTATCTGTTTATGCATATGATGCAGATTGGATTAGGGTAGTCGTGCGACTTTGTTGGCCTGCGTCAAAGGTCGTGCGGGTCGGTTTAATTCAATCAAGAAATGACGGGTTGAACTTGACTAGCGGACTGTGGTTTGTTGGCCTGCTTCAAGGTCATAGGTCGTTAGGGGTGAAATATTATCGGGAATTTCAAGTGTTGAAATTTGCAATAAGATTGCATACCTTCTATGAGATAGTTGGATCCCGATACCCGCTGCGAGTAAGAGTTACTCCTGGGAGAGTTTTACACATTTCAATTAGCCGATCGAGTAGGTGTCTAGAAAGGTGTTAACGAGGTTACGCCTCTGGGAAAATGAGGTTTACATTAATTAGGTTCGTGTGAAAGCACGGGGGACCTCACTCAAAGTACCGACACTGGCCTGGCTGAAAGATTGGCGAACTTGTAGCGTATAATTAATCGCGGCTAATCTTTCCTTTTAGGGTTTGAAGGAAGATTTGATAAAAACAGTGGGAGCCATCCTGATTAGATAAAATATATAACCAATCTAATCTTGCAAGAGCGCATGCAGAGTGTTTTCTTCTCTCTCTCTCCAGGTAGCGACCATATCACGCCTTAATCAAGATAATAATATGGATGTATTGACCGAACCCGCTTGTTATACTGAGCTGGGGAACGTTGGTCCCGCTCCAACTTATAATTGTTATAAGACAGAGCAGGAAATAGGAGAATACCAGGATTCCCATGCCGCCCAAACGAAGAAAGTGCATATGATGCATCTCCTTCAGGTGTGTTCATTATAAAGAACTGTTTATCAGTGTCCTTTACGTCCTAGGTATTAGATACCGTATCAGGATCCTGCAAATGTAATCTATTACATGGGCTACAGAAAGGTAGAGAACTGAGAACGGGTGATAAGTTTCATGAGACAGAAAACGGTGCAAGTGTTGCAGCCAAGTCTGTTGGTCACTGTCACCCTGTATTTCCAAATACATTGATTCTGAACAAATGCTATTAGATACCGAACCTGATATACAAAATCATATCAATCTCTTTATTTAATAAAGAAAGGATATAATTTTGTATTGTTGAACATTGTTTTGAACATTTCAAAAGTTGATCGGTTCAGGCACGTCATCTAAAAGCATTGACGTTCTAAATCAAACTACAGTTCCTAGTATACAGAACACATACAAGAGGAAGAGTTCAGAAATGAACGAATTCTTCTTGAGGCATTGTAGACTAGGTCATAACAATGCGACCCGACTAGCTAAGTTACATTTTAGATGCATATTTAAATCAGTTTCAATTTACATCTTGTGAAACTTGCCAGTCATGTCACAAAGATTAGATGACCAAAGCTCTGTTTATTAGAAACAGTGAAAGAGTTAGTAAACTCTTAGGATGATACATGTTGATGTATGAAGGTCCCCTGTCTACACATGCCAAGACCGGTTCTTTGTACTTCATTACATTCTCTGATAATCTCTCAAGATTCAGACATATGTTCCTGTTGAAACACAAGTCCGAACCTTTTGAGATATTCACAGAATATAACTTGGAAGTAGAGAACCAAAACAGGTATAAGTATTATGTCCTTTGATACGATCAAGGAGGAGAATACTTGAGCATGGAATTCCTGAATTATTCTAAAAGAGAATGAGATTCTCTCTCAGCATTACTCCTCCGTATACACCATAGCATGATGGTATATCGGGGCGGAGCAATAGCACCCTATGTGATATGGTGTGCTCTATGATGAGTACTGCCGAGTTTCCTATTTTCTTTTTGGGAGTTACGCACTTGAGAAGCTGCATACCTATTGAATAGGGTTTCAATCAAATCAGATGCCTACCACTTCATATGTGATATGGAAAGGGAAGAGCCCATATGTTAAGTTTGTTAAGATTTGGGGTTGTCCCGCCTATGTCTAAAAGCAAAATCCGGACAAGCTCGCGGCAAGGTCTGTTATGTAGAAATGGAAAGGTTCCAGCTATACAAACTACAGCAGATGATTTGGCAGAACCAAAGGATTCAGTAGATTCCAACGAACCTCAGCCTCTCCGCCGATCTAGTAGGGTTCCTCACCCACCTGAGAGATACTTCGGTTTCTCTATGACAGTGGGAGCGAGGATTACATCATGAGATGATGACCCAACTACTTCTGAGCGGGCCATCAGAAGTAAGACTCTATAAGAATGGCTGGATGCTTAGTGATCTGAGATGGATTCCTTATACAACAACAAAGTATGGACTTTGGTTGCTTTATCTTAAGGGTTAAATCCCCATCAGGAGCAAGTATATCTTGAGAAGATTACTTGGTGTACATGGAAAATTGAGACTTTCAAAGCTAGACTTGTTAAAGGTTTGCATCGTAGACCAGTTGTGGCTAATAATGAAACCTTTTCTGGGGCCTATGCTTAAGTCCATCCAGATCCTACATGCCACGGCTACATACCATGACTACGATATCTGGTGGTTGGGTGTCATGACAGCTTTTTTAAATGATGTTTTAGAAGAGGGCGTCTATAAGTACACAGCCAGAGGGCTTCGTAGACAGTGGGAGCAGCGGAAACGTGCACAAGTTGCTTTATAGGATAAAGCAGGCATCGCGGAGTTGGAACGTCTGTATTGATGTGGTAGTCAAAGAGTTTGATTTCATCAAAATGGTAAATGAACCTTGTATATACAAAAAGGTAGTAAGGAGTATGGTGGTGATCCTCGTAGAGTACGTGGATGACATACTCTTGATAGGGAAGGAGTTTCCTATGCTACGCTCGGTCAATCCCCGCTTATCACAAGGATTCTCCAAATAGGATCAAAGAGATACCTCCTAAATCCAGGGTTTTGGATCTATGAGATAGATCTAATTGGATGTTAACTGGTTGTAGTGAGATGGTATCAATTGATCCTGGGGAGAATCACTGGAAAGGTTCCAGGGTGATAAGGATGACTAAATGTCAGTCACAGGCATTGTCCTTACCCTCAGTAGAGGGATGGTATGTTGGAAGAGTTCCAATCTAGATACCGCGGCAAACTAGACGATAAAGGCTGGTAACATCGCTATTAAAGATACTACCAAAGAGGCAGTGTGGGTGTATAATAGTTCATAAGATGAACTAGGTTCCTACCATTGTGTGACAATGGAAGTTTGGCTTTGGCCCAGGAACCCCGGTCCCATCAGTGACCCATGCATATTCTGAGGCAGCATCACCTGATCATGGGGATGGTTGATCTCCAGGGGATCGAGGTTAGGAGAGTAGACTCAGAGGACAACACGGCAGATCCACTCACAAAGGCCTTTTCCCAAAGAGAAACTACTATGGAAAGGTTGAGTGTGAGATACTACAACTACCGCTATCAAATGCCCTAGTGCAAGTGGGAGATTGTTAGTTATATGTATGCCCTAGAGGCCATTACTATACATATGATGTATATAGTAGTGGATACTTGGACATATATAGGGAGGACTTTCTTGCTCGACATGATAGTATGCTATCTGGTTGCTCTTTACCTTAACGTGTACACTGATTGTCTCTCTGTTACATGTTGGTAAAGCCCTTAGGATGTGTACTTGACTACCTGGACTATGATGCGGATCATACTAGTGGGAACATGGTAGTCCATAAGTACATCCTTCAAGGTCCCTAGTCGTGGGTGTATCGAGACGGGGCATCGATATACCAGAGTAGACTAGCGTATTCCTTCTCGACCCATACAGATAGGAGATGGATGATCCCATATCCATTGGTGTTTGACATCAGAGATGATATTCGGGTGCTCAGTGGAGACTGGGTACACTGGACGGACTCGCCGAGAACTCCCAGATGGTATTATACATTACGTCAGATGGCAGTTCTCTGGTGACACTGGTACAGGTTAGTCTGTAGACCCGAGATCGTCATAGAGTCTTGTGTGATTCCCACTGTGCTTTGATTTCCACCTTACCACGTCTAAGAGGGCGTGCCAAACGGTGGTTTTTAGGTACAGTCCCGAATCATATGGAGGCAATGAGCGATAGGAGGGGATTCGTCTCTCCCGGTATAGGGAGTTGATGTTGTGCTGTGTTCGATTGGCTATAACCGGAAATCCTGGCCAGGGTTGCTGAGATTTATTGGTAAGTGTTACCAGTAGTTTCTCGAACTGTTATAGACCTCATATCGACACGACTTATCGAGCTACTGGGGTCTGACGTTTACCACCCCTAGGCGAGATATGCGACATATCAGACGAACAGAACGGACAGTACGGTAACTGTTACTGGTTGGATTCACAGGAGTGTGAGCGGGTTTGCTCGTTGATCTTCTGATCGCTCAATACCAGGGTGGCCGTTACGTTTAGAAGACCGCTTGCGGCTTGTGGGTGTTTGATATGATCATCACCTACTGCCGGCGTATTGACGAGTCTTTAGAGTCCTACATAGAGGTTTCCTGGCTCAAGCGAAACGAAATAGGAGCGCATATGAGATATGTGCGGGACCGAGAATAATACCAGTATGTGATACTGAATTCTATTCTCGCGATTTGTATCATTGGGCGGTTATATGAGATATTGTCGGGTTACCGAATCAAGTGTTGATTCGATACATTGATACACTTGATATTAGTCGGTTATATGCGATATGACCGGATCATTAAATCAAGTGTTGATTTAATGATTTAATGTATAATTATATATTAGATATATTACTTTACATTGACTAGTATTGTTCACTTAAGATTGATTTTCTCACTTGATGTGCACAAGTTGCATATGTGATATATGTTTGTGCACTAGTTTGTATCATGTTTGATGATACTTGCAAACTTGGGTGTGTGTATGCTTTAAACCATGTTTAGGAAAATGGTTTAGGGTTTTATTTTCTTTATTTATTTTGATTAAACAAAATGGTGGTTTTTCTTGTTTTATGCTTGAAGCTTCATGAAGCTTTTTAAGCATCTTTGAAAAAGTCTTACCATTTTGTTTTATTCCTTAACCCTAACCATTTACCTAAACCCTAGTTTATTCTCTACATTAGTTACACTCACCCATGGTTGCTAAATGATAAGCATCACTTGATTTTTCTTTTTGAGATAATTCATTTTTTCATTTCCTTCTTCTTCTTCTTCTTCATGAAGAGAAGAAACCATTGCTAGAAAATTCCAAGTGATGAATCCAAGTGAGAAATCCAAATCCAAAGTGAACCCACTTCCTATTTCTTCATCCTCTACCACTTGCCATGTAATAGAGTGTGTTTTCTTCACAAGGTTCATGACCAAGTGAAGATGGAGCTTGAGTTTGAGTCGCCTCGACGTAGATCATCTTCGGCATCGAAGTCAACGACCTAGCCCGCTCGTTTCTCCGACGAAACCATCGCTAGAGTCCGGGATCCCGATGATCGCAGCGGAGGGACGTCATCACGGAGCTAAAGAAGTGGAGGACTGGATCTACAAAGGTTGCAGCCCCTTTCACTTAGCAATAAAGTTGTTTACTTGCATGTTTCGCCTTACCTCTAGTTAACGATCTAGCATTAGGGTTTCTCGGCACAAGGAAAATTTGAATTTGGCATGGTTGATGCCTTGTGGAACCTCTTGTGTGTGCCTAGGAACCCTACAGTATTATGAGAGGATGGTGGAAAAAGGCTTGCTCATTCTATCATATTCATTCTCTCTCATCCTCAAGCTCTCCCTCTTCCTCTAGCTCAAAGCAAAAATCTCTCATGTGTTGAGAACCATTTTCCTTGGAGATAAAAACTTAAAACACTTCTCTACTCATCTTAAGGTCCAAGGTCTAGGAAGCCAAGGATTTTAGTTTCCTCTAGATTGAGGTTGGAGCCAAAGGTAGAAGCTTTCGGGTGGATCCATCTTCGGCACAAGGAGACGACGAGGTGAGGGCGATCCGACCACCACAAGGAGTCGAAGAGAAGGAGTTCAAGTTTAGGTATAACCCCTAACATAGTAGTTAAACTCTTAATTTGGTTGTTAGATAGTTTGTTTAGCAAAGATCCGTTTTAGAGTCCATGTTACCTCCACCGAAAAAATTGTTTTTCATCATTTCTGTAACCCCAAAGAACCGGGGACGGGTAACGTGGACTTACAATAGTATGATCTGCATCATAATCCTGGTAGTCAAGTACTCATCCTAAGGGCTTTATCAACATGTAATAGAGAGACAATAAGTGTACATGTTAAGATAAAGAGCATGCAGATAACATAATATCATATCGAGCAAGAAAGTCCTCCCTATATATGTCCAACCATCCACTACAATATACATCGCATGTACAGTAATGGCCTGTAGGGCATGCATATAACTAACAATCTCCCACTTGCACTAAGGCCATCTGTTGTAGTATCCCATAACCAACAATTTAGTGTTAGTTATATGTATGCCCTAGAGGCCATTACTATACATAGGATGTATATTGTAGTGGATGCTTGGACATATATAGGGATGACTTTCTTGCTCGGTATGATAGTTTGCTATCTGGTTACTCTTTACCTTAACGTGTACACTGATTGTCTCTCTATTACATGTTGGTAAAGCCCTTAGGATGTGTACTTGACTACCTGTACTATGATGCGGATCATACTAGTGGGGACATGGTAGTCCATAAGTACATCCTTCAAAGTCGCTGATCGTGGGTGTATCGAGACGGGGCATCGATATACCAGAGTAGACTAGCGTGTAGCTTCTCGACCAATATAGATAGGCGATGGATGATCCCATATCCATTGGTGTTTGACATCAGAGATGATATACGGGTGCTCAGTGGAGACTGGGTACACTGGATGGACCCGCCGAGAACTCCCAGATGGTATTATACCTTACGTCAGATGGCAGTTCTTTGGTGACACTTGTGCAGGTTAGTCTGTAGACCCGAGATCGTCATAGTGTCTTGTATGATTCCCACTGTGCTTTGATTTCCATCATACCACGTCCAATAGGGTGTGCAAAATGGTGGCTTTTGGGTACAGTCCCGAATCACATGGAGGCAATGAGCGATAGGAGGGGTTTCGTCTCTCCTGGTATAGGGAGTTGATGTTGCGCTGTACTCGATTGGTTATAACAGGAAGTCCTTGGCCAAGGCTGCTTTAGGGATTTACTGGTAAGTGTTACCAGTAGTTTCTCGACCCGTTATGAGCCTCATATCGACACGACTTATCGAGTTATTGGGGTCTGACGTTTACCACCCCTAGACGAGATATGCGACATATCAGACGAACAGACCGGACTGTACGGTAAGTGTTACTGGTTGGATTCACAGGAGTGTGAGCGAGATTGCTCGTTGATCTTCTGATCGCTCAATACCCGGGTGGCCGTTACGTTTAGCAGACCGCTTGCGGCTTGTGGGTGTTTGATATGACCATCACCTACTGCCGGCGTATTGACGAATCTTTAGAGTCCTACATAGGGGTTTCCTGGCTCAAGCGAAACGAAATAGGAGCGCATATGAGATATGTGCGGGACCGAGAATAATACCAGTATGTGATACTGTATTCTATTCTCGCGATTTGTGAAATTAATCGGTTGTATGCGATATAGCCGGGTTATCGGATCAAGCGTTGATTCGATAAGTTGTTACTATTGATAGTAGTCGGTTATATGTTACATGACCGGATCGTTAAATCAAGTGTTGATTTAATGATTTAATGTATAATTATATATTTGATATATTACTTTACATTAACTAGTATTGATTCACTTAAGATTGATTTTCTCACTTGAAAGTGCACATTGTTTATATGTGATATATGCAAGTGTACAAGTTTGTATCATGCTTGATGATACATACAAGTTGTGTGTATGAGAACTAATCCAAATCAAGGTTAAATTAGGGTTTACTATTTTCCTAGCAAATAACAAAAGAAGTGAGACTTTGTTCAAAGTTATCAAGTTTCATGAAGCTTGATAAATATTGACAAAGTCAACTCTTTTGTCATTTGTTTAGGATATTAGTTAACCCAACCTTTAACCTAAGACTTTGGTTAATTCTCTACATGAGTTAAGCATGAGGGCTTAACTCAACCATGGTGCCATAATTAAAAGGATAAGTTTCATTTGGATATTTATTCTATTGATTCTTTTCTTCTTCTTCTTCATCATCTAGTTCTTCTTCATCATCAAGCTCCACAAAAGCTTGCTAGCTCCAATGGTGCCATGAGAAAAAGAGTGAGAAATCCAATTCAAAAGTGAACCCACTTCCTATTTCTTCATCCTCTACTACTTTCCATGTAGTATAGGGTGTTCTCTTCACAATGTTTTTGACCAAGTGAAGGAATAGCTTGAGTTTGAGTCTCCCCGACGTAGATCATCTTCGGCCTCGAAGTCAACGACCTAGCCCGATTATTTCTCCGACGAAACCATCACTAGAGTCCAGGATTCCGATGATCGCAGTGGAGGGACGTCAATACGGAGCTAAAGAAGTGGAGGACCGGATCTACAAAGGTTGTAATCTCTTTCACTTGTTAGTAAAGTTGTTTGCTAGCTTAATGTTTCGCTTATCCTCTAGTTAACGTTCTATATTAGGGTTTCTCGGCACCTAAATTTTTGAATTTGGCATGGTTGATGCCTTGTGGAACCTCTTGAGAGTGCCTAGTAACCCTACAGTGGTATCAGAGCCTAGCTAGAGCTTTAGGCGAAGTGTAGACGATGTTAGAAACCCGATCAAACCCCGAAACCCCAATCGACACCCCTCCCTGTACAAACTTTAAAACAGTGGATTTTTCCAAATTAAAAATTCTCAAAAATATCAGCAGGAAACTACAAGGGTTACTGTGAAGCAGGTGACTGTAATACGACTAAAGCGCCACGGAACCGCAGCCTTAACATGGTATTGGCGGCGGTTCCGCGGCCGTATGTAAAGATCAGGGAATCCTTTTTGCACAGTAACCTCAGCTGGTGATTGTTGATTCTTCTGGGAATTTTTATGTTTCCCTTAAGAGTTGAGTTTTCTGGGGTGTATTGGGGACTCGATAATTCGATCGGATTATTTAACTTTGTTTATTTAGTTTTTCTGGATAATTTTAGAACATGTTAAAAAGTTCGACCGGATATAGATACCCAATTTTTTCCCTGCCGGGAAATTTCCAAGTGTTGCATTTTTCCGTAGTTTGAAAACGTTCTAAGTAGTGCAAGTAACGTGATGGACCCTCTAGATGACAACAAACCTTAACTCGATTATGTGACCGTCTTGAACTGCCCTTTGAACCTTAGGGTTTGGGGCAGTACGGCGTGCCATATGTGAGGCGTTGGCTTGACCCTTCTACGGCTGGACCGTTGGTACTGTGGCATGAAGTGAATGTTTTTAAACTTATTTCATGTGTTGTGCTGTTTCGAGAAAACTTGGGTGTTTGATTGTTTGATCGGAAAGTTTAACATTTTTTATTTATCTGGAATGTGATACAATATTTGGAATGCACAAGTAGTTATGAGATAACTGATTTGGATGTTATAAACATAGCACTTTAGTCTCACCTGATCGGTTGCCACGAAATTTTGATGTGATCAAAAGTCCGTCGCAATCACGTAGCGTATGCGGATACTCGCCGGTAAACTTAATAGACAGCTACACCCCATAGCCCCGACCAAGTGACTGTAGAAGAACCCCGTCGCCAAAAAGCATCCGTTTGGGTGCTCGCGGCAGCGGTATTCCGCCTTAGTGCACTTCGTCGACGGTATCGGGGGTGCGACCGTCTACTAAAGTTTGCGACGAGTATTCGATCAGGATGTCGGGAATCCTGTTGAATTGCCCGACTTGATATTGAAAAGTGTTTTCGATTTTGAGACTAAATTGCGGGGTTTATAATTGCTAGGCATGCGATGTCTAAGGAATTCATTTGATTATGCATGCGATGTCTAAACAGGTTGCGGATTCCAACTGTTGTAGTTTTACACTTTCTTTTCTGTGACCGTAAGTGTAATATATGATATCGCCGGTTTCGTTGCTATATGTCAGCGACAATTGGGATGGGCATATTTACTTACGTTGATGACATGTGATGTTATATGTTGCTGGATATGTTATATTGGATCGTCGTGTTTGAATGGACGGGTTTTTTTTATGTGAGATGAGAGTTTTTATTTTCATTCCTGTAACATTTGTTGTATGTAATATTCTTTTATTGGGGCACTTTCGGGCTGAGGTTGTTGTTACCATATGTATATTATTTACTTTTCCGCACTAGGATAGACCCAAGGAAGAGAGCACAAGTAACCGGGCTTTAGAGTCCAGTGGGAGACCAACTCGAGGAGTCGAGTCCGGGTCTCCTAACTCTAGAATTGGTAGGGTTGCTTGCCGCTCTCGTAGGGGTCTAGGGGTGTGGGTTTGGCTATTCATCGCGACCGTGGAATCCGTGTTTTATACAGGCTCGTATTGAAAACACGGACGTCCTAGTATATCCAATGTTTTATATGTTTCTTCAGCTGCGATATCTGTGATGTGATCATTTGATATGTTGTGATAGATACTGTATATAGTATATATGATATATTATATAGACGTTACTTATGTTTTACACCCGCGCTATCCCTGCCCCGATCTGTCGTTAGTTACCTAACCTAACGGTGCACGAGGGGACATCGAGGCGAATGCGGATGGTATAAGTGTACGTCGTATTTATCTGTGATGTTTAGGTGATTTAAATGATGGGACTTCATTAATGTGATTAATGAAAGAAAAGAAACCTAAGATGTTGTGGAATCGAATTTTCAAAAACAGGTAGCTACAGTTCTTGCTTTGCATCGCGGTGTTCCTTGTAGAACATCCTGCACCTTATTCGATAAGGAAAGGGCCGAGATCCCTTCACCGGGAGTGACCCCTTTAGCAATGACTGGCAGATGCTACACCCCTCGATTTGTCTTTTGATTGCTCCTATAGTTCTTGCTCTGCACAGCGGTATATATGATATATCCTGCACCTTATTCGATGAGAAAAGGGCCGACGATCCCTTCACCGGGAATGACCCCTTTAGCAAAACTAAAAAAACCTCAAAAACACTCCATTTTAAAATCATTTGATTCTACAACGATATCAAGTTCATTACGCAATAGGTTTTCAGAAAAACCTATCGTAGCCCTCCGTCATTTCAGATAAGTACTACTTAGTATTGGTGCTGCGGTAGTTTGGCATTCGTCAAGGCGTAGTGTGCGGTAGCTAACTAGTACTTATCTGCTTATGCATATGATGCAGATTAGATTAGGGTATTCGTACGGCGTTGTTTGGCATTCGTCAAGGGTCGTGCGGGTGGGTTTAATTCAATCAAGAAATGTACGGGTTGAACTTGACTAGTGGACTATGGGTTGTTTGGCATTCGTCAAGGTCATAGAACGCTAGGGGGAAAATATTATCGGGAATTTCAAGTGTTGAAATTTGCAATGAGATTGCATACCTTCTATGAGATAGTTGGATCCCGATACCCACTGAGAGTAAGAGTTACTCCTGGGAGAGTTTTACACATTACAATTAGTCGATTAAGTATGTGTCTAGAAAGGTGTCAACGGGGTTACGCCTCTGGAAAAATGTGGTTTACTTTAATTAGGTCCGTGCGAAAGCATGGGGAACCTCCCTCAAAGTACCGACACTAACCTGGCTGAAAGATTGGCGAACTTGTAGCGTGTAATTAATCCCGGCTAGTCTTTCCTTTTAGGGATTGAAGGATGATTTGATAAAAACAGTGGAAGCCATCCTGATTAGATAAAATAATAACCAATCTGATCTTGCAAGAGCGCACGCAGAGTGTTTTCTTCTCTCTCTCTCTAAGTAGCGACCATGTCACGCCTTAATCAAGATAATAAATCAGATATATTGACCAAACCCGCTTGTTATACTGAGCTGGGGATTGTTGGTCCCGCTCCAACTTATAATTGTTATAAGACAGAGCAGGAAATTGGGGATTACCAGAATTCCCATGCCGCCCAAACGAAGAAAGTGCATACCGATGCATCATCTTCGGGTGTGTTCATTACAGAGAACTGTTTCTCAAATGTCCTTTACGTTCTGGGTATATGATACCGGATCAGGATCCCACATATGTAATATATTACATGGGCTACAGAAAGATAGAGAACTGAGAATGGGTGATAAGTTTCATGAGGCAGAAAACGGTGCAAGTGTTGCAGCCAAGTCTGTTGGTCACTGTCACCCTGTATTACCAGAATACATTGATTCTGAACAAATATTATTAGATACCGAACCTGATATACAAAATCATATCAGTCACTTTATTTAGATAAAGAAGGATATAATTTTGTATTGATTGGATAATGTTTTGAACATTTCCTATATCAAGAGTTGATCGGTTCAGGCACGTTATCTAAAAGCATTAACGTTGTAAATCAAACCACAGTTCTTAGTATATAGAACACACACAAGAGGAAGAGTTCAGAAATGAACGAATTCTTCTTGAGGTATTGTAGACTAGGTCATATCAATGCGACCCGACTAGCTGAAGTTACATATAGATGCATATTTAAATTAGTTTGAATTTACATCTTGTGAAACTTGCCAGTCATGTCCCAGAGATAAGATGACCATAGCTCCGTTTATTGGAAGCAGAGAAAGAGTTAGTGAACTCTTAGGATGATACATATTGATGTATGAAGGTCCCGTGTCTACACATGCCAAGATCGGTTCTTTGTACTTCATTACCTTCTCTGATGATCTCTCAAGATTCAGACATATGTTCCTGTTGAAACACAAGTCCAAACCTTTTGAGATATTCACAGAATATAAGTTAGAAGTAGAGAACCAAAAAAAGGGTATAAGTATTATGTCCTTTGATGTGATCAAGGAGGAGAATACTTGAGCACGGGATTCCTGGACTATTCTAAGAATGAGATTCTTTCTTAGCATTACTCCTCCATTTACACCACAGCACCTCGGTGTATCGGGGCGGAGCAATCACACACTATTAGATATGGTGTGCTCTATGATGAGTACTACTGAGTTTCCTATTTCCTTTTAGGGAGTTATGCACTTATGAAGTTGCATACCTATTGAATAGGGTTCCGATCAAATCAGATGCCTACCATTTCATATGAGATATGGAAAGGGAAGAGCCCATCTCTTAAGTCAGTTAAGATTTGGGGTTGTCCGGCCTATGTCTAAAAGGATAAATCCGGACAAGCTCGAGGCAAAGTCCGTACTGTAGAAGTTTGTTGGATATCCCAAGCATACGCCAGGGAATATCTTTTACCTAACCGAGGAACAAAAGATGTTTTGTTACTCAGCATGCCACCTTTGTGAAAGGGAATTTCTTATGAAGAAATTTGTGGACATGAGGTAGAACTGGAAAGAGTTCCAGCTATACAAACTGCAGCTGATGATTTGGTAGAACCAAATGATTCAATAGCAACCAACGAACCTCGGCCTCTCCGCCGATCTAGTAGGGTTCCTCACCCACCTGAGAGATACTTCGGTTTCTCTATGACAGTAGGAGCAAGGATTGCATCATGAGATGATGACCCAACAAGTTTCGGGCTAGCCAAAAGGAGTAGGACTCTGTAAGAATGGCTGGATGCTTATCGATCTGAGATGGAATCCTTATACACCAACAATGTATGGACTTTGGTTGCTTTATCTGAATGGTTAAATCCCCATCATGAGCAAGTATATCTTGAGTAGATTACTTGGTGTACATGGAAAAGTTAAGACTTGTTAAATGTTTGCATCATTGACCAGGTATGGATTATAATGAAACCTTTTCTAAGCAACTATGCTTAAGTCCATCCAGATCCTACTTGCCACGGCTACATACCATGACTACGATATCTGGCGGCTGGGTGTCATGACTGCTTTTCTAAATGATGTTTTAGAAGAGAGAGTCTGTAAGTGCACAGTCAGAGGGCTTCGTAGACAGTGGGAGCAGCGGAAACGTGTGCAAGATGTTTTATATGATAAAGCAGGCATCGCGGAGTTGGAACATCTGTTTTGATGAGTTAGTCAAAGAGTTTGACATCATCAAAATGGTAAATGAACCTTGTATATACAAAATGGTAGTAGGGAGTATGATGGTGATCCTCGTAGAGTACGTGGATGACATACTCTTGATAGGGAAGGAGTTTCCTATGCTACGCTCGGTCAATCTCCGCTTATCACAAGGATTCTCCATATAGGATCAAAGTGATACCTACTAAATCCTGAGTTTTGGATCTATGAGATAGATCTAATTGAATATTAGGATACGCACTAGTTGTAGTGAGATTGTAGCAATTGATCCTGGGGAGAATCACTGGAAAGGTTCCAGGGTGATAAGGACGACTGAATGTCAGTCACAGGCATTGTCTTTACCCTCAGTAAAGGGACGGTATGTTGGAAGAGTTCCAAGCTAGATTCCGTGGCATACTAGACGATAAAGGCTGGATACATCGCTACCAAAGATGCTACCAAAGAGGCAGTCTGGGTGTATATTAGTTCATGAGATGAACTTCGTTCCTCCCATTGTGTGACAATGGAGTTGTGGCTTATGCCTAGGAACGCCCGTCCCATCAGTGATCCAGACATATTCTTAGGCAGTATCACCTGATCGTGGAGATGGTTGATCTCCAGGGGATCGAGGTTAGGAGAGTAGACTCAGAGGACAACACGGCGGATCCACTCACAAAGGCCTTTTCCCAGACAGAGACTTTTATGGGATGGTTGAGTATGAGATACTACAACCACTGCAATCAGATGGCCCTAGTGCAAGTGGGAGATTGTTAGTTATATGTATGCCCTAGAGGCCATTACTATACATAGGATGTATATTGTAGTGGATGCTTGGACATATATAGGGATGACTTTCTTGCTCGATATGATAGTATGCTATCTGGTTACTCTTTACCTTAACGTGTATACTGATTGTCTCTCTATTACATGTTGGTAAAGCCCTTAGGATGTGTACTTGACTACCTGGACTATGATGCGGATCATACTAGTGGGGACATGGTAGTCCATAAGTACATCCTTCAAAGTCCCTAGTCGTGGGTGTATCGAGACGGGGCATCGATATACCAGAGTAGACAAGCGTGTAGCTTCTTGACCCATATAGATAGGCGATGGATGATCCCATATCCATTGGTGTTTGACATCAGAGATGATATACGGCTGCTCAGTGGAGACTGGGTACACTGAATGGACTCGTCGAGAACTCCCAGATGGTATTATACCTTATGTCAGATGGCAGTTTTCTGGTGACACTGGTGCAGGTTAGTCTGTAGACCCGAGATCGTCATAGAGTCTTGTGTGATTCCCACTGTGCTTTGATTTCCATCATACCACGTCCTAGAGGGCGTGCAAAAAGGTAGCTTTTGGGTACAGTCCCGAATCACATGGAGTCAATGAGCGATATGAGGGGTTTCGTCTCTCTCATTATAGGGAGTTGATGTTGCGCTGTGCTCGATTGGCTATAACTGGAAGTCCTTGGCCAAGGCTGCTTTAGGTATTTACTGGTATGTGTTACCAGTAGTTTCTCGACCCGTTATGAGCCTCATATCGACATGACTTATCGAGTTATTGGGGTCTGACGTTTACCACCCCTAGACGAGATATGCGACATATCAGACGAACAGACCGGACTGGACGGTAAGTGTTACTAGTTGGATTCACAGGAGTGTGAGAGGGCTTGCTCGTTGATCTTCTGATCGCTCAATACCCGGGTGGCCGTTACGTTTAGCAGACCGCTTGCGGCTTGTGGGTGTTTGATATGATCATCACCTACTGCCGGCGTATTGACGAGTCTTTAGAGTCCTACACAAGGGTTTCCTGGCTTAAGCGAAACGAAATAGGAGCGCATATGAGATATGTGCGGGACTGACAATAATACCAGTATGTGATACTGTATTCTATTCTCGCGATTTGTGACATTAATCGGCTGTATGCGATATAGCCGGGTTATCGGATCAAGTGTTGATTCGATAAGTTGTTACTGTTGATATTTGTCGGTTATATGCTATATGACCGGATCGTTAAATCAAGTGTTGATTTAGTGATTTAATGTATAATTATATATTTGATATATTACTTTACATTAACTAGTATTGGTTCACTTAAGATTGATTTTCTCACTTGAATGTGCACATTGTTTATATGTGATATATGTAAGTGTACAAGTTTGTATCATGCTTGATGATACATACAAGTTGTGTGTATGAGAACTAAACAAAATCAAGGTTAAATTAGGGTTTACTATTTTCCTAGAAAATAACAAAAGAAGTGAGACTTTGGTCAAAGTTATCAAGCTTCATGAAGCTTGATAAACATTGACAAAGTCAACTCTTTTGTCATTTGTTTAGGATATTAGTTAACCCAACTTTTAACCTAATACTTTGGTTAATTCTCTACATGAGTTAAGCATGAGGCTTAACTCAACCATGGTGCCATAATTAAAAGGATAAGTTTCATTTGGATATTTATTCTATTGATTCTTTTCTTCTTCTTTTTCATCATCAAGCTCCACAAAAGCATGCTAGCTCCAATGGTGCCATGAGAAAAGGAGTGAGAAATCCAATTCTAAAGTGAACCCACTTCCTATTTCTTCATCCTCTACTACTTGCCATGTAGTATAGGGTGTTCTCTTCACAAAGTTTTTGACTAAGTGAAGGAATAGCTTGAGTTTGAGTCTCCCCGACGTAGATCATCTTCGGCCTCGAAGTCAACGACCTAGCCCGATTATTTCTCCGACGAAACCATCACTAGAGTCCAGGATTCCGATGATCGCAGCGGAGGGACATCAATACAGAGCTAAAGAAGTGGAGGACCGGATCTACAAAGGTTCTAATCTCTTTCACTTGTTAGTAAAGTTGTTTGCTAGCTTAATGTTTCGCCTATCCTCTAGTTAACGATCTATATTAGGGTTTCTCGGCACCTAAATTTTTGAATTTGGCATGGTTGATGCCTTGTACAACCTCTTGAGAGTGCCTAGTAACCCTACATTTAGTAGTGGTTGTAGTATCCCATACTCAACCATCACATAGAAGTCTCTCTAGGGGTAAGGCCTTTGTAAGTGGATCCGTTGTGTTATCCTTTAGGTTTACTCTCCAAACCTCGATCGCTTGGTGTAACAACCCAAATTTTCATATACACTTTTCTGTACAATTTTTTTTTAAATTTTTAAATTTTTTTTTAATTCCATAAAGGAGTATTTTAATCTGAGCACAAGATACATATAATTAATTATTTTGTTTTTAGTGTACATAAAATTGTTTTAAAATTAAAGTGTACTTGGGGTATTTAATGTTGCTGATAACACTTTAAGTATCTATTTCCCTACAATAATTACAAAAAGGAGCTTGTAGCTCATTGGTAATACTTTGCACTACTGAACCAAGCCACCAGAGTTCGAATCCCGTGCCCCACATTATTTTTAGTTTATTTTTCTTTAAAAATTCTTGGAAGCCCAACAGTCAACAGGCCATAACTCCCAAATGTTGAACTGAACCCCAAAAACGGAGTATGCCATAGTCTTAGTCGGAGAACCCCGCACCCAACCGTCGCCGAACCCGGCCGGGATCGGTCAACTCAGCCAGCCGGCCGGCCGAATCGGCCGGCGCCGCCGGCCGGAGTTGGTCAGATGGCCGGGGTCTCAACACGAAAAGTGTGGCTTTTGGTATTCTTAAACCCCCTGTTAACTCCAATTTAAGTGATCGGTTTTCAATTGATAAATACATCCTATTTAATACAAAATTTTAATGATTTTCTTTAAATTTTTACAATTTTTTTAATAAACAAAACCTTTCACCTACCCTACCCTAGCTACCCTATAAATAGACCCCTACCCCCTACCCTCTCATTCCAAAACCGTAGATTTACTCTCTTGAAATTTCCACAAGAAAGTGTGCTTTGAAACCGAGTTCATGGCGAAGCGCTGACGGATTCCGGCGACGTTCTTTGAAGCAACCGGCGACGAAACCACACCTCGGCTTTTTCCCTAGTTCCTCTTTACTCTTTAGAAGAGTTTGAAACCCGTAAGTCCCATTCTTCTCTCTTTTCTATTTCTTAAAATACGGAATTATGAAACCCGACGGAAATCGGAACAAACCGATTTCCGATTCGGTTTTTCTACAAAATCCTACTTGTCACCTAATCCATAACACCTAAACATATTGATGATGACTATTAATCACATAAAAATTAATTTGGATAAAGTTTCTCACATGAAAAGATAACTTTCTTGTAATATCGTATTTTTTCACAATAATACCATAAAGTTTATTTTTTCTTCTTCTAATCAATTCTCTCATTCCTAAACATGTTCATCTTGATCACTAAACATGTAAAAATCAATTTGAATGAGTTTTCATACATGAAATGATAACTTTTTTAAATACCGTATTCTTACACTTAAATACTCTCATGCTTAAATTATCATATTTAACCTCTATACTTCACTAAACCTTAAAATAAGTCACGAGGTAATGACCTACCTCTACACACACACAAATATAACCCTAATTGATAACTACAAAACTTAGAATACGAAAATACAAAACTTTTCACTGAAATACCATTATCTTTATAAACCTTTCTTGAAATTCTAAGTTGAATACAATTCTAAACAAAATATTTTAAAAAGAATGTACGATTTGTCATGAACATCGATCGTTTATCAAAACTTGATTTTGTGGTGTCTAGGCAAGTGTGTCAAGGCTAGTGGTTTTTAATTAGGCCCACTACTGTGGTTCCTTCCCACATACATGGCACATACCTGGCCGCAATTGGCGGTGAAGAGGCGATTTGAGACTTCTAATGACTTATCGTTTAGACCTTAGAAATAGGCTAGTTGGCTTAGGAAACCCTAGAAACTAAAATACGGAAATTTACAAATAAATACCTTATAATTATAAAACCGTTTTCTAAATGAATAGTATTTATTAAACCTATGCAAAGTGCCACTACAACCCATCTTTGGGGAACCCGTTAGGGATAGTACGGTTCATCGTGCACCCGCGGGCTAGTAGTGCGAGATTCAGACCTCCGCAAGGAGCATTCGGTCTCGAAAGGTTTAAAATACGACATTTAAGAAAAATGAGATTTTGGAAAATAAAATATTTATTTTAAATTACTCTTGTATTATTATATATCTAATTATCATTTAAACACTCATTTTATTATAAGATAAAGTTTCCACTTTTTTCTAAAAATTCCAAGATTAAAAGTTACATTAAAATACCATGAATTTCAAATAAATAAATTAATACTTTTATTAGGATATATTCACTAGAATAACGCAGATAAAATTTACGCTCATTATAACTATAAAAACGAATAATAAATACTTGAGGTGTATTTTGAAAACTATACAATAGTACTTTTTACATAAAACCCCTCAAGTTTTATAAATTACAATAAGGACCCTAACAATTATAGAACATCAAATTACCTTTCTTTTAGTTTGACTCGGGTTAGAGTCTGACTATTTCTGACTTGAATATGTAGGGTTCCTAGGCACCCCAAGGAGGTCTCACAAGGCATCAAACATGCCATATTAAAATTTTACGGTGCCTACAAACCCTAAACTACGGATCGTCGGCTAGATGTCTAGGCGAAAAACTAACTAGTTAACACTTAACTAAAAGTTTAACGGAAATACAACCTTTGTAGATCCGGTGCTCCACCTCCATAGCTCCGCAACGAAGTCCTCTCCGCTGTCCAAAACAAATCCGGGCTCTAGAGTCGGCTTCGTCGGAGAAAAAGTGAGCTAGGTCGTCGATGTCCATGCCGAAGATGATCTACGTCGAGGCATCGCTAAATCAAGCTCCACCTTCACCAAGTTCATGAAACTTGTGAAGGAAACACACTCTACTACTTGGCAAGAGGTAGAGGATGAAGAAATAGGAAGTGGGTAGACTTTAGAATTGGATTTCTCACTCAAATCTTCAATCCACCATTGATGACCTCAAGCTTTTTCACTTGAAGCAAGGAAGAAGAAGAAGGAAAAATGATAAGATAAGATAATTCAAAAAGAAAAGAATTATCCATTCTTATCATAACAAACCATAGTTAGGTGTAGAGAATTAACAAGGGTTAGTGAATGGTTGGGTTAAGACATGAAGACAAAATGGTTGCTAAGGTCAAACCTTCATGAAGATTCATAAACAAACAAAGAAAGCCACCATTATCTCTTCATTATTTTCTTTTGCTAAAAATAAACAAAAATGGATAAATAAATGAATAAATGAAGCAAAAGAAACCCTAACCATTGACCAACCATGGTTTAATTCATACACCAAACTATCATCCATCATCAAACATGATACAATCAAATGTACAAATGTATATCACATATACAATGTGCACAATCCAAGTGAGAAAATCCATCCAAAGTGAACCGATACTAGTTAATGCAAAGTAATATATCAAATATATAATTATGCATTAAATCATTAAATCCACACTTGATTCAATGATCCGGTCATGACATGCATAACCGACTGGTATCATCTGTAACATCTTATCGAATCAACACTTGATCCGATAACCCGGCTATATCGCATATAACCGATCAATGTCACATCGCGAGAATCGAATACAGTATCACATACTCGTATTATTCTCGGTCCCGCACATATCTCATATGCGCTCCTATTACGTTTCGCTTGAGCCAGGAAACCTCTATGTAGGACTCTAAAGACTCGTCAATACGCCGGCAGCAGGTGATGATCATATCAAACACCCACAAGCCGCAAGCGGTCTGCTAAACGTAACGTCCACCCGGGTATTGAGCGATATGAAGATCGACGAGCAAGCCCGCTCACACTCCAGTGAATCCAACCAGTAACACTACCGTACAGTCCGGTCTGATCGTCTGATATGTCGCATATCTTGCCTAGGGGTGGTAAGCGTCAGACCCCAATAGCTCGATAAGTCATGTCGATATGAGGCTCATAACGGGTCGAGAAACTACTGGTAACACTTACCAGCAATTCTCTGAGCAGCCCTGGCCAGGGACTTCCTGTTATAGCCAATCGAACACAGTGCAACATCAACTCCCTATACCGGGAGAGACGAATCCCCTCCTATCGCTCATTGCCTCCATGTGACTCGGGACTGTACCCAAAAACCACCGTTTTGCACGCCCTCTTGGATGTGGTAAGATGGAAATCAAAGCACAGTGGGAACCACACAAGACTCTATGACGATCTCGGGTCAACAGAATACTCTGTACCAGTGTCACCAGAGAACTGCCATCTGACGTGAGGTATAATACCATCTGGGAGTTCTCGGCGAGTCCGTCCAGTGTACCCAGTCTCTACTGAGCACCCGTATATCATCTCTGATGTCAAACACCGATGGATATGGGATCATCCATCGCCCATCTGTATGGGTCGAGAAGGTACACGCTAGTCTACTCTGGTATATCGATGCCCCGTCTCGATACACCCACGACTAGGGACTTTGAAGGATGTACTTATGGACTACCATGTCCCCACTAGTATGATCCGCATCATAGTCCAGGTAGTCAAGTACAGATCCTAAGGGCTTTACCAACATGTAACAGAGAGACAATCAGCATACACGTTAAGGTAAAGGGTAACCAGATAGCATACTATCATGTCGAGCAAGAGAGTCCTCCCTATATATGTCCCAGCATCCACTACAATATACATCCTATGTACAGTAATGGCCTCTAGGGCATACATATAACTAACAATCTCCCACTTGCACTAGGGCCATCTGTAGCAGTGGTTGTAGTATCTCATACTCAACCATCCCATAAAAGTCTCTCTCTAGGAATAGGCCTTTGTGAGTGGATCCGCTGTGTTGTCCTCTGAGTCTACTCTCCTAACCTCGATCTCCCTGGAGATCAACCATCTCCATGATCAGGCGATACTGCCTTAGAATATGTTTGGATCACTGATGGGACCGGCGTTCCTCGGCATGAGCCACGACTCCATTGTCTCACAATGGTAGGAACGTAGTTCATCTCATGAACCAATATACACCCAAACAGCCTCTTTGGTAACATCTTAAGTAGCGATGTATCGTGCCTTTATCGTCTAGTATGCCACGGTATCTAGCTTGGAACTCTTCCAACATACCGTCCCTTTACTGAGGGTAAAGACAATGCCTGCGACTGACATTCAGTCGTCTTTATCACCCTGGAACCCTTCCAGTGATTCTCCCGAGGATCGATTGATACCATCTCACTACAACTAGTGAGAATCCTAACATCCATTTAGATCTATCTCATAGATCCAAAATCCAGGAGTTAATAGGTATCATTATGATCCTATATGGAGAATCATTGTGATAAACGGAGATTGACCGAGCGTAGCATAGGAAACTCCTTCCCTATCAAGAGTATGTCATCCACGTACTCTACGAGGATCCTCACCATACTCCCTACTACCTTTTTGTTTATACAAGGTTCATCTACCATTTTGATGATGTCAACTTCTTTGACTAATTCATCAAAACAGATGTTCCAACTCCGCGATGCCTGCTTTATCATATAAAACATCTTGCACACGTTTCCGCTGCTCCCACTGTCTACGAGGCCCTCTGGCTGTGTACTTATAGACGCTCTCTTCTAAATCATCATTTAGAAAAGCAGTCAAGACACCCAACCACCAGATATCGCAGTCATGGTATGTAGCCGTGACAAGTAGGATCTGGATGGACTTAAGCATAGCCACTGGAAAAGGTTTCATCATTATCCACGCCTGGTCGATGACGAAAACCTTTAACAAGTCTATCTTTGAAAGTCTCAACTTTTCCATGTACACCAAGTAATCTTCTCAAGATATACTTGCTCCTGATGGGGATTTAACCCTTCAAATATAGCAACTAAAGTCCATACTTTGTTGGTGTATAAGGATTCCATCTCAGATCGATAAACATCCAGCCATTCTTACAGAGTCCCACTCCTGATGGCCTGCTCGAAGCTAGTTGGGTCATCATCTCATGATGCAATCCTCGCTCCCACTTTCATAGAGGAACCGAAGTATCTCTCAGGTGGGTGAGGTGTAAGTCCACGTTGCGACCCCCGGTTCTTACGGGGAGGCGGAAACGGTATAAAATCAAAATTTTAACGCAAGAGGCAACATGGACTAAGCTAGGTCGGGATCTTTACCTAAACTAAAACTAGCAAACTAAGCTAAAGATATTTAGCTACTCGGATGAAGATGGTTATACCTAAACTTGAACTCCTTCTCTTCAAGCTCCGATGGTGGTTCGATGGCTCCTTCTCGTTGTCTCCGTACGCCGAAGATAGATCCACTTGAAAGCTCCAACCTTTAGCTCCTTCTTCGTTCTTTGAAGAAACTAGTTCACTTGGTTTGCTAAACCTAGTGAACTAGAATGAGTAGAGATGATTTAGAATGGGATTTTATCTATGGTTCTTGATTCTCAACTCATGAGACAAGAGAACCATAGATCAAGAGAGGGAGCAAGAGGTTGAGGGTGAGAACAAGAGGAGAGCTCAAGAACAAGAGAGAGAATGAGCAAGAAAGAATGAGCAAGAAAGAATGAGCAACTCTTTTGTCTTTCACCCTCTCATAATCCAAAGTGATCATAACTCATCATATCAAAAAAGTCTTATGTGATGGTTAGAAGCAACCATAACCTTATCATGTCATGCACTCATTTTACTCAAAGGAGCAAGCAAGAAAAAGTCTTTGGCATGAAATGATAACCATGGTTATCATGATGGTCAACTAGTCAAGCCTAGTCAACCGGTCAACAAGTCAACAAAAGTCAACAAGTCAACAAAATCAACAAGTCAACAAAAGTCAACAAGTCAACAACCATATCACCATAATACTTAATTAATATAATAGTCAATCACATATCATATTCTCATTAGGGTTGAGCATAAAGTCAAATAGTCAACGGTCAACTGTCAACAACCCTAATGAGAATCCGCAGCCTCTGCCTCCCTGTCAACTGTGCATACACACCCGCATTCGCGTTCCGAGGAACACGAATGCAAACTGGATAAATCCAATCCCATAAGGTACACTAGGATCTGGCTTAAACCAAAGCCCGCTAGTGTAAACTGTCCGGACACTGTACGTGCACAAGTGCACGGATGTGACCGAACCCTGTCGCAAAACCATGCGACCTGTCGCAATACCATGCGACCTCTACTCTTTTGCCTAAAGGCGAAAAGCTTTCTGTGTGGGACTCTAAAGACTCGACACTACGCTGGCAGTGGGTTTAACCACAGACCGCAAGCGGCACTAGCTGTGCGTAACGGTCCCCAGGTAATGCCGACAAGAAGACCGACGAAGCGAAACCCATCTGAACTCCTACTGAGCCTGAGTGTGACATTCTCCGTACAGTCCGGTCTGTTCGTCTGATACATCGCATGGCGGGCCTAGGGGGCGGTAAACGTCAGTCCCCCAATAGCGGTACAAGTCGTGCCGGAGTGAAGCCCAATACACCCTGAGATAACACTGGAAACCTACCAGTATATCTCGTTTGCCCTGGCCAGGGACTACTCGTGTAAGGGCTCTCCTAGACACAGCGCGATGTCAACCCCCAATACCGGGAGAGACGAATCCTGTCTAACCGTCACTGCCTCCAAGTGCTTCGGGACTGCACCCAACCACCACCTGTTTGCACGACTCCTTTGAGCCGTGGTAGGGTAGTGATCAAAGTACAGTGGGAACACACCCGAGGCGAAGTGACAGTGTCAAGTCAGCGGACTAAGCTGTACTCATGTCACCTGGGAACTGATAACTGACGATAGGTATAATACCAACTAGTCAGTTCCCGACGAGTCCTGTCCAGTGTACCCGTAACCTAACGAGCACCCGCATACTATCTCAAGTACGACGTACTGACGGCTGTGGGACAGACCGTCTCCCACACTGGGATGAGAAGCGCATGCGCTGGTCTACTCCGGAGTATCGATGCCCTGTCTCGATAGTCCTGCGACCAGGGACCTGAATAAGGATGTGCTTATAGATTACCCAGCCCCCACTAGTGTGACTGCCATCACAACGCTGGTAATCAAGCAAAGATCCTAAGGGCTCCACTAATGCGTATAAGTGATATACTGAAATAAACACAAGTACACATTGAAGTAGAAACAAACCAAGTAGCATACTACTATTTTGAGCAAGATTGTATATACAAGGTGAATATCCCAAGCATCCATTAAGTAATATACAAACTAGTATGATACAGTAATGGCCTCTAGGGCATATACACTAACAATCTCCCACTTGCACTAAGGCCATGTACTGGCGTATCGAAGACCTATCATCTCGATCAGCCGCTCGAACTGAGTCTGGGGCAAGGCCTTGGTGAATGGATCTGCAGTGTTGTCTTCTGAAGCGACTCTCCGAACCTCGATCTCCTGGCGATCCACGATCTCCCTGATCAGGTGATACCGCCTCAAGATGTGCCTGGATCTCTGATGGGACCTGGGTTCCTTCGCTAATGCTATAGCCCCGTTGTTGTCGCAATACAGAGGTATTGGATCAACAATGGACGGAACCACCTGAAGTTCTTTCAAGAACTTCCTCATCCAGACAGCTTCTTTTGCGGCATCAGATGCAGCGATGTATTCCGCTTCCATCGTCGAGTCTGCAACGGTTTCCTGTTTGGAACTCTTCCAACACACCGCCCCTCCATTGAGGGTAAAGACAAAACCCGACATGGACTTGGAATCATCCTTGTCACTCTGGAAGCTGGAGTCAGCAAAGGCCTCGATCTGGAGGTCTTTTCCGCCATACACCAAGAACATCTCCTTAGTCCTTCTCAGGTACTTGAGAATGTTCTTTACCGCTATCCAGTGTTTCTCCCCAGGGTTAGACTGATACCGGCTTACCACACTCAGTGCAAAAGCTATATCTGGTCTGGTACACAACATCGCATACATTATAGAGCCTACCGCAGAAGCGTAGGGTATAATAGACATGCGATCCCTCTCCAAATCAGTCTTGGGAGACATCTCTTTAGAGAGGGTGATCCCGTGACAAGCCGGTAGGTTACCGCGCTTGGAATCTTCCATACTGAACCTCCTCAGTATGGTGTCGATGTACCTGGACTGTGAAAGTCCTAATATCCTCTTGGATCTGTCACGGTAGATCCGGATACCCAGAATGTATGAGGCATCACCCAGGTCTTTCATGGAGAACCTGTGTGACAAGAACCCCTTGACAGATTGTAGCATAGGAATGTCATTTCCTATTAAGAGAATGTCATCCACGTATAAAACGAGGAATACTACAGTTCTCGCTACAAATCTACTATAGATGCATGGTTCATCTGGATTTTTGATAAAGCCAAATTCTTTGACTGTCTCATCAAAGCAGATGTTCCAACTCCGCGATGCCTGCTTTAGTCCATAGATGGACTTAAGCAACTTGCACACCTTTCCGCTGCTCCCACTTTGATTGAAACCCTCTGGCTGGTCCATGTAGACACACTCCTCTAAATTTCCATTTAGAAAAGCTGTCTTCACGTCCATTTGCCAGATCTCATAATCGTGGAAGGCAGCAATGGCAAGAAGGATCCTAATGGATTTCAGCATGGCCACTGGAGAAAAGGTTTCGTCATAGTCCAAGCCAGGTCTTTGACGAAAACCCTTTGCTACCAGCCTAGCTTTATAGGTCTCAACCTGTCCATCTACACCAATCTTCCTTTTGAAGATCCACTTGCATCCTACGGGTTTTACCCCGTCTGGAGCAATGTCCAACGTCCATACCTTGTTGGTGTACATGGACTCCATTTCAGTCCGCATTGCATCCAGCCATTTCACTGAGTCAACGCTCTGAACGGCCTGCTGGAAGCTAGTAGGCTCATCATAATCTATGATGCAATCCTCTCTATCCCCGTCTATGAGAAAACCGTAGTATCTCTCGGGCGGATGAGACTGCCTACTACTCCTGCGGAGTGGCGCAGGAATGTCCTGTTCTGTTGAACCCTCTGGTTCCACTAAGCTTTCAGTAACAGTCTGTGGTTCTGGAACTTCTTCCAGTTCTATTGTGCTCCCACTTATCTGGGTTTCCAAAAACTCAGTTTCCAAGAAGCGGGCATGCTGAGAAACAAAAACCTTTTGTTCCTCAGCGGAATAGAAAAGATACCCCCTGGAGTTCCTTGGGTATCCCACAAACTTACACTGTACTGAACGTGCCTCAAGCTTGTCCGCATGCTGCTTTTTTACAAAAGCTGGACATCCCCATACCTTAAGATACTTTAAGCAGGGTTTCTTCCCAGTCCACATCTCATATGGGGTGGTAGGCACAGTCTTGGTGGGAGCCTTGTTCAAGAGATACGCAGCTGCTTCTAGTGCATATCCCCAGAATGATCGCGGTAACTCAGCGTTACTCATCATGGACCGAACCATATCCAATAGGGTTCGGTTCCGTCTCTCCGATACACCATTATGTTGCGGAGTGTATGGAGGAGTAAGCTGAGAGAGAATACCATTCTCTTTTAAGTAATTCAGGAATTCGGCACTTAAGTATTCTCCACCTCGATCCGATCTTAGAATCTTAATACTTTTGCCGGTCTGTTTCTCTACTTCATTCTTATACTCCTGGAATTTTCCAAAGGCCTCGGACTTATGTTTCATTAAGAAGACATAACCGTACCTTAAGAAGTCATCCGTAAAAGTAATGAAGTAAGAATGTCCGCTTCGGGCATGTGTAGACATTGGACCGCATACGTCACTGTGTACGAGTCCCAAGAGCTCGCTCGCTCTTACTCCTTGTCCAGTAAACGGAGTCTTTGTCATCTTTCCTTTGAGACAAGATTGACAAGTGGCATACGATTGATATTCGAACGTATTCAAATATCCTTCTGTATGTAACTTAGTCAACCTTCTCTCATTGATGTGACCCAATCTACAATGCCATAAGAAAGTCTGATTTAGTTCTGGAGACTTTCTTTTGTGTGTATTCTGGACGTTGAAAATCTGTGGTTGGTTTAACACGTATATACCATTACTCAATGTACCTGACCCAATCAGAACTTGATTAAGGTGAATGTTTACAACATTACTTACAAACGCAAATTCATAACCTTCTTTAGAAACTAAAGATACAGAAATGATATTACAAGTTGCGTTGGGTACAAAAAAGCAATTACGCAAAACCAAAACATGTCCATCTGACATTCCCAGGTGATAGTCCCCCACGGCTTTAGCATCCATGCTAGCTCCGTTTGCAACTCTGAGGGTCATGTCACCTGCCTTCAAAACCCTACGGTTTCTCAACGCCTGCAAAGAATTACAGATATGAGATCCTGATCCGGTATCCAATACCCAGGAAGTAGAGTTTATTGAAAGACAGTTTTCAATAACATACACACCTGAAGCTGAAGCTGCAACCTGCTTCAATTCCTGTGTTCTGGCCTTCCAGGCCCTGCAATCATTCTTCCAGTGTCCTTTTTTATGACAATAGAAGCATTCTTCCTTATCCACAAGCTTCCCCGCTATCTTTGTTGCTTTTGCTTTTCCCTTCGTATCCACTTTACTAACACAGCCCCTTGGTTTGGCGGGGGCCTTCTTCTTCTTTCCCTTGGCTTTCGCCTTGGACCTAGAAGAAGATGATCCTCCTACAAACAAAGTGGATGTTTCCCTACCTTTCTGTAGGGTGCCCTCTGCGCTCCTCAGCATGTTGAGGAGCTCTGATAGTTCAACCTCTTTTTCTTGTAGGTTGAAGTTCAGTATAAACTGGGCGTAAGTGGAAGGAAGGGACTGGAGAACTATATCCGTATATAGCTCACTCTCTAATGTGATCCCTAGGTCAGCGAGCTCCTCAATGTAGCCGATCATCTTTAGCACGTGCTCGGCTACTGATGATCCGACGGCCATTCTTGTCGAAAATAACTTTTTCGACGCTTCGTATCTAACGGATACGTGATTGCTCTCCATACAGTTCTTTTGTATGGAGCAATATGGACTCCATGTCCATATTCTCATGCCTCCTCTGATGTTCGTTGTCTATCGAGGCAAGCAGGAGGCACTTGGCCTTCGCGCTATCAATCTCCCAAGTCTTGCGGATTTCCTTATCCGCGACGCTGGAAGTTGGACCAGGGACAGGGGGAGCTTTGGTGGTAAGAAGATACCCCAGCTTGTCATAAGTGATTGCTATCTTGACATTCCTGAGCCAATCTTTGTAGTTTGGCCCTGTCAGTTTGTTTTTATCTAGGAGTAACTTAAGTCCAGTCATGTTGAATGGTCGCTGCAATTAGGAGAGAGAAGAAGAAACACTCAGCATGATGCTCTTGCAAGTTTAGAGTGGTTTTTAGTTTGTCTAAACAGGATGGCTCCCACTGTTTCTCGAATCCCTCCTCAAACCATAAAGGAAGAATTAGTCAGGATCAATCCCACCGTACAATACTTGCTTAACCGTTCAGCCAGGCCGGTGTCGGTACTTCGAGGGAGGTTTTCCAACGCTTTCGCGAAGTTCCTTAATTAGAGAACCTCTTTTCCTTGGGGGCGTAGCCCCGCTAACACCTTTCTAGGCACCTACTAGGTTTATAGCATTGATCGTTAAGTGAGAAATTTCCCGAGGAGTAGCATATACTCACAGTAGGATCGGGATCCAAATATCATCGCGTGACGAAACTGAAGGAATCCTACCAGAATCATCACACTCCAAATGGTATGCAAATCTAGCAAGTTTCAGTACTTATGAAACTCCCGATGTGGATTTTTGCCCCATGCTCTTATGACCTTGACGAAGGTCAACAAATCATAAGTCACATGTCAAGTTCTGCCCGTCATTATCCAGGTTAATTTGAATCCATCCGTATATACCCTTGACGAAGGTCAACAAGGTAATGCGAATGTCCCAAACCAACGCATCTATCTATGCTACATATGAATACCCAATAGCTACCAATCACTATGCCTTGACGAAGGTCAACAAACACAGCTTGAATACTATTGAATATTCATACGAAACGACAGAGGGCTATGAATGGTTTTGGCAAAACCGTGAACGTAGTGAACTTGATTTGGTCGATGGAACGAGATAGCTTTTAAAAGGAGTGGCTCAAGCTCCGCATTTAAAAGTTGTTTTTGAAAAAGAACCGAGTGGTTTTTCGAAAGTGTTCCAACGACTTTAACTTGGTTTATTATCTTGCATTAGTTCTTTTAATGCGTGATATTCTTGCATTAGTTCTTTTAATGCGTCCCATCATTTAAACCTACCATTGCAGAAAACAACTAAAATATGACGTACGCTTATGCCATTCGCATTCGCCACGGGGCCCCGTCATTACCCGTTAGGTTACTTAACTAACGACAGAGCGGGGGCTGGGCTAGCGCGTCTGTAAAACATAAGCAACGCCTAAATAATATCATATATAGATATACTGCAATGATAAACATTTCAGATCACAGATAAATACATTGGATATACTAGCAATCTGTAATTTGTACGAGCCTGTAACAAAAAACAGATAACACGTTCGCGGTGAATAGCCAATACCCCACCTAAGACCCCTACGTGTGCGGCAAACTACCCGCCAAGTACCCGAAGCGTAGCAACCTCCCTCATCTCCATGAGTAGGCCACTCGACACTTCGGCATACCCGGTAGTTTGTGCACCCCTCCATGGGTCTATCCTAGGAGCAAAAATAGTAAAAAGAAATTATACAATGACGGCTACAACCCCGACCCGGTTGTGCGGCCATACAAATAATTATTACATCAATTTACAAATTTACATGAATTGCAAGAAAAGAAAACTCTCGTCTCACAACCCCCGGCTATTCACCCGCGACAATCCAACATATTTATATACACATTCCAGCACATTACAGATCATGTATAACCCCGACCAATCGACTTATAGCGATTAGCCGACGTTCAATACATGCAAACATCACAGATATAACCATCATAGTCAAAATGCAGTGAAGTTCGGAAAAATACGGAATTATAGGACCCCAAAAGGAAATTTCTTTTCTGGAAAATCTGGGCACATATAATATATTCCAAAAATCCCAAAACCAACACAGACACACACTGCACGAAAAACGATGCACAGAAGACGACAAAGCGCGGCGGTTCCGCGGCGGATGCCTAGCTCGCGCGGCGGAAGGGCGGCGGTTTGGACGAATTACTGTATCGTTTTTCTTGGGTGTTCACACAAAACCCTGAGCCGAATTTACAAGTGTAAATTTTTTCATTTTGAGCCAAAAAAATTTCAACAGAAACTCAGTTTTTGTAAAAGTTTGGTTTTTGGATTTTTCCGGTTCCGAACTTCGTTACACTTCACTACCAAGCTAGTTTAAGTTTAGTTAGGCTCTGATACCACTGTAAGTCCACGTTGCGACCCCCGGTTCTTACGGGGAGGCGGAAACGGTATAAAATCAAAATTTTAACGCAAGAGGCAATATGGACTAAGCTAGGTCGGGATCTTTACCTAAACTAAAACTAGCAAACTAAGCTAAAGATATTTAGCTACTCGGATGAAGATGGTTATACCTAAACTTGAACTCCTTCTCTTCAAGCTCCGATGGTGGTTTGATGGCTCCTTCTCGTTGTCTCCGTACGCCGAAGATAGATCCACTTGAAAGCTCCAACCTTTAGCTCCTTCTTCATTCTTTGAAGAAACTAGTTCACTTGGTTTGCTAAACCTAGTGAACTAGAATGAGTAGAGATGATTTAGAATGGGATTTTATCTATGGTTCTTGATTCTCAACTCATGAGACAAGAGAACCATAGATCAAGAAAGGGAGCAAGAGGTTGAGGGTGAGAACAAGAGGAGAGCTCAAGAACAAGAGAGAGAATGAGCAAGAAAGAATGAGCAACTCTTTTGTCTTTCACCCTCTCATAATCCAAAGTGATCATAACTCATCATATCAAAAAGGTCTTATGTGATGGTTAGAAGCAACCATAACCTTATCATGTCATGCACTCATTTTACTCAAAGGAGCAAGCAAGAAAAAGTCTTTGGCATGAAATGATAACCATGGTTATCATGATGGTCAACTAGTCAAGCCTAGTCAACCGGTCAACAAGTCAACAAAAGTCAACAAGTCAACAAAATCAACAAGTCAACAAAAGTCAACAAGTCAACAACCATATCACCATAATACTTAATTAATATAATAGTCAATCACATATCATATTCTCATTAGGGTTGAGCATAAAGTCAAATAGTCAACGGTCAACTGTCAACAACCCTAATGAGAATCCGCAGCCTCTGCCTCCCTGTCAACTGTTCATACACACCCGCATCCGCTTTCCGAGGAACACGAATGCAAACTGGATAAATCCAATCCCATAAGGTACACTAGGATCTGGCTTAAACCAAAGCCCGCTAGTGTAAACTGTCCGGACACTGTACGTGCACAAGTGCACGGATGTGACCGAACCCTGTCGCAAAACCATGCGACCTGTCGCAATACCATGCGACCTCTACTCTTTTGCCTAAAGGCGAAAAGCTTTCTGTGTGGGACTCTAAAGACTCGACACTACGCTGGCAGTGGGTTTAACCACAGACCGCAAGCGGCACTAGCTGTGCGTAACGGTCCCCAGGTAATGCCGACAAGAAGACCGACGAGGCGAAACCCATCTGAACTCCTACTGAGCCTGAGTGTGACATTCTCCGTACAGTCCGGTCTGTTCGTCTGATACATCGCATGGCGGGCCTAGGGGGCGGTAAACGTCAGTCCCCCAATAGCGGTACAAGTCGTGCCGGAGTGAAGCCCAATACACCCTGAGATAACACTGGAAACCTACCAGTATATCTCGTTTGCCCTGGCCAGGGACTACTCGTGTAATGGCTCTCCTAGACACAGCGCGATGTCAACCCCCAATACCGGGAGAGAAGAATCCTGTCTAACCGTCACTGCCTCCAAGTGCTTCGGGACTGCACCCAACCACCACCTGTTTGCACGACTCCTTTGAGCCGTGGTAGGGTAGTGATCAAAGTACAGTGGGAACACACCCGAGGCGAAGTGACAGTGTCAAGTCAGCGGACTAAGCTGTACTCATGTCACCTGGGAACTGATAACTGACGATAGGTATAATACCAACTAGTCAGTTCCCGACGAGTCCTGTCCAGTGTACCCGTAACCTAACGAGCACCCGCATACTATCTCAAGTACGACGTACTGACGGCTGTGGGACAGACCGTCTCCCACACTGGGATGAGAAGCGCATGCGCTGGTCTACTCCGGAGTATCGATGCCCTGTCTCGATAGTCCTGCGACCAGGGACCTGAATAAGGATGTGCTTATAGATTACCCAGCCCCCATTAGTGTGACTGCCATCACAACGCTGGTAATCAAGCAAAGATCCTAAGGGCTCCACTAATGCGTATAAGTGATATACTGAAATAAACACAAGTACACATTGAAGTAGAAACAAACCAAGTAGCATACTACTATTTTGAGCAAGATTGTATATACAAGGTGAATATCCCAAGCATCCATTAAGTAATATACAAACTAGTATGATACAGTAATGGCCTCTAGGGCATATACACTAACATGAGGAACCCTACTAGATCGACGGAGAGGCCGAGGTTCGTTGGTAACTGTTGAATCCTTTGGTTCTATCAAATCATCATCTATAGTTTGCATAGCTGGAACCTTTCCAGTTCTACATAACTAACTTTGCCTCGAGTTTGTCCGGATTTTGCTTTTAGACATAGGCCGGACAACCCCAAATCTTAACTAGCTTAAGACATGGGCTCTTCCCATACCATATCTCATATGGAGCGGTAGGCAACTGATTTGATTGGAACCCTATTCAATAGGTATGCAACTTCATAAGTGCATAACTTCCTAAAGGAAAAAGGTAACTCAGTAGTACTCATCATAGAGCACACCTTATCATATAGGGTGTATCTGCTCCACCCCGATATACCATCGTGCTATGGTGTATACGGAGGAGTAATGCTGAGAGAGAATCTCATTCTCCTTTAGAATAGTCCAGGATTTTCGTGCTCAAGTATTATCCTCCTTGATCACATCAAAGGACATAATACTTATACCCGTATTTTGGTTCTCTACTTCTAACTTATATTCTGTGAATATCTCAAAAGGTACGGACTTGTGTTTCAACAGGAACATATGTCTGAATCTTGAGAGATTATCAAAGAACGTAATGAAGTATAAAGAACCAGTCCTGGCATTTGTAGACAGGGGACCTTCATACATCAACATGTATCATCCCAAGAGTTCATTAACTCTTTCTCTGTTTCCAGTAAACGGAGCTATGGTCATCTTATCTCTGTGACATGACTGGCGAGTTTCACAAGATGCAAATTCAAACTGATTTAAATATGCATCTAAATGTAACTCTAGCTAGTCGGGTCACATTGATCTGACCTAGTCTACAATGCCTCAAGAAGAATTCGTTCATTTCTGAACTCTTCCTCTTGTGTGTGTTCTGTATACTAAGAACTGTAGTTTGATTTAGAACATCAATGCTTTTAGATAACGTGCCTGAACCGATCAACTTTTGATATAGGAAATGTTCAAAACATTATCCAACAATACAAAATTATATCCTTTCTTTACTAATAAAGAGACAGATATGATTTTGTATATCAGGTTCGGTATCTAATAACATTCATTCAGAATCAATGTATTACAATACAGGGTGACAGTGACCAACAGACTTGGCTGCAACACTTGCCCCGTTTTCTGCCTCATGAAACTTATCACCCGTACTCAGTTTTTCTACCCTTTTGTAGCCCTATGTAACACATTACATATCTGGGATCCTGATCTGGTATCACATACCCAGGACGTAAAGGGTACTGAGAAACAGTTCTGTATAATGAACACACCCGAAGATGATGCATCAGCATGCACTCTCTTCGTTTGGGCGGCACGGGAAATCTGGTATTCCCCAATTTCCTGCTCTGTCTTATAACATTTATAAGTTGGAGCGGGACCAACGTTCCCCAGCTCAGAATAACAAGCGGGTTCGGTCAATAATCCGTTTTATTATCTTGATTAAGGCGTGATATGGTCGCTACCTGGAGAGAGAGAGAAGAAAACACTTAGCGTGCGCTCTTGCAAGAATAGATTGGTTATTATTTTATCTAATCAGGATGGCTCCCACTGCTTTTTATCAAATCTTCCTTCAAACCCTAAAAGGAAAGACTAGCCGGGATTAATTACACACTACAAGTTCGCCAATCTTTCAGCCAGGCCAGTGTCGGTACTTTGAGGGAGGTCCCCCGTGCTTTCGCACGAACCTAATTACTGTAAACCTCGTTTTCCCAGAGGCGTAACCTCGTTAACACCTTTCTAGACACCTACTTGATCGGCTAATTGTAATGTATAAAACTCTCCTAGGAGTAACTCTTACTCGCAGCGGGTATCGGGATCCAACTATCTCATAGAAGGTATGCAATCTCATTGCAAATCTCAACACTTGAAATTCCCGATAATATTTTGCCCCTAGCGTCCTATGACCTTGACACAGGCCAACAAACCATAGTCCGCTAGTCAAGTTCAACCCGTCATTTCCTGATTGAATTAAACCCACCCGCACGACCCTTGACGCAGGCCAACAAAGTCGCACGACTACCCTAATCCAATCACATCATATGCTTATGCAGATAAGCACCAGTTAGCTACCGCACACTACGCCTTGACGCAGGCCAACAAACGTAGCACGAATACTAACTACTACTTATCTGAAATGACGGAGGGCTACGACAGGTTTTTCTGAAAACCTATTGCGTAATGAACTTGATATCGTTGTAGAGTCAAATGATTTTAAAAATGGAGTGCTTTTGAGGCTTTTCTAGTTTTGCTAAAGGAGTCATTCCCGGTGAAGGGATCGTCGGTCCTTTCCTCGTCGAATGAGGTGCGGGATATATCATATATATCACTGTGCAAAGCAAAAACACTTAAAAGCAATCAAAAGACAAACCGAGTGTGTAGCATCTGCCAGTTATTGCTAAAGGAGTCACTCCCGGTGAAGGGATCTCAGTCCTTTCCTCATCGAATAAGGTGCAGGATATATCACATATACCTCTGTGCAAAGCAAGAACTGTAGCTACCTTTTTTATTTTGAAATTCGATTCTACAACATCTTAGGTTTCTTTTCTTTCATTAATCATATTAATGAAGTCCCATCATTTAAGTACCTAAACATCACAGATAAATACGACGTACACTTATGCCATCCGCATTCGCCTCGATGTCCCCTCGTGCACCGTTAGGTTAGGTAACTAACGGCAGAGCAGGGCAGGGCTAGCGCGGGTGTAAAACATAAGTAACGCCTATATAATATATCATATATACTGTATCTATCACAGAACATCTCATGATCACATCACAGATATGGCAGCAGAAGAACCATATGAAATATTGGATATACTAGGACGTCCGTGTTTTCAATACGAGCCAGTATAAAACACGGATTCCACGGTCGTGATGAATAGCCAAACCCACACCCCTAGACCCCTACGAGAGCGGCAAGCAACCCTACCAATTCTAGAGTTAGGAGACCCGGACCCGACTCCTCGAGTTGGTCTCCCACTGGACTCCAGAACCCGGTTACTTGTGCCCTCCTCCTTGGGTCTATCCTAGTGCGGAAAAGTAAATAATATACAACAGGTGACAACTCCCGCAACCTGGAAGCGCCCCAATAAAAGAATATTACATACAAGTTTTTACATGAATGAAAATGAAAAACACTCATCTCACATAAAAACCCCCGGCTATTCAAACACGACGATCCAATATAACATATCCAGCAACACATAACATCACATGTCATCAACGTAAGTAAATATGCGCATCCCAATTGTCGTTGACATATAGCAACGAAACCGGCGATATCACATATTACACTTACGGTCACAGAAAAGAAAGTGTAAAACTACAACAGTTGGAATCCGCAACCACCTCAGACATCGCATGCCTGACCAAATGAATTACTTAGACATCGCATGCCTAACAATTATAAACCCCGCATTTTAGTCTCATTATCGAAAACTCTTTTCAATATCAAGTCGGGCAATTCAACAGGATTCCCGACATTCTGATCCAATGCTCGTCGCAAACTTCAGTAGGCGGCCGCACCCCTGACTCCGTCGACGAAGTGCACCAAGGCGGAACACCGCTACCGCGAGCACCCGAACGGATGCTTTCGGCGACGGGGTTCTCCTACAGTCACTTGGTCGGGGCTATGGAGTGAGGCTGTCTATTAAGTTTACCCGGCGAGTATCCGCGTACGCTACGTGATTGCGACGGACTTTTGATCACATCAAAATTCCGTGGCAACCGATCAAGTGAGACTAAACTGCTGCGTTTATAATATTCATTCAGTTATCACATAACTATTGTGAATTCCAATTATTGTATCCCATTCCGGATAAATAGAAAATGTTAAACTTTCCGATCGAACATTCTAACACCCAAGTTTTCCCGATACAGATCAACACATGAAACTAGTCTAACAACATTCAGTTCGTACCTCAGTACCAACGGTCCAGCCGTAGAAGGGTCAAGCCAACGCCTCACATGTGGCACGCCGTACTGCCCCAAACCCGAAGGTTCAAAGGGCAGTTCAAGACGGTCACATAATCGAGTTAAGGTTTGTTGTCTTCTAGAGGGACCATCGCGTTACTTGCACTACTTAGAACGTCGTTAAACTATGGAAAAATCCAACACTTGGAAATTTCCCGACAGGGGAAAAATTGGGTATTTATATCCGGTCGAACTTTTTAACATATTCTAAAATTTATCCGGAAAGCTACACAGACAAAATTTGATACTCCGATCGAAACACTGAATCCCCAAAACAAATGCAGAAAATTCAACTCTTGAATAATTTTTAAAAATATCCAGAGAACTCAGAAGCAGAAACAATGAATTACTGTGTAAGAAGTTAGGGATGACGTCAGCAAATTGCCGCTGAACCGCCGCGTAAATGAGGATTATACCGCGGATCCGCGCCAAATTTCACTGTTCATGGAAAAATATTTCCACCGTAATTCTTAGAATTTCCTGCTGAGTTCTCTGCATATTTTTAATTTGGAAAAATCCACGTTTTCAGAAAAAGTACAGAGAGCAATTTTCCGGGTTAAGTTTTGGTTCGATCGGACTTCAAATTCCGTCTGGACTTCGCCTAAGGCTCTAGCTAGGCTCTGATACCACTGTAGGGTTCCTAGGCACCCCAAGGAGGTCTCACAAGGCATCGAACATGCCATATTAAAATTTTACGGTGCCTACAAATCCTAAACTACGGATCGTCGGCTAGATGTCTAGGCGAAAAACTAACTAGTTAACACTTAACTAAAAGTTTAACGGAAATACAACCTTTGTAGATCCGGTGCTCCACCTCCATAGCTCCGCAACGAAGTCCTCTCCGCTGTCCAAAACAAATCCGGGCTCTAGAGTCGGCTTCGTCGGAGAAAAAGTGAGCTAGGTCGTCGATGTCCATGCCGAAGATGATCTACGTCGAGGCATCGCTAAATCAAGCTCCACCTTCACCAAGTTCATGAAACTTGTGAAGGAAACACACTCTACTACTTGGCAAGAGGTAGAGGATGAAGAAATAGGGAGTGGGTAGACTTTAGAATTGGATTTCTCACTCAAATCATCAATCCACCATTGATGACCTCAAGCTTCTTCACTTGAAGCAAGGAAGAAGAAGAAGGAAAAATGATAAGATAAGATAATTCAAAAAGAAAAGAATTATCCATTCTTATCATAACAAACCATAGTTAGGTGTAGAGAATTAACAAGGGTTAGTGAATGGTTGGGTTAAGACATGAAGACAAAATGGTTGCTAAGGTCAAACCTTCATGAAGATTCATAAACAAACAAAGAAAGCCACCATTATCTCTTCATTATTTTCTTTTGCTAAAAATAAACAAAAATGGATAAATAAATGAATAAATGAAGCAAAAGAAACCCTAACCATTGACCAACCATGGTTTAATTCATACACCAAACTATCATGCATCATCAAACATGATACAATCAAATGTACAAATGTATATCACATATACAATGTGCACAATCCAAGTGAGAAAATCCATCCAAAGTGAACCGATACTAGTTAATGCAAAGTAATATATCAAATATATAATTATGCATTAAATCATTAAATCCACACTTGATTCAATGATCCGGTCATGACATGCATAACCGACTGGTATCATCTGTAACATCTTATCGAATCAACACTTGATCCGATAACCCGGCTATATCGCATATAACCGATCAATGTCACATCGCGAGAATCGAATACAGTATCACATACTCGTATTATTCTCGGTCCCGCACATATCTCATTTGCGCTCCTATTTCGTTTCGCTTGAGCCAGGAAACCTCTGTGTAGGACTCTAAAGACTCGTCAATACGCCGGCAGCAGGTGATGATCATATCAAACACCCACAAGCCGCAAGCGGTCTGCTAAACGTAACGGCCACCCGGGTATTGAGCGATCTGAAGATCGACGAGCAAGCCCGCTCACACTCCAGTGAATCCAACCAGTAACACTACCGTACAGTCCGGTCTGATCGTCTGATATGTCGCATATCTTGCCTAGGGGTGGTAAACGTCAGACCCCAATAGCTCGATAAGTCATGTCGATATGAGGCTCATAACGGGTCGAGAAACTACTGGTAACACTTACCAGCAATTCTCTGAGCAGCCCTGGCCAGGGACTTCCTGTTATAGCCAATCGAACACAGTGCAACATCAACTCCCTATACCGGGAGAGACGAATCCCCTCCTATCGCTCATTGCCTCCATGTGACTCGGGACTGTACCCAAAAACCACCGTTTTGCAAGCCCTCTTGGACGTGGTAAGATGGAAATCAAAGCACAGTGGGAGCCACACAAGACTCTATGACGATCTCGGGTCAACAGACTACTCTGTACCAGTGTCATCAGAGAACTGCCATCTGACGTGAGGTATAATACCATCTGGGAGTTCTCGGCGAGTCCGTCCAGTGTACCCAGTCTCTACTGAGCACCCGTATATCATCTCTGATGTCAAACACCGATGGATATGGGATCATCCATCGCCCATCTGTATGGGTCGAGAAGGTACACGCTAGTCTACTCTGGTATATCGATGCCCCGTCTCGATACACCCACGACTAGGGACTTTGAAGGATGTACTTATGGACTACCATGTCCCCACTAGTATGATCCGCATCATAGTCCAGGTAGTAAGTACAGATCCTAAGGGCTTTACCAACATGTAACAGAGAGACAATCAGCATACACGTTAAGGTAAAGGGTAACCAGATAGCATACTATCATGTCGAGCAAGAGAGTCCTCCCTATATATGTCCCAGCATCCACTACAATATACATCCTATGTACAGTAATGGCCTCTAGGGCATACATATAACTAACAGAATATGATTCAAGTCAATCTATATTCTTTTATATTCCAACTCAATATGAATACATGAATCCCTGAATCCAGTTAACAATCTATTCAATTTGACTGAATCAAACCATGGATATACATCCATTATCGTGTTATTCCATTTACCTGATTATGCAGTTACAACATATTTACTGATATCATGGTTTTGGTCAGACATCCAACTTACACAATACAATACAACAATACTGTTAAAACACTACGGGGTTTAAGGGGTAGATTGGTACGGAAGGTGTTAAAGGTGGCACGAGGCGGTCAGACTTAAGACACCTAACATGAATCCAATTGCCGTTGTTCCGGGTTGTATAACGGAGCCTTGTACTCTATATTCCGTTTGCCCTGGTCTCTAGCATATAGAGACCCCCCTCGTATACACTGGCAACTTTCTGTACCAAGCTACAAACAACAGCGTTAATACAACATTACAATAATATAATACAACTGTAAAAGCTACACTCTCTCCCTTACTCTCTGTCTATTCCTCCCTTATCTTTGGGACTTACCGAGCGACCTGTTCGCTGACGACATTCTGTTTCCTTCTTCTTTGAATGTCGTCAGGTGATCTGGACCCGGCAGAAGTGGAGCCAACACAAGAAAACTTGGAGCAATTTGCCGAAGACCCTGCAGTATAATTTCATTGTACACTTTTCTTTTCAGTACTTTCCTTTTCCTGTTATGCCACTGTTTAGGCATCTTTATTTTCAGTTGTATTTCCTTTTCATGTATTGTACAAAGAATGTTAATAAATAAAAGTTGATGTTCTTTTTATACTCTTGTATCTTGTGTATTTACTCTATATTGCTTAGCTACGCTTAGCGTATGTACTTCTGAGTACATACGTAGCGGACCTCGTCGCGTCCCCTTCACCGTACACTGGAAAGCGGGGCGTGACAGGTTTTGTTGGTGGCCCATGCAGGTCAGAGCTGTATGAATCCCTGTCATGCAGTTCTGGTCTGCATGAACAACCTAAGCAATATAACACAAGAACCAGCAACTAAAACATTCTTTACAATTCATATTCCTTGAATCTTGCAAATTTCTATTCCTTGAATCTTATCATTTCATGTATCTGAATCTGTCCTAACCAGAATTTTTCTTTAAGGTCATGGATTCCCCGAACAACACCAGCACCAACGTCAACAACACCCCTTCAGCACTACCTCTCACACCAGCTGTTCCTGCACCACCCACTGAGAAAACGATGCTATTTGAGGCGATCCGCAGTCTTCTCGAGGGACAGCAACAGCTTTTGAACCGTCCTGAGACCGATGCACCGGGAGTGAAGCAATTCAGGGCTTTACATCCCAAGCAGTTCTCTGGTAAAGGAAGCCCTCTTGAAGCGGAAGAGTGGGCACAAAGCATCGAAGGCGATCTGGCAGCAGCTCAAGTGCCAGACAACGCTTGGGTCCGTGTAGCAAAGCTACAGCTCACGGATAATGCTCACAATTGGTGGAAGGCGGAAAAAAGCCGTCTGGTACAGCCGATTGAATGGAAGACAATTCGCGAGAAGTTCGACGCGAAATATTTTCCTGTGACTGCTAGGTTTGCAATGGAGCAGTAGTTTATTCATCGACAACAAGGATCAATGTGGGATAAATCAGTAGATGAATACGATGCTGAATTCACCATGTTAAGCCGGTAAGATATGTCACAATAGTTGAATTTTTGGATGTCACATACTACACAGCTAACACAATCTTTAAACAGATTCGCGGCACACTTGATACCGACGGACGAGATCAGAGCCCGTCGCTTTCAACAAGGTTTGGACACAGAGATTAAGGCTGCTTTAGCAACAGGAATGTTTTTGACTCATGAGGAAGCTCTAGAAGCTGCCCGCAGTTATGAGGCAGTGATAAAAGAGAGGGGCAGACCTCAGTCTGCAGGAGTCAAGCGCCCTGCCAACCAGATGGCAGGTGGAGCCTCTTCCAGGCCATCGTTTGAACCCAGGAGGACTGAAGAAATTTTCCATTACTGCCATAGAAAGGGACATTTGTGGAAGGACTGTAGGCGCGCAAAAGGTCTGTGTCTAATTTGTGGCGCATCCAACCACGGCATTGGAAACTGTCCTTACAACAGCAACTCATCTCATACACACACCAACCAACCGCAGCGGCCAACCATCCAGGCTCCTGCAACTCGTTCTGCACTACCTGCTCCACCACCTGCACAGCCTACTCGCCAATTCCAACAGGCAATAAGGGACATGCCTAGAGGACAGAGAAATAGGCCTCAAAGGCAGAATGTGCCTCCAGCTAGAAGGAATATACCACGACGACAGACCTTCACATTAGAAGCCGTAGAAGCTGAGACTGTAGCTCAAGGTAACACCGGTAAGCCTTTTTCACCATCGTATCACTTTTATTCGCCAAACTTCCTAGAACTGTTACACCTTCCTTTTACAAATTTCGAGGACGAAATTTTTATAAGGAGGGTAGAATGTAACAACCCTAATTTTCATATACACTTTCCTGTACAATTTTTTTTTAAATTTTAATTTTTTTTTAATTCCATAAAGGAGTATTTTAATCTGAGCACAAGATATATATAATTAATTATTTTGTTTTTAGAGTACATAAAATTGTTTTAAAATTAAAGTGTACTTGGGGTATTTAATGTTGCTGATAACACTTTAAGTATCTATTTCCCTACAATAATTACAAGAAGGAGCTTGTAGCTCATTGGTAATACTTTGCACTACTGAACCAAGCCACCAGAGTTCGAATCCCGTGCCCCATATTATTTTTAGTTTATTTTTCATTAAATATTCTTGGAAGCCCAACAGTCAACAGGCCATAGCTCCCAAATGTTGAACTGAACCCCAAAAACGGAGTATGCCATAGTCTTAGTCGGAGAACCCCGCACCCAACCGTCGCCGAACCCGGCCGGGATCGGTCAACTCGGCCGGCCGGCCGGCCGAATCGGCCGGCGCCGCCGACCGGAGTTGGTCAGATGGCCGGGATCTCAACACGAAAAGTGTGGCTTTTTGTATTCTTAAACCCCCTGTTAACTCCAATTTAAGTGATCGGTTTTCAATTGATAAATACATCCTATTTAATACAAAATTTTAATGATTTTCATTAAATTTTTACAATTTTTTTTAATAAAAAAAACCTTTCACCTACCCTACCCTAGCTACCCTATAAATAGACCCCTACCCCCTAGCCTCTCATTCCAAAACCTTAGATTTACTCTCTTGAAATTTCCACAAGAAAGTGTGCTTTGAAACCGAGTTCACGGCGAAGCGCTGACGGATTCCGGCGACGTTCTTTGAAGCAACCGGCGACGAAACCACACCTCGGCTTTTTCCCTAGTTCCTTTTTACTCTTTAGAAGAGTTTGAAACCCGTAAGTCCCATTCTTCTCTCTTTTCTATTTCTTAAAATACGGAATTATGAAACCCGACGGAAATCGGAACAAACCGATTTCCGATTCGGTTTTTCTACAAAATCCCACTTGTCACCTAATCCATAACACCTAAACATATTCATGATGACTATTAATCACATAAAAATTAATTTGGACAAAGTTTCTCACATGAAATGATAACATTCTTGTAATATCGTATTCTTTTCACAATAATACCATAAAGTTTATTTTTTCTTCTTCTAATCAATTCCCTCATTCCTAAACATGTTCATCTTGATCACTAAACTTGTAAAAATCAATTTGAATGAGTTTTCACACATGAAATGATAACTTTTATAAATACCGTATTCTTACACTTAAATACGCTCATGCTTAAATTTTCATATTTAACCTCTAAACTTCACTAAACCTTAAAATAAGTCACGAGGTAATGACCTACCTCTACACACACAAAAATATAACCCTAATTGATAACGACAAAACTTTGAATACGAAAATACAAGACTTTTCACTAAAATACCATTATCTTTATAAACCTTTCTTAAAATTCTAAGTTGAATACAATTCTAAACAAAATCTTTTAAAAAGAAAGTTCGATTTGTCATGGACATCGATCGTTTATCTAAACCTGAATTTGTGGTGTCTAGGCAAGTGTGTCAAGGCTAGTAGTTTTTAATTAGGCCCACTACTGTGGTTCCTTCCCACTTACCTGGCACTTACCTGGCCGCAATTGGCGGTGAAGAGGTGATTTGAGACTTCTAATGACTTATCGTTTAGACCTTTGAAATAGGCTAGTTAGCTTAGGAAACCCTAGAAACTAAAATACGGAAATTTACAAATAAATACCTTATAATTATAAAACCGTTTTCTAAATGAATAGTATTTATTAAACCTATGCAAAGCGCCACTACAACCCACCTTTGGGGAACCCGTTAGGGATAGTATGGTTCATCGTGCACCCGCGGGCTAGTAGTGCGAGATTCAGACCTCCGCAAGGAGCATTCGGTCTCCAAAGGTTTAAAATACGATATTTAAGAAAAATGAGATTTTGGAATATAAAATATTTAATTTAAATTACTCTTGTATTATTATATATCTAATTATCATTTAAACACTCATTTTATTATAAGATAATGTTTCCGCTTTTTTCTAAAAATTACAAGATTAAAAGTTACATTAAAATACCATGAATTTCAAATAAATAAATTAATACTTTTATTAGGATATATTCACTAGAATAACACAGATAAAATTTACACTCATTATAACTATAAAGACGAATAATAAATACTTGAGGTGTATCTTGAAAACTATACAATAGTACTTTTTACAAAAAACCCCCTTAAGTTTTTATAAATTACAATAAGGACCCTAACAATTATAGAACTTCAAATTACCTTTCTTTTAGTCTGACTCGGGTTAGAGTCTGACTATTTCTGACTTGAATATGATTCAAGTCAATCTATATTCTTTTATATTCCAACTCAACATGAATACATGAATCCCTGAATCCAGTTAACAATCTATTCAATTTGACTGAATCAAACCATGGATATACATCCATTATCCTGTTATTCCATTTACCTGATTATGCAGTTACAACATATTTACTGATATCATGGTTTTGGTCAGACATCCAACTTACACAACACAATACAACAATACTGTTAAAACACTACGGGGTTTAAGGGGTAGATTGGTACGGAAGGTGTTAAAGGTGGCACGAGGCGGTCAGACTTAAGACACCTAACATGAATCCAATTGCCGTTGTTCCGGGTTGTAAAACGGAGTCTTTTACTCTATATTCCGTTTGCCCTGGTCTCTAGCATATAGAGACTCTCCTCGTATACACTGGCATTCTTCTGTACCAAGCTACAAACAACAGCGTTAATACAACTGTAAAAGCTACACTCTCTCTCTCTCTTAATCTCTGTCTATTCCTCCCTTATCTTTGGGACTTACCGAGCGACCTGTTCGCTGACGACATTCTGTTTCCTTCTTCTTTGAATGTCGTCAGGAGATCTGGACCCGGCAGAAGTGGAGCCAACACAAGAAGACTTGGAGCAATTTGCCGAAGACCCTGCAGTATAATTTCATTGTACACTTTTCTTTTCAGTACTTTCCTTTTCCTGTTATGCCACTGTTTAGGCATCTTTATTTTCAGTTGTATTTCCTTTTCATGTATTGTACAAAGAATGTTAATAAATAAAAGTTGTTGTTCTTTTTATACTCTTGTCTCTTGTGTATTTACTCTATATTGCTTAGCTACGCTTAGCGTATGTACTTCTGAGTACATACGTAGCAGACCTCGTCGCGTCCCCTTCGCCGTACACTGGGAAGCGGGGCGTGACACTTGGAGATCAGCCATCTCGATGATCAGGTGATACTTGTCTCAGAATGTGTCCGGAATGCTGATGGGACCTGCGTTCCTAGGCCAAACCCACAACTCCATTGTTGTTGCAATAACAGTTATTGGACGCTCAATGGTTGGAACCTTGTTCATCTCATGAACAAGAAATTCCCAGAGAGCCACTTTGGCAGCATCATTTGTAGCAATGTATTCAGCTTTTATCATCTAGTATGTTACGGTATCTAGCTTGGAACACTTCCAACATACCGTCCCTCCACTTAGTGTAAAGACAATGCCTGTGACTGACTCTCAGTCGACCTTATCACTCTTAAAGCTCGAACCAAGAACATTCTTTTAGTGCTTCTCAAGTACTTAAGAATGTCCTCCCCAGCTGTCCAGTGATTCTCCCAAGATCCGATTGATTCCTTATCACTACACCTAGTGAGTCATCTATATCTCGTCTGGTACATAACATCGCATATTCTGATAGAGGCTACTGCCGAAGCATAGGGTATCCCTTGCTCACGAGATCTCTCCAAATCAGTCTCGAGAGACAACTTTTTGGAGAGAGTGATCCATGAGTAAGTGGGCGAACCACCATGCTTAGAATCGTCCATACTAAACCCCATTAGTACGGTGTTTATGTACCTGGATTTGGGACACTCCCAACATCCACTTAGATCTATCACCGTAGATCATAATCTACAAGATGTAGTAGGTATCATCCAAATCTTCTATTGAGAATCCTCTTTATAAGAGGAGCTTGACCGAGTGGAGCATAGGAAACTAGTTCCTATCAAGATTATGTCATCTACGTACAATACGTGTAAGACAACCTCACTCTCTACAAACTTCTTTTATAAACAAGTTTCATCTACCATTTTGATTAAGTCAAACTCTTTGACTGTCATATCAAAACAGATGTTCCAACTCCGCGATGCTTGTATTGATCCTGATTGACTTATGCATAGCTTTGAAAGTCTCAACAATTCCATCTACACCAAGAATCTTCTCAAGATCCATTTGCTCCCAATGGGTTTTAACCCATTCAGGTGCAACATGCAAAGTCATACTTTGTTCATGTACATGGATTCTATCTTTGATCGCATAGCATCCAACCACTTCAAAGAGTCCCCACTCGTGATGGTCTGCTTGAACTTAGTTGGGCCATCATCTCATGATGCAATCCTCGGTCCTACTGTCACCGAGAAGACCGTAATATCTTTCAAGTGGATGAGGAACCCTACCAGATTCGTGGAGAGGCAGAGGCTCGTTGGAGAGTATTGAATCCTTTGGTTTCACCAAATCATCAACTGTTAGTTTGTATAGCTAGAACTCCTTCCAGTTCTACCTCATGACCACTAATTTCTTCACAAGAAAATCCTTTTCTAAAAAGGTGGCATGCAGAGAAATAAAACACCTTTTGTTCCTCGCTGTGGTAGAAGATATTCACTTGCGAATGCTTGGGATATCCAACAAACTTCCACAGAACTGACCTTGCCTTGAGCTTGTCCGGATTTTGCTTTTAGATTTAGGCCGGACAACCCCAAATATTAACATTCTTAAAAGATGGGCCATTCCCATGCCATATCACATATGGAGTGGTAGGTATCTGATTTGATTGGAACCATATTCAATAGGTATGAAACTTCTCAAGAGCATAACCCCCAAAAGGAAATAGGCAACTTAGTAGTACTCATCATAGAGCACACCCTATCACATAGGGTGCAATTTGCTCCGCCCTGATACACCGACGTGCTGTGGTGTATACGGAGGACTAATGCTGAGAGAGAATCTCATTCTCCTTTAGAATAGTCCACGATCTCCGTGCTCATGTATTCTCCTCCCTCATCACATCATAGGACATAATACTTATACCCGGTTTTTGGTTCTCTACTTCTAACTTATATTCTTTGAATTTCTCAAAAGGTTCAGACTTATGTTTCAACAGGAACATAGGTGCTAATATTGAGAGATCATCAATGAATGTAATGAAGTACAAAGAACCAATCCTGGCATATGTAGACAGGGGACCTAAATACATCAGCCTGTATCAATTCCAAGAGTTCATTAACTCTCTCTGTTTCCAATAAACGGAGCTATGGTCATCTTATCTTTGTGACATGGCTGGCAAGTTTCATAAGATGTAAATTCAAACGGATTTAAATATGCATCTTAATTTAACTCAGCTAGTCGGGTCGCATTGATATGACCGAGTCTACACTGCCCTGAGAAGGATTCGTTCATTTCTGAACTCTTTCTCTTGTGTGTGTTCTATACGTTAAGAACCGTGGTTTGATTTAGAACGTATATGCTTTTAGATAATATGTGTGCACCGATAAACTCTTGATATAGGAATTGTTCAAAACATTATCCAACAACACAAAATTATATCCTTCTTTACTTAATAAAGAGTCTGATATGATATTGTATATCAGGTTCGGTATCTAATAACATTCGTTCAGAATCAATGTATTTGGTAATACAGGGTGATAACTGCCAACTGCTTTGGCAGCAACAATTGCACCGTTTCTAACTCTTAAAACTTATCACCCATTCTCAGTTCTCTACCTATCAGAAGCCCATGTAACATATTACATATGTGGGATCCTGATCTGGTATCTCATACCCAGGACGTAAAGGAAACTGAGAAACAGTTCTCGGTAATGAACATACACGAAGAAGATGCATCATCATGTACTTTCTTCGTTTGGGCGGCACGGAAATCCTGGTAATCCTCTATTTCCTGTTCGGTCTTATAACAATTATAAGCTGGAGCGGGACCAACGTTCCCCTAGCTCAGTATATCAAGTGGGTTCGGTCAATACATCTGTATTATTATCTTGATTAAGGCGTAACATGGTCGCTCCTGGGGAGCGAGAGAAGAAAACATACTGCGTGCGCTCTTGCAAGATTAGATTAGTTACTAATTTATCTAATCAGGATTGCTCCTACTGTTTTAGTCAAATCTACCTTCAAACCCTAAAAGGTAAGACTAGCCGGGATTAATTACACCCTAAAAGTTCGCCAATCTTTCGGCCAGGCCAGTGTCGGTAGTTTGAGAGAGGTTCCCCGTGCTTTCGCAAGGACATAATTAAAATAAAACTCATTTTCCCAGGGGCATAACCCCGTTAACACCTTTCTAGACACCTACTCGATCGGCTAATTATAATTTGTAAAACACTCCCTGGAGGAACTCTTACTCGCAGTGGGTATTGGGATCCAATTATCTCATAGAAGGTATGCAATCTCATTGCAAATTTCAACACTTGAAATTCCTGATAATGGTTTTTACCCCTAGCGTACTATGACCTTGACGGAGGCCAAACTACCCATAGTCCGCTAGTCAAGTTCAACCCGTCATTTCTTTATTGAATTAGACCCACCCACACGATCCTTGACGGAGGCCAAACTACGCCGTATGAATAACCTAATCCAATCACATCTTATACTGGCATATAAACACTAGTTAGCTACTGTACACTATGCCTTGACGAAGGCCAAACTACCGTAGCACGAATACTGTTAGTTATATGTATGCCTTAGAGGCATTATTGTACATATGATGTATATTATAGTCGATGCTTGGTTATATATTGAGAGGACTTTCTTGCTCGACATGATAGTATGCTATTTGGTTTCACTTTATCTTAACATGTTGACATATATTAGTTTACTGCCTTGCTCTGACATGTTGATAAAGCCCTTAGGATATGTACTCGACTACTGGGACTATGATGAGATCATACTAGTGGGGCTAGGGTAGTCAACGAGTACATCCTATAACTGTTCCTAGTCGAGGGTGTATCGAGATAGGGCATCGATACACCAGAGTAAACTAGCGTATACGCATCTTGACCCATATGATGGGCGATGGATGATCCCATATCCATCGGTGTTTGACAACAAAGATGGTATATGGGTGCTCAGTGGAGACTGGGTACACTGGACGGACTCGCCGAGAAGTCCCAAATGGTATTATACCTCACGTCAGATGGCGGTTCTCTGGTGACACTGGTACAGGTTAGTCTGTAGACCCGAGATCGTCATAGAGTCTTGTGTGATTCCCACTGTGCTTTGATTTCCACCTTACCACGTCCAAGAGGGCATGCAAAACGGTGGCTTTTGGGTACAGTCCCGAATCACATGGAGGCAATGAAAGATAGGAGGGGATTCGCCTCTCCCGGTATAGGGAGTTGAAGTTGTGCTGTGTTCGATTGGCTATAACTGGAAGTCCCTGGTCAGGGCTGATATAGAGTGCTACTGGTAAGTGTTATCAGTAGGATCTCGACCTGTTATGAGCCTTAAATCGACACGACTTATCGGTTATTGGGGTCTGACGTATACCATCCCTAGACTAGATATGCAACATATCAGACGAAGAGACCGGACTGTACGGGAGTGTTATTGATTGGATTCACAGGAAAATGTACAGGCTTGCCTGTTGATCTTCTGATCGATCAATACCTGGGTGGCTGTTACGTTTAGCTGACAGCTTGCTGCTTGTGGATGTTTGATATGATCATCACCTACTGCCGGCGTATTGACGATTCTTTAGAATCTTACACAGAGGTTTCTTGACTCAAGAAAAACGGAGTAGGCGCACATATGTGATATGTGCAGGATTGAGAATATTACGATATGAGATACCGTATTCTATTCTCGCGATATATGATATCGGCCGGGTATATGTGATATAGCCGGGTCATCGGATCAAGTGTTGATTCGATAATAGATTATATTAGTCGGTTATATGCGATATAGCCGGATTGTCGGATCAAGTGTTGATTCGATAATTTAATGTATAATTATATATGTGATATATTATATTACATTATCTAATATTATCTCGCTTCATTGATTCATTTTCTCACCGGATAATACATTGATATATATGCGATATATGTTAATTGTATTATTTTCTTTTGTTACAAAAATATATTATTTATGTGATATATAATATTGTAAAAAGTTATCATTACTAATGCAACATGATTTGTGGAGATTAAACATGGTTAGGGTTTGATTTGGGTTAGCACTTTCAAGAAGCTTCTAGAAGCTTTTGTTTTGTTTTAAGCAAAGATATTATGTGTTGATATTTTGTGGAGATATTTCCTAACCCAACCAAACACTTTACCCTAATTAAATCTCTACAATGGTTAAGCCTTTCTTTACTTAACCATGGGCTGCATTTGTAATAAAAGAACAATTCATTATTCATCACAAAAAACTTCATCCTCTTCTTCCTCCTTGAAAAGCTCACTAGATTTTGATTTTGTGATGAGTGTGTGTGAGAACTTGATACTAAAAGAGAGCTAAATTCCTACATCATCATCCTTATCTATTCTAGCCACATAGCTTAGGGTGTTCACTTCATTAATACTTGATTAGAGAAGTGAGAGCTTGAGTTAAAGAAACTTCAAGGTAGATCATCTTCGAAAAGGAAGTCTTCAAGCAAGCATGGATCAATCGGCTTGTGGAGCCTCTCTTGAGTACGGGAGATCATGGATCGCGGCGAAAGGACTTCTACTCGGAGCTTATGAAGCGAAGGAGCGGACTACAAAGGTTGTAATCCCTCTCTCTTAGATGTAAAGATGTTTACCTGCTTTGTTAACCCTAATTATCTAGCAAAGATCATCGCTTTAGGTTGTTCGGCACTTCTAAATTTTAAATCGTGCATGGTTGATGCCTTATAGTCCCTTGTGACAGTGTCTAGTAACCTTACAGTTGTATCAGAGCTTAGATAGAGCATTAGGCGACGTGTATACGAAGTTGAAAGTCCGATCGAACCACGAAACGTCGAATTTTGACCCCTCTCTGGAAAATTTTTTAAATTATGATTTTTTCCGTATTAAAAATACTCAGAAAATTCAGCAGGGAATTCTAAGGATTACTGTAAAATATGAACCCCTAATATCCTGATGTCGCCGCAGAACAGCGGCAGGAACATTCTTAGCGCGGCGGTTCCGCGGACGTACTTGGGAATTAGGGACTCGTATTTGTAGGTATTATCCGTAGGTATTATTATATACTTCTGGGAATTTTTAATATTACTCAAGTGTTGAGTTTTCTGGAGATCATTTGTATTTTTTTTTTCGATCGGAAAGCTTAACTTCGTTTAGTTTTTCGGATAATTTAGAACGTGTTAAAATGTTCGAACGGATATCAATAACTCACTTTTTCCCGACACGAAAAACTTTCGGAAAATCATGCAAGCATATCTTCGGACCCTCTAGAAGAACGTAACCTTAACTCGACTATGTGACCATCAAAACCGCCACTGAACCCTTGGGTTTGTGGTAGTTTAGCGTTGCCACATGCGAGGCGTTGGTTTGACCCTTTTACGGCTGGTTCATTTGGGCTGTGACATGTTCTGGGATTTTTGAACTCCGCTCAAGTGTTGAGCTATTTGGGAAATCTTGGGTATTTGATTATTCGATCGTAAAGTTTAATATTGTCTAATTATCTGGAATGTGATACAATATGTGGAATTCATATAGTTAGGCATGAAATGCGAAGTATGTGATATTTCGGATTTAAGATGTCTAAAGTGATTGTGGATTCAAAATGTTGTAGTTTTACACTTTCTTTTATGTGACCGTAAGCGTAGTATGTGGTGTAACGCCGGCTTCGTTGCTATACATCAACGACAATCGGGATACGCATACTTGCTTACGTTGATGATATGAGATATTATATGTTGCTGTGATGTGTTATATTGGAACGTCGTGTTCTGAATAGCCGGGGGTTTTATGTGAGATGAGGGTTTTAATTTTCATTCATGTAAAATTCATTTGTATGTAATATTATTTTATTGGGGCACTTCCGGGTTGAGGTTGTTGTCACCATTGTATATTATTTACTTTTCCGCATTAGGTAGACCCAAGGAGGGGAGCACAAGTAACCGGGTTCTAGGGTCCAGTGGGAGGCCATCTCGAGGAGTCAAGACCGGGTCTCCTAACCGTAGAATTGGCAGTGTTGCTTGCCGCTCTCGTAGGGGTCTAGGGATGTGGGTTTGGCTATTCATTGCGACCGTGGAATCCGTGTTTTATACAGGCTCGATGTAAAACACGGACGTCTTAGTATATCCAATATTTCATATGTTATCTTCTGCTGCAATGTTCTGTGATGAGATTATATTACTGCCTGAGAGGAATGCTTATACTATATATATATGATGATATATAAATATTATAGCTTTTGTGTCTTCTGTGATTCTTAGGAAGCATAATTGATGGGATTTATTAATGAGATTAATAAAAGAAAAGAAACCTAAAAGATGTTGTAAAATCAAAACTTTATAAAGGGTAGCTACAGTTTTGCTTTGCACAGCGGTATATATGATATACCCTGCACCTTATTCGATGAGGAAAGAGCTGAAATCCCTTAACCGGGAGTGACCTCTTTAGCTAAACTGGCAGATGCTACAAACTCGCGGTTCTGGTTTTGATTGCTTCTATAGTTCTTACTTTGCACAGCGGTATTTGTGAAATATCCTGCACCTTATTCGATGAGGAAAGAACCGCGATCCCTTCACCGGGAGTGACATCTTTAGCGAAACTGGAAAAGCCTCAAAAACACTCCTTTTCCAAATCACTTGTTTCTACAACGATATCAAGTTCATTACGCTCATGGTTTTCTGAAAAACCTGCGTAGCCCTCCGTCATTTCAGATAGACACTAGTTAGTATTCGTGCTGCGTTTGTTGACCTTAGCCAAGACGTAGTGTATGGTAGCTAATTAGTATTTATCTGTTCAAACATTCAATGTGATTGAGTTAGGGTAGTCGTACGACTTAGTGACCTTAGCCAAGGGTCGTACGGGCGGGTTTAATTCAATCGGGAAATAACGGGTTGAACTTAGCTAGCACTTATGATTTGTTGACCTTATCCAAGGTCATGAGTTGCTAGGGGCAAAAGTATTATCGGGAATTTCAAGTGTTGAAATTTGCAATGAGATTGCATACTTCCTATGAGATAGTTGGATCCCGATACCCACTGCGAGTAAGACTTACTCCTGGGAGAATCTTACACAGGACAATTAGCCGATCAAGTAGGTGTCAAGAAATGTGTTAACAGGGTTATGCCTCTGGGAAAATGAGGTTTATTTTAATTAGGTCCGTGCGAAAGCACGGGGAACCTCCCTCAAAGTACCAACACTGATCTTGCTGAAAGATTGGCGAACTTGTAAGGTGTAATTAATCTCGGCTAGTCTTTCCATTTAGGGTTTGAAGGAAGATTTGATAAAAACAGTGGGAGACATCCTGATTAGATAACATAATAACCAATTTAATCTTGCAAGAGCATACGCTAAAGTGTTTCCTTCTCTCTCTCTCCAGGTAGCGACCATGTCAGGCCTTAATCAAGATAATAATATGGATGTATTGACTGAACCCGCTTATTATAATGAGCAGGTGAACGTTGGTCCCGTTCATTCTTATAAGTGTTATAAAACTGAGCAGGAAATAGGAGAAAATCTAGATTCTCAAGCCACCCAAACGAAGAATAAGCATGTTGAAGCAATTTTTGTTAGTTATATGTATGCCCTAGAGGCCATTACTGTACATACGATGTATATTGTAGTGGATGCTTGGACATATATAGGGGGACATTTTTGCTCGACATGATAGTATGCTATCTGGTTGTACTTTATCTTAACATATACTCTGATTGTCTATTTGTTACATGTTGATAAAGCCCTTAGGATATGTACTCGACTACTGGGACTATGATGAGATCATACTAGTGGGGCCATGGTAGTCGACGAGTACATCCTATAACTGTTCCCAGTCGAGGGTGTATCGAGACAGAGCATAGATACACCATAGTACACTAGCGTATACGCATCTTGACCCATATGATGGGCGATGGATGATCCCATATCCATCGGTGTTTGACATCAAGGATGGTGTATGGGTGCTCAGTGGACACTGGGTACACAGGACGGACTCGCCGAGAACTCTCAGACGGTATTATACCTCATGTCAGATGGTTGTTCTCCGGTGACACTGGTACAGAGTAGTCTGTGGACCTGAGATTTTCATAGAGACTTGTGTGATTCCCACTGCGCTTTGATTTCCATCATACCACGTCGAAGAGGGCGTGCAAAAAGGTGGCTTTTGGGTACAGTCCCGAATCACATGGAGGCATTGAGCGATAGGAGGGGATTCGTCTCTCACGGTATAGGGAGTTGATGTTGTGCTGTGTTCGATTGGCTATAACAGGAAATCCCTGGTTAGGGTTGTTGAGATTTACTGGTAAGTGTTATCAGTAGTTTCTCGAAATGTTATAGTGCTCATATCGACACGACTTATCGAGCTACTGGGGTCTGACGTTTACCACCCCTAGGCGAGACATGCGACATATCAGACGACGAGACCGGACTGTACGGGAGTGTTACTGATTGGATTCGCAGGAGAATGTACAGTCTTGCTTGTTGATCTTCTGAGCGCTTAATACCTGGGTGGCGGTTACATTTAGCCGATCGCTTGCAGCTTGTGGGTGTTTGATATGATCATCACCTACTGCCGGTGTATTGACGATTCTTTAGAGTCCTACACAGCGGTTTCTTGACTCAGGCAAAACGGAGTAGGGGCACATATGTGATATGTGCAGGTCCGAGGATAATGCGATATGTGATACCGTATTCTATTCTCATGATATTTGATATCAGCCGGGTCATCGGATCAAGTGTTAATTCGATGAATCGGTAAATGTTATATTAGTCGGTTATTTATGAAATAGCCGGATTATCGGATCATGTATTTATTCGATAATTTAATGTATAATTATATATTTGATATATTAAATTACATTAACTAATATAAGTTCACTAAAAGATTCTTTTTCTCACTCGGGTAATACATTGATATATATATGCGATATATGTTAATTGTATTATTTTATTTTGTTTCAATAAATATTATATATGTGATATATAATATTGTAACAAGATATGATTACTAATGCAACATATTTAGTGGAGATTAAACAAGATTTGGGATTGATTTGGGTTAGTTCATTCATGAACCTTCTAGAAGGTTTCTTTTTGTTTTGTGTTAGATATTTTAAAGTGATTCACCTTTAATTCAACCCAAACCCTAGCCCAGTTAAATCTCTACAAAGGTTTGTTTAACCATGGTTGCATTATTCATCATTATCATCTTTTCATTATTCATCACAAATGGTTGAGATCACGATTCTTCTTCTTCTTCTACCTTGATGCAAAGTTTTCTTGCTTTGATTTTGTGATGAAAAATGAGTGAGAATAAGAAAAAAAATGAGAGCAAAAATCCTACTTCTTCATCCTCATCTACCCTTGCCCTTTAGATGAGAGTGTTCACTTCATTTAGTGAGTGAGAGCTTGTGTTAATGAAACTTCAAGGTAGATCATCTTTGTTATCGAAGATCGGAAGCAAGCTTGCATCTTTCTTTTCGTGGAGCCTCTCGAGAGTCCGGAACACGAAGATCGCAGCGAAGGGACCTCAACACGGAGCTTAAGAAGTGAAGTACCGGATCTACAAAGGTTGTAATCCCTCTCACTTAGTGTTAAAGTGTTTAACATGCTTCTTTTCACCTAAACTCTAGTTTAAAGATCCGGCTTTGGCTTGTTCGGCACGGCTAAATTATAAATCGGGCATGGTTGATACCTTGTAGACCCTTGTGCGTGTGCCTAGCAACCCTACAGTGGTATCAGAGCCAAGGTAGAGCTTTAGGCAAAGTCTGGGCAAAGTTTAAAGTTCGATCGAACCCCGAAACCCCAAAACATACCCTTCTCTGGAAATTTTGTAAAACTGTTGATTTTTTCATATTAAAAATACTCAGAAAAATCAGCAGGGTATTTTAGGAATTACTGTGAAATACGACATCTTAATTCCACTAAACGGCCGCGGAACTGCGGCAATACCTTGCTTGCGCGGCGGTTCCGCGGCGGAATAGTAGAATTAGGGTTAGGGTTTTGTACAGTAACTTCAGTACCAACTTCCTGATTCTTCTGGAAATTTTTAATTATACTCTAGTGTTGAGTTTTCTGGGTTGTATTGGGGGCTCGTTGATTCGATCGGATAATTTAACTTCGTTTATGTTTTTTTTTTGCGGATAATTTTAGAAAATGTTAAAAAGTTCGAACGGATATCAATAACTCAATTTTTCCCCTGTCGGAAATTTTTTCAAAAGTTGGATTTTTTCTCGAGTTTGAAACTTCCGGAAAATCATGCAAGTAACGCGATGGACCCTTTAGAAGAACACAAATCTTAACTCGATTATGTGACCGTCTTGAACTGCCTCTAAACCTTAGGGTTTGTGGCAGTACGGCGTGCCACATGTGAGGCGTTGGCTTGACCCTTCTACGGCTGGACCATTGGTACTGTGGCATGTGATGGATACTTTTTGAACTCCGCTCAAGTGTTGAGCTATCTGGGAAAACTTGGGTGTTTGATCATTCGATCGGAAAGTTTAACACTGTCTTTTTATCTGGAATGTGATACAATATTTGGAATCCACAGGTAGTTATGAGATAACTAATTTGAATGTTATAAGCATAGTAATTTAGTCTTAATTGATCGGTTGCCACGGAATTTTGATGTGATCAAAAGTCCGTCGCAATTACGTAGCGTACGCGGATACTCGCCGGGTAAACATAATATACAGCCATGCCCAATAGCCCCGACCAAGTGACTGTAGGAGAACCCCATCGCCAAAAGCATCCGTTCGGGTGCTCGCGGCAGCAGTGTTCCGCCTTAGTGCACTTCGTCGACGACATCGGGGGTGCGGCCATCTACTAAAGTTTGCGACGAGCATTCAATCAGAATGTCGGGAATCTTGTTGAATTGCCCGACTTGATATTGGAAAGAGTTTTCGATAATGAGACAAGAATGCGGGGTTTATAATTGTTAGGCATGTGATGCCTAAGGAATTCATTTGGTCAGGCATGCGATGTCTAAAAAGTTTGCGGATTCCAACTGTTGTAGTTTTACACTTTCTTTTCTGTGACCGTAAACGTAGTATGTGGGGTATCGCCGTCTTCGTTGCTATACATCAACGACAATCGGGATACGCATACTTGCTTACGTTAATGATATGAGATATTATGTGTTGCTGTGATATGTTATATTGGATTATCGTGTTATGAATAGCCGGGGAATTTATGTGAGATGAGAGTTTTTCTTTTTCATTCATGTAAAATTCATTTGTATGTAATATTCTTTTATTGGGGCACTTCCGGGCTGAGGATGATGTCACCATTGTATATTATTTACTTTTCTGTATTAGGTAAACCCAAGGCGGGGAGCACAAGTAACCGGGTTCTAGCGTCCAGTGGGAGACAATCTCGAGGAGTCGAGACCGGGTCTCTTAACCCTAGAATTGTCAGTGTTGCTTGCCGCTCTCGTAGGGGCGTAGGGATGTGGGTTTGGCTATTCATCGTGACCGTGGAATCCGTGTTTTATACAGGCTCGTATTAAAACACGGACGTCCTAGTATATCCAATATTTCATATATGTTCTTCTGCTGCAATGTTCCGTGATGAGATCATATTACTGCCTGAGACGAATGTTTATATTATATATATGAGATATATGTTATATTGCAGATTTCGTTTCAAATGTGATGCTTGTGAAGCATAATAAAATGGGACTTCATTAATGAGATTAATGAAATAAAAGAAATCTAAAGATGTTGTAGAAACTTGTTTAAAAACTGGTAGCTCTAGTTCTTGCTTTGTATAGCGGTGTTCTTTGTAGAACATCCAGCAACTTATTCGATAAGGAAAGAGCCGAGATCCCTTCACCGGGAGTGACCTCTTTAGTGAAACTAGCAGATGCTACAAACTCGGTTTGTCTTTTGATTGCTTATATAGTTCTTGCTTTGCATAGTGGTATTTGTGAAATATCCTGCACCTTATTCGATGAGGAAAGAGCAGACGATCCCTTCACCGGGAGTTACCTCTTTAGCAAAACTAGAAAAGGCCTCAGAAACATTCCATTTAAAAATCAATTGATTCTACAACGATATCAAGTTCATTACGCAAAGGGTTTTCTTTAAAATCTATCGTAGCCCTCCGTCATTTCAGATAAATATTAGTTAGTATTCGTGCTGCGGTAGTTTGGCCTTCGTCAAGGCGTAGTGTACGGTAGCTAACTAATGCTTATCTGCTAGCATACGATGCGATTGGATTAGGGTATTCATACGGCGTAGTTTGGCCTTCGTCAAGGGTCATGCGGGTGGGTTTAATTCAATCAAAAAATGAACGGGTTAAACTTGACTAGCGGACTATGGGTAGTGTAAGTGCATGGCGGCGCCCCGGCCGTCAATCCGAGGCCAAAATGCGGAAACGATAATTTACTTTAAACTTTATAACCGGCACCACCGCGCACAAAAATCCCGGATCGGGCCATTAATCTAATTCTAGCTAACAAAAGAACGGGTAGAGAGAAATACCGAGCGATCCGTGTCCTTCGGTCTTCTCGTCGTCGTCCCGATCTCCCCACGGAATCTCCGGTCTTCACCTCCTCGCCGGAAGGGCACCACGTCGCCGGCTTCTTTTACGGGCTCGCACCTCTGGACCGAGGCAACTCGGGCATGAAGTTGGCGAGCCGACGTGCCCAAGGATTGCTGTAGGTTAACTGTAGAACTCTATGTCTCTTTAGGGTTTAAAGGAGTTGCCATATGGTGGAAGAAATGAACTGAGCTTATGGAGATGGAACTTGTGGGCTTTTACAAACATGAAGAGAACCAAAATCCCACCACTAACAATTTGGACAGCCCCCCATCTCATTTGGTCGGCCACAACTAAAGAATGGGGAGAGAGGAAAAAATGAGAGGGGAGAATGCATATCAAAAAGAGTGAGTCCTCACATAATACAAGAGAGAGAAAAGGTGATGATGAGAAACAATGATCACGCCAAAACCAACACTCCAACAACCTAATCATCAACAACCATGATTACTCCAAAAGTCAAGCCATGTTGAAAAGAAGAAGTCAAATGGTGGTAGAATTATCATGTTACAACAATATGCAAATAACACCCTCCACTAACCAAATTTGCATGCTTGCAAATAAGCCCTCCTCCACCAATTTCCGGCTAAGGAAAGATACAAATGAAAATGGCCGAAACGGAAAGCAAACCGGCAATTCCAGAAAACTGATCCCGTAATAAATTACAGGAAAACCCCGATTGTATATACATACCCGCATTTTTATTCCGACCGAATACAAATGCAATGAGACAAAATCTACACTGTACTATACTAGGATCCAACTTAAACCAAAGCCCGCTAGTATTAACCGTCCGATCATGATCCGTGCAATACCGCACGTATCGGATCGAACCCTGCCATATCTCCATACGGCCACTATAGCGTTTCGCCCGAAAATTGAGCAACTGTCTGTGGGGTACTCTAAAGACTCGTCAATACTTTTGTTGTGGATTTAACCACTAGCACGTCAGAGGTATTAGCCTATACGTAACGGGCTACCAGGTATTGACCAAAATGGACTTCGATGAGCGAACTAATCCTGACACCCTACTGAGCCTGTCAGTGACAATATCCGTACAGTCCGGTCCGTTCGTCAATGAGCATCGCATGGCGGGCCTAGGGGGTTGGTAAAAGTCAGACCCCCAAAAGCGGTACAAGTTGTGTCGGACTGTAGCCCAGAACACCCTGAGATACTACTGGAATACCTACGAGTAAATCTCCTGCCTTGGCCAAGGACTTCATGTAAGGGCTCTCCTAGACACAGCGCGACCTCACCCCCAATACCGGGAGAGACGAACCCCTGAAGATCCGCTCACTGCCTCCATGTGGCTCGGGACTGTACCCAACTAAAACCTGTTTGCACGTCTCCTTTGAGCGTGGTAGGGTAGTAATCAAAGTACAGTGGGAACTCACACGAGACAAATGACGATCCTCAGGTCGATGAACTAACTTATACACATGTCACCAGGGAACTGCTATCTGACGTCAAGTATAAGACCAACTAGCATGTTCCCGGCGAGTCCTGTCCGGTGTACTCATAACCCAATGAGCACCTGTATACATCTCAGGTGAACCAACTAACACCAGTGGCTTGTGAGACCGGCCACCGCCCCTCGTCGGGGTCTCGACTGTATACACTAGTCTACTCTGGAGTATCGATGCCCTGTCTCGAAACTCCCATGACTAGGGACCTTTTAAGGATGTGCTTATAGACTACCAGCTCCCACGTATATGATCGCCCTCATACTGCTGGCAGTCAAGCAAGAATCCTAGGGGCTCTATCAATGTGTAATAGCGACCTGTCAGGTCACCTAAAGCAGTACACGATGATAAAGATAAACCAGAGATCATACTATCATCTTGAGTAAGACTGTCTTACCGGGATAGGTCCTCCCTCAATCATTGCAATCACGTGCCTGTGATCCAATAATTGACTCTGAGGGCACTATCTCCAACAATCTCCCACTTGCACTCAAGGCTATTTATTGCGATGTCGCATACTCACAACCCGTGTGATACCGAACACCCAATTCCTCTACTAGTCAGTCTCACAAAGCTCGTTTGCGAAACTATTGCGTTCGAGGAATAGCCTCAGTGAGTGGATCCGCTCTGATGTTTCTTTCTATGTCTCTCTATATCTCAAGTTCGTGGAGAAAGCCATCTCCCGAAATGAGTAATACCTGTCTTAGAATGTGTCTGGATGTCTGATGGGACCTAGCTCATAAATGAACTCCAAATCCAAACTTCTTAGACTGTATCGTCAACTGAACTTAATGAGTATCCTGCGCCATGCCTTCCCTCAGTATCCACCTGGACCATCTGTCCAAAATACTGCCCCTCGTCAGAAGGAAAACTATAACTCTGACAGTCACTCTGTCATGCAGGTCACCTTGGAAGCCTGGAATGATAACTGTCTCCCGAATGAGGCTGCCGTTATCATATCCCTAGAACATCCACTTATGTTCTAAAACTGCTTCCGAATGTTCTCCAAGTTTGGATTAATATCAACTTATTGCATCTTGTGCAAAAATAACCTCTGGTGTGGTACTTGACATCTCATGATTGACTCAATTGCCTAAGCAAATGATCTGCCAATCATGCACATCCCTCTCCCCTTTAGTCTGTAAGACACCTTCAGAGAGGGTGACTCCATCACCTGCAGGTATACTACCGTGCCAGGAGTCGTCCATTCTAAAACACCTCCAGAATGCTGTCTAAGTACCCAGATTGGGAAACTTCCCAAATCTAGATCTAAAAACCATAGATCTAGTAACCAGAATGACTGATATAATACCCAATTCCTATGTGGAGAAACCATTGTGCGACAACCAAAGTATAACCGATCGTAGTATAGGAATATCACTTCCTACTCTGTGTATGTCATCCAAATACCAGGACATCACACCCTACTACCTTCTTAACAGATCCATCCCCTATTCTGATGAAGTCAAACCTATGACTGTCATATCAGAAATAGATGATCTATCTCCGCTATATCTGCTTTAGTCTATAAATAGACATAAGCCACTTATCCGTCAATGCTTCCGCTGCTCCCACTGACTACGACAACCCTCTAGCAGAGTCATATAGACGTACACTTCTAAAGCCATTTCAGAACGACGCTATACTCATCCTCCTGCCGGGTCTCACAGTCTGGAACAACAGCAATGGCAAGTCTGGGTAAACAAGAACCTCCCTGTCACCGTCCTTGAGGCTACCCACCACATTTGCGGAGTGGCTAATGGAATTTCAAGCTAGATTGAATCTTTAGGTTCTTATCAAATCTTCAGTAATCGTTTTCATTTCTGGAATCACTTCCAGTTCTACCCTACTCCCACTACTGTTTTCTGAAAAAATCCATTTTTATTAAAACCGTGGCGAGTCAAGAACAATATCACTATTGATCTTCCAGATGGTAGAAAATCAACCCTCGTCATAGCCCGGGTCAACCCACAAACAGCAATTACAGAAACGTGCCTTGAGTTATCCGGTGTCTGGTTTTAAGCATAAGCCGGACAACTCCCCGTATCTTAACAATGTCAACATATGAACTGTTCTATATCCAATATAGAAACAGAGGCACTGATTTAATTGAACCAGATTCAAATCATGCAGCTGTCTCCAGTGCATGTTAAGTAAATGGAAGGAGGCCGATCAGCGTTACTCAACTGAGTAACCTGAAAGAGAAGAAAGTTCTCTTAAACATTACTATCAACTGAGTACCATACACAAGTATCTACATCTTCGATCACCTTGAAGAATCTCGTTACTTGCAACACTTGGTTCTCTACTTTATTCATATACTTATAACTTCTCAAAACTCAGACCTTGTGCTTCTACGAAACACTTGTCTAAGAACTAGAGAAGTCATAAGTAAACCGAATATAGTACGAGGACCAACCCCTCTGTCCTAATGGACACTGGACAACATACAATACTCTGTATAAGTCCCTTGAGTCTGATAACTCACTCTCTGTGTGTCATAGGTTGAAAACTGTACTTATGGTTAAGAAGAATTACACCGCTGTTTAATACTCCTTACCTAACCATCCACTGATATAGGTAAATGTAATAGTCATAATTTCAAAAAAAGGTATATCTCACTCTATAAAAATAGACGTACAGATATATTAATTTGAAATTGGTGCATAACAGCGGATATCCAAAACTAAATATTTGCCGTCCGGCAAACAACCCAGGTGACTTCCTCAAATATCACCGATTACAACGAATCCCGATATAATGAGGATGATCACCCAATTCCCAATAACTTACTCCCACGCATCATCTGTAAAACCATACAGATGTGAGAATCATACCTGGTAAATACATACCCTGGAGCAAGCGTCTAATTGGGAAATCAGTTTTCTTTTAACACTACACAGTGAATCTGAAACATTGAAATGTTTCGATAGGGTATCCTGGTATTCCTAGTAATGCCTCTTCCATTATCAAATTTACAACTGTAACCGTATATTTCGTTGCCATCTCTCCACATCCCTTCATATGTCTTTAGTCATTACCTTCTGTACACCCCTTTAGGCCAAATGGTTTTCTTCCTTCCCTACCGTTCGGCACCAGCCTATGGTTTGGAAGAAGACTATCCAATAAGAATAATGGGTGAACTGTCCTAATCCTAGGAGCACTCACAATGCGAGAGAAAGTGAAGATAAAAGACAACCGAATAAACCTTATTCCTATTTCTCCTGAACCAGAATCCATCCCCGAACTGGAACAAGTTCCTTTCGAGTTCGTATATAACCATACGATGGAGTATCCAATAAACTGTGGATCTTCGTAGTGATACAGAGTGTCCTGGAGAAATACAAAGGTGAAGTGGGAGTGGTAATGAAATGCTTGGTTTGGTCGTGAATAGCAGTCGCAATTTACTTTGCCCTCCTTCTAATCCCTTTATTTGTCTTAACATAATACCTTCTGTACACCATCGTTAGGCTAATTGGTTTTCTTCATTCCCCACCGTTCGGCACCAGCCTAAGGTTCGGAAGAAGACTATCCAATTTGCGTAATAGGTGTACTATCTCCTAAACCAAGGAGTACTCGCAACCTGAGAGAAGGTAAAAGGAAAAGACAACTGAATAGTCCTATTCGTTTTCTCCAGAACCAGAAACGATCCTCGAATAAATTCCTTCGAGTTCGTATATAACCATACGATGGTTTTATCCAATGGAAGTGGACGTTCGTAGTAATACGGGGTGTCCTGGAGAAAAAGGGTAAAAGTAGGAGTGGCAATGGGGTCTGCAACTCTGACAATCCAAAAGCCAGTGTTTAAGAAGGTTCGGTCAACTTGGTTATTGAGTCATAGTCTAGGGTCGGGTCAATGGTCGCAGCTAAAGAGAGAGAGAAAAGAAACACTCAGCGTGCACTATAACCTAGATCAGAATGGTTACCAATTTATCTAATCAGGAAACCTCCTACTGTACCGTCAAATTCTCCTCCAAACCTGAAAGGAGAATTAGTCGGGATCACCCGAGGAGTAAACCAACTCATCAGTGGGAATCGGGATCCAACTATCATCACATGATAATGTGACAGACTCCGCTCACGTTATCACACTTCAGAAGGTATGCGCATATCTGGCAAGTTTCAGTTTCTTTAGAAACTCCCGATGTGATTTTTTCCCCATTCTCTTATGACCTTGACTTTGGCCAACAAATCATAAGTGACATGTCAAGTTCTACCCGTCATTCTCCAGGTTAATCTGAACCCACCCGTACCTACCCTTGACTTTGGCCAACAAGGCAGTACGACTGTCCCAAACCAACGCATCTATCTATGCTGCATATGAATACCCAACAGCTACCAAACACTGTGCCTTGACTTTAGCCAACAAACACAGCTTGAATACTATTGACCACCCATATGAAACGACGAAGGGCTACGAGTGGTTTCTGGCGAAAACCTTTAACGTATTGAACTTGATATCGTTGAAGGAACTGGATAGCTTTATAAAAATATAGTGGCGAAAACCTTTGCTAAAGAGGTCACTCCCGGTGAAGGGATCTCGGCTCTTTCCCCGTAGAATGAGGTGCGGGATATTCCAACTTAATACCACGATGCAAAGCAAAAGTAATCGACTATAGTGAAGTTATTGCCCTGACGCAAACTTCTGTCCAAGGGGTCACTCCCGGTGAAGGGATCTCGGCCCTTGCCTCGACGACTGGGTGCTGGATATTCATAACCGAATACCACTGTGCAAAACAAAAGAGAACGCCCTTGCAATAACAGCTTTTTGGAAAAAGGTTCCAACAACATCATATTAGGTTTGTTTAGCTTACATTGATCCGAATCAATGCAGTCCCATCAATTGATCACACCAATAAAGAACGAAAATAATGACGTACGTATATGCCATCCGCATTCGCCACTGGGTCCCGTCATTACCCGTTAGGTTAGTTAACTAACGACAGAGCGGGGACTGGACTAGCGCGGATGCAAAACATATACAACATCCACTAGTATATATATCAATATATAATATTCGCTCAAGGCGTGATAAAATGAAACATCACAGAAATGTAATCAGCATCACAGAACAATACAGATATCTGGGATCCCCGGGTTTCACAGAGCCGCTACTGAAACCCGACGTTCCCCTGGTCGTGTGGATAGCCTGTGCAATGAAATCCTAGACCCCTACGGGCGCGGCAAGTTACCCGCCAAAACCTGAAGCGAGGCAGCCCCCTTCAGCAACGTGAATGGACCACCCAGCACTTCACGGAATCCGGTAACTTGGGCACCCCTCCTTAGATCAACCTGTACCCCCTACGAGTGCGGCGAATAGCCCGCCAATTCTAGAGTGAGGCCCCCTCCGTCTCAACTCCATAAGATGCGGGCTCGTTGTCCTCTAGAACCCGGCTATCCGTGCACCCCTCCGCGGGGTAATCCTAGTACAGAAAGTAAAATATACATACAACGGGTACATCGACCTCACCCCGGTCGTGCCATAAAAGAATAATATACAAACCGGCAGTGACGGCAGTCCACATGTCGGACGCTCGCCCCGCAATATCAAATGTACATAATACAACCAAAACTGTACTACCATTGCATCCAGGCTATCCCCACGACCAATCCGCAACATCACAGCACAACACAGAACATCAACGTGAATGTCACGTTCGCAAATCGGTCTAACGGGCTATAGCAGTTAGACAGGATTTACCGATCAAGTGACATTCACGGTCGCAGATATAATGTAAGTACTGTGAACTAATGTGTTTAAAATTTTTGATCGATCAAATTTACCCAAGTGGGCTCCAAGCATTACTGTAGCACTTAAAGAAATTCTGGGCCCAAAAAGAATATTCCAAAACCCCAATTTCCCTATAAAAAGATCACTGTGCAAAAATGGTGCAGTGAAGGCACTGTACAGCGGCGGAACCGTGGTGCCAAGGGGGTTTTGGCCGCGGTTCCGTGGTGGGTCTATAGTATCACGCGACTATTTTTTCACAGATGTCTTAGAATTTCTAAAACATTATTCTGAAACAACCTGAAAAATTTTTGGAGCCAAAAAAATTTCGACAGAGAACTGATGCTCACGAAATCGGGTTTTCAGAAAATTATTCGATCGAAAATGTAAACACATTAGACAAAGCTAGACTAGGTTAATGGCGTGGCTCTGATACCAGTGTAAGTTCATGGCGGCGCCTCAGCCGTCAATCCGAGGCCAAAATGCGGAAACGATGATTTACTTTAAACTTTATAACCGGCACCACCGCGCACAAAAATCCCAGATCGGGCCATTAATCTAATTCTAGCAAACAAAAGAACGGGTAGAGAGATATACCGAGCGATCCGTGTCCTTCGGTCTTCTCGTCGTCGTCCCGATCTCCCTGCGGAATCTCCGGTCTTCACCTCCTCGCCGGAAGAGCACTACGTCGCCGGCATCTTTTACGGGCTCCCACCTCTGGACCGAGGCAACTCGGGCACGAAATTGGTGAGCCGACGTGCCCAAAGATTGCTGTAGGTTAACTGTAGAACTCTATGTCTCTTTGGGGTTTAAAGGAGTTTCCATATGGTGGAGGAAATGAACTGAGCTTATGGAGATGGAAGTTGTGGGATTTTACAAACATGAAGAGAACCAAAATCCCACCACTAACAATTTGGACAGCCCCCCATCTCATTTGGCCGGCCACAACTAAAGAATGGAGAGAGAGGAAAAAATGAGAGGGGAGAATGCATATCAAAAAGAGTGAGTCCTCACATAATACAAGAGAGAGAAAAGGTGATGATGAGAAACAATGATCACCCCAAAACCAACACTCCAACAACTTAATCATCAACAACCATGATTACTCCAAAAGTCAAGCCATGATGAAAAGAAGAAATCAAATGGTGGTAGAATTATCATGATACAACAATATGCAAATAACACCCTCCACTCACCAAATTTGCATGCTTGCAAATAAGCCATCCTCCACCAATTTCCGGCCAAGGAAAGATACAAATTTAAATGGCCGAAACGGAAAGCCAACTGGCAATTCCAGAAAACTGATCCCGTAATAAATTACAGGAAAACCCCGCTATTGTATATACATACCCGCATTTCTATTCCGACCGAATACAAATGCAATGAGACAAAATCTACACTGTACTATACTAGGATCCGGCTTAAACCAAATCCCGCTAGTATTAACCGTCCGATCATGATCCGTGCAATACCGCACGTATCTGATCGAACCATGCCATATCTCCATACGGCCTCTACAGCGTTTCGCCCGAAGCTTGAGCAACTGTCTGTGGGGGACTCTAAAGACTCGTTAATACTTTGGTTGTGGATTTAACCATTAGCACGTCAGAGGTATTAGCCTATACGTAACGGGCTACCAGGTATTGACCAAAAGGGACGTCGATGAGCAAACTCATCCTGACACCCTACTGAGCCTGTCAGTGACAGTATCCGTACAGTCCGGTCCATTCGTCTATGAGCATCGCATGGCGGGCCTAGGGGGTTGGTAAAAGTCAGACCCACAAAAGCGGTACAAGTCGTGTCGGAGTGTAGCCCAGAACACCCTGAGATACTACTGGAATACCTACCAGTAAATCTCCTGCCTTGGCCAAGGATTTCGTGTAAGGGCTCACCTAGACACAGCGCGACCTCATCCCCAGTACCGGGAGAGACGAACCCCTGAAGATCCGCTCACTGCCTCCATGTGGCTCGGGACTGTACCCAACTAAAACCTGTTTGCACGTCTCCTTTGAGCGTGGTAGGGTAGTAATCAAACTACAGTGGGAACTCACACGATACAAATGACGATCCTCAGGTCGATGAACTAACCTGTACATATGTCACCGGGGAACTGTTATCTGGCGTCAGGTATAAGACCAACTAGCATGTTCCCGGCGAGTCCTGTCCCGTGTACTCATAACCCAATGAGCACCTATATACATCTCAGGTGAACCAACTGACACCAGTGGCTTGTGAGACCGGCCACCGCCCCTCGTCGGGGTCTCGACTGTATACACTAGTCTACTCTGGAGTATCGATGCCCTGTCTCGAAACTCCCACGACTAGGGACCTTTTGAGGATGTGCTTATATAGACTACCAGCTCCCACGTATATGATCGCCCTCATATTGCTGGCAGTCAAGCAAGAATCCTAGGGGCTCTATCAATGTGTAATAGCGACCTGTCAGGTCACCTAAAGCAGTACACGATGATAAAGATAAACCAGATAGCATACAATCAACTTGAGTAACACTGTCCTACCGGGATAGGTTCTCCCTCAATCATTGCAATCACGTGCCTGTGATCCAATAATTGACTCTGAGGGCACTATCTCCAACAGGTAGTTTGGCCTTCGTCAAGGTCATAGGACGCTAGGGGTAAAAATATTATTGGGAATTTCAAGTGTTGAAATTTGCAATGAGACTGCATACCTTCTATGAGATAGTTGGATCCTGATACCCGCTGCGAGTAAGAGTTACTCCTGGGAGAGTTTTGCACATTATAATTAGCCGATCAAGTAGGTGTCTAGAAAGGTGTTAACGGGGTTACGCCCCTGGGAAAACAAGCTTTACTTTAATTAGGTCCGTGCGAAAGCATGGGGAACTTCCCTCAAAGTACCAGCACTGGCCTGACTGAAAGATTGGCGAACTTGTAGGCTGTAATTAATCCCGGCTTGTCTTTCCTTTTAGGGTTTGAAGGAAGATTTGACTAAAACGGTGGGAGACATCCTGATTAGATAAATTGATAACCAATCTAATCTTGTAAAAGCGCACGCTGAGTGTTTTCTGCTCTCTCTCTCTCCTGGTTACGACTATGTTACGCCTTAATCAAGATAATAATACGGATGTATTAACCGAACCCGCTTGTTATACTGAGCTGGGGAACGTTGTCCTGCTCCAATTAATAATTATTATAAGACAGAGCAGGAAATTGGGGAATACCAGATTTCCCGTGCCGCCCAAACGAAGAAAGTGCATGTTGATGCATCATCTTCGGGTGTGTTCATTACAAAGAACTGTTTCTCAGTATCCTTTACGTCCTTGGTATGAGATACCGGATCAGGATCCCACATATGTAATTTGTTACATGGGCTACAGATAGGTAGAGAACTGAGAACGGGTGATAAGTTTCATAAGATAGAGACGGTGCAAGTGTTGCAGCCAAGTCTGTTGGTCACTATCACCCTGTATTACCAAAATACATTGATTCTGAACGAATGTTATTAGATACCGAACCTAATATAAAACATCATATCAGTCTCTTTATTAGTAAAGAAGGATATAATTTTGTATTGTTGGATAATGTTTTGAACATTTCCTATATCAAGAGTTGATCGGTTTAGGCACGTTATTTAAAAGTATTGACGTTCTAAATCAAACTACAGTTCTTAGTATACAGAACACACACAAGAGGAAGAGTTCATAAATGAAAGAATCCTTTTTGAGGTATTATAACTAGGTCATATCAATGCGACCGGACTAGCTCAAGTTACATATAGATGCATATTTAAATTAGTTTGAATTTACATCTTTTGAAACTTGCCGGTCATGTCACAAAGATAAGATGACCATAGCTCTGTTTATTGGAAACAGAGAAAGAGTTGGTGAACTCTTGGGATTGATACATGCAGATGTATGAAGGTCCCCTGTCTACACATAACAAGATCGGTTCTTTGTACTTCATTACATTTTTTGTTGATCTCTCAAGATTCAGACATATGTTCCTGTTGAAACACAAGTCCGAAACTTTTGAGATATTCACAGAATATAAGTTAGAAGTAGAGAACCATAAACGGGTATAAGTATTATGTCCTTTGATGAGATCAAGGAGGAGAATACTAGAGCAAGGAATTCCTGGACTATTCTAAAGGAGAATGAGATTCTCTCTCAGCATTACTCCTCCGTATGCACCACAGCACCTCGGTGTATCGGGGCGGAGAAAACACACCCTATGTGATATGGTGTACTCTATGATAAGTACTACTGAGTTTCCTATTTCCTTTTGGGAGTTATGCACTTGAGAAGCTGCATACCTATTGAATAGGTTTCAAATCAAATCAGATGCTTACCACTTCATATATGATATGGAATGGGAAGAGCCCATCTCTTAAGTGTATTAAGATTTGGGGTTGTCCGGCCTATGCCTAAAAAGCAAAATCCAGACAAGTTCGAGGAAAAGTCTGTTCTGTGGAAGTTTGTTGGATATCCCAAGCATTTGCAAGGGAATATCTTCTACCAAACCGAGGAACAAAAGATGTTTTGTTTCTCAGCAAGCCACCTTTGTGAAAGGGAATATCTTATGAAGAAATTATTGGTCATGAGGTAGAACTGGAAACAGTTCCAGCTATACAAACTACCGCAGATGATCCGGTAGAACCAAAGGATTCAATAGTTTCCAACGAACCTCAGCCTCTCCGCCGATCTAGTAGGGTTTTTCACCCACCTGAGAGATACTTCGGTTTCTCTATGACAGTGGGAGCGAGGATTGCATCATGAGATGATGACCCAACTAGTTTCGAGCTGGCCATCAAGAGTGGGACTCTGTAAGAATGGCTGGATGCTTAGCGATCTGAGATGGAATCCTTATACACCAACAAAGTATGGACTTTGGTTGCTTAATCTGAAGGGTTAAATCCCCATCAGGAGAAAGTATATATTGAGAAGATTACTTAATGTACATGGAAAAGTTGAGACTTACAAAGCTATGCTTAAGTCCATCCAGATCCTACTTGCCACGGCTACATACCATGACTACGATATTTGGTGGTTGGGTGTCATGACTGCTTTTCTAAATGTTGTTTTAGAAGAGAGCGTCTATAAGTACACAGCCAGAGGGCTTCGTAGACAGTGGGAGCAGCGGAAACGTGTGCAAGATGTTTTGTGTGATAAAGCAGGCATCGCGGAGTTGGAACGTCTGTTTTGATGTGGTAGTCAAAGAGTTTGACTTCATCAAAATGGTAGATGAACCTTGTATATACAAAAAGGTAGTAGGGAGTATGGTGATGATCCTCGTAGAGTACGTGGATGACATACTCTTGTTACGGAAGGAGTTTCCTATGGTACGCTCGGTCAATCTCCGCTTATCACAAGGATTCTCCATATAGGATCAAAGTGATACCTCCTAAATCCTGGGTTTTGGATCTATGAGATAGATCTAATTGGATGTTAGGATACTCACTAGTTGTAGTGAGATAGTATCAATCCTGGGGAGAATCACTGGAAAGGTTCCAGGGTGATAAGGACGACTGAATGTCAGTCGCAGGCATTGTCTTTACCCTCAGTAGAGGGATGGTATGTTGGAAGAGTTCAAAGCTAGATACCGTGACTTACTAGACGATTAAAGGCAAGATATATCGTTACGAAAGATGCTACAAAAGAGGCAGTCTGGATATATATATATATAAGTTTAAGAGATGAACTTCGTTCCTACCATTGTGTGACAATGGAGTTGTGGCTTAAGAAAAGGAACTACCGTCCCATCAGAAATCCAGATATAATTCTTAGGCAGTATCACCAGATCATGGAGATGGTTGATCTCCAGGGAGATCGAGGTTAGGAGAGTAGACACAAAGGACAACAGCGCGGATCAACTCACAAAGGCCTTTTTCCCAGTAGAGACTCTTATGGGATGGTTAAGTATGAGATACTTCAACTGTAGCTAATTGTTGGGTATGTGATACCACAACAGATGGCCCTAGTGCAAGTGGGAGATGGTTAGTTATATGTATGCCCTAGAGGCCATTACTGTACATACGATGTATATTGTAGTGGATGCTTGGACATATATAGGGAGGACTTTCTTGCTCGACATGATAGTATGCTATCTGGTTGTACTTTATCTTAACATATACTCTGATTGTCTCTTTGTTACATGTTGATAAAGCCCTTAGGATATGTACTCGACTATTGGGACTATGATGAGATCATACTAGTGGGGCCACGGTAGTCGACGAGTATATCCTATAACTGTTTTTAGTCGAGGGTGTATCGAGACAGGGCATCGATACACCAGAGTAGACTAGCGTATACGCATCTTGACCCATATGATGGGCGATGGATGATTCTATATCCATCGGTGTTTGACATCAAGGATGGTGTACGGGTGCTCAATGGAGACTGGGTACACTGGACGGACTCGCCGAGAACTCCCAGATGGTATTATACCTCACGTCAGATGGCAGTTCTCTGGTGACACTGGTACAGAGTAGTCTGTTGACCCGAGATTGTCATAGAGTCTTATGTGATTCCCACTGTGCTTTGATTTCCATCATACCACATCGAAGAGGGCGTACAAAAAGGTGGCTTTTGGGTACAGTCCCGAATCACATGGAGGCATTGAGCGATAGGAGGGGATTCGTCTCTCCCGGTGTAGGGAGTTGATGTTGTGCAGTGTTCGATTGGCTATTACTGGAAATACCAGGCCAGGGTTGTTGAGATTTACTGGTAAGTGTTATCAGTAGTTTCTCGAAATGTTATAGAGCTCATATCAACACGACTTATCGAGCTACTGGGGTCTGACGTTTACCACCCCTAGGAGAGATATGCGACATATCAGACGATGAGACCGGACTGTACGAGAGTGTTACTGATTGGATTCGCAGGAGAATGTACAGGCTTTCTTGTTGATCTTCTGAGCGCTCAATACCTGGGTGGCTGTTACGTTTAGCTAACCGCTTGCAGCTTGTAGGTGTTTGATATGATCATCACCTACTGCCGACGTATTGACGATTCTTTAGAGTCCTACAAAGAAGTTTCTTGACTCAGGCAAAACGGAGTAGGGGCACATATGTGATATGTGCAGGACCGAGGATAATGCGATATGTGATACCGTATTCGATTCTCATGATATTTGATATCAGCCGGGTCATCGGATCAAGTGTTGATTCGATGAATCGGTAAATGTTATATTAGTCGGTTATTTGTGAAATAGCCGGATTATCGGATCAAGTGTTGATTCGATGATTTAATGTATAATTATATATTTGATATATTAAATTACGTTAACTAATATAAGCTCACTAAAAGATTCTTTTTCTCACTCGGGTAATACATTGATATATATGCGATATATGTTAATTGTATTTTTTTATTTTGTTACAATAAATATTATATATGTGATATATAATATTGTAACATGATATGATTACTAATGCAACATGTTTAGTGGAGATTAAACAAGATTTGGGTTTGATTTGGGTTAGTTTATTCATGAACCTTCTAGAAGGTTTCTTTTTGTTTTCTGTTAGATATTTTAAAGTGACTCACCTTTAACTCAACCCAAACCCTAGCCCTAGTTAAATCTCTACAAAGGTTTGTTTAACCATGGTTGCATTATTCATCGTTATCATCTTTTCATTATTCATCACAAAAGGTTGAGATCACGATTCTTCTTCATCTTCTTCCTTGATGCAAAGTTTTCTTGCTTTGATTTTGTGATGAAAAATGAGTGAGAATAAGAAAACAAATGAGAGCAAAAATCCTACTTCATCATCCGCATCTACCCTTGCCCTTTAGATGAGAGTGTTTACTTCATTTAGTGAGTGAGAGCTTGTGTTAATGAAACTTCAAGGTAGATCATCTTTGTTATCGAAGATCGGAAGCAAGCTTGAATCTTTCTCTTCGTGGAGCCTCTCGAGTGTCCGGAACACGATGATCGCATCGAAGGGACCTCAACACGGAGCTTATGAAGTGAAGGACCGGATCTACAAAGGTTGTAATCCCTCTCACTTAGTGTTAAAGTGTTTAACATGCTTGTTTTCACCAAAACTCTAGTTTAAAGATCCGGCTTTGGGTTGTTCGGCACTGCAAAATTATAAATCAGGCATGGTTGATGCCTTGTAGACCCTTGTGCGTGTGCCTAGCAACCCTACATTTTTTCGGGTGTGTTAGTTATCGAGAACCGTTTCTCAGTTCACTCTACGTCCTGGGCATTAGATACCGGATCGTGATCCCACATATATAATATGTTACGTGGGCTACGTAAAGGTAAAGAACTGGGAATGGGTGATCATTCCGTAAGAGTAGGGAATGGTGCAGATATTGCAGCCAAAACTGTTGGCAAATATCACCTTGTATTACCAAGTAGTAAAACATTGATTCTGAACGAGTGCTATTACATACCGAACATGATGTGCAGCATTATATCAGTTTTTTTATTAAGTGAAGAAGGATATAATTTTGTAATACAGGATAATTTTATGAACATCCTCCTAAATCAAAAGTTGATTGGATCAGGCTTGTTAGATAATGGCATATACGTTCTCAATCAAACTACAGTCCTTAATATACAAAACACACACAAGAGGAAGAGTTCAGAAATGAACGAATCTTTCTTATGGCATTGTAGACTTGGTCATATCAATGCGACACGACTAGCTAAGTTACTAAAGGATGGATATCTGAATACGTTCGAATTATCATCTTATGAAACTTACCAGTCATGTCTCAAAGGCAAAATGACAAAAACTCCGTTTAGTGGACATGGGGAAAGAGTTACAGAACTCTTAGGGCTGATACATAGTGATGTATGTTGTCCCATGTCTACACATGCCAGTAATGGTTCTTCCTACTTCATTACATTCACTGACGATCTATCAAGATATGGACATGTGTTCCTGAGGAAAGACAAGTCTGAAGCTTTTGAGAAATTTAGGGAATATAAGCATGAAGCAGAGAACCAAACGGGCAAAAGTATTCAGATACTTCGATTTGATCGGGGAGGAGAATACTTAAGCAATGAGTTCCTGGACTATCTAAAAGAGAATGGGATTCTCTCTCAGCTTACTCCTCCTTATACACCACAGCACAACGGTGTATCGGAAGGGAAGAATCGCACCCTATTAGATATGGTGCGCTCTATGATGAGCAATGCTGAGTTGCCTATTTCCTTTTGGGGGTATGTGCTTAAGATAGACATATACCTATTGAATAGAGTTCCAACCAAATCAGTGCCTACCACTTCATATGAGATATGGAATGGGAAGAGACCATCTCTTAAACGAGTTAAGATATGGGGTTGTCCGGCCTATGTTAAAAAGAAAAATCCAGACAAGCTCGAGGCAAGATCATTTCTTTGCAAGTTTGTGGGATATCCAAGTAATTCGTATGGATATCTATTCTACCTAAGTGTGGAACAAAAGGGGTTTGTTTCTCAACATGCCACCTTTTTGGAAAAGGAATTTCTTGCAAAGGAAATTAGTGGCAATAAGGTAGAACTGGAAGAAGTTCCAGCAACACAAACTATGACAGAAGATTTGGTAGAACCAGATGATTCAGTACTCCCCGACAAACCCCAGCCTCTCCGCCGATCTAACAGGGTTTCTCATCCACCTGGGAGATACTACGGTTTTCTCGTTGATGGTGGGAGCGAGGATTGCATCATGGAAGTGGATGACCCGACTAGTTTTGAGCAGGCCATCACGAGTGGTGACTCTTTGAAATGGCTGGATGCAATGCGATCTGAGATGGAATCCATTTACACCAACAAAGTATGGACTTTGGAAGTTACTCCTGAAGAGGTAAAACCCATTGGAAGCAAGTGGATCTTTAAGAAGAAACTTGGTGTAGATGGAAAAGTTGAGACATACAAAGCTAGACTTGTTGCAAAGGGTTTTTGTCAACGACCAGGTGTGGATTATGACGAAACATTTTCTCCAGTGGCTATGCTTAAGTCCATCCGGATCTTACTTGCCATTGCTGCATACCATGACTACGAAATCTGGCAGATGGATGTTAAGACCGCCTTTCTAAATGGTGATTTAGAAGAGTGCATGTACATGACTCAGCCAGAGGGTTTCGTAGACAGTGGGAGCAGCGGAAAGGTGTGCAAGCTGCTAAAGTCCATCTATGGGTTAAAGCAGGTATCGCTGAGTTGGAACATCTGCTTTGATATTATAGTCAAAGAGTTTGACTTCATCAAAAACGTAGATGAACCTTGTATATATAAGAAGGTTGCAGAGAGTAAGGTTGTCTTCCTCGTAATGTACGTCGATGAAATACTCTTGATAGGAAATGATGTTCCTATACTGCAATCGGTCAAGCTCTTCTTATCACAAAGATTCTCAATGAAAGATCTAGGTGATGCCTCCTGCATACTGGGAATTATGATCTATAGAGATAGATCTAAACGGATACTGGGATTGTCCCAATCCAGGAACATTGACACCATACTAAAGAGGTTTAGTATGGAAGAATCAAAGCGTGGTAACCAACCCACGATCTCTGGACTCACTCTCTCCAAAGAGATGTCTCCGAAGACTGATTTGGAGAGAGCTAGCATGCAAGGGATACTGTATGCTTCGGCAGTAAGCTCTATCATGTATGCGATGCTATGTACCAGACCCGATGTAGCATACTCACTAAGTGTAGTGAGTCGGTATCAAGCAGATCCTGGAGAGAATCACTGGACAGCTGTGAAGAAGATTCTCAAGTACTTGAGAAGAACTAAGGAGATGTTCTTGGTGTATGGTAACGGAGAACTCTAGGTGGAGTCCTTTACCGATTCAAGCTTCTAAAGGGATAAGGACGACTCTAAGTCGCACTCGGGACTTGTCTTTACCCTCAATAGAGGGGCGGTGTGTTAGAAGAGTCCCAAACAGGAAACCGTTGCAGACTCGACGATGGAGGCTGAATACATCACTGCCAGCGATGCTGCAAAAGAGACTGTCTGGATGAAGAAGTTCAATACTGAACTTCGTGTGTTTCCATCCATTGAGCATCCAATACCTTTGTATTGTGATAACAATGGAGCTGTGGCTTTGGCCAAGGAACCCAGGTCCCATCAGAAGTCCAGACATATTCTGAGGCGGTATCACCTAATCCGGGAGACAGTTGATCGCCGGGAGATCGAGCTCAGCAGAGTTGATACGAAGGACAACACTGCGGATCCACTCAGGAAGGCCATTCCACAGACACAGTTTGAGAGACTCTTCGGGATGTTGGGTATGAGATACTACAACTGCCGGCCATAGCGCAAGTAGGAGATTGTTAGTTATTTGTATACCGTTGAGGCCATTATTGTACATATGATGTATATTATAGTGGATGCTTGGATATATATAGAGAAGACTTTCTTACTCGACATGATAATATGCTATTTGGTTTTACTTTATCTTAACATGTTGACTTATATTAGTTTACTGTCTTGCTCTCACATGTTGATAAAGCCCTTAGGATATGTACATGACTACTGGGGCTATGATGAGATCATACTAGTGGGGCCAGGGTAGTCAATGAGTACATCCTATAACTGTTCCTAGTCGAGGGTGTATCGAGACAGGGCATCGATACACCAGAGTAGACTAGCGTATACGCATCTTGACCCATATGATGGGATATGGATGATCCCATATCCATCGGTGTTTGACATCAAGGATGGTGTACGGGTGCTCAGTGGAGACAGGTTACACTGGACGAACTCGCCGAGAACTCCCAGATGGTATTATACCTCACGTCAGATGGCAGTTCTCTGGTGACACTGGTACAGGTTAGTCTGTAGACCCGAGATCGTCATAAAGTCTTGTGTGATTCCCACTGTGCTTTGATTTCCACTTTACCACGTCCAAGAGGGCATGAAAAACGGTGGCTTTTGGGTACAGTCCCGGATCATATGGAGGCAATGATCGATAGGAGGGGATTCGTCTCTCCTGGTATAGGGAGTTGATATTGTGCTGTGTTCGATTGGTATAACTGGAAGTCCCTGGCCAGGGCTGATATAGAGTGCTACTGGTAAGTGTTATCAGTAGGTTCTTAACCTGTTGTGTGCCTCACATCGACACGACTTATCGGTTACTAGGGTCTGACGTATACCACCCCTAGACTAGATATGCAACATATCAGATGAAGAGACCGAACTGTACGGGAGTGTTACTGATTGGATTCACAGGAGAATGTACAGGCTTGCTTGTTGATCTTCTGATCGATCAATACCTGAGTGGCTGTTATGTTTAGCTGACCGCTTGCAGCTTGTGGGTGTTTGATATGATCATCACCTACTGCCGGAGTATTGACGATTCTTTAGAGTCCTACACAGAGGTTTCTTGACTCAGGCAAAATGGAGTGGGAGCACATATATGATATGTGCGGTATCGAGAATATTACGATATGAGATACCGTATTCTATTCTCGCGATATATGATATCGGCCGGTATATGTGATATAGCCGGGTCAACGGATCAAGTGTTGATTCGATAAATCGTTACAGATTATATTAGTCGGTTATATGCGATATAGCCGGATTGTCGGATCAAGTGTTGATTCGATAATTTAATGTATAATTATATATGTGATATATTACATTACATTATCTAATGTTAGCTCACTTCATTGATTCATTTTCTCACCAGATAATACATTGATTTATATGCGATATATGTTAATTGTATTATTTTCTTTTGTTACGAAAATATATTATATATGTGATATATAATATTGTAATAAGTTATCATTACTAATGCAACATGATTTGTGGAGATTAAACATGGTTTAGGTTTGATTTGGGTTAGCACTTTCATGAAGCTTCTAGAAGCTTTTGTTTTGTTTTAAGCAAAGATATTATGTGTTGATATTTTGTGGAGATATTTCCTAACCCAACCAAACCCTTTACCCTAGTTAAATCTCTACAATGGTTAAGCCTTTCTTTACTTAACCATGGGTTGCATTTGTAATAATAGAACAATTCATTATTCATCACAAAAGACTTCATCTTCTTCTTCCTCCTTGAAAAGCTCACTGGCTTTTGATTTTGTGATGAGTGTGTGTGAGAAATTGAGACAAAAACAGAGCTAAATTCCTACTTCATCATCCTTATCTATTCTAGCCACTTAGATTAGGGTGTTCACTTCATTAATACTTGATTAGAGAAGTGAGAGCTCGAGTTAAAGAAACTCCAAGGTAGATCATCTTCGAAAAGGAAGACTTCAAGCAAGCATGAATCATTCATCTTGTGGAGCCTCTCTTGAGTCCGGAAGATCATGGATCGCGACGAAGAGACTACTACTCGGAGCTTATGAAGCGAAGAAGCGGACTATAAAGGTTGTAATCCCTCTCTCTTAGATGTAAAGATATTTACATGCTTTGTTAACCCTAATTATCTAGCAAAGATCCTCGCTTTAGGTTGTTCGGCACTTCTAAATTTTAAATCGGGCATGGTTGATGCCTTATAGTCCCTTGTGACAGTGCTTAGTAACCCTACACTAAGTAGTACTTATCTATAATGACGGAGGGCTACACAGGTTTTTAAGAAAACCAAGAGCGTAATGAACTTGATATCGTTGTATAATCGAGCGGTTTTGAAAAGGAATGTTTTTTAGGCTTTTACTATTCTGCTAAAGAGGTCACTCCCGGTGAAGGGATCTCGGATCTTTCCTTATCGAATAAGGTGCAGGATATTTCACAAATACCACTCTACAAAGCAAAAACTATAGAAGCAATCAAAAGAAAAACCAGGTGGGTTGTAGCATCTGCTAGTTTCGCTAAAGTGGTCACTCCCGGTGAAGGGATCTCGGCTCTTTCCTTTTCGAATAAGGTGCTGGATATGTAAGGTTCCTAGGCACAAGAACATGGTTCTACAAGGCATCAACCATGCCAAAATTAAATTTTTCAAGTGCCAAACAACCTAAATTAGGATATTTACTAGAGAATTTGGGTTAACATTGAACAAGTAAACAACTTTACTTCTAAGAGTTAGAGATTACAACCTTTGTAGTCCGTTCCTTCACTTCATAAGCTCTCAGTTGAGGTCCCTTCGCTGCGATCATCATTCTCCCGAACTCTTGAGAGGCTCCATGAAGTGAATGATGCATGCTTGCTACTAATCTTCACAATCAAAGATGATCTACCTTGAGGAATCACAAACCCAAGCTCTCTTTTCACTAATTAGGTATTAGTGAAGTGAATACCCTAATCTATGTGGCTTGAATAGATGAGGATGATGAAGTAGGAATTTTGCTCTCTTTTGTTTTCTATTTCTCACATTAATTCGTCACCATTGAAAAAGCTAGTAAGCTTTTGTCAAGTGGAGGAAGAAGATGAAGTTGTGATGAATGAATTATTGTTGAGGTAAGAAATGCATCCAAGGTTAAAGCATGTCATGTTTAACCCTTGTAAAGAATAAACCATAGGTTAGGTTTAGGGTAAGGTTAACAAATATCTTGACAAATATCTAAAGAGGGTGGACTAAGTCAACCTCCATGAAGCTTCTTGAAAGCTTATCCATGACTTAATCCACCATTAAGAATTAACAAAATTAATTAACCTAATCCCAACCCTAATCATGGTTTAACTCATAAACCCTAGTTGCATTGGTAACCCTAACATGTTACAATATTACATATTACATATATAATATATAATGTAACAAAAGAAAATAATACAATTAACATATATCACATATATATCAATGTATCATTAAGTGAGAAAAAGAATCATTTAAGTGAGCTTATATTAGTTAATGTAATGTAATATATCAAATATATAATTATACATTAAATTATTAAATCAACACTTGATTTAATAACCCAGCTATATTCCATATAACCAACTAATATAATATGCATCTTTTTATCGAATCAACACTTGATCGGATAACCCGGCTATATCACATATACCCGGCCGATATCTCATATCGCTAGAATCGAATACGGTATTATATACACGTATTAATCTCGGTGGCGCACATATCACATATGTGCTCCTACTCCATTTTGCCTGAGCCACGAAACTTCTGTGTAGGACTCTAAAGAATCGTCAATACGCCGGCAGTAGGTGATGATCATATCAAACACCCACAAGCTGTAAGCGGTTAGCTAAACGTAACAGCCACCCAGGTATTGAGCGATCAGAAGATCAACAATCAAGCATGTACACACTCCTGTGAATACAATCTGTAACACTCCCGTATAGTCCGGTCTCATCGTCTGATATGTCGCATATCTAGTCTAAGGGTGGTAAACATTAGACCCAGTAACTGATAAGTCGTGTCGATATGAGGCTCATAACGGGTCAAGAAACTACTGATAATACTTACCAGTAAAAATCCATATCAGCCCTGGCCTGGGACATCCACTTAGAACCAATCGAACACAGCGCAACATCAACTCCAAATACCGGGAGAGACGAAACCCTTCCTATCGCTCTTTGCCTCCATGTGATTTGGGACTGTACCCAAAACCCATCCTTTTGCACGTCCTCTTGAACCTGGTAAGGTGGAAATCAAAGCACAGTGGGAATCATACAAGACTCAATGAAGATCTCGGGTCTACAGACTAACCTGTACCAGTGTCACCAGAGAACTGCTGTCTGACGATAGGTATAATACCATCTCGGAGTTCTCGGCGAGTTCGTTTAGTGTACCCAGTCTCCACTGAGCATCCGTACACCATCTTTGATGTCAAACACCAATGGATATGGGATCATCCATCGCCCATCAAATGGGTCAAGATGCGTATACGCTAGTCTACTCTGGAGTATCGATGCCCTGTCTTGATACACCCTCGACTAGGAACAGTTATAGGATGTACTCTTAGCTACCCTGGCCCCACTAGTACGATATGCATCATAGTCCCAGTAGTCGAGTACATATCCTAAGGGCTTTATCAACATGTGAGAGCAAGACAGTAAACCAATACAAGCCAACATGTTAAGACAAAGTGAAATCAGATAGCATACTATCATGTCGAGCAAGAAAGTCCCCTCTATATTTATCCAAGCATCCATTATAATATACATCATATGCACAACAATGGCCTCTAAAGCATATACGTAACTAACAATCTCCCAATTGTACTAAGGCCAGGTGTTGTAGTATCTCATACCCAACATCCCGAAGAGTCTCTTAAATTGTATCTGGGGTATGGCCTTCGTGAGTGGATCCGCAGTGTTGTCCTTCGTGTCAACTCTCCTGACCTCGATCTCACGGCGATCAACTATCTCCCGGATCAGGTGATACCGCCTCAGAATATGCCTGGATCTCTGATGCGACCTGGGTTCCATGGCCAAAGCCACAGCTCCATTGTTATCACAATACAAAGGTATTGGATGCTCAATGGATGGAACCACTCCAAGTTCAGTGATGAACTTCTTCATCCAGACAACCTTTTTGGCAGCATCGTTGGCAGCGATTTATTTAGCCTCCATCGTCGAGTCTGCCACGGTTTCCTATTTGGAACTCTTCCAACAAACCGCCCCTCCATTATGGATAAAGACAAATCCCGATTGCGATTTAGAGTCGTCCTTATTACTTTGGAAGCTCGAATCCGTAAAGGACTCCACCTGGAGTTCTCCGTTACCATACACCAAGAACATCTCTATAGTCCATCTCAAGTACTTTAGAATGTTCTTCATAGTTGCCCAGTGACTCTCTCCTGAATCTCCTTGATACCACTAACTACACTTAGTGAGTATACTACATCGGGTCTCGTACATAGCATCGCGTACATGATAGAGCTTACTGCCGAAGCATAGAGTATTCCTTGCATGTGAGCTCTCTCTAAATCTGTCTTGAGAGACATCTCTTTGGACATAGTGAGTCCAGAGATAGTGGGTTGGTTCCCACGCTTGGATTCTTCCATACTAAACCTCTTTAGTATGGTGTCAATGTACCTAAATTGGGACAATCCAAGTATCCTCTTAGATCTATCTCTATAGATCCTAATCCCAAAAATGCAGAAGGCATCACAAAGATCTTTCATTGAGAATTTATGTGATAAGAAGAGCTTGACCGAGTGCAACATAGGAACATCATTTCCTATCAAGAGTATGTCATCCACGTACAATACGAGGTAGAAAACCTTACTCTCTGCAACCTTCCTGTAAATACAAGGTTCATCTACATTTTTGATGAAGTTAAACTCTTTGACTACCACATCAAAACAGATGTTCCAACTCCGCGATGCCTGCTTTAACACGTAGATGGATTTAAGCAGCTTGCACACCTTTCCACTGCTCCCACTGTCTATGATGCCCTATGGCTGAGTCATGTACATGCACGCCTCTAAATCAACATTTAGAAAGGCGGTCTTAACATCCATCTGCCAGATTTCATAGTCATGGTATGCAGCAATGGCAAGTAGGTTACGGATGGACTTAAGCATAGCCACTGGAGAAAAGGTTTCGTCATAATCCACACCTGGTCGTTGACAAAAACCATTTGCAACAAGTCTAGCTTTGAAAGTCTCAACTTTTCCATCTACACCATGTTTCGTCTTAAAGATCCATTTTCTCCCAATGGGTTTTACCCCTTCAGGAGCATCTTACGAAGTCCATACATTGTTGGTGTACATGGATTCCATCTCAGACCGCATTGCATCCAGCCATTTCATAAAGTCTCCACTCGTGATGACCTGCTCGAAGCTAGTCGGGTCATCATCATCCATGATGCAATCCTCGCTCCCACCATCAATGCGAAAACCGTAGTATCTCTCAGGTAGATGGGGAACCCTACTAGATCGGTGGAGCGGCTGGGGTTCGTTGGGAACTACTAAATCCACTGGTTCCACTAAATCTTTAGTTGCAGTTTGTGCTGCCACTAATTTCTTTTGCAAGAAATTCCTTTTCTAAAAAGGTGGCATATTGAGAAATAAACACTTTTTGGTCCTCGGCATGATGGAAAATATATCCTTGAGAATTCCTTGAATATCCCACAAACTTGCAAAGAACTGATCGTGCCTCGAACTTGTCCGGATTTTGTCTTTTCACTTAGGCCGGACAACCCCATATCTTAACTCGTTTAAAATATGGTCTCTTCCCACTCCATATCTCATATGGTGTGGTAGGTACAGATTTACATGGAACTTGATTCAATAGGTATATGGCTGTCTCAAGCGCATACCCCCAAAAGGAAATAGGCAACTCAGCAGTGCTCATCATAGAGCGCACCATATCCAAAAGGGTGCGATTCCTCCGCTCCGTTATACCATTGTGCTGTAGTGTATATGGGGGAGTAAGCTGAGAGAATCCCATTCTCTATAGATAGTCCAGAAACTCATTGCTCAAGTATTCTCCTTCTCGATCAGATCGAAGGATCTTAATACTTTTACCCGTTTGGTTCTCGACTTCGTGGTTATATTCTTTGAATTTCTCAAAAGCTTCAGACTTGTGTTTCAAAAGGAACACATGTCTGTATCTTGACAGATCGTCAGTGAATGTAATGAAGTACGAGGAACCATTCCTGGCATGTGTAGACATGGGACCGCATACATCACTATGTATCAGTCCCCAAGAGTTCCGTAACTCTTTCTCCATGTCCACTAAACGGAGTTTTGGTCATCTTGCCTTTGAGACATGACCGGCAAGTGTCATAAGATAAAAATTCGAACGGATTCAAATATCCATCTTTATGTAACTTAGCTAGTTGTTTCGCATTGATATGACCTAGTCTATAATGCCACAAGAAGGATTCGTTCATTTCTGAACTTTTCCTCTTGTGTGTGTTTTGTACATTAAGTACTGTAGTATGATTGAGAACGTATATACCATTATTTAACGAGCCTGATCCAATCAACTTTTGATTTAGGAAGATGTTCATAACATTATCTTGTACTACAAAATCATATCCTTCTTTACTTAATAAAGAAACTGATATAACATTGTATATCAGAGTCGGTATGTAATAGCATTCGTTCAGAATCAATGTATTACCATTTGGTAATACAAGGTGATATTCACTAACTGCTTTGGCTGCAACATTTGCACCATTCCCTACTCTTATGGAATGTTCACCCTCTCCTAGTTCTCTACCATTCCGCTGCCCATTAACATATTACATCTGTGGGATCCCGATCCGGTATCTAATACCCAGGACGTAGAATGAAATGAGAAATAGTTCTTGATAACTAACATACCCGAAGATGATGCATCATCATGTTTATTCTTCATTCAGGAGGCGTGAGAATCCGGATATAACCCTATTTCCTGTTCTGTCTTATAACAATTATAAGAAAGAACGGAACCAACGTTCCCATGCTCAGTATAATAAGCGGGTTCGGTCAATACATCCATATTATTATATTGATTAAAGATTGACATGGTCGCTACCTGGAGAAAGAGAGAAGAAAACACTTTAGCGTATGCTCTTGCATGATTAGATTGGTTATTATCTTATCAAATAAGGATGGCTCCCACTGGTTTTTATCAAATCTTCCTTCAAACCCTAAAAGGTAAGACTAGCCGGGATTTAATTACACTTTACAAGTTCGCCAATCTTTCGGCCAGGCCAGTGTTGGTACATTGAGGGAGGTTCCCCATGCTTACACACGGACCAAATTAAAATATACTTCGTTTTCCCAGAGGCATAACCCCGTTAACACCTTTCTAGACACCTACTTGATTAGCTAATTGTCATGTGTAAAACTCTCCAAGGAGTAACTCTTACTCGCAGTGGGTATCGGGATCCAACTATCTTATAGAAGGTATGCAATCTCATTGCAAATTTCAACACTTGAAATTCCCAATAATGCTTTTGCCCCTAGCAACTTATGACCTTAATATAGTCAACAAATCATAATTGCTAGCCAAGTTCAACCCGTCATTTCCTGATTGAATTAAACCCAACCGCACGACCCTTAAAATAGTCAACAAAGTCGTACGACTACCCTAATCCAATCACATCTCATGTATTAGCAGATAAGCACTAATTAGCTACCGCACACTACGCCTTAACACAGTCAACAAACATAGCACGAATACTAAGTAGTACTTATCTGAAATGATGGAGCGCTACGCAGGTTTTTATGAAAACCATGAGCGTAATGAACTTGATATCGTTGTAGAAACATGTGATTTTGAAAAGGAGTGTATTTTAGGCTTTTACTAGTTTCGCTAAAGGGGTCATTCCCGGTGAAGGGATCTCGGCTCTTTCCTTATCGAATAAGGTGCAGGATATTTCACAAATATAACTGTGCAAAGCAAGAACTATAGAAGCAATCAAAAACAAAACTAAGTGAGTTGTAGCATCTGCTAGTATCGCTAAAGAGGTCACTCTCGGTGAAGGGATCTCGGCTCTTTCCTTATCGAGTAAGGTGCTGGATATTCTACAAGGAATACCGCTATGCAAAGCAAAAACTAGAGCTACCATTTTTTTATAAATTTAATTCTACAACATATTTTATGTTTCATTTTCATTCATTAATCCCATTAATGAATCCCATCATTTGAAAGGTTTGTCTAGCACCCTATGAAGAGATTTGAAGCATCACATGTCCAAAAGTTTAAATTTTTATGGTGCTAAACGAACATGCAAAGGAATCGATCCTAGAAAATTAGGGTTTCGAAACTTTTAAGCTAATAAAGATTAGGGTTTGAAGGCTACAACCTTTGTAGCTCCCTTTTTGCTTGACTCCTTGATCTCTAGGGTGTTGGAAGAAGGTCCACTTGTAGTCCTCTTTCGTCCACGACGATCCACCCGAAGTTTCCCGTCCAAGCTTGCAACTTTGGAAAAGCAAAGAGAACACTCTAATCAAGTTGGCTAGACTTGAGTAGAATGATGTTGTGGCTATGGATCTCACTTCAAAAACCTTTCTTTAATGGTGTTTAACTCACTAGAAAAAAAACTAGAGAGGAAAAGGTGAAGGAGGATAAAGATGGTGGCTATTTTTTAACTAGAGGTGAAAAATAATAACCCTTAAGTGAAAAGAAATGAAATATAAACTTTTATATTTTATTCCTTCTCACTTTCAACCATGATTAAATGATGGATAGTTAATTTAACTTGGGTTTTAAATGATAAAGAGAAGGATAACCCTAGGTTAGTGGTAGTTGAGCATGGTTAGGTCAAAGGAAGAATGTAGAAGCTAGAATGATTATCCTTTCCTTTTCATTTTCTTTTAAATCCAAAATCAAATAATAATCCATTATTTAATCCATGGTGTGAGTCTTATATTGCCACCATTTCCATATGCTAACAACCATGATGGATGGGTGTATTTATGTATGCATGTATGCACATCCACATGTGCATGAAACTAGAATGAAAGAAAGAAACACATGCATGCTTACATACATCCATCACATACTAGAAAGGTTTCAAGTGAGAAAACTAATGGTTAAATGATAAATCAACACTTGATTCATCAATTCGGCCATATCACATATGACCCCACCAAAAGCAAGCCGCCCGATCAATGTTCGGTATCATATACGCACATTTCAATCGGGTGCATGCGCATATCGCATACGCGCACCACAACGTTTCGCCTGGACTGGGTAACTCCTTTGTGGGACTCTAAGACTCGTCAATACGCCGGCAGAGGGTGATGATCATATCAGGTACCCCCAAGCCGCAAGCGGTCAGCTAAACGTAACGGCCACCCGGGTATTGAGCGATCAGAAGATAACAAGCGAACCTGCTACAACTCCCGTCGAGTCAACCGGCAACACTACCGTACAGTCCGGTCTCTTCGTCAGATATGCTGCATATCGAGTCTAGGGATGGTCACGTCGACCCTAATAACTCAATAAGTCGTGCCGGTGAATGGTCTATAACAGATCGAGAAACTACCGATAACACTTATTAGCAAATCTCAGCAGCCCTGGCCAGGGACTTACTGATATAACCAGTCGGGCACAGCACAGCATCAACCCCCAATACCGGGAGAGACGAAACCCCTCCTATCGCTCATTGCTTTCGTGTGTCTCGGGACTGTACCCAACGGTCACCTGTTTGCACGACTCAGTAGAGCCATGGTAGGGTGGCAATCAAAGTACAGTGGGAGAGCACACAAGACTCCATGACGATCTCGGGTCTACAGACTAACCTGTACCAGTGTTATCTGAGAACTGCTATCCGACGATAGATATAATTCCATATAGGAGTTCTCGGTGAGTCCGTCCAGTGTACCCAGTCACCACTAAGCACCCGTATATGATCTTGATGTCAAACACCAATGGATATGGGATCATCCATCGCCCATCACATGGGTCTAGTATCATATACGCTAGTCTACTCTGGTATATCAATGCCCCGTCTCGATATACCTATGACTAGGGACTTTCCAGGATATGCTTATAGACTACAGATGTCCCACTAGTATGATCTCCATCATAATCAGAGCAGTCAAACCAATATCCTCAGGGCTTTATCAGCATGTATGAATGAATAAAAGCATGATCAAATCAATATGTCAGATAAAGAAGAACCAGATAGCATACTATCATGTCGAGCAAGATTGCATACTGAATATATATACATGTATAGATACATCCACTATCATATAATGGCCTCTAGGGCATACATATATCCAACAATCTCCCACTTGCACTAAGGCCAGTTATTGGCGTATCTCATACCCAACATCTCAAAAAGTCGCTCATGCTGCGGCTGAGGGAGGGCCTTGGTGAATGGATCCGCGGCGTTGTTCTTTGTGTCTACTCTCTTAATCTCGATCTCGCGGCGATCTACAATCTCCCGGATCAAATGAAAGCGCCTCAGGATGTGTCTGGACCGCTGATGGGATCTGGGCTCCTTGGCTAACGCCATCGCCCCATTATTGTCACAATACAAAGGTATTGGATCAATAATGGTTGAAACTACTCCTAGCTCCGAGACGAACTTCTTCATCCAGACGGCTTCCTTGGCGGCATCATTTGCAGCAATGTACTCAGCTTCCATCGTAGAGTCTGCAACGGTATCCTGTTTGGAACTCTTCCAACTTACCGCCCCTCCATTGAGGGTAAATACAAACCCTGAGATAGATTTGCTGTCATCCTTATCGCTCTGGAAGCTCGAATCGGTAAAGGCCTCCATTTGGAGATCTGTATTACCATACACCAAGAACAATTCTTTAGTCCTTCGTAAGTACTTAAGAATGTTCTTCACAGCTGTCCAGTGGTTCTCCCCTGGGTTGGATTGATACCTGCTTACAACACTAAGTGCATAAGCTACATCTGGGCGTGTACATAACATCGCATACATTATAGATCCTACTGCCGAAGCATAAGGTATAATGCTCATGCGAGCTCTCTCTTCATCGGTCTTTGGACAAGAATCCTTGGAGAGAGTGACTCCATGGCAAGCGGGTAAGGCACCCCGCTTGGAGTCTTCCATACTAAACCTTTTTAGGATGGTGTTGATGTACCTGGTTTGGGACAATCCCAATAACTTTTTGGATCTATCCCTATAGATCCTTATGCCCAGGATGTATGTGGCATCACCCAGGTCTTTCATGGAGAACCTCAGTGATAAGAATGATTTGACCGACTGTAGCATAGGAATATCATTTCCTATCAGAAGAATGTCATCCACGTACAATACGAGGAATGTGACAGCTCTTCCTATAGCCTTCTTATAAACACAAGGTTCATCTGGATTTTTGATGAAATCAAACTCTTTGATGACATCATCGAAACAGATGTTCCAACTCCGTGACGCCTGTTTTAACCCATATATGGATTTAAGGAATTTACATGCTTTCCCGCTGCTCCCACTGTCAATGAAGCCCTCTGGCTGATCCATATAAACGCATTCTTCTAAATTTCCATTTAGAAACGCGGTTTTAACGTCCATCTGCCAGATTTCATAGTCGTGGTGAGCAGCAATAGCAAGTAGGATCCGAATGGATTTAAGCATGGCTACGGGCGAAAAAGTCCAAACCTGGTCTTTGACGAAAACCTTTCGCCACAAGTCTTGCCTTATAGGTCTCTACCTGCCCATCCACACCAATCTTTCTTTTAAAGATCCATTTGCACCCTACAGGTTTTACCCCAGGAGGTACAACGTCCAAAGTCCATACTTTGTTGGTGTACATAGACTCCATTTCGGATCTCATGGCATCCAGCCACTTCACAGAGTCACCACTCGTGATAGCTTGCTGAAAACTGGTAGGATCATCATCATCCATGATGCAATCTTCTCCGTCACCATCAACGAGGAAACCGTAGTACCTCTCCGGTGGGCGAGAAGTCCTACCAGACCTACGGAGTGGCCGAGGTTCTTCAGTTTCTGTTGCGACAGCCGGTTCAACCAAATCGTCATTTGTAGTTTGTGTCTCCAGAACCTCTTCTAGATCTACTACCTTGCCATCATCTTTATCTGTGAAAAACTCTTTTTCCAAGAATGTGGCATACTGAGAAACAAACACCTTTTGTTCCTCTTTGTGGTAGAACAGATATCCATAAGAATTCTTTGGATATCCCACAAAGTTACACATGACTGACCGTGTCTCGAGTTTGTCCGGATTCTGCTTTTTAACATAGGCCGGGCAACCCCAAATCTTAATTCTCTTAAGAGATGGTCTCTTTCCATTCCATATCTCATATGGCGTGGTAGACACGGCTTTGGTTGGAACCCTGTTTAGCAGAAACGCTGCAGTCTCCAATGCATGCCCCCAAAACGAGACTGGTAACTCAGCGTCACTCATCATGGACCGGACCATATCTAATAGGGTCCTATTCCGTCGTTCTGACACACCGTTGTGCTGTGGTGTGTAAGGAGGAGTGAGCTGAGAGAGAATCCCATTCTCTTTTAGGAAGTTTGCAAATTCTGTACTGAGATACTCACCACCTCGATCTGATCGAAGCATCTTAATACTCAAGCCGGTTTGTTTTTCAACTTCTTGTTTATATTCAATGAATTTCTCGAAAGCGTCGGACTTGTGCTTTAATAAAAATACATGACCGAATCTTGAGAAGTCGTCAGTGAATGTAATGAAGTTTGAAAAACCGCCTCTAGCCTGTGTAGACATTGGCCCACATACATCACTATGTATGAGGCCAAGGAGCTGTGTAGCTCTTTCTCCGTGTCCGGTAAACGGAGTTTTGGTCATTTTACCCTTGATACAAGACTGGCAAGTCGCATAAGATTTATATTCAAAAGAGTTTAAATATCCATCTTTGTGTAACTTGTTTAGTCTTGTTTCGTTAATATGACCAAGTCTACAATGCCAAAGAAAAGCTTCATTTAATTCTGAAAGTTTTCTTTTATTAGTGTGTTGTATACTGAAAACTGTGTGTTTATTTAGGACATATATTCCGTTATTAAGCGTACCATACCCAACCAACATTTGATTTAGGTGAATGTTCATAACATTGTTCTGCAACACAAAACTATATCCTTCATTGTCCAACAAAGAAATGGATATTATATTACATAGCATACTTGGTACAAAATAACATGGATTCAAAATCAAAATACATCCAGATGGCAACCCCAAGTGAGACTCTCCCACTGCGACTGTATGTACATTGGAACCATTTCCAACGCGGAGAGTATGGTCACCTGTCTTCAAAACCTTGCTATTTCTCAGCCCCTGCATAGAATTGCAAATGTGAGAACCTGAACCGGTATCCAATACCCAGGAAGCAGAGTTTATAGAAAAACAGTTTTCAGTCACAAACGCACCTGAAGCAGAAGCATCACCATGCTTCTTCTTGAGACTTAAGTACTCCGTGCAATTGCGCTTCCAGTGTCCTGTCTTGTGGCAATGGAAACATTCGCCCTTCCCTGAGTCTCCAGCCTTGGACTTTCCCTTTCCCTTCACCTTTTTAACTCCTCCCTTAGGATTAGTGGGTTTCTTCTTTTTCTTTCCCTTGGCCTTGGCTTTCGGGCGAGAAGAGGAAGACTGTCCAATAGTCATAACGGGAGTTTTTGCTAACTTCATAGTGCTCTCTGCACTCCTTAACATATTAAGGAGTTCAGGGAGGTCCTTCTCCATGCCATGCATATTGAAGTTCACTATGAACTAAGCAAAGGTGGAGGGGAGGGACTGCAGAATAATATCTATATATTGTTCATTGTCCATCGTCCATCCATGGTCCTCAAGCTCTTCTATAAGAGCTATCATCTTCAGAACATGGTCTCCTACTGGTGTGCCAGGGGCCATTCGCATCTGAAACAATTTCTTTGATGCTTCGTATCGTAATACGCGGGATTGCTCCCCATACAACTCCTTTGTATGGAGCAATATACCGTGAATGTCCATGCCCTCGTGCTGCTTTTGATGTGTGTTATACATCGATGCAAGCGCGAGGCATGTGGCCGTGGCACAGTCAGCGTCCCATGTCTTGCGGACTTCAATGTCCGCAACTGAGGATTTTGGACCAGGGACGGGCGGGGCTGAAGCCGTGAGGACATATGATACTTTATCATAAGTCAAGGCGATTTTCAGATTCCTCAGCCAGTCTTTATAGTTGGTCCCATTCAGTTTGTTTTTATCTAGTAGAAGCTTAAGTCCTGTCATTGGTATCTGCCATTAAGAGAGAGAAAAGAATACACTCAGCGAAAGCTCTTGCACAGATTAGATTGGTTTATTATCTTGTCAAATCGATATTTCCCACTGCTTTTTATCAAGTTTTTCTTTCAAACCTTAAAAAGAAAAACTAGCCAGGATTAATTACAGTCTACAACTTCACCAACCGTTCAGCCAGGCCAGTGTCGGTACTTTGAGGGAGGTTCCCCGTGCTTTCGCACGGACCTAATTAGAGTAAACCTCGTTTTCCCAGAGGCGGAGCCCCGTTAACACCTTTCTAGACACCTAATGAGTTAGCTAATTGTAAACTGTAAAACTCTCCTAGGAGCAACTATTGCCCACAGTGGGATCGGGATCCCACCATCACATGGAAGGTATGCAATCTCATTGCAAATTTCAACACTTGAAATTCCCGATGTAATTTTTACCCCTAGTACTTATGACCTTAACTATGGTCAACAAATCATAAGTACCAGTCAAGTTCTACCCGTCATTTCTTGATCAATTAGACCCACCCATATGACCCTTAACTATGGTCAACAAAGTCGCATGAATGTCCTAATTAATCTGCATTATATGCAGTGTAGGAAGACATCACTTAGCTACCGTACACTATGCCTTAACTAAAGTCAACAAACGTAGCACGAATACTAAGTACTCTACTTCCTAAAATGATGGAGGGTTGCGAATGATTTTTAAGAAAATCTTTAACGCTTTGAACTTGATATCGTTGTAGAATCAAACAGTTTTCAAAAGGAGTGGCTTAAGCTCCGCAGTTTTGAAATGTAGCTTTTTCATAAATAGCCGAGTAGTTTTCAAATCCGATTCTACAACATCTTTTTAGGTTTATTTTCTTTACATTAATCACATTAATGCAATCCCATCATATAAGTCCTTAAGCCAATCACAGAAAAGAAACAAAAATAACACGTACGCTTATGCCATCCGCATTCGCCGCAATGTTCCGTTATGCACCGTTAGGTTACTTAACTAACGGCATACCGGGACGGGACTAGCGCGGGTGTAAAACATAAGCAACGTCTACTATATATCATATATATAATATGTCATTCGTCTCAGATATCACAGAACACAGGCAGCAGAAACATAGATATAACGTGGGATATCCTAGGACGTCCGTATTTAGTATTTTGCCAGAATAGAAAATACGGATTCCACAGTCGCGATGAATAGCCAAGCCCACACCCTGGACCCCTACGACAGCGGCAAGTGACCCTGCCAATTCTGGAGTTTAGGAGACCCGGTCTCGACTCCTCGAGATGGCCTCCCACTGAACCCCAGAACCCGGTCACCTATGCTCCCCTCCTTGGGTCCATCCTAATGCGGAAAAGTAAATAATATACAACACCGGTGACACAACCTCAACCCGGAAGTTCCCCAAATAAAAGAATATTACATTACATTTGAATTTACATGAATGAAAATATAAAACTCTAATCTCACAAAACCCCCCCGGCTATTCGATCGCGACAATCCTGCACATCATATCTCAGCAACACATAATATCTCATATCATCAACGTAAGTAAGTATGCATATCCCAATTGTCGTTGACGTATAGCAACGAAACCGGCGATATCGGACATACTACACTTACGGTCACAGAAAAGAAAGTGTAAAACTATAATATTTGGAATCCACATTCTCTTTAGACATCATAAATGCGAAATAACACATATTTCGTATTTCATGCCTAAACTATATGAATTCCACATATTGTATCAAATCCAAATAAACAGACAGTATTAAAGTTTTCGAACGAACGATCAAGTACCCAAGATTGACTAAAGCTCAACACTTGAGCAGGGTTCAAAAAATCCGGAGTGTGACACAGTAGTAGGGGTCCAGCCGTAGACGGGTCAAGCCAACGCCTCACATGTGGCACGCCGTACTGCCCCAAACCCTAAGGTTCAAAGAGCAGTTCAAGACGGTCACATAATCGAGTTAAGGTTTGTTGTCTTCTAGAGGGTCCACCACAAAAAGACTTGCACGTATCTCCAAAGTATTTAAACCCCGTGAATAGTGAGCAAATGATAGTCGTTCAAACACATCAATACTTTTTAATTTACACGGAAAAACCACGAAACCAAAATTCCGATCGAATCGACGGGTCCAAAATCATCTCCAGAATTTTTCAAAACAAAATACAGATTAAAAATACCCAAAAAATTATACAAGCAGATTCCAGAATTACTGGAAAAAAATTATCCAACAATTAATACATACGGCCGCGGAACCGCGGCCTAAGCAAGCTTAGGCCGCGTTTCCGCGGCAAAAATCACTGTTCATGGAATAATTTTTGTACCGTAATCCTTATTTTTTCCTGCTGTATTTTTTACAAATTTTTAATTCTCAAAAATGTCAAATTTTAGAAAATTTCCAGAGAGCACCCTAAAAAACCGTATTTCGGTTCGATCGGAGTTTTAACTTCGTAAAAAGGTCGCCTAATGTTCTAGGTCGGCTCTGATACCAATGAAAGGTTTGTCTAGCACCCTATGAAGAGATTTGAAGCATCACATGTCCAAAAGTTTAAATTTTTATGGTGCTAAACGAACATGCAAAGGAATCGATCCTAGAAAATTAGGGTTTCGAAACTTTTAAGCTAATAAAGATTAGGATTTGAAGGCTACAACCTTTGTAGTTCCCTTTCTGCTTGACTCCTTGATCTCTAGGGTGTTGGAAGAAGGTCCACTTGTAGTCCTCTTTCGTCCACGACGATCCACCCGAAGTTTCCCGTCCAAGCTTGCAACTTTGGAAAAGCAAAGAGAACACTCTAATCAAGTTGGCTAGACTTGAGTAGAATGATGTTGTGGCTATGGATCTCACTTCAAAAACCTTTCTTTAATGGTGTTTAACTCACTAGAAAAAAAACTAGAGCGGAAAAGGTGAAGGAGGATGAAGATGGTGGCTATTTTTTAACTAGAGGTGAAAAATAATAACCCTTAAGTGAAAAGAAATGAAATATAACCTTTTATATTTTATTCCTTCTCACTTTCAACCATGATTAAATGATGGATAGTTAATTTAACTTGGGTTTTAAATGATAAAGAGAAGGATAATCCTAGGTTAGTGGTAGTTGAGCATGGTTAGGTCAAAGGAAGAATGTAGAAGCTAGAATGATTATCCTTTCCTTTTCATTTTCTTTTAAATCCAAAATCAAATAATAATCCATTATTTAATCCATGGTGTGAGTCTTATATTGCCACCATTTCCATATGCTAACAACCATGATGGATGGGTGTATGTATGTATGCATGTATGCACATCCACATGTGCATGAAACTAGAATGAAAGAAAGAAACACATGCATGCTTACATACATCCATCACATACTAGAAAGGTTTCAAGTGAGAAAAATAATGGTTAAATGATAAATCAACACTTGATTCATCAATCCGGCCATATCACATATGACCCCACCAAAAGCAAGCCGCCCGATCAATGTTCGGTATCATATACGCACATTTCAATCGGGTGCATGCGCATATCGCATACGCGCACCACAACGTTTCGCCTGGACTGGGTAACTCCTTTGTGGGACTCTAAGACTCGTCAATACGCCGGCAGAGGGTGATGATCATATCAGGTACCCCCAAGCCGCAAGCGGTCAGCTAAACGTAACGGCCACCCGGGTATTGAGCGATCAGAAGATAACAAGCGAACCTGCTACAACTCCCGTCGAGCCAACCGGCAACACTTCTGTACAGTCCGGTCTCTTCGTCAGATATGCTGCATATCGAGTCTAGGGATGGTCACGTCGACCCTAATAACTCAATAAGTCGTGCCGGTGAATGGTCTATAACAGATCGAGAAACTACCGATAACACTTATCAGCAAATCTCAGCAGCCCTGGCCAGGGACTTACTGATATAACCAGTCGGGCACAGCACAGCATCAACCCCCAATACCGGGAGAGACGAAACCCCTCCTATCGCTCATTGCCTTCGTGTGTCTCAGGACTGTACCCAACGGTCACCTGTTTGCACGACTCAGTAGAGCCGTGGTAGGGTAGCAATCAAAGTACAGTGGGAGAGCACACAAGACTCCATGACGATCTTGGGTCTACAGACTAACATGTACCAGTGTTATCTGAGAACTGCTATCCGACGATAGATATAATTCCATATAGGAGTTCTCGGCGAGTCCGTCCAGTGTACCCAGTCACCACTGAGCACCCGTATATGATCTTGATGTCAAACACCAATGGATATGGGATCATCCATCGCCCATCACATGGGTCTAGTATCATATACGCTAGTCTACTCTGGTATATCAATGCCCCGTCTCGATATACCTACGACTAGGGACTTTCCAGGATATGCTTATAGACTACAGATGTCCCACTAGTATGATCTCCATCATAATCAGAGCAGTCAAGCCAACATCCTCAGGGCTTTATCAGCATGTATGAATGAATAAAAGCATGATCAAATCAACATGTCAGATAAAGAAGAACCAGATAGCATACTATCATGTCGAGCAAGAATGCATACTGAATATATATACATGTATAGATACATCCACTATCATATAATGGCCTCTAGGGCATACATATATCCAACATCATTTATGCTTCCTAAGCATCATAGAAGAAACGAAAATACAACGTACGCTTATGCCATCCGCATTCTCCATAATGTTCCGTTATGCACAGTTAGGTTACTTAACTAACAACATACCTGGACGGGACTAGCGCGGGTACAAAACATAAGCAACTTCTACTATATATCTCATATATAATAATAAAGCATTCGTCTCAGACAGTAATATGATCTCCTCACAGAACAGTGCAGCAGAAGATAATATATGAAATATTGGATATACTAGGAGGTCCAGGTTTTATTTTAAGCCTGTATAAAATACTGGTTCTACGGTTGCGATGAATAGACAAACCCACATCCCTAGACCCCTACGAGAGTTGCAAGCAACCCTACCAATTGTAGGGTTAGGAGACCCGGTCTCGACTCCTCGAGATGATCTCCGATTGGACCTTAGAACCCGGTTACTTGTGCTCTCCTCCTTGGGTCTATCCTAATGCGGAAAAGTAAATAATATGCAATGGTGACATCATCCTCAACCCGGAAGTGCTCTAATAAAAGAATATTACATACAATGAATTTTACCAGATTGAAAATTAAAAACCCTCATCTCATATGAAATCCTATTCAAACCACGACGATCCAATATAACATATCACAGCAACAAATAACATCTCATGTCATCAATATAAGTAAATACGCGTATCCCAATTGTCATTGATGTATAGCAACGAAACCGGTGATACACCACATATTACACCTACGGTCGCAGAAAAGAAAATGTAAAACTACAACATTTGGAATCCACAATCACTTTAGACATTGTAAACCCGAAATATCACATATTGCGGATTTCATGCCTAACTATATGAATTCCACATATTGTATCATATTACAGAAAGCTAGACGGCGTTAAATAATTCGATCGAATCAATGAATTCCCAAAACTCCCAGAAAGCTCAACACATAAGCATAATTAAAAATTCCTAGAAGCATGCCCTAGTACCTACGGAACTACAGTTGAAGGGCCCGACCCAAGCCTTTTATGTGGCGCCGCGGATTTGCCGCCAAAACTAGGTTTTAGCCGCGGATCTGCAGTCACTTAGACGAGTTAGGTTTTCGTTCTTCAGGTGTGTCCAAAGAATTCCCGGCATGTTTTTCTGGATATTTTTAACGTAGAAAAATCCAACTTTTTGAAAAATTTCCACAGAGGGGTATAAAATGAGTTTTCGGTCTTCGATCGGACTTTTAGCTTCGCCTATGTAACACTTAATGCTCTAGCTAGGCTCTGATACCACTGTAAGGTTCTTAGGCACTAGAACAAGGTTCTACAAGGCATCAACCTACAAAAATTAAATTTTTCAAGTGCCAAAGAACCTAAACATGGATCTTTACTAGAGAATTAGGGTTAACATTGAACAAGTAAACAACTTTACTTCTAAGAGGTAGGGATTACAACACTTGTAGTCCGTTCCTTCGGTTCATAAGCTCCGAGTTGAGGTCCGTTCGCTGCGATCATCATGCTCCCGAACTCTTCAGAGGCTCTATGAAGTGAATGATCCATGCTTGTTAGTAATCTTCATAATCAAACATGATCTACCTTGAGGAATCACAAACCCAGGCTCTCTTTTCACTAATTAGGTATTAGTGAAGTGAACACCCTAATCTAATTGGCTAGAATAGATGAGGATGATGAAGTAGGAGTTTTGCTCTCTTTTGTTTTCTATTTCTCACATTAATTCATCACCAATGAAAAAGCTAGTAAGCTTTTGTGAAGAGAAGGAAGAAGATGAAGTTGTGATGAATGAATTATTGTTGAGTTTAGAAATGCAACCAATGGTTAAGCATGTCATGCTTAACCCTTGTAGAGAATAAAGCATTGGTTAGGGTTAGGCTAAGGTTAACAAATATCTTGACAAATATCTAAAGAGGGTGGACTAAGTCAACCTCCATGAATCTTTTTCAAAGCTTATCCATGACTTAATCCATCATTAAGAATTAACCAAAATAATTAAACTAATCCCAACCCTAATCATGGTTTAACTCATAAAACCTAGTTGCATTTGTAACCCTAACATGTTATAATATTATATATCACATATATAATATATAATATAATAAAAGAAAATAATACAATTAAGATATATCACATATATATCAATATATCATTAAGAGAGAAAAACAATCATTTAAGTAAGCTTATATTAGTTAATGTAATGTAATATATCACATATATAATAATATATTAAATTATTAAATCAACACTTGATTTAATGACCCGGCTATATTCCATATAACCGACTAATATAATCTGCATCTTTTTATCGAATCAACACTTGATCCGATAACCCGGCGATATCGCATATACTCGGCCGATATCTCATATAGCGAGAATCGAATACGGTATCACATACATGTATTATTCTCGATGCTGCACATATAACATATGTGCTCCTACTCCATTTTGCCTGAGCCAGGAAACCTCTGTGTAGGACTCTAAAGACTCGTTAATACGCTAGCAGTAGGTGATGATCATATCAAACACCCACAAGCTGCAGGAGGTCAGCTAAAAGTAACAGCCACCTAGGTATTGATCGATCAGAAGATCAACAAGCAACCTTTACACACTCGTGTGAATCTAATCAGTAACACTCCCATACAGTCCGGTCTCTTCGCTGATATGTCGCATATCTAGTCATGGGGTTGTAAACGTCAGACCCCAGTAACCGATAAGTCGTGTCGATATGAGGCTCGTAACGGGTCGAGAAACTACTGATAACACTTACCAGTAAATCTCCATATCAGCCCTGGCCAGGGACATCCAGTTATAGCCAATCGAACACAGCGCAACATCAACTCCCAATACCGGGAGAGACGAAACCCCTCCTATCGCTCCTTGGCTCCATGTGATTCGGGACTGTACCCAAAAGCCACTCTTTTGCACGTCCTCCTGAATGAGGTAAGGTGGAAATCAAAGCACAGTGGGAATTACACAAGACTCTATGGTGATATCGGGTCTACAGACTAACCTGTACCAGTGTCACCGGAAAACTGCTATCTGACGATAGGTATAATACCATCTAGGAGTTCTCGGTGAGTCTGTTCAGTGTACCCAGTCTTCATGGAGAACTCGTACACCATCTTTGATGTCAAACACCAAAGGATATGGGATCATCCATCGCCCTTCAAATGGGTCAAGATGTGGATACGCTAGTCTACTCTAGTGTATCGATGCTCTGTCTCGATACACCCTCGACTAGGAACAGTTATAGGATGTACTCTTAGACTACCCTGGCCACACTAGTATGATTTGCATCATAGTCCCAGTAGTCGAGTACATATCCTAAGTGCTTTATCAACATGTGAAAGCAAGACAGTAAACCAATACAAGTCAACATGTTAAGATAAAGTGAAACCAGATAGCATACTATCATGTTGAGCAAGAAAGTCCTCTCTATATATATTCAAGCATCCATTATAATATACATCATATATACAACAATGGCCTCTAGGGCATATACATAACTAACAAGATATTTTACAAGGAATACCGCTATGCAAAGCAAGAACTAGAGCTACCAGTTTTTAAACAAGTTTCTACAACATATTTTAGGTTTCTTTAATCTCATTAATGAATTCCCATCAAATTATGCTTTCCAAGCATCATATATGAAACGAAAGCATCAATATTAATTATATCTCATATATATAATATAGGCATTCGTCTGAACATATCACAGTGATCACATCACAGAGCAGCAGAAGATAACATATGAAATATTGGATATACTAGGATTTCCGTGTTTTAAATTAAGCCAGTATAAAACATGGATTCCATGGTCGCGATGAATAGCCAAACCCACATCCCTAGACCCCTACGAGAGCGGCAAGCAACCCTACCAATTCTAGAGTTAGGAGACCTAGTCTCGACTCCTCGAGATAGCCTCCCACTGTACCCTAGAACCCGGTTACTTGTGCTCCCCGCCTTGGGTCATTCTAATGCGGAAAAATAAATAATATACATCAATGGTGACACCATCCTCAACCCGGAAGTGCCCCAATAAAAGAATATTACATACAAACTTTTACGTGAATGAAAATGAAAAACACTCATCTCATATAAAAAAAAACCCGGCTATTCAGAACACGACGATCCAATATAAAATATCACAGCAACACATAACATCACATGTCATCAACTTAAGTAAATATGTGTATCACAATTGTCTTTGACAAATAGCACCGAAACCGGTGATAGAACACATATTACACTTACAGTCGCAGAAAAGAAAGTGAAAAACTACAACAATTGGAATCCGCAACCACCTTAGACATCATAAACCCAATGTATCACATACTTTGGATTTCATGCCAAACCACTTTCCAATATTAAAATCACTTTCCAATAGCCTGTTGGGTAATTCAACAAGATTCCCGATAACTTGATCGAATGCTCGTCGGAAACTTTATTAGACGGCCGCACCCCCCGATGCCGTCGACGAAGTGCACTAAGGCTGAACACCGCTACCGCGAGCACCCGAACGGATGCTTTTGGCGATGGGGTTCTCCTACATTCACTTGGTAAGGACTATAGGGCGTGGCTATTTAGTAAGGTTACCCGGCGAGTATCCGTGTATGCTACATAATTGCGACGGACTTTTGATCCACATCAAAATCCCGTGGCAACCAATCAAATGAGACTAAAATGCTAGATTTATAAAATTCAAACAAGTTATCTCACAACTTAATTATAGTGGATTCCAAATAATGTATCACAATCACAGAAAGGTAGGCGGCGTTAAATATTTCGATCGAATCAATGAATTCCCAAATTTCCCAGAAAACTCAAAACTTGAGCATTGTTAAAGTTAACCTGAGACAAACCACAATACCTACGGACCAACAGCTGAAGGGCCCGACCCAAGGCTCTTAAGTGGTGCCACGGATGCGCCGCCAAAACCATGTTTTAGTCGCGGATCCGCGGTCACATAGACGAGTTAGGGTTTCGTTCTTCAGGTGTGTCCATAAAATTCCCTGCATGTTTTTCTGAATATTTTTAACATGGAAAAATCCAACTTTTGGAAAAATTTCCAGAAAGTGCGAAATTACGGTTTTCGGAGTTCGATCGGACTTTTAATTTCGCCTACGCAACGCCTAATGCTCTAGCTAGGCTCTGATACCACTGCAGGGTTCCTTAGCACCCTCACAGTGTTCACTAAGGCATCGAACATGCCATTTCAAAATTTTCTAGAGAGCTAAAGAACCCGAACGAGGATCGAACTAGAGACTTAGGGTTTTCTAGATTGTAAACAATTTACAAACTAAAGAGAAGAAGGAATACAACATTTGTAGACCGGTCCTTCACTTCAATAGCTCCATGTAGTAGTCCCTTCGCCGCGATCATGAACTCCCGGACTCTAGAAAGGTTCCCAGGAAGATATGAACAAGCTTGCATCGAAGTCTTCGAGGCCAATGATGATCTACGTCGAGGAGACACTAGCTCATGCTACCTCTTCACAAATTGTGAGATTAGTGAAGCAAACACCCTAAACTAAATGGCAAGTAGTAGAGGATGATCAAGTAGGAATTGGGCTCTCTTTAGTTTTATTTTTCTCACAATAAATCATCACTTAGAAAAGGCTAGCAAGCTTTTTCTCTTAAAGAAGAACAAGAAGTGATGAAGAAAATGAATGAAAGAGTGAGATTAGAATTGCAACCATAGGTGAGTTAGTGTCATGCCTAACTCATGTAGAGAATAAACCATAGCTATGAGTTAAGGGTTGGGTTAAGAAATATCTTATGCAATACAAAGGAGTGGACTAAGTCAATAAAGACCACAAGCTTTGAACCATAACAAATATCTCCACAATTTTGAATTTGCTTCAAATAAATATAAACCCTAATTTAACCCTAGCATGGTGTGAGTCTCATACATACATGTTGCAAGTGTAACCTAACATGACACAACAATATATATCACACATATATTTTGTGTGCAAAAAGAAAACAATACATTTAACATATATATATATATCAATGTATCATAAGTGAGAAAATAAATTACTTAAGTGAGCTAATATTAGTTAATGTAATTTAATATATCTAATATATAATTCTACATTAAATTATTAAATCAACGCTTGATTTAATAATCCGGCTATATTACATATAACCGACTAATATCAAATGTAACAACTTATCGAATCAACACTTGATCCGATAAGTTGGCTATATCATATATAACCTATGATGTCACTAATCGCGAGAATAGAATGCGGCATCACATACACGCATTAATCTCGGTCCCGCACATATCACATATGTGCTCCTACTCCGTTTCGCATGAACCAGGAAACCTTTGTATTGGACTCTGAAGACTCGTCAAAACGCCGGCAGTAGGTGAAGATCATATCAAACACCCACAAGCCGTAAGCGGTCGGCTAAACATAACGGCCACCTGGGTATTGAGCGATATGAAGATCAACAAGCAAGCCTACTCGTACTCCTGCGAATCCAATTAGTAACACTATCGTATAGTCCGGTCTCTTCGTCTGATAAGTCGCATATCACGGCCTTGGGGTGGTATAACGCCAGACCCCAGTAGCGTGATAAGTCATGCTGATAAAAGGTCCATAACGGTTCGATAAACTACTGATAACACTTACCTGTAGATCTCAGCAACCCTGGCCAGGGATTTTCTGTTATGGCCAATCGAGCATAGCACAACATCAATTCCCATTACCGAGAGAGACAAAACCCTTCCTACCGCTCATTGCATCCATGTGACTCGGGACTGTACCCAAAAACCACCTTTTTGCACGATCTCTTGACCATGGTATGGTGGAAAACAAAGCACAGTGAGAATCACACAAGACTCTATGACGATCTCGGGTCTACAGACTAACCTGTACCAGTGTCGCCAGAGAACTGCTATCCGACGATAGGTATAATACTATCTAGGAGTTCTTGGCGAGTCCGTCCTGTGTACCCAGTCTCCACTGAGCACTCGTATACCTTTTCTGATGTCAAACACCAATGGATATAGGATCATCCATCGCCTATCATATGGGTCGAGAAGCGTATACGCCAGTCTACTCTGGAGTATCTGTCACGACCCGCAGGGTACGGAACGTGACTGGCACTTAAGTTACGAAACGTCTCAAGACGTCCGTAAAATAAGTAAGCCAAAGCCCAGAACCCAAAACCAAATAAGCAAAAGAATGAAGGAAAACCAATCCATTGAAAGCGAGTTTATCAAATAAGTCATATAAAAACCTTTTTAAAAACAATACAAATTTTTCCGAAAATTTCGGCAGAGTCTCCTTTGTAAATACTGGCCCCCAAAATGGGTACAACAAGAATATATATGAATCCAACAAATAAGGCATCCCCAAGCGGGAGCTAGCTCTTCGCCACAAGGCGGTCACAAATCCCACGCAATATAAAACAACATCATGCAAAATAATCATAAAGAAGCATGAGAAAAACAGCATGTCGACTCAAGTGAGCTCGACCCCAAAATACAGCATAAAAAGTCCACAAATCTCACAGTCTCATCTCTAGGTCAATATACAACAATACTGATAGAAACAATAGATGTAGTACACTAGATACAAAGAATATACAAGGTGGTACAAAAATAATGATATAACCCACCGAAGAGCAAAACCTCGAGTCCAGGCAAAAGAAGAAAGTGCGCCCGCCGCTACTGTACTGCGGAGCGGACCTGAAAAAGGCTGTGACACAACAGGGGTGAGTTGCCAACTCGTGAGTAATAAATAACATCTACACAGGCTATCGTATGCATGCACACAAGCATCATAGCATCTATAATACAGGTATGGCAGGACATAATGGCAGGTATGTATGCAATATGAATGTACTAGCAGGTATGAATGCAATGCAAATCAACTCATGATCTGAATGTGTAAGTATAAGAATCATGTTTTTCCTCTAGGAACCTCTTTTGAAATACCAGCACAATACCAATAGAATCAACAAGAACCTGTGTCCAGCAACGACACCTCAAAACTATCACAAATCTCATATATCCATATCATAGTATCTCTGGCCTCAGCCATCCGGCTGACCCAGCTCAATATCAAAATCTCATCATCTCACGGCCACGGTCGGTATCCTCTGGATATCCGCCATGCCAAACAGTCACCGGTAGGTAATCCGTCCCCTGCCAGGCTCAACGTCAACACCACATTCATCTTGCCCCGGGGTACCATACCGGGCCCACCATGTACCCGTGACGGTTCCTCCACTTCTCGACACGGATCTCGAAAACCACAGCAAACTCATGGTGGACGACACTTACATCAATAGAAAACCGTAATTTACATATTTTAAAAATATAATAAGTTTAGAAATTTTGCGGCTTTCCCCCGAAATCCAGAAATATCATAAAATCTCAAGAAATCCTCATAAGTGCATATATCAATGGTGATGAATGCATATGGTATCAATAATTAAGCTACGATGTATGATTAATAGACTAGGCATGAACAAATAATATGATGAGGTACATGCACATGAATAGCAATCCTACGATTTCATTTTAAGGAATTAAAGGCAATAGCACAGGTTTAAGCATCAATTAGTAAAAGGTTTCAAATTATAGGTTATCTAGTGTGGTGGCATGGTAATTACCAGGGCGTGTGTGTAAGCATGAATAGTGCTCATGCTGCATATAAAAACCCTGGCAATGGTGCAGGTGTCCTATAAAATGGGTTCGCATATGTATGTCAATATAAGGCATGGATGCAGCAAATAATCATATAATTATTACACCACTAATTACTAACATCACTAAGAATCTTTTAAGTTACTAAAACTATCGGGCGGCTTGCGCCATCCAACGATAGTCCCCCGTAGATGTTACATCTACTCACCGGAATCCCTAGCTAGTCACGTCCAATCACCGCTTTCCCCTTTCGTGCCGCGTCTGACGTCTCCGCGACCAAACCTGGAATTTACATCAATACCAAACATAAGGTTACATATCAAGAACGACGCAAAACCCAAACGAAAATACTAACGTTCACAAGCTAGGTACAACGTGCACAAGGTGCGCGGAACACACGCGAAAATCGCAAAAACTGCAAAAATCGCCGATTTGGTCGCCCGGCAAAACTAAAACCCGACTACTCAAAAATCCGCACTCACGCATCCTAAATGTCATAGGATAAGCCAATACAATCATCAAGATATCAAAACTAATTTATCACATACTTTTATCAAAAAACTAGTAAGCACAAACATTCTAAAAAAAACGACGCAACATCGCCGTTATACGATAAAGTGCTCACAATCCAACACAACATCCAACTAACCCACTAGATAGCCATTACATTAGTTTTAAACCATTAGCAATGCTTAAAAACCTAATTTCCATAAACAAAACCTTTCTTGATTTTCATCATTAGCAATTTCAATCCAAAACTAAACATGACAATACCAAATTAGCACTAATTTGAATCCCACACAAATAAAGTAACCTCATTAACTTAGATTAGCAAACAATTAGATAGCAAAATAGATTTAATTAACTAAATAATGGTTTCTAAAAACCCTAGTTTAATTTCAACCATGAACTTTTTTAAAAAAATCTAGAATGAAACTTACACTAAATTTAACACTAAACAAATTTCAAGGTTCTAGTTTAGCACACTTAAGCTATAATTTAACCATTTGATTAGAAATTATACCTCAAAAGATCAATCCTAAGATTGCTCAAGCCTCCCAAGACACCTCCTTTCACCTCGATTTGAACCAAATTAGGTTGGAGAAGAGATGGAATATGGTTTTGCTTTGAAATTGTGAAGAAATTTGTTGATTTTGTTGATTTTTGAGATGAATTTGTGAACAAAAGAGAGAGGAAAAATGAAGGGGGGGAGCTGCTGGTTTCTGGTCAGAAATGAGGGAGAGGGGATGGTGTGGGTGTGGGAAAAAGGTCTTGGTCAACTCCCCTCAAAGTCAATGCACCATACCTTCAACATACAATATTTTAAACATACACATTCAACTCAAATCATCCCTAACAAAAGAATTTTAAAACAAAAGAGAGAGGGGGAATTTTCTGCAGTTTGAGACAGCCAAGGAGATGTGAGGATGTGTGTGTGAGAGTGCACAAAAATTTTTTTGCAAAAAGACCCCCTACAAGTCCAAAATTGCAAGTTTAAGCTTAAATTCAATAAATTTCGTTTTCTATAATAAAAATTAGTTAAAAATAAAAATAAAATACTAAAAATTTATGTTACACCTAGATTTTAATTAACATAATTTTAATGATTAAAATTACCCCAGAAAAATTTGTGTTTATCGCTAATTTAATGTATTTTCTTACCGGCTTAAAATAATATTAAAAAATTGAAAAATAGGGAAAAATTTTTAATTGACCAAAATTTCATAAGTAACTCATTAGCTACTAAAAACAAGCAATTACCTATCCATTATAGGTATAATTAGTCCTAAACTGCAAAATAACGAGAAAGACGGTTTTCGGAAAAATACCGAATTTTCACAGATTTTCAGGAAAACACCAAAACGACTTTTCAAGGCGCTACAATCTTCCCTTCTTAAAGAAATTCGGTCCCCGAATTTAAAAATATAACTACGCGTACCTTCAAAGAGATGAGGGAATTTCTTCCTCATCTCGCCCTCGGTCTCCCAGGTAACCTCCTCGCTGCTCGGGCTACGCCAAAGGACCTTGACGATTGGTATAACTTTTGATCTCAACTTCTTCACCTGCCGATCCAGGATGGCCACCGGCTGCTCTACAAAAGAAAGGTCGCGCTCTAGCTGGACTGTCGGGTGCTGAATCGCATGCGAAGGGTCGTGAAGATACTTGCGGAGCATCGAAACATGGAAGACGGGGTGAACATCGGGAAAGCTGGGTGGAAGGGCCAAACGATATGCAACAGCGCCGACACGCTCGAGGATCTCGAAGGGACCTACAAATCTAGGGCTAAGCTTCCCCTTTCGCCCAAAACGCATCACGCCCTTCATCGGAGAGACCCTCAGAAAAACATGGTCGCCAACTGCGAACTCTAATCTGCGACGGCGCCTGTCTGCATAGGATTTCTGTCTGCTCTGAGCTGCCCTCATCCGGTCTCAAATCAACTGTATCTTCGCTGTCGTCTCCTCAACAAGCTGCGGCCCCAAAATACTGCTCTCGCTGAGCTCTGTCCAACAGACGGGCGATCTGCATCTCCTCCCATACAATGCCTCGAAAGGTGCCATCTGAATAGTATCCTGGAAGCTGTTGTTGTAGGAGAACTCCACTAGAGGTAAATGACGATCCCAGCTACCGCCGAAGTCTAAAATGCACGCTCTGAGCATGTCCTCGAGAGTCTGAATGGTCCGCTCTGACTGTCCGTCGGTCTGCGGATGAAACGCTGTGCTGAAGCTCAAACGAGTGCCCAAAGCCTCCTGAAATCTCTGCCAAAGTCGGCTGGTGAACTGGGTGCCTCGATCTGACACGATACAAGTCGGTACGCCATGTAGTCGCACGATCTCGTCAATGTAGAGCTGAGCATACTGAACGAAGCTGAAAGTGGTCTTCACTGGTAGGATGTGAGCCGCTTTCGTCAATCTATCCACGATCACCCAGATGGAGTCGTACCCTCGACTGGTCCTGGGTAGACCCACAACGAAGTCCATCGAAATCTGCTCCCATTTCCACTCTGGAATGGGTAACGGCTGTAGCTCTCCTGCGGGCCTCTGGTGCTCGGCCTTGACTTGCTGACAAGTCAGGCATCTCGAAACGAACTCCGCAATGTCCCTCTTCATCCCGTCCCACCAGTAGGTCTCTCTCATATCATGGTACATCTTGGTGGAACCGGGGTGGACACTATACACTGATCGGTGTGCCTCCTCAAGAATGTCCGCCGCAATCCATCAGCATCTGGTACGTACAGTCTAGATCCATAGCGTAAAATCCCCTGATCGTCAATCACGAACTCGGAAAATCTGCCCTATCCCATCTGTGCCATGATCTCTGAGCAATGGTCGTCACTGCGCTGTGCCTCATATATACGGTCAAGCAACTGTGGGCGTGCACGAACATGCGCGAGCTGTCCCCCTGTCTGAGTGAACTCGAACTCAACTCGGCTGTCGCATAAAATCTGCCAATCTGCTGACGACTGCCTCTGCACTGCGCGCAAAAAGGATAGACTACCCCCGGGCCTCCTACTCAACGCATCTGCCACCACATTCGCCTTGCCTGGGTGATATAAGATCTCGCAGTCGTAGTCTTTCACCAACTCCATCCAACGACGCTGTCTGAGGTTCAGGTCTCGCTGCTGAAATAAGTACTTTAAGCTCTTGTGATCAGTGAATATCTGACACGACTCACCGTATAGGTAATGTCGCCAAATCTTCAGTGCAAAGACCACTGCAGCCATCTCCAAATCATGAGTAGGGTAGTTCTGTTCGTGCTTCTTCAACTGCCGAGAAGCATAAGCGATCACCCGGCCATGCTGCATCAATACGCATCATAATCCCACTCGCGAAGCATCACAGTAGACCACAAATCCGCCTGATCCCGAAGGCAAAGATAATACCGGTGCCGTAGTCAAACATGTCTGCAGCTGCTGAAAACTGCGCTCGCACTCCTCCGTCCAGAAGAAAGGAACTCCCTTCCGGGTCAAACCGGTCAAAGGTGCAGCTATACGGGAGAAGTCCTGAACAAAACGCCTGTAGTAGCCCGCCAGGCCTAGAAAACTACGGATCTCAGTAACCGATGTAGGTCGGGGCCACTGCTGAACAGCCTCAATCTTCTTCGGGTCCACACATATGCCGTCTCTCGTAACCACGTGACCCAAGAATCCGACGCTGTCCAGCCAGAATGCACACTTGGAGAACTTTGCGAACAGCTGGTGCTCCCTCAGAGTCTGTAACGTAATCCGCAAGTGCTGCTCATGCTCCTCTCTGCTCAGGGAGTACACCAAGATATCGTCGATAAACACGATGATGAACAAGTCAAGATACGGCCTGAACGTACGGTTCATCAAATCCATGAATGCTGCTGGGGCGTTGGTGAGTCCGAACGACATCACCAAAAACTCGTAGTGGCCATAGCGTGTACGGAAGGCTGTCTTCGGTATATCCTCCTGTCGGACTCGCAGCTGGTGGTATCCTGATCGTAAGTCGATCCTCGAAAAATATCCCGCACCCTGAAGCTGGTCGAACAAATCATCAATGCGTGGCAACGGATATCTGTTCCGAACGGTAACTTTGTTCAGCTGGCGGTAGTCGATACATAAGTGCAAACTTCCATCCTTCTTCTTGACAAACAGGACCGGAGCACCCCACGGAGAAACAGTAGGTCGAATAAGCCCCTTATCTAACAATTCCTGCAACTGATCCTTCAGCTCTCGAAGCTCTGCCGGGGCCATCCGATAAGGCGGTATAGAAATAGGCCCCGAGCCGGGAATCAAATCGATGCAGAACTCAACGTCGCGCTCAGGCGGTAGCCCAGGTAGCTCATCAGGGAAAACATCAGGGAACTCACAAACAACCGGGACCCGGTCCAACGGAACCTCTGCAGCTCGAGTATCACAAATATACGCTAAGAATCCCTGACATCCCTTCCGCAAGAGCTGACCAGCGCGAAGAGACGAAATTAAGCTGGGAAGGGTGACACTGCGGTCTCCCTGAATAACAAGGACTGGCTCTCCCGGAAAGCTAAATCTGACTGCCTTCTCACGGCAGTCCACCGAAGCATAACAAGTGGCTAGGCAATCCATGCCCAGAAGCACGTCAAAGTCCAACATATCGAGGAGAATCAAATCAACCGATGAATCCCTCTCCCCGATACGAACGGAACACAATCGAAAAACAAAACGAGCGACAAACGACTCGCCTACCGGAGTACTAACAACAAGCGGATGATCTAACGACGACGACTCATGGCCCAACATCGGTGCAAAGTGTGTAGAGACGTACGAATGTGTGGAACCTGGGTCAAATAATACCCGTGCGTCGAAAGAACAAACTGGAAAGGTACCTGTCACAACGGCATTGGATGCCTGCGCATCTTGCGGTGTCAAAGCAAATACTCGGGCCTGTCCTCCACCGATAGCGGGCTGACCTCGACCTCGTCCTCTGCCTCCTCGTCCTCTCTGAACAGGACCGCCGCATCCACGGCCTCTGGGTGCACCTAACTGGCGTGGAGCATCGCCTGTGGTAGGAAGTAGGGCTCTCTGAGGAGGGGGTGGTGATGGTGGTAGGGTCACATGCGGAACTGTCGCTGCTCCCTGTCGTCTCGCCGGACAATCTCTGACAAGATGGTGTGGACTCTCGCACCCAAAACACCCTGGCGACGACTGCTGTCCCTGGGGATAAGAACCATATAACTGTCCCCGTCCAAATCCTCTACCAGGCCTATCTCTCGGAAAGAATCTGGCGCGCTGCCTCTGAGACGGTACATCGGTGCGAATCCTCTTCGGCCCAGAAACGGCCGAAGTCTGAGATATGCGTGCCTCCATTCGTAATGCCGTATCCATAGCAGCTGAATAAGTGTCGTAGTGCTGGGCGCCAATGGCAAGATATAGCTGGGCATCAAGTCCCTGTACGAACCTCTTCACCATCTTCTCTTCGGTATCCACCAAATACTGAGCATATCGGGATAACTGCGTAAACTGGATGTCATACTCAGACACCGTCATCCCAGGTGTCTTGACTAAGGCCTCGAAACTGTGAGCTCTGGCGTCACGAACGCTCTCTGGGAGGAAACGAGCTAGAAAGACCGCTGTAAACTCGGCCCAAGTCATAGGCGGTAAACCTGCAGCTCGACCTCTCAAGACTGACTCCCACCATGTCTGCGCGAGACCCTCTAGTCGGAAACTCGCAAGCTCTAACCATCGATCATCCGAACATCTCAGCGAACGGCAGATCCTGGCTAAACTGTCAAGGAACGTCTGTGGGTCCTCCGCTGCCTCGGTGCCGGTGAATACTGGAGGTCTCAGCCTCATGAAATCCTGTAGCGAAACCGGAATGGCCACGGTGGTAGTAGTAGGAGCAGGTATCATGGTCTTCTGTGTTGTAGTAGGTACGTCATCCGGCCTTGGTGTACGACTGGCTGTAACTAGGGATCCTACCATCTGACGTAGCTCCTGCATACTCCCCATCATCTGTCGCAACTCCTCCATACCAGTCTCGAGCCTATCCATACGGCCTGGGGAAGGTGGATCGGTCTGTCCCTGCGGCGTAGGCATACCACCCTGCTCAGTCCTAGTCTCGGACGAGCCAGCTCGAATCTCGTCTCTGGCGGCAGCCCTCTGTGCCCTCGTAGCCTTCGGCGGCATAGTGGCTGTTACAGGAAAATGGATAGTAAGAACAGTGCAATAGGATCATAGGATACACGGAATTGAAGAAGGAATTTTCAAGCAAGATATCCTAAAGTCACTTAGGCGGAGTACCGTATCGCAAATATGCCGCGGACATACACACGCTACGTTACCCTACTTAAGTCACTTACTCCATCTACCAAGGGTCATCCTACACTCAAAAAGGTAAAACCTATCGCTCTGATACCAACTTTGTCACGACCCGCAGGGTACGGAACGTGACTGGCACTTAAGTTACGAAACGTCTCAAGACGTCTGTAAAATAAGTAAACCAAAGCCCAGAACCCAAAACCAAATAAGCAAAAGAATGAAGGAAAACCAATCCATTAAAAGAGAGTTTATCAAATAAGTCATATAAAAACCATTTTAAAAACAATACAAATTTTTCCGAAAATTTCGGCAGAGTCTCCTTTGTAAATACTGGCCCCCAAAATGGGTACAACAAGAATATATATGAATCCAACAAATAAGGCATCCCCAAGCGGGAGCTAGCACTTCGCCACAAGGCGGTCACAAATCCCACGCAATATAAAACAACATCATGCAAAATAATCATAAAGAAGCATGAGAAAAACAGCATGTCGACTCAAGTGAGCTCGACCACAAAATACAGCATAAAATGTCCACAAATCTCACAGTCTCATCTCTAGGTCAATATACAACAATACTGATAGAAACAGTAGATGGAGTACACTAGATACAAAGAATATACAAGGTGGTACAAAAATAATGATATAACCCACCTAAGAGCAAAACCTCGAGTCCAGGCAAAAGAAGCAAGTGCGCCCGCCGCTACTGTACTGACGGAGCGGACCTGAAAAAGGCTGTGGCACAACGGGGGTGAGTTGCCAACTCGTGAGTAATAAATAACATCTACACAGGATATCGTATGCATGCACACAAGCATCCTAGCATCTATAATACAGGTATGGCAGGACATAATGGCAGGTATGTATGCAATATGAATGTACTAGCAGGTATGAATGCAATGCAAATCAACTCATGATCTGAATGTGTAAGTATAAGAATCATGTTTTTCCTCTAGGAATCTCTTTTGAAATACCAGCACAATACCAATAAAATCAACAAGAACCTGTGTCCAGCAACGACACCTCAAAACTATCACAAATCTCATATATCCATATCATAGTATCTCTGGCCTCAGCCATCCGGCTGACCCAGCTCAATATCAAAATCTCATCATCTCGCGGCCACGGTCGGTATCCTCTGGATATCCGCCATGCCAAACAGTCACCGGTAGGTAATCCGTCCCCTGCCAGGCTCAACGTCAACACCACATTCATCTTGCCCCGGGGTACCATACCGGGCCCACCATGTACCCGTGACGGTTCCTCCACTCCTCGACACGGATCTCGAAAACCACAGCAAACTCATGGTGGACGACACTTACATCACTAGAAAACCGCAATTTTCATATTTTAAAAATATAATAAGTTTAGAAATTTTGCGGCTTTCCCCCGAAATCCAGAAATATCATAAAATCTCAAGAAATCCTCATAAGTGCATATATCAATGGTGATGAATGCATATGGTATCAATAATTAAGCTACGATGTATGATTAATAGACTAGGCATGAACAAATAATATGATGAGGTACATGCACATGAATAGCAATCCTACGATTTCATTTTAAGGAATTAAAGGCAATAGCACAGGTTTAAGCATCAATTAGTAAAAGGTTTCAAATTATAGGTTATCTAGTGTGGTGGCATGGCAATTACCAGGGCGTGTGTGTAAGCATGAATTGTGCTCGTGCTGCATATAAAAACCCTGGCAATGGTGTAGGTGTCCTATAAAATGGGTTCGCATATGTATGTCAATATAAGGCATGGATGCAGCAAATAATCATATAAGTATTACACCCCTAATTACTAACATCACTAAGAATCTTTTAAGTTACTAAAACTATCGGGCGGCTTGCGCCATCCAACGATAGTCCCCCGTAGATGTTAAATCTACTCACCGGAATCCCTAGGTAGTCACGTCCAATCACCGCTTTCCCCTTTCGTGCCGCGTCTGACGTCTCCGCGACCGAACCTGGAATTTACATCAATACCAAACATAAGGTTACATATCAAGAACGACGCAAAACCCAAACGAAAATACTAACGTTCACAAGCTAGGTACAACGTGCACAAGGTGCGCGGAACACACGCGAAAATCGCAAAAACTGCAAAAATCGCCGATTTGGTCGCCCGGCAAAACTAAAACCCGACTACTCAAAAATCCGCACTCACGCATCCTAAATGTCATAGGATAAGCCAATACAATCATCAAGATATCAAAACTAATTTATCACATACTTTTATAACAAAACTAGTAAGCACAAACATTCTAAAAAAAACGACGCAACATCGCTGTTATGCGATAAAGTGCTCACAATCCAACACAACATCCAACTAACCCACTAGATAGCCATTACATTAGTTTTAAGCCATTAGCAATGCTTAAAAACCTAATTTCCATAAACAAAACCTTTCTTGATTTTCATCATTAGCAATTTCAATCCAAAACTAAACATGACAATACCAAATTAGCACTAATTTGAATCCCACACAAATAAAGTAACCTCATTAACTTAGATTAGCAAACAATTAGATAGCAAAATAGATTTAATTAACTAAATAATGGTTTCTAAAAACCCTAGTTTAATTTCAACCATGAACTTTTTTAAAAAAATCTAGAATGAAACTAACACTAAATTTAACACTAAACAAATTTCAAGGTTCTAGTTTAGCACACTTAAGCTATAATTTAACCATTTGATTAGAAATTATACCTCAAAAGATCAATCCTAAGATTGCTCAAGCCTCCCAAGACACCTCCTTTCACCTCGATTTGAACCAAATTAGGTTGGAGAAGAGATGGAATATGGTTTTGCTTTGAAATTGTGAAGAAATTTGTTGATTTTGTTGATTTTTGAGATGAATTTGTGAACAAAAGAGAGAGGAAAAATGAAGGGGGGGAGCTGCTGGTTTCTGGCCATAAATGAGGGAGAGGGGATGGTGTGGGTGTGGGAAAAAGGTCTTGGTCAACTCCCCTCAAAGTCAATGCACCATACCTTCAACATACAATATTTTAAACATACACATTCAACTCAAATCATCCCTAACAAAAGAATTTTAAAACAAAAGAGAGAGGGGGAATTTTCTGCAGTTTGGGACAAACAAGGAGATGTGAGGATGTGTGTGTGAGAGTGCACAAAATTTTTTTTGCAAAAAGACCCCCTACAAGTCCAAAATTGCAAGTTTAAGCTTAAATTCAATAAATTTCGTTTTCTATAATAAAAATTAGTTAAAAATCAAAATAAAATACTAAAAATTTATGTTACAACTATATTTTAATTAACATAATTTTAAATATTAAAATTAGCCCAGAAAAATTTGTATTTATCGCTAATTTAATGTATTTTCTTACCGGCTTAAAATAATATTAAAAAATTGAAAAATAGGGAAAAAATTTTAAATGACCAAAATTTCATAAGTAACTCATTAGCTACTAAAAACAAGCAATTAACTATCCATTTTAGGTATAATTAGTCCTAAACTGCAAAATAACGAGAAAGACGGTTTTCGGAAAAATACCGAATTTTCACCGATTTTCAGGAAAACACCAAAACGACTTTTCAAGGCGCTACAGTATCGATACCCTGTCTCGATACTCCCACGACAAGGAACATTTGAAGGACGTACATATCAACTACCATGCCCCCACTAGTATGATCTGCATCATAATCCTGGTAGTCGAGTACTCATCCTAAGGGCTTTATTAACATGTAATAGAGAGACAATAAGTGTACATGTTAAGATAAAGAGTAACCAGATAGCATACTATCATATCGAGCAAGAAAGTCCTCCTTATATATGTCCAAGTATCCACTACATTATACATCACATGTGCAGTAATGGCCTATAGGGCATACATATAACTAACAAGTGGGAGCAGCGGAAAGGTGTGCAAGCTGCTTAAATCCATCTACGGGTTAAAACAGGCATCGCGGAGTTAGAACATCTGTTTTGATATGGTAGTCAAAGAGTTTGACTTGTTCAAGAACATAGATGAACCTTGTATTTACAAGAAGGTTGCAGAGAGTAAGGTTTTCTTCCTCGTATTGTACATGTATGACATACTCTTGATAGAAAATGATGTTCCTATGCTGCACTCGGTCAAGCTCTTCTTATCACATAGATTCTACATGAAAGATCTAGGTGATGCCTCCTGCATTTTGGGGACAAAGATCTATAGAGATAGATCTAAAAGGATATTGGGAATGTCCCAATCCAGGTATATTGTGTTGGATATAGTGCCCTCAGAGTCAATTATTGGATTACAGGCACGTGATTGCAATGATTGAGGGAGGACCTATACCAGTAGGACAGTCTTACTCAAGATGATAGTATGCTATCTGGTTTACCTTTATCATCGTGTACTGCTTTAGGTGACCTTATATTACACATTGATAGCGCCCTTAGGATTCTTGCTTGAGGACCAGCAGTATGATGGCGATCATATACGTGAGAGCTGGGGTCTATAAGCACATCTTTAAAAGGTCCCTAGTCGTGGGAGTTTCGAGACTCGGCATCGATACTCCAATAGTAGACTAGTGTACACAGTCGAGACCCCGACGAGGGGCGGTGGCCGGTCTCACAAGCCATTTGTGTCAGTTGGTTCACCTAAGATGTATACAGGTGCTGATTGGGTTATGAGTACACCGGACAGGACTCGCCAGGAACATGCTAGTTGGTATTATACCTAGCGTCAGATAGCAGTTTCCTGGTGACATGTGTACAGGTTAGTTCATCGACCTGAGATCGTCATTTGTCTCGTGTGAGTTCCCACTGTACTTTGATTACTACCCTACCACGGCTCAAAGGAGTCGTGCAAATAGGTTTTAGTTAGGTACAGTCCCAAGCCACATGGAGGCAGTGAGCGGAACGGCAGGGGTTTCGTCTCTCCCGGTATTGGGGGTGAGATCGCGCTGTGTCTAAGAGAGCCATTACACAAAGCCCTCGGCCGAGGCTATAGATTTACTGGTAGGTATTCCAGTAGTATCTCATGGTGTTCTGGGCTACACTCCGACACGTATTGTACCGCTTTTGGGGGTCTGACTTTTACTAACCCCCTAGGCCTACCATGCGATGCTCATAGACGAACGGACCGGACTGTACGGACATTATCACTGACAGGCTCAGTAGGGTGTCAGGAAGAGTTCGCTCATCGACGTCCCTTTTGGTCAATAGCTGGTAGCCCGTTACATATGGCTAATACCTCTGACGGGCTAGTGGTTAAATCCACAGCTAAAGTATTGACGAGTCTTTAGAGTCCCCCACAGACAGTTGCTCAAGTTTCGGGCGAAACCCTGTAGAGGCCGTATGGAGATATGGCAGGGTTCGATCGGATACGTGCGGTATTGCACGGATCATGATCGGACGGATAATACTAGCAGGCTTTGGTTTAAGCCGGATCCTAGTATTGTACAGTGTAGATTTTGTCTCTTTGCATTTGTATTCGGTCGGAATACAAATACGGGTATGTATATACAGTAGCGGGGTTTTCCTGTAATTTATTACGGGATCAGTTTTTTGAAGTTGCCAGTTTGCATTCCGTTTCAGCCAGTTTTCCTTTCTTCCTTTCATTGGCTGATTATTGATGGTGGGGCTAATTTGCATATTTGCATATTAGCAATTGTAGAGGGGTTATTTGTGAAATGGTGGCATCATGATGGTTATAGCATCATGAGATTCTTTTTGCATCACTTCCTTTGCATTTATGAGATTGGATTAGTATTTGATGGTGGTGTGACAATTATATCTTTTTATCATCAAAACCTTTTATTATGGTCACCATCTTGTGCTCTCCCCCCCCCTTGGATACTTTTTTCCCTCCTCATTCTTGATGAGAGGCCGGCCACATATGAGAGGGAGTGAGGTTCATTTTGTGAGTGGGAAATTTCATCATCTCATATTCTTTGCTTGCTACTAAATTCCCAAGTTCATTTACAAGTTCATTTTCCTCCATCAAAAGGCAACTTCACAACCCCATGAGACAAACATTACTACACTTAGCCTACAGCATCCTTGGGCACGTCGACTCACCAACTTCGTGCTCGAGTTGCCTCGGTCCAGAGGTGGGAGCCCGTAAAAGAACCCGGTGATGTCGTGCCCGTTCCGACGAGGAAATGAAGACCGGAGATTCCGCGAGGAGATCGGAGTGGAGGAGAAGACCGAAGGACACGGATCGCTTGGTATAGCTCTCTACCCTTCTCTTGATAGCTAGCTTTAGGTTAATAGTTCGATCCGGGATTTTAGGATGCGGTAGTGCCGGTTGAAAAGTCAAGAAAAAATTTCGTTTCCGCATTTTGGCCGAGGAAAGACGGCAGGGGCGCTGCCGTAGTCCTACATGGTATCAGAGCCACGCCATTAACCTAGTCTAGCTTGCTCTAACGTGTTTACAAGTTCGATCGAACGGATTTTCCGAAAACCCGATTTCTAAAGTGCAGTTTCGGTCGAATTTTTCCAGTGCTCTAAAAATTATTTGGTACATTGTAAAAATACGAGCAGGGTTTTTTAAGCATTCTGTGAAAATTTGGTCGCGTGACGTCACTGTTCCACCGCGGAACCACGGCCAAACCCACGCATTGGCCGCGGTTCCGCTGCCACTTTAACTCTTCACAGCACCAAATTTTTTCAGTGGACTTCTGTGTTGGAAATAGGGTTTTTGGTATGTTCTATTTGGGCCCAGATTTTCTTTGAGTGCTACAGTAGTGCTTGGGGCCCACTTCGGGAAGTTTAGTCGATCGAAAATTTTAAACATGTTAGTTCACAGTATTTACATTATATCTGCGACCGTGAATGTCATTTGATCGGTAAATCCTGTCTAACAGCTATAGCCATTTTAGACGGATTTGCGAACGTGACATTCACGTTGATGTTCTGTGTTGTGCTGTGATGTTGCGGATTGTCGTGGTGGATAGCCTGGATGCAATGGTAGTACAGTTTGGTTTATTATGGACATTTGATATTGCGGGGCGAGCATCCGACATGTTGACTGCCGTTACTGCCTGTTTGTATATTATTCTTTTAGGGCACGACCGGGCTGAGGTCAATGTACCCGTTGTATGTATATTTTACTTTCTGTACTAGGATTACCCCGCGGAAGGGTGCACGGATAGTCGGGTTCTAGAGGGCAACGGGCTCGCATCTCATGGCTTTGAGACGGAGGGGGCTTCACTCTAGAATTGGCGGGCTATTCGCCGCACTCGTAGGGGGTACAGGTTGACCCAAGGAGGGGTGCTCAAGTTACCGGATTCCGTGAAGTGCTGGGTGGTCCATTCACGTCGTTGAAGGGGGCTGGCTCGCTTTAGGTTTTGGCGGGTAACTTGCCGTGCCCGTAGGGGTCTAGGATTTCATTGCACAGGCTATCCACACGACCAGGGGAACGTCGGGTTTCAGCAGCGGCTCTGTGAAACCCGGGGCTTCCAGATTATCTGTATTGTTCTGTGATGCTTATTACATTTCTGTGATGTTGCATTTTATCACGCCTTGAGCGAATATTATATATTGATATATATACTAGTAGATGTTGTATATGTTTTGCATCCGCGCTAGTCCAGTCCCCGCTCTGTCGTTAGTTAAGTAACCTAACAGGTGATGACGGGACCCAGTGGTGAATGCGGATGGCATATACATACATCATTATTTTCGTTCTTTATTGGTGTGATCAATTGATAGGACTGCGTTGATTCGGATCAAAGCAAGCTAAACAAACCTATTCTGATGTTGTTGGAACATTTTTCAAAAAGCTGTTATTGCAAGGACGTTCTCTTTTGTTTTGCACAGTGGTATTCGGTTATGAATATTCAGCACCTCAGTTAACGAGGCAAGGGCCGAGATCCCTTCACCGGGAGTGACCCCTTGGACAGAAGTTTGCGTCAGGGCAATAACTTCACTATAGCCGATTACTTTTTGCTTTGCATCGTGGTATTCAGTTGGAATATCCTGCACCTCATTCTACGGGGAAAGAGCCGAGATCCCTTCACCGGGAGTGACCTCTTTAGCAAAAGTTTTCGTCACTATATTTTTTATAAAAAGGCTATGCAGTTCCTTCGACAATAACAAGTTCATTACGTTAAAGGTTTTTCGCCAAAAACCAGCCGTAGCCCTCCGTCATTTCTTACGGGTATTGTTTAGTATTCCTGCTGCGTTTGTTGACTCCGTCAAGGCGTAGTGTACGGTACCTAAGTGGTGCTTGTTTGTTGCATAAATAGGATTGGTTAGGATAGTCGTGCAGCCTTGTTGACTCCGTCAAGGGCACCTACGGGTGGGTTTAATGCAATCCAGATAATGACGGGTTGAACTTGACTAGGACTCTTTGATTTGTTGACTCCGTCAAGGTCACTTGGGTCCTAGGGGTAAAAACACACATCGGGAGTTTCTAAAGAAACTGAAACTTGCCAGGCATACGCATACCTTCTAGAGTGTGGTGACGTGAGTGGATTCCGTCACGTTATCATGCGATGATAGTTGGATCCCGATTCCTACTGATGAGTTGGTTTACTCCTCGGGTGATCCCGACAAATTCTTCTTTCAGGTTTGGAGGAGAATTTGACGTTACGGTGGGAGGTTTCCTGATTAGATAAATTGGTAACCATTCTGATCTAGGTTGGAGTGCACGCTGAGTGTTTCTTTTCTCTCTCTCTTTGGTAGCGACCATGGCCCGACCCTAGACTATGACTCAGTGACCAAGTTGACCGAACATTCTTAAAACATTGGCTTTTGGATTGTCAGAGTTGCATACCTCATTGCCACTCCTACTTTTACCCTTTTTTCCTGGACACCCCGTATTACTACGAACGCCCACTTCCATTAGATAAAACCATCGTATGGTTATATACGAACTCGAAAGAATTTATTCAAGGATGGTTTCCGGTTCTGGAGAAAACGAATAGGACTATTCAGTTGTCTTTTCCTTTTACCTTCTCTCAGGTTGCGAGTTCTCCTTGGATTAGGACAGTACACCTATTACGCAAATTGGATAGTCTTCTTCCAAACCATAGGCCGGTGCCGACCGGTAGAGAATAAAGAAAACCAATTAGCCTAACAATGGTGTACAGAAGGTATTATGTAAAGACAAATAAAGGGATTAGTAAGAGGGCAAAATAATTGCGAATGCAATTCACGACCAAACCAAGTATTTCTTCGCCAATCCTAAATCACCTTTGTATTTCTCCAGGACACTCCATATCACTACGAAGATCCACAGTTTAGTGGATACTCTATCGTATGGTTATATATGAACTCTAAAGGAACTTGTTCCAGTTCGGGGATGGATTCCGGTTCGGGAGAAATAGGAATAAGGTTTATTCAGGTGTCTTTTATCTTTACCTTCTCTCGAGTTGCGAGTGCTCCTAGGTTTAGGACAGTACACCCATTATACTTATTGGATAGTCTTCTTCCAAACCATAGGCTGGTGCCGAACGGTAGTGAAGGAAGAAAACCATTTAGCCTAAGAGGGTATACAGAAGGTAATAACTAAAGACATATGAAGGGATTTGGAGATGTGGCAAAGAAATATACGGTTACAGTTGTGAATCTGATAATGGAAGAGGCATTACTAGGAATACCCGGATACCCCCTCGAAATATTTATATGTTTCAGTTTCACTGTGTATTGTTAAAAGAAAATAGATTTCCCAATTAGTCCTTGCTCCAAGGTATGTATTTACCAGGTTTGATTCTCATATCTGAATGGTTTTACAGATGATGAGTGGGAGTAAGTTATTGGGAATTGGGTGATCATCCTCATTATATCGGGATTCGTTGTAATTGGTGATATTTGAGGAAATCGCCTGGGTTGTTTGCCGGACGGCAAATATATTGGTTTTGAATATCCGTTGTTATGCACCAATTTCAAATTGGTATATCTGTACATTTATTTTTATAAAGTGAGATATAACTTTTTGAAATTATGTCTATGACATTTACCTATATCAGTTGATGGTTAGGTAAGGAGCATTAAACAGCAGTGTAACTCTTCATAACCATTGTACAGTTTTCAACCTACGACACACATACAGAGTATTGTATGTTGTCCAGTGTCCATGAGGACAGAGGGGTTGGTACTCGTACTATATTCTGTTTACTTGTGACTTCTCTAGTTCTTAGACATATGTTTCGTAGAAATGCAAGGTCTAAGTTTTGAGAAGTTATAGGTATAAGAATAAAGTAGAGAACCAGGTATTGCAAGTATCGGGATTCTTCAAGGTGATCGAGGATGTAGATACTTGTGTATGGTATTCAGTTGAAAGTAATGATAAAGAGAACTTGCTTCTCTTTCAGGTTACTCATAATTGGAAGCACTCCTAAGTTGAGTAACGCTGATCGGCCTCTCTCCATTTAGTTGACATGCACTGGAGACAGTTGCATGATTTCAATCTGGTTCAATTAAATCAGTGCCTCTGTTTCTGTATTGGATAAAAAACAGTTCATATCTTAACGATGTTAAGGTATGGGGAGCTGTCCGGCTTATGCTTAAAACCAGACTCCGGATAACTCAAGGCACGTTTCTGTAATGGTTGTTTGTGGATTGACCCGGGCTATGACGAGGGTTGACTTTCTACCATCTGGAAGATCAATAGTGATATTGTTCTAGACTCGCCACAGTTTTAATAAAAATGGATTTTTTCAGAAAAATGTAGTGGGAGTATGGTAGAACTGGAAGTGATTCCAGAACCGCAAACGATTACTGATAATTTGATAAGAACCTAAAGATTCAATCTGATTTGACATTCCGTTATCCACTCCGCAGATATGGTGGGTAACCTTAGGTGCTCGAGAGGTACTTCGGTAGCCTCATGGACGGTGACGGGGATGTTCTTGTTTACCCAGACATGCCATTGCTGTTGTTCTAGACTGTGAGACCCGGCAGGAGGATGAGTATAGCATCGTTCTGAACTGGCTTTAGAAGTGCACGTGTATATGACTCTGCCAGAGGGTTGTTGTAGTCTGTGGGAGCAGCGGAAGTATAATGGACAAGTGGCTTGTGTCTATTTATAGACTAAAGCAGATATAGCGGAGATAGATCATCTATTTCTGATGTGACAGTTATAGGTTTGACTTCATCAGAATAGGGGATGGATCTGTTAAGAAGGTAGTAGGGTGTGATGTCTTGGTATTTGGATGACATACACAGAGTAGGAAGTGAAATTCCTATATTACGATCGGTTATGCTTTGGTTGTCACACAGTGGTTCCTCCACATAGGAATTGGATATTATATCAGACATTCTGGCCACTAGATCTATGGTTTTAGATCTAGTTTTGGGTAGTTTCGCAATCTGGGTACTTAGACAGCATTCTACAGGTGTTTTAGAATGGACGACTCCTGGCACGGTAATATACCTGCAGGTGATGGAGTCACCCTCTCTAAAGGTATCCTACAGACTAAAGGGGAGAGGGATGTGCATGATTGGCAGATCACTTGCTTAGGCAATTGAGTCAATCATGAGATGTCAAGTACCACACCAGATGTTTTTACACTAGATGCAATAAGTTGATTTTGATCCAATCCTGGAGAAACGTTGGGAAGCTGTTTTAGAACATAAGTGGATGTTCTAGGGATATGATAACGACAGCCTCATTCGGGAGACAGTTATCATTCCAGGCTTCCCAGGTGACATGGATGACAGAATGACTGTCAGAGTTATAGTTTTCCTTCTAACGAGGGGCAGTATTTTGGACAGGTGGTCCAAGCGGATACTGAGGGAGGCATGGCGCAGGATACTGATTAAGTTCAGTTGTCGATACAGTCTTAGAAGTTTGGATTTGGAGTTCACTTATGAACTAGGTCCCATCAGACATCCAAACGTATTCTAAGACAGGTATTGCTCATTTCGGGAGATGGCTTTCTTCGCGAACTTGAGATAAAGAGAGACATAGAAAGAAACATCAGAGCGGATCCACTCAGTGAGGCTATTCCTCGATCGCATTGGTTTCGCAAACGAGCTTTGTGAGACTGACTAGTAGAGGAGTTAGGTGTTCGGTATCACACGGGCTATGAGTATGCAATATCGCAATAATTAGTCTTGAGTGTAAGTTGGAGATTGTTGGATATAGTGCCCTCAGAGTCAATTATTAGATCACAAGCACGTGATTGCAATGATTGAGGGAGGACCTATACCAGTAGGACAGTCTTACTCAAGATGATAGTATGCTATCTGGTTTACCTTTATCATCGTGTACTGCTTTAGGTGACTTTATAGGTCGCTATTACACATTGATAGAGCCCTTAGGATTATTGCTTGAGGACCAGCAGTATGATGGCGATCATATACGTGAGAGCTGGGGTCTATAAGTACATCCTTAAAAGGTCCCTAGTCGTGGGAGTTTCGAGACTCGGCATCGATACTCCATTATTAGACTAGTGTATACAGTCGAGACCCCGACAAGGGGCGGTGGTCGGTCCCTCAAGCCATTGGTATCAGTTGGTTCACCTAAGATGTATACAGGTGCTCATTGGGTTATGAGTACACCGGACAGGACTCGCCGGGAACATGCTAGTTGGTATTATACCTAGCGTCAGATAGCAGTTTCCTGGTGACATGTGTATAGGTTAGTTCATCGACCTGAGATCGTCATTTGTCTCGTGTGAGTTCCCACTGTACTTTGATTTCTACCCTACCACGGCTCAAAGAAGTCGTGCAAACAGGTTTTAGTTGGGTATAGTCCCGAGCCACATGGAGGCAGTGAGCGGATCGGCAGGGGTTTCGTCTCTCCCGGTATTGGGGGTGAGATCGCGCTGTGTCTAGGAGAGCCATTACACAAAGCCCTCGGCCGAGGCAGGAGATTTACTGGTAGGTATTCCAGTAGTATCTCAGGGTGTTCTGGGCTACACTCCGACACGACTTGTACCGCTTTTGGGGGTCTGACTTTTACCATCCCCCTAGGCCCGCCATGCGATGCTCATAGACGAACGGACCGGACTGTACGGATATTGTCACTGACAGGCTCAATATGGTGTCAGGATGAGTTCGTTCATCGACGTCCCTTTTGGTCAATAGCTGGTTTCCCGTTACGTATGGCTAATACCTATGACAAGCTAGTGGTTAAATCCACAGCCAAAGTATTGACGAGTCTTTAGAGTCCCCCACAAACAGTTGCTCAAGTTTCGGGAGAAACGCTGTAGAGGCCGTATGAAGATATGGCAGGGTTCGATCAGATACGTGCGGTATTGCACGGATCATGATCGGTCAGATAATACTAGCAGGCTTTGGTTTAAGCCGGATCCTAGTATTGTACAGTGTAGATTTTGTCTCTTTGCATTTGTATTCGGTCGGAATACAAATGCGGGTATGTATATACAGTCGTGGGGTTTTCCTGTAATCTATTACGGGATCAGTTTTTTGAAGTTTCCAGTGTGCATTCCGTTTCAGCCAGTTTTCCTTTCTTCCTTTCATTGGCTGATTATTGATGGTGGGGCTAATTTGCATATTTGCATATTAGCAATTGTGGAGGGGTTATTTGTGAAATGGTGGCATCATGAGATTCTTTTTGCATCACTTCCTTTGCATTTATGAGATTGGATTAGTATTTGATGGTGGTGTGACAATTATATCTCTTTATCATTAAAACCTTTTATTATGGTCACCATCTTGTGCTCACCCCCCCTTTGGATACTTTTTTCCCTCCCCATTCTTGATGAGAGGACGGCCACATATGAGAGGGAGTGAGGTACATTTTGTGAGTAGGAGATTTCATCATCTCATATTCTTTGCTTGCTACTAAATTCCCAAGTTCCTTTACAAGTTCATTTTCCTCCATCGAAAGGCAACTTCACAACCCCATGAGACAAACATTACTACACTTAGCCTACAGCATCCATGGGCACGTCGACTCGCCAACTTCGTGCTCGAGTTGCCTCGGTCCAGAGGTGGGAGCCCGTAAAAGAACCCGGCGATATGGTACCCGTTCCGATGAGGAAATGAAGACCGGAGATTCCGCGAGGAGATTGGAGTGGAGGCGAAGACCGAAGGACACGGATCGCTTGGTATAGCTCTCTACCCTTCTCTTGATAGCTAGCTTTAGGTTAATGGTTCGTTCCGGGGTTTTAGGATGCGGTAGTGCCGGTTTTCAAGTCAAGAAAAATTTTCATTTCCGCATTTTGGCCGAGGAAAGACGGCCGGGGCGCTACCGTAGTCCTACATATTGATACCATAGTAAAGAGGTTTAGTATGGAAGAATCCAAGCATGGAAATTTACCCACGATCTCTAGACTCACTCTCTCCAAAGACATGTCTCCCATGACTGATTTGGAGAGAGCTCGCATGCAAGGGATACCCAATGCTTCGGCAGTAGGCTCTATCATGTATGCGATGCTATGTACGAGACCAAATGTAGCATACTCACTATGTGTAGTGAGTAGGTATCAAGAAGATCCAGGAGATAGTCACTGGAGAGTTGTGAAAAACAGTCTCAAGTACTTGAGAAAGACTAAAGAGATATTCTTAGTGTATATTAACGGAGAACACCAGGTGGAGTCCTTTACCGATTCGAGCTTCCAAAGTGATAAGGACGACTCTAAGTCGCACTCGGGTTTTGTCTTTACCCTCAATGGAGGGGCGGTGTGTTGGAAGAGTTCCAAACAGGAAACCGCAGCAGACTCGACGATGGAGGCTGAAAACACCGCTGCCAACGATACTGCCAAAGAGGCTATCTGGATGAAGAAGTTCATAACTGAATTTGGAGTGGTTCCGTCCATTGAGCATCCAATATCTTTGTATTATAATAACAATGGAGCTGTTGCTTTGGCCAAGGAACCCCGGTCCTATCAAAGATCCAGGCATATTTTGAGGCTGTATCACCTGATCCGGGAGATAGTTGATCGCCGCGAGATCGAGGTCAGGAGAGTTGACACGAAGGACAACACTGCGGATCCACTCATGAAGGCCATACCCTAGATACAATTTGAGAGACTCTTCGGGATGTTGGGTATAAGATACTACAACAGCTGGCCTTAGTGCATGTGGGAGATTGTTACTTTTGTATATGCCCTAGGGGCCATTGTTGTACATATGATGTATATTATAGTGGATACTTGGATATATATAGAGAGGACATTCTTGCTCGACATGATAATATGCTATCTGGTTTCACTTTGTCTTAACATATTGACTTGTATTGTCTTACTCTCACATGTTGATAAAGCCCTTAGGATATGTACTTGACTACTAGGAGTATAATGCAGATCATACTAGTGGGGCCAGGATAGTCCATGAGTACATCCTATGATTGTTCCTAGTCGAGGGTGTATCTTGACAGGGCATCGATACTCCAGAGTAGACTAGCATATACGCATCTTGACTCATATGATGGGCAATGGATGATCCCACATCCATTGGTGTTATGATATGAAAGATGGTGTATGGGTGCTCAGTGGAGACTGGGTACGCTGAATGGACTCGCCGAGAACTCCTAGATGGTATTATACCTATCGTCAGACAGCAGTTCTCTGGTGAGACTGGTATTGGTTAGTTTGTAGACCTGAGATCGTCATAGAATCTTGTGTGATTCCCACTGTGCTTTGATTTCCACCTTACCACGTTCATGAGAACATGCAAAACAGTGGCTTTTGTGTACAGTCCCGAATCACATGGAGGCAATAAGCGATAGGAGGTTTTTCGTCTCTCCTGGTATTAAGGGTTGATGTTGCGCTGTGTTCGATTGGCTATAACTGGAAGTCCCTGGCCAGGGCTGATATAGATATCTACAAGTAAGTGTAATCAGTAGTTTCTTGACCCGTTATGAGCCTCACATCGATACGAATTATCGGTTACTGGGGTCTGGCGTTTACCACCCCTAGACTAGATATGTGACATGTCAAATGAAGAGACTGGACTGTACGGTAGTATTTCTAATTAGATTCACAGGAGTGTGTGCAGGCTTGCTTGTTGATCTTCTAATCGCTCAATACCCGGGTGGCTGTTACGTTTAGCTGACCACTTGCAGCTTGTAGGTGTTTGATATGATCATCACCTACTGCCGGCGTATTGACGAGCCTTTAGAGTCCTACATAGAGGTTTCCTGGCTCAGGCGAAATGGAGTAGGAGCACATATGTGATATGTGCGGGACCGAGATTGATACATGTATGTGATACCGTATTCTATTCTCGCGATTTGTAACATTGGCCGGTTATATGTGACATAGCCGGGTGATCGGATCAAGTGTTGATTCGATGAGATGATACATTTCATATTAGTCGGTTATATGTGATATAGCCAGATTATCGGATAAAGTGTTGATTCGAAAATTTAATGTATAATTATATATTTGATATATTAAATTACATTAACTAATATATGCTCACTTTAGTATTTCATTTCACTTTGGATACATTTAACATATATGTGATATATGTTTATTGTATTCTTTTCTTTTGTTACATTATATATTATATATGTCATATATAATATTGTAGCTTGCTAGGTTATAAATGCAACTAGGGTTTAATGAGATTTACACCATAGCTAAAATTAGGGTTAGATTTATAATTTATTTTAGTTAATTCTAAATTGTGGATAATTACTTAAGATATTTTCTTAAGTTGACTTAGTCCACTATTTAGATATTTGCTAAGATATTTGTTAACCTAACCCTAACCCTAGCCCATGGTTTATTCTCTACAAGAGTTAGCCATGATACTTTTAACCTTAGGTTATATTTCTAACCTCATCACAATTCATTCTCACTTAAGCTTGAGCTTATTCTTCCTCATGCTCTTGATTCTTGCTCTCTTGATTTCTTCATGTGATGAAAGATTAGTGAGAAATAAAATACTAAAGTGAGAAAAATTCTTACTTCATCATCCTTATCTATTCTAGCAACTTTGATTAGAGTGTTTGCTTCACTAATACCTCATTAGTGAAGTGATAGCTTGGGTTTGTGAATCCTCAAGGTACATCATCTTGGACTGTGAAGTCTTCAAGAAAGGATGCCTCATGCACCTCATGGAGCCTCTCAAGTGTCCGGGAGCATGATGATCGCAGTGAAGGGACCTCAACTCGGAGCTTACGAAGCGAAGGAACGGACTACAGAGTTTGTAATCCCTATCATTTAGAAGTAATGTACTTTACTTGTTGTTTCTAACCCTAATTCTCTAGTAAAGATTCTTTCTTAGGTTGTTTGGCACTTGAAAATTTTAAATACGGCATGTTTGATGGCTTGTAGGATCTTGTTCTAGTGCCTAAGAACATTACAGGATGGCCACTGGTTCTGAAGATTTTAGATTGTGTTGTTCGGTTATCTCTTCCTTTTTACTTTCTTTCACGTTCCGAGAGCTCCTTATATTTGGAGAGTACACCTATTACGCTTATTGGATAGTCTTCTTCCAAACCTTAGGCAGGTGCCGAACGGTAGGGAAAGAAGAAAACAAGTTACCGTAAGTGCTTTGTACAGAAGGTAAGATATAAAGATATATAAAAGGATTGAAGTGAGGGCAAAGGAAATTGCGACTACTGTCATGAATCTGGATAATGAAAAAGGCATTACTAGGAATACCATGCCACCCACTTGAAACATTTATGTTTCATAATTTTTATGTACTTGTAAATGATAACTGTTTTCCTAATTAATTATGACTCCAGGGTATGTATTTACCGGATTTGGATCTCATATCTATACGGTGTTACAGATGCTGAGCAGGAGTGGAATATTGGGAAGTGGGCGATTTGATCCTCAATATCGGAATTCATTGTAATTGGTGATATTGGATTGAATCGCCTGGCTTTGCCTAACGGCAAAATATTTTGTTTCGATTAACTGTTGTTATGCACCAATTTTTAAAATGATATATCTATATCTTTATTTTATAAAGTGAGATATAAATTTTGAAAATTGTGTTCTAAAAATTTACCTTTATCGGTTGAGGTTAAAGTAAGGTGCATTGAATAACGGTGTAAGACATTCTCGAAAAAATTATAGTTTTCAACATACAACACATGAAATTTGAGTTAGTATACTCTTGGGACTTATACATGAAAATGTATGTTGTCTGGTGTCCTTCGGGACAAGGGGTTGACACTTTTACTTCATTCAGATTTACCTATGAGTTCTCTGGTTATAGACACACATTCGTTGTAATGCGAGGTCCAAATATTTTGAGAAGTTTATATGTATAAGAATAAAATAGAGAACCATACGTTGGAAGTATCAAGATTCTTCGAAGTGATCGAAGATATAGATACGTGTGCTAAGTATTCCATGATAGTAATATTGAGAACTTGATTCTCTCCTAGGTTACACATCTGCGCGTTCGCTTTTTGATGAGTAATGTTGTATTGGCCTTTTTCCATAAGAGATATGCACTGGAAATAGCTGCATGATATTTGAATCCGGTTCCATATAAATTAGTGCCTCTGATTCTATATGGACATAGATTGGTTACATATCTTGAGGTTATAAAGATATGGAGTTATTCAATTCCTGTTTAAATGCAGAATCCGGACAAACTCAAGGCATGCATCGGTAATGGCTGTTTGTGGATTATCCTAAGCGTTCGCTAAGGTTTTGCTTCTACTATTTTTAAGATCAATAGTTTCAATGTTCTTGACTCACCACCTTTTTATAAACAGAATCTTTTTGCAAAAGAAACTAGTGGCAGTAGGTAAAATTGGAAGTGATTCCAGAGCCACAAACGGTTACCGAAAATTTAGTAGAACCTAAGGATTCAATTGAACTTGACAATCGATTAGCCACTCCGTAGATTTTAGTTGGTGACCTCAGCAAGTTGAGAGATACTTCGGTTGTCTTGGAGACGGTGACAGGGAGGTCGGTATAATGGTTATGATGGCCCTACTAGTTATCTGTAGGTCATAGGAAGCGGTAAGTTCCAGCTGACCAGATACTTCATATCCAAGTTGGACTCTACGCACTTCAGCAAATATTGGATTTTGGACTTTGGTGGGTGCTCCTAAAGGGGTAAAACTCATTAGAAGTAAGTAGAACTTTCTAGATCTATGCAAGTGGAAAGGTATTAACCTAATAAGGCTAGACTTGTTGTAATTATTCTCATCAAATAACCATTGAGGATTGAGATGAAACTTTTACTTTAGTGTTTACGCTAAAGTGCATACGGATATGACTTGGCACTGCTGCTGCTCTAGACTATGATATCTGGCAAGAGGATGACTATAACGTCTTTCCAAATAGGAATTTGGAAGTGCATGTGTATATAAATCTACCAGAGGGTTATCGTAGTCAGTGAGAGCAGCGAAAGGTGTGCAAGTTGCATATGTTTATTCATAGACTAAATCAAATATAGCGGAGATGGATCATCTACTTTTGATGTGACAGTCAAGTTGATTGACTTCATCAAAACAATAAAAAAAACCAGTAAGAAGGGTGAAGAGAGTACTGTCCTTGGATTTGGATGACATACTCCCGATAGAAAATGATAGTTCTATACTACAATCGGTCAAACTTTGGTTGTCACAGAGTATTTTCTCCATGTTGGATATGGATACAATATTAGAGATTCTGGTGACTAAATCTATGGTTTTAGATCTAGATTTGGGAAGTGTCCTAATCTGGGGACTTAGATTGCATTCTAAAAGTATTTTAGAATGGACTACTCCTGATGTGGTGGTGCACCCGCAGGTGATAGAGTCACCTTCTCTAAAGAGATGTCTTTTAGACTAATGAGGAAAGGGATTGGCATGAATGACATATCATTTATTTAGACAAATGAGTCAATCATGCAATGTCTAATACAAAACCAGATGTTGCTTATACTCTTATTATAGTAAGAAGATATTAATCCGATCCTAGAAGAAACAAAGGGAAGCAATTATGAACATTAGAGGGTTTTCCTGGTATTTGGTAACGGTAGCCTCCTTCGGGAGGTGGTTATCAGTTTAGGCTTCGAAGGTGACCTGGATGATAGAGATGCTATCAGAGTTTTGAGTTTCACCTCTCTTAGGTGAAGGGTTTTCTACGGCACCACTACTAGGGTTTGGTGGCATCACACATGCCATATTTAAAATTTATAGGGTGCTAGAGAAAATATCCTAAGGATCATAATAGAAAAGCTAGGGTAACAAAACTTTAACATTAACACAGGTAGTAAAAGCTAGGGTTTTGAGAGTACAGCCTTTCTAGCTCCCTACGCTAGACTCCTTGGCTACTTGAGGGTTGAGAAAGGATCGCTTGAGATCCTCTAGGTCTACGACGATCCACCCGGAGTCCTCTTTGTCCAAGATTGAAGCTCCACTAGATGAAGAGAAGAAGTAGAAGCTAACACTCTAAACTAATGGGCAAGGCTAGTGTAGAATGATGATGTGGTTTGCTTTCTCACTTCAAAACCCAAACTTGATCACTCATTTGCTCACAAGTGAAAGCTAGAGAACAAGAGAGAGGAGGAAGAAGATGATGGCTAATGAGAGCTCAAGAGATAATGATAAAGATAAAAATAAGATTGAGAAAAGAAAATATATATATTTTCTTCTTCTCACTCTTAACTCAAGTTAATAAATATCTAGATATTTTCTTTTGGATGCATAATGCCCTTGGAAATTAACTCAAGGTTAATACAAAGGTTAATGGGTGAATAAATAATCAAGCATGATAATAATTTCCATTTCCAATTTCTTTTCCAAATATAAATATCAACATATTTATTAAGGTGTGAGTCTTATATTTCCACCATCTACTATATCAACAACCATGATAGAATTATGTATGCATGTATGTGTGCATGCACATCCATATGTACATCAATGAGAATAAATGCATACATGCATGCATACAACAAAAGACAAGAAGGGTTTAAAGTGAAAAAGTTAATGGTTAATGATAAATCAACACTTTATTTAGCAAACCGGTCATATCACATACGACCTGACCAATAGCAAACCGCCCGATTAATATACGGTATCTCATACGCGCATTTAATCGGGTCCCCGCGCATATCCCATATGCACACCACATCGTTTCGCCTGGACTAGGTAACTCCATTGTGGGGCTCTAAGACTCGTCAATAGCCGGCAGTGGGTGATGATCATATCAAGCACCACCAAGCCGCAAGAGGTCAGCTAAACATAACGGCCACACGAGTATTGAGCGATCAGAAGAAAACAAGCGAACCTGTCACAACTCCCGTCGAGCCAACCGGCAACACTACCGTACAGTCGGGTCTCTTCGTCGGATATGCTGCATATCGAGTCTAGGTATGGTAACGTCGACCCCAATAACTCAATAAGTCGTGCTGATGAATGGTCTATAATAGATCGAGAAATTACTGATAACACTTTTCAGTAAATCTCAATAGCCCTGGCCAGGGACTTACTGATATAGCCAATCGAGCACAGCACAGCATCGACTCCCAATACCGGGAGAGATGAAACCCTTCCTATCGCTCATTGCCTTCGTGTGTCTTGGGACTGTACCCAAAAACCACATGTTTGTACGACTCAGTTGAGCCATGGTAGGGTGGTAATCAAAGTACAGTGGGAGAACACACAAGACTCTATGACGATCTCGGGTCTACAGACTAACCTGTACCAGTGTCACCTGAGAACCGCTATCCGACGATAGAAATAATACCATATAGGTATTCTCGGCGAGTCTGTCCAGTGTACCAAGTCACCACTGGGCACCCGTATACGATCTCGATGTCAAACATCAATGGATGTGGGAACATCTATCGCCCATCATATGGGTCTAATATCATATACACTAGTCTACACTGGTATATCGATGCCCTTTCTCGATACACCTACGACTAGGGATATTTCAGGATATACTTATAAACTACAGACGTCCCACTAGTATGATCTCCATCATAATCACAGTAGTCAAGCAAATATCCTCAGGGCTTTATCAACATGTGTAAATGAAGAAAAGCATGATCAAGTCAATATGTCAGATAAAGAAGAACCAGATAGCATACTATCATGTCGAGCAAGAATGTACACTGAATATATATATATATATACACATATATAAATGCATCCACTATCATATAATGGCCTCTAGGGCAAACATATATCCAACAATCTCCCACTTGTACTAAGGCCAGTTATTGGCGTATTGCCTACCTAACATCTCAAAAAGTCGCTCATGCTGCGACTGAGGGAGGGTTTTGGTGAGTGGATCCGCAGTGTTATTCTTTGTGTCTACTCTCCTAATCACTATCTCACGGCGATCTACAATCTCCCAGATCAAATGAAAATGTCTCAGGATGTGTCTGGACCGCTAATGGGACCTGGGCTCCCTGGCTAACGCCATAGCCCCATTATTATCACAATACAATGGTATTGGATCAATAATGGTTGGAACTACTCCTCGCTCCGAGATGAACTTCCTCATCCAGACGGCTTCCTTGGCGGCATCATTCGCAGCAATGTACTCAGCCTCCATCGTAGAGTCTGCAACGGTATCCTGTTTGGAACTTTTCTAACTAACCGCCCCTCCATTGTGGGTAAATACAAACCCAGAGATAGACTTGCTGACGTCCTTATCACTCTGGAAGTTCGAATCGGTAAAGGCCTCCATTTGGAGATCTCCATTACCATACACCAAGAACAATTTTTTAGTCTTTCGCAAGTACTTAAGAATGTTCTTCATAGCTATCCAGTGATTCTCCCCTGGGTTGGATTGATACCTGCTTACTACACTAAGTGCATAAGCTACATCTGTACATAACATCGCATACATTATAGAACCTACTGCTAAAGCATAGGGTATAATGCTCATGCGAGCTCTCTCTTCATCGGTCTATGGGCAAGAGTCCTTAGAGATATTGACCCCATGGCAAGCGGGTAAGGCACCCCGTTTGGAGTCTTCCATACTAAATGTTTTTAGGATAGTGTTAATGTACATGGTTTAGGACAATCCCAATAACCTCTTGGATCTATCCCGATAGATCCTAATGCCCAGAATGTATGTGGCATCACCCAGGTCCTTCATGGAGAACCTTAGTGATAAGAAAGATTTGATCGACTGTAGCATAGGAATATCATTTCCTATCAGAAGAATGTCATCCACGTACTATACGAGGAAAGTGACAGCTCTCCCTACAACCTACTTAAAAACACAAGGTTCATCTGGATTTTTGATGAAATCAAACTCTTTGATAACATCATCGAAACAGATGTTCCAACTCCGTGATGCCTGCTTTAATCCATAAATGGATTTAAGCAACCTACATGCTTTCCCGCTGCTCCCACTGTCAATGAAGCCCTCTGGCTGATCCATATAAACGTATTCATCTAAATCTCCATTTAGAAATGCAGTTTTAACGTCCATCTGCCAGATTTCATAGTCGTAATGAGCAGCGATAGCAAGTAGGATCCGAATGAATTTAAGAATGGCTATGGGAGAAAAAGTTTTGTCATAGTCCAGACCTGGTCTTTGACTAAAACCCTTCGCCACGAGTCTTGCCTTATAGGTCTCTACCTGCCCATCTATACCAATCATTTTTTTAAAGATCCATTTGCACCCCACGGGTTTTACCCTAGAGGGTATAATGTCCAAAGTCTACACTTTGTTGGTGTACATAGACTCCATTACGGATCTCATTGCATCCAGCCACTTCACAGAGTCTCCACTCGTGATAGCTTGCTGAAAGCTGGTAAGATCGTCATCCTCCATGATGCCGTCTTCTCTGTCACCATCAATGAGGAAACCGTAGTACCTTTTCGGTGGGCGAGAATTCCTACCAGACCTATGGAGTGGTCGAGGTTCCTCAGTTTCTGTTGCAACAGCCGGTTCAACCAAGTCGTCATTTATAGTTTGTGTCTCTAGAATCTCTTCTAGTTCTACCACATTGCCATCAACATCATTTGTGAAAAGCTCTTTTTCCAAGAATGTGGCATACTGAGAAACAAACACTTTTTGTTCCTCTTTGTGGTAGAAAAGATATCCATAAGAATTCTTTGGATATCCCACAAAATTACACATGACTGACCGTGTCTCGAGTTTGTCCAGATTCTGCTTTTTAACATAGGTCGGACAACCCCAAATCTTAATTCGTTTAAGAGATGGTCTCTTCCCATGCCATATCTCATATGGCGTGGTAGACACAGTTTTAGTTGGGACCCTGTTCAGTAGAAACCTTGCAGTTTCCAATGCATGCCCCCAAAATGAGACGGGTAACTCAGCATCATTCATCATGGAAAAGACCATATCTAATAGAGTCCGATTCCGTCGTTTTGACATACCGTTGTGCTGTGGTGTGTAAAGAGGAGTCAGCTGAGAGAGAATCCCATTCTCTTTTACGAAGTCTGCAAACTCTGTGCTCAGGTACTCTCCACCTCGATCCGATCAAAGCATTTTGATACTCAAGCCGGTTTGTTTTTCTACTTCGAGTTTATATTCAGTGAATTTCTCGAAAGCTTCGGACTTGTGCTTTAATAAAAATACATGACCAAACCTTGAGAAATCATCTGTGAAAGTAATGAAGTCAGAAAAACCGCCTCTAGCCTGTATAGAAATTGGCCCGCATACGTCACTATGTATGAGGCCCAAGAGCTCTGTAGCTCTTTCTCCGTGTCCGGTAAATGGAGTTTTTGTCATTTTACCTTTGATACATGACTGGCAAGTAGCATAAGATTTATATTCAAAAGGGTTTAAATATCCATCTTTGTGTAACTTGTTTAGTCTTGTTTCGTTAATATGACCAAGTCTACAGTGCCAAAGAAAAGCTTCATTTATTTCTCAAAATTTTCTTTTACTAGTGTGTTGTATGCTGAAAACTGTGTGTTGATTTAGGACGTATATCCCGTTATTAAGCGTACCATACCCAACAAACATTTGATTCAGGTGAATGTTCATAACATTGTCTAACAAAGAAACGAATATTATATTACAAAACATACTAGGTACATGATAACATGGGTTCAAAACAAATATACACCCAGATGGCAACCCCAAGTGATACACTCCTACTGCAACTGTATGTACATTGGAACCATTTCCAACGCGGAGAGTATGGTCACCTGTCTTCAAAACCTTGCTATTTCTCAGTCCCTGCTTAGAATTGCAAATGTGAGAACCTGAACCGGTATCTAATACCCAGGAAGCAGAGTTTACTGAAAAACAGTTTTCTGTCATAAACACACCTGAAGCGGAAGCATCCCCATGCTTCTTCTTGAGATCCAAGTAGTCCGTGCATTTGCGCTTCCAGTGTCTTGTTTTGTGGCAGTGATAGCATTCCCCTTTCCCCGATTCTCCAGCTTTGGACTTGTCTTTCCCCTTAACCTTTTTGACTCCACCCCTAGGTTTGCTGGGTTTCTTCTTTATCTTTCCCTTGGCCTTAGCCTTCGGGCGAGAAGAGAAAGATTGCCCAACACTCAAAATGGGAGTTTTCACTGATTTCAGCGTACTCTCTGCACTCCTTAACATATTAAGGAGTTCAGGTAGTTCCTTCTCCATGTTGTGCATGTTGAAGTTAACTATAAATTGAGTAAAGGTGGAGGGGATAGACTGCAGAATAATATCCGTATATTGTTCATTGTCCATTGTCCACCCAAGGTCCTCAAGCTCCTCTATGAGAGCTATCATGTTCAGAACATGGTCTCCTACTGGTGTGCCAGGGGCCATTCACATCTGAAACAGTTTTCTGGATGCTTCGTATCGTAATACGCGGGATTGCTCTCCATACAACTCCTTTATATGGAGGAATATGGCATGGACGTCCATATTCTCGTGCTGCTTTTGATGTGTGTTATCCATCGATGCAAGAGCGAGGCATTTGTCCATGGCACAGTCAGTGTCCCATGTCTTGCTGACTTCAATATCCGCAACTGATGATTTAGGGCCTGGGATGGGCGGGGCTGGAGCCGTGAGAACATATGATACCTTATCATAAGTCAATGCAATGTTAAGATTCTTCAGCCAGACTTTATAATTAGTCCCATTCAGTTTATTTTTATCTAGTAGAACCTTAAGTCTTGTCATTGGTATCTGCCATTAAGAGAGAGAAAAGAATACACTCAGCGAAAGCTCTTGCAAAGATCAGATTGGTTATTATCTTATCTAATCGATATCTCCCACTGCTTTAATCAAGTTTTTCTTTCAAACCTTAAAAAGAAAACTAGCCAGGATTAATTACCGTCTACAACTTCGCTAACCGTTCAGCCATGCCAGTGTCGGTACTTAAGGGAGGTTCCCCGTGCTTTCGCACGGACCTAATTAATATAAACCTCGTCTTCCCATAGGCGTAGTCCCGTTAACACCTTTCTAGACACATAATAGGTTAGCAAATTGTAAATTGCAAAACTCTCCTGGGAGCAACTATTGCCCACATCCAACCATCATATGGAAGGTATGCAATCTCATTGCAAATTTCAACTCTTGAAACTCCCGATGTGGTTTTTACCCCTAGTACCCATGACCTTAACTATGGTCAACAAATCATAAGCACTAGTCAAGTTCTACCCGTCATTTCTTGATTAATTAGACCCACTCATTTGACCCTTAACTATGGTCAAAAAAGTCGCATGAATGTCCTAATTAATCTGCATCATATGCAGTGTAGGAAGACATCACTTAGCTACCGTACACTACACCTTAACTATAGTCAACAAACGTAGCATGAATACTAAGCACTCTACTTCCTAAAATAACGGAGGGTTGCAAATGGTTTTTAAGAAAACCTTTAACGCTTTGAACTTGATATCGTCGTAGAATAAAATGTTTTCAAAAGGAGTGGCTTATGCTCCGCAGTTTTGAAATGTAGCTTTTTCATAAAAAGCCGAGTGGTTTTTAAATCCGATTCTACAACATCTTTTTAGGTTTATTTTCTTTACATTAATCATATTAATGTAGTCTTAATGTAGTCCCATCATTTAAGTCCTTAAGCCAATCACAGAAAAGAAACGAAAATACAACGTATGCTTATGCCATCCGCATTCGCCGCAATGTTCCGTTATGCCCCGTTAGGTTACTTAACTAACAGCATACCAGGATGGGACTAGCGCGGGTGTAAAACATAAGCAACGTCTATTATATGTCTCATATATAATATAGCATTCGTCTCAAATATATTAAGCGATCACATCACAGAATATAGGTAGCAGAAACACAGATTTGATAATATAGGATATACTAGGATGTTCGTATTTAGTATTTTGCCAACAATAGAAAATACGGATTCCATAGTCGTGATGAATAGCCAATCCCACACCCTAGACCCCTACGAGAGCGGCAAGTGACCCTGCCAATTCTGGAGTTAGGAAACCCAGTCTCGACGCCTCGAGATGGTCTCCTACTGGACCCCAGAACCCGGTCACTTGTGCTCTCCTCCTTGGGTCTATCCTAATGCGGAAAAGTAAATAATATACAACAATGGTGACATCATCCTCAACACGGGTTATGCCCCAAATAAAAGAATATTACAAATTAATTTTACATGAATGAAAAGTAAAACTTTCATCTCACATGAAACCCCCCGGCTATTCGATCACGACAATGCTATACATCACAACACAGCAACACATAACATCTTATGTCATCAACGTAAGCAAGTATGTGTAGCCCAATTGCCATTGACATATAGCAACGAAACCGGCGATACGCATATACGCTTACGTTCGCAGAAACAATTATCACATACTACTAGGCGGTGTTAAACCCTTCGATCGAATTAACGAACACCCATATTCCCCAGCAAGCTAAACACATGAGCACCGTTAAACTACACCCAAAATCTATGCCACAGTATTTAATCGACCAACCGTAGAAGGGCATACCCAAGCCTCATTTATGGCGCCACTAACTACGGCAAACCCTAAGCTTCAGTCATAGTTTGGTGGTCACATCTCGAGTTAGGGTTACTTTCTTCTAGAGGGTCCATAGGAATACCTGCATTAGTTATCGAGTACATTCAACTTGGAAAAATACGAGTGTTCAATAATTCGTTCGACCTGTTTAACGTTGCCAAAGTTACCAATACAATTCTATAAAAATACGAATATGAACTATTCCGAAAATTGCCCAATACCAAACTTACATCACATGCAATTATGGACAACTAAGCAATACTAGAAATCCCAGATCATAATGTACAGAACACTGAAGCAAAATGAGCCAGAGGGGAACACCAACGACCGGCGTCGCCGGAATATCTCCAAGGGTCGCCGGATTTTTCCGAGCCCCCCCCATCTCGTTTTGCACCAGTTTCCTTATATCATCTTAAATGCCTCTCTGCAGTTGTTTAAATAATTTTCAGGTCACTTTTTAAAAATTTTACAGAGAGCATTTCATGGGTTCTCTAATCTCTTATTTTTGCGGAAGTTTTCGTTTTCGTATTGTTGTAATATCGTCTAGGCTTCTAGTTTGGCTCTGATACCATGAAGGGTTTTCTACAGCACCACTACTAGGGTTTGGTGGTATCACACATGCCATATTTAAAATTTATAGGGTGCTATAGAAAATATCCTAAGGATCATACTTGAAAAGCTAGGGTAACGAAACTTTAACACTAACACAAGTAGTAGAAGCTAGGGTTTTAAGAGTACAACCTTTGTAGCTCCCTACGCTAGACTCCATGGCTACTTGAGGGTTGAGAAAGGCTCGCTTGAGATCATCTAGGTCCACGATGATCCACCCGGAGACCTCCTTGTCCAAGCTTGAAGCTCCACTAGATCAAGAGAAGAAGTAGAAGCTAACACTCTAAACTAATGGGCAAGACTAGTGTAGACTGATGGTGTGGTTTGTTTTCTCACTTCAAAACTCTAACTTGATCACTCTTTTGCTCACAAGTGAAAGCTAGAGAGCAAGAGAGAGGAGGAAGAAGATGATTGCTAATGAGAGCTCAAGAGATAATGATAAAGATAAAAATAAGAATGAGAAATATATATATATATATATATATATATTCTTCTTCTCACTCTTAACTCAAGTTAATAAATATCTTGATATTTTCTTTTGGATGCATAATGGCCATGTAAATTAACTCAAGCTTAATACAAAGGTTAATGGATGAATAAAATAATCAAGCATGATAATAATTTCCATTTCCATTTTCTTTTCCAAATATAAATATCAACATATTTATTAAGGTGTGAGTCTTATATTGCCACCATCCACTATATCAACAACCATGATAGAATTATGTATGCATGTATCTGTGCATGCACATACATATGTGCATCAATGAGAATAAATGCATACATGCTTGCATACAATAAAAGACAAGAAGGGTTTAAAGTGAAAAAGCTAATGGTTAATGATAAATCAACACTTGATTTAGCAAACCGGTCATATCACATACGACCTGACCAATAGCAAACCGCCCAATTAATATACGGTATCTCATACGCGCATTTAATCGGGTCCCCACGCATATCCCATATGCACACCACAACGTTTCGCCTGGACTAGGTAACTCCATTGTGGGACTCTAAGACTCGTCAATACGCCAACAGTGGCTAATGATCATATCAAGCACCCCCAAGCCGCAAGAGGTCAGCTAGACATAACGGCCACCCGGGTATTGAGCGATAAGAAGAAAACAAGCGAACCTGTCACAACTCCCGTCGAGCCAACCGGCAACACTACCGTACAGTCCGGTCTCTTCGTCAGATATGCTGCAAATCGAGTCTAGGGATGGTAACGTCGACCCTAATAACTCAATAAATCGTGTCGATGAATGGTCTATAACAGATCAAGAAACTACTGATAACACTTATCAGTAAATCTCAACAGCCCTGGCCAGGGACATCCTGATATAGCCAATCGAGCATAGCACAACATCGACTCCTATTACCGGGAGAGACGAAACTCCTCCTATCGCTCATCGCCTTCGTGTGTCTCGGGACTGTACCCAAAAGCCACCTGTTTGTAGGACTCAGTAGAGCCATGGTAGGGTGGTAATCAAAGTACAGAGGGAGAACACACAAGGCTCTATGACGATCTCGGGTCTACAGACTAACCTGTACTAGTGTCACCTGAGAACTGCTATCCGACGATAGATATAATACCATATAGGAGTTCTCGGCGAGTCCGTCCAGTGTACCCTGTCACCACTGAGCACCCGTATACGATCTCGATGTCAAACATCAATGGATGTGGGAAGATCCATCGCCCAACATATGGGTCTAGTATCATATACGCTAGTCTACTCTAGTATATCGATGCCCGTCTCGATGCACCGACGACTAGGGAAATTTCAGGATATGCTTATAAATTAGAGACGTCCCACTAGTATGATCTCCATCATAATCACTGTAGTCAAGCAAATATCCTCTGGGCTTTATGAACATGTGTATAAAAGAATGATCAAGTCAACATGTCAGATAAAGAAGAACCAGATAGCATACTATCACGTCGAGCAAGAATGTACACTGAATATATATATATATATATATATATTCATGTATAAATACATCCACTATCATATAATGGCCTCTAGGGCATACATATATTCAATATTACGATCAGTATATTTGATAGTGTTCCAATAGGGATAATGAGCTAGGTATGGTTCAAGATGCTGGTTATGACTCAACGGAGGATACGGCCCAAGAAATTTGTTGGATAAAATTGTTCATTTATGAACTTGGTCACATCATGTATCCAGGAAAATTCTTATGGCGGGGTTTCACTCAGTTCGGGAGATTGTTCATCTCCAAGAATTTGAGATATAGAGAGAGGAAGTTGAAATATTGTAGCAGATCCACTCACTGAGGCTATTTCTCGAACACGGATGTTCGCCAAACAAGATTTGAAAAACTGATTAGTATAGATATTGGGTATTCGATAGCACACGGGTTATGGGTATGCGATACCATAATAATTAGCCTTACGTGCAAGTGGGAGATTGTTGGATATGGTGCCCACAAGGCGATTATTGTAATTGTAGGCACGTGATTATGATAATTGAGGGATGACCTATAAAGGTAAAACAAGCTTACTCGAAATGGTAATATACTATTTGGTTTGTATTTATCATTGATGTCTACATGTTTTACTTGTTATTACGTGTCGCTAATACATAGTGATGAAACCCGTAGGATTCTTTCTTGGCTACCAGCATTATGATGGCGATCATATACGTAAGAGCTAGGTTGTCTAAAAGCACATCCTTAAATGTCCTAGTCATGGGAGTATCGAGACTGGGCATCGATATTCTAGAGTAGACTAGTGTATACATTTCAAGACCCCGACGAGTGGCGTGTAAGTCCATGTCACGCACCCCACGAACTTACGGGGAGGCAGAATATATGAAAAATGATTATCAAAGCTTCGTAACACGAACTTGAGCGCATGAATCATTTCTAAACCATTGCTAACAATCAACTAGAGGTTTAACTACTCGGATACGAAGTTATACCTCATTATACTAGTCCTTAGGGTCTTCATCGCGGTCCTCCAGTCCTCGTAGGCTCCTTGGAACATTGGCACCTCAACGGCCTCCTCGAATCAAAGACGATCCACCCGAAAGCTCCTACGCCAAGCTTAATCTCAAACTTGAGATAACTAGGTTGCTTAAAGTGCTAATCTAAACTACCTAGGGGATATACAGTGAGGTTATGGATGTATTAGTCTAGCTAACCCTTGATCTCAACACATGAGAGGCTAGGGTTAGGGTTTGAAGAGAGAGTGAGCTTGAGGAGAGAGAAGGTGAAGATGATAATGAAATGAATAATGAACTCATATGAATATATCAACCATAACAATTAATCAAATAAATAATATAAATGATTTATCATCATGGTTAGATTCATTCACCTAGTGTGATTCATCATATGACTCATTAACTCATTAATGAATCATTTAATGCAAAAGATGAATCACACAAATGAGTCATTAAGCAATTAATGCTCATGCCACCTTAACCCCTTAGTCACCACTCTTCTAGAAGCTTCCCGACAAATTACGAGAATGCCCCTCCATTCCGTGAAAACACGGAAAAACTTTAGACTGTATAAATCCAATAACCCGATACTACAATCTGGCTTAAACCAAAGCCGACTAGTAAAAACTGTCTGAAAAGTCGTACGTGCGTAAACACACGTATGCGTCCGAACCCTTGTCGTAAAACCATATGACCTCTATATCGTTCCACCTGGAGCAGGGAAACTCTCTGTGTGGGACTCTCAAAACTCGACACTACGCTGGCAGTGGGTTTAACCACAGACCGCAAGCCGCACTAGCTGTACGTAACGGTCCCCAGGTAGATGTCGTTAAGAAGGCCGATGAGGAAAACCATCTGAACCCCTACTGAGCCTGATGTGACAATCTCCATACAGTTCGGTCTGTTCGTCTAAGACTTTCGCATATCAAGCCTAGGGGGCGGCAATCGTCAGTCCCCTAATAGCTGTATAAGTCGTGTCGGAGCGAAGCCCATTACACCCTGAGAAGCTACTGGAACCTACCAGTATATCTCGCTTGCCCTGGCTAGGGACTTTGCGTAATGGCTCTCTGACACAGCGCGATATCATCTCCCAATACCGGGAGAGACGAATCCTATCTAACCACTACTGCCTCCAAGTGCTCGGGACTGCACCCAACTGCTACCTGTTTGCACGACTCTTTTGAGCCGTGGTAGGGTAGCAATCTAAGAACAGTGGGACACACTCGAGGCGAAGTAGCAGTGTCAAGTCTGAGGACTATGCTGTACTCATGTCACCTGGGAACTGTTAACTGACGACGGGTATAATACCAACCAATCAGTTCCCCTGCGAGTCCTGTCCGGTGTACCTATAACCTAACGAGCACGTGCATACTATCTCCAGTACGACGTACTGATGGCTGTGGGATAGACCATCTCCCCAACTGAGATGAGAAGCGTACACACTTAGTCTACTCCGGAATATCGATGCCCTATCTCGATAATCCAACAACCAGGGACCTGTATAGGATGTTGCTTACAGACTACCCAGCCCCCACTAATGTGACTGCCATCACAACGCTGGTAATCAAGCAAAGATCCTATGGGTTCTACTAATATGTATAAGTGATACGTTACAAGAAACATATGCACATATTAAAGTAGACACAAACCAAGTAGCATACTACCATTTTTAGCAAGACTGTATATATAACTGTGAATATCCCAAGCTTCCATTAAGTAATATACAATCTAGTATGATACAATAATGGCCCCTAGGGCATATACACTAACAATCTTCCACTCGCACTAGGGCCATGAGCTGGCATATCGTAGACCTATCATCTCGAAAAGCCTCTCGAACTGCGTCTGAGGAAGGGCCTTTGTGAATGGATCAGCAATGTTATTCTCTGTCTCTACTATTTTCACCTCGATATCCCGGCGATCTACAATCTCCTTGATCAGGTGATACCGCCTTAAGATGTGTCTGGACTTCTGATGGGACCTGGGTTCCTTCGCTAAAGCTATAGCGCCGTTGTTGTCACAATACAGAGGTATTGGACCAACACTGGAAGGAACCACCTGAAGTTCTGTGAGGAACTTCTTCATCCAGACAGCTTCTTTTGCGGCATCGCAAGCAGCTATGTACTCCGCTTCCATCGTTGAGTCAGCAACGGTCCCCTGTTTGGAACTCTTCCAACAGACCGCCCCTCCATTGAGGGTAAAGACATAACCCGACATGGATTTGGAGTCATCTTTGTCACTCAGGAAGCCGGAGTCGACAAAGGCCTCCATCTGGAGGTCTTTTCCGCCATACACCAAGAACATCTCCTTAGTCCTTCTCAGGTACTTGAGAATGTTCTTCACGGCTATCCAGTGCTTCTCCCCTAGGTTTGCTTGATACCGGCATACTACGCTCAATGCGTATGCTACATCTGGTCTGGTACATAACATCGCATACATTATAGAGCCTACCGTAGAAGCGTAGGGTATAATCGACATGCGATCCCTTTCCAAATCAGTCTTGGGAGACATCTCTTTGGAGAGGGTGATTCCGTGACAAGCCGGTAGGTTACCACGCTTAGAATCATCCATACTGAATCTTTTCACTATGGTGTCTATGTACCTGGACTGCGAAAGTCCCAACATCCTTTTTGATCTATCACGATAGATCCGGATCCACAGAATGTTGGTGGCATCACCTAGGTCTTTCATGGAGAATTTATGTGACAAGAATCTTTTGACTGACTGTAACATAGGAATATCATTTCCTATTAGGAGAATGTCATCCACGTACAAGACAAGGAATACTACAACTCTCCCTACAATCTTACTGTATATGCATGGTTCATCTGGATTTTTGATAAAGTCAAATTCTTTGACAGCATCATCAAAACTGATGTTCCAACTCCGCGATGCCTGCTTTAGTCCATAAATGGACTTAAGTAGCTTGCATACTTTACCGCTGCTCCCACTCTGAATGAATCCTTCTGGCTGATCCATATAGACGCTTTCTTCCAAATTGCCATTTAGAAAGGCCGTCTTTACGTCCATCTGCCAGATTTCATAATCGTGGAAGGCAGCAATAGCAATAAGGACCCGAATAGATTTAAGCATAGCCACTGGAGAAAAGGTTTCGTCATAATCTAAACCAGGTCTTTGACGGAAACCCTTTGCAACAAGTCTAGCCTTATAGGTTTCAACCTGTCTATCTACACCAATCTTCTTTTTGAAGATCCATTTGCATCCTACGGGTTTTACCCCAACTGGAGAAATGTCCAAAGTCCATACTTTGTTAGTGTACATGGACTCCATTTCGGTCCGCATTGTATCCAGCCATTTTACCGAGTCACCGCTTTGAATGGCTTGCTGGAAGCTAGTAGGCTCATCATAATCAATAGTGCAATCCTCTCTATCCCCATCTATGAGAAAACCGTAGTATCTCTCGGGCGGATGAGATTGCCTACTACTCCTGCGGAGTGGCGTCGGGATGTCTTGTTCTCCTGAACCTTCTTGTTCTACCAAGGTTTCAGTAATAGCTTGTGGTTCTGGAATTTCTTCCAGTTCTATTGCGCTCCCACTCTTCTGATTTTCTAAAAACTCAGTTTCTAAGAAGCGGGCATGTTGAGAAATAAAGACCTTTTGTTCCTCTGCGTCATAGAAACAATATCCCATGGAGTTCTTTGGATATCCCATAAACTTACACTGTACTGAGCGTGCCTCGTGCTTGTCCGCATGCTGCTTCTTTACAAAAGCTGGACATCCCCATGTCTTAAGATACTTAAGACAGGGTTTCTTCCCACTTCACATCTGATATGGTGTGGTAGGCACAGTCTTGGTTGGAACTCGGTTCAAAAGATATGCAGCTGATTCTAGTGCATATCCCCAGAATGATCGCGGCAACTCGGCGTTACTCATCATGGAACGTACCATATCCAATAGGGTTGGGTTCCGTCTCTCCGATACACCGTTATGTTGTGGTGTGTATGGAGGAGTAAGCTGAGAGAGAATTCCATTCTCTTTTTGTAACGTTTCAAAATAATAAAATATTATTTTTGGGAATTTTTATAATTTAATATTATTTTAATGAATATTTTAATATTCTGGTATAATTAAATACAAATAAATGGGGCAAAATTTTGGAAAATTCTAAAATAGGGTATTTTATAGAATCATTCCATTTTAAAGCTTTTAAGATTAGTTATATGCTAATTTAGTGCTAATCGCGATTAAAAATCGCTAATTGGATTTTTAGCATTTTTGTGCAAAAATCTGCACATATCATTTTCCAAACTTGTGTTACATTTCTATTGCCATGGTTGTTCTTTTGGGCTCACTATTGGAGTGAGAAGGAAAAGAAAAAGGAAAAGAAAAGAGAAAGAAAAAGTATGATGATGAGAGAGAGAGAGACCAAGTCAACCCCCACTTTTTGAACCATACCCATCATTTCCTCACACCCATTTCTCTCTCCCCTCTCATGGAGCTGCTGCTGCTCCTGCTCCTGCTCCTGCTCCCTCATCTCCTTCCCCTTCGCTTCATAGATCCTTCTCATTTCCCTCACCAAAACCCCATTCCCACTTCACAAAACTTGCTTCCAAGCTCACTAGCTACACATTGAACCTAGCAAGATTGGATTTGGAGGACTTTCTTGAGTTGCCAAAGGAGGTAATTTTTGCACCCCTAGTTTCGTAATTCAATTCTTATTGCATCCATTCTAGTTTCATGTCGATATGTTGTCGTTTGGTGGATTTGTGAAACTTTAAGATAGGGTTTATGAGGGATCTGAAATTAAAGATGAAATTGAGGATTGTGGTGACCTTAGAACCCCTTGTGTGATGCTAATTTGGACCCAAACCTGAACTAGAAACCAGAATACGGATTTATGAGACGATGTCGGAGAAAAACTGTGAATCTGTGATCGTATTTAGGAATCTGCTATCAACCCGAGACCCCAAAAATAAAACTGAGTTGACAGTGAGATGTGCAGGCACCATGGAACCACCACACCAGACCCTAGCCCCCAACTCCAAAGCCTGGCCGCCAATTAATTCCTTCTAGCCGCAAATTGCGGCCAAAGCAGGAGGGAATTGCCTCGATTTTTGTGCATGGCCCTATGTCCTCTAGTCTTGACCCTGGGAATGTCTAGTTTTGACAGATTCCAGTTAGGGTAAAATCTGGGTTGATTTACTTGAGTTGGCGTATGATTTACGATTTGTTTTAGCATGGATTTTGGTATTTGGTGTTTCGTTCCTGTCGGGTGGCGTTTGGACGTCAACGACAAGTGGATATTGATCGTGTTTGCATGCAAGGTTATAGGTTTTTACCTATAGGAGTAGTGTGTGCTATTTTTGTTTTCCGATGTGATTTTCATGTACTTTAGCGTTGTGATATACTTGTTGGTACCCTACGAGATGTTGAGGCAAAGAAGATTAAGATGGCGACATCGGCACCGACACATGAGAAGCAAGGTGAGTAGATTATATCTACGGGGAGAAGTCGGGTGGATGGCGTATAGCACCCCCGCAGTCCGTGGTGATGTATACGAATACGTATACACACATATATCTATTATGTGTTGTTTAGGATTATTGGTGGTATTATTGGTGATAAGGATGTATTGGTTTAGTATAGTGCGAAACCCTAGAGTAGTGGTTGCACCCACACATACACATACACATATACTTGCATGCATTCTTTCATTTATCTGTGCGCATATAGAGGTGTGTATATCTACACATGGGTATGGGACTATGTGTTCATATACGGGATTGAGGATGATACATGGGATTGAGTTGAGTCGATGAGGTTTGATTGAGGCCGTGAGATTCGGCGATATGACAGAGTTCGTGTTTGAGATGTGATATGATGGTAGTGATGCCGTATATGTGATGAGATGAATGGGATATTGACCCGTACCCAGCTATGGGGATGCCGTACGACGATTTACTGTACGAGCTTTATATTGGTGTTTGATCCGCACTCATGACTCGAGGATGTTATAGGATATACTGTATCGTACGTGATACTATTGAGGCGAGATCACCGGCTATATATATATATGTATATCGACTCTGATTTAGGTGGTTTCCATACCCCTCCCGATTGACTTGATTGTTGGGTTCGTATTTCGCATAGCAGGCGTTATACTAGACCCGAGTCATACCTATTTCAAAACTAACGAATCGGGGATATTTTAAAGATAGGCAAAAGGGATTCTACGGATATTTTCAAGCGACGCATCTTTTCTTAAAACACCGTAGCTCTTATTTTACCAAAAGCCCTGATTCGTCTTATTTCAAAAGGCAAGGTTGCATGATATATCTATTGAGGAAGGTTCTCTACTGTTGCGTTGATTATTCGATTCCGCATATTCATGCTATTTGCATTGCATCGCTTGTATTGTTGATATATTTCAGTCATGCTGCTAGGACACCAGCACCATTATCGATGATGCGTATGTTCCACGTACACTTGTTTGCCGGCTCACACACTTCATCATCGATAATAGCCATGTCACGATACTGTAGTACTGTTGCATTCAGTGTATGTTGCTTACATTTCTTTACATGTCGCATACATCATGCTTTCTGATTATACGCATTGAGATATGTTGTTTCCATGATATTTCTGGTTTTTGGGAACCGTGGGTGTTTCAAAAAGAGAATATGTAATTGTTTTAAAACCCGGTTAACCTTTATATGATATTTTAGTGCGTCCACCATGTGTTTTCTCGGTGCTGAGAGCGACATGTGAAACCCGATTCGAGGAGGCGGATGAGGCCGATTGCAGGTACATGGTGGACCCAGTATGGTTCCCCGGTGCAAGAAATGTTTTTCGTGGAGTAGACGATGAGCATGGCAGGGTGGCGAGTACCTACCGGTGATTGGTTGGACCTTGCGGTTATCTGGAGGTTACTGACCAGAGTCGATAGATGGATATGGGCGTACTGCCGGGGCCGAGGGCCGATACCGCAGACAGAGCCCGTGGGCCGATCCGGACTGACGGAGCCCGATATATAAGGATTTACGTGCCGATGCTAGGCACAGGTTTCATGATGATTTCCATGATTTTGATTATACCCTCATATTTACATATATGATGTTTATTGTCATTGGGTGACGGGTGGACGGGTTCCACGTTTATACAGACTTGATCACATAAGGACTGGATTTACATGATCATACTTCATTTGTATATATAACAGGGTATGAGGGCGCTGTTATATATACCCTTACACCAATATTAGTGGAATGGGACGCTAATATATGTGTATTGACATCCATTTGATACTTCATCATATTTACTTCATGCAGACATACCTTATACTGATGACATGTTATTACCTGAGTACTTGGCACTACATACATGTTTAGATGTTACATTGCCACCTTATTATGCTTCAGACGTACTCTTTTGGTTTATATATACTGATCGTTTGACTTAGGATTATGTCATGCATTCGGTTTCTGCTTGTAGATATTTTCTATTCACGAGTTGGCAACTCAGCCCCGTTGTGCCACAGTTCTTGCAGGTTTTGCCGTACAGATTCCATAGCGGTATTTCTGGCACACTGCTTCCTTATGGGTGACTTGCTTGGGTAAGTGGGTTCTTTTGTATCAGAACCTCCATTGTTCATGTATTATTCATTGTATCTAGAATTCCATCAACCAAAACTTGTATATTGTTTCAGACTTAGAAAACAGTGTTGTATTATTTCGACCTTAGAGTCGCGCTTGTAGTATTACGGTTTTCTGCTTTTTTGAGTTCTTTTTGGGTTTTGATCCTCGCCCTTTGGCGTTGTATATTATTATTTCTTGCGTGGTTGTGACCGTCGATTGACGAAGAGATAGCTCCCGGTTGGGGATTCCTTTTATCACTTCTTATATATTATTCTTGTTATACCCCGTTTGGGGCCAGTTTTTACAAAGGAAACTCTGCCGAAATTTTCAGGAATGGTTACACATTTTAAAAATACATATTCGTCTTAGTTATTTAAAAACTTTGATTTTCGAAACATGATTTCTTTACTTATTAAAACTAGTTTTCCTTATTTACTCTTTAAATGGTTTTAGATTTCTGGGCTTTTGGCTTACTTGGATCAGATGGGGTCCTATAGACTTCATATGGTTCAAGGGCCAGCCACGTGCTCTTTCGGGTCCTGAAAAAGTTGGTATCAGAGCGCTAGGTTGACCTTGGTTCGAGTTTAAGTTTGACTATGTGGAGCCTAGGGCGTTATCTATATACGGAACTTAGGCATGACCGTACGGAACTTAGACCTAGTCGAGGGGGTATTAGACCCGAACTTTCGTCGCGTAGGATGACCCTTGGTCGATGGAATAGGTGACTAAAGTAGAGTGACGTACCGTGGGTATGTTCCGCGGCATACTTACGACACGCCACTCCGCTTAAGAAACCTTAGGTTGTACATTTCCTTGTACCGTATTATATTCCTTCTGTCACGACCCGAAAGTACGGAACGTGACCGGCACTTAGATTACGAAGCGTCTAGAGGCGCCACGTGACCTAAGTTAGCCGAAGCCCAGATATCTAAACCATAAAAGAAGAAAAAGAAGAAAAGAAAAGAAAACAAGTAAAAAAAAAACATCAGCAAATTTTACCAAAAATTTTGGCAGAGTCTCCTCTGTAAAAACTGGCCCCCAAACGGGTACAACAAGTATAATATGAATAAACAATAAAAAGCATCCCCAAACGGGTGCTAGCATCAACGCCAACAGGCGGAAACAACCACAACAAGCACAATAATATACAACGCCAGAGGGCGAGGCTCAAAACTCAAAAGAAAGCAAAACCACCAGATCAGAATAATACATGCGCGACTCTAAGGTCGAAGTAAAAGACTGGTCCAATAACTTATCAAGTAATACAAATATGATTGATGGAGCTTACTAGATACAAATGAATGAATAAAAGTACAATGGTGGTTCGGATACAAGTGAACCAACCTACCGTGCCAATCGCCCTGAAGAAAAGATGTGCCAACAAGCTGCCACGGGAAACCTGTACATCGAACCTGTAAAGAATTTGGCACAACGGGGGTGAGTTGCCAACTCGTGAGTAGAAGACATCTACGAAAAGAAATCGAATGCACGACGCTATCCTAGGTCATAATAATACACTACTATATCCCAAACATCTAGTAATAGCAGGGTAATACTACGTGTAAGTGCAAATACTCCGTGTCGTGTCCGTGCCTCATATAGTACTAAGTCATATGAAATGAAATGCATGCACCATGAATGTAAAGTCACAAATCCTGAAATCCAGATATATATGTATGGGAACCTTTAGCCGTTATCATAGTAAAGTGTGTATAAGCATCTGAAATCTCAACAATGAAATCCATGGAAATCCGTGTCAAGCATCGACACAATACATGTAACCTCAAGTATCAATATGTCGGGCTCCGTCAGTCCGGATCGGCCCATATCATCAAATCCCACGACAACGGTCGGTATCCTCCGGATATCCGCCGCGCCAGACATCACCGGTAGGTAGCCTTCCCCTGCCAGGCTCATCGTCTACAACTCGATCTTCTTGCCCCGGGGTACCATACCGGGCCCACCATGTACCCGAGACGGTTCATCCACTCCTCGAATCGGGTCTCGAAATCCATCAGAAAACATGAAATACTCATGGTGGACGACACATACATCACGAGAAAACCGCATCTTATTTTAAAAAAAAAAGAGAAGAGGAGAGAGAGAGAAGTTTTTATATATTTTTGCGGTTTTCCCCAAAAATCCAGAAATCTCATAGAAATCCAAATCTCAAAATCATGAGTACTATATGATAAGTGTCGGCATATGCCCATAATACTGCATGATAACACGAAAATATGAATGCATGAATGTCTAAGTAATGAATGTCATGTCTTATACTTAACATCAGAGAGTGATCACAATACTACATCGGTTTAGTTGTTAACTGATTCTATCAATAAAAGATAATATGATCTAAAGTGTACGTGACATAGCAATTACCGATGATGATGTGTGTGAGCCGGCAAATAAGTGTGCGTGAAATATACGCATCATCGGTAATGGTGCTGGTGTCCTAACAGGTAAGGTTTATACTATTTATAGCAACATATGTATGAACATGCAACATTATGATTACAGTGTGAAAGTAAAGACGAATGTATATTACCTACTCATTTAATATACTAATACTACTACCACTATATGACTCGAACCTAACCTAGTGTCCATCTAACCTCCTAAGGAAAACTAAACCTAAGAACTAGTCAATAGAAATAAGAGTCTACCTAAGGTCTGAATCAATATCTCTAATAGTCGGCGATCCCGCCTCAACAGCGTCACGTACGTAGTACGGCTTCCTTGAATCAAGAGTGCGGATCAATCATCAAATCTAAGCCTCGTACGGTAAAATCCATCGTACGGCATCCCAATGTCGGGGTACGGTCAAGTATCTCCTAGGTGTCTCCTCATTCGTATAATGTCGTATGTATCATATTGTGATTAAGTCATACTCATATGATATCGGCATCAGGTCACACCAATATAATGTCGAAATCAAGTTATACATATATCATATCGTAATCAGTCACAAGTTACTGTCCGAGTACTATTCTAGCGTCCCATGTACATCAATATCACCACCACTCTTTGTAATTTATATATTCAAGTTCATTATCTCATTCCCTAATGATCCGCTAACACTTTACTACGACCGTATAGTCAAAAATCACGGCATCAAGCCCAGTTATACTATTTCATCATACCTCGGATATCATATCACATCACTGAATCACCTATATGTGTTGTATATATATGTATATACCTATACCTAGTTCTATATATATACACATACACGTACCCCATGTCGATTTTCAGTGTGTGCGCTGGTGTGCTTCTATCTGAAACCTACGAACCTCTTCCAAGGTACTCATCCTCTGATATAGTTTTCCTAAATCGGTCTAGTCCAGCCTAGGGTCAATACTAGGGTCCTACTAGGGTCACGTCTGGTTTCCTAATGTCAATAAGTACTATTCCTATTCTACGTTGCGGGGGTGCTAAACGCCATCCACCCGACTTGCCCCCGTAGATATGCATCTACTCACCTGGTCCATGTCTGCCGAAGACAGTGTCGCCATCCTCCTCTTCATCGCCCGCAGTCCACGTGAGGGTACCTAGACGCAAACATATAAATAGCATCGTAAACCGAATCACATACAAAAGTCAAACGATACGAAGTGCAAGCACATGTTAAAACCTATGTCCCGTCCACACAAAAGAACCAAATACCGCTCGATATCGGCGTACAAACTCCGATGGATCGAGATAATATCATCAAACAACTTGTAGTTTTAAAACACATTACTTATATTGTAAAACATGATCAAATTCATCGAAACACTAAAATCGATCAAATCGTCCGTTTTCGAAAAACCCGAAAATGCCAATTTACCGTTTTTCATCGAAACTTGACATTTAAATGAAACCAATGGTCATAAAACTCATTAAATAGCATTACTAGACTATACAAACCATTACTATATTTTTATTACACAATTTTGCATTTATTTGAAATTTCAAGTTTGCAACTTTTAACAATTTTAACATTTTCCAAGCAAAATACCACAATTCCACCTCAAAACATGATTTTGCATAAATTAATCACTTAAACCACAATTTATGATGATAATGATGTAATGAAACTATAATTATATTTTTAATCACATTTATTTAGAAATTCCTAAAATCTAGTTTACAAAATAATAGCATTTTATTACTATTTTTCCAATTATCAAAATAATCTAGTGATCAAACTAGGTTTTTCATTCAATTAATATGCTAATATTCTCACTAAAATTACCATCTAATGATAACACCCTTAATAAGAATTTTATTTTACCCACAACACATTTTAGAAAAAATCTAGTTAGCTAAATAGTTTAAATTAAACAATTTCGATCAACAATTTATTATACCACAACCATGCAAGAATTTTCCACTCTAAAAGATGTTAAACTAGCTATTATAACCCTAATTAATTAACAAAAACCACCTCTTGAATTTAAGATTGTAACATTTTAAAAATAATTAAATAAATAATTAAATGAATAAAAGTGTTTAAGTGAATTTTAGGATTTTCGGTAAAGTAAAATGTATTTTTCGTAAAACCAAACCGTGATTGTTTTTCACTATAAATTTAAAAATATCTATTTTAATTATGAAATTACTAGTAAATAGTGTTTATTTAGCCACTTATAAATTTTTGGTTTAATAAAATATTTTTCCTAAATTAATTATTTTAAATATTAACATAAGCTTTATTTTTACACTAAATTAGTGTAAATTACAAATTTAAATGGTTTTAATTTGTAAAAATGAACCATGGCATATTAGAATTTAGTGTGTATCATGCAAAATTTATTTGCAAATTTTTCCTTGTTTCTAGATCTTTCTTGAGTTATTTTAGAAAAGAATTAAAAGAAAATGAATAAAGCATGAAAAGACATTAAGATGATAACATTTTGGAGAAGTTTCTACACCATTTCTCATGTGTTTCTCCCTCTTCCCCTTATTGTAGCCGGCCTCCCCATCACCATGGCTGCCCCCCCCATTTTCCATCTCATTTTTTATTCAAAAATCATCAAAAATACTACAAAAATCCAATTTAAATTCCACAAAAACCTAATTATTTCATACCCTTTATTCTCTACTCTTCTCTATATGGATTTTGGAGTGGGAAAGCATGTATTTTTGAGGCTCAATTTCAAGTTTGCAACTTTTAACAATTTTAACATTTTCCAAGCAAAATACCACAATTCCACCTCAAAACATGATTTTGCATAAATTAATCACTTAAACCACAATTTATGATGATAATGATGTAATGAAACTATAATTATATTTTTAATCACATTTATTTAGAAATTCCTAAAATCTAGTTTACAAAATAATAGCATTTTATTACTATTTTTCCAATTATCAAAATAATCTAGTGATCAAACTAGGATTTTCATTCAATTAATATGCTAATATTCTCACTAAAATTACCATATAATGATAACACCCTTAATAAGAATTTTATTTTACCCACAACACATTTTAGAAAAAATCTAGTTAGCTAAATAGTTTAAATTAAACAATTTCGATCAACAATTTATTATACCACAACCATGCAAGAATTTTCCACTCTAAAAGATGTTAAACTAGCTATTATAACCCTAATTAATTAACAAAAACCACCTCTTGAATTTTCAAACCCTAACTTGAATTTTAGAATTTGCAACAAGAATTAATCTAATTAATCTAATTATGCTTTAAAAGAATTATCTAATAGAAATAAAACAAAAGAGAAGGATTTATACCTCCACAACCTCATGTCCAAACTTGAAAATGAGCCTAAAAAATACATGCTTTCCCACTCCAAAATCCATATAGAGAAGAGTAGAGAATAAAGGGTATGAAATAATTAGGTTTTTGTGGAATTTAAATTGGATTTTTGTAGTATTTTTGATGATTTTTGAATAAAAAATGAGGTGGAAAATGGGGGGGGGGCAGCCATGGTGATGGGGAGGCCGGCTACAATAAGGGGAAGAGGGAGAAACACATGAGAAATGGTGTAGAAACTTCTCCAAAATGTCATCATCTTAATGTCTTTTCATGCTTTATTCATTTTCTTTTAATTCTTTTCTAAAATAACTCAAGAAAGATCTAGAAACAAGGAAAAATTTGCAAATAAATTTTGCATGATACACAATAAATTCTAATATGCCATGGTTCATTTTTACAAATTAAAACCATTTAAATTTATAATTTACACTAATTTAGTGTAAAAATAAAGCTTATGTTAATATTTAAAATAATTAATTTAGGAAAAATATTTTATTAAACCAAAAATTTATAAGTGGCTAAATAAACACTATTTACTAGTAATTTCATAATTAAAATAGATATTTTTAAATTTATAGTGAAAAACAATCACGGTTTGGTTTTATGAAAAATACATTTTACTTTACCGAAAATCCTAAAATTCACTTAAACACTTTTATTCATTTAATTATTTATTTAATTATTTTTAAAATGTTACAATCTTCCCCCCTTTAAAAAATTCGTTCCCCGAATTTAAATTAACACTCCCCTTCCAAATACTAAAACATTTAGCAAAATACTCAAATCGTCGGGGCTCCGAAATCATTAATACATAACGAAAATCAACTCCGTCAAGCATGACGCAATCATCGGAGTTATGGCGATAATGAAATATCATAACCCAATGTGAAAACCATCATAATATACATCAATCTATAACTTATATATAGTTCGCATCCTAGTAAAATCGCCGAATCATCATAATAAAGCAGCATACAAAAACCCCTTCTTGAAAATCGCCGTGCAATGCATGTGTCATGGTCTAAGTAGCGGACGTTTAATTTTTTTAAAAATATAGCTACATATATATCTTTTATTTAACATACACGTCCCGCCTGGTTACTAACTCAAATAATAATGATCATGAAAACATACTGCTCAAACTAAAATCAATCCCAATCACATCAATAAAATGTCATGTGCGTCCGGTGCGCACTGAAATCGAAACCAAATGCAGAAACCATGAATGCCAACAAAACAAAACTAAGTGCAACAGGTGTGCACCAAAAATATCTGTCAAGTGCAACGGGCGTGCACGACTCACTATCAGGTGCATCTAATCTGCACCAAACCTCGATTTAGTGCATCTGGTGTGCACAAAATCGCATCAAGTGCGCCAAGTATGCGCAAGAATCCTAATCAGGTGCACATGGAGCACGAAAACATACATTGAATATCAAAATCGAAATCACAGCACAAAAATGCATGAAAATTAGGTCGAAACATATGTCAAAATCACGTGTAACCCCTATGCACGAAATCAAATCAAAAATCTCAAAAAAAATATATAAAACCAAATCAAGTGTACTGGGTGCGTACTAAACCACATCAATACAACTGACATAAGAAACACAGATAGAATGAAGGTACACACAGGAAATACCAATGGTAGAACAAGTCCTCAAAATACAAAAATCCAATCAACGAAAATAGGAAATTCAAATCACTAAATCACAATCGTAAATACTATCGTCAATGTGCGCCTCTTTCCTCTGATGTCGACCGCTTCGAACTCGTTCTTTCATAGGTGTGCTGACTACGCTACCAACGGCAATACTCATGTCTAGAGTCTCCCACATAGTCGATCCCTTCACTTGATATCCGGACTACATTAAACTTCTCGATCAATCCATCAAAATCCCATAATTCCCCGAGAGCTCAACACTCAAGTACAGTTTAAAAATATCCGGTACATACCCCAGCATCGATGATCCAGCTGTAGAAGGGCAAACCCAAGCCTCACTAATGGCACAGCGGAACTGCCGTAAACCCTAAGGTTCAAGGGCGTTCTCGTGGTCATTATGTCGAGTTAGGGTTTCATTCTTCTAGAGGGTCCATCGAAATACCTGCATGTTCTTCCGAATACTTTAAACTTAGGAAATGGTTTTCTGATAATCGTTCGAACCCTTTAACTTCATCCGGACGGCATGTGAATACCCTTCGTCCGCACGCTAAGCAATGCTTCAGTCCTCAAGAATAACCAATACTCTAATGGTTACTGCATTCGAGCCGCATCTCCCTCTGCCCGTGGTAACAGAAACCACCATCCGACATTGACGAAGACAGATCAAAGGAACGAATGAAATACGGTGCAAACAATGTAAATCCTAGGGCTCCTTAAGCAGAGTAGCGTATCATAAGTATGCCGCGGACCATACCCACGGTACGTTTCTCTACCTAACTCGCCTACTCCATCAACTAAGGGTCACCTAGACTTATACAAGGTTAAACCTAGCGCTCTGATACCAACTTTGTCACGACCCGAAAGTACGGAACGTGACCGGCACTTAGATTACGAAGCGTCTAGAGGCGCCACGTGACCTAAGTTAGCCGAAGCCCAGATATCTAAACCATAAAAGAAGAAAAAGAAGAAAAGAAAAGAAAAAAAGTAAAAAAAAAACATCAGCAAATTTTACCAAAAATTTCGGCAGAGTCTCCTCTGTAAAAACTGGCCCCCAAACGGGTACAACAAGTATAATATGAATAAACAATAAAAAGCATCCCCAAACGGGTGCTAGCATCAACGCCAACAGGCGGAAACAACCACAACAAGCACAATAATATACAACGCCAGAGGGCGAGGCTCAAAACTCAAAAGAAAGCAAAACCACCAGATCAGAATAATACATGCGCGACTCTAAGGTCGAAGTAAAAGACTGGTCCAATAACTTATCAAGTAATACAAATATGATTGATGGAGCTTACTAGATACAAATGAATGAATAAAAGTACAATGGTGGTTCGGATACAAGTGAACCAACCTACCGTGCCAATCGCCCTGAAGAAAAGATGTGCCAACAAGCTGCCACGGGAAACCTGTACATCGAACCTGTAAAGAATTTGGCACAACGGGGGTGAGTTGCCAACTCGTGAGTAGAAGACATCTACGAAAAGAAATCGAATGCACGACGCTATCCTAGGTCATAATAATACACTACTATATCCCAAACATCTAGTAATAGCAGGGTAATACTACGTGTAAGTGCAAATACTCCGTGTCGTGTCCGTGCCTCATATAGTACTAAGTCATATGAAATGAAATGCATGCACCATGAATGTAAAGTCACAAATCCTGAAATCCAGATATATATGTATGAGAACCTTTAGCCGTTATCATAGTAAAGTGTGTATAAGCATCTGAAATCTCAACAATGAAATCCATGGAAATCCGTGTCAAGCATCGACACAATACATGTAACCTCAAGTATCAATATGTCGGGCTCCGTCAGTCCGGATCGGCCCATATCATCAAATCCCACGACAACGGTCGGTATCCTCCGGATATCCGCCGCGCCAGACATCACCGGTAGGTAGCCTTCCCCTGCCAGGCTCATCGTCTACAACTCGATCTTCTTGCCCCGGGGTACCATACCGGGCCCACCATGTACCCGAGACGGTTCATCCACTCCTCGAATCGGGTCTCGAAATCCATCAGAAAACATGAAATACTCATGGTGGACGACACATACATCACGAGAAAACCGCATCTTATTTTTAAAAAAAAGAGAAGAGGAGAGAGAGAGAAGTTTTTATATATTTTTGCGGTTTTCCCCAAAAATCCAGAAATCTCATAGAAATCCAAATCTCAAAATCATGAGTACTATATGATAAGTGTCGGCATATGCCCATAATACTGCATGATAACACGAAAATATGAATGCATGAATGTCTAAGTAATGAATGTCATGTCTTATACTTAACATCAGAGAGTGATCACAATACTACATCGGTTTAGTTGTTAACTGATTCTATCAATAAAAGATAATATGATCTAAAGTGTACGTGACATAGCAATTACCGATGATGATGTGTGTGAGCCGGCAAATAAGTGTGCGTGGAATATACGCATCATCGGTAATGGTGCTGGTGTCCTAACAGGTAAGGTTTATACTATTTATAGCAACATATGTATGAACATGCAACATTATGATTACAGTGTGAAAGTAAAGACGAATGTATATTACCTACTCATTTAATATACTAATACTACTACCACTATATGACTCGAACCTAACCTCCTAAGGAAAACTAAACCTAAGAACTAGTCAATAGAAATAAGAGTCTACCTAAGGTCTGAATCAATATCTCTAATAGTCGACGATCCCGCCTCAACAGCGTCACGTACGTAGTACGGCTTCCTTGAATCAAGAGTGCGGATCAATCATCAAATCTAAGCCTCGTACGGTAAAATCCATCGTACGGCATCCCAATGTCGGGGTACGGTCAAGTATCTCCTAGGTGTCTCCTCATTCGTATAATGTCGTATGTATCATATTGTGATTAAGTCATACTCATATGATATCGGCATCAGGTCACACCAATATAATGTCGAAATCAAGTTATACATATATCATATCGTAATCAGTCACAAGTTACTGTCCGAGTACTATTCTAGCGTCCCATGTACATCAATATCACCACCACTCTTTGTAATTTATATATTCAAGTTCATTATCTCATTCCCTAATGATCCGCTAACACTTTACTACGACCGTATAGTCAAAAATCACGGCATCAAGCCCAGTTATACTATTTCATCATACCTCGGATATCATATCACATCACTGAATCACCTATATGTGTTGTATATATATGTATATACCTATACCTAGTTCTATATATATACACATACACGTACCCCATGTCGATTTTCAGTGTGTGCGCTGGTGTGCTTCTATCTGAAACCTACGAACCTCTTCCAAGGTACTCATCCTCTGATATAGTTTTCCTAAATCGGTCTAGTCCAGCCTAGGGTCAATACTAGGGTCCTACTAGGGTCACGTCTGGTTTCCTAATGTCAATAAGTAATATTCCTATTCTACGTTGCGGGGGTGCTAAACGCCATCCACCCGACTTCCCCCCGTAGATATGCATCTACTCACCTGGTCCATGTCTGCCGAAGACAGTGTCGCCATCCTCCTCTTCATCGCCCGCTGATTGTATAAATTTCTTGATTGGATGTAAAAGTATCGAATCAAATAGTCCCCGGCAACGGCGCCATTTGATTGAAACGAATTCTTGATGTGTAGTATAAAATGGTAAAGAAATCACAATCAAAAATTATTTGACCGCAATCAACTACGGTGTCGGATTGTAGATTGTAAGTGAGTGCGGATCGTCCACAGGGAAAGTGTAATCGTTCGTCTTTCGAATTAGATGAATTGAAACTTTAAAGAAAGCAAAACAAAACAATTCAAGATTTGTATTTAAAGTTCAAGAATTAGAAAAATCTAGATCTAAGAAAGCATTAGAAGATAGAATCAAGAATTGATTGTTTAATGATTTTTTCAAACCAAATCTCAAGAATCGAAATGAGGCTCGTAGGAATCGATCGGATCTATAGATGTGATGTAATCTTAGAATTATGTATTCTTATCCTTCGATGAATTGATACTAGATCGATGATGATCTACGAGAATTAGGGATTTCTTGTGAAACTAGGGTTTCATCTCATCCCTTGTTCCTTCGTCGATATCATTCACATTCTAGCCTCTAGTAAATTCAAGAAACGATCGTAGATCCCTAATTTCGAGCGATCACAATCAAGAAAGCATCGCTACGAAACTAGGTCATCGATTCTTGAACTTGCTAGGGTTTACAAAACTCGTAGGACTTAAAAATCGTATTAAGATTTGTTACATCATCATTCTACAATCGTCTCGACTCCTTTACGACCGGAGTTTTACTCAAACATCACAACAAGAACAACAATTACAAATTGAGATCTAATCATGATGCAAGAATTAAAAGAAAGCAAGATTAAAGAATTTCACCTTTTATTTATATCAACAATTTCATTACATTCGCTCAAGAACTACAAGAGGAAGAATTCGATCGTCGACTTGGCTTCGCTCGTCTCCGTGGATCGCGGATCGGCTTGGATCACTTGCCCGATTGAAGATCGGCTCGGCTCCTAAAAGGTTGAAGGCTTCTCGCTTGATTGGTACTCAAGATCTTGGATTTGGAGTGGAATTAGGGTTAGGGTTTCGCACAAGCCTTGTCACTAGACTTGTGGAAGAAGATGATGAAAGAGGGAATTTTAGGAATATTAAAGATTAACCTCAACCCTTAGATCTAGGCTCCTATTTATAGATAACTAACCCTAGATCTAGGATTTCAAATTCTAAGTTTCCCTCCAAAAGTTTGTTGAGGAAATTCAAATTTCCCTCCAAAAGTTAGTTAGGGGAGAAGCTTCTAGATGTGATTAGTTAGGAGGAGCTTCTAGAAGAGGATTAATTAGGAGCTTAATTAGGATTAGCCTTCCTTAATTTTCTTTGCTGATCTGGCAGTATCTTCTGGAAAATTATGGAATTTGACATATCACAATGAACTGTGGGCCCTGAGAGAAGAATTCTTCTCTGAAACTGCAATGCTGACGTGGCAAACTAGGCGCGGATCCGCGGCACATGCAAGCTCCTGCCGCGGATCCGCGGCTAACTTGGAGTCTTGGGCCTTTGTTTCTCTGCAGTGGTCTTGGTCTGTTGTATGGGCCTTTGTCTGATATATAGAATTGTATAATTCCTCCTGAATTGCTACCAGATCTGAAATGATTTAGTTGGCGTATTTTTTATCAGTTCTTTTGCTTTTCTTCCGTATTTCCTGCACAGACTCAAGACAAGTGTTGCGCAAATACAGAAATGATGCGATGCCATGAAATGCGGTTAATTTCCTTTAAAGTGTCGGTTTAAAAGTCTAATACATGAAATCTCATATTTTGTGACAGATTTGCTAATATGTAGAATATGAATGCCGAACACTTCTAAATGTATGCAAATGTTAGGGAAATTGCCGGCTAAAATATACAATATTTTCGACTGATCAAATACCCCCAAACTTAATTTCGATCGTCTCGAGCGAATGTTTTATTAAAAAGAGAAGGAGAAAATAAAGAAAAGAGAAAAACTAACTAGCACACTTTCGTAGGCAACACGATTGCACTGAGCACGTGCAACAAGCCTTTAAACCTCTAGGTGTCCCTAGTAGGAGGAGTGTTGTCTCCTGAGGGTTTTCAGCGGATTGCACCCAAAAAATCCAATAATAAAAGGAAGATCATGAATATTACATTTAAAGAAAAGAATTGTAAAAGAAAAACTTTGAAAATTAGGGTTTCCAACTAAGCTAGCTTTTCGGTTGTCATGAGCCCTATCTTAATGGTCATGAAAAGATGTCAGAAATCACGTCCTCCCTCAATAAAACATCGTCTTATTCTTCATTCCTATCTTTCTTCCAAACATCGATCATATCACCGTGCGTGTGTGTAAAGGACATCCCTACACCCGGAGAATTCAATTCAAGCTATCATACTCTTGCCCATCAACCTCAGTATATATTTTTTTCTCGATGAGCTCACACACTTTCATGCGACCGTTAATACTTCTTGAGGTACTAACCGACCGATTACTCATGTGCTTGCTTATTTGGTGTATTTTCCTAATCTTGCACCACCTTAGGTATAGCAGTGACTCCCAGACCAGTTGGCCTTAGGGCACTAGATGAAGAGGCACCCTTGCTATATATTTTTTTATTTCCCTCGGTGATAACAAAACCAGTGTCCATTTTTCTCACCATATATTTTTTTTTTTTATATACATCGGCTTTAAGACAAGAGCATTTCAAGGTATCCTCTACTATCCCAGGCTTTAAGACGTGTGTAAGTGCGAATAGCAGTGTAGCAACGTTCAAAATGTTTGGCTTCCAGAATAGAAACTATTTTTCAGACTTATTTTTATCCTCAGATTAGTGACGTCCTTCATCTTACTAACCCTTGGGACAACGGCTCATAACTACTTATTACTAGTTCGTATAAGAAAAACTTCTAATTTTCTTAGTTTTCTTAAATTTTTCTAATCTCATGGATGTAATTTTTCACTATCTAAACTTTTATTATCTTATTTATGTACAAAAATATTTTTATAATTTTGAAATTTTTTTTAAATTTTTATGGTTTTCAAAAAAAAATGTTTTGTGCTTATGCAAATGATATGCAAATGATGCGAAAATAAGCACAAACCTCCCCCAAACTTGTTTTCAACAGTGTCCTCACTGTTGCCTTCCGCTAAATCTACAAAACCTGTAAGTCTGGGAGGAATTTATTAGTGGGGGCAAAATATTTAAGTGAAGATCCTCCCCCAAACTTATTTTTGGCTCAAAATTTTGTAAAATTTTTATTTTCAAGAGCCCGATTATACCCCCCCAAACTTGAGTTATGCAATGTTAATCTTTTAAAATCACAAGTGGGGGTCAAAAATCATAGGTCGATGCCAAGCTTTGCAAAGACCAAATGTTAACACCAACCATTCAAAAATTTTATCAATGCAGTGCTCTGGTTGGTGGAAGAAGAAGAAGTGGGGAAAGGTTAAGTGGTGGAAGAGAGTGTGTGTGCGTCTCATATTGGAGAGACGATGCAGTGTATGTGATGGATTACTCGCATTCTTCTTACAGTTCAAAAGAAGGGGTGGAGGTTCAATTTCATTGATTGGGAGATGATTCATCTCAACACCCGTGTCATTTAAAAATGCGAGTTCATCAGCGAAGATCTCCTCAAAAGTTCCATCTATACCCCGATGAATAATATCATCACAAAGTGCGGGGTGATCTTCAGACTCTAAAAGCAGTTCATAATCAGTGTTATTTGTTGACCCGGACATCTCAGTGGAAGAGTCCGTATGTGTATGATACATAGTTGGGTCAAACAATAACCTATGAAAAGAGTCAAGATCGATATCAGGAGTATCATCAAATTCGCTGCTGTCGATATCCATTAAGTCGACAGAACAGACCTGAGCAGTAGGTTCGGAGGGTACACTTCCCAACTTGTAAATGTTTAGTTCTATTGACCTATTCCCGAAAGATAGGGTCATAGAACCGTTACGACAGTTGATAATAGCATTGGAAGTGGCCAAAAAAGGGCGACCTAAAATCACCCGAATTTGATTCCATGGGTTCGCTACAGGTTGTGTATCAATTACAATAAAATCTACCGGGAATATAAATTCTCCGATTTTTATTAACACATCCTCCAGTTCACCCCTAGGTTTGGTGATTGATCGGTCAGCCATCTGGAGAGTGCAATTGGTTGGCTTCAACTCTCCGATCCCTAATTGCTCATAGACTGAGTATGGAAGCAAGTTAACACTAGCGCCAAGATCTAGTAGAGCACGGTTGATGTGTTTTTCCCCAATAGAAACGGAAATAGTAGGATATCCAGGATCCTTACGTTTCCTCGGTAATTGCTGGGGGAAAGCCGTGTCTATTGTCTTTTCCATGAAAATCTTCTTGGGCACTGGATTCTTCCTCTTCCTAGTGCACAAGTTCTTAAGAGTTTTTGCATAAGACGGAACTTGTTGGATGGCATCTAGGAGAGGGATGTTGGTGTTTACTTGCTTAAAAATGTTCATAATCTTCTCCATATGTGGACTCGGTGTGTTAGCCCTTAACCGATTAGGATAAGGTGCTCTAGCAATAAGCGCTGGGTCCATCATAGGAGAAGGAAGTGGGTGTGGAACCGATCCCAGAATAGAAGTGGGGATCGTCCGTGGAGGGGTAAAAGAGGTGGGCTGTAATGGCGAGCCTTTTGGGAAATGGAGAATAGGCTCGGAAGAAGATGGTGGGGTAGAAGAACTGGGGTTAGAAGTGTGTGTGTGAAGAAAGGTCTCAGCCGGGGTGTTATTGATTGATTTATCAGTATCATCAAACTCTTCCCCAACATGAGTGTCAAGCACTCTTCCAGATCTCAACGTGATCTCATCCACATGATGTGAATAGCTAGGATTGGGTAAAGCTGGAAGTTTCCCTTTCTCTCGTGCACTCATTTCGGCTTTTAGTTGTGCAATTTGTTCTTCCATCGATTTGATATTATCATTTTGAGAGATAATGATCTTCATCACATTCTCGACGGAAGATTGCAAACTTGCCGTCCCTTGGATGGATTGTTTCATGAAAGTATCCAAGGTTTGTGCTAGTGCAGAGGTATTATCTGTACCGGTCAATTGCAAAGGACTAGACGGTGCAAAAGTATTGGCCGGATTTTGAAAGTTTTGTGATTGGAAGGGGTGCTGACTCAATTGAAGTTGTGGGTGCTGTTGTGGTGGAGGGACCCCTTGGAAATTGTTTTGGGTTGGAACCGTGTTTTGAAATTGGGATTGGTTCCAATCAAAGTTAGGGTGATTCCTCCAACCCTGATCATATGTGGAGGAAGATGGATTGTTTCTAGGTCTTTGAAATGCGGCATTGGTATGCTCATGACCTTGAAACGGGCATTCTTCCGTCAAGTGAGACGGATCAGAACAACAGCCACATACAGTTTTGGAGAATGACATTTGACTTAGGGCGGCTAAAAATTTGTTTTCCATAGTCTCAAGTTTCTTTTGCATAGCTGAAATGTCAGCTCTAACTGCTATGGAAATATCATTGCCATCCCTAGATGATTGACTCACACCCTCCCACTGTAAAGATTTTTCAGCAAAATCTTCTAGAAAATTCCAGGCTTCCCCATCATCTTTAGTCATGAAGTTGCCTTGACACATGGATTCAAGGGACTGTCTTGTGTTAGGAGTAATGCCCTCATAAATGATTCGGCAAAGATCCCATCTCGGGATGCCGTGATGTGGACATTGGACTAACAGATCCTTGAAGCGGTCAAGACATTTTGAAAATGTTTCATTTGGAAGCTGGGTGAATTGATAGATTTCGCTACGGACTCGAGCTGTCTTTTGGTGTGGGTAGAATTTCTTAAGGAATGCTTTGACGAATTCGTCCCAATTTGAAATGGAATGTGCGGTAGTGTTATATAGCCACTTCTCGGCTAAATCGTACAAAGTGAATGGGAGAAGACGTAGACGGAAAGCATCCACAGAAAGCTGTGAAGTACCCATCATTGCGCATACATTTTCAAATTTCGTGATAAACACGTATGCGTCATCAGACTCGAGACCGTGAAATTTTGGTAGAAGGTTGATGTATTGGGGTTTTATTTGAAAATTTTCCCCGTTGCCTGGTGGAATGGAAAGACAGGTGGAAAGGGGGCCTCGTGTAGGATAGCATCTCTCTTGGAGAGAGATGCGAGGTGGATTCTGCGCACCAACGGACGGCGGCAGGGTAGTGGAAAAGAAGTTCGATGGAGGTGGATCCATCGATGTGGGTGTGGTGGTGGGTAAAAGAAAGGGTAAATGTAGAAATATCGACTTTAAGGTCGATCGGGAGGACGCGGACTAACAGGCACTAGAATCCCGTTGTCCAGCCTATCTTGCACTAAAAAGGGTTAGTACAAGTGGCAGCGTGAATTTATAATTAGGGGAATGATATGAATGTGGTGTTTGTTTTGAAAAGATACGGATTTTTGAAAAATATGATGCAACAAAACAAATGCAACACACAAAACCCTAAAATCTAGGGGTCACCTAGGTCAAAGCTCTAGACCGCTCCTAACTGCTAAAAGACAAGTCGCAGGATAAATCCTCCACTGCCTCTTTGTCCCCCTGTGGCCGGATAAGTGCCAGGTAAGTGGGAAGGAACCACCACTACAGTGGGCCTAATTAATAACCACTAGCCTTAGACACACTCGCCTTAGGCACCACAAGAAAACGCGGATAAGCAATGAATTACCCACGGCCTTCTCTTGTACTAATTGAGCGCGACGGTCCTTAGAGTCATCTCTAGATTTCTTTTAATTAATGAGGGTCAATGCGGATGCAAGTTTTGCGATTTTCGGGGCCTAGGAAGGGTAATGAAATCCCCACCTAATTTGGATTTGGTCGTGCCCCTTAAATTCCGTATTAATATGCAACAACCACAAGAATCAAAAACACGCACAAATTTTATTTTGCTTTACGCGCAGCGATTTATTTGCAAAGAAACCTGCAGTAAAATTGTTATTGGAGCAGACAGAGGAGAAGATAAGAAAGTGAGAAAGTTACAGAGCAAAATTGATGCAGAGAGGAGCTAGGGTTGCCGCGGATCAGCCGCAGAAGAGGGGTTCTTGCCGCGGAAACGTGCCTTCAGGTACTGTTCACTCTACCAATTTTTAACAGTAGCTTTCTGTTGAGCTCTACAGCTCTCTGGAATTTTCAGAAATTTTTTTCTCCAGCTCCAATGATTCCAGATTTTCTCGCAACAAATCACAACACACGTATTAGTGTTTGCACGAATTTAGATCTAAAAAAAAATATGATGGAATAAATTGTTCAACTCAAATTTCAAAATACGAACTATTAGCGCACTATCCCCGGCAACGGCGCCATTTGATTGTATAAATTTCTTGATTGGATGTAAAAGTATCGAATCAAATAGTCCCCGGCAACGGCGCCATTTGATTGAAACGAATTCTTGATGTGTAGTATAAAATGGTAAAGAAATCACAATCAAAAATTATTTGACCGCAATCAACTACGGTGTCGGATTGTAGATTGTAAATGAGTGCGGATCGTCCACAGGGAAAGTGTAATCGTTCGTCTTTCGAATTAGATGAATTGAAACTTTAAAGAAAGCAAAACAAAACAATTCAAGATTTGTATTTAAAGTTCAAGAATTAGAAAAATCTAGATCTAAGAAAGCATTAGAAGATAGAATCAAGAATTGATTGTTTAATGATTTTTCCAAACCAAATCTCAAGAATCGAAATGAGGCTCGTAGGAATCGATCGGATCTATAGATGTGATGTAATCTTAGAATTATGTATTCTTATCCTTCGATGAATTGATACTAGATCGATGATGATCTACGAGAATTAGGGATTTCTTGTGAAACTAGGGTTTCATCTCATCCCTTCTTCCTTCGTCGATATCATTCACATTCTAGCCTCTAGTAAATTCAAGAAACGATCGTAGATCCCTAATTTAGAGCGATCACAATCAAGAAAGTATCGCTACGAAACTAGGTCATCGATTCTTGAACTTGCTAGGGTTTACAAAACTCGTAGGACTTAAAAATCGTATTAAGATTTGTTACATCATCATTCTACAATCGTCTCGACTCCTTTACGACCGGAGTTTTACTCAAACATCACAACAAGAACAACAATTACAAATTGAGATCTAATCATGATGCAAGAATTAAAAGAAAGCAAGATTAAAGAATTTCACCTTTTATTTATATCAACAATTTCATTACATTCGCTCAAGAACTACAAGAGGAAGAATTCGATCGTCGACTTGGCTTCGCTCGTCTCCGTGGATCGCGGATCGGCTTGGATCACTTGCCCGATTGAAGATCGGCTCGGCTCCTAAAAGGTTGAAGGCTTCTCGCTTGATTGGTACTCAAGATCTTGGATTTGGAGTGGAATTAGGGTTAGGGTTTCGCACAAGCCTTGTCACTAGACTTGTGGAAGAAGATGATGAAAGAGGGAATTTTAGGAATATTAAAGATTAACCTCAACCCTTAGATCTAGGCTCCTATTTATAGATAACTAACCCTAGATCTAGGATTTCAAATTCTAAGTTTCCCTCCAAAAGTTTGTTGAGGAAATTCAAATTTCCCTCCAAAAGTTAGTTAGGGGAGAAGCTTCTAGATGTGATTAGTTAGGAGGAGCTTCTAGAAGAGGATTAATTAGGAGCTTAATTAGGATTAGCCTTCCTTAATTTTCTTTGCTGATCTGGCAGTATCTTCTGGAAAATTATGGAATTTGACATATCACAATGAACTGTGGGCCCTGAGAGAAGAATTCTTCTCTGAAACTGCAATGCTGACGTGGAAAACTAGGCGCGGATCCGCGGCACATGCAAGCTCCTGCCGCGGATCCGCGGCTAACTTGGAGTCTTGGGCCTTTGTTTCTCTGCAGTGGTCTTGGTCTGTTGTATGGGCCTTTGTCTGATATATAGAATTGTATAATTCCTCCTGAATTGCTACCAGATCTGAAATGATTTAGTTGGCGTATTTTTTATCAGCTCTTTTGCTTTTCTTCCGTATTTCCTGCACAGACTCAAGACAAGTGTTGCGCAAATACAGAAATGATGCGATGCCATGAAATGCGGTTAATTTCCTTTAAAGTGTCGGTTTAAAAGTCTAATACATGAAATCTCATATTTTGTGACAGATTTGCTAATATGTAGAATATGAATGCCGAACACTTCTAAATGTATGCAAATGTTAGGGAAATTGCCGGCTAAAATATACAATATTTTCGACTGATCACCCGCAGTCCACGTGAGGGTACCTAGACGCAAACATATAAATAGCATCGTAAACCGAATCACATACAAAAGTCAAACGATACGAAGTGCAAGCACAGGTTAAAACCTATGTCCCGTCCACACAAAAGAACCAAATACCGCTCGATATCGGCGTACAAACTCCGATGGATCGAGATAACATCATCAAACAATTTGTAGTTTTAAAACACATTACTTATATTGTAAAACATGATCAAATTCATCGAAACACTAAAATCGATCAAATCGTCCGTTTTCGAAAAACCCGAAAATGCCAATTTACCGTTTTTCATCGAAACTTGACATTTAAATGAAACCAATGGTCATAAAACTCATTAAATAGCATTACTACACTATACAAACCATTACTATATTTTTATTACACAATTTTGCATTTATTTGAAATTTCAAGTTTGCAACTTTTAACAATTTTAACATTTTCCAAGCAAAATACCACAATTCCACCTCAAAACATGATTTTGCATAAATTAATCACTTAAACCACAATTTATGATGATAATGATGTAATGAAACTATAATTATATTTTTAATCACATTTATTTAGAAATTCCTAAAATCTAGTTTACAAAATAATAGCATTTTATTACTATTTTTCCAATTATCAAAATAATATAGTGATCAAACTAGGTTTTTCATTCAATTAATATGCTAATATTCTCACTAAAATTACCATCTAATGATAACACCCTTAATAAGAATTTTATTTTACCCACAACACATTTTAGAAAAAATCTAGTTAGCTAAATAGTTTAAATTAAACAATTTCGATCAACAATTTATTATACCACAACCATGCAAGAATTTTCCACTCTAAAAGATGTTAAACTAGCTATTATAACCCTAATTAATTAACAAAAACCACCTCTTGAATTTTCAAACCCTAACTTGAATTTTAGAATTTGCAACAAGAATTAATCTAATTAATCTAATTATGCTTTAAAAGAATTATCTAATAGAAATAAAACAAAAGAGAAGGATTTATACCTCCACAACCTCATGTCCAAACTTGAAAATGAGCCTAAAAAATACATGCTTTCCCACTCCAAAATCCATATAGAGAAGAGTAGAGAATAAAGGGTATGAAATAATTAGGTTTTTGTGGAATTTAAATTGGATTTTTGTAGTATTTTTGATGATTTTTGAATAAAAAATGAGGTGGAAAATGGGGGGGGGGGCAGCCATGGTGATGGGGCGGCCGGCTACAATAAGGGGAAGAGGGAGAAACACATGAGAAATGGTGTAGAAACTTCTCCAAAATGTCATCATCTTAATGTCTTTTCATGCTTTATTCATTTTCTTTTAATTCTTTTCTAAAATAACTCAAGAAAGATCTAGAAACAAGGAAAAATTTGCAAATAAATTTTGCATGATACACACTAAATTCTAATATGCCATGGTTCATTTTTACAAATTAAAACCATTTAAATTTGTAATTTACACTAATTTAGTGTAAAAATAAAGCTTATGTTAATATTTAAAATAATTAATTTAGGAAAAATATTTTATTAAACCAAAAATTTATAAGTGGCTAAATAAACACTATTTACTAGTAATTTCATAATTAAAATAGATATTTTTAAATTTATAGTGAAAAACAATCACGGTTTGGTTTTACGAAAAATACATTTTACTTTACCGAAAATCCTAAAATTCACTTAAACATTTTTATTCATTTAATTATTTATTTAATTATTTTTAAAATGTTACACCTTCCTATGATCTATCCTCATCGATACTGGTTATGGTTTTGCCGCCACGATTGCACTGGCAGAGTGGAGCTACGGCTCGAGTTGCGTCAGCATGAGCTCGTCGTGGACAAGGACTCACCAGGGCGTGATCCCAGAGACATACGATTGCATATTAAGGAGTCGTCTTATTGTGTTTTCGCGCCATGAGCGTTGGATTGATCACTTTTACGAGATTTCCGGATGTGCTGATCGGCACCAGAGGATTGAGCCACTGATAGAGGCCAGCCAGGATGTGATGACCGTTGATATTATCGCTTATCCAGGACGATTGAGGCGTTGTTCCGCGCACAGACGAAGGAGCCAGCTGTTGCTGCGGAAGATGAGATATCGCCCAGATGATTGGAGCAACTGCAGCATGAGCATATTCTTAGAGATATGATAGTGAGTCGCTAGTCACCGAGGATTAATGACTAGGACATATGGTTCGTTCGCTTACCCCGATGCAAGGTCATCAGATAGATTGATTCCAGCTAGAGGCGACTTCACGCAGATTCGTTGAGAGTCGATTGAGACGATCGAATGTCAGGAACCTATTTTCCAAGTTTAAAGTATTCGGAAAGACATGCAAGCGATTCTATGGACCCTCTAGAAGAATGAAACCCTAACTCAACATAATGACCGTGCGAAAGACTTTGAACCCTAGGGTTTGCGGCAGTTCCGCGGCGCCATTAGTGAGGCTTGGGTTTGCCCTTCTACGGCTGGACCACCGATGCTGTGGTATGTACTCGATACTATTAAACTGTACCCGAGATGTTGAGCTCTTGGGTGATTATGAGGTTCTGACGAGTCGATCGGACGATTCGACATCATTCGGATATCATGTGATGGGACACTGCTTGGGAGACTCCAGATACGAGCGTAGCCGTTGGAGCGCAGCCTGTGTAGCCACGATGAGATGAGTCTGAATCAGTCGATATTGAAGCAGAGTGGAGTAAAGAGTTCGCATGAGATTTCGACGAGATGACGTTCCACTCCGCCGACGTTAGAGATGTCATATGCACGTTGAGGACGTGATCGGCTAGATATCTCCTACTGAGTGACGAAGATACCGAGTTCGTGATTTCGAGTCCGTGTTAGAGACTTCGGAGGGACCGTAGCCGAGGACATTGCAGTGCGCAGATAGAGACGCGATGTCGAAATGGTCGATGATACAGACAAGCGGGACAAGAAGTTCGTGCGAGATGCAGACGAGGTGGTGCTACACCCCGTTAAGATTAAAGGTCGGATATGCATACAGAGGCGCAGGGATGCGACCAGCTTCCGAGGAGATGTTGTACTAAGGGCGCAGATGTCCAGAAAGCGAGGAAAGAATACGCCAGAGTACCAGCCTCCGTACAGTTTGGCTTAGGCGAGATCAGAAGAGACCTTAAGCAGGGATTCCTTCCAGTACACTGCTGCAAGAAGATTTGCACCAGGAGCCGATGTGTGAAGTGCATTTTGAGGACCAGAGGTCGGCACCAGAGATGTGCTGCTTTACGAGCGGTCGTGAGGATTGACCGAGTGATGACCTGAAAAGTGCCAGAACGGAATCGTTCCTGTCAGCACACCTGACTGGGCCGATGAGCCGATGGATTGCGAGATTGGTAATCTACAGGAAAGATCAGGAACCAGAGGCAGAGGACGCCAGCCGCGAGCTTGAGGCAAGTGGATATCTTGCGCCGCTAGCATTGGATGTACCGGCACCTTCTCGACCTCGAAGGAGGATATACCGATGACGGTATTTATGATTTATGATTTGTGATTTTGTGATTTGATTATCACGCATCCGTCATCTTGGATTTCGGTATTTTGGGCGTTCTGTTTGCATGATTTAGTTTTGATGACTGAGTTTCATCGTATTTGTTTTCTTGCACCATGGTTGCACTTACTGGGTATTCATATTTTGTGCAGAGTTATTATTCTTGAGGTATTGATTGTGATTTCATGCCTATTTTATGCCGGTGATTTGATTTACGCTTCCAGCGTAGTTTTCATGTACTTTTAGTGTTTTGATTTCATTCGTGCACGATGGATGCACCGATTTGGATTTTCGCGCATGTTGGGCGCATGTTTTGAGATACGATTTTGGTGCACACCCGATGCACTAAATCGAAATTCTTCGTGCATGTCAGATGCACCGGATTTTTGGCTGTCTGGCACACATGTTGCCTATGACAGATGCTTCATGCACACCCGTTGCACCTAGATGTTGTTTTGTGCACCTGTTTGGCACATATATGGATTTTGATTTCCATGCGCACCAGACGCACAGGGTGGTGTTATGTGCATTTTTGGGATTTATTCCTTTTGGAGCAGTACATTTCTATGATATTTGATATTTGTTTTCATACTGAGCAGGACTAGTCAGCGGACAGTACCTGGATATATTTTACATGCATTGATAGTTCAAAAGGATTTCCAAAGAGCGAGCTATGGTCTCGATATATATATATACCTACGTGTCCGATTTGACACGAAACGTTTTAAAAATAAGGAAACCCTTCTAAATTGCTTTCAAAACGGTGGAACGTACCTATTAAACAAAGGATATATATATATATATATATATATATATATATATATATATATACGTATATAGTTATTTTCTTATGAAAAACGTCCGCCACTGTGCAGTGTTACGCGCATCGCACAGCGACTTAAAAAGATTTGCCATGCATTTACATCAGCTATTTACATGTATAGATTGGATGTCTACATGTATAGTTCTGATCTATATCATATTGGTTTTGTATTGGATTTGACAATTGTGTCTTTACCATGACTCCGATGATTGCGGGATGCTTGATGGAGTGTTGCTTTTGAGTTATCTGCTCAGTACTCGTGCGCATGCATTGCGCTATGATACGTTTTATGTATTGCTGATTTCGGAGCCCCGATGACTTGGAATTTGTATAGAAATATTTTAGTATTTGGGGGTTTAAATTTAAATTCGGGGACCGAATTTCTTTAAGGGTGGTAGATTGTAACGTTTCAAAATAATAAAATATTATTTTTGGGAATTTTTATAATTTAATATTATTTTAATGAATATTTTAATATTCTGGTATAATTAAATACAAATAAATGGGGAAAATTTTTGGAAAATTCTAAAATAGGGTATTTTATAGAATCATGCCATTTTAAAGTTTTTAAGATTAGTTATATGCTAATTTAGTGCTAATCGCGATTAAAAATCGCTAATTGGATTTTTAGCATTTTTGTACAAAAATGTGCACATATCATTTTCCACACTTGTTTTACATTTCTATTGCCATGGTTGTTCTTTTGGGTTCACTATTGGAGTGAGAAGGAAAAGAAAAGGGAAAAGAAAAGAAAAAGAAAAATTATGATGATGAGAGAGAGAGACCAAGTCAACCCCCACTTTTTGAACCATACCCATCATTTCCTCACACCCATTTCTCTCTCCCCTCTCATGGAGCTGCTGCTGCTGCTGCTCCTGCTCCTGCTCCCACATCTCCCTCCTCTTCACATCATAGATCCCTCTCATTTCCTTCACCAAAACCCCATTCCCACTTCACAAAACTTGCTCCCAAGCTCACTAGCTACACATTGAACCTACCAAGATTGGATTTGGAGGACTTTGAGCAACTCAAGAATTTTCTTGAGTTGCCAAAGGAGGTAATTTTTGCGCCCCTAGTTTAGTAATTCAATTCTTATTGCATCCATTCTAGTTTCATGTCGATATGTTGTCGTTTGGTGGATTTGTGAAACTTTAAGATAGGGTTTATGAGGGATCTGAAATTAAAGAAGAAATTGAGGATTGTGGTGACCTTAGAACCCCTTGTGTGATGCTAATTTAGACCCAAACCTGAACTAGAAACCACAATACGGATTTATGAGACGATGTCGGAGAAAAACTGTGAATCTGTGATCGTATTTAGGAATCTGCTATCACCCCGAGACCCCAAAAATAAAACTGAGTTGACAGTGAGATGTGAAGGCACCATGGAACCACCACACCAAACCCTAGCCCCCAACTCCAAAGCCCGGCCGCCAATTAATTCCTTCTGGCCGCAAATTGCGGCCAGAGCAGGAGGGAATTGCCTCGATTTTTGTGCATGGCCCTATTTCCTTTAGTCTTGACCCTGGGTATGTCTAGTTTTGACTGATTCCAGTTAGGGTAAAATCTGGGTTGATTTACTTGAGTTGGCGTATGATTTACGACTTGTTTTAGCATGGATTTTGGTATTTGGTGTTTCGTTCCTGTCGGGTGGCGTTTGGACGTCAACGACAAGTGGATATTGATCGTGTTTGCATGCGAGGTTATAGGTTTTTACCTATAGGAGTAGCGTGTGCTATTTTTGTTTTCCGATGTGATTTTCATGTGCTTTAGCGTTTTGATATACTTGTAGGTACCCTACGAGATATTGAGGCAAAGAAGATGAAGATGGCGACATCGGCACCGACACATGAGAAGCAAGGTGAGTAGATTATATCTACGGGGAGAAGTCGGGTGGATGGCGTATAGCACCCCCGCAGTCCGTGGTGATGTATACGAATACGTATACACACATATATCTATTATGTGTTGTTTAGGATTATTGGTGGTATTAATGGTGATAAGGATGTATTGGTTTAGTATAGTGCGAAACCCTAGAGTAGTGGTTGCACCCACACATACATATACACATATAGTTGCATGCATTCTTTCATTTATCTGTGCGCATATAGAGGTGTGTATATCTACACATGGGTATGGGACTATGTGTTCATATACGGGATTGAGGATGATACATGGGATTGAGTTGAGTCGATGAGGTTTGATTGAAGCCGTGAGATTCGGCGATATGACAGAGTTCGTGTTTGAGATGTGATATGATGGTAGTGATACCAGATATGTGATGAGATGAATGGAATATTGACCCGTACCCTGCTTTGGGGATGCCGTACGACGATTTACCCTACGAGCTTTATATTGGTGTTTGATCCACACTCATGACTCGAGGATGTTATAGGATATACTGTATCGTACGTGATACTATTGAGGCGAGATCACCGACTATATATATATGTATATCGACTCAGATTTAGGTGGTTTCCATACCCCTCCCGATTGACTTGATTGTTGGGTTCGTAGTTCGCATAGTTGGCGTTAGACTAGACCCGAGTCATACCTATTTCAAAACTAACGAATCGGGGATATTTTAAAGATAGGCAAAAGGGATTCTACGGATATTTTCAAGCGACGCATCTTTTCTTAAAACACCGTAGCCCTTATTTTACCAAAATCCCTGATTCGTCTTATTTCAAAAGGCTAGGTTGCATGATATCTATTGAGGCAGGTTCTCTACTGTTGCGTTGATTATTTGATTCCGCATATTCATGCTATTTGCATTGCATAGCTTGTTTTGTTGATATATTTCAGTCAAGCTGCTAGGACACCAGCACCATTTTCGATGATGCGTATGTTCCACGTACACTTGTTTGCCGGCTCACACACTTCATCATCGATAATTGTCATGTCACTACACTGTAGTACTGTTGCATTCAGTGTATGTTGCTTACATTTCTTTACATGTCGCATACATCATGCTTTCTGATTATACGCATTGAGATATGTTGTTTCCATGATATTTCTGGTTTTTGGGAACCGTGGGTGTTCCAAAAAGAGAATATGTAATTGTTTTAAAACCCGGTTACCCTTGATATGATATTTCAGTGCGTCCACCATGTGTTTTCTCGGTGCTGAGAGCGACATGTGAAACCCGATTCGAGGAGACGGATGAGGCCGATTGCGAGTACATGGTGGACCCGGTATGGTTCCCCGGGGCAAGAAATGTTTTTCGTGGAGTAGACGATGAGCCTGGCAGGGTGGCGAGTACCTACCGGTGATTGGTTGGACCTGCCGGTTATCCGGAGGATACTGACCAGAGTCGATAGATGGATATTGGCGTACTGCCGGGGCCGAGGGCCGATACCGCAGACAGAGCCCGTGGGCCGATCCGGACTGACGGAGCCCGATATATGAGGATTTACGTGCCGATACTAGGCACAGGTTTCATGATGATTTCCATGATTTTGATTATACCCTTATATTTACATACATGATGTTTTTTTCATTGGGTGACGGGTGGACGGGTTCCACGTTTATACAGACTTGATCACATACAGACTGGATTTACATGATCATACTTCATTTGTATATATAACAGGGTATGAGGACGTTGTTATATATACCCTTACACCAATACTAGTGGAATGGGACGCTAATATATGTGTATTGGCATCCATTTGATACTTCATCATATTTACTTCATGCAGACATACCTTATACTGATGACATGTTATTACCTGAGTACTTGGCACTACATACATGTTTAGATGTTACATTGCCACCTTATTATGCTTCAGACGTACTCTTGGGGCAAGAAATGTTTCTGCTTGTAGATATTTTCTACTCACGAGTTGGCAACTCACCCCCGTTGTGCCACAGTTCTTGCAGGTTTTGCCGTACAGATTCCATAGCGGTATTTCTGGCACACTGCTTCCTTATGGGTGACTTGCTTGGGTAGGTGGGTTCTTTTGTATCAGAACCGCCATTGTTCATGTATTATTCATTGTATCTAGAATTCCATCAACCAAAACTTGTATATTGTTTCAGACTTAGAAAACAGTGTTGTATTATTTCGACCTTAGAGTCGCGCTTGTAGTATTACGATTTTCTGCTGTTTTGAGTTCTTTTTGGGTTCTGATCCTCGCCCTTTGGCGTTGTATATTATTATTGCTTGCGTGGTTGTGACCGTCGATTGACGAAGAGCTAGCTCCCGCTTGGGGATGCCTTTTATCACTTCTTATATATTATTCTTGTTGTACCCCGTTCGGGGCCAGTTTTTACAAAGGAAACTCTACCGAAATTTTCAGGAAAGGTTACACATTTTAAAAATACATATTCGGCTTAGTTATTTAAAAACTTTGATTTTCGAAACATGATTTCTTTACTTCTTAAAACCAGTTTTCCTTATTTACTCTTTAAATGGTTTTAGATTTATGGGCTTTTGGCTTACTTGGATCAGATGGGGTCCTATAGACTTCATATGGTTCAAGGGCCAGTCACGTGCTCTTTCGGGTCGTGACACTTTTAAGTAACCTAGGAACTCGGCACTTAAGTATTCACCACCTCGATCAGATCTCAGTGTCTTGATACTTTTGCCGGTTTGTTTTTCCACTTCATTCTTGTATTCTTGGAATTTCTCAAAGGCCTCGGATTTATGCTTCATTCAGAAGATATATCCATGCCTAGAGAAATCATCCGTAAAAGCAATGAAGTAAGAATAACCACCTCGCGCATGCGTAGACATTGGACCGCACACGTCATTGTGTACGAGTCCCAAGAGCTCGCTTTCTTTTACTCCGTGTTCAGTAAACGGAGTCTTTGTCATCTTTCCCATGAGACAAGATTCACAAGTAGCATAAGATTGATATTCGAACGGATTCAAATATCCTTCTCCATGTAACTTAGTCAACCTTCTCTCATTGATGTGACCTAGTCTACAATGCCATAAGAAAGCCTGATTTGTTTCCGGAGACTTTCTTTTAAGTGTGTTCTGGATACTGAAAATCTGAGCTTGATTTAATAGGTATATTCCATTTTCTAATGTACCTGACCTAATCATAACTTGATTTAGGTGGATGTGAACCACATCTCTTGTAAAAGTAAAATCATATCCTTCCTTAGATAGTAAGGGTACAGATATGATATTACAAGTCGTACCTGGTACATAAAAACAGTTACGCAGAATCAATATCTGCCCAGTTGTCAGTCCAAGATGATATTCCCATACGGATTCAGCGTTCATGCTCATTCCGTTAGCAACCGTGAGGGTCATATCACCTATCCCGATAACCCTACGGTTTCTCAGAGTCTGTAATGAATTGCAGATGTGAGTTCCTGACCCGGTATGCAATACCCAGGAAGTAGGGTTAACTGACATACAGTTCTCAATAACAAACACACTTGAGGCTGAAGCCACAACATGCTTCGCATTCTGGTTACTGGCTTCTAAAGCTCTGCAATCATTCTGCCAATGTGCATTCTTGTAACAATAGGAAAGTCCCTCTTTTACTATATCCAGTCCCGAAACTTTTGACTTTCTCTTTCCTTCTCCTTCCCTGGTTTCCTTCAGGGTAGGAGGCAGAGACTCTAGAATCAAGTCAGTATTTGACTCAATTTCCAACGCGGTCTCCAGATCCTGGAGCTCATCAATACAGCTAGTCATTGTAAGGACGTTGTCCCCTACAGATGACCCGTCAGCTAACCTTGCTTGAATTAATTCGTTCGAGATTTCATATCTAGTGATATGAGATTGCTCTCCATATAAATCTTTATTATGGAGAAAGATGGAAACTAAGTCCATCTTCTCGTGCTGCTTCTGGTATATACCATCAACTGAAGCTAACATGAGGCACTTAGATTTCGCCTTATCTTTTTCCCTTGTCTGACGGATATCCATATCCGCGACAGTGGAAACTGGACCTGGGACGGCGGGATCTTGAGTAGTAATAGAGTGGTCCAGCTTGTCATAGCCAATGGACATCCGGACAGACCTTTGCCAGTCATATAAGTCAATTTGTTATCTAGATGTAACCTATGTGTAGTCACAAGGTCGCTGCAATTAAGAGAGAGAGAAGAAAATATTTTAGCATGATGCTGTTGCAAGTTTAGATTGGTTTTAAGTTTATCTAAACAGGATGGCTCCCACTATTTCTCGAATCCTTCCTCAAACCATAAAAGAAGAATTAGCCAGGACAATTCTTACCGTACAATACTTGCTTAACCGTTCTGCCAGGCCAGTGTCGATACTTCGAGGGAGGTTTTCCAGCGCTTTCGCGAAGTTCCTTAATTAAATATCCTCTTTTCTCTGGGGGCGTAACCCCGCTGACACCTTTCTAGGCACCTACTTGGTTTATAGCATTGATCGTTAAGTGACGAATCTCCTGATAAGTAGTATATACTCACAGTAGGATCGGGATCGAAAATATCATCGTATGATAATGTTGAAGGAATCCTACCAACATTCATCAAACTCCAAAATGGTTTGCATTTCTCTGCAAATTTCAGTTTCTTTAGAAATTCCCGATGTAGATTTTTGCCACATGCTCTTATGACCTTGACTTTAGTCAACAAATCATAAGTCACGTGTCAAGTTCTACCCGTCATTTTCCAGGTTAATTTGAACCCACCCGTACATACCCTTGACTTTAGTCAACAAAGTAATACGACTGTCCCAAACCAACGCATCTATCTATGCTGCATATAAATATCCAACAGCTACCAAACACTGTACCTTGACTTTAGTCAACAAACACAGCTTGAATACTATTGACTATCTATATGAAATGACGGAGGGCTACGAATGGTTTTGGCAAAACCGTGAACGTAGTGAACTTGATATAGTCGAAGGAACCTGATACCTTTTAAATGGAGTGGTTAAAGCTCCGCAATTAAAAATTCTGATCTTTTAAAATAACCGAGTGGTTTCCTTTTAAATTTGTTCCAACGATTAAACTATGGTTTATTTTCTTTGCATTATAATAATGCATCCCATCATTTATCTTATCATTGCAGAAAACAACGAAAATACCACGTCCTCTTATGCCATCCGCATTCGCCACTGGGTCCCGTCATCACCCGTTAGGTTACTTAACTAACGACAGAGCGGGGGCTGGGCTAGCGCGGGTGTAAAACATAAGTGACGTCTAATAGCTATCATATATAGATATTGTACATTCGTCAGACCCAATAATAAGCATTCCAGATCACAGATAAACTTTATTGGATATGCAAGCAATCCGCGTTTTTTTTAGCCTGCAAGGAAAGACGGATTACACAGTTGTGATGAATATCCATTACCCCACCTTAGACCCCTACGGGTACGGCAAACTACCCGGCAAGTACCAGAAGTGAAGCGGTCTGCTTCAACACTTAAAAATACCCGATAGTTTGTGCACCCCACCTTGGGTCTATCCTAGGAGCAAAAATAGTAAAAAGAAATAATACAACGGTGGGTACAACCGCAACCTGGATGTGCCCCACAAAATAATATTACAACTTATTACAATTACATCGAATGAATTAATACAATAACCCATCACAAAACCCAGCTAATCATCACAACAATCCAATACAGTTTATATACACAAACAGTTAAAAATAACATCACAGATATGTGCAACCCCCTGCCAACCGACATACTAGCAGTTAGGGGAGGTTTACGAACACATAAAGCATTACAGATAATAACCTGATTAGCAATTAACTTAGAACATCGATCGATCACCTTTATCCGTGTCTACCCCAAAAGCAAGTCAGTACAGAGGCAACCTGGGCAGTAAAAGAACATACAAGAAAACAGAAAATAACAAAATAGGATTTACTGAGCAAATCTGAGTCAACTCGGCGTTGACTCGGTGGCGGATCCTCGGCACAAGCTCTCTATTGTCGCGGATCCGCGGCCGTTTTGCCGACTCACTGACTCGTTTTTTTCCAGTATTCTTAAAATACCCTGCTGTGAATTTTAAAGCATGTCAAATAATTTTTCAGACACTATTAAAACTAACAGAAACTTAGGGTTTCGAAATTCTGTTTTCGTGTTTATCTGTCGATCGAACTTCTAATCATTTGCTAACAAGCTAGTAATGGTTTAGTTGGTTTTGATACCACTGTAAGTCCATGTCACGCACCCCACGAACTTGCGGGGAGGAGGAATATATAAAAAACGATTATCAAAGCTTCGTAACACGGACTTGAGCGCATGAATCATTTCTAAACAATTGCTAACAATCAACTAGAGGTTTAACTACTCAGATACGAAGTTATACCTCATGATACTAGTCCTTCGGGTCTTCATCGCCGTCCTCCACTCCTTGTAGGCTCCTTGGAACATTGGCACCTCAACGGCCTCCTCGAATCAAAGACGATCCACCCGAAAGCTCCTACGCCAAGCTTAATCTCAAACTTGAGATAACTTGGTTACTTAAAGTTCTAATCTAAGCTACCTAGGGGATATAGAGTGAGGTTATGGATGTATTAGTCTAGCTAACCCTTGATCTCAACACATGAGAGGCTAGGGTTAGGGTTTGAAGAGAGAGTGAGCTTGAGGAGAGAGAAGGTGAAGATGATAATGAAATGAATAATGAACTCATATGAATATATAAACCATAACAATTAATCAAATAAATAATATAAATGATTTATCATCATGGTTAGATTCATTCTCCTAGTGTGATTCATCATATGACTCATTAACTCATTAATGAATCATTTAATGCAAAGGATGAATCACACAAATGAGTCATTAAGCAATTAATGCTCATGCTACCTTAACCCCTTAGTCACCACTCCTCTAGAAGCTTCCCGACAAATTACGAGAACGCCCCTCCAATCCGTGAAAACACGGAAAAACTTTAGACTGTATAAATCCAATAACCCGATACTAGAATCTGGCTTAAACCAAAGCCGACTAGTAAAAACTGTCCGAAAAGTCGTACGTACGTAAACACACGTATGCGTCCGAACACTTGTCGTAAAACCATACGACTTCTATATCGTTTCGCCTGGAGCAGGGAAACTCTCTGTGTGGGACTCTAAAGACTCGACACTACGCTGGCAGTGGGTTTAACCACAGACTGCAAGCGGCACTAGCTGTACGTAACGGTCCCCAGGTAGATGTCGATAAGAAGGCCGATGAGGAAAACCATCCGAACCCCTACTGAGCCTGATGTGACAATCTCCGTACAGTTCGGTCTGTTCGTCTAAGACTATCGCATATCAAGCCTAGGGGGCGGCAAGCGTCAGTCCCCTAATAGCGGTATAAGTCGTGTCGGAGCGAAGCCCATTACACCCTGAGAAGCTACTGGAACCTACCAGTATATCTCGCTTGCCCTGGCCAGGGACTTTGCGTAATGGCTCTCTGACACAGCACGATATCATCTCCCAATATCGGGAGAGATGAATCCTATCTAACCACTACCGCCTCCAAGTGCTCGGGACTGCACCCAACTGCTACCTGTTTGTACGACTCCTTTGAGCCGTGGTAGGATAGCAATCTAAGAACAGTGGAACACATTCAAGGCGAAGTAGCTGTGTCAAGTCTGAGGACTATGCTGTACTCATGTCACCTGGGAACTGTTAACTGACAACGGGTATAATAACAACCAATCAGTTCCCCTGCGAGTCCTGTCCGGTGTACCCGTAACCTAACGAGCACCTGCATACTATCTCCAGTACGACGTACTGATGGCTGTGGGACAGACCATCTCCCCAACTGGGATGAGAAGCGTACACACTTAGTCTACTCCGGAATATCGATGCCCTATCTCGATAATCCAATGACCAGGGACCTGTATAGGATGTTGCTTACAGACTACCCAGCCCCCACTAGTGTGACTGCCATCACGACGCTGGTAATCAAGCAAAGATCCTATGGGCTCTACTAATATGTATAAGTGATACATTACAAGAAACATATGCACATATTAAAGTAGACACAAACCAAGTAGCATACTACTATTTTTAGTAAGACTGTATATATAACTGTGAATATCCCAAGCTTCCATTAAGTAATATACAATCTAGTATGATACAATAATGGCCCCTAGGGCATATACACTAACAGGGCGGTGGCAGGTCTAACAATCCATTGGTGTTATATCACCTAAGATAATATACAGGTGCTCAATGGAGGTGAGTACACTGTATGGACTCGCCGAGAACTTCTAGATGCTATTTTATCTATTGTCAGATGGAAGTTCTCGAGTCGCATTAGTACAGGTTAGTCTTTTGACCTCAAATCGTCATTTGTCTCGTATGAGTTCCCACTTTACTTTGATTACTACCTTACCACGGCTCAAAAGAGTCGTGCAAATAGGTTTTAGTTTTGTATAGTCCCGAGCCATACGGAGGCAGTGAGCGATTGTCGGGGATTCATCTCTCTTGATATTAGGAGTCGATGTTATGCTATGTTCGATTGGCTATCAACATAAATCCGTTGCCACGTTCAGTGTACCCAGTCTCCACTGAGCAGCCATATACCATCTTTGATGTCAAACACCAATGGATGTTGGATCATCCATCGCCCATCATATGGGTCACGAAGCATATACGCTAGTCTAGTCTGGAGTATCGATGCCCTGTCTCAATACTCCCTCGACTAGGAACAGTTATAGGATGTACTTGTGGACTACTCTGGCCCCATTAGTATGATCTCCATCATACTCCTAGTAGTCCAGTACACATCCTAACGGCCTTATCATCATGTGAGAGCAAGACAGTATCACAATACAAGTCTACATGTTAAGACAAAGAGCAACTAGATAGCATACTATCGTGTCGAGCAAGAAAGTCCTCTCTATATATATCCAAGCATCCTCTATAATATACACCATATGTACAATAATGGCCACTAGGGCATATGCATAACTAACACTCGGTTGGTGATGAGCTTGACTCCGACACGACTTATCGGGTTATTAGTGGTCTGACGTTTCCACTCGCTAGACCCGGTATGAGATACTCTCAGACGAAGAGACCGGACTGTATGGAGATTGTCACATTCAGGCTCCGTAGAGTACGGACGAACTTGATTTTCAACCTCCCTTTCGACAGATATCTAGGTACCCGTTGCGTACAGCTAGTGCCACTGACATACTTTTGGTTTCTGGATTTATCTAGTAAATCACTGCTGGCGTATTGTCGAGTCTTTAGAGTCCCACACAGAGGGTTTTCCCGGTTCAGGCGATATGATATAGATGACGTATATTGGTGCATACATGGTGTTCAATTAAATACGTGTACAAGATACACGGACTTTAATCGAACGAATGATAATTTTAGCGGCTTAGGATTAAGCCGGATTATTAAATCAGGTTTTGATTTAATAATTTATATATATATATATATATATATATGCATATTTTAGTATTATTGTTCACTATTCATTTTCTTTCTCTTGTATATTCGTATTTTTTGTACGAATATGCGTATATGTATTTCGGTATGTATACCGGGTTGTATTCCGTATTTATACAGAATTTGTTCTAGAAGATGGACACTTCATTTCTTGATTTTTCTTTTATAGAAAATCAAAAAAGAAGTGGAGGATGAGGTGTTTTTGTAGCATGGTAGAGAGGTATAGGTTGATTATTATATAGTATTTTCATTTGTGAATATTATTCTTGGATGGTTGCTAAATAATCAAGCCATTCTCTTTTTTATGCTTGCTAGTTTTGTTCTTCACACAAAAAAGACAAAGCCATTTTTCCATGGCTTCTACTTCTGCACATCATCCTCCTTCTAGGTACCACTTTTGTTCTTAGAAAAGTGAGAAAAAGATAGTGAAAATATACATACATCCCCACTCTCCATTCGTAGCAAGCTAGGAACGTTGGTCGCTTCTTTAAGTGAAGCCGGAGCATGGATCGGTTTGTTGGGTTTCGCCGACGCCCTGGCCATCTACCGTGGCCGATGCGGAGCAAAAACTGGCGTTCAAAAATTTTGGCGCAAACAAAACCCGCCCCAAGATCTGTTAGTTGTATGTATACCCTAGAGGCTATTATTGTACATGAGATGTATATTATAGTGGATGCTTGGACATATATAAGAAGGACTTTCTTGCTCGACATGATAGTACGCTATCTGGTTGCTCTTTATCTTAACATGTACACTTGTTGTCTCTCTATTACATGTTGATAAAGCCCTTAGGATGTGTACTTGACTACCAGGATTATGATGCAGATCATACTAGTAGGGCTTGGGTAGTTCATAAGTTCATCCTACAATGTTCCTAGAAGTGGGAATATCGAGACGGGGCATCGATATTCCAGGGTAGACTAGCGTATATCTTCTCGACCCATGAGATGGGCGAAGGATGATCCTATATCCATTGGTGTTTGACATTAGAGTTAGTAAACGGGTGCTCAGTTGAGACTGGGTACACTGAACGGACTCGCCGAGAACTCCTAGATGGTATTATACCTCACGTCAGATAGCAGTTCTCTGGTGACACTGTTACAGGTTAGTCTGTTGAACCGAGATCGTCATAGAGTCTTGTGTGTTTCCCACTATGCTTTGATTTCCACCCTACCACGGCTCTACTTAGTCGTGCAAACAGGTGGTTTTTGGGTACAGTCCCGAGTCACATGGAGGCAATGAGCGATAGGAGGGGATTCGTTTCTCCTGGTATTGGGGGTTGATGTTGCGCTATACTCGATTGGCCATAACTGAAATCCCTGGCCAGGGTAGATGTGGTTTACTGATAAGTGTTATCAGTTGTTTCTCGCCCGTTATGGACCTTACATCGGCATAACTTATCAAGCTTTTGGGGTCTGACGTTTAACACCCCTAGGCGAGATATGCGACATATCAGACGATGAGTCCGGACTGTACGGTAGTGTTACAGATTGGATTCGCAGGAGTATGAGCAGGCTTTCTTGTTGATCTTATGATCGCTCAATACCCGGGTGGCCGTTACGTTTAGCAGGCCTCTTGCGGCTTGTGGGTGTATGATATGATCATCACCTACTTCCGGCGTATTTACAAGTCTTTAGAGTCTTACACAGAGGTTTCCAGGCTCAGCTGAAACGGAGTAGGAGCACATATGTGATATGTGCAGGACCGAGATTAATACGTGTATGTTATACCGTATTCTATTCTTGCGATTTGCGTCATCGGTTGGTTATATGTGATATAGCCAGGTTATCGGATCAAGTGTTGATTTAATAAAATGATACACATGATATTAGTCGGTTTTATGTGATATAGCCGGAATATTAAATTAGGTGTTGATTTAATAATCTAATGAATAATTATATATTTGATATATTAATTTACATTAACTAGTATTAGCTGACTTAAGATTTCTTTTCTCACTTTATTGTGCTTTAGTATATATGTGATATATATTAGTGTACATTAGTTTGTATCATGATTGATGATACATGCGAACATGGGTGTGTGTGTGTGACTTACACAATAATTATGATAATGGTAAGGATTTTTTTTATTTTAGTAATTCAAAATTAGTGGTTTTTTGTCATGGCTTATAAGCTTGTGGAAGCTTGTAGATCATTTGACATAGTCCACTAACTTTGTCTTATTCAAGATATTTATTAACCAAACCATTATCTTAAACCATGGTTATGTCTCTACATTGATTAATATATGATATTAACTCACCCATGGTGTTGGATATAGTTCCCTCAAAGTCAATTATTGAATGGTATTATACCTAGCGTCAGATAGCAGTTCCCTGGTGACATGCGTACATGTTAGTTCATCGACCTGAGGTCGTCATTTGTCTCGTGTGAGTTCCCACTGTGCTTTGATTTCTACCCTACCACGGCTCAAAGGAGTCGTGCAAACAGGTCTTTTTTAGGTACAGTCCCGAGCCACATGGAGGCAGGTGAGCGGATCGGCAGGGAATTCGTCTCTCCCGATATTGGGGGTGAGATCGCGCTGTGTCTTGGAAAGCCATTACACCAAGTCCTTGGCCAAGGCAGGTGAGAATTACTGGTAAGTATTCCAGTAGTTTCTCGGGGTGTTCAGGGCTTGTCTCCGACACCACTTATACCGCTATTAGGGGTCTGACGTTACCAGCCACCTAGGCCCGATATGCGATACTCATAGACGAACGGACCGGACTGTATGTATATTGTCACTGTTAGGCTCAGTAGGGTTCCAGGATGAGTTCGCTCATCGGCTTCCCTTGAGGTCAGTACATGGGCAGCCGTTACGCACTGCTGGTGCCGCTGACGTGCTTGTGGTTAAACCCACTGCCAGGTAACTGATGAGTCACTAGAGTCCCCCACAGATAGTTTCCTAAGTTCGGGCGAAACGTTGTAGAGGTCGTATGGTTTTATGGCAGGGTTCGGAAAATGCACGTGCGTTTACGCACGTGTCATATTTCGGGCAGATAATACTGGTGGACTTTGGTTTAAGCCGGATCTATGTATTATACTATATAGATATAATATCTTTGTCTCAGTTGCACTTGTATTCGGTCGTAATACAAATACGGGTATGTTTATACTGTTACAGGGTTATCCTGAAATTCGTTTCGGGATCGCTTTTCTAATTTGCTAGTTTTCTATCATCCGTCTTAAACATTCGGTTTAATATGGATTTATCTTTTCTTGAGGATGAGTCATGAGGGTAAGTCTTGAGTGGAAGCTTCTAGAGGTGACTAGGTTTAGTGAGTCATTCATTGTATTAATGGTTTTGATGAGGTGTATTTGTGAGTCACCATTTTCCATTAATGTGTTTTGTTCTTGCTAAGATATTTCTTCTTGATCAATTGTGACAAGCTTTTCTAATGGTCACCACTTGCTCCTACCCTCACCTCCCTGCTCTCATTTATAGTGGCCGGCCAATTCATTTGGAAGACAAGGGGTTGAAAAAAATAGATGATAGATTTGGTTCATCGATATTTCATAAGCTCATTTTCTCATCACTTGATTCAAAAGGCAACTTCATTAACCGTTCATCCATGGCTTAGGATGAAGCGAGACAAAGTGTTCTAGTCATTCTCTACATCAATCTTGGACATGTCGGCTAGCAAACTTCATGTCCAAGTTGCCTCGGTTCAGAGGCGGGAGCCCGTATAATGATCCGTAGATGTGGTGCCACCTTGACGAGGAGCCAGGAGATCGGAGCAGCCGAAACGGAGCGTGGGATGATGGTTAAAGACCGAAGGACTCGGATCATTCGGTATAGCCTTTCTACCCACTTTGTAGTTTGTTAGTTTAGCGTTAATGGAAGATCCGGGTTATAGTATGCGATAGCGCCAGTTATAAAAGTTTTTGTTCCGCGTTTGGCGTCTGAAAGACGGCCGGGGCACTACCGTAGACTTACATAGTATCAGAGCCACGCCATTAAGCTTTACTAACTTGTTCTAACGCTATTAAAACAACGATCGAACGGAATTTCGAAAACCGCAATTTTTATGATAAAGTTTCTGTCGATTTTTAAAACAGGTCTAAATTTTTTTTTGAGCATCTCAGAAAATCGCGCAGGCTTTTTAAAGAACACAGTAGAAATTTGATCCCCTGATTCGACCGTACGCCCGCGGAACCGCCGCATAAGTCAAGCTTTGGCCGCTGATCCACGGCCGTCTTGGTGCTTTAGTGGGCCAAATTTCTTCTGGGGCTTCTTCATAGAGAATTGTGGTTTCTGGAATATTTCTTTTGGGCCCAGATTTTGTTACTGTACTGCAGATGTACGTGGGGCCCACTTCGGGAAGTTTTGACGATCGAAATTTTAAACTTGTTAGTTTACAGTACTTACATTATATCTCCGACCGTGAATGTCATTCGAGCGGTAAATTGCGTCTAATTGCTATAGTCCTTTTAGACGGATTTGCGAATGTGACATTCGCGTTGATGTTCTGTGTTGTGCTGTGATTTTGCGGATTTGTCATGGTGGATAGCAGTGTCCAATGTTAGTGCAATTTGGATTTATTTGTACATTTGATATTGCGGGGCGAGCGTCCAACATGTGGACTGCCGTCACTGCCTGTTTATATAATATTCTTTTGGGGCACGACCGGGCTGAGTTCGATGTACCCGTTGTACATATTTTTCATTTCTGTATTAGGTTTTACCCCGCGACGGAGTGCACGGATAGCCGGGTTCTGGAGGGCAACGGGTTCGCATCTCATGGCTTTGAGAGGCAGAGGGGTCTCACTCTAGAATTGGCAGACTAATCTCCGCACTCGTAGGGGGTACAGGTTGACCCAAGGAGGGGTGCTCAAGTTACCGGATTCCGTGAAGTGCAGGGTGGTCCATTCACTTTGTTGTAGGGGCTGCCTCGCTTTAGGTTTTGGCGGGTAACTTGCCGCACCCGTAGGGGTCTAGGTTTTATTGCACAGGCTATCCACACGACCAGGGGAACATCGGGTTTCAGCAGCGGCTCTGTGAAACCCGGGATCCCAGATTATCTGTATTAATCTGTGATGCTTATTACTTTTCTGTAATATTGTATATTATCACGCCTGGAGTGATTATTGTATATTGGTATATATACTAGTAGATGTTGTATATGTTTTGCTCCCGCGCTAGTCTAGTCCCCGCTCTGTCGTTAGTTAAGTAACCTAACGGGTAATGACGGGACCCAGTGACAAATGCGGATGGCATATACGTACATTTCATTTTCGTTCTTTTCTGGTGTGATTAATTGATGGGACTGCGTTGATTATGATCAATGCAAAGGAAAACAAACCCGTTTGGATGTTGTTGGAACAGTTTTAAAAAGTGTTATTACAAAGGCATTTTCTTTTGTTTTGCATAGTGGTATTCAGTTGGAATATCCTACACCTCATTCGACGAGGCAAGGGCCGAGATCCCTTCACCGGGAGTAACCCCTTGGGCAGACGTTTGCATCAGGGTAATAACTTCACTATAGTCGATTACATGTTGCTTTTCATAGCAGTATTCAACTGGAATACCCTGCACCTCATTCCACGAGGAAAGAGCCGAGATCCCTTCACCGGGAGTTACCTCTTTAGCAAAGGTTTTCGCCGCTATATTTTTACAAAAAGCTATCAGGTTCCTTCAACGAGATCAAGTTCATTACGTTAAAGGTTTTTCGCAAAAAACCAGCCGTAGCCCTCTGTCATTTCTTTTGGGTATTCAGTAGTATTCAAGCTATGTATTTTGACCAAAGCCAAGGCATAGTGTTTGGTAGCTGCTAGGTATTCATTTGTTGCATAGATAGATGAGTTGGTTTGGGACAGTCGTTCTGCCATTTGGCCAAAGTCAGGGGCATGTGCGGATGGGTTCAAATTGACAAGATAATGATGGGTAGAACTTGGCATGCGACTTATGGCATTCTGGCCAAAGTCAAGGTCATAAGAGAATGGGGCAAAAATCATATCGGGTGTTTCTAAAGAAACTGAAACTTGCCAAGCTTGCGCATACCTTCTGGAGTGTGATAACATGAGTGGATTCCGTCACGTTATCATGCGATGGGAGTTGGATCCCGATTCCCATTGATGAGTTGGTTTACTCTTCGGGTGATCCCGATTGATTCTCCTTTCAGGTTTGGAGAAGAATTTGACAGTACAGTGGGAAGTTTCCTGATTAAATAAAGTGATAACCATTCTGATCTAGGTTAGAGGGCATGCAAAGTGTATCTTTTCTCTCTCTTTTGCGGCGAACTTTGACCGACCCTAGAATATGACTCAGTGACCAAGTTGACCGAACCTTCTTAAAATACTGGTTTTTGGATTGTCCGAGTTGCATAAGTCATTGCCACTTCTTCTTTTACCCTTTGAATATCTCAGAACACCTCGTATCACTACGAACATCCACTTCCATTGGATAGATCCATTGTATGGTTATATACGAACTCGAAGGGACTTCTTCGAGGATGGATCCAGGTTCAGGAGAAATTGAATTGGTTTATTCAGTTGTCTTTTATTATCACCTTCTCTCAGGTTGCGAGGGCTCCTTGGTTTAGGAGAGTACACCTATTACGCTTATTGGATAGTCTTCTTCCAAACCATAGGCAGGTGCCAAAAGGTAGGGAATGAAGAAAACCAATTAGCCTAAGTAGGGTGTACAGAAGTAAATACGTAAAGACAAAATAAAGGGATTAGAAAGAGGGCAAAGTAAATTGCGACTGCTATCATTCACGACCAAACTGCGTAGTTCATCGCCACTCCTATTTCACCTTTGCTTTTTTCCCCAGTTTGGGAGAAATAGAATAAGGTATTATTCAGTTGTCTTTTATCATCACCTTCTCTCAAGTTGCGAGTACTCCTTGGTTTAGGAGGGTACACCTATTACGCTTATTGGACAGTCTTCTTGTAAACCATAGGCTGGTGCCGAACGGTAGGGAAGGAAGAAAACAACTTAGCCTAAAAGGGTGTGCAGAAGGTAATGAATAAAGACAAATAAAGGGATTTGGAGAGATGGCAAAGAAATATACGGTTATAGTCATGAATTGGATTATGGAAGAGGCATTACTAGGAATACCAGGATACCCCTACGAAACATTTTCATGTTTCAGTTTCACTGTGCATTGTTGAAGGAAAACTGATTTCCCGATTAGATACTTACTCCACGGTATGTATTTACCAGGAATGATTCTCACATCTGTATGGTTTTACAGATGATGAGTGGGAGTAAGTTATTGGAAATTAGGTGATCATCCCCATTATATCGGAATTCGTTGTAATTGGTGATATTTGAGGAAATCGTCTGGGTTTTTGCCGGACGGCATGTATTTGGTTTTGAGTATAGGTTGCTGTGCACCAATTTCAAAATGATATATCTGTACGTTTATTTTTATAAAGTGAGATATAACTTTTTGATATTATGTCGATGCCATTTACCTATATCAGTTGGCGATTGGATAAGGAGCGTTGAACAGCGGATTAGTTCTTAACCATAAGTACAGTTTTCAACCTACGATGCATAGGTTTTGGAGTTATTCAAACTCAGCGTACTTATACAGAGTATTGTATGTTGTCCAGTGTCCATCAGGATAAAGGGATTGGTCCTCGTACTATGTTCTGTTTACTTGTGACTTCTCAAGATTTTAGACAAGTGTTTCGTAGAAATACAAGGTCTAAGTTTTGAGAAGTTATGGGTATAGGAATAAAGTAGAGAACCAGATGTCGCAAGTATCGGGATTCTTCAAAGAGATCAAAGATGTAGATACTTGTGATTGGTATTCAGTTAATAGTAATGGTTTTGAGAAACTTGTTTCTCTTTCAGGTTACTCATAATTGGATGCATTCCTAAGTTGAGTAATGCTGATTAACCTCTCTCTATTAAGTTGATATGCACTGTTAACAGCTGCATGATTTGAATCTGGTTCCAATTAAATAAGTGCCAAATTTTCTATATTGGATAAAGAATGGTTCATATCTTAACGATGTTAAGGTACGGGGAGTTGTCCGGCTTGTGCTTAAAACCAGACTCTGGATAACTCAGGGCACGTTTCTGTAAAGGCGGCTTGTGGGTTGGCCCAGACTATGACGAGGGTTTACTTTCTACCATCTGGAAGATCAATAGTGATATTGTTCTTGACTCGCCACAGTTTTAGTAAAATGGATTTTTTCAGAAAAAAGTAGTGGGAGTATGGTAGAACTGGAAGTGATTCCAGAACTGCAAACGATTACGGAAAATTTAATAGGACCTAAAGATTCTATCAGGTTAGACATTCCATTAGCCACTCCGCAGATATGGTGGGTAACCTCAGGCACCCAAGAGGTACTCCGGTAGCCTCAAGGACGGTGACCGGGAGGTTCTTGTTTATCCAGACTTGACACTACTGTTGTTCCAGGCTATGAGACCCGGCAGGAGGTTAAGTATAGCGTCGTTCTAAACTAGCTTTAGAAATGCACGTATATATTATTCTGCCAGATGGTTGTTGTGGTCAGTGGGAGCAGCGGAAGCATAGTGGGCAAGTAGCTTATGTCTATTTATAGACTTGAGTAGATATAGCGGAGATAGATCATCTAATTTTGATGTGACAGTCATGGTTTTGACTTCATCAGAATAGGGGATGGATCTGTTAAGAAGGTAGTAGGGTGTGATGTCCTGGTATTTGGATGACACACACAGAGTAGGAAGTTAAATTCCTATACTACGATCGGCTATACTGTGATCGTCACACAGTTGTTTCTCCACAAAGGATATGGATATAATATCTGACATTTTGGTTACTAGATCTATGGTTTTAGATCTAGATTTGGGTAGTTTCCCAATATGGGTACTTTGGCAGTATTCTAATAGTTTTTAGAATAGATGACTCCTAGCATGGTGGTGTACCTGCAGGTGATGGAGTCACCCTCTCTAAAGGTGTCTTACAGACTAAAGGGGAGAGGGATGTGCATGATTGGAAGATCACTTGCTTAGGCAATTGAGTCAATCGTGAGATGTCAAGTACCACACCAGGTGTTGTTTTTCCACTAGATGCGATGAGTTTATATTAATCCAATCATGAAGAAACATAAGGAAGCAGTTTTAGAACATAAGTGGATGTTCTACGGATTTGATGACGGCAGCCTCCTTCGGGAGACGGTTATCATTCCAGGCTTCAATGGTGACAAGGATGACAGAGTGATTGTCAGAGTTATAATTTTCCCTCTGACGAGGGACAGTATTATGGACAGTTGGTGCAAGAGAAAACTGTGGGAGGCAAGGTGCAGGATACTGATTAGGTTCAGTTATCGATACAGTCTAAGAAGTTTGGATTTGGAGTTCATTTATGAACAAGCTCCCATCAGATATCCAGATATATTCTAAGACAGGTATTACTCAATTCGGGAGATGGCTTTCTCCGCGAACTTGAGATTAAGAGAGGCATAGAAAGAAACATCAGGGCGGATCCACTCACTGAGGCTATTTCTCGAACACAAGAGTTTTACAAATGAGCTTTGTGAAACTGATTAGTAGAGGAGTTGGGTGTTCGGTATCACACGGGCTGTGAGTATGCGACATCGCAAAAATTAGCCTTAAGTGCAAGTGGAAGATTGTTGGATATAGTGTCCTCAAAGTCAATTATTGGATCGTAGGTACGTGATTGCAATGATTGAGGAGGACCTATACCGGTAGTACTGTCTTACTCGAGATGATAGTATGCTATCTGGTTTGCCTTTATCAGTCGTGTACAGGTTCAGGTGACTGATCAATACCACACGTTGATAGAGCCCTTAGGATCTTGCTTGACTACCAACAATATGATGGCGATCATATACGTGAGAGTTGGGTAGTCTATAAGCACATCCTTAAAAGTGGTCCCTAGTCGTGGGAGTTTCGATACAGGGCATCGATACTCTGGAGTAGACTAGTGTATACTGTCGAGACCCGACGAGGGGCGGTGGCCGGTCTCATAAGCTACTGGTGTCAGTTGGATCACCTAAGATGTATACAGGTGCTCATTGGGTTATGAGTACACTGGACAGGACTTGCCGGGTATCTGCTAGTTGGTATTATACCTAGCGTCAGATAGCAGTTCCCTGGTGACATGTGTACAGGTTAGTTCATCGACCTGAGGTCATCATTTGTCTCGTGTGAGTTCCCACTGTGCTTTGATTTCTACCCTACCACGACTCAAAGGAGTCGTGCAAACAGGTCTTTTTTGGGTACAGTCCCGAGCCACATGGAGGCAGGTGAGCGGATAGGCAGGGGATTCGTCTCTCCCGGTATTGGGGGTGAGATCGCGCTATGTCTAGGGAAGCCATTACACCAAGTCCTTGGCCAAGGCAGGTGAGAATTACTGGTAAGTATTCCAGTAGTTTCTCAGGGTGTTCAGGGCTTATCTCCGACACTATTTATACAACTATTAGGGGTCTGACGTTACCAGCCGCCTTGGCCCGATATGCGATACTCATAGACGAACGGACCGGACTGTATGTATATTGTCACTGTTAGGCTTAGTAGGGTTCCACGATGAGTTCGCTCATCGGCTTCCCTTGAGGTTAGTATATAGGCAGCCGTTACACACTGCTGGTGCCGCTAACGTGCTTGTGGTTAAACCCACTGCCAGGGTACTGATGATTCATTAGAGTCCCCCACAGATAGTTTTCCAAGTTCGGGCGAAACGTTGTAGAGGCCGTATGGTTTTATGGCGGGGTTCGGAAAATGCACGTGCGTTTACGCACGTGTCATATTTCGGGCAGATAATACTGGTGGGCTTTGGATTAAGCCGGATCCATGTATTATACTATGTAGATATAATATCTTTGTCTCAGTTGCATTTGTATTCGGTTGTAATACAAATGCGGGTATGTTTATACTGTTACGGGATTATCCTGAAATTCGTTTCGGGATCGCTTTTCGAAGTTGCCAGTTTTCCATCACCCGTCTTAAACATTCGGTTTAATGCGGATTTATCTTTTCTTGAGGGTGAGTCATGAGGGTGAGTCATGAGTGGAAGCTTCTAGAGGTGACTAGGTTTAGTGAGTCATTCATTATATTAATGGTTTTGATGAGGTGTATTTGTAAGTCACCCTTTTCCATTAATGTGTTTTGTTCTTGCTAAGATATTTCTTCTTGATCTTTCGTGAGAAGCTTTTCTAATGGTCATCACTTGCTCCTACCCTCACCTCCCTCCTCTCATTTATAGTGGCCGGCCAATTCATTTGGAAACCAAGGGGTTGAAAAAATAGATGATAGATTTGGTTCATGGATATTTCATAAGCTCATTTTCTCATCACTTGATTCAAAAGGCAATTTCATTAACCGTTCATCCATGGCTTTGGATGTAGCGAGACAAAGTGTTCTACTCATTCTCCACATCAATCTTGGACATGTCGGCTAGCAAACTTCATGTCCGAGTTGCCTCGGTTCAGAGGCGGGAGCCCGTATAAAGATCCATAGATGTGGTGCCACCTCGACGAGGAGCCAGGAGATCGGAGCAGCTGTAACGGAGCTTGGGATGATGGTTAAAGACCGAATGACTCGGATCGTTCGGTATAGCCTTTCTACACACTTTGTTGTTTGTTAGTTTAGAGTTAATGGCAGATCCGGGTTATAGTATGCGATAGCGCCAGTTATAATGTTTTTGTTCCGCGTTTGGCGTCTGAAAGACGGCCGGGGCCCTACCGTAGACTTACACTTGGTTGCTATTCTCACCTAATTAGTTTTCATTCTTCACTTGATTTTATTCTTGGGAGTTTTTCTTCATCTTCTTCCTCTAGCTCTCTTGATCTTGAGATGGTGAGAAAATATTGTGAGAAAATAAAATCTAAAGTGAGCCCATTTCCTACTTCATCATCCTCTACTCCTTGCCATTTAGTTTCTGGTGTTCTCTTCACAAAGTTCATCAACTAGTGAAGAGGTATCTTGGGTTTGAGTCTCCTCGACGTAGATCATCTTCGGCCTCGAAGATTTCGAGCAAGGTTGTTCATTTCTCCAAGGGAACCCATAGTAGAGTTCGAGAGATCTTTACTCGCAGCGAAGGGACTACTACACGGAGGTTTAGAAGTGAAGGACCGGTCTACAAAGGTTGTATTCCTTGTTCACTTAGTGTAATGTTAGATTACATGTTTTATTTTGTCTGTTTACTCTTGCTAGATCCAAGGTTATGGTTCTTTAGCACTCTTGAAAAATTTAAATTGGCTTGCTTGATGGCTTGAAAACCCAGTTGGGTGCTAAGGAATCCCAACAGTGGTATCAGAGCCGGGCTAGAATATTAGACGTTGCTTGTTAGATTACGAAACCGAAACTACTTCGAAACAAGAAACAACATGACCCAGTTTCTGTCGAGTTTTAAAGTCCTCAAAAAAAATTTAAAACAAGTGCAGAATATTTTATGGGATATGGCATGAACACAAAAGAAATTTGAGCCCATTTCTTTGCAAAATGGCCGGCCACTTCCTCACTAAAACCGGCCAGCTCGGCCCCATCAGGGAGTTTTGGCTTAAATTTTTTAGTATGTTCCAGGGTCTGGGTTTTGGTGTTTCAGGTGTTATTTTTTTTTCCTAAGATTTCATGTGATGCAGTCTTACAGTATAGGCAACTCAGAGTGTTTCGTATTCGTAGTTTAACATTCATTTCGGGTTTTCACATGTTATCTAGCCGAAGTTAAAAAGTTCGATCGAATATCAAAAACCCATTTTTCCAAGTTTAAGGTATTCGGAAAATCATGCAAGAGATTCTGTGGACCATCAAGAAGAATGAAACCCTAACTCGATATAATGACCATGGAACCGCTATGAACCTTAGGGTTTGTGGCAGTTCCGCGGTACCACTAATGAGGCTTGGGTTTTCCCTTCTACGGTTGGTCCGTAGATGCTGAGGCATGTTCTGGGTATTTTTAAACTTTGCTCAAGTGTTAAGCTCTCGGGGAATTGTGGGACTTTGATTAGTCGATCGAAAAGTTTAACGTCGTCCGGATATTTGTGATGGAATACAATACTTGGAATCCACAATATTTGAATTTTATAAATCTAGCAATTTAGTCTCATTTGATCGGTTGCCACAGGATTTTGATGTGATCAAAAGTCTGTCGCAGTGACGTAGCATACGCGGATACTCGCTGGGTAACCTTACTAGATTGCCACGCCCCATAGCCCAGACCAAGTGACTGTATGTAACATTTCAGAAAAATAAAATATTATTTTTGGGAATTAAATAATCAAATAATAAATATTATGAATATTTTAATGGCTGGAGATTTGTTTTAATGTTATGGTATGATCATATACCGATAGATTGGAAAATATTGGAAAATTTCATGTGAATGTTGATTTTAAAAGGATATTATATGATTTAGACACTTTATAAATCTTATACAATAAATTATGTTCAAGTTTACGTCTAAGCTTGATTAATAATCACTAGTCGTGCTTCAAGACTAGTTAGGCATATGACATGCACCATGTCATATTTCAAAACACATTTTTTTTCAATTTCTATGAACCATGGCATTTTGTTTTTCTTTTATAAGGATATGGGTTTTATTTGTTTTTTTGGTTTAAAAAGAAAAGGATAAAGAAAAGAAAAAGGAAACGAATAATGAAAGGAGGTACGGGCAAGAAAGAGAAGAGAGAGAGAGGTGAGGGGTTCATTGACCATGGCTCATATTCTTCATTTCCTTCATTCTTCTTCTTCTTCCTCCATCTCCTTGGGTGCCCTCTCCCTCCACCTCCTCCACCTCCTCACAACACCACTAAAACCACCTCAAAACACCTTCTTGCCTTCATAAAAAATGTGCACCACCTCACAAGAAACCCTTTGGATCAACCAAGTTGCCATTTTTGAGACTTTGGCAAAATTCTTGAGTTGCCAAATGAGATGATTCTTTCACCATTAGTATAGTAAGTAAATTACTTTTACTTATATGTTAGTTTGGAATTGGTTAAGAGGGATTGGCCTGCTTTGAAAATTCTAAGAAGATGTTTAGGGGATTTTGAGTAGTGAAGATGCAATTGAGGTGTAATTAGTGTCTACAACCCCATTTAGTGTTAAGACCCGGCACCAAATAAATTCTAGAACCCAAGACTTGAACTTTAGGAACTTCCGTATCGGTTTTGTGAGATTTTGAGGACTACAGGATATCTGGAGCAATCCGAGACCTTTTCAGGAAAAACTAGCAACCATATTGACCTAGAATTAACACTAGGAGACCACCCTGATAATACGATACCGTTTCACCATAAGAAAACCGAGCTCACCATTTTCTGGGGTAATGTGGCCGGCCAAGTTGTGGAAATTGGTGTTGGAATTGGTTCTGTAGCTCATATTCCCCATATAGTAGCCTCTGTAACTGTTTGTTTATCCCTATTTTACCAGACCAAAAATCTGGGACCATTTTCTTTAGTTGTTGTTTTGATTTCCTTCATGTTCAGAACTTGAAACTTTGGTTTTGTGTTTTGTCTCGATCAATTGGCATTTGTACGTCGACATCGAGGGTTGTTTGGTTCTTTTGCGTGCAAAGACAATAGGTTTTAACCTATGTGTGATTCGTTACCCGTTTTGCTTTTCGTATGCGATTCTATTTATGATACGATATATGTGATATGTAGGTACCCTCACGTGGACTTCGGACATTGAAGAAGAGAAGGGAGACATCGACTTCGACAAGCAAGGATCAAGGTGAGTAGATGTATATCTACGGGGGAAGTCGGGTGGATGGCGTATAGCACCGCCGCAATTTCGTAGTTTATGATGTGTTTATATATATATATATATATATATATATATATATATATGTGTTATTGCGAGATATGAATACCTAGCAAGGAAAGGCTTTAGGAGACCACAGATTGGATTTAGTGTAATTTGGATGAATGTGTTTTAGTTAGTTAGTTTCGTAGTCGTGAACCCTAGAGTAAGGTTGACACACACACACACACATGCACACACATGTTATGATTTATGGGTGTATATGTTCATATGTATATATATATATGTGTGTGTGTGTGTGTGTGTGTGTGTGAGTGTGTGTGTGGATGCATTGGTACACACACACACACACACATATACGTATACATATACACGGATGATGAAGATAATATATGATACGTGGAGATGAGTCGATGTGATTTGGCATGATGCCGTGAAATCAGTGATGTGAATTTGGGTCGTGTTTTGATATACGACATGATATATGAGTGAATCGTTGGGCGATGTATTTCATACACACGCGGATATATGTTGATGGTATCGGAATGTACTAGACTTTAGATCAGTACCCCTAGTTCTTGATATTATGTTAATGGTACCATATGAATAATGAGATAAATGTGATATTTGACCCATACACCGATTTTAGGATACCGTACGATGGATTTTACCGTACGAAGTATAAATATGATGATTGATCCGCACTCTTGACTCGAGGATGTCGTATTATATAATTTATCGTACGTGACGCTATTGAGGCGGGATCACCGACTATTAGATATATCAATTCGGACTTAGGTGGAATTCCTTACCCTTCGTTTAGTCTCTTAGATTCGTCCTGTAGTTTACTTGGTAGATGTTAGACTGGGCTCGAGTCATACGTATTTCCAAAACCAATGAATCGTGAGTATTTTAAAGACAGGCTGAAGGATGCTACGGATTTTTCAATGTAGGTACCTTTTCTTAAAAACACCGTAGCCCCTATTTTCTAAAAACCATGATTCGTGCTATTTCAAATGTTGACATTGTATGACTCGTATATATAAGAATGTATATTCTTCATTATTGTGATTACTATTCATTCTCCGTTTATTCATATTATTCATATCGCATTGTATGCTTATACTCGTGATTCTATTTGTTATTATGAATCCATGTTGTCAGGATACCAGCACCATTACCGATAATGCGTATGTCTACGAACACTTGCTTGCCGGCTCACACACATCATCATCGGTATTGCCATGTCACGTACACTTTAGAGAATATTTCTTCATTGATAATAGCTTGCTAGCTGATAGTTCCGATAAATCATTACTGTGCTAGTTTAGATATTACATTCTTTACGTAGATACCATGGATGTGTATGTTCATCGACATGCAATATTTTGGGGCTTTATGCCGTTAATTTACTATTTATTTACTCTCGAGATTGGGATTTTGGATTTACCACGGGATTTCTGGATTTGGAGAAACTGCAAGGATTTTATAAACTCATTTTCATTTCTAAAAATAGAAATTGCGGTTTTCTCGTGATATGATGTGAGATGTGTCCACCATGTGTTTTCTCGGCTCTTGATCGATATCATACACCCGATTCAAGGAGGAGGATGAACCGTCTGTGGGTGCATGGTGGACCCGGTGCGGTACCCCAGGGCAAGATGGTCACAGATGATGGCGTTGAGCCCGGCCGGGGAGCACTATCGACCGGTTATTATGACGCGGCGGATATCCGGAGGATACCGACGTAGTCTTGAGATTTGATGATATGGGCATGTCCGGATTGCCGGAGCCCGAGATATTGAGATTTGATGATATGGGCCAGTCCGGATTGACGGAGCCCGAGATATTGAGATATCGAGATATATATTTTGTATCGATGCTTGACACGGATTCTCTGTTGATTTCATTGATGATACTTCGGTTTTTATATAGAAATCTCACTGAGATATGAAAACAGTTTTCTCATTCAAAATGTATTCTGTTTTCATCCTTATTGCATTCATACATCATATATGTGATATGTTGCTAACTGAGGCACTGACACGAGTACTTGGTATTCATTTATGTTAGATGATTACCTTGCCATTATTAGATGTTTCAGGTTATATTTATGAGGATATTATTGTATGACCTAGGATCGAGTCATACATGTGATTTCTGTTCGGTGATGTCTTCTACTCATGAGTTGGCAACTCACCCCCGTTGTGCCACAGTTTCTTGCAGGTTTTGCCGTACAGTTTTCGTTGCGACTTGCTGGCACACTGCTTCCTTCTAGGTGATTGCTTTAGTAAGTGGGTTCACTTGCATCGTGACCACCGTTGTACTTTTATTATATTCAGTTCTATCTAGTAAACTCCATCAGCCAGACTTGTATTAAATTATAGACTTAGAAGACCAGATGTATATTCTTTCGACCTTAGAGTCGCGCGCCTGTATTATTATGGTTTTTCCCTGGTTTTCTTGAGGATGTTGGTGTTTCCTTCTGAGTTTTGATCCTCGCCCTTCGGCGTTGTATATTATATTGCATTGCGTGGTTGTGTCCGCCAATTGGCGAAGAGCTAGCTCCCGCTTGGGAATGCCTTTATATTATGCATGTTTGTACCCGTTTGGGGCCAGTATTTACAAAGGAAACTCTGCCGAAATTTTTGGAAAGGACTTGATACTTTTTTTTAAATGCTTACTACGACTTTCAAAGGGATTTTATATGTAAACTTTAAACAAGTTTTCCATCACTTCTCTTCCAAATGGTTTAGATTTCTGGGGTTTTGGCTTACTTGAATTAGGTGGGGTTCTATAGACTTCACCTGATTCAAGTTCCAGTCATGTGCTATTTCGGGTCGTGACACTGTAGGAGAACTCCGTTGCCAAAAGTATCCGACAGGGTGCTCGCGGCCGCGGTGTTCCGCCTAAGTGCACTTCGTCGACGGTATCGGGTGTGCGCCCGTCTACTAAAGTTTCCGACGAGCATTCGATCGGGATGTCGGGAATCCTGTTCAATTGCCCGACTTATTATTGGAAAGTGTTTTCAATAAGGAGACTAAAATGTGGGGTTTATAATTGTTAGGCATGCGATGTCTAAGGAATTCATATCGTTAGGCACAAAATCCGGAATATGAGATATTTCGGGTTTATGTTGTCTAAGGTTGTTGCGCATTCCAATTGTTGTAGTTTTCACTTTCTTTTCTGCGACCGTAAGTGTAATATGTGGTGTGTCGCCGGTTTCGTTGCTATAAGACAATGAAAATTTGGATACGCATATTTACTTACGTTGATGACATGTGATGTTATGTGTTGCTGTGATATGTTATATTGGATCGTCGTGTTTGAATATCCAGGGGTTTTTATGTGAGATGAGAGTTTTACATTTTCATTCATGTAAAAACTTGTATGTAATATTCATTTGTTGGGGCACTTCCAGGTTGAGGAAGATGTCACCGTTGATGTATATTATTTACTTTTCCGTATTAGGATAGACCCAAGGAGGGGAGCACAAGTAACCGGGTTCTAGAGTCCAGTCGGAGACCATCTCGAGGCGTCGAGTCCGGGTCTCCTAAGTATAGAATTGGTAGGGTTGCTTACCGCTCTCGTAGGGGTCTAGGGATGTGGATTTGGCTATTCATAACGACCGTGGAATCCGTGGTTTATGCAGGCTTAAATCAAAACCCGGAAATCCTAGTATATCCAATATTTCATATGTTATCTTCTCCTGCTTATATTCTATGATGTGATCACTTTATATTCTGAGATGGATACTATATATAATATATATGATATATTATAGGCGTTGCTTATGATTTTCATCTGCACTAGCCCTGCCTCGCTCTGACGTTAGTTACCTAACCTAACGGTGCATGACGGGACTTCGTGGCGAATGCGGATGGCATAAGCGTATGTTGTACTTATCTGTGATGTTTAGGTAACTTAAATGATGGGACATTCATTAATGAGATTAATGAAGGAAAATAAACCTAAAGATGTTGTGGAATCGAATTTTCAAAAACATGCAGCTATAGTTGTTGCTTTGCATAGCGGTATTCCTCGTAGAATATCCTGCACCTCATTCGACGAGGAAAGAGCCGAGATCCCTTCACCGGGAGTGAGCTCTTTAGCAATAACTAGCAGATGCTATAACTCTCGGTTTTGTCTTTTGATTACTTTTCTAGTTCTTGCTTTGCATAGTGATATTGTGAATATCCTACACCTCATTCGACGAGGAAAGAGCCGTGATCTCTTCACCGGGAGTGACCTCTTTAGCGAAACTAGCAAAAGCCACAAAACACTTCATTTTAAATCATTTGATTTTGTAACGAGATCAAGTTCAAAGCATTAAAGGTTTTCACAAAAACCATCCGCAACCCTCCGTCATTTTAGGAAGTAGATTACTTAGTATTCGTGCTGTGTTTGTTGACCATAGTTATGGCACAGTGTACGGTAGCTAAGTGATGTCTTCCTACACAGCATATGATGTGATTAGTTAGGACAGTCATGTGACTTTGTTGACCTTAGTTAAGGGTCATATGGGTGTGTCTAATTAATCACGAAATGACGGGTAGAACTTGACTAGTGCTTGTGATTTGTTGACCATAGTTGTAACATTTCAAACAAATAAAATATTATTTTTGGGAACTTTTATAATTTAATATTATTTTATTGAATATTTTAATATTTCGGTATAATTAAATGCCGATAAATGGGGAAAATTCTAAAATGGAGTTTTGGTAAAAAGTTTACCAAAATGGCTTTTAAATATTTTATCTGGTTTTATGGATATTTTATCGGAATTTTATCTGGGCTGCACACACATGTGCATGTTAGCTTGGGTTGAGCCTAGGATTGAACCATGTCAATATGAGCTTGATGGTTTAAACCAATTGGTTAGGTTAGTGGGGTTACTTAAGGGTTGTTAGTTTTTTTTAAAAGTGATTAGGGTTAGGGTTGATCTTGTGTAGGAGAGAGGGAGAGCCATGATGGTTGTGCATTAATTTGGAGAGAGAGGGAGGTGGCTAGGGTGTGCCATGATCCACCTCATTTCTTAGTCCCTTGTGTTCTTTCACTCCCCCCCTCTCACTCATATCACTCCCTCTCATATCAACTCTTTTGGCTATAATCTCTCACATCTCTCCCTCTCACTCTCACACGTCACACAACATCAAAAGCATCAGCATCATCATCATCTGCTGCAACAGCAGCTGATGAAAAACATCAGCCCCCAATATCAACACTTCAGCCCCAATTTTGCAGCAGCTGCAACATCATTCAAAAAAACACCACCACACCATCATATACCACAACATCAACCTCCCCCGACACAGCAGCCTCAGCCACACACCAACTAAAACAACAGCCACTGCTGTAGCTGCTGCAAACAGCAACAGAGAAAAGCAAAAGAGAGTTGCAAGCAGCAGCAGCTGCAGAACCAGCTCCAGCAACACCATAAACTCCTGCAGCAGCACAGCAACACCAACACTACACCCACACAACAACATCAGCACAACACCCCAACAGAAAACAGCCACAACAAAATACTACAAGTTTCAAACAGCAGCAGCAACCTGACCAGCAACAGCAACAAAAGAAACCCAGCCACCCGGAGCATATCAGCTGGAGAAACAACACCCCACCAGCAACCACACACTCCTCTTCTTCTTGATCTTCTCTTCTCCTTCATCCTAGGATTTCCTTGAGGTATAATCTTGCAACCCAACTCCTATTTTGCCAAGTTCTGGTTATAGCTGAAAATTTAGTGTTATTAAGTAGATTAGTGCTAGTTTTGGTAAATTTGAGTGAGATTTGGCCAAGTGATGGTTGTAGTGGTTAGTATAGCCTAATTAGGGGCTGTTGAGACCAGTTACCCTAGATCTAACCCAGATTCCAGTAAAATACCAGATTTTGTGAGAGTTGGCGTAAATTAGCAATTTTGTCGATTTTATGACCTTTCTGGAATCTGCTACAACCCGAGATACCCTAAAATAAAATTGACTTGGCAGTGAGATATGCAGGCAGATAGGAACCAAAACCCAAAGCCCCAGCCCCTGGACCCACTTCCCGGCCGCAGATATATTGTTTCTGGCCGCAATTTGCGGCCTGAGTAGGAGGAAATCCCCTCGTTTTTGGTGCCTAGCCCTTTTACCTGTAAATTTGACCCTGGGTATGTCTAGTTTTGTCTGGTTCCAACCAGGGTAGAACCTGGGTTGATTTTCTTAAGTTGGCACATGATTTACGACTTGTTTTCGTATGGATTTTGGTATTCGATGATTCGTTTCTGTCGGGCGGCATTTGAACGCCAACGGCAGAGGGTTATTGGCTGTGTTTGCACGCAAGGTCGCAGGTTTTTACCTATCGACGTAGCGTATACCATTTTGGTTTCCGACATGGTTTTCATGTGTTTTAGCGTGTGATATCCTTATAGGTACCCCACGTGGCGTCGAGGCGTTGGAGATGCAAATGGCGACATCGGCACCGGCACGCATAAAGCTAGGTGAGTAGATTTATATCTACAGGGAGAAGTCGGGTGGATGGCGTATAGCACTCCCGCAATTCGTCGTGATGTATACGGATGCGTATACCCCCATATAATTATATTATGTTGTTTTCGGATTAATGATGATGTTTAGAATGGATATTGGTGTGTTGGATGGGTGATAGGTTACGAAACCCTAGAGTAGTGGGTGCACTACACATACATATACACACATACATACTTGCATACATCCTTATTTCATATGTGGTTATGGGATTCTATATTGTTATATGGTCACATGGGTATGGGACTATGTGTTCACATACGGATTTGAGGATGATACATGGGATTGAGATGAGTCGATGAGTCTGATATGAGATTATGATATCGGTGATATGGTAAACTTCATATTTGAGATAGGTCTTGATGCTTTAGCGGATTTTGGATGATGATGGCATCTGAATAGTGATTTGTATGTATAAAATGATCGACATGTGATTATGTTACGAGATATGATATGACAAGATAATTATGATAGGCCGCCTTGGGCTATGTATACTCCTTTGTGATGATATGTGCTGATGATATCGATTTATACGAGATTGTCGATCAGTAGTCAGATCATAATTATAGTGATGATGTTAGCTTTATACGAGACGTAGGTCAGTACCCGGATTATGATATTTGATTAAAGAGAATACCAGATGAATGATATGACGAATGCGATATTGACCCGTACCCAGATTTGGGGATGCCGTACGAGCTATGTTTTGATGTTTGATCCGCACTCTTGATTTGGGAATAACTGATTATAGAGATATGGTATCGGATATGATATTATCGAGGCAGGATCACCGACTATATATGTATATATATATATATATTAATCGACTCAAAGGTTAGGCGGTTTCCCTTACCTACTGTTAGCTTCAGCTCAGCCTTATAGTGGTGTAGCTATATGACTCTTATGACATTTGATGCAGCTCAGCTATCATTGTGTTCGGTATTCAGCTCCCACACTTTATTATTGTTGCCCTGCACCGCATACTGTTGTGATTCATATTCCATTATTGATATCCTGCTGTTAGGACACCAGCACCATTACCGATGATGCGTATGTACCACGTACACTTATTTACCGGCTCACACGCATCTTCATCGGTAATTGCCATGTCACAAACACTTAGAAAATATTATTGCTTGATTTAGCTTGTTAGCTAGTAGTGACATGATATTAGTATGCTTGCATTATATGCCAGCTTGACAGTGTAGTTATTACTTGTCACTTCATGCATACTGTTATTCATTATATGCTGCATTCATGGATTCTCATGCTTATAGTCATGATTTCACATGCTATTGATGATTTGGATTCGGTTTCCATGAGATTTTCTGGATTTGGAGGAAAACCGCAAAACATATATAAAAACTGCTTTCTCTTTTTAATAAAAATGCGGTTTTCCTATTGATGTATGAGTCGTCCACCATGAGTTTTGCTGATGGGTTTCGAGACCCGATTCGAGGAGGCGGATGAACCGTTTTAGGTACATGGTGGGCTCGGTGTGGTACCCAGGGGAAAGAAGATCGCAGGAGATGGCGTTGAGCCTGGCAGGGGAGCACGACCGACCGGTGATTTTACCCGACACGTCGGATATCCGGAGGATACCGTCGTGGTCATGAGATGGATGGTAGGGGCCGGTCTGGACTGACGGCACCCTAGATATTGTGATTGAGATATTGAGATTCTGAGATATTGAGGTACAGAGATTATGACACAGAGATATCGAGATATTGGGATTTATGTTTTGTGCCGATGCTAGGCACTGTTTATGTTGATTTCATTATGATATCTCACTTTAAAATAAAGAAATCTCACATGATTTATGAAAGCAATTTTCTTCAGTACATGCATTCTGTTTCATGCATTCATATATCATCCATATGATATATTGCTACCTGATGCACTGACACGGGCACATGGGATTACATTTGGGTTAGATATTTATCATAGTCATTGTTATAGGCTGCTGGTTATATATTTGAGAATTATATATATTATAATCGTATGACCTAGGATTGCGTCATACATGCGATTTTCTGTTCGTAGATGTTTTTCTATTCACGAGTTGGCAACTCACCCCCGTTGTGCCCCAGTTTCTTGCAGGTTCGCCGTACAGGTTTCATTACGGCTTTGCGGGCACTACTTCAGTTCGGGTGACTTGCTAGTAGGTGGGTTATTTGTATCGTACCCATCATTATACATTGTATATTATATTTCAGTTGTATCTAGAAGTTCCATCAACCAAACATGTACTTATTTGTGATAGAGACCAGTGATGTTTATTCTTTCGACCTTAGAGTCGCGTGTTACATTTCAATGGATTTCTTGCTGGATAAGTTCCCTTTTCTGTTGTGATCCTCGCCTTTAGGCGTTGTATATTATGTTGCATACTGGTTGATTTGATATGGTTTTCCTACACTCTACTACTTTTCTTGATTTGGATTTCTGGGTTCGGCTTACTTAGAGTACGTGGGCCTCGAGACATTCGTAGTCTAAGTGCCGGTCATATTCCGTAATTTCGGGACGTGACAAAGTTGGTATCAGAGCGTTAGGTTTTACCTTCGTATCGTAGGATGACCCTTGGTTGATGGAATAGGTGACTAAAGTAGAGTGACGTACCGTGGGTATGTTCCGCGGCATATTTACGATACGCCACTCCACTTAAGGAGCCTTAGGATGTACATTTCCTTGTTCAGTATTATATTCCATCCTATGATCCAGCCTCATCGGTACCAGTTATGGATTTTCTGCCACGATTACGGGAAGGGAGAGCTACGGCTAGAGTTGCGGTCAGCACGAGCTCGTCACGAACGAGGACTGACCAGGGCATGATCCCGGCGACACACGATTGTAGAGATGTGTCTTTTGATTGTGTTTTGCGCCACGAGAGTTGGACGGATCGCTGTATGAGATTACTCGGACGTACAGATTAGTACCTGAGGATTGAGCCACTGATAGAGGCCAGCCAGATTTTGATGACCGTTTGTGTATTGCTTGTTCATGATGATTGAGGCACTGTTCAGCGTGCAGACAAGTGAGCCAGTTGTTGCTGCGAACGATGAGATATCGTCCGGATGTTGGAGCTATTGCAGTACGAGTGTACTAAGAGATGATAGAAGGTCGCTAGTCACCGAGGATGAATGACTAGGAAAAGTGGTTCGTTCGCTACCCCGATGCGAGGTCATCAGATAGATTGATTCCAGCTAGAGACGACTTCACGCGGAGACGTTGAGAGTCGACCCTGACGATCGAATGTCAGAAACCTATTATTCCAAATTTAAAGTATTCGGAAGGACATGCAGGAAAGTCTATGGACCCTCTAGAAGAATGAAACCCTAACTCGACTTAATGACCGTGTGAAAGCCTTTGAACCTTCGGGTTTGCGGCAGTTCCGCGGCGCCATTAGTGAGGCTTGGGTTTGCCCTTCTACGGCTAGACCACCGATGCTGTGGTATGTACTCGATACTATTATACTGTACCCAAGATGTTGAGCTCTTGGGGGATTATGAGGTTTTGACGAATCGATCGGATGGCTCGACTTAATTCGGATGCTAGGTGGTGAGATGCATTTCTTGGGAGACTTCAGATACGAGGATAGCCGTTAGAGCTCAGTCCATGCAGCCACGACGAGACGAGTGTGAAGCAGCCGACATTCGAGAAAAGTGGAGTAAGAGGTTCGTACAAGATCTGGATAAGATGACGTTCCACTCCGCCGACATCAGAGATGTGATACGCATGCCGAGACATAGTACTGGATATACCTTCCAGAAGGAGTCGCGAGGAGTATGCAGCCGTTCCAGAGCAAGAATCAGATATAGTAAAGGACGATGACTTCCAGACAGTTGGCAGAGATGAGACTTGGAAGAGACCTCGAGCAGGATTCCTTCCAGGACACTGCTGCAATGATATTTTCACCCAGGATCAGATGTGTCACGTACACTCAGAGAGCCAGAGGCCGACGCCGGTGAACATGCTGCTTTACGAGTGGTCGCGATGATTGACCGAGAGATGACCAGCGAAGTACCAAAACGGAATCGTCCCCGTTAGCACACCTGACAGGGCCGATGAGCCGATGGATCGTGAGATTGGTAGTATACAGAGAAGATAAGGACCTTTCCGAATAAATTACAAGATGACCTGGATCCAGGAGTGGTCATTGTTACGCACACCAGCAGGCCAGAGTTCAGGATCGCCGACGAGATACGTTATGAGTAACCACGACAGTTGCCAGAGATTCTTAGAGGATGCGCTTGAGCGGGACTATTCCGCCATACTTGATTTCGATGTTTTGGGCGATCTATTCGCATGACTGATTTTGATGAATGGGTTTCATGACGTTTGTTTTCATGCACCATGGTTGCACCTATTGAGTATTTACGATTGTTGCACCGTAGTTGCACTTGATATTGTCTTCGTGCCTTGGTTTCTCATGACTATGATTTTATGGGTTTTAGACATTGAGTTGATTTTGTGCGTACGAACGCACACGATTTGGTTTTTGCACTCTGTATAGTTTACATATGCTTGCAGTGCAGTGACATGCATTTTGTGCACTTGGATGCACTGGACTTCGATTTCGATGGTGATGCTTGATATTTGTTTTGTGCACTTTATGCACCTGACTGGATTTTTACGCGTGTTCGGTGCTTGATATTCGATTTCATGATTTCGTGCATGATGGATGCATCGGATGTGGATTTTCGCGCCTGTTGGGCGCAGGTTATGAGATGCGATTTGGTGCACACCGGATGCACTAAATCGGGATTTTTAGTGCATGTCAGATGCACCTGATTTTGCTGTCAGGCACGCACGTTGCCCATGACCGATGTTGTGTGCACAACCGTTGCTCTTTGATGTTGTTTCTATGCACCTGCTTGGTACATGTATGGATTTTGATTTCCGTGCGCACCGGACGCACAGGGTTTTCATATGCACTTTTGAATTGGTTTCTATAGAGCAGTAAGTTTTATGATATTTGCTATGTATTTTCGTACCGAGCAGGACTAGTCAGAGAACAGTGCCTGGAAATATTTTGCATGCATTGATAGATTTCAAAGGGATTTCAAAAGGCGAGCTATAGTCTCATTATTTACATACGTGTCTGATATGACACGAAACATTTAAAACGACAAAACCCTTCTAAATTGTTTTCAAAACGGCGGAATGTGCATATTAAACAAAGGATACATACGTATATGGCTATTTTCTTATAGAGACGTCCGCCACTGTGCAGTGTTATGCGTATTGCACATCGACTTCTAAGAATTTAGCATGCATTCCCTTCAGATATTTACATGTACAGATTTGATATTTACATGTATAGTTCCGATTTGTAGCATATCGGTTTTACTTTGGATTTGGCATTCATGTTTTCACCTTGACTCCGATGATTGCGGGAGGCTTGACGGAGTTTCGATTTTGAGTTATCTGCTCGTTACTCATGCGCATGTATTGCGCTGTGATGCCTTTTATGTAATAATGATTTCAGAGCCCCGTTGACTTGGACATTTTATTTAAATGTTTTAGAATTTGGGGGTTTAAATTTAAATTCGGGGACCGAATTTCTTTAAGGGGGGAAGACTGTAACATTTCAAAAAAATAAAATATTATTTTTGGGAACTTTTATAATTTAATATTATTTAACTGAATATTTTAATATTTCGGTATAATTAAATGCCGATAAATGGGGAAAATTCTAAAATGGAGTTTTGGTAAAAAGTTTACCAAAATGGCTTTTAAATATTTTATCTGGTTTTATGGATATTTTATCGGAATTTTATCTGGGCTGCATACACATGTGTATGTTAGCTAGGGTTGAGCCTAGGATTGAACCATGTCTATATGAGCTTGATGGTTTAAACCAATTTGTTAGGTTAGTGGGGTTACTTAAGGGTTGTTTATTTTGTTTAAAGGTGATTAGGGTTAGGGTTGATCTTGTGTAGGAGAGAGGGAGAGCCATGATGGTTGTGCATTAATTTGGAGAGAGAGGGAGGTGGCTAGGGTGTGCCATGATCCACCTCATTTCTTAGCCCCTTGTGTTCTTTCACTCACCCCCCCTCTCACTCATATCACTCCCTCCCATATCAACTCTTTTGGCTCTAATCTCTCACATCTCTCCCTCTCACTCTCACACATCACACAACATCAAAAGCATCAGCATCATCATCATCTGCTGCAACAGCAGCTGATGAAAAACATCAGCCCCCAATATCAACACATCAGCCCCCAATATCAACACTTCAGCCCCAATTTTGCAGCAGCTGCAACATCATTCAAAACAACACCACCACACCATCATATACCACAACATCAACCCCCCCAACACAGCAGCCTCAACCACACACCAACTCAAACAACAGCCACTGCTGTAGCTGCTGCAAACAGCAACAGAGAAAAGCAAAAGAGAGTTGCAAGTAGCAGCAGCTGCAGAACCAGCTCCAGCAACACCATAAACTCCTGCAGCAGCACAGCAACACCAACACTACACCCACACAACTACATCAGCACAACACCCCAACAGAAAACAGCCACAAGTTTCAAACAGCAGCAGCAACCTGACCAGCAACAGCAACAAAAGAAACCCAGCCACCCGGAGCATATCAGCTGGAGAAACAGCACCCCACCAGCAACCATACACTCCTCTTCTTCATGATCTTCTCTTCTCCTTCATCCTAGGATTTCCTTGAGGTATAATCTTGCAACCCAACTCCTATTTTGCCAAGTTCTGGTTATAGCTGAAAATTTAGTGTTATTAAGTAGATTAGTGCTAGTTTAGGTAAATTTGAGTGAGATTTGGCCAAGTGATGGTTGTAGTGGTTAGTATAGCCTAATTAGGGGCTGTTGAGACCAGTTACCCTAGATCTAACCCAGATTCCAGTAAAATACCAGATTTTGTGAGAGTTGGCGTAAATTAGCAATTTTGTCGATTTTATGACCTTTCTGGAATCTTCTACAACCCGAGATACCCTAAAATAAAATTGACTTGGCAGTGAGATATGCAGGCAGATAGGAACCAACACCCAAAGCCCCAGCCCCTGGACCCACTTCCCGGCCGCAGATATATTCCTTCTGGCCGCAATTTGCGGCCAGAGTAGGAGGAAATCCCCTCGTTTTTGGTGCCTAGCTCTTTTACCTGTAAATTTGACCCTGGGTATGTCTAGTTTTGTCTGTTTCCAACCAGGATAGAATCTGGGTTGATTTTCTTGAGTTGGCGCATGATTTACGACTTGTTTTCGTATGGATTTTGGTATTCGATGATTCGTTTCTGTCGGGTGGCGTTTGAACGCCAACAGCAGAGGGTTATTGGCTGTGTTTGCACGCAAGGTCGCAGGTTTTTACCTATCGGCGTAGCATGTACCATTTTGGTTTCCGACATGGTTTTCATGTGTTTTAGCGTGTGATATCCTTGTAGGTACCCCACGTGGCGCCGAGGCGTTGGAGATGCAAATGGCGACATCGGCACCGGCACGCATAAAGCTAGGTGAGTAGATTTATATCCACGAGGAGAAGTCGGGTGGATGGCGTATAGCACCGCTGCAATTCGTCGTGATGTATACGGATGCGTATACACCCATATAATTATCTTTTGTTGTTTTGGGATTAATGATGATGTTTAGGATGGATATTGGTGTGTTGGATGGGTGATAGGTTACAAAACCCTAGAGTAGTGGGTGCACTACACATACATATACACACATACATACTTGCATACATCCTTATTTCATATGTGGTTATGGGATTCTATATTGTTATATGGTCACATGGGTATGGGACAATGTGTTCACATATGTATTTGAGGATGATACATGGGATTGAGATGAGTCGATGAGTTTGATCTGAGATTATGATATCGGTGATATGGTAAACTTCATATTTGAGATACGTCTTGATGCTTTAGCGGATTTTTGATGATGATGGCATATAAATAGTGATTTGTATATATAAAATGATCGACATGTGATTATGTTACGAGAAATGATATGACAAGATAATTATGATAGGCCGTCTTGGGCGATGTATACTCCTTTGTGATGATATGAGCTGATGATATCGATTTATACGAGATTGTCGATCAGTAGTCAGATCATAATTATAGTGATGATGTTAGCTTTGTACGAGACATAGGTCAGTACCCGGATTATGATATTTGATTAAAAAGAATACCAGATGAATGATATGACGAATGTGATATTGACCCGTACCCAGATTTGGGGATGCCGTACGAAAGATTTACGTACGAGCTATGTTTTGATGTTTGATCCACACTCTTGATTTGGGAATAACTGATTATAGAGATATGGTATCGGATGTGATATTATCGAGGCGGGATCACCGACTATATATGTATATGTATATATATATATATATATATATATATATATATATGTATCGACTCAGAGGTTAGGCGGTTTCCCTTACCTATTGTTAGCTTCAGCTCAGCCTTATAGTGTTGTAGCTATATGACTCTTATGACATTAGATGCAGTTCAGCTATCATTATGTTCAGTATTCAGCTCCCGCACTTTATTATTGTTGCTCTGCACCGCATATTGTTGTGATTCATATTCCATTATTGATATCCTGCTGTTAGGACACCAGCACCATTACCGATGATGCGTATGTACCACGTACACTTATTTGCCGGCTCACACGCATCTTCATCGGTAATTGCCATGTCACAAACACTTAGAAAATATTATTGCTTGATTTAGCTTGTTAGCTAGTAGTGACATGATATTAGTATGCTTGCCTTATATGCTAGCTTGATAGTGTAGTTATTACTTGTCACTTCATGCATACTGTTATTCATTATATGCTGCATTCACGGATTCTCATGCTTATATTCATGATTTCACATGCTATTGATGATTTGGATTCGGTTTCCATGAGATTTTCTGGATTTGGAGGAAAACCGCAAAACCTATATATAAACTGCTTTCTCTTTTTAATAAAAATGCGGTTTTCCCATTGATGTATGAGTCGTCCACCATGAGTTTTGCTGATGGATTTCGAGACCCGATTCGAGGAGGCGGATGAACCGTTCCGGGTACATGGTGGGCCCGGTGTGGTACCCCGGGGCAAGAAGATCGCAGGAGATGGCGTTGAGCCTGGCAGGGGAGCACGACCGACCGGTGATTTTACCCGACACGTCGGATATCCGGAGGATACCGTCGTGGTCATGAGATGGATGGTAGGGGCCGGTCTGGACTGACGGCGCCCTAGATATTGTGATTGTGACATTGAGATTCTGAGATATTGAGGTACAGAGATTATGACACAGAGATATCGAGATATTGGGATTTATGTTTTATGCCGATGCTATGCACTGTTTATGCTGATTTCATTATGATACCTCACTTTAAAATAAAGAAATCTCACATGATTTATGAAAGCAGTTTTCTTCAGTACATGCATTCTGTTTCATGCATTCATATATCATCCATATGATATATTGCTACCTGATGCACTGACACGGGCACATGGGATTACATTTGGGTTAGATATTTACCTTAGTCCTTGTTATAGGCTGCTGGTTATATATTTGAGAATTATATATATTACGATCGTATGACCTAGGATTGCGTCATACATGCGATTTTCTGTTCGTAGATGTTTTTCTATTCACGAGTTGGCAACTCACCCCCGTTGTGCCCCAGTTTCTTGCAGGTTCGCCGTACAGGTTTCATTACGGCTTTGCGAGCACTACTTCAGTTCGGGTGACTTGCTAGTAGGTGGGTTATTTGTATCGTACCCATCATTATACATTGTATATTATATTTCAGTTGTATCTAGAAGTTCCATCAACCAAACATGTACTTATTTGTGATAGAGACCAGTGATGTTTATTCTTTCGACCTTAGAGTCGCGTGTTACATTTCTATAGATTTCTTGCTGGATGAGTTCCCTTTTCTGTTGTGATCCTCGCCTTTAGGCGTTGTATATTATGTTGCATACTGGTTGATTTGATATGGTTTTCCTACACTCTACTACTTTTCTTGATTTGGATTTCTGGGTTCGGCTTACTTAGAGTACGTGCGCCTCGAGACTTTCGTAGTCTAAGTGCCGGTCATATTCCGTAATTTCGGGACATGACAATAGTTAAGGTCATGAGCCACTAGGGGTAAAAACCATTATCTGGAGTTTCAAGTGTCGAAATTTGCAATGAGATTGCATACCTTCTATGAGATAGTGGATCCTGATACCCACTGCGAGTAACTGTTACTCCTGGGAGTGTTTTGCACTTTACAATTAGCCGATCAATTCGGTGTCTAGAAAGGTGTCAATGGGGTTACGCCCCTGGGATAACGAGGTTTATTTTAATTAGGTCCGTGCGAAAGAACGATGAACCTCCCACAAAGTACCGGCACTGGCCTGGCTGAAAGATTGGCGAACTTGTAGGGTGTAAATAATCCCGGCTAGTCCTTCCTTTTAAGGTTTGAAGGATGATTTGATAATAATAGAGGGAGCCATACTGATTAGATAAAATATATATAACCAATCTAATCTTGCAAGAGAGCACGCAGAGTGTTTTCTTCTCTCTCTCTCCAGGTAGGGACCATATCACGCCTTAATCAAAATAATAATATGGATGTATTGACCGAACCCACTTGTTATACTGAGCTGGGGAACATTGGTCCTGCTCCAACTTATAATTGTTATAAGACCGAGCAGGAAATAGGAGAATGCCAGGATTCCTATGCCGCCCAAACGAAGAAAGTGCAAGATTGATGCATCTTCTTCGGGTGTGTTCGTTACCGAGAACTATTTCTGAGTATCCTTTACGTCCGGGGTATTAGATACCGAATCATGATCCCACATATGTAATATGTTATATGGGCTGCAGAAAGATGGAGAACTGGGAATAGGTGGTATGTCTCTAAGTATAGAGAACAGTGCAATTGTTGCAGTCAAATCTGATGGTGGATATCACCTTGTATTACCAAATACATTGATTCTGAACGAATGTTATTAGATACCGAACCTGATATACAACATCATATCAGTCTTTTTATTAGCTAAAGAAGGATATGATTTTGTATTGTTGGATGATATTTTGAACATTTCATATATCAAAAGTTGATCAGTTCATTGACGTTATCTAATAGCATATACGTTCTAAATCAAACCACAGTTCTTAACGTATGGAACACACACAAGAGGAAGAGTTCAGAAATGAATGAATCCTACTTATTACATTGTAGACTAGGTCATATCAATGCGACCTGACTAGCTAAGTTATATTTAGATGCATATTTAAATCAGTTTGAATTTACATCTTGTGAAACTTTCCAGTCATGTCACAAAGATAAGATGACCATAGCTTCGTTTACTTGAAACAGAGAAATAGTTAGTGAACTCTTGGGACTGATACATGATGATGTATGTGGTCCCCTGTCTACACATGCGAGGACTGGTTCTTTATACTTCATTATATTCACTGATGATCTCTTAGGATTCGGACATGTGTTCCTGTTGAAACACAAGTGTGAAGCTTTTGAGAAATTCAATGAATATAAATCCGAAGTAGAGAACCAAAACGGGCATAAGCATTATGTCTTTTGATGGGATCAGGGAGGAGAATACTTGTGCATGGAATTCTTGGACTATTCAAAAGGAGAATGAGATTCTCTCTCAGCATTGCTCCTCCGAATACACCACAGCACAACGATGTATCAGGGCGGAGCAATTGTGCCCTGTTAGATATGGTGCGTTCTATGATGAGTACTACCGAGTTACCTGTTTCCTTTTGGAAGTTATGCACTTGAGAAGCTGTATATGTCACGACCCGAAATTGGCACGTGGAGGCCCTAATACTACGCAACACCTAAAGACGAAACGCAGTAAAAGAAAGCCAAAACCCAGAAATCTAAACCATTAAAATACAGGAAAAGATAATAAAAGTTTTTGAAACATTTGAAATCGCAACCCAAATTCTTTAAAAGTCCAACCTTCTTTCTTTAAAATTTTGGCAGCACCCCCTTTGTAAAAACTAACCCCAAAATGGGTACATCAGATAAAGATAAATAAAGCATCCCCGAACGGGAGCAAATACACGCCCAAAGACGGAAAACAATCACCACAACAAATATACGACGCCGTAACGAAGAAATAAAGACAATAGAGAAAAAGCTGTATAAAAGACAACAAATCCACAAATACTATACAATATCGTCATCACCAAGTCTCTAAGTCAACAACATAATAGTAGATGGAGAGTACAAGGATACATCAATATACAATACAAAATACAGATAACCACCAAAACCCACCAAAGAAAAATAGCACACTGTGAGCCGATGCGGTATCTATCGCAATTGATGATAGATGAATAGCCTGCCACGACTACTCTGGAGAAACACCCTGCAAAACAACTGTGGCACAACGGGGGTGAGTTGCCAACTCGTGAATAGTAAAAAACATATGCAGGTAATCGCAGGTATGTATGTACAGCATGAATCTAAGATATGCAATTAACAGTAATAACAGGTCATATGAATGCAGAATAATGGAAAGTACACTAGCAGGTACAACAAATATATGGAGCAATAATGATATGACAATCAATATGCAATAATCATGCGATAAGGATATGAGAATGTAAATATGCAACAATCATGAAGGGTACACTAACAGGTACTACTAATACATGAAACGGTGCATAAACAAATAGGTGTGAGGTGTGGAGAGAAATATGTCATTTCCACGGAAACCTGACATCGTGGTAGGATCACAATCCATCAAGACACTCAAAATCCTAATTCCTCAAATCAGCCCCCAATCGGCTTTCATATCATATAAGTCTCATATCTCCTCAATGTACAATATCGATTAAATCTCCTATATACCGAATGTACAAATCAGCAATCTCATATATATCGAGTATCCAATCTCAATGAATCTCCTAATATCCCAAGTAAAATTCTAACATCCTAAATATATATTTGCAGAAATAAATATGATAGGGTCAATACATATATATTAGCGTCCCACTCCACTAATATTGGTGTAAGGGTATATATAACAGCGGCTAAATCCCCTGTTATATATACAAAGAGTAATTAGAAATATCATGAAACCAATGTGCCAAGCATCGACACAGAAATACTGATCTATCAGATGCCGTCACCAAGACTAGCATCCTGATAGATACGTATCATATGCTATCCCGAAAAGCACGAGTGCCTAGCTCTGACCCTCGTCTTTTCACGTATCCATACGTATATGACTCCCAACGGTATTCCCTTGATTACCGCCGAGTCATTGGTACTGTCACCGGATGGTATGGTTCCCCTGCCGGGCTCATCGGCGTGGTAAATCGACATCCCTTTCTTGCCCCGGGGTACCTCCGGGCCCCACCATGTACCCTCTACGGCCTCGACACCTCCTCGTAGGGGTATATATAAATCAGAACCGATAAAACTCATGGTGGATGTGCAAATATTATATCAAGGAAACCGGGTTTTTCAATTAATGCATAATTTCATGAACTCCCGCGGTTCCCAAATCAAGAAAACATCATGAAAAATCCATATAAGAATGCGAAAATCCATGAATTGAATATATGCGACATAAACTGAAATACGAGCATATAAAAGGAAAACCGCTAAGTAACATCAGTAGGGTAAATATGTAACTGTAACTAAATACATGTGTAACATACAGGTGTAGCAAGGTATAGGTATCTACCTATGAGAACTGATGAAGTATCACTCCTGGGTATAAGTAGAATATGTGATGACTAATGTGAATCGATGTCGCAAAGTCCCTAACCAAGCAAGATAATATCTATAAGTGGTTTGTGTGTGACATGGCAATTATTGACGGTGTGTGTGTAGCATACAATCCGTGCTCGTGCAACATGAACCGTCAATAATATGTGCAGTGTCCTACGGTTACTAGTTACAGTACAACTACATCTAAGTAATAGGGTGAATGCACAATTCTAAATATAACCTAGAATATGAGACAGGTATTAACATTCCTAGCCCAGAGGCATAACGCCATGCGGGCGATTCCCCTGTAGATGTTAAATATACTCACCTGGTTGCGTGCTACACGTAGCCGACCACCTACTTCGCTTTCGTTGCTGCGTCCGACGTACCCACCTGCGAACCTGAAAATGAGACAAGAAATCCATATAAGCAGAATATCTTGCAAAACGCGATATCGAACCCAAACGAGAAACTCGCGTCCCGAACTAAACGCGCGTGTGCACAATACGCTGAAACATGTGTATACGCGTCTAAATCTACCGTGACACGCCGCGACACGCTGGATCGCAGAACGCACTCACGTATCGCGTGTATCGCACAAACACAATGAACTAGAAATACGATATATGGTCCCCGATTTTCCTACAGGACAAATCTCATAAAATTACACATGCCAAAACACTATAGAACACAGCAGACTGCCCTACACAAAAACCCAACACCTAGTTCCTCTTCCTGGCCGCAATTTGCGTCCAGATTGCTTTAATTTGCGGCCAAGAGTAGGAAATATGGGCTCGTGTTCTGGTGGTGTGTTCTAGACCTAGTAAGCATGCTCCAGTTTTCTCAATTTTATCCTGAAGAGTCCGGGTCAAAAGCAGATCACAGAAATCCACAATGTCGCTTAAAAACACCAATTTTGCACAAAGTGGAAACCCTATGGTATTTTAGTGAAATATGGGTTAATTCTCAGTTAAAGTGACCCTAATAACACTAAAATAGGCAGGGTTAACCAACACAATCAACTCTTAATCAAAAGTCCACATAAATCACCACAAATAGCACAAAAGCTAACCTAAATCGCAAACCGACGCTAATTCTACATACAAGCTAGGAAAAAGGGAAATGAGTTCAGAAAATATACCCTAATAGATCCTAGGAAGCAGGAGAAGGAGTGGAAGAGAAAGAAGAGCTACTGCAGTTGCTCCTTGTGTTGCTACTGCTGCCTGTGCTACTGATGCCTGTGCTGCTGATGCTGTTGCTGTCTACTGCTGATGTTGCTGTTGTTTGCTGCTGCTGGAGCTGCTTGCTGCTGCTGCCTTGAATGTGTGTGTGTGTGAGAGAGAGAATGAAAGAATGAGAGAAATGAGAGTGAGGATGAGAATGAGAGAAACAAAACAAACCCCCCTTCTCACTCTCTCTCATCATTAATGAAGCATGGCACAAGCCATGTAGCACCATGCTCTCTCTCTCTCTCTCATGGTCAACAAAAGAAATCATTTCAAATTCATTTTTTTTTCATTTTTCTTTTTAAAAAACAACCATCCAACATAAAACCCAAAACACTTAATACAAAAATTATAAAACTATATTAGGGAATGCTTAGTTCACCATGTTGCTAATCATGGCTAAACCCCAAATTACAACCCTAGTTAACATGCACAAGTGTGTGCAAGCCTACGAAAAATATAGTAAAATATTCATTAAATAGGATAAAATAATTGAAAATCAATTTGGTAAACTTTTTATTAAAAACCATATATTAAACTATAGTTAACCCCAAAACACATTCCAAGGTGTTACAATCTCCCCCCTTAAAAGAAATTCGTCCCCGAATTTAAAAATATACTGCTATGCGTAACTTCAAAAAGAAGTTTACCACTCTCATTTACCACTCTCAATCTCGCTCGCAGCCTCCCAAGTGATTACTTCACTATACGGCTACGTCCAAGAAAGCCCTTCACAGATAGCAAGACTCTTGACCGACGTTTCTCCACTTGCCGGGCCATTAACACAAATGGCTGCCGGTGAGCGAAACGATCGCGTCCAAGTCAAATGGTATGGTACCAAATCATGTGAGAAAGGTAATGAAGGTAATTGTAAAGTATCATCACAAAGAATACGGGGTGAAAACTCAATAATCTGGGTGGAAGTGCTAAATTAAAGGCAACGAAACTAACTCGCTTATAGGATCTCAAAAAAACCTACAATCCTGGGATAAGCTTCCCAAAAACCAACAATTCATTCATCGGAAAAATCAGTAGGAATACATGATCTGTCCCTGCGAACTCGAGTCTACGACCAACACAGTCGGCATAAGACCTCTGTTTGCACAGGGCTACTCTCATTCTGACCTGAAACAACCGGATCATCTCCGAAGTCTCTAGACTAGCTGGGGTCCAAAAATCCTACTTACGCAGAGTCAGAAAACAACAGACTGGTGATCGACATGATCTAACCTCTAAACTTAAGGTTGCCAATTGAAGTGTCTCCTAATAACAGCTATCGAAGAAGAATCCTAACAATGGCGAGTGACGATCCCCAACTGACGAAAACGATTAACACATACGCACAACTTAACAAAGAACAACTGAGCAAATTGAGTATAACCAGACAACAAGCATCTGAATGGAGTCACACCCTGATTAAACCTAGGTAGACACCATAACGAAATTCGTGGAGATCTGCTCCCACTCCTACTTCGGAACGGTTAAAGGTTGCGACTCTCCAGCCGGCCTCAGATGCTCAATCCAAGCACACAACAAGACAGACACCTTGAAACGAAACTTGAAACTTCTCTTTACATTCTGGCCCACCCGTAACTATCTCACAAGTCATGTCAATATTGGTGGAACTTGAATGAATATAGAGAGTTGACTGATGTGCTTGCTTTAGGATTTCACGACTCTATCAGATAACATCAGGTACACAAATGCGTCCGTAACTTAGCACATTAGTGTCATAAATCAAGGACTCCGAATCATTACCCAGCCGAGTATGCTCAAGTATCTCTGACGAACGAGCATCGGCGGGCAGTGTCTCGCGAAAGCGATTTAAGGACAAATGGTCAGGCGTGGACATGAGCAAGTTGTCCCCTCCGTAGAGACGAACTTAAGCTGTACTCAACGATCGCATAAGAACTGTAAATCTGCAGAAGACTATCACAACAATCAAAATCCACTGCAGGAAGATGTATATTAAACTCTGGTGGTCCGTGAAAATCTGACACGACTCTCAAACAAATAGTGTCTCCAAATCTCCAACGCAAAACCACCGCGGCCATCTCCAGATCATGAGTGGGATATCCTTCTCATGCATCTTCTAAATGTAGGGATGCAAAAGCGATAACTCTATAGTGTCACATCAGTACATGTCACGACCCTAAAATTACGGAACATGACTGGCACTTAAATTACAGACGTCTCAAGGCGTACGTAATATAAGTAAGCCAAAACCCAGAAATCAAAACCAAAGAAGCTGTGGAGTGAAGGAAAAACCAACTTAAAGCAAGTAGTTTTAATAGCATAAGCCGAATTATGCGTTTTTAAAAACATCAAATATTTCCTGAAAATTTCGGCAGAGTCTCCTTTGTAAATACTGGCCCCCAAACGGGATACAACTTGAATAGTATACAAAATGAATAAAAAGGGCATCCCCAAGCGGGAGCTAGCTCTTCGTCAATCGACGGTCACAACCATGCAAGCAATATAATATACAACGCCAAGGGCGAGGTTCAAAACTCAAAAGGAAACTCAAAACAGCAAGAAATACATAGAAATACAATGCGTGACTCTAAGGTCGAAAGAATAAACATCACTGGTCTCTATCTCTGAAATAAATACATGTTTGGTTGATGGAACTTCTAGATACAACAGAATAATAATATACAAGGTATAATGATGGGTACGATACAAGTAAACCCACCTACTAGCAAGTCACCCGTAAAAGAAGCAGTGCCAGCAAAGCCGTAATGAAACCTGTACGGCAAAACCTGCAAGAAACTGTGGCACAACGAGGGTGAGTTGCCAACTCGTGAGTAGCAAAACATCTACGAACAGAAATCGCATGAACACCTCAATTCTAAGTCATACGATCATAATATATCCTCAAATATATAATCTGCAGCCTATAACAATGGCTAAGGTATACCTCAAAACAACGGCAATACCAAGTGCTCGTGACAGTGCCTCAGGTAGCAATATATCATATGGATGAGGTATGAATGCTTGAAAACAGAATACATGTAAATGAAGAAACCGTTTTCATAATTTAGTGAGATTTCTGTATTTTCAAAACGAGATATCATAAATGAAATCAGCATAAACAGTGTCTAGCATCGACACAAAACATAAATTCCAATATCTCAATATCTTATGCTCCGGCAATCCGGACTGGCCTGTATCATCAAATCTCAGTACCTCAATATCTCAAAATCTCACTATCTAGGGTGCCGTCATTCCAGACCGACCCCTACCATCAATCTCAAGACCACGACGGTATCCTCCGGATATCCGACGCGTCGGGTAAAATCACCGGTAGGTAGTCCTCCCCTGCCAGGCCCATCGTCTACTACTCGAACTTCTTGCCCCGGGGTACCTTACCGGGCCCACCATGTACCCGAAACGGTTCATCCAACTCCTCGAATCGGGTCTCAAAATCCATCAGCAAACTCATGGTGGAAGACTCATACATCATGGGAAAACCGCACTTTTCATTTAAAAAGAGAGAGAAAAGAAGTTCATAAATGTTTTTGCGGTTTTCCCCCAAATCCAGGAAATCTCATGAAAATCCGAATCCAAATCCTCAATAGCATGTAAACAGTGAATATAGTCATAAAAACCCATGAATGCGGCATAGCAGTGAATAATATCATGCATGAAGTAGCAAGTGATAACTACAATGTCTAAACTGTTAGCTAATAAACTATGTCAATTAAATAGTATTTTCTAAAGTGTTCGTGACATGGCAATTACCGATGAAGATGTGAGTGAGCCGGCAAGTAAATGTACGTGGTACATACGCGTCATCGGTAATGGTGCTGGTGTCCTAGCAGCATGATATCAATAATGGTATATGACTCACAAAATAAGTATGCGATGCAGAGCGAACAGTAATAATGTGCAGAAGCTGAATACTAAACACAATGATAACTAATCTGCATTTAATAAAATATGAGTTCCACAGTGGTGCCATTTGAGATAACACGAATCGTGGGGTTTTGAAAATAAGGGCTACGGTGTTTTTAAGAAAAGATACGTCTTTTGAAATATCCGTAGAATCCCTTGATCTGTCTTTCAAAATACCCATGATCCGTTAGTTTTGAAATAGGTTGGAATCTAACCTAGTCTAACAACTACACTAAGGTATACGGCTGAACTAACAAGCTAACTGAAGTTAAGGACCGCCTAACATCTGAGTCGATACATATATATATATATATATATATATATATATATATTAGTCGGTGATCCCGCCTCGATAATATCACATCCGATACCACATCTATAATCAGATATTCCCAAGTCAAGAGTGCGGATCAAACATCAATATATAGCTCGTACGTAAATCTGTCGTACGACATCCCAAATCTGGGTATGGGTCAATATCACATTCATCATACTATTCATCTGGTATCATCTTTATCAAATATCATGATCGGGGTACTGACCTTCGTCTAGTAAAATACTGATACCATCTATGTATGCATGCATGTGTATGAAACGCTACGTCAAAGAACCCGCTAAAACATCAAGCCGTATCACACGTACGAACCCTATCACATTACCGATCTCACGTCCTCAAATCCCAAACTCATCGACTCATCTCATATCCCGAGTACTATCCTCAATCCAGTATATGAACACATAGTCCCATACCCATGTGAACACATAAATATATAATCCCATATACGCACATGTAAAAGAAAGGATGTATGCAAGTATGTGCGTGCGTGTGTGTATAGGCGCAACCCCTACTCTAGGGTTTCACAACTACACTAAACCAATCCAAGAACACCAAAAATCCAACTTTATCATCAATCAACTCAAACTACATATAATAAATATATGTGTGTATACGTATTCGTATACATCACCACGAACTGCGGGGGTGCTATACGCCATCCACCCGACTTCTCCCCGTAGATATAAATCTACTCACCTGATCTTCGCTAGCCGGTGTCGACGTCGCCACGCACCTGCTTGTCGTCTCGAAGTCCACATGGGGTACCTACATGTCATATATAGCATCGTATCGCATTAAAATCCGACTCATGACCAAAACGACACACGAATCCCACATAGGTCAAAACCTATGGTTGCTTTCACAAATCAACCCAAACAACCTCGACGTCGACGTACAAACTCCAAACCATCGAAAAAATCCAAACACACCCATTTTCACATTCACAAACACTAAACATATATATGAAATAGGGTGAAATCATCAAAACCAATAAATTAATTAAATCGGTTTATTTCCAAAAAGTCTAGTAACAAGGGGTCGTTAACCGTTTTACTACAAGTCTTGATGTTTTGGCAAACTAGAGTTCACAATACTCTCTAATTTTCTTAATTAGGCCACATAAGCATTTACTAGATTTTTAATCTTGCTAAATTATTTTAAACTAAAAACTAGTTTGCAATTTTTATCCAATTTCAACCATTTTATTGCAAAAATGCACAAACGACAATTTAGCTTGGACTTGCATGATCTAAACTATTAAACTATAACTTATAATTTTAATAATGTGATAAAAACCCTAACCATATTTTTAATCTAACATATATGTGTATTTCAAAAAACCCTAGTTTGCACTAAAAGCTTAATTTGGACATTTTACAAGTAACGAATTGTAATTAGCAACTAGATTAGTTTTCAACAAATCTTAAGATGCTAATCCACATCACACAACCCTAATCAAAATACTCAAAACCCTCACTTGATCCAAACTCTTTTCTAGAATTTCAAACTTTCCATTAAAACCTAATTAATCACTTAATTAACTTAGATTAAAGCAATAATCAACAATTTAACTACATGGTTAAAATTATACCTCCACAATTTTGTAGATCTCACTTGAAATCTAGCCATCCAAAATGCTCTCTTTTCACCACAATCCATGCATTATAGGCTAAACTAAAATGGGTAGGAGTCGGATTTGGATTTTAGCTTGATTTTGTGTGTTTTTCTTTGGATTTTTGATGAAGAAATGGTGGAGTTTTGAGGTGGAATTGAGATGGAAATTTTGGGGAGGGCTGTTGCTGGTCTCGGCCATGAGAGGAAGGAAGTGATGTGTGGTGTGGGGGTGGGTGAAGTCAAGGGGAGAAAGAAGACCAAGTCAACCAAAGACCATACTCTTTTATCCATTCTCTTTCTTTTCATTTCTTTGTTTTGTTTTCTTTTCTTTTGGCAAAACAAGTGGGGAAAAATGAAGGGGCAACTTGGGGCTGCTGATTTGGGGGTAGGAGAGAGGGTGTGGGTGAGGGAAAAATGATAAATGTTATACCCCAATATCTATTTACACTAATTTCACTATTTATGCCTTTTTCTTCGATATTTTCTAAAACCGTTTGGCAGCTTCGTTTCATTTCAAAAACAACATGTTAAAATTTTGTTTAATGTGTTATGATGGACAAAATTTGTTTCAACCGATTCCAATTTGTAATTTTCCATCATTAAATGTATTAGTGACGGCTTAAAATAATATTAAAATAATTAATTTCGGAAAAATTTTTAGAGAATTAGAAATTTTTCTGGTGGCTCAATAAACACCAAATACTAGCAATTATATAGCTAGATTATGTATATATAATTTTATAATAAAGATATTTATATTTTGACTTTTTACAGAAAACCCCCCTTATGTTACCGATTTTCCGAAATTTCGCCGAAACGATTTTCAATACGTTACAATTTTCCCCCCTTAAAGAAATTCGGTCCCCGAATTTAAATTAAAACCCCCCTAAATACTAAAACATCTAAGCAAAAACCATCAAGTCGTCGGGGCTCCAAAATCATAAATACATAAAAAAAAATCGTAGCGCAGCGCATGCGCATGAAAAATGAGGATATAACTCAAAATCAAAACTCCGTCAAGCATCCCGCAGTCATCGGAATCATGGGAAAAATATCAATGTCAAGATCCAATACGAAAACCAACATGATAGACATCATTAAAGCATCTAGAAGCAATGCATGCGAAACCTTTTTCAAATCGCCGTGCGAGGATCGCAAACCTGTACAGTGGCGGACGTCTATTGTAAGAAAATAACTACATATATATATATCCTTTGTTTAATATGCACGTCCCATCGTTTTGAAAGCAATTTCAGAAGGGTTTCCTTTATAAAATGTTTCGTGTCATCTCGGACACGTAGGTAAATACTGAGACTATAGCTCTTCTTTGGAAATCCCTTCGATAACTATCAATGCATGCAAAAATATACTCAGGTACTGTCCTGTGACTAGTCCTGCTCAGTACAAAACCAAATATCAAACATCATAAAATATACTGCTCCAACATAAATCAGTCCCAAATATATATATGAATGCCATGTGCGTCTTGTGCGCACGGAAATCGAAATCCATGAATGTGCCATACATATGCACAGAAACAACATCTAAGTGCAACGGGTGTGCACGAAATACCTGTCAAAGGCAACGTGTGTGCTTGACAGCAAAACCAGGTGCATTTGATATGCACGAAGAATCTCGATTTAGTGCATCTAGTGTGCACCTAAATCGCATCAAACATCTTAAGTATGCGCAAAATCCAAATCAAGTGCACTATCTGCATGAAAACGAATATCGAATATCTCAATCGAAATCGACGTTATACAACACATTTCAATCAAAATCCCAATCAGGTATACCGTGGTATAAAATCTCACCATCCTGTGTATCGGCGTGCACAAAAGCAAATCAATATACCAAAAGTGCTTGAAAACTATGCCGAAAGTATAAGTCAAATCATATGCATGCCGTAGGCATGAAATCAAATATCATGAAACTCGGTCATCAAAACTCAATCATGAAATAAATCACCCATAAATACTGAAATCCAATATGACGGATACGTGATGGTCAATCACAAAATCACAGCTCATAAATACTATCGTCAATATGTCCGTCCTTTAAGTCGAGAAGGTGTCGGTGCATCCAATGCTAGCAGAGCAAGATATCTACTTGCCTTTTGATCATGGCATGTCGCATAGTGCCCTTAGGCTCTCGTCTCTCACTGCAGATTTCTAAGTACATAGCTCCTCGGCTCAACGGTTCAATATAGAAACGATAACGGAAGCAGTCCGCTCTGACACATCCTCTAAAGATCTCTGGCCAACTATCATGGTTACTCATAACATGTCTCGTCGACGATGCCGAACTCTGGCCTACAAGGTGTGCGTCATATGACCGCTCCTGGGTCCAGGTCTTTTCGTTCAGTATTTCCAGAAAGGTCCTGTCGAAGTCTCTCCCAAGTCTCGTTTCTGTCGAATTGCATGGAAGTTATCATCCTTTTACTATATCTATTTCTTGTTCCAGAACGGCTGCATAGTCATCACGACTCCTCCTGGAATATATATCCATAATCAACGCTCCTGCTTGCGTATCACATCTCTGATGTCGGCGGAGTGGAACGTCACCTCATCAAGATCTCGTATGAAGCTCTTACTCAACTTTTCTCTAATGTCGACAACTTCGGACTCGCCTCATCGTGGCTGCATGGACTGTGCTCCAACGGCTATACTCATATTTGGTGTCTCCCAAGCAATGCATCCCATCGCATAGCATCCGAATGAACTCGAACCATTCGACCGATTCGTCAAAACCTCATAATCCCCCAGGAGCTCAACATCTTGGGTACAGTTAAATAGTATCGAGTACATACCACAGCATCGGTGGACCAGCCGTAGGAGGGCAAACCCAAGCCTCACTAATGACACCGCGGAACTGCCGCAAACCTTAAGGTTCAAAGGCTTTCATACGGTCATTATGTCGAGTTAGGGTTTCATTCTTCTAGTGGGTCCATAGAATTGCCTGCATATCTTTCCGAATACTTTAAACTTGGAATATGGATTTCTGACATTCGATCGCCTCTGTCGACTCTCAACGTATCAGCGTGATGTCATCTCTAGCTGGAATCAATCTATTTGATGACCTCGCATCGGGTAAGCGAATGAACCACTTGTCCTAATCTTTCATCCTCGGGTAACTAGCGATCTTATATCAAATCTCTAAGTACAACTCGTACTACAATAGCTCCAACATCTGGGGCAATATCTCATCGTTCGCCGCAACAACTGGCTCATTCGTCCGCACGCTGAACAGTGCTTCAATCATCAAGAATAGTCGGTGCATCGACGGTCATCACATTCTGGCTGGCCTCTTATAGTGGCCCTATCCTCTGGTGCTGATCTGTACGTCCGAGAAATCTCATAAAAGCGATCCATCAAACGCTCGTAGCTCGAAAACGCAATAAAACGAAGCCTCCTTATCCAATCGTATGTCCTTGGAATCACACCCTGGTCAGTCCTCATTTCGTGACGAGCTCGTGCTGACCGCAACTCTAGTCGTAGCTCTCCACGCCCGTGTAACCGTGGTAACAAAACCATAACTGGTACCGATGAGGCTAGATCATAGGAAGGAATATAATACTGTGCAAGGAAATATACATCCTAAGGCTCCTTAAGCGGAGTTGCGTATCGTAAGTATGCCGCGGAACATACCCACGGTACGCCACTCTACTTTAGTCACCTACTCCATCAACCAAGGGTCATCCTACACTTCGAAAGTAAAACCTAACGCTCTGATCCCAACTTTGTCACGACCCGAAAAGTACGGAATATGACCAGCACTTAAATTACGGACGTCTCGAGGCGTACGTAATCTAAGTAAACCAGAAATCAGAAATCAAAACCAAAGAAGTAGTAGAGTGAAGGAAAAACCAACTTAAAGCAAGTAGTTTTAATAGCATAAGCCGAATTATGCGTTTTTAAAAACATCAAATATTTCCTGAAAATTTCGGCAGAGGCTCCTTTGTAAATACTGGCCCCCCAAACGGGATACAACATGATTAGATACGAAATGAATAAAAAGGGCATCCCCAAGCGGGAGCTAGCTCTTCGTCAATCGACGGTCACAACCACGGAAGCAATAAAATATACAACGCCAAGGGCGAGGTTCAAAACTCAAAAGGAAACTCAAAATAGCAAGAATCCATAGAAATACAACGCGCGACTCTAAGGTCGAAAGAATAAACATCACTAGTCTCTATCTCTGAAATAAATACATGTTTGGTTGATGGAACTTCTAGATACAACAGAATAAAAATATACAAGGTATAATGATGGGTACGATACAAGTAAACCCACCTACTAACAAGTCACCCGAAAAAGAAGCAGTGCCAGCAAAGCCGTAATGAAACCTGTACGGCAAAACCTGCAAGAAACTGTGGCACAACAGGGGTGAGTTGCCAACTCGTGAGTAGAAAACATCTACGAACAGAAATCGCATGAACAACGTAATCCTAAATCATACGATCATAATATATCCTCAAATATATAATCTGCAGCCTATAACAATGGCTAGGGTATACCTCTAAACAACGGTAATACCAAGTGCTCGTATCAGTGCCTCAGGTAGCAATATATCATATGGATGTGGTATGAATGCATGAAAACAGAATACATGCAAATGAAGAAACTGTTTTCATAATTTAGTGAGATTTCTGTATTTTCAAAACGAGGTATCATAAATGAAATCGGCATAAACAGTGTCGAGCATCGACACAAAACATAAATCCCAATATTTCAATATCTCAGGCTCCGGCTATCCGGACAGGCCTATCATCAAATCTCAGTACCTCAATATCTCAAAATCTCTACGTGTCAATCTCACTATCTAGGGCACCGTCAGTCCAGACCGGCCCCTACCATCAATCTCAAGACCATGACGGTATCCTCCGGATATCCGACGCGTCGGGTAAAATCACCGGTAGGTACTCCTCCCCTGCCAGGCTTATCGTCTACTACTCGAACTTCTTGCCCCGGGGTACCTTACCGGGCCCACCATGTACCCAACACGGTTCATCCAACTCCTCGAATTGGGTCTCGAAATCCATCAGCAAACTCATGGTGGATGACTCATACATCATGGGAAAACCGCACTTTTCATTTAAAAATAGAGATAAAAGAAGTTCATAATGTTTTTGCAGTTTTACCCCAAATCTAGGAAATCTCATGAAAATCCGAATCCAAATCCTCAATAGCATGTAAACAGTGAATATAGGCATAAAAATCCATGAATGCGGCATAGCAGTGAATAATATCATGCATGAAGTAACAAGTAATAACTACAATGTCTAAACTATTAGCTAAAGAATTATGTCAAAGAAATAGTATTTTCTAAAGTGTTCGTGACATGGCAATTACCGATGAAGATGTGAGTGAGCCGGCAAGTAAGTGTACGTGGTACATACGCGTCATCGGTAATGGTACTGGTGTCCTAGCAACATGATATCAATAACGGTATATGACTCACAAAATAAGTATGCGATGCAGAGCGAACAGCAATAATATGCAGAAGCTAAATACTAAACACAATAATAACTAATCTGCATTTAATAAAATATGAGTTCCACAGTGGTGCCATTTGAGATAACACTGTTAGTTGTATGTATGCCCTAGAGGCCAGTATTGTACATATGATGTATATTATATTGGATGCTTGGATATATATAGAGATGACTTTCTCGCTCGATATGATAGTATGCTATCTGGTTGCTCTTTATCTTAACATGTACACTAGTCTCTTTAAACTGTCGTATAGTTACATGTTGATAAAGCCCTTAGGATGTGTACTTGACTACCTGGACTATGATGCAGATCATACTAGTGGGAACATGGTAGTCCATAGGTACATCCTTCAAGGTCCCTAGTCGTGGGTGTATCGAGACGGGGCATCGATATACCAGTGTAGACTACCGTATACGCTTCTCGACCCATGAGATGGGCGATGGATGATCCCATATCCACTGGTGTTTGACATCAGAGATGGTATACGGGTGTTCAGTGGAGACTGGATACACTGGACGGACTCGCCGAGAACTCCCAGATGGTATTATACCTCACGTCAGATGGCAGTTCTCAGGTGACACTTGTGCAGGTTAGTCTGTAGACCCGAGATCGTCATAGAGTCTTGTGTGATTCCCACTGTGCTTTGATCTCCACCTTACCACGTCCATGAGGGCGTGCAAAACGGTGGTTTTTGGGTACAGTCCCGAGTCACATGGAAGCAATGAGCGATTGAAGGGGTTTCGTCTCTCCCGGTATTGGGGGTTGATGTTGCACTGTGCTCGATTGGCCGTAACAGGGAAGTCCCTGGCCAGGGCTGATCAGAGATTTGCTGGTAAGTGTTACCAGTAGTTTCTCGACCCGTTATGAGCCTCACATCGGCATGACTTATCGGTTATTGGGGTCTGATGTTTACCACCCATAGACTTGATGTGCGACATATCAGACGAACAGACCGGACTGTACGGTAAGTGTTACTGGTTGGATTCACAGGAGTGTGAGCGGGCTAGCTCGTCGATCTTCTGATCGCTCAATACCCGGGTGGCCGTTACGTTTAGCAGACCTCTTGCGGCTTGTGGGTGATTGATATGATCATCATCTGCTGCCGGCGTATTGACGAGTCTTTAGAGTCCTACACAGAGGTTTCCTGGCTCAAGCGAAACGAAATAGGGGCGCATATGAGATATGTGCGGGACCGAGAATGATGCGTGTATGTGATACCGTATTACATTCTCGCGATGAATGTTTCGATTAGTTATATGCAATATAACCTAGTTATCGAATCAAAGATTGATTCGATAAGTCGATTCATAGGATACTAGTCGGTTATGTGCGACATGACCGGATCATTGAATCAAGTGTTGATTTAATGATTTAATGTATAATTATATATTTGATATATTACTTTGCATTAACTAGTATTGGTTCACATTAAAAGGATTTTCTCACTTGAAGTTCACAAGTTGTATATGTGATATACTTTTGTGCACTTGATTGTATCATGTTTGATGATGCATGCTCACTTGGGCTTGTGTAAAGAATTATACCATGGTTAAGTTAATGATTAGGGTTTTGTTTATTTTACTTACTTATTTATTTATCCATTCTTTTTGAAAAATAGATAAAAGGAAAACAAAATGGTTTCTTTTTATCATGAAGCTTGTTGAAGCTTCATGAAGCTTCGACTAAAGTGACCATTTTGTCTTCATACTTAACCCTAACCATTCCCACTAACCATGGTCTATTCTCTACACCTAACCAAGGTTAGAAGATGATAAGTATTCATTTTATTATTCTTTTTGAGGATAACTCATCATATTCTATCTTCTTCTTCATCTTCTTCTTCAAGAAAAAGCTTGCCACCATTAATGGCATCTTGAGCAAAAGTGTGAGAAATCCAATTCTAAAGTGAACCCACCTCCTATTTCTTCATCCTCTACCTCTTGCCAAGTAGTATAGGGTGTTTTCTTCACAAGTTTCACAACTTGGTGAAGTTGGAGCTTGATTTTGTGTAACCTTGACGTAGATCATCTTCGGCATCGTAGCCGACGACTTGTCCGCTCATTTCTCCGATGAAGCCGATGCTAGAGTCCGAGATCCGACTAGGACAGCGAGAGGACGTCTACGTGGAGCTAAGGAAGTGGAGAACCGGATCTACAAAGGTTGTAGCTTCTCACTTTTAGTTAAGATGTTAACTAGCTTTATGTTTCGCCTAAAATTCTAGTTAACGATCCGTATTAGGGTTTCTCGGCACCGGAAAAATTTGAAATTGGCATGGTTGATGTCTTGTGAGACTTTATTAGCATGCCTAGGAACCCTACAGTGGTATCAGAGCCTAGCTAGATCCTTAGGCGATGCGTTGACGACGTTTGAAGTCCGATCGAACCGAAACCCTAATTTACAAATTGCTCTCTGGACTTTTTCCTAAAACTGGGTTTTTTCCATATTAAAAATGCTTAAAAAATTCAACAGGGAATTATAAGAATTACGGTACAAAATTTGACCAATGATACCTCAAACCTGCGGCGGAACCACGGCAGAAGCCTAGCTTCTGCGGCGGTTCCGCGGTCCTCTGATGACGTCAGCCCTCCACTTTTGCACAGTAATTCCTCTTTCAAAGTGCTGAGTTTTATGGGAATTTTTAATATTTATTCAAGAGTTGAATTTTCTGGGGTTGTATTGGGGATTCAATGATTCGATCGGATTATCAGATTCTGTCTATGTGGATTCCGGATAATTTTCGAATATGTTAAAAAGTTCGACCGGATATAAACACCCAACTTTTCCCCTGACGGAAAATTTCCAAGTGTTGGATTTTTCTGAGGTTTAAAGACGTTCTAAGTAGTGCAAGTAACGCGATGGTCCCTCTAGAAGGCAACAAACCTTAACTCGATTATGTGACCGTCTTGAACTGCCCTTTGAACCTTCGGGTTTGGGGCAGTACGGCGTGCCACATGTGAGGCGTTGGCTTGACCCTTCTACGGCTGGACCGTTGGTACTGAGGCATGAAGTGAATGTCTTTGAACTTATTTCATGTGTTGAACGGTTTCGGGAAAACTTGGGTGTTCGAATGTTCGATCGGAAAGTTTAATATTTTCTATTTATCCGGAATGGGATACAATAATTGGAATTCACACACAGTTATGAGATAACTGAATGAATGTTATAAATCTAGCAGTTTAGTCTCACTTCATATTGAAAAGAGTTTTCGGTAATGAGACTAAAATGCGGGGTTTATAATTGTTAGGCATGTGATGTCTAAGTATTTCATTTGATTAGGCATGCGATGTCTAAAGAGGTTGCGGATTCCAATTGTTGTAGTTTTACACTTTCTTTTCTGTGACCGTAAGTGTAATATGTGATATCGCCGGTTTCGTTGCTATATGCCAACGACAATTGGGACGCGCATATTTACTTACGTTGATGACATGTGATGTTATGTGTTGCTGGATATGTTATACTGGATCGTCGTGTTTGAATAGCCGGGGGTTTTTATGTGAGATGAGTGTTTTTCATTTTCATTCATGTAAAAACTTGTATGTAATATTCTTTTATTGGGGCACTTCCAGGTTGCGGAAGTTGTCACCTTTTGTATATTATTTACTTTTCCGCATTAGGATAGACCCAAGGAGGGGAGCACAAGTAACCGGGTTCTAGGGTCCAGTGGGAGACCATCTCGAGGAGTCTAGTCCGGGTCTCCTAACCCTAGAATTGGTAGGGTTGCTCGCCGCTCTCGTAGGGGTCTAGGGGTGTGGGATTGGCTATTCATCACGACCGTGGAATCCGTGTTTTATACTTGCTCGTATTAAAAACACGAACATCCTAGTATATCCAATATTTCATATGATATTTTCTGCTGCGATTTCTGTGATGTGCTCATGTGATGTTCTGTGATAGATACAGTATATAGTATATATGATATATTATATAGACGTTACTTATGTTTTGCACCCGCACTAGCCCTGCTCTGCTCTGCCGTTAGTTACCTAACCTAACGGTGCACGAGGGGACATCCAGGCGAATGCGGATGGCATAAGTGTACGTCGTATTTATCTGTGATGTTTAGGTGACTTAAATGATGGGACTTCATTAATTTGATTAATGAAAGAAAAGAAACCTAAGATGTTGTAGAATCAAATTTTAAACAAAACAGGTAGCTACAGTTCTTGCTTTGCACAGCGGTATATGTGATATATCCTGCACCTTATTCGATGAGGAAAGGACCGAGATCCCTTCACCGGGAGTGACTCCTTTAGCAATAACTGGCAGATGCTACACACTCGGTTTGTTTTTGATTGCTTCTATAGTTTCTGCTTTGCACAGTGATATATATGATATATCCCGCACCTCATTCGACGAGGAAAGGGCCGACGATCCCTTCACCGGGAGTGACCCTTTTAGCAAAACTAGAAAAGCCTCAAAATCGCTCCACTTCAAAACTTCATTTGATTCTACAACGATATCAAGTTCATTACGCAATAGTTTTTAAGAAAAACCTGCCGTAGCCCTCCGTCATTTCAGATAAATACTACTTAGTATTCGTGCTATGTTTGTTGACCTCCGTCAAGGCGTAGTGTGCGGTAGCTAACTAGTATTTATCTGCTTATGCATGTGATGCAGATTGGATTAGGGTAGTCGTACGACCTTGTTGACCTCCGTCAAGGGTCGTGCGGGTGGGTTTGATTCAATCAAGAAATGACGGTTTGAACTTGACTTGCACCCTGTGGTTTGTTGACCTCCGTAAAGGTCATAGGATGCTTGGGGCAAAATATTATCGGGAATTTCAAGTGTTGAAATTTGCAATGAGATTGCATACCTTCTATGAGATAGTTGGATCCCGATACCCACTGGAGTCTAGTTACTCCTGGGAGAGTTTTGCACATTATAATTAGCCGATCAAGTAGGTGTCTAGAAAGGTATCAACGGGATTACGCCTCTGGGAAAACGAGGTTTACATTAATTAGGTTCGTGCGAAAGCACGGGGGACCTCCCTCAAAGTACCGACACTGGCCTGGCTGAATGATTGGCGAACTTGTAGTGTGTAATTAATCCCGGCTAGTCTTTCCTTTTAGGGTTTGAAGGAAGATTTGATAAAAACCAGTGGGAGCCATCCTGATTAGATAAGATAATAACCAATCTGATCTTGCACGAGCTTATGCTAAAGATTTGATAAAAACCAGGATTCCCATGCCACCCGAATGAAGAAAGTACATGATGATGCATTTTCTTCGGGTGTGTTCGTTACAGAGAACTTTTTCTCCATTTGCTCTACGTCCTGGGTATAGATACCGGGTCAGGATCCCATATATGTAATCAGTTACATGGGCTCAGGAGAGGTAGAGAACTTGGAGAAGGTGATAAAGACATTAGAGTTGGAAATGGTGCAATTGTTGCAGCTAAGACTGTCGGGGAATATCACCTTGTATTACCAACTGGTAATACATTGGTTCTGAACGAATGCTATTACATGCCGAACCTGATATGCAACATTATATCGGTTTCTTTGTTGAATAAAGAGGGATATAATTTTGTATTACAGGATAATGTTATGAACATTTTCCGTAACCAAAAGTTGGTTGGATCAGGCACGTTGTGCAATGGCATTTATGTTTTAAATCAATCAACAGTTCTAAGCATAACAAACACACACAAGAGGAAGAGTTCTAAACTGAACGAATCCTTCTTGTGGCATTGTAGACTGGGTCACATCAATGCGACACGACTAGCTAAGTTGCATAAAGATGGATATTTAAATCCGTTTGAATTTTCATCTTATGACACTTGCCAGTCATGTCTCAAAGGCAAGATGACCAAAACTCCGTTTTCAGGACACGGAGAAAGAGTTGCCGAACTCTTGGGACTGATACATAGTGATGTATGCGGTCCCATGTCTACATATGCCAGGGATGGTTCTTCGTACTTCATTACATTCACTGACGATCTCTCTAGATTCGGATATGTGTTCTTGATGAAACACAAATCAGAAGCTTTTGAGAAATTTAGAGAATATAAACAAGAAGTCGAGAACCAAACCAGAAAAAGTATTAAAATCCTACGATCTGATCGAGGAGGTGAATACTTGAGCATTGAATTCCTGGACTTCCTAAAAGAGAATGGGATTCTCTCTCAGCTAACTCCTCAATATACACCACAGCACAACGGTGTATCAGAACGGAGGAACCGTACCCTATTGGATATGGTGCGCTCTATGATGAGTGTAGCTGAGTTACCTGTTTCCTTCTGGGGATATGCACTGGAAACAGCAGCGTACCTACTGAATAGGGTCCCCACCAAAATCTGTGCCTACCACACCATATGAGATATAGGAAGGGAAGAGACCATATCTTAATTTTATTAAAATATGGGGTTGCCCGGCCTATATCAAAAGACAAAAACCGGACAAACTCAAGGCAATGTCTGTTTTGTGTAAATTTGTTGGATATCCCAAACATTCGCGAGGGTATATCTTCTACCACAGTGAGGAACAAAGAGTATTTGTTGCTCAACATGCCACCTTTTTAGAAAAGGAATTTCTTGCAAAAGAGATTAGTGGCTCTGAGGTAGAACTGGAAGAGGTTCCAGCTGAACAAAACACAATAGAAGATTTAGTGGAACCAGAGGATTCAGTAGCTCCCAATGAACCTCAGCCACTCTGCCGATCTAGTAGGGTTCCTCGCCAACCTGAGAGATACTACGGTTTTCTCATGGATGGTTGGAGCGAGGATTGCATCATGAAGGATGATGACCCAACTAGCTTCGACCAGGCCATCACGAGTAGGGACTCAGTGAAATGGCTGGATGCTATGCGGTCCGAGATGGAATCCATGTACACCAACAAAGTACGGACTTTGGAAGTTGCTCCTGAAGGGGTAAAACCCATTGGGAGCAAGTGGATCTTCAAGAAAAAACTTGGTGTAGATGGGAAAGTGGAGACTTTCAAAGCTAGACTTGTTGCAAAGGGTTTTCATCAAAAACCAGGTGTGGATTATGACGAAACCTTTTCTCCAGTGGCTATGCTTAAATCCATCCGGATCATGCTTGCCATCGCTGCATATCATGATTACGAAATCTGGCAAATGGATGTTAAGACTGCATTTCTAAACGGTGATTTAGAAGAGTGCGTGTACATGACTCAGCCAGAGGGCTTCGTAGACAGTGGGAGCAGCAAGAAGGTGTGCAAGCTGCTTAAATCCATTTATGGATTAAAGCAAGCATCGCGGAGTTGGAACATCTGCTTTGACGTCGTTATCAAAGAGTTTGATTTCGTCAAAAACCCAGATGAACCTTGTATCTACAAGAAGGTGGCAGAGAGTAAGGTTGTCTTCCTCGTATTGTACGTGGACGACATACTCTTGATAGGAAATGATATTCCTATGCTGCAATCGGTCAAGCTCTTCTTATCACAAAGATTCTCGATGAAAGATCTTGGTGATGCCTCCTGCATATTGGGAATTAGGATCTATTGAGATAGATCCAAACGGATATTGGGATTGTCCCAATCCAGGTACATTGACACCATACTAAAGAGGTTTAGTATGGAAGAATCCAAGCGTGGGAACTTGCCCACGATCTCTGGATTCACTCTCTCCAAAGAGATGTCTCCCAAGATTGATTTGGAGAGAGCTCGCATGCAAGGGATACCCTATGCTTCGGCTGTAGGCTCTATCTTGTATGCGATGCTATGTACCAGACCCGATGTAGCATACTCACTAAGTGTAGTGAGCAGGTATCAAGCTGATCCTGGAGAGAGTCACTGGACAGCTGTAAAGAGCATTCTCAAGTACTTACGAAGGACTAAAGAGATGCTCTTGGTGTATGGTAACGGAGAACTCCAAGTGGAGTCCTTTACCGATTCGAGCTTCCAGAGTGATAAGGACGACTCTAAGTCGCAGTCGGGATTTGTCTTTACCCTTTACGGAAGGGCGGTTAGCTGGAAGAGTTCCAAGCAAGAAACCGTGGCAGACTCGACGATGGAGGCTGAATACATCGCTGCCAACGATGCTGCCAAAGAGGCTGTCTGGATCAAGAAGTTCATTACTGAACTTGGAGTGGTTCCATCCATTGAGCATCCAATACCTTTGTATTGCGATAACAATGGAGCGGTGGCTTTGGCCAAGGAACCTAGGTCCCATCAGCGATCCAGGCATATTCTGAGGCGGTATCACCTGATCCGGGAGATAGTTGATCGCCGGGAGATCGAGGTCAGGAGGGTTGATACGAAGAACAACACGGCGGATCCACTCACGAAGGCCATTCCCCAGATACAGTTTGAGAGACTCTTCGGGATGCTCGGTATGCGATACTACAGCAGCTGGCCCAAGTGCAAGTGGAGATTGTTAGTTGTACGTATGCCCTAGAGGCCAGTATTGTACAGATGATGTATATTATATTGGATGCTTGGACATATATAGAGGTGACTTTCTTGCTCGATATGATAGTATGCTATCTGGTTGCTCTTTATCTTAACATGTACACTAGTCTCTTTAAACTGTCTTATAGTTACATGTTGATAAAGCCCTTAGGATGTGTACTTGACTACCTGGACTATGATGCAGATCATATTAGTGGGAACATGGTAGTCCATAGGTATAACCTTCAAGGTCCCTAGTCGTGAGTGTATCGAGACGGGGCATCGATATACCAGTGTAGACTAGCGTATACGCTTCTCGACCCATGAGATGGGCGATGGATGATCCCATATCCACTGGTGTTTGACATCAGAGATGGTATACGGGTGCTCAGTGGAGACTGGGTACACTGGACGGACTCGCCGAGAACTCCCAGATGGTATTATACCTCACGTCAGATGGCAGTTCTCAGGTGACACTTGTGCAGGTTAGTCTGTAGACTCGAGATCGTCATAGAGTCTTGTGTGATTCCCACTGTGCTTTGATCTCCACCTTACCACGTCCATGAGGGCGTGCAAAACGGTGGTTTTTGGGTATAGTCCCGAGTCATATGGAGGCAATGAGCGATTGAAGGGGTTTCGTCTCTCCCGGTATTGGGGGTTGATGTTGCACTGTGCTCGATTGGCCGTAACAGGGAAGTCCCTGGCCAGGGCTGATCAGAGATTTGCTGGTAAGTGTTACCAGTAGTTTCTCGACCCGTTATTAGCCTCACATCGGTACGACTTATCGGTTATTGTGGTCTGACGTTTACCACCCCTAGACTTGATATGCGACATATCAGACGAACAGACCGGACTGTACGGTAAGTGTTACTGGTTGGATTCACAGGAGTGTGAGCGGGCTAGCTCGTCGATCTTCTGATCGCTCAATACCCGGGTGGCCGTTACGTTTAGCAGACCGCTTGCGGCTTGTGGGTGATTGATATGATCATCATCTGCTGCCGGCGTATTGACGAGTCTTTAGAGTCCTACATAGAGGTTTCCTGGCTCAAGCGAAACGAAATAGGGGCGCATATAAGATATGTGCGGTACCAAGAATGATGCGTGTATGTGATACCGTATTACATTCTCGCGATGAATGTTTCGATTGGTTATATGCGATATAACCTAGTTATCGAATCAAAGATTGATTCGATAAGTCGATTCATAGGATACTAGTCGGTTATGTGCGACATGACCGGATCATTGAATCAAGTGTTGATTTAATGATTTAATGTATAATTATATATTTGATATATTACTTTGCATTAACTAGTATTGGTTCACTTTAAAAGGATTTTCTCACTTGAAGTTCACAAGTTGTATATGTGATATACTTTTGTGCACTTGATTGTATCATGTTTGATGATGCATGCTCACTTGGGTTTGTGTAAAGAATTATACCATGGTTAAGTTAATGATTAGGGTTTTGTTTATTTTACTTACTTATTTATTTATCCATTCTTTTTGAAAAATAGATAAAAGGAAAACAAAATGGTTTCTTTTTATCATGAAGCTTGTTGAAGCTTCATGAAGCTTTGACTAAAGTGACCATTTTGTCTTCATGCTTAACCCTAACCATTCCCACTAACCATGGTCTATTCTCTACACCTAACCAAGGTTAGAAGATGATAAGTATTCATTTTATTATTCTTTTTGGGGACAACTCATCATATTCTATCTTCTTCTTTATCTTCTTCTTCAAGAAAAAGCTTGCCACCATTAATGGCATCTTGAGCAAAAGTGTGAGAAATCCAATTCTAAAGTGAACCCACCTCCTATTTCTTCACCCTCTACCTCTTGCCAAGTAGTATAGGGTGTTTTCTTCACAAGTTTCACAACTTGGTGAAGTTGGAGCTTGATCTTGTGTAACCTCGACGTAGATCATCTTCGGCATCGTAGCCGACGACTTGTCCGCTCATTTCTCCGATGAAGCCGATGCTAGAGTCCAAGATCCGACTAGGACAGCGAGAGGACGTCTACGTGGAGCTAAGGAAGTGGAGAACCGGATCTACAAAGGTTGTAGCTTCTCACTTTTAGTTAAGATGTTAACTAGCTTTATGTTTCGCCTAAAATTCTACTTAACGATCCGTATTAGGGTTTCTCAGCACCGGAAAAATTTGAAATTGGCATGGTTGATGCCTTGTGAGACTTCATTAGCGTGCCTAGAAACCCTACAAACACGAATCGTGAGGTTTTGAAAATAAGGCCTACGGTGTTTTTAAGAAAAGATACGTCTTTTGAAATATCCGTAAAATCTCTTAACCTGTCTTTTAAAATACCCATGATCCGTTAGTTTTTAAATAGGTTAGAATCTAACGTAGTCTAACAACTACACTAAGCTATACGGCTGAACTAACAAGCTAACTGAAAGTAAGGAAATCGCCTAACATCTGAGTCGATACATACATACATACATACATATATATATATATATATATATTAGTCAGTGATCCCGCCTCGATAATATCACATCCGATACCATATCTATAATCAGATATTTCCAAGTCAAGAGTGCGGATCAAACATCAATATATAGCTCGTACGTAAATCCGTTGTACGGCATCCCAAATCTGGGAACGGGTCAATATCACATTCATCATACTATTCATCTGATATACCCTTTATCAAATATCATGATCGGGGTACTGACCTACGTCAAGTAAAATACTGATAACATCTATGTATGCATGCATGTGTATGAAACGCTACGTCAAAGAACCCGCTAAAACATCATGTCGTATCACACGTACGAACCCTGTCACATCACTGATCTCACGGCATCAAATCCCAAACTCATCGACTCATCTCATATCCTGAGTACTATCCTCAATCCAGTATATGAACACATAGTCCCATACCCATGTGAACACATAAATATATAATCCCATATACGCACATGTAAAAGAAAGGATGTATGCAAGTATGTGCGTGCGTGTGTGTATAGGCGCAACCCCTACTCTAGGGTTTCGCGACTACACTAAACCAGTCCAAGAACACCAAAAATCCATCTTTATCATCAATCAACTCAAACTACATATAATAAATATATGTGTGTATATGTATTCTTATACATCACCACGAACTACGGGGGTGCTATACGCCATCCACCCGACTTCTCTCCGTTGATATAAATCCACTCACCTGATCTTCGCTCGCCGGTGTCGACGTCGCCATGCACCTGCTTGTCATCTCGAAGTCCACATGGGGTACCTACATGTCATATATAGCATTGTATCGCATTAAAATCCGACTCATGACCAAAACGACATACGAATCCCACATAGGTCAAAACCTATGGTTGCTTTCACAAATCAACCAAAAAACCCTCGACGTCGACGTACAAACGCCAAACCATGGAGAGAAATCAAAACACACCCATTTTCACATTCACAAACACTAAACATATATATGAAATTGGGTGAAATCATCAAAACCAATAAATTGATTAAATCGGTTTATTTCCAAAAAGTCTAGTAACAAGGGGTCGTTAACCGTTTTACTACAAGTCTTGATGTTTTAGCAATCTAGAGTTCACAATACTCACTAATTTTCGTAATTAGGCTACATAAGCACTTACTAGATTTTTAATCTTGCTAAATTGTATTAAACCAAAAACGAGTTTGCAATTTATATCCAATTTCAACCATTTTATAGCAAAAATGCACAAACGACAATTTAGCTTGGACTTGTATGATCTAAACTATTAAACTATAACTTATAATGTTAATAATGTGATAAAAGCCCTAACCATATTTTTAATCTCACATATATATGTATTTCATAAAACCCTAGTTTGCAAAAAAGCTTAATTTGGACATTTTACAAGTAACGAATTGTAATTAGAAACTAGATTAGTTTTCAACAAGTCTTAAGATGCTAATCCACATCACACAACCCTAATCACAATACTCAAAACCCTAACTTGATCCAAACTCTTTTCTAGAATTTCAAACTTTCCATTAAAACCTAATTAATCACTTAATTAACTTAGATTAAAGCAATAATCAACAATTTAACTACATGGTTAAAATTATACCTCCATAATTTTTTAAATCTCACTTGAAATCTAGCAATCCAAAATGCTTTCTTTTCACCACAATCTATGCATTATAGGCTAAACTAAAATGGGTAGGAGTTGAATTTGGATTTTAGCTTGATTTTGTGTGTTTTTCTTTGGATTTTTTATGAAGAAATGGTGGAGTTTTGAGGTGGAATTGAGATGGAAATTTTGGGGAGGGCTGTTGCTGGTCTCGGCCAGGAGAGGAGGGAAGTGTGGTGTTGTGTGGGGGTGGGTGAATGTTGGAGATAGTGCCCTCAGAGTCAATTATTGGATCACAGGCACGTGATTGCAATGATTGAGGGAGGACCTATGCCGATAGGACAGTCTTACTCAAGATGATAGTATGCTATCTGGTTTACCTTTATCATCGTGTACTGCTTCAGGTGACCTTACAGGTCACTATTACATGTTGATTGAGCCCTTAGGATTCTTGCTTGACGACCAGCAGTATGATGGCGATCATATACGTAGGAGCTGGGGTCTATAAGCACATCCTTAAAAGGTCCCTAGTCGTGGGAGTTTCGAGACAGGGCATCGATACTCCAGAGTAGACTAGTGTATACAGTCGAGTCCCCGACGAGGGGCGGTGGCCGGTCTCACAAGCCACTGGTGTCAGTTGGTTCACCTAAGATGTATACAGGTGCTCATTGGGTTATGAGTACACCGGACAGGACTCGCCGGGAACATGCTAGTTGGTCTTAAACCTGACGTCAGATAGCAGTTCCCTGGTGACATGTGTACAGGTTAATTCATCGACCTGAGATCGTCATTTGTCTCGTGTGAGTTCCCACTGTACTTTGATTACTACCCTACCATGCTCAAAGGAGACGTGCAAACAGGTTTTAGTTGGGTACAGTCCCGAGCCACATGGAGGCAGTGAGCGGATCTGCAGGGGTTCGTCTCTCCCGGTATTGGGGGTGAGGTCGCGCTGTGTCTAGGAGAGCTATTACATGAAGTCCTTGGCCAAGGCAGGAGATTTAGTGGTAGGTATTCCAGTAGTATCTCAGGGTGTTCTGGGCTACACTCCGACACAACTTGTACCGCTTTTGGGGGTCTGACTTTTACCAACCCCCTAGGCCCGCCATGCGATGCTCATAAACGAACGGACCGGGCTGTACGGATATTGTCACTGACAGGCTCAGTAGGGTGTCAAGAAGTGTTCGCTCATCGATGTCCCTTTTGGTCAATACTTGGTAGCCCGTTACGTATGGCTAATACCTCTGACGTGCTAGTGGTTAAATCCACGGCCAAAGTATTGACGAGTCTTTAGAGTCCCCCACAGACCGTTTTCTCAAGTTTCGGGCGAAACGCTATAGAGGCCGTATGGAGATATGGCAGGGTTCGATCATATACGTGCGGTATTGCACGGATCATGATCGGACGGATAATACTAGCGGGCTTTGGTTTAAGCCGGATCCTAATATTGTACAGTGTAGATTTTGTCTCATTGCATTTGTATTCGGTCGGAATACAAATGCGGGTATGTATATACAGTCGCGTGGTTTTCCTGTAATTTATTACGGGATCGATTTTTTGGAGTTGCCAGTTTGCTTTCCGTTTCGGCCATTTTCCCTTGTTTCCTTTCTTTGGCTGAAAATTGGTGGAGGGGGTTATTTGCAATTGTGCAATTAACAATTGAGAAGACTTTTGCATCATGATGGTTTCATGATGGTGCACCATCCATTGACTTCATTTGACTTCATCATTGCTTGACTTTTGGTGATATGATAGTTGATGGAGTGTTGGACTTTGTTTGTGATCATTTTCTTCTCATCATCACTCATTTCTCTCTCGCATTTTTTTTTGCTCACTCTCTCCCATCATTCTAGTGAGAGGCCGGCCACAATTTTGATGGGGACTGTCGTAAATTTTTGAAGGGGGATTTTTGGTCTTTTTGGCTTTGCAAAAATCCCATAGCTCCATCACCAAAAAGTTTATCTCATTCCTCCACCAAAAGGGCAACTTCTAGTAACCCCAAGAGACAAACCATCCTACACTTCATCTACAGTATTCTTCGATACGTCGACTCGCCAACTTCGTGCCCGAGTTGCCTCGGTCCAGAGGTGGGAGCCCGTAAAAGAACCCGATGATGTGGTGCCCTTCCGACGAGGAGATGAAGACCGGAGATTCCACGGGGAGATTGGGACGACGATGAGAAGACCGAAGGACACAGATCACTCGGAATATCTCTCTACCCCTTCTCTAGTTAGCTAGGAGTAGGTTAATGGCCCGATCCGGGTTTAAAAGTCCGCGGTAGCGCCGGTTTAAAAGTTTAAAGAAAAGTTTTGATTCCGCATTTTGTCCTCGCTCAGACGGCCGGGGTGCCGCCGTGCACTTACACTGGTATCGGAGCCACGCAATTAACCTAGTCTAGCTTGCTCTAGCGTATTTAAAACTTCGATCGAACAAATATCCCATAACCGAGATTTCATTTCCATCAGTTTCTGTCGAATTATTTTCGGCTTGAAAATTTTTTTGGAGGGTTGCAGAAATTCATGCAGGCATTTTTAAGCATTCTGCAAAAATTTGATACAGTGATTCTACAGTAAGATCGCGGAACGGCGGACAAACCCCTGTTCTGGCGGCTGTTCCGCGGCAGGAAAATGTCAACACTGTACCATATTTTTACAGTAGCTTCCTGACTTGAAATTGGGGGTTTTGGTATATTATTATTGGGCCCAGATTTTCTTTGAGTGCTGCAGTAGTGCTTGGGGCCCACTCCGGAAAATTTAGTCGATCGAAAATTTTAAACATGTTAGTTCACAGTATTTACTTTATATCTGCGATCGTGAATGTCACTTGATCGTTAAATCCTGTCTAACTGCTATAGCCCTTTTAGACGGATTTGCGAACGTGACATTCACGTTGATGTTCTGTGTTGTGCTGTGATGTTGCGGATTGTCGTGGTAGATAGCCTGGATGCAATGGTAGTACAGTTTTGTTTTATATGTACATTTGATATTACGGGGCGAGCGTCCGACAAGTGGACTGCCGTCACTGCATGTTTGTATATTATTCTTTTGGGGCACGACCGGGCTGAGGTCGATGTATCCGTTGTATGAATATTTTACTTTATGTACTAGGATTACCCCGCGGAGGGGTGCATGGGTAGCCGGATTCTAGAGGGCAACGGGCCCGCATCTTATGGCATTGAGATGGAGGGGGCTTTACTCTAGAATTGGCGGGCAATACGCCGCACTCGTAGGGGGTACAGGTTGACCCAAGGAGGGGTGTCCAAGTTACCGGATTCCGTGAAGTGCTGGGTGGTCCATTCACGTTGCTAAAGGGGGCTGCCTCGCTTCATGGTTTGGCGGGTAACTTGCCGCGCCCGTAGAGGTCTAGGATTTTCATTGCACAAGCTTTCCACAAGACCAGGGGAACGTCGGTTTTCAGTAGCGGCTCTATGAAACCCGGGGATCCCAGATATCTGTATTGTTCTGTGATGATTATTACCTTTCTTTGATGTTGCATTTTATCACGCCTTGAGCGAATATTATATATGGATATATATACTAGTAGATGTATTTGTTTTGCATCCGCGCTATTCCATTCCCCGCTCTGTCGTTAGTTAAGTAACCTAACGGGTAATGACGGGACCCAGTGGCGAATGCGGATGGCATATACGTACATCATTATTTTTGTTCTTTATTGGGGTGATCAATTGATGGGACTGCATTGATTCGGATCAATGCAAGTTAAACAAACATATTCTGATGTTGTTGGAACAATTTTTCAAAAAAAGCTGTTATTGCAAGGACGTTCTCTTTTGTTTTGCACAGTGGTTTTCGGTTATGAATATCCAGCACCTCAGTCGACGAGGCAAGGGCGAGATCCCTTCACCGGGAGTGACCCCTTGGACAGAAGTTTGCGTCAGGACAATAACTTCACTATAGTCGATTACTTTTTCTTTGCATCGTGGTATTCAGTTAGAATATCCCGCACTTCATTCTACGGGGAAAGAGCCGAGATCCCTTCACCGGGAGTGACCTCTTTAGCAAAGGTTTTCGTCACTATATTTTATAAAAGCTATCCGGTTCCTTCAATGATATCAAGTTCATTACGTTAAAGGTTTTTCGCCAAAAACCATTCGTAGCCCTCCGTCATTTCATATGGATAGTCAATAGTATTCAAGTTGTGTTTGTTGGCCAAAGTCAAGGCACAGTGTTTGGTAGCTATTGGGTGTTCATATGCAGCATAGATAGATACGTTGGTTTGGGACAGTCGTACTGCCTTGTTGGCCAAAGTCAAGGGTAGGTACGGGTAGGTTCAAATTAACCTGGAGAATGACGGGTAGAACTTGACATGTGACTTATGATTTGTTGGCCAATGTCAAGGTCATAAGAGCATGGGGTAAAAATCACATCGGGAGTTTCTAAAGAAACTGAAACGTGCCACATATGCGTATACCTTCTGGAGTGTGATAACGTGAGCGGATTCCGTCACGTTATCATGCGATGATAGTTGGATCCTGATTCTCACTGATGAGTTGGTTTACTCCTCGGGTGATCCCGACTAATTCTCCTTTCTAGTTTGGAGGAGAATTTGACGTAACAGCGGGAGGTTTCCTGATTAGATAAATTGGTAACCATTCTGATCTAGGTGAGAGTGCACGCTGAGTGTTTCTTTTCTCTCTCTCTCTTTGGCAGCGGCCGTTGACCCGACCCTAGACTATGACTCAGAGACCAAAATTAATCGAACTTTCTTAAACACTGGCTTTTGGATTGTCTGAGTTGCAAACCTCATTGCCACTCCTACTTTTACCCTTTTCTCCAGGACACCCCGTATTACTACGAACGTCCACTTCCATTTGATAAAACTATCGTATGGTTATATACGAACTCGAAGGAATTTATTCGAGGATGGTTTCTTGTTCTGAAGAAAACGAATAAGAACTATTCAGCTGTCTTTTCCTTTTACCTTCTCTCAGGTTGCGAGTGCCCCTTAGATTAGGGGATAGTACACCTATTACGCAAATTGGATAGTCTTCTTCCAAACCATAGGTAGGTGCCGACCGGTAGGGAATGAAGAAAACCAATTAGCCTAACGATGGTGTACAGAAGGTATTATGTAAAGACAAATAAAGGGATTAGAAGGATGGCAAAGTAAATTGCGACTGCTATTCACAACCAAACCAAGAATTTCATTACCACTCCCATTTCACCTTTGTATTTCTCCAGAACACTCCGTATCATTACGAAGATCCACAGTTATTTGGATACTCCATCGTATGGTTATATACGAACTCGAAAGGAACTTGTTCCAGTTCGGGGATGGATTCTGGTTCGGGAGAAATAGGAATAAGGTTTATTCGGTTGTCTTTTATCTTCACCTTCTCTCGCATTGCGAGTGCTCCTAGGATTAGGACAGTACACCCATTATGCTTATTGGATAGTCTTCTTCCAAACCATAGGCTGGTGCCGAACGGTAGGGAAGGAAGAAAACCATTTGGCCTAAAGGGGTGTATAGAAGGTAATGACTAAAGACATATAAAGGGATTTGGAGAGATGGCAAAGAAATATACGGTTACAGTCGTGAATCTAGATAATGGAAGAGGCATTACTAGGAATACCCGGATACCCTTAAGAAACAATTCAATGTTTCAGTCTTACTGTGTACTTTCAAAAGAAAACCATTTGGCCTAGGAATAAGGTTTATTCGGTTGTCTTTTATCTTCACCTTCTCTCGCATTGCGAGTGCTCCTAGGATTAGGACAGTACACCTATTATGCTTATTGGATAGTCTTCTTCCAAACCATAGGCTGGTGCCGAACGGTAGGGAAGGAAGAAAACCATTTGGCCTAGAGGGGTGTACAGAAGGTAATGACCAAAGACATATAAAGGGATTTGGAGAGATGACAAAGAAATATACGGTTACAGTTGTGAATCTAGATAATGGAAGAGGCATTACTAGGAATACCCGGATACCCCTAAGAAACATTTCAATTTTTCAGTCTCACTGTGTACTGTCAAAAGAAAACTGATTTCCCAATTAGACACTTGCTCCAGGGTATGTATTTACCAGGTATGATTCTCACATCTGTATGGTTTTACAGATGATGAGTGGGAGTAAGTTATTGGGAATTAGGTGATCATCCTCATTATATCGAAATTCGTTGTAATTGGTGATATTTGAGGAAGTCACCTGGGTTGTTTGCCGGACAGCAAATATTTGGTTTTGAATACCCGTTGCTATGCACCAATTTCAAATTGATATATCTGTACGTCTATTTTTATAGATTGAGATATACCTTTTTGAAATTATGTCCATGACATTTACCTATATCGGTGGATGGTTAGGTAAGGAGCATTAAACAGCGGTGTAATTCTTCTTAACCATAAGTACAGTTTTCAACCTAGACGCACATGGTTTGAGTTATTAGACTCAGAGGACTTATACAGAGGATTGTATATTGTCCAGTGTCCATTAAGACAGAGGGGTTGGTCCTCGTACTATATTCGGTTTACTTATGACTTCTCTAGGTTTAGACAAGTGTTTCGTCGAAACGCAAGGTCCGAAGTTTTGAGAAGTTATAGGTATATGAATAAAGTAGAGAACCAGGTATTGCAAGTATCAGGATTATTCAAGGTGATCGAAGATGAAGATACTTGTGTATGGTATTCAGTTGATAGTAATGGATATTGAGAGAACTTGTCTCTCTTTCAGGTTACTCATATCTGGATAGGATTCCTAAGTTGAGTAACGCTGATCGGCCTCCTTCCATTTAGTTTACATGAATTGGAGACAGCTGCATGATTTGAATCTGGTTCAATTAAATCAGTGCCTCTGTTTCTGTATTGGATATAGAACAGTTCATATCTTGACATTGTTAAGGTACGGGGAGTTGTCCAGCTTATGCTTTAAACCAGACACTGGAAAACTCAAGGCACGTTTCTGTAAAGGCTGTTTGTGGGTTGACCCAGGCTATGACGAGGGTTGACTTTCTACCATCTGGAAGATCAATAGTGATATTGTTCTTGACTCGCCACAGTTTTAAGAAAAATGGATTTTTTCAGAAAACAGTAGAGGGAGTATGGTAGAACTGGAAGTGATTCCAGAACCGCAGACGATTACTGAAAATTTGATAAGAACCTAAACATTCATTCTAAATTGACATTCCATTAGCCACTCCGCAGATATGGTGGGTAACGTCAGGCACTCGAAAGGTACTTTGGTAGCCTAAAGGACGGTGGCAGGGAGGTTCTTGTTTACCCAGACTTGCCATTGCTGTTGTTCCAGGCTGTGAGACCCGGTAAGAGGATGACTATAGCGTCGTTCTAAACTAGCTTTAGAAGTGTACGTCTATATGACTCTGCCACAGCGTTGTCATAGTCAGTGGGAGCAGCGGAAGTATAGTGGACAAGTGGCTTATGTCTATTTATAGACTAAAGTGGATATAGCGGAGATAGATCATCTATTTCTGATGTGACAGTCACAGGTTTGACTTCATCAAAATAGGGGATGGATCTGTTAAGACAGTAGTAGGGTGTGATGTCTTGATTTGTGGATGACATACACAAAGTAGGAAGTGATATTCCTGCACTACAATTGGTTATACTTTGGTTGTCACACAGTGGTTTCTCCACATAGGGATTGGGTATTATATCAGACATTCTGGCTACTAGATCTATGGTTTTAGATCTAGATTTGGAAAGTGTCCCAATTAGGGTACTTAGACAGCATTCTAAAGGTGTTTTTAGAATGGACGACTCCTGGTACGGTAATATACCTGCAGGTGATGGAGTCACCCTCTCTAAAGGTATCTTGCAGACTAAAAGGGAGAGGGATGTGCATGATTAGTAGATCACATGCTTAGGTATTTGAGTCAATCCTGAGATATCAAGCACCACACCAGATGTTGTTTTTTCCAGTAGATGCAATATGTTGATATTGATCCAATCCTGGAAAAACGAACGGAATCAGTTTTAGAACATAAGTGGATGTTCTAGGGATATGATAACAACAACCTCTTTTAGGAGACAGTTATCATTCCAGGCTTCCAAGGTGACAAGGATGATAGAGAGGTTGTCAGAGTTATAGTTTTCCTTCTGACGAGGGGCAGTATTTTGGACAGGTGGTCCAGGTGGATACTGAGGGAGGCATGGCGCAGGATACTGATTAAGTTCAGTTGACGATACAGTCTGAGAAGTTTGGATTTGGAGTTCATCTATGAACTAGGTCCCATCAGGTAACCAGACATACTCGAAGACAGGTATTGCTCATTTCGGGAGATGGCTTTCTCCGCGAACATGAGATTAAGAGAGACATAGAAAGAAACATCAAGGCGGATCCACTCACTGAGGCTATTCCTCGAACGCAATAGTTTTGCAAACGGGTTTTAGGAGACTGATTAGTAGAGGAGTTGGGTGTTTGGTATCATAAGGGCTGTGAGTATGCGACATCGCAATAATTAGCCTTGAGTGCAAGTAGGAGAGTGTTGGAGATAGTGCCCTTAGAGTCAATTATTAGATCACAGGCACGTGATTGCAATGATTGAGGGATGACCTATGCCGATAGGACAGTCTTACTCAAGATGATAGTATGCTATCTGGTTTACTTTTATCATCGTGTACTGCTTCAGGTGACCTTACAGGTCACTATTACACGTTGATAGAGCCCTTAGGATTCTTGCTTGACGACCAGCAGTATGATGGCGATCATATACGTGGGAGCTGGGGTATATAAGCACATCCTTAAAAAGTCCCTAGTCATGGGAGTTTCGAGACAGGGCATCGATACTCCAGAGTAGACTAGTGTATACAGTCGAGACCCCGACGAGGGGCGGTGGCCGGTCTTACAAGCCACTGGTGTCAGTTGGTTCACCTAAGATGTATACAGGTGCTCATTGGGTTATGAGTACACCGGACAGGACTCGCCGGGAACATGCTAGTTGGTCTTATACCTGACGTCAGATAGCAGTTCCCTGGTGACATGTATACAGGTTAGTTCATCGACCTGAGATCGTCATTTGTCTCGTGTGAGTTCCCACTGTACTTTGATTACTACCCTACCACGCTCAAAGGAGACGTGCAAACAGGTTTTAGTTGGGTACAGTCCCGAGCCATATGGAAGCAGTGAGCGGATCTACAGGGGTTCGTCTCTCCCGGTATTGGAGGTGAGGTCGCGCTATGTCTAGGAGAGCCATTACACGAAGTCCTTGACCAAGGCAGGAGATTTACTGGTAGGTATTCCAGTAGTATCTCAGGGTGTTCTGGGCTACACTCCGACACGACTTGTACCGCTTTTGGGGGTCTGACTTTTACCAAGCCCCTAGGCCCGCCATGCGATGCACATAGACGAACGGACCGGACTGTACAGATATTGTCACTGACAGGCTCAATAGGGTGTCAGGATGAGTTCGCTCATCGATGTCCCTTTTGGTCAATACCTGGTAGCCCATTACGTATGGCTAATACCTCTGACGTGCTAGTGGTTAAATCCACAGCCAAAGTATTGACGAGTCTTTAGAGTCCCCCACAGACCGTTTTCTCAAGTTTCGGACGAAACGCTGTAGAGGCTGTATGGAGATATGGCAGGGTTCGATCATATACGTGCGGTATTGCACGGATCATGATCGAACGGATAATACTAGCGGGCTTTGGTTTAAGCCGGATCCTAGTATTGTACAGTGTAGATTTTGTCTCATTGCATTTGTATTCGGTCGGAATACAAATGCGGGTATGTATATGCAGTCTCGGGGTTTTCCTGTAATTTATTACGGGATCGATTTTTTAGAGTTGCCAGTTTGCTTTCCGTTTCGGCCATTTTCCCTTGTTTCCTTTCTTTGGCTGAAAATTGGTGGAGGGGGTTATTTGCAATTGTGCAATTAACAATTGAGAAGACTTTTGCATCATGATGGTTTCATGATGGTGCACCATCCATTGACTTCATTTGAATTCAACATTGCTTGACTTTTGGTGATATGATAGTTGATGGAGTGTTGGACTTTGTTTGTGATCATTTTCTTCTCATCATCACTCTTTTCTCTCTCTTGCATTTTTTTTGCTCACTCTCTCCCATCATTCTAGTGAGAGGCCGGCCATAATTTTGATGGGGGCTGTCCCAAATTTTTGAAGGGGGATTTTTGGTCTTTTTGGCTTTGCAAAAATCCCATAGCTCCATCTCCAAAAAGTTCATCTCATTCCTCCACCAAAAGGGCAACTTCTAGTAACCCCAAGAGACAAACCATCCTACACTTCATCTACAGTATTCTTGGACACGTCGACTCGCCAACTTCGTGCCCGAGTTTCCTCGGTCCAGAGGTGGGAGCCCGTAAAAGAACCCGGCGATGTGGTGCCCTTCCGACGAGGAGATGAAGACCGGAGATTCCTCGGGGAGATCGGGACAACGACGAGAAGACCGAAGGACACGGATCGCTCGGTATATCTCTCTACCCCTTCTCTAGTTAGCTAGGAGTAGGTTAATGGACCGATCCGGGATTAAAAGTCCGCGGTAGCGCCGGTTTAAAAGTTTAAAGAATTGTTTTGATTCTGCATTTTGGACACGCTCAGACAGCCGGGGCGCCGCCGTGCACTTACAGTGAAGTCAAGGGGAGAAAGAAGACCAAGTCAACCAAAGACCATACTCTTTTATCCATTCTCTTTCTTTTCATTTCTTTGTTTTGTTTTATTTTCTTTTGGCAAAACAAGTGGGGAAAAATGAAGGGGCAACTTGGGACTGCTGATTTGGGGGTAGGAGAGAGGGTGTGGGTGAGTGTGGGTGAGGAAAAAATGTTAAATGTTTTACCTCAATATCTATTTACACTAATTTCACTATTTAAGCATTTTTCTTCGATATTTTCTAGAACCGTTTGGCAGCTTCGTTTCATTTCAAAAACAACATGTTAAAATTTTATTTAATGTGTTATGATGAACAAAATTTATTTCAACCCATTCCAATTTTTAATTTTTCCTAATTAAATGTATTAGTGACGGCTTAAAATAATATTAAAATAATTAATTTCGGAAAAATTTTCAGAAAATTAGAAATTTTTCCAGTGGCTCCATAAACACCAAATACTAGCAATTACATAACTAGAATATGTATATTTAATTTTATAATAAAGATATTTATATTTTGACTTTTTACAGAAAACCCCTTATTTTACCGATTTTCCGAAATTTCACCGAAACGATTTTCAAAACGTTACAGTACACAATCGAGCCCACTCAAGAAACTTCACAGTTAAACCACAAGGTCGCCCGAACCAAAAGCAAAGAAAGAACTGATGCAGTTGTTAACCGAATCTCCAACTGCTTAAAACTCCGCACACATGCCTCAGTTCAAAGAAAAGAAACCTCCTTCCCGGTCAATCCAGTCAACGGTGCGACACTACACTAGCAATCCTGCACGAAACGGCTGTAAAAACCTGCTAAGCCCAAAATCCGCGGACCTCTGCCCTGCACACAAGTCTGGGCCTAAGCTGTACGGCCACGATCTCCGTCGGAACCATACAAAACTGTCTCCCGTGACTACCAGACCTAGGAGTCAACACAAACAAGCTTGAAGAAACACTCCGAGAATCTAGCAGACTGCTGGGGTTCTCCCAGTATATGCAAAACAAATCCTCAAGTGCTTCTCCTGTCCCTCAAGACACGTTAATTAGACCAGAATGTCGTAAATAACACAACAATAACTGGTCGAGGAACGGCCTGAAGAAATCCGGTTCATCATATCTACGAATGCTGCTAGGGTATTGGTGAGTCCAATGACACACCAAAACACACAAAGCCCGTAGTACGCATAAGGCAGTCTTCGGAATGCCATCACTCCGAACCCGCAACAATGATGACCTGATCCCAAACAACATAGAAAATGTCCCGCACTGTGGAGCTGATCGAAGAAATCGTCAATGCGAGGTAAAGGATACCTATCCGCACCGTAAGCCGGTTCAATTGACGATCCGTCGATACACAACCTCAAACTGCCGTCTTTCTCTTTGACGAACAGAAATATGAGCTCCTTAATGCGAAACACTCAGACGCACGAAACCTCCCAACAAACAACTCTGCAGCTGATCCTTTAGCTCCCTAAGCTTCGCCGGCTCATCTGGAACAACGTCGGAAAACTCTCGCACGAAAGAAAAACCGGTCCAACAAACCAACTGTGGCTATGGTATCACGAATGAACGTCATGAATCCACGACATCTCCTCAAAAGCCGACTAGCGAAACAGGCTGAATTTAAGCTGTGAGAGGCGGCACCACTGTCCACCTGCACAACAAGAACTAACTCCCCGGGGAAAACAAAACCTGACAGTTTCCTCACGGTAGTCCACAAATGCCTAGCACGTAGCTAACCAGTCCGTGCCCAGGTGAACGTCAAATCCAACATCTCTAGAAGGATCAAAACGACGGAAGAATCTCTATCTTCTATCCGATTGGCACACAACTGAAATACGTGTCGCAAAACAAAAGAATCGCTAACAGAAGTTAACATAAACAAACAACTAATCTACCCAACACGACTCTCGTCCCAACCACGGCACAAGTGTGAAAAACAACCAAACAAATACATCAAAAGAACATACGAATTAATAATACCTGAAAACTCTGCATTGGACGCCTGCGCATCCCGATGAGTAGAAGCAAACTCCTATGTCTGCCCCCTACCCGCAACTGGCTGAACTCCTCTGGTAGACTGACCCCTCTGAGCGAACCTTCCACGTCTACGACCTCTCTGAATATGTCCCTGAAGAGGTGCTAAGGAACAATGTCTGACGAAGTGCTGAAGGCTTCCGCATCGAAAACATCCAAGTGGTGACTGCTGACCCTCTTGGGGATGAGAGCTGAACGACTGTCCTCGTCTTAAGCTTCTGCTACTCCCTCGACGGCCACGAAATCTGTCTTGACAACTAAACCTCTGTCTCTGGGTTGGTACACCGGTACGAGTCCTTCCCTATCCTGGAACCCTCAAAGTCTCTGGAATATGTGCCTCGTCAACTGGGGCTGCAACCACTGGTGCTATGTAGGTGACAGACTGCTGCATGCTGATCGCAAAGGACAACTGAGTAACAGGGGTGACAACCTCCTGTCGTAGCATTCGAACGACATCAACCAATGAACTCATCATCTGGCGGAAGTCCTGCATCTCGACCACAAGCCTAGCGAGCTGATCTGTCGAAGGCTAATCCGTCTGCACCTGTGCAACTAGAGTGCTATCCTGGTCAGTGCTCGTCTCATCCGAACCAACTCTGACCTCGGCCCTCGCTGCATCACTCTGAGTCCCCATAGTCATCGGCGGCAAGGCTATAAATAAATATAAGATTCGATAAGAATACGGAAATCGAATCACAAGGATATGAATTATCAAGAAAGGAATTTCAAGCAATTTGTACTTAGGTCACTTAAGGCGAAGTACCGCATCATGGGTATGCTGCAGACATACACACACTACGTTACTCTGCGTAAGCTACCTACTCCATCATACCAAGGTCATCCTACACTCCAAAAGGTAAAACCTAGTGCTCTGATACCAACTCTGCCACGACCCGAAATTAGCACGTGATGGCCCTAATACTACGCAATGCCTAAAGACGAAACGCAGTAAAAGAAAGCCAAAACCCAGAAATCTAAACCATTAAAATACAGGAAAATATAATAAAAGTTTTTGAAACATTTATAATCGCAACCCAAATTTTTTAAAAGTCCAACCTTCTTTCTTTAAAATTTTGGCAGCACCCCCTTTGTAAAAACTAACACCAAAATGGGTACATCAGATAAAGATAAATAGAGCAACCCCAAACGGCAGCAAATACACGCCCAAAGGTGAAAAACAATCACCACAACAAATATACGACGCCGTAGCGAAGAAATAAAGAAAATAGCGAAAAAGCTGTAAAAAAGACAAAAAATCCACAAATAATATACAATATCGTTCTTACGAAGTCTCTAAGTCAACAACATAATAGTAGATGGAGAGTACAAGGATACATCAATATACAATACAAAATACAGATAACCACCAAAACCCACCTAAGCAAAATAGCACACTGTGAGCCGATGCGGTATCTGTAGCAAAAGATGATAGATGAATAGCCTGCCTCGACTATGTTCCCCTCCGAAAGGCGGCCATGACGACGTAGGGACGTCTCGCCTGAGATTCAGGACAGATGCTACTTTGTTTTATCTGTCCACCTCTCCGAAGATGCCAAGTTGATTTATGGCAACGTGTATCGGAGGTTTAGACGGATGCGGCCGATGTGGCAGACTTCGTCAGATTCCTCCTCATTAGAGGGGTTTTTGATTGGGGGGACGCTCTTCCCTGCAGGCGCAAGCCCCTGCAATTAATTACGCTACCGCATCGCGGTAACAACTTTCTCCTTCTCCAGAATTTCACTTCGTGTCGTGGGTGTTTGTTTTGATTGTGGCTGCCCGTGGATTGTATACGGAGACTAATTTACGTTGTCGCCCGTAGGGCGTGGATTAGTCCAAATCCGTATTTTCTTAGATTTGGGTTTGGGGTTTTAGTTTAAGGACACGTTAGCCATATTTGAGGCTAAGATCAACTTAAACGTTTGTTAAGAATACGTTAGCCTAATCTCTAGACTAAGATCAACTTAACGGGATCGTTTGGATCCGACAAGAGAGCAATTGGCTCTATTGTTTCAGTTTAGGGACATAGTGGTCCATGTTCCAGTTTAGGGACATGGTGGTCCATGTTCCAGTTTAAGGACATGGGGGTCCATATTCCAGTTTAGAGACATGGTGTTCTATTGAATGTATGGTCGTCGGGACCTGTCACCTCTCTGACGTCGTTGAAGGATTACAACGACAGGTGTCAGAGAAGTTCAGAGATGTACCCTTGAACCAGGTGTAAGTTGATTTAAGAGAGCAGCCGTGCTCAGTCAATTTAATTTGAGGACTTACGGCCAGAATTGGGCTAAGTCCAGTTGAGAATGTTCAACATTTTTATTTATCTTTAGCCTAGTAGGCCTTTATTAGGGCTCTGCCCCTATTAATAATGCACTGCATTATATTCTGGCCTGTTAGGCCTTTTTGATTTGGGCTCTGTCCCTTTTAATAGTGCATAGCACTTTTGTTTGGTCTGATAGACCTTTCTATTGGGCTCTGCCCTTTTATTAATGTGGTGCATTTAATGTTCTGACAGTGCCCCACGTGGCTTGTCATGCGCTTTGCGCCAATTGAGGAGCGCAAGGCGCAAACTCATGTGGGGGTGACACGTGTCACGCTCTGGTGAGCGCAAGCGCAGTGCGCTGCGCTGTTGCGCTGCTAACATGTGGCGCGCTCTGGTGAGGTGCGCCAATTTCAGAGAGCAATGCTCTATTTTAAAAGCGCGTAGCGCAAGCCGTTCTTGAGCTGACACGTGGCGCTCTCTGGTGGCTTGCGCCAACCCAAGAGCGCAATTGTGCAGATTTACCAGTGCAAGGCACTATTTTAATAGCTTGATCCAATTTTGTATTCAAGAAAAGAATCTTTTAAGATTCCAAAACCAGTGGTTCATCAAAAGGCAATGCCTTTTTTATTATTACATTTTTTTTATTGAAGATCTTTGATCTTGTTCTTAGATCAATGATCTTTTTAGAAAAAATTCTTCTTTATTCAGAGGTTTTTACCTTTTCTTTCTCTGAGCTCTTCTCAAAATTTTCTTTAGAGGAGTTCTCTCTGTGTTGATGTGTTTTTCTATCTCTGTCTCTGTTGTGTTTTGAATTGGGGTCTAGGAGCCTTTATATAGTGCCCATTAATTTGTTTAATTTGTTAAAGAGATCATTCTCTGAGTGATTTGGGGATTTTCCCCCACCGTTGGATCTTTGATCCAAGGGCTTCTGTTTTACAGAAGACAATCTTCTTGTTTTAACAAGAACAGAAAGATCTTACTGGAATTTTAATTCTGTTTGGCACAAACGCACTAGCGCTTGACACGTGTCACGCAGCACAGGGCGTAGCGCAACTGCGCCAGCGCAACTGTGCGGACACGTGTCGCGCAGCACAGAGCGCAGCGCATCTGCGCTAGGCGCAATTGCGCCGACACATGTCGCGCAGCACAGAGCGCAGTGCAACTGCGCTGACACGTGTCGCGCAGCGCAGAGCGCAAGTCAGCTGAAGCGTTGCTTCCATTATAGAGCCTTGCTCTGCCTTGGGCGCTGCGTTCCCTGCGCTGGCGTGCCTGATTTTGACACGTGGCGCGCTGCGCACAGCGCAGGGGATCTGAAGCGTTGCTTCATTTATTTTTAATTTTAATTTTCACTTTAGTTTTCAAAACAGAGCTTTGCTCTGATTGGGGAAAACAGAAGCGTTGCTTCGTTTCCCGCCTTGGAATTTGAGCAGAGCTTTGCTCTGATTGGGGTAAACAATTGCCCCCCTACCGTTGCGCTTACGTGGCTGTTCATAGCAGAATATTGCATTTTATATCGCCCATTCTTATGCTCGTGTGTTTATAGGTAGGTGCTTTTAAATCCGTGTTTGTTAAATATTTACAGAATACAGGTTTCCAGTACAAATATTGCAAATGAAGACAAAATCTCCACAGTTACACCAAATACAGAACATCTGTCACAGCAGATAAAAGCCGGGTTCCGGTCATCCATATCCGTCCAGTGCCGAGTACCAGTTCCAGAGACAAGACATATGACAGTGGACATTCGTGTCTCGGACATGCACAGAGCACGAAGGGGGCTGCACAAGAATCAATGGGTGCGCGGAGCTCGAGGGAGATAAAGTCAAAAGTAAAGAAAAGATAGCAATCTTGGACTAAGAATTCTGAAGATATTCTGGAAAGATTATCAGAAAATATATGTACCAGACAACAGGGGACAGCAGACCAGGGACCTACAGAAAAGCCCATGCCCTGAACCCTCTATAGTGCGGCGGATCAGCGGCCAATAGGGGGTATTGGCGGCGGATCCGCGGCCTTACTGACTCCTTGTCGTGTCGTTTTTTGGGGGTAGTTTGGGGACTTCATATTGTGGCAGATTCTTGCCCTAGGTCTTCAACCCTCTGCCTATAAATACTCCAGAATTGAGCTAAGCCAAGGGTCATTCTTTTGTTCCTCTTTTTGTTAGGATTTAGTCTTTTTCTTCTTCTTCTTCTTCATTTCTTTTTCCATGAAAATTGTAGTGAGAGCTTTTTGAGTGGGAGATCAATGAAGATGAGGGCTTTTTGTATCATTCTCTCTTGTTTCTTCTTCCCCTTGAGATTCTTGCTTTCTCTTGATCATTCAACCTCTTCATTGAGCTTGAATGGCTAAGGTTTAGTTATTGATCTCAAGGGTCGTATTCTTTCATGGAATTAGCACTTCATTTCATATGCGTTCTCTACCCTTCCCTTGATCTTGCAACCTCTTGATTGAGCTTGCAAGTTTAAGGGTTGGCTATTGATCACATGCTTGTCTTGAGTTCTAGTTTCTTGTTCTTTTTATTTGCTTATTTATTACTTGCTTTTTATTACCTTGCTTTACTTTCTTGCAATTTAATTCATGCACTTAATTACTTGTAATCTTTTCTTTCCTTTGTTCTTTTCTTTTTGTTCTCTCTTTTTGGTTCTTTTTTGTGAATGAATGTAATTATTATTTTTAAGAAGAAATACGGTATTATAAGTTAACGTTTCTTTGCCCATTTCCTTTTCCCGTATTTTCCATTGAACTCCGCCCAAACGATACGCAAGCGCTCCGTTAGGCACCGTACCCTGACAAGGTAACGGTGATTCCTAACCGCGACCGGTTGCGTTCGGTTTGGCCGGAGGCGAAAGCAAGAGACAAGAACGGAAGGACAAGGGTAAATAAGCCGTATTCCACGAATACCGCGCTTAAATCCCCTAATCCACGTTGTTGCCGATTGCTCTAGCTTCAATTGGTCAAGATTCGGCTCAAAGGTTTTGAGTACGGATTTCTTTAGCTTATAATCTCGTATCTTTTTCTTAACAACTTTATACTTGCAAATATTACACATAGGATAGAATCGAACAAACATACACAAATTCTTTATTGACTCGTCTAAGACAAGAAGGTAAAATACCACCATCTCCCTGTGGACCGACCCGTGCTCAACCGACTAGCTGCATAGCGACACCGTCCTGATCGCGGTTATACTTTAATTCTTTGAACATCCGACACGCTTACCTGGCCTCGCAATCAGTGGCCCTCCAAACAAGAGCGCAGCGGTGGCAGAATTCCAACCGTCGCGGCAACTCTTGGAAGTTGAAAGGGCATTTTATGCCTATAAATAGGACTTTTGGTCCTCCACAGATGATAATCATCTTTTAAGATTTTTACTTTCAAAACTTCAGAGCCTTGCTCTTGACTTCAAGAACCCCAAGAGTTAAAATTTTTTTAGAAAAAAACTTTTTAAGTAAAAATTTTAATTAAATTAAATTAATTTTCATTGACAGAGCCTTGTTCTCAATAGATCCCTGATCTAAAGAAAACCCATTTAGGGTTTCACTTAGCAGAGCTTTGCTCTAAAAGGATCTAAAGAGAACTAAAGAGAACCCTGTTAGGATTCCATCAATAAGGTTCTACTCTCTGAAAGATTTCATTTATAACTTCTTGATTCATTAATGGAGCTTTGCTCCTTTTAAATCATATAGCAGAACTCTTAAGAGTTGCTGATTTTTGTTGATCTTCTTTTATAGGAGTGATGGACGCCCACATGTACGACCTCGACGAGATTATCTCCTACGGGGACATCCGCCGACTCGGACGTTCCTAAAATTGAGAATTTACTAATGCCGAGTGTGCCGAGATCATGAGTCGCTTTGACGCATACAACGGTCAATTGCTTCCTCAGCGCTCCCCTCTCCTGAAGCTTATTGTGGGAGCAATTTGGGAAGCGCTTCCTCTATTCTGTACTGGTGTGCCACTTGGGGCATTGGATGCTGCCGAGGATAAGGTGCACTCGGTGTATCTGATGAGCCTAATCTCAAAGAGGAGGCGAGATAACCTTATCGATCTTCTGCACCAAGCTTTTCAACAGTCTGCAATACTTGCTGCATATCGGAGGGAGGAGGACATCAGTGGGGATCTCGATGCTCGTGCTCGCGAAAGGAAGCACACTAGGATGGTTCACCAGGCTTGGAATGTTTTGGACAAGGTTACTTTTGAGTTCCTCAATCCATGTCCGTGATTTGAGGTTTTTCCATTGTAATCATTTGGATAATGTCTTTATTTATTGTCTTTATTGATGTAAAATCTTTCCAAGTATGAATGAAAACTCTTTTGCCTCCTTCCTTTTATTTTCTGCTTTGTTACTGGCACATTCTTTAAATAAGCATAGCCTGTAAGTGATATATAGCACTCTGTCTTGAACATCTTGGGGAGTAGTGATGGCCCAGGAAGCAGGTTCAGGTCTGCTACCTAAGGCTTCTCAACTTCATGAGCCTTGAGGGTCTCATAAAGACTTTTCTCCCTACGAGTCGAGAGGATCTCGTAGGTGTATTTTCTCCTTAGGAATCGTAAGGATTCCTAAGTGCGTTTCCTCTTATAAGTCGTAAGGATCTTATAAGAGAATTTTCCCTCTTATGAGTCGAGAGAACCCGTAAGCGGTTGTTTCCCTCCTTGTCGAGATTCGACTTCGGAGAGTGAGACCCGTGGATAGTATGCAAGAGACCATTTTGGGCCGACTTGCAGGATCCCAGTGCTTTGGAAACAAATTTTTTAATCCTTACTGCCTAAGGCTTTATCTTACGAGTCGAGACGAATCGAGAAGTTCTCGCAAAGACATCAATTTCCTCACGAGTCGAGACGAATCGAGCATTTCTCACAAGAATATCCTAACGCCACAGTTAAACTCTGCTCCTTACGACAGAACTCCGTTAGGGTCTGTGGTACTTAGGGTTTTGGCTGTCGTACCGTCGCATTAGCTGATATATTCCTCGATAGGCAATCGTGCTGTTCGAGTAGCTCTGCGACTGCCGTGTCTCTGATCCCTTCGGGGGCTGGACAAGACATCTTCAAGCAATCCTCCTTGGCAGTTTGACCGTCGGAAGAGCAAGAGTTAGGAATTTTGCCATGCCGCTTTTTACTTGAGGTTAGGCTTATTTTGGAGAGCCCCGATAAGTCATAACCACCCCGCGCTGGTGTGGGATGATCTCCGATAGTCTTTCAGGCTTTATATGACTTTCCGTCAAGACCCTGAAGCTAGGAATTTGGCCTTTGCTTCATTTGCTGGCATTGCGTCCTTTATATCGAGACAAATGTCGCGGTTGTCTCTAGGTTGTTGGTGAACCGTCGAGGTTTGGAACTAGGGACTTTGTCATGGCTCCTTTTGGTGGTGTTGCGTCTGCTGTATCGAGACGAACGTAGAGGTGGTGACCACTCCGCGCTTGTGCGAGATGATCTTCGATAGTCTTTCCGGTTTTATATGACTTGCTGTTAAGACCTTGAAGATAGGAATTTGGCCTTCGCTTCGTTTGCTGGCATCGCGTCTGCTGTATCGAGACGAATGTAGCGGTTTTCTCTAGGTTGTTGGTGAACCGTCGAGGTTTGGAACTAGGGACTATGACGTGGCTCCGCTGTTTGATGATGTTGCGTCTGCCGTGTTGAGACGAATGTCGAGGTGGTGACCACTCCGCACTGATGTGAGATGATCTCCGGTTGTCTTTCAGGCTTTATATGACTTGCCGTTAAGACCTAGAAGCTAGGAATTTGGCCTTTGCTTCGTTTGCTTTGTCTTGTCCATATCCTGTTAGAGGGAGAACGCTGGGGTGACTTCTCGTCTGCTGTATCGAGACGAATGCCGAGGTAGAGCTGGGATTTTGCCGTTACTCCGCTTGTTTGACCATGGAGTATTTTGTTGACGTTGTATCTGCATCTTGCTGGACGGCGAAGGAACGCCTTTGTTGATTCTTTAGGCTGTAGATATTGCCGTTAAGATTTGGAACTAGGGACTATGCCGTGGCTCCGTTTCATTGCGACTCTGAGGTCGGTTGTTGACGTCATGTCTGCATCTGGTTGGAGTGAGGAGAAACACCGTTAGCGATCTCTAAGTTGTCGATATCGATGTCGAGACCCTGAAGCTAGGGATCTTCTTTTGCTCCGTTTGTTGACATCGTGTCTGCAATATTGCGACAAATGTCGAGGTTGTCTCTAGGTTGTCAATGAACCGTCGAGATTTGGCTTCACTTTCTGGTGGAGCCTGTTGGGAAGGTATGGTTCCCTCTTTGTTTGTGCCCCTGGATTGTATACAGGGATCGATGTGATCTCACCTGTAGGGAAAAAGGTTTCATTCTTTCATCATTCCTTTTTTTTATTCTTTCCGCGACGCTCTATCATTTCAGCTTTTTATGTCGCGAAGATCGCGATTGCCCAATCATTTCGGCTATTTTTCGCGGTGCCCAATCATTTCGGCTATTTTTATTTTTACTCGCTGCTTTTTATTGCGAGTTGCCCAATCATTTCGGTTTTTTTTTACTCGCTGCTTTTTATTGCGAGTTGCCCAATCATTTCGGCTATTTTTGTATGCATACATTTTTACTTGCTGATTTCGTTGCAAGTTGCCCCATCATTTCGGCTATTTCATATGCATTTTTGGCTCGCTGATTTTTTTATCGCGAGTGTGGAACTTGGAATCTTGATGCCAGTCCTAGCATCAGCATCGCTACAACTGGAATATTACCAGGAGCGAATCATCACTTGCTATGAAAGGGCCTGGAATTTGATGCCGGTTTAGGCATCAGCATCGCTACAACTGGGATATTGCCAGGAGCGAATCATCATTTGACTTTGTCGATGTTGAACAAAGGTGGATTAGCGAACAGGGTTAGGATCCCGTCGACTAAGGCTTTTGACTTCATGAGCCTTAAGGGTCTCACAAAGGTATTTCTCCCTACAAGTCGTGAGGATCTCGTAGGTGTGTTTTCTCATTAGGGATCGTAAGGATTCCTAAGTGTATGTTCCCCTGTATGTCGTAAGGATCTTACAAAAGGGTTTTCTCCTTATAAGTCAAGAGGACCTACAATGGTTGTTCACCGTATGGACATATCCCCAGTCACGGGTGGGACTTGGTTAGGGAAATTTTTATTCGCGCCCGTGGATTGTATACAAGGGTCAGTATTGAGCCGCTTGTAGGGCACTATCGAAGGTTGGGGGGTTTCTTAAGAACAGATTCAGGTTTCTGTAACTTAAGGCTTTCAAATCTTATGAGCCGTGAGGGTCCCATAAGAGAGTTCTCCTTACGAGTCGTGAGGATCTCGCAAGTGTAATTTCTCCTTAAGAATCGTAAGGATCCCTAAGTGTGTTGCTTCTTTTGTGAGTCGTAAGGATCTCACGCGGGTAGTTTCTCCCTACAAGGTCGAGAGGACCTTATAAGTGTCCTTTAACGAAGTTGCGCCCTTTTGGGTTTTCACAAACACTCGCTGGTAGCCCTGCTGTTTTTACTCACGGAGCCCTTTCGGGTTTTCATCCGTGCCCATTTTGCTTATGGACATACCGACTTTCTTCTTTCTTTTTTTTATTCTTTTTATTTTTCTAACGAGTTTGCGCCCTTTCAGGTTTTCACAAACACTCGCCGGTAGCCCTTCTGTTTTTACTCACGGAGCCCTTTGGGGTTTTCATCCGTGCTAACTTTGCTTATGGACATACGGTTTTTTTTAACACCACATCAGCCTGGGGATGCCGCGGGTTGGTAGTAGTTTAACGACGTTTCGGTCAATTGCAAGTTTTAGGACATTGCGGTCTGCCGTCTCCGTATTTGAGGCGAATCTCTAGTTTACTGACTTTTCGGTCTATGGGGCTTTCCCTATGAAAGAGCACGATGCCCCCGGCATGTCTATCTTTTTCGGAGCATGTGGTTCTGGTGGGTTTACTTTCTACTTTTCAGACAGCGCGAACTTGCCTTGTTGGTATTGGTCTTCAACCCAGTTTTTGAAGACGAAGCAATCTTCGATCGGATGACTTACTGCTCGATGGTAGGGGCAGTAATTAGGATCGTTGACATTGCCTGGCTGTAGCGGACGTTTCGGACTCGGCAGATTGATGAATCCGTTGCGCACTGCCAGCTCAAACAGTTTCCTCGTTTTATCCTAGGGAAACGAGTAAGGACGTCCCAGTCTTTCCTCGAGGGATGGGCGTGGACGCATATTGTTTTGGCAAACAACCGGCTTTATGTTGCTCGGCCGTTGTTGAGTATTGGCAACGAAGGTTGCTTTCCCTATGCCCTTTTTCTTTACAAGGCTCTGTCTTTGAAGGAGATGGTCTATGACCCATCTGGTCCATTTGGGCCAGCTTGTCAATCAAGGCCTGAAAAGTGGTCGGCTTGAAGAATATCATGAATTGGGATATGGTCGCTTGAGGGTCTAGAGTACCTATGAACATGCCCACGGCAGGAGCTTCTTCGATGCGCTGCTCGCACTTTGACCATAGATTACGCTACCGTATCGCATACTGGACCCATGTTTCGCTTGGCCTTACCCTGGCGTTGATCAATGCCGTGATCGGGGTGCGTCCGCTAGCACTCGCGAATCTTTGTGTAAACCGTAGCTCCATCTCCGCAAATGTTTTGACAGAGTCGTTGGGTAGCTCCGAATACCATTCAAAGGCTATTTCTGCTAAGCTGCCGACGGATTGGCGAAGCAGTAGTTTATCATCTCCCCCGGTGTTGCCGCAAAGAGCCCTGAATTGAGCGACATGCTGATGTGGATTCCCCATCCCTTTATATACATGGAACTTAGGGATCGTATATCCCGGTGGGTAACTGATTTGGTCATACCAGCTCGGATAAGGTCGTCCGGTTCTAACAATTTGCGCAGTCGCTTCTTTCGCCTGATGAGTCCATATTTGCTGAGCTATATAGTCATTCAGTGCGGCTTTGGAAATGGTTTCTTCCTTGGCTGCTGAAAGTGCCAGAGGAGGATTAGATATCTCCCCTTTGTCGTCCTCAATAATGATCGGAGGGTCATCAGCTGGAGGATCCGGATGTAACATCATCCCTACCATATCTTGGAAGAGGAACGCCATTTGTTTTATGTTAGCCGTTTGCTCTGCATCTTCTTTGTCCTTCTTTTCGAGGACTCTGCGTAGGTAGTCAGCGTCAGTTTCTTGTTCGTGCTGCTGTTCTAATGATGCCTCCGAGCTTTCTTTTGGCCCGGTAAGTGCCGCCATCGCAATCAACATCTCTTGAAGCTTCTGTTGTTGTTCTTGAGCCTTCGTCATGGATCGGGTGAGCGGTCGGTGACCCGTCAAAGCACGGCTTTCCTCCTTCCTGGAAGCCATATAAATAGTATGCACCACTATGCCCCCAGACTTGGGGCGTTTAGATTCAGTGTCTTTGCGATTTGCTAAAGGCACAGGGATCTTCCCCGACCTCCTTCTTTTTTGAGTGGTCGAAGTTGAGGGGGCCGTTGTAGTGGGCACCTAAGTAGCTGTTGCTTTTTATGGCTTGACGGAGTAATCCTTCTCCTGCCGAACCTTCATCTTTTTTTGTTGGTGGAGATAGTTTTCATCAATCACCGACTCTTGGACGTGTCGCCAGACCTTGTAAACTTTAGAGGACAGCCGTTGAGGGGGCTGCTCCAGCTTCTTCTCTGGAGTATCCCCCACAGGTGAAGGAGTTCTCTTCAGCACTACAGTAGGAGAGTTTTTGCGCACCTTGTTGAGCAGTACGAAGCTGTTCTCGGTTGGAACAGTAGCATCGATCCTCACCATCGGAGCTGGCGAAGATATCCCAGAGGGGGAGTTGCCCCCAGCCTTCCTTACTCGGCGCCAGTGACGACGTCGAGCGTGTCGTGCGGATGGAGTTGTTTCAGCTATAAGGGTGACTTCGTCATGCTCCATGCTTTGAGGAGAGACTGTTATTGGTGCTATCCTGTCGAAGACTGACCCCCGTTGAGAAGCGATGTCTAATCTGTCAAAGACAAATCTCTGGGCAGGGGAAGCAGCTTTGAGGACTTCGCCTGGAGCAGCAACCGGAATGGCCAGCCTTGTAAAAACTGACTTCTTTGAAGGAGGAGCCTTTCCAATGATTTCGTCCGCTTGAGCCGGGGTGGCTATCCGCTTTGGGATGGCCGCTTCGGGTATCCCGGGCTTGTAGACGTTCTGGCCCAGTCTGTTGAAAACTGAAGTATTGGAGTTGGGCGACTCATAGAGAGGGGCCGCGGCAGTGGTAAGTCGATCAAAGACCGACTTCTTTAGGTCTTCTTGCTACGTCATTGGGGTATTGAAGCTCATCGGTGGGAGCAAGGTCCCGAAGAAAAGTCCAGTAGTGGCTTGAGTTACTTCCTCCACTGGCATCTTGAAAAGGGAGGCCGCTTGGGGCGCATAAGTTACTCCTCCAGCAAGGACGGAGCGAGAGTTGCAATTGCAGGCAGTGCAGTTTGAAGCCATTGATCTTCTGTTTTCTGCACGGAGCAATACACCAAATCATAGTACCTCGAATCCACAGGCAACCACAGCAAACCGCGATTCGTTCGTGAACACGACACACGAAGTGTGGAGTGGAAAGAGGAAAAGGTCCCACTGGGCGTGCCAGAATCCGTTCCCCTCCGAAAGGCGGCCATGACGACGTTGGGACATCTCGCCTGAGATTCGGGGCAGATGCTATTTGGTTTTATCCGTCCACCTCTCCGAAGATGACAAGTTGATTTATGGCAACGTGTATCGGAGGTTTAGATGGATGCGGCCGATATAGCAGACTTCGTCAGATTCCCCCTCATTAGAAGGGTTTTTGATTGTGGGGACGCTCTTCCCTGCAGGCGCAAGCCCCTGCAGTTAATTACGCTACCGCATCGCGGTAACAACTTTCTCCTTCTCCAGAATTTCACTTCGTATCGTGGGTGTTTGTTTTGTTTGTGGTTGCCCGTGGATTGTATACAGAGACTAATTTATTTTGTCGCCCGTAGGGCGTGGATTAGTCCAAATCCGTATTTTCTTAGATTTGGGTTTGGGTTTTTAGTTTAAGGATCCGTTAGTCATATTTGAGGCTAAGATCAACTTAAACGTTTATTAAGGATACGTTATCCTAATCTCAAGACTAAGATCAACTTAACGGGATCGTTTGGATCCGACAAGACAGCAATTGGCTCTATTGTTCCAGTTTAGGGACATAGTGGTCCATGTTCCAGTTTAGGGACATGGGGGTCCATATTCCAGTTTAGGGACGTTGTGGTCCATGTTTAATGTATGGCCGTCGGGACCCGTCACCTCTCTGATGTCGTTGAAGGATTACAACGACAGGTGTCAGAGGAGTTCAGAGATGTTCCTTTGAACCAAAGTTGATTGGGGGGATCTATAGTCCAATTTAGGACTAAAGTCTGTTTGAAGGTTTAAGGATATGTTAGCCATATTTGAGGTTAAGATCAACTTAAACGGGATCGTTTAGATCCGACAAAAGAGCATTTGGGGGGCTCTATTGTTCCAGTTTAGGGACATAGTGGTCCATTGCCAGTTTAGGGACATGGTGGTCCATGTTCTAGTTTAGGGACATGGGGGTCTATATTCCAGTTTAGGGACGTGGTGGTCCATTGAATGTATGGCCATCGGGACCTGTCACCTCTATGACGTCGTTGAAGAATTACAATGACAGGTGTCAGAGGAGTTCAGAGATGTACCCTTGAACCAGGTGTAAATTGATTTAAGAGAGCTGCCGTGCTCAGCAATTTAATTTGAGGACTTACGTCCAGAATTGGGCTTAGTCCAGTTGAGAATGTTCAACATTTTTATTTATATTTAGCTTAGTAGGCCTTTATTAGGGCTCTGCCCCTGTTAATAATGCACTGCATTTTATTCTGGCCTGTTAGGCCTTTTTGATTTGGGCTTTGTCCCTTTTAATGGTGCATAGCACTTTTGTTTGGTCTGATAGACCTTTCTATAAGGCTCTGCCCTTTTATTAATGCGGTGCATTTAATGTTCTGACAGTGCCCCACGTGGCTTGTCAGGCGTTTTGCGCCAATTGAGGAGCGCAAGGCGCAAACTCATGTGTGGGTGACACGTGTCACTCTTTGGTGAGCGCAAGCGCAGTTAGCATAGTGCGCTGCGCCAGTGCGCTGCGCTTTTGCGCTGCTGACACGTGGCGTGCTGTGGTGAGTTGCGCCAATTTCAGAGAGCAATGCTCTATTTTAAAAGCGCATAGCGCAAGCTGTTCTGGAGCTGACACGTGGCGCTCTCTGGTGGCTTGCGCCAACCCAAGAGCGCAACAGTGCAGATTTACAAGTGCAAGGCACTGTTTTAATATCTTGATCCAATTTTGGATTCAAGAAAAGAATCTTTTAAGATTCCAGAACCAGTGGTTCATCAAAAGGCAATGCCTTTTTTATTATTAAATTTTTTTATTGAAGATCTTTGATCTTGTTCTTAGATCAATAATCTTTTTAGAAGAAATTCTTCTTTATTCAGAGCTTTTTACCTTTTCTTTCTCTGAGCTCTTCTCAAAATTTTCTTTAGAGGAGTTCTCTCCGTGTTGATGTGTTTTTCTATCTCTGTCTCTGTTGTGTTTTGAATTGGGGTCTAGGGGCCTTTATATAGTTCCCATTAATTTGTTAAATTTGTTAAAGAGATCATTCTCTGAGTGATTTGGGAATTTTCCCCACCGTTGGTTCTTTGATCCAAGGGCTTCTGTTTTACAGAAGACAATCTTCTTGTTTTAACAAGAACAGAAAGATCTTACTGGAATTTTAATTCTGTTTGGCGCAAACACACTAGCGCTTGACACGTGTCATGCAGCGCAGGGCGCAGCGCAACTGCGCTAGCGCAACTGTGCTGACAGGTGTCACGCAGCGCAAGGCGCAGACAGGTGTCGCGCTGCGCAGGGTGCAGCGCAACTGTGCCAGGCGCAATCGCGCAGCGCAACTGTGCCAGGCGCAATCGCACAGCGCAGAGTGCGGGCGCAACTGCGCGGGCACGTGTCACACAGCGCAGAGCGCAGCGCAACTGCGCGGGCGCAACTGCGCTGACATGTGTCAAACAGGGCAGAGCGCAGCGCAGCTGCGCTAGCGCACCTGCGCTGACACGTGTCGTGCAGCGCAGAGTGCAAGTCATCTGAAGCATTGCTTCCTTTGTAGAGCCTTGCTCTGATTGAGTGCGCTGCCTTGGGCGCTGCGCTCCCTGCGGTGGCGTGCCTGATTTTGACACGTGGAGTTCTGCGCGCAGCGCAGGGGATCTGAAGAATTGCTTCATTTATTTTTAATTTTAATTTTTTCTTTAGTTTTCAAAATAGAGCTTTGCTCTGATTGGGGGAAACAGAAGCGTTCCTTCGTTTCCCGCCTTGGAATTTGAGCAGAGCTTTGCTCTGATTGGGGTAAACAGACTACTTTGGAGAAACACCCTGCAAAACAACTGTGGCATGACGGGGGTGGGTTGCCAACTCGTGAATAGTAGATAACATATGTAGGTAATCGCAGGTATATACGTACAGCATGAATCTAAGATATGCAATTAACAGTAATAACAGGTCATATGAATGCAGAATAATGGAAAGTACACTAGCAGGTACAACAAATATATGGAGCAATAATGATATGACAATCAATATGCAATAATCATGCGATAAGGATATGAGAATGTAAATATGCAACAATCATGAAGGGTACACTAACAGATACTACTAATACATGAAACAGTGCATAAACAAAAAGGTGTGAGGTATGGAGAGAAATATGTCATTTCCACGGAATCCTGACATCGTGGTAGGATCACGATCCAATATGGCACCCAAAATCCCAATTCCTCAAATCAGCCCCCAATCGGCTTTCATATCATATAAGTCTCATATCTTCTCAATGTACAATATCGAATAAATCTCCTATATCCCAAATGTACAAATCAGCAATCTCATATATATCCAGTATCCAATCTCATTGAATCTCCTAATATCCCAAATCAAATCCCAAGTAAAATTCTAACATCCTAAATATATATTTGCAGAAATAAATATGATGGGGTCAATACACATATATTAGCGTCCCACTCCACTAATATTGGTGTAAGGGTATATATAACAGCGGCTAAATCCCCTGTTATATATACAAAGAGTAATTAGAAATATCATGAAACCAATGTGCCAAGTATCGGCACAGAAATACTGATCTATCAGATGCCGTCACCAAGACTAGCATCCTGATAGGTACGTATCATACGCTATCCCGAAAAGCACGAGTGCCTAGCTCTGACCCTCGTCTTTTCACGTATCCATACGTACATGACTCCCAACAGTATCCCCTTGATCACCGCCGAGTCATTGGTACTATCACCGGATGGTATGGTTCCCCTGCCGGGCTCATCGGCGTGATACATCGACATCCCTTTCTTGCCCCGGGGCACCTCCGGGCCCCACCATGTACCCTCTACGACCTCGACGTCTCCTCGTAGTGGTATTTATAAATCAGAACCGATAAAACTCATGGTGGATGCACAAATATCATATCAAGGAAACCGGGTTTTTCAATTAACGCATAATTTCGTGAACTCCCGCGGTTCCCAAATCCAGAAAACATCATTAAAAATCCATATAAGAATGCGAAAATCCATGAATAGAATATATGCGACATAAACTGAAATACGAGCATATAAAAGGAAAACCGCTAAGTAACATCAGTAAGGTAAAAATGTAACTATAACTGAATACATGTGTAACATAAAGGTGTAGCAAGGTATAGGTATCTACCTATGAGAACTGATGAAGTATCAGCCCTGGGTATAAGTAGAATATGTGATGAGTAATGTGAATCGATGTCGCAAAGTCCCTAACAAACCAAGATAATATCTATAAGTGGTTTGTGTGTGACATGGCAATTATTGACGGTGTGTGTGTAGCATACAATCCGTGCTCGTGCAACATGAACAGTCAATAATATGTGCAGCGTCCTACGGCTACTAGTTACAGCACAACTGCATCTAAGTAATAGGGTGAATGCACAATTCTAAATATAATCTAGAATATGAGACAGGTATTAACATTCCTAGCCCAGACGCATAACGTCATTCGAGCGATTCCCCTGTAGATGTTAAATCTACTCACCAGGTAGCGTGCTACACGTAGCTGACCACCTACTTTCCTTTCGTTGCTGCGTCCGACGTACCCGTCTGCGAACCTGAAAATGAGACAAGGAATCCATATAAGCAGAATATCTCGCAAAACGCGATATCGAACCCAAACGAGAAACTCGCGTCGCGAACTAAACGCGCGTGTGCACGATACGCTGAAACGTGTGTATACGCGTCTAAAACACGCCGCGACACGCCGCGACACGCTGGATCGCAGAACCCACTCACGTATCGTGCGTATCGCGCAAACACAACGAAGTAGAAATAAGATATATGGTCCCAGATTTTCCTACAGGTCAAATCTCATAATACTACACATGCCAAAACACTATAGAACACAGCAGACTACCATAAACAAAAACCCAACACCCAGTACCTCTTCCTGGCCGCAAATTGCGGCTAGATTGCTTCAATTTACGGCCAAGAGTAGGAAATAGGGGCTCGTGTTCTGGTGGTGTGTTCTAGACCTAGTAAGCATGCTCCAGTTTTCTCAATTTTATCCTGAAGAGTCCCGGTCAAAAACAGATCACAGAAATCCACAATGTCGCTTAAAAACACCAATTTTACATGAAGTGGAAATCCTGTGGTATTTTAGTGAAATTTGGGTTAATTCTCAGTTAAAGTGACCCTAATAACACTAAAATAGGCAGGGTTAACCAACACAATCAACTCTTAATCAAATGTCCACATAAATCACCATAAATAGCACAAAAGCTAACCAAAATCGCTAACCGACGCTAATTCTACATATAAGCTAGGAAAAAGGGAAATGAGTTCAAAAAATATACCCTAATGGATCTTAGGAAGAAGGAGAAGGAGTGGAAGAGGAAGAAGAGTTGCTGCAATTGCTCCTTGTGTTACTACTACTGCCTGTGCTACTGCTGCCTGTGCTGCTGATGCTGTTGCTGTCTGCTGCTGATGCTGCTGCTGGAGCTGCTTGCTGCAGCTGCCTTGCTTGTGTGTGTGAGAGAGAGAGAGAATGAGAGAATGAGAGAAATGAGGGTGAGGATGAGAATGACAGAAACAAAACAATCCCCCCTTCTCACTCTCCCTCATCATTAATGAAGCATGGCTCAAGCCATGTAGCACCATGCTCTCTCTCTCTCTCATGGTCAACAAAAGAAATAATTTCAAATTCATTTTTTTTTTCATTTTTTTTTAAAAAACAACCATCCAATATAAAACCCAAAACACTTAATACAAAAATTATAAAACTAGATTAGGGAATGGTTACTTCACCATGTTGCTAATCATGGCTAAACCCCAATTACAACCCTAGTTAACATGCACAAGTGTGTGCAAGCCTAGGAAAAATATAATAAAATATTCATTAAATAGGATAAAATAATTGAAAATCAATTTGATAAACTTTTTTATTAAAAACCATATATTAAACTATGATTAACCCCAAAACACATTCTAAGGTGTTACAGTATACTTATTGAATTGGGTTCCGATCAAATCAGTGTCTACCACTACATATGAGATATGATATGGGAAGAGCCCATGTCTTAAGGAAGTTAAGATTTGTGTTGTCCGACCTATGTCAAAAGAAAAATTCGGATAAGCTCGAGGCAAGGTCAGTTCTGTGGAAGTTTGTTGGATATCACAACCATTCGCAAGGGAATATCTTCTACCACGTTGAGAAAAAAAGGGTGTTTTATTTCTCGACATGCCACCTTTTTTAGGTAAAGGAATTTTTTGAGGAAGAAATTAGTGGTTATGAGGTAGAACAAGAATTAGTTCCAGTTATACAAACTACAACTGATGATTTAGTAGAACCAGAGGATTCAATAGTTCCCAACGAATCTCAGCCTCTCCGCTGATCTGGTAGTGTTCCTCTTCCGCCTGAGTGATACATAGGTTTCTCAGTGACAGTGGGAGCGAGGATTGCATCATGAGAGATGATGACCCAACTAGTATCGAGCAGGACATTAAGAGTGGGGACTCTGTAAGAATGGATAGATGCTAAGCGATCTGAGATGGAATCTATATATACCTACAATGTATAGACTTTGGTTGCTATATCTGAAGGGTTAAATCCCCATCAGGAGCAAGTATATCTTGAGAAGATTACTTGGTGTAGATGGAAAAGTTGAGACTTTCAAAGCTAGGGTTGTTGCAAAAGGTTCTCATCATCGACCAGGTGTGGATTATGATGAAACCTTTTCTCCAATAGTTATGCTTAAGTCCATCCAAATCCTACTTGCCATTGCTACATATCATGACTACGATATCTGGCGGTTGGGTGTCATGACTGCTTTTCTAAATAATGATTTATATGAAAGCGTCTATAAGTACACAGCCAGAGGGCTTCGTAGACAGTAGGAGCAGCGGAAACTTGTGCAAGTTGCTTTATGCGTTAAAGCAGGCATCGCGGAGTTGGACCATCTGTTTTGATGTGATAGTATAAGCGTTTGACTTCATCAAAATGGTAGATGAACCTTGTATATACAAAAGGTTAGTAGAGAGTATGGTGGTCATTCTCATATTGCACGTGGATGACATACTCTTTATAGGGAAGGTGTTTCCTTTGCTACATTCGGTCAATCTCCTCTTATCACATTGATTCTCCATATAAGATCAAGGTGATACCTCCTAAATCCTGGGTTTTGGATCTATGAGATAAATCTAAATGGATGTTAGGATTCTCACTAGGTGTAGTGAGATGGTATCAATCGATCCTGGGGGAATCACTGGATAGCTTCGATGGTGGTAAGGACGACTGAAATTCAGTCAAAGGCGTTGTCTTTACCCTCAGTAGAGGGACGATATGTTGGAAGGGTTCCAAGCTAGATACTGGGGCAAACTAGAAGATATAGGCTGAATATATCGCTATCAACGATGCTACCAAAGAGGCAGTCTGGGTGTATACTTGTTCATGAGATGAACTAGATTCCCACCATTGTGTGACAATGGATGTGTGGCTTTGGCTTAGGAACCCCAGCCCCATCAGTGACCCAGACATATTCTAAGGCAGTATCACCTTATCATGGAGATGGTTGATCTTAAAGAGATCGAGGTTAGGGGAGTAAACTCAGAGGTTAACACGGCGGATCCACTCACTGAGGCCTTTCCTGTGAGAGACTTTTACTGGACGTTGGGTATGCTATACTACAACAACTGGCCTTAGTGCGAGTAGGAGATTGTTAGTTGTATGTATGCCCTAGAGGCCATTATTGTACATGAGATGTATATTATAGTGGATGCTTGGACATATATAGGGATGACTTTCTTGCTCGACATGATAGTACGCTATCTGGTTGCTCTTTATCTTAACATGTACACTTACTGTCTCTCTGTTACATGTTGATAAAGCCCTTAGGATGTGTACTTGACTACCAGGATTACGATGCAGATCATACTAATGGGGCATGGGTAATCCATGAGTTCATCCTTCAATGTTCCTAGTCATGGGAATATCGAGACGGAGCATCGATATTCCAGAGTAAACTAGCGTATACCTTCTCGACACATGAGATGGGCGATGGATGATCCCATATCCATTGGTGTTTGATATCAGAGATGGTATACGGGTGCTCAGTGGAGACTGGGTACACTGAACAGACTCGCCGAGAACTCCTAGATGGTATTATACCTCACATCAGATAGCAGTTCTCTGGTGACACTGGTACAGGTTAGTCTGTCGACCCGAGATCGTCATAGAGCCTTGTGTGTCTCCCACTATGCTTTGATTTCCACCCTACCACGACACTACTGAGTCGTGCAAACAGGTGGTATTTGGGTACAGTCCCGAGTCACATAGAGGAAATGAGCGATAGGAGGGGATTCGTCTCTCCCGGTATTGGGGGTTGATGTTGCGCTATGCTCGATTGGCCATAACTAAAATCCCTGGCTAGGGTAGATAAGGTTTACTGATAAGAGTTATCAGTAGTTTCTCGCCCGTTATGGACCTTACATCGGCATAACTTGTCAAGCTATTGGGGTCTGACGTTTACCACCCCTAGGCGAGATATGCGACATATCAGACGAAGAGACCGGACTGTACGGTAGTGTTACTGATTGCATTCGCAGGAGTTTGATCAGGCTTACTTATTGATCTTCTGATCGCTCAATACCCGGGTGGCCGTAACGTTTAGCAGTCCTCTTGCAGCTTGTGGGTATTTTATATGATCATCACCTATTGCCGCCGTATTGAAGAGTCTTTAGAGTCCTACACAGAGGTTTCCTGGCTCAGGCGAAACGGAGTAAGAGCACATAGGTGATATGTGCGGGACCGAGATTAATACGTGTATGTGATACCATATTCTATTCTTGCGATTTATGTCATCGGTCGGTTATATGTGATATAGCCGGGTTATCGGATCAAGTGTTGATTCAATAAAATGATACACATGATATTAGTCGGTTATATGTGATATAGCCAGATTATTAAATCAGGTGTTGATTTAATAATCTAATGTATAATTATATATTTGATATATTAATTTACATTAACTAGTATTAGCTTGCTTAAGATTTCTTTTCTCACTTTATTGTGCATTAGTATATATGTGATATATATATTAGTGTACATTAGTTTGTATCATGATTGATGATACATGCAAACATGGGTGTGTGTGTGACTTACACCATAATTAAGATAATGGTAAGGATTTTATTTATTTTAGTAACTCAAAATTAGTGGTATTTTGTCATGGCTTGTAAGCTTATGGAAGCTTGTAGATCATTTGACTTAGTCCACTAACTTTGTCTTATTCACGGTATTTATTAATCAAACCATTATTTTAAACCATGGTTATGTCTCTACATTGGTTAATATGTGATATTAACTCACCCATGGTTGCTATTCTCACCTAATTAGTTTTCATTCTTCACTTGATTTTATTCTTGAGAGTTTTTCTTCATCTTCTTCCTCTAGCTCTCTAGATCTTGAGATGGTGAGAAAATATTGTGAGAAAATAAAATCTAAAGTGAGCCCATTTCCTACTTCATCATCTTTTACAACTTGCCATTTAGTTTAGGGTGTTCTCTTCACAAAGTTCATCACCTAGTGAAGAGGTAGCTTGGGTTTGAGTCTCCTCGACGTAGATCACCTTCGGGCTCGAAGACTTCCAGCAAGGTTGTTCATTTCTCTAAGAGAATCCATACGAGAGTTCGGGAGATCTTTACTCGGAGCGAAGGGACTACTACACGGAGCTTTAGAAGTGAAGGACCGGTCTACAATGGTTGTATTCCTTATTCACTTTGTGTAATATTAGATTACATGTTTCATTTCGTCAGTTTACTCTAGCTAGATCCGAGGTTATGGTTCTTTAGCACACTTGAAAATTTTAAAGTTGCATGCTTGATGTCTTGAAATCCCAGTAGGGTGCTAAGAAATCACAACAAGATCGAAACCATAAACCTATACTAGCAACTAAAAGGTTAAAGTGATTATACCAAAAGAATCAAGTCCTTTGGTCATCCATCACCTTCCTAAGCTCCTTGAGGCGTGCTCGAACGAACTTAGCCGCCGGTCATCCTCCATCGGAGATGATCCACCCAAGGGATGTAGTCATGGCTCTAGCTCCACATAATGAACGCAAGTGAAGCAACTAGGGATTCTAGGATGCTAGTCTAGAATGCCTAGGATGTAGTGAGTGAACTAAGTGTTTATCTTTCTCATCTCACATCCTCTCATGATTCTCAATACATGAGTGGGTTGAGAGGAGGAGGAATATGAAGGTGGAGGGAGCGCAAGAAACTCAAGAGGAATGAAGCAAATGGTGAGGAGAAGAGAGCTCTCTAGAATGAACTATTTATCTTCTATTTTTCAACAATAAGCAATTTTTTTCTAGTGTAGAAAAATCTCACATGAAGAATGGTTTTGTAAAATAATTCTTTTCAACAAAATATCAAGCCCATACTTGAATAGTATGCACAAATGAATTAATAATTCATTTGTGCACACTATGAAAGCATGGTCCTCACCATGCTCCCATCAAATTTTTGCCACCTCAGAATCCATTTAATTTAAATGGTCAAACCAATATGAGGTGTCCACTATCTAGAATGTTTTCCAGAACAATACGGATTACATTCTACTGTATATACATACGTTTATTCTTACCAAAACACGAATACTAGAAGAGATAGAATAACACAAAGAACATAATACTAGAATATACATATCGAAATATATATATGTAAATTATTAAATCAATACCTGATTTAACATTCCGGCTCAAACCCGAGCCGGCTAGTATTATCAACTGTCCGATCAAAAGTCCGGTACAAAGTACAATCAATCGATAAAAACCCTACACGAATCCAATACGGCTACAACATCGTTTCGCCAGAACCAGGAAAACCCTCTGCGTAGGACTCTAAAGACTCATCAATACGCTAGCAGTAGGTTTAACCACAAGCATGTCAGTGGCGCTAGCTGCACGTAACGGCTACCCAGGTATTGGGCGAAAGGAAGGCCGATGAGCAAACTCATCCAAACCCCTACTGAGCCTATCGGTGACAATCTCCATACAGTCCGGTTTGTTCGTCTAAGAGTATCGCATATCGAGTCTAGGGCGGTGGATAAAGTCAGACCATAATTGTCACGACCCGAAAGAGCACGTGACTGGCCCTTGAATCCTATGAAGTCTATAGGACTCCATCTGATCCAAGTAAGCCAAAAGCCCAGAAATCTAAAACCATTTAAGGAGTAAATAGGGAAAACTAGTTTTAAGAGGTAAAGAAAACATGTTTAAAAATCAAGTTTTTTAAATAACTAAGCCGAATATGAATTTTTAAAATGTGTAATTTTTCCTGAAATTTTCGGCAGAGTTTCCTTTGTAAAAACTGGCCCCGAACGGGGTACAACAAGAATAATATATATGAACTGATAAAAGGAATCCCCAAGCGGGAGCTAGCTCTTCGTCAATCGACGGTCACAACCACGCAAGCAATAATAATATACAACGCCAAAGGGCGAGGATCAAAACCCAAAAAGAAACTCAAAACAGCCAGAAAACCGTAATACTACTAGCGCGACTCTAAGGTCGAAATAATACAACACCGTTTTTTAAGTCTGAAACAATATACAAGTTTTGGTTGATGGAAATTCTAGATACAATGAATAATACATGAGCAATGGCGGATCTGATACAAAAGAACCCACCTATCCAAGCAAGTCACCCAAGGAAGCAGTGTGCCAGAAATGCCGCTATGGAATCTGTACGGCAAACCTGCAAGAACTGTGGCACAACGGGGGTGAGTTGCCAACTCGTGAATAGAGAATATCTACAAGCAAAAACCGAATGCAAGACATAATCCTAGGTCAACAATCAGTATAAGTAAACCTCAATATGAATATATGTGAAGCATGCTAAACTGGCAATGTAATCTCTATATACATGAGTGTAGTGCCAAGTGCTCATGCCAGTGCCTCAGGTAATAGCATATCATAAATATGAGGTATGATCAATGTAATCAATCGGCATGTACGTGGATCCTGTCCACTCGTCATCCAATGACAATAACCATCATGCATGTAAATATCATGAAGCATGTGCATGGAAATATGAGGATATAAATCATCTGTGTCCCTCGCGACACGTCAAAATCATGGAACCGGAGTGCCTAGCATCGACACTCGAAAACATCATGAAAACTGTGCCCAGCATCGGCACGTAAATCCTTATATATCGGGCTCCGTCAGTCCGGATCGGCCCACGGGCTCCGTCTGCGGTATCGGCCCTCGGCCCCGGCAGTACGCCCATATCCATCTATCGACTCTGGTCAGTATCCTCCGGATAACCGCCAGGTCCAACCAATCATCGGTAGGTAGTGGTCCCTCCGCCGGGCTCACCGTCTACTGCACAGCGAAACCGTTCTCGCCCCGGGGTACCATACCGGGTCCACCATGTACCCGCAATCGGCCTCATCCGCCTCCTCGAACCGGGTTTCACATGTCGCTCTCAGTACCGAGAAAACACATGGTGGACGCACTGAAATATCATATCAAGGGTAACCGGGTTTTTAAAACAATTATATATTCTCTTTAAAACACCCACGGTTCCCAAAACCAGAAATATCACGGAAACAACATATCTCAATGCGTATAATCAGAAAGCATCATGTATGCGACATGTAAGAAAGGTAAGCATATCATACGTCATGCAACATGGAATAGTAATGTGCACATGTCGAGGGGAACCGCTCTTTTAAAACGAATCAGTTTGAAGAACATCTTGCGGTTCCCAAATCTCTAATCAAGTCTGAATCATCTATGTTTGTATATAGGTATAAGTGTACAATATACCATGCAAAGATCATATCATGAATGCAACAGTACTACAGTGTAGTGGCATGGCAATTATCGATGATGAAGTATGTGAGCCGGAAAATAGTGTACGTGGAACATACGCATCATCGATAATGGTGCCGGTGTCCTAACAGCATGATGATAATATAGCGATAAACATATGCAAGCAATGCGAATAGCAGGAATATGCGGAAACCAAATAATCAACACAGTGCAAGTATAATGAATATGCAAGGGTGTGCGTGTAGGTGTAAATCTATTCTACGGTTCACGACTATGAACTACACTAGTCACTTCTAATCCTACACTATCCATAGTACACCTAATCTATCATATCCACGACACACTATAACTATCAAGCATAATGTATAGTATACTAACTACGGACTGCGGGGGTGCTATACGCCATCCACCCGACTTCCCCCAGTAGATATAATCTACTCACCTTGCTTCTCGTGTGCCAAAGCCGATGTCACCATCTTCATCTCCTTTGCCTCAACATCACGCGGGGTACCTACAAGTATATCACAATGCTAAAGCACATGAAAATCACATCGGAAACCAAAACAGCACACCCTACTCGCATAGGTAAAAACCTATCGCTTCGCATGTAAACACAATCAACATCCACCTGTCGTTGACGTCCAAACGCCACCCGACAGGAACGAAACACCGAATACCAAAATCCATGCTAAAACAAGTCTCAAATCATGAACCAACATAGGAAAATCATCCCAGATTTCACCCTAGATGGAATCAGTCAAAACTAGACATACCCAGGGTCAAGAATAGAGGAAATGGGGCCATGCACGCAAAACGAGGCAGATCCACCCTGCTCTGGCCGCAAATTGCGGCCAGAAGGAATTAATTGGCGGCCTCAGTTTGGAGTTGGGGGCTAGGGTTTGGTGTGGTGGTTCTATAATGCCTGCACATCTCACTGCCAACTCAGTTTCATTTTTAGGGTCTCGGGGTGATAGCAGATTCCACAAAACACTCCCAGATTTCCAGTTTTTCCGATATCGGTTCCGTAATTTCGTATTCTGGTTCTAGTTCCAGGTTTAGGTTCAAATTAGCATCACATAAGGGGTTCTAAGGTCACCACAATCCTCAATTCCATCTTTGATTTCAGTTTTACCCTAAACCCTAACTAGAAATCTCTAAAGTCCACAAAATGACACAATATCGATATGAAACTAGAATTGATGCACAAGAAATGAGATACTACTCTAATAGGTGCAGAAATTACCTCCTTTGGCAACTCAAGAAAATTCTTGAGTTGCTCAAAGTCCTCCAAATCCAATCTTGCTAGGTTCAATGTGTAGCTAGTAAGCTTGGGAGTAAGTTTTGTGAAGTGGGAATGGGGTTTTGGGTTGGATTTCATTGTGGATCTAGGGTTTTATGAAGAGGGAGAGTGAGGGGGAGAGGGCAGCAGCAGCTCAATGGGAGAGGTGAGAGAAAATGAGAAGGGAAATGATGGGGGCATGGTTTAAAAGGTGAGGGTTGACTTGTTCTCTCTCTCTCTCTCATCACATACTTTTTCTTTCCCTTTTCTTTTCTTCTCACTCAAATAGTGAATCCAAATGAACCATGGCAACAAAAAATGTAACACAAGTGTAACAAGTGTAAAAATGATATGTGCACATTTTTGCACAAAAATGCTAAAAATCCAATTAGCGATTTTTAATCGCGATTAACACTAAATTAGCATATAACTAGTCTTAAAAACTTTAAATTGGCATAATCCCATAAAATACCCTATTTTAGAATTTTCCAAAATTTTCCAAAATTTTTCCCCATTTATTTGTATTTAATTATACCCGAATATTAAAATATTCATTAAAATAATATTAAATTATAAAAATTCCCGAAAATAATATTTTATTATTTTGGAAATGTTACAATAATAATGCGACATTTCGTGTCGGTATGAAGCCCATCACCCACTTTGAAACTACTGATCCGAATCAGTATCTCTTGTCCACCTCGGCTGAAGATTTCGGGTGATGGCCACCCGTGCACAACGCGACATCAACCTCCAATACTGGGAGAGATGAATCCCCGACGATTCGCTCACTGCCTTCATTTGGCTTGGGACTATACCCAACTAAAACCTGCTTGCACGACTCCTTTGAGCCGTGCTAGGGTAGTAATCAAAGCACAGTTAGAACTCACACGAGACAAATGATGATCTCAGGTTGACGGACTAACCTATACTCATGTCACCTGGGAACTGCTATCTGATAAATGGTATAATACTAACTAGTATGTTCCTGGCGAGACCTTCCAATGTACTCATAACCCAATGAGCACCTGTATACTATCTTTGGTGACTAACTGACACCAATGGCTTGTGAGACCGACCACCGCCCCACGTAAGGGTCTCGATAAGTATACACCAGTCTACTACGGAGTATCGATGCCCAGTCTCGATACTCCCATGACTAGGGACATTTAAGGATGTTCTTATAGACCACCCAGCTCCCACTTATATGATCTCCATCATAATGCTGGTAGTCAAGCAAGAATCCTATGGGCTCTATCAACAAGTAATAGTTATCTGTAATGCCACCTAATACATGTAAATGTTGATAAAGACAAACCAGATTGCATACTATGATCTAGAGTAAGACTTTTCTACCCGTATAGGTCCTCCCCCAATCATCACAATCGCGTGTTTGCGATTTAATAATTTACTTGAGGGCACTATAGCCAACAATCTCCCACTTCCACTTAAGACTAATTATTGCGGTGTCGCATACTCACAGCCCATGTGATACTGAACACCCAACTTCTCCAATAATCAGTCTTTCATAGCACGTTTGCGAAACTATTGCGTTCGAGAAATAGCGTCAGTGAGTGGATCCGCTCCAATGTTTCTTTCTTTATCTCTCAATATCTCAATTTCGTGGAGAAAAACTATCTTCCGAAATGAGTGATACTTGTCTTGGAATTTGTCTGGATATCTAATGGGACCCAGTTTACAAATGGACTCCAAATCCAAAAAACTTTTTTGACTGTATCTTGTAAGTGCACGGAGGCGCCCCGGCCGTCAATCCGACGCCGGAATGCAGAAGCAGTGATTTACTTTAACTTTTCAAACCGGCACCACCGCGCACTATAAACCCGGATCATGCCATTAAACTAGTCCTAGCTAACTACAAGATGGGGAAGAGAGATATACCGAGTGATCCGAGTCCTCCGTTCTTCTCGCCGTCGTCCCGATCTCCCGCGAAGTGTCCGGTCTCCACCTCGTCGCCGGAATGGCACCACGTCGCCTGCTTCTTTTACGGGCTCCCGCCTCTGGTCCGAGGCAACTCGGGCACGAAGCTGGCGAGTCGACGTGCCCAAGATTTGCTGTAGAATGTGTAGTGCCCGTGTCTCACTTTGGGGTTTATGGAAGTTGCCTTTTGAGATGGTGGAGGAATGAAGTTTTGGAGATGGAGCTAAAATGGATTTTGTGCAATGCCAATGAACAAAAATCCCCACCCAAAAATATTGGGCAGCCCCCCAAAGAGCCAAGGCCGGCCCTTACAAGGTGAGGATGGAATGAATAATGAGAGAGTGAGAGAAGTCCAAAGGGATGTGTATCAATCATGATGCAAGAAAAGAATGATGATCAAAAGCAATGAACACAACTATATCCACACTCAACCACAACCATTATCAAAACCATGTCACACAAAAGTCAAGCCATGATGGATAAATCAAGTCAAAGGATGGTGCACCCATCATGATGCAACAAAATGCAAAGAACACCCTCCACAAATGCTTATTTGCACAATTGCAAATAAGCCCTCCTCCACCAAACTTCAGCCATTGAATGATACAAAGAAATATGGCTGAAACGAAAAGCAAACTGGCAACTCCAGAAAACTGGTCCAGTAATAAATTACAGGAAAACCCCGATACTGTGTATACACACCCGCATTTGTATTCCGACCGAAATACAAATGCAATGAGGCAAAATCTACACTGTACTATACTAGGATCCGGCTTAAACCAAAGCCGGCTAGTATAAACCGTCCGATCAGGATCTGTGCAATACCGCACGTATCAGATCAAACCCTGCCATATCTCCATACGGCCTCTACATCTTTTCGCCCGAAAACTTGAGCAACTGAATGTGGGGGACTCTAAAGACTCGTCAATACTATGGCTGTGGATTTAACCACTAGCACGTCAGAGGTATTAGGCATACGTGACGGGCTACCAGCTATTGACCAAAAGGGACGTCGATGAGCGAACTCATCGTGACACCCTACTGAGCCTGTCAGTGAGAATATCCGTACAGTCCGGTCCGTTCGTCTATGAGCATCGCATGGCGGGCCTAGGGGGTTGGTAAAAGTCAGACTCCCAAAAGCTGTACAAGTCGTTTCAGAGATCAGCCCAGACCACCCTGAGATACTACTGGAATACCTACCAGTAAATCTCCTGCCTTAGCCAAGGACTTTTCATGTTCTGGCTCTCCTAGACACAGCGCAACCTCACCCCCAATACCGGGAGAGACGAACCCCCGAAGATCCGCTCACTGCCTCCATGTGGCTCGGGACTATACCCAACTAAAACCTATTTGCACGTCTCCTTTGAGCGTGGTAGGGTAGTAATCAAAGTACAGTGGGAACTCACACGAGACAAATGACGATCCCCAGGTCGATGAACTAACCTGTACACATGTCATCAGGGAACTGCTATCTGACATCAGGTATAAGACCAACTAGCATGTTCCCGGCGAGTCCTGTCCGGTGTACTCATAACCCAATGAGCACATGTATACATCTTAGGTGAACCAACTGACACCAGTGGCTTGTGAGACCGGCCACCGCCCCTCGTCGGGGTCTCGACTGTATACACTAGTCTACTCTGGAGAATCGATGCCCTGTCTCGAAACTCCCATGACTAGGGACCTTTTAAGGATGTGCGTATAGACTACCAGCTCTCACGTATATGATCGCCCTCATACTACTGGCAGTCTAGCAAGAATCCTAGAGGCTCTATCAACGTGTAATAGCGACCTGTCAGGTCACCTAAAGCAGTACACGATGATAAAGATAAACCAGATAGCATACTATCATCTTGAGTAAGACTGTCCTACCGGAATAGGTCCTCCCTCAATCATTGCAATCACGTGCCTGTGATCCAATAATTGACTCTGAGGGCACTATCTCCAACAATCTCCCACTTGCACTCAAGGCTAATTATTGTGATGTCGCATACTCATAGCCCGTGTGATACCGAACACCCAACTCCTCTACTAGTCAGTCTCACAAAACTCATTTGCGAAACTATTGCGTTCGTGGAATAGCCTCAGTGAGTGGATCCGCTTTGATGTTTCCTTCTATGTCTCTCTATATCTCAAGTTCGCGGAGAAAGCCATCTCCCGAAATGAGCAATACCTGTCTTAGAATGTGTCTGGATGTCTGATGCGACCTAGCTCATAAATGAACTCCAAATCCAAACTTCTTAGACTGTATCGTCAACTGAACTTAATCAGTATCCTGCGCCATGCCTCCCTCAATTTTGCCTTGGACCACCTGTCCAAAATACTGCCCCTCGTCAGAAGGAAAACTATAACTTTGACAACCTCCCTGTCGTCCAAGTCACCTTGGAAGCCTGGAATGATAACTGTCTCCCGAATGAGGCTGTCGTTATCATATTCCTAGAACATCCACTTATGTTCTAAAACTGCTTCCGATTGTTTCTCCAGGATAGGATCAATATCAGCTTATTGCATCTAGTGCAAAAACAACATCTGGTGTGGTACTTGACATCTCATGATTGATTCAATTGCCTAAGCAAGTGATCTGCCAATCATGCACATCCCTCTCCCTTTTAGTCTGTAAGACACCTTTAGAGAGGGTGACTCTATCACCTGCAGGTACACTACCATGCCAGAAGTCGTCCATTCTAAATACTCTTAGAATGCTGTCTAAGTACCCTTAATTGGGAAACCACCCAAATTTAGATCTAAAACCATAGATCTAGTAACCAGTATGTCTGATATAATGTCCAAGTCCCTTGTGGAGAAACCACTGTGTGACGACCAAAGTATAACCGATTGAAGTTTAGGAATATCACTTCCTATTCTGTGTATGTCATCCAAATACCAGGACATCACACCCTACTACCTTCTCAACAGATCCATCCCCTATTCTGATGAAGTCAAACCTATGACTGTCACATCAGAAATATATGATCTATCTCCGCTACATCTGCTTTAGTCTATAAATAGACATAAGCGACTTGTCCACCAATGCTTCCGCTGCTCCCACTGACAACGACAACCCTCTGGCAGAGTCATATAGACGTACACTTCTGAAGAAAGTTTAGAACGATGCTATACTCATCCTCCTGCCGGGTCTAACAGTCTGGAACAACAGCAATGGCCAGTGTGGGTAAACAAGAACCTCCCTGTCACCGTCCTTGAGGCTATGGGTGTACCTCTCGGGAGCCTGAAGTTACCCACCTTATCTGCGGAGTGGCTAATGGAATGTCAAACCAGATTGAATCTTTAGGTTCCTATGAAATCTTCAGTAATCGTTTGTGGTTCTGGAATCACTTCCAGTTCTACCATACTCCCACTACTGTTTTCTGAAAAGAATCCATTTTTTTGTTAAAACTGTGGCGAGTTAAGAACAATATCACTATTGATCTTCCTGATGGTAGAAAGTCAACCCTCGTCATAGCCTGGGTCAACCCACAAACAGCCATTACAGAAACGTGTCTTGAGTTATCCAGAGTCTGGTTTTAAACATAGGCCGGACAACTCCCCATACCTTAACATCGTTAAGATATGAACTGTTCTATATCCAATATAGAAATAGAGGCACTGATTTAATTGAACCAGATTCAAATCATGCAGCTGTCTCCAGTGCATGTCTACTAAATGGAAGGAGGCCGATCAACGTTACTCAACTTAGGAATGCTTCCAATTATGAGTAACCTGAAAAAGAAGAAAGTTCTCTTTATCATTACTATCAACTGAATACCATACACAAGTATGTACATCTTCGATCACTTTGAAGAATCCCGGTACTTGCTACACCTGGTTTTCTACTCTATTCAAATACCTATAACTTCTCAAAATTCGGACCCTCTGTTTCTACGAAACACCTATCTAAATACTAAAGAAGTCATAAGTAAACCGAGTATAGTACGAGGACCAACCCCTCTGTCCTGATAGACCCTGGACAACATACAATACTCTGTATAAGTCCCTTGAGTCTGATAACTCATTCACTGTGCGTCGCAGGTTGAAAACTGTACTTATGGTTAAGAAGAATTACACCACTGTTTAATACTCCTTACCTAACCATCAACTGATATAGGTAAATGTCATCGACATAATTTCAAAAAGGTATATCTCACTCTATAAAAATAGACGTACAGATATATCAATTTGAAATTGGTGCATTATAACGGATATTCAAAACCAAATATTCGTCGTCCGGCAAACAACCCAGGTGACTTCCTCAAATATCACCAATTACAACGAATTCCGATATAATGAGGATAATCACCTAATTCCCAATAGCTTACTCCCACTCATCATCTGTAAAACCATACAGATGTGAGAATCATACCTGGTAAATACATACCCTGGAGTAAGTATCTAATCGGGAAATCAGTCTTCTTTTAATAGTACACAGTGAAACGGAAACATTGAAATGTTTCGTTGGGGTATCCTGGTATTCCTAGTAATGCCTCTTCCATTATCCAGATTCATGACTATAACCGTGTAATTCTTTGCCACCTCTCCAAATCCCTTCATATGTCTTTAGTCAATACCTTCTGTACACACTTTTAGGCCAAATTGTTTTCTTCCTTCCCTACCGTTCGGCACCAGCCTATGGTTTGGAAGAAGACTATACAATAAGCATAATGGGTGTACTGTCCCAATCCTAGGAACACTCGCAATGCGAGAGAAGGTGAAGATAAAAGACACCTGAATAAACCTTATTCCTATTTCTCCTGAACCAGAATCCATCCCCGAAATGGAACAAGTTCCTTTCGAGTTCGTATATAACCATACGATGGAATATCCAATAAACTGTGGATCTTCGTAGTGATACGGAGTGACCTGGAGAAATACAAAGGTGAAGTGGGAATGGTAATGAAATACTTGGTTTGGTCGTGAATAGCAGTCGCAATTTACTTTGCCCTCTTACTAATCACTTTCTTTGTCTTAACTCAATACCTTCTGTACACCATCGTTAGGCTAATTGGTTTTCTTCATTCCCTACCGGTCGGCTCCTGCCTATGGTTTGGAAGAAGACTATCCAATTTGCGTAATAGGTGTACTATCTCCTAAACCAAGAAGTACTCACAACCTGAGAGAAGGTAGAAGCAAAAGGCAACTGAATAGTCCTATTCGTTTTCTCCAGAACCGGAAACCATCCTCGAATAAATCTCTTCGAGTTCGTATATAACCATACGATGGTTTTGTCCAATGGAAGTCGACGTTCATAGAAATACGGGGTGTCCTGGAGAAAAAGGGTAAAAGTAGGAGTGGCAATGAGGTGTGCAACTCTGACAATCCAAAAGACAGTGTTAAGAAGGTTCGGTTAATTTTGGTCTCTGAGTCATAGTCTAGGGTCGGGTTAATGGTCGCTGCCAAAGAGAGAGAGAAAAGAAACACTCAGCGTGCACTCTAACCTAGATTAGAATGGTTACCAATTTATCTAATCTGGAAACCTCCCACTGTCACCTTAAATTCTCCTCCAAACCTGAAAGAAGAATTAGTCAGGGTCACCCGAGGAGTAAACTAACTCATCAGTGGGAATCGGGATCCAACTATCATCGCATGATAACGTGACGGAATCCGCTCACGCTATCACACTCAAGAAGGTATACGCATATCTGGCAAGTTTCAGTTTCTTTAGAAACTCCCGATGTGATTTTTACCCCATGCTCTTATGACCTTGACTTTGGCCAACATATCATAAGTCACATGTCAAGTTCTACCCGTCATTCTCCAGGATAATTTGAGCCCACCCGTACATACCCTTGACTTTGGCCAAAATAGTAGTACGACTGCCCCAAACCAACGCATCTATCTATGCAGCATATGAATACCCAATAGCTACCAATCACTGTGCCTTGACTTTGGCCAACATACATAGCTTGAATACTATTGACCACCCATATGAAACGACGGAGGGCTACGAATGGTTTCTGGCGAAAACCTTTAACGTAGTGAACTTGATATCGCTGAAGGAACGGATAGCTTTATAAAAATACAGTGACGAAAACCTTTGCTAAAGAGGTCACTCCCGGTGAAGGGATCTCGGCTCTTTCCCCGTAGAATGGGGTGCAGGATATTCCAACTGAATACCACGGTGCAAAGCAAAAGTAATCGGCTATAGTGAAGTTATTGCCCTGACTCAAACTTTTTGTCCAAGGGGTCACTCCCAGTGAAGGGATCTCGGCCCTTGCCTCGTCGACTGAGGAGCAGGATATTCCAACTGAATACCACTGTGCAAAACAAAAGTGAACGTCCTTGCAATAACAGCTTTTTGAAAAGTGTTCCAACAACATCAGATTAGGTTTGTTTTTCTAACTTGCATTGATCTGAATCAACGCAGTCCCATCAATTGATCACACCACAAAGAACGAAAATATATTGATGTACGTATATGCCATCCGCATTCGCCACTGGGTCCCGTCATTACCCGTTAGGTTAGCTAACTAACGACAGAGCGGGGACTGGACTAGCGCGGATGCAAAACATATACAACATCTACTAGTATATATATCAATATATAATATTTCGCTCAAGGCGTGATAAAATGCAACATCACAGAAATGTACAGCATCACAGAACAATACAGATATCTGGGATCCCCGGGTTTCACAGAGCCGCTACTGAAACCCGACGTTCCCCTGGTCGTGTGGATAGCCTGTTCAATGAAATCCTAGACCCCTACGGGCGTGACAAGTTACCCGCCAAAACCTGAAGCGAGGCAGCCCCCTTCAGCAACATGAATGGACCACCCAGCACTTCAAGGAATCCGGTAACTTGGGCACCCCTCCTGGGTCAACCTGTACCCCTACGAGTGCGGCGAATAGCCAGCCAATTCTAGAGTGAAGCCCCCTCCGTCTCAATGCCATGAGATGCGGGCTTGTTGCCCTCTAGAACCCGGCTATCCGTGCACCCCTCCACGGGGCAATCCTAGTACAGAAAGTAAAATATACATACAACGGGTACATCGACCGCAACCTGGTCGTGCCCCAAAATAATAATACAAACAGGCAGTGACGGCAGTCCACATGTCGGACGCTCGCCCTGTAATATCAAATGTACATGATACAACAAACTTGTATTACCACTGCAACCAGGCTATCCCCACGACCGATCCGCAACATCACAGAAAAATCACAGAACATCAACGTGAAAGTCACGTTCGCAAATCCGTCTAACCGGGCTATAGCAGTTAGACAGGATTTACCGATCAAGTGACATTCACGGTCGCAGATATAATGTAAATACTGTGAACTAATGTGTTTAAAATTTTCCGATTGATCAAAATTTTACCAAGTGGGCCCCAAGCTTTACTGTAGCAGATAAAGAAATTCTGGGCCCAAAAAGAATGTTCCAAAACCCCTATTTTCACTGTTTAAAGATTACTGTGCAAAATTGGTGCACTGAAGGCTCTATATTGCGGCGGAACCGCAGCCCAATGGGTGGTTTGGCCGCGATTCCGCGGTCATCTTGCCTTATCAATACACCAAATTCTCACAGATGTCTTATCTTTCTCTACACATCACTCTGCAACATACTGAAAAATTTTTGGAGACAAAAAAATTTCGACAGAAACTGATTGTACTGAAAAACGCGGATTTTGGAATTTTTGATCGATCGGAAATGTAAACTCATTAGACAAAGCTAGACTATGTTAATGGCGAGGCTCTGATACCACTGTAAGTGCACGGCGGCGCCCCGGCCGTCAATCCGACGCCGGAATGCGGAAGCGGTAATTTACTTTAACTTTTCAAATCGGCACCACCGCGCACTATAAACCCGGATTGTGCCAATAAACTAGTCCTAGCTAACTACAAGATGGGGAAGAGAGATATACTGAGTGATCCGAGTCCACCGGTCTTCTCGCCGTCGTCCCGATCTCCCGCGGAGTGTCCGGTCTCCACCTCGTCGCCGGAAGGGCACCACGTCGCCTGCTTCTTTTACGGGCTCCCGTCTCTGGTCCGAGGCAACTCGGGCACGAAGCTGGCGAGTCGACATGCCCAAGATTTGCTGTAGAATGTGTAGTGCTCGTGTCTCACTTTGGGGTTTATGGAAGTTGCCTTTTGAGATGGTGGAGGAATGAATTTTTGAAGATGGAGCTAAAATGGATTTTGTGCAATGCCAATGAACAAAAATCCCCACCTAAAAATATTGGGCAGCCCCCCAAAGAGCCAAGGCCGGCCATTACAAGGTGAGGATGGAATGAATAATGAGCGAGTGAGAGAAGTCCAAAGGGATGTGTATCAATCATGATGCAAGAAAAGAATGATGATCAAAAGCAATGAACACAACCATATCCACACTCAACCACAACCATTATCAAAACCATGTCACACAAAAGTCAAGCCATGATGGATAAATCAAGTCAAAGGATGGTGCACCCATCATGATGCAACAAAATGCAAAGAACACCCTCCACAAATGCTTATTTGCACAAATGCAAATAAGCCCTCCTCCACCAAACTTCAGCCATTAAATGATACAAAGAAATATGGCTGAAACGAAAAGCAAACTGGCAACTCCAGAAAACTGGTCCCGTAATAAATTACAGGAAAACCCCGATACTGTGTATACACACCCGCATTTGTATTCCGACCGAAATACAAATGCAATGAGACAAAATCTACACTGTACTATACTAGGATCCGGCTTAAACCAAAGCCGGCTAGTATAAACCGTCCGATCAGGATCTGTGCAATACCGCACGTATCTGATCGAACCCTGCCATATCTCCATACGGCCTCTACAGTTTTTCGCCCGAAAACTTGAGCAACTGAATGTGGGGGACTCTAAAGACTCGTCAATACTATGGCTGTGGATTTAACCACTAGCACGTCAGAGGTATTAGCCATACGTGACGGGCTACCAGCTATTGACCAAAAGGGACGTCGATGAGCGAACTCATCGTGACACCCTACTGAGCCTGTCAGTGACAATATCCGTACAGTCCGGTCCGGTCGTCTATGAGCATCGCATGGCGGGCCTAGGGGTTGGTAAAAGTCAGACCCCCAAAAGCGGTACAAGTTGTGTCAGAGATCGGCCCAGAACACCTAGAGATACTACTGGAATACCTACCAGTAAATCTCCTGCCTTGACCAAGGACTTTTCATGTTCTGGCTCTCCTAGACACAGCGCGACCTCACCCCCAATACCGGGAGAGACGAACCCCCGAAGATCCGCTCACTGCCTCCATGTGGCTCGGGACTGTACCCAACTAAAACCTGTTTGCACGTCTCCTTTGAGCATGGTAGGGTAGTAATCAAAGTACAGTGGGAACTCACACGAGACAAATGACGATCCCCAGGTCGATGAACTAACCTGTACACATGTCACCAGGGAATTGCTATCTGACATCAGGTATAAGACTAACTAGCATGTTCCCGGCGAGTCCTGTCCGGTGTACTCATAACCCAATGAGCACCTGTATACATCTTAAATGAACCAACTGACACCAGTGGCATGTGAGACCGGCCACCGCCCCTCATCGGGGTCTCGACTGTATAAACTAGTCTACTCTGGAGAATCGATGCCCTGACTCGAAACTCCCACGACTAAGGACCTTTTAAGGATGTGCTTATAGACTACCAGCTCTCACGTATATGATCGCCCTCATACTGCTGGCAGTCAAGCAAGAATCCTAGGGGCTCTATCAACGTGTAATAGCGACCTGTCAGGTTACCTAAAGCAGTACACGATGATAAAGATAAACCAGATAGCATACTATCATCTTGAGTAAGACTGTCCTACCGGAATAGGTCCTCCATCAATCATTCCAATCACGTGCCTGTGATCCAATAATTGACTCTGAGAGCACTATCTCCAATATATCTTCCACTGAATTTAATCAGTAACCTGTGCCATGTCCTCCTCAGTATCCGCTTGGACCACCTGTCCAACATACTGTCCCTCAAAAGAGGGAAAAACTATAACTCTGACAGCCACTCTGTCGCCCAGGTCACCTTGGAAGCATCAAATGATAAACACCTGTCGGAAGAGGCTGCCTTACCATATACCAAGAACATCCACTTATGTTCATAACTGCTTCTCAACGTTTCTCCAGGATTGGATTAATATATATGCTTATTGCATCTAGGGCCAAAGAAATATCTGGTGTGGTTCTTGACATTTCATGATTGACTCAATTTCCTAAGCAAGTGATATGCCAATCATGCAGATCCCTCTCCTCATCAGTCTGAAAGGCATCTCTTTAGAGAGGGTGACTCCATCACCTGTGGGTACACCACTATGCAAGGACTCGTCCATTCTAAATACTTTTAGAGTAGTGTCAAGTACCCAAATTGGGACACTTCCAAAATCTAGATCAAAAACCATAGATCTAGTAACCTGAATCCCTCATATTTTATCCAGATCCTGTGGAGAAACACCTTGTGACAACTACAGCGTATCCGATCGCAGTATAGGAATATCACTTCCTATCAAGAGCGCGTCATCCAAATTCCAAGACATCACTCCCTACTACCTTCTTCCCAGATGCTTCTGTTATTCTGATGAAGGCAAACACTATGACTGTCACATCAAAATAGATGATCTATCTCCGCTATACCTGCTTTAGTCAATAAATAGACATAAGCTACTTGCCCACTATGCTTCCGCTGCTCCCACTAACTACAACAATCTTCTGGCAGAGTCATATACACGTGCACTTCTAAATCTAATTTAGAACGACATTATAGTCATCCACCTGCCAGATCTCATAGCCTAGAATAGCAGTAGTGGCAAGTTTGAGTCATCAAAAACCTCCCTGTCACCTGCTCTAAGGAGATCGAAGTACCTTTCGGGTGGCTGAGGTTACCCACTAAATCTGCGGAGTGGCTAATGGATTTTCGAATCCAATTGAATGTTTAGGTTCTACTAAATTTTCAGTAATCGTTTATGGTTCTGGAATCGCTTCCAGTTCTACCATACTCCCACTAATGTTTTCTGAAAAGAATCCATTTTACTAAAACTTGTAGCGAGTCAAGAACAATATAACTATTGATCTTCCTGATGGAAGAATGTTAACCCTCTTCAAAGCCCGTGATAACCCACAAACTGCCATTACTGAAACGTGCCATGAGTTTATCCAGATTCTGGTTTTAAGCATAAGCCGGACAACTCCATATACCTTAACATCGTTAAGATATGAAACCATTCTATATACCATATAGAAACAAAGGCACTAATTTAATTGGAACCAGATTAAAAATACATGCAACCGTTTCTAGTGCATATCTACAAAATGGAAGGAGGCCAAGAAGCATTACTCATCAAGGAATGCACCCTTGTATGAGTAACCTGAAAGAGAAGCATGTTCTTAAAATTATTACTTCCAACAGAATACCTAGCATAAGTATCTACATCTTCGATCATCTTGAAGAATCCTGATACTTGCGACATATGGTTCTCTACTTTATTCTTATACCAATAACTTCTCAAATTTTGGACCTTGCATTTCAACGAAATACGTGTCTAAAATTAGAGAAGTAATAAATAAACAGAATATAGTACGAGTACCGACCTCTTTGTCCTTATAGACATCAGATAACATACAATACTTTATATAAGCCCTCTGAGTTTAATAACCCAAACCCTGTGCGTCGTAAGTTTAAAATTGTACTATGATTAAGAAGAATTACACCGCTGTTGAATGCACCTTACCTAACCATCAATTGATACAAGTAAATGTCATAGACATAATTTCAAAAAGTTATATCTCACTTTATAAAATAAACATACAGATATATCAGTTTGAAATTGGTGCATAATAACGGATATTCAAAACCAAATATTTGTTATTAGCCAAAACCCAGGTGTTTTTCGCAAATATCACCAATTACAAAGAATTCCGATATATAGAGGATCTAATCACCCAATTGCCAATAACTTACTCCCACTCAGCATCTGTAATGCCATACAGATGTGAGAATCAAATCTGGTAAATACATACCTTAGAGTTAGAACCTAATTAGGAAAATAATTTTCAATTAACAACACACGGTGAAACTGAAACATGAAAATGTTTCGAAGGGGTGGCCGGGTATACCTAGTAATGCCTCTTCCACTATCCAGATTCATGACAGTAACCGTATATTTCCTTGCCCTCACTCCAATACCTTTATATGTCTTTACTTCTTACCTTATGTACACCATACATAGGCTAATTGGTTTTCTTCCTTCCCTACCTTTCGGCACCAGCATAAGGTTTGGAAGAAGACTATTCAATAAGCGCAATAGATGTACTCTCCTAATACCAGGAGCTCTCACAACCTGAGAGAAGGTAAAGAGAAAATACAACTGAATAATCCTTATTCTATTTCTCCAGAACCAGAATCCATCCACGATCAGAAACATGTTTCTTCGAGTTTGTATGTAACCATACGATGGCATATCCAATAACTGTGGATCTTCGTAGTGATACGGGGTGTTCTGGAGAAATGCATAGAGGATGTAGAACCAGCAGGGGTATATACTGTTTTGTCGTGAATGATAGCAGTCACAACTTCTTTTTCCCTCACTCTAATCCCTTTATATGTCTTTAATATTGCTTTATGTACACCACACTCAGGCTAATTGGTTTTCTTCCTTCCCTGCCCTTCGGCACGGGCCTATGGTTTGGAAGAAGACTATCCAATAACCATAATAGGCGTACTCTCCTAATACCAGGAGCCCTCACAACCTTTGATAAGGTAAAGAGAAAAGACAACCGAATAATCCTATTCAATTTCTCCAGAACCAGAATCCATCCTTGAACTAGAACAAGTTCCTTTGAGTTCATATGTAACTATAGGATGGAATATCCAAGAAATGTGGATCTTCGTAGTGATACGGAATGTTCCAGAGAAATGCAGAAGGAAAAGTTGGAGCGGCAATCAGTTATGCAACTATAACAATCCAAAAAGACAAAGTGTTTTTAGAAGGTTCGGTTAACTTGATTAATGAGTTTTAGTTTAGGCTTAGGTCATGGTCGCTGCCAGAGAGAGAGAGAGAGAGAGAGAAACACTCAGCGTGCACTCTAACTGTCACGACCTGAAAATATTGTTCGTGACCGGCACTTAAACCACGCAACGTCTAAAGGCGTAACATAATTCAAGTAAGCCGAAGCCTAGAAATCTAAAACTTTTTAAGAAAATAGAAGAGGTGAAATTTTGAAATAAAGGTATCATGAATATCAAATCATTTTCTTAAATGCATAAATAGTGGAACATGAAAAATGCAAGCAGATTTTAGTAATTGAAAAACATGTTTCGTCTTTTAAAAATTTGGGCAGCACCTCCTTTGTATATTTTGATCCAAAACCACAAATACATGATAATATAAAAGGCATCCCCAAGCGGGAGATAGCTCTTCGCTAATCGGCGGAATCAGAACCACGCAAATCATAAATATAAGTATACGACGCCCAACTGCGAAGATCAACACCAAAAAGATAATGTAAAGCAAGACATCAAACCCACCAAGCAACATAAACACTCGCTCTTAGTCTCGCAACCACAAATCTCACTAAGTCTTACTACATATACAAATACTAGTTTTGATTGATGGGGTTGACTAGATACAATAGGAATAATAAATACAATAGTGGCACAATCCAATATGTACCACCAACCAAAGCAAATCACCCGAAAGCAAGCTGTGTGCCGGCGATGCCGCTACTGATCCATACGGTCAACCTGCAAGAACTGTAGCACAATGGGGGGAGTAGGCAAATCGTGAGTAGAAAACATCATCAGGTAGAAATCGAATAAAACAACGATTCCTATGTCAACTATATAATAAAGGTAATACTATGATATTTAGGGTGACCATATCTGTATATGTGCCAACAATATAATCAATGCCTATCAGCATGTGGATAACATCTACATGTCCATCAATGACACAACAACATCATGCATGTAAATATCATGAAAGCATATGCATGTAAATATGAGGATGTTAACTATCGTGTGTCCATCAACGACACATCAAAATCATGGAACCTGAGTGTCCAACAACGACACTCGAAACATCATGAAACCTGTGTCCAACATCAACACGTAATCCTCATATCTCAGGCGCCGCATCCTCAGATTGGCCCTCAGGCGCCGCATACTCTGGTCGGACCTCATATCCATCTCTTGACTCCGGCCGGTATCCTCCGGATAACCGCCGAGTCCAAATACTATCACCGGTAGGTAGTGCTCCCCTGCCTGGTTCACCGGCTAACTATACGAGTCTTCTTGCTGTGGAGTACCTCACCAGGTCCACCATGTACCCACAGACGGTGCCTACCGCTCCTTGAATCGTTTTTCACATGCCAATCTCAGAACTGGGAAAACACATGGTGGACGTCTCAAAATTTCATATTAAGAGAAACCGGGTTTTTTAAACAACACATAATTTCCTTTGAAATTTGACCACGGTTCTCAATTCCAGAAATCTCATGAAACTAGCATATCTCAATGTGTATAATCATAAAGCATGATGTATGCGACATATGACAGAAATGTAAGCACATCCTTATATCATGCAACATGGAACAGTGATGTGACAATATCAGTATATCATGCGACATATCGTAATGATGTGAACATAGAAAGTAAATCATGCAAGGAGTCATATCATGATGCATCAATCCTACTGTAGTGATATAGCAATTATTGATGAAGAAAATGTGTGATCCGGCCAATCTGTGTAAGTGTAACATGCGCATCATCGATAATGGTGTAAGTGTACTAGCACAGATATATATAATGCAATGAGAATGTCATGAACGTAGCATAAAGTACATCGCAGGCGAAATACTATAAGCAAATGTATCTAATCTAACATCTACACATGAACCATACGATCAGTTTTTAAAAGATGCGAATCGTAGTTTTGAAAGTAGGTGCTACGGTGTTTTTAAGGAAAAGACACCATTTGAAAATCCGTAACGTCCATCAAGGTATATGTTTAAGAGATGCATACGATTCTTCAGTTTGGAAATATGTATGGTTCGGATGACACATTTACGTCGGCTATCCAGTCTTATAGTATCCGATATGGCAATATCGTTGAACCTCATCCTCCAATCACGAGCACGGATCATCCATCCGGTAGATCACACCGCGTACGGTAATCCTTCCTACGGTGACATTTAACAAAAATAGGGATCTATCGACCGATACAACAATGAGGGTACGGATCTCAAGTCTCGTACGACATATCTGTAGGGTTATTAGGCACAAGAACAAGGTTCTACAAGGCACCAACCATGCCAAAATCAAATTTCTCAAGTGCCGAACAACCCAAGCAAGATCTTAAACTAGAGATTAGGCAAAACAATGAGCAAAAAAACAACTTTACATCTAAGAGATAGGAATTACAACCTTTGTAGTCCGTTCCTTCGCTTCATAAGCTCCGTGTTGAGGTCCTTTCGCTGCGATCATAATGAACACTGACTCTCGTGTAGCTCCATGCGGTAAATGGAACACCTTGCTTGTAGTCTTCATGATCTAAGATGATCTACCTTGAAGAATCTCTAACCCAAGCTTACACTTCACTAAACAACTTATTAGAGAAGTGAACACCCTAATCTAAGTTGCTAGAATAGATAAGGATGATGAAGTAAGAATTTAGCTCTCTTTTGTTTTCAATTTCTCACACTAATTCATCACATGCAAAAAGATAGCAAGCTTTTTCAAGGAGGAAGAAAAAGAAGAAGCTTTTGTGATGAATAATGAATTATTGTTTTGGTTACAATTGCAACCCTTGGTTAAGAATGAAAGGCTTAACTATTGTAGAGAATAAACCATAGGTAAAGGGTTTGGGTTGGGTTAACAAATATCTACACGAAATATCAAGCTAAAGACAAAAGAAAGCTTCATGAAGCTTTATGAAAAAGATAACCCAAAAGCTAACCCAAATCCAAACCCTAACTTGTTTAAACTTCACAAAACATGTTACATTTGTAACCCTAACTTGTTACAATATTATATATCACATCTATAATATATTTTTGTAACAAAAGAAAATAATACAATTAACATATATCGCATATATATCAATGTATTATCCGGTGAGAAAATGAATCAATAAAGCGAGCTTATATTAGTTAATGTAATGTAATATATCACACATATAATTATACATCAAATTATCGAATCAACACTTGATCCGACAATTCGGCTATATCGCATATATCCGACTAATATAACATGTACCGATTCATCGAATCAACACATGATCCGATGACCCGGCTATATCACATAAACCCGGCCGATATCATATATCACGAGAATAGAATACGGTATCTCATATCGTATTATTCTCGGTCCCGTGCATATTACATATGTGCTCCTACTCCGTTTTGCCTGAGCCAGGAAATTTCTTTGTAGGACTCTAAAGAATCGTCAATACTCCGGCAGTAGGTAATGATCATATCAAACACCCACAAGCCATAAGCGGTCAGCTAAACGTAACAGCCACTTAGGTATTGAGTGATCAGAAGATCAACAAGCAAGCCTGTAAATTCTCCTGTGAATCCAATCAGTAACGCTACCGTATAGTCCGGTCTCTTCCTCTGATATGTCGCATATCAAGTCTAAGGGTGGTAAACGTCAGACCACGGTAACCGATAAGTCGTATCGATGTGAGACTCATAACAGGTCGAGAAACTACTGATAACACTTTCCAGTTGCACTCCATATCAGCCCTGGCTAGGGACTTCCAGTTATAGCCAATCGAACACAGCACAACATCAACTCCCTATACCGGGAGAGACGAAACCCCTCCTATCGCTCATTGCCTCCACGTGATTCGGGAATGTACCCAAAAGCCACCATTTTGCACGCCCTCTTGGACGTGGTAAGGTGTAACATTTTGAAAATCGTTTCGGTGAAATTTCGGAAAATCGGTAATATAAGGGGGTTTTCTGGAAAAAGTCAAAATACAAATATTTTTATTATAAAATTAAATATACATATTCTAGCTATGTAATTGCTAGTATTTGGTGTTTATTGAGCCACTGGTAAAATTTCTAATTTTCTGAAATTTTTTCCGAAAATAACTATTTTAATATTATTTTAAGCCGTCACTAATATATTTAATTAGGGAAAATTACAAATTGGAATGGGTTGAAACATATTTTTTGTATCATAACATATTAAACAAAATTTTAACATGTTATTTTTGAAATGAAATTAAGTTGTCAAACGGTTTTAGAAAATATCGACGAAAAAAGGCTTAAATAGTGAATTTAGTGTAAATGGATGTTTGGGGTATAACATTTATCTTTCTCCCCCACACCCACACCCACACTCACTCACCCCCATCCCCATGTGGCTAAAATTCAGCAGCACTTTTCCCCCATTTCCCCACTCCATTCCACACAAATAAGAAAAGAAAACAAAAAGAAAAGTATAAGAAAAGAGGTATGGTTGTGTTGACCTTGGACTTCTTTGACTTGTCAATACTTTCCCCACCTCATTCTCTCTCCAATCTCTCCATTTCAGCCGACCCTTCCTCCATATGCAGCAGCCCCTTTTTCCCCCAAAATCCCACTTCATTTTGGCTTAAAAAATTCACCGATTTCCATCAAAAATCAAAGCTAAAATTCAAATAAAAGCCCTGCCCATTTTCCCTTATCTCTTTTAGCATGGATCTTGGTGCAAGGATTTCAATTTGGAGGTCTAGATTCATGTTAAATCTCAAGCTAATTGTGGAGGTATAATCCTAACCATGTAGTTAAATTGTTGATTAGTGCTTTGAGATAAGCTAATTAGGTGTTCAATTAGGTTTTGTTGCAAGTTTGGATGATTCAAGAGTATGGTTTGAATTAAAAAGTAAGGGTTTGTGATTTGCAATTAGGGTTCTTATCATATAATCATGGTTGCAAAGTGTAGATTATCATCTTAAGGAAATGAAAACTTAATCTTTTGATAATATGTAAATTGTTAGATGTAAAATGTCCAAATTAAGATTTTTTTTTCTAACTAGGTTTTTAGAAATTATTGAAAATGTGAAATTTAAAATCTAGTTAGGGTTTTTATAAATTGATTATGGTTTTAGTATGGAGATTAACATGTTAATGGAATGCTAAAACTAATCTAGTTGCTAGTTTACAAATTGTTGCTTTTAATGTGTTAAAATTGGGTATTTTGCAAACTAGAATGTTGAATTCAATGAAAATTGATTAGAATAAAATCTAGTAAGGCTTTATATAACCTAGTTATGATATTTAGTAAATATTATGGCCATTAGTTTCGTTTAAACATCAAGATTTGTATTAAAACGGTTAACGACCGCTGACTAGCTTTTTGGGAAATAAAACGATTTGTTTACTTTTATGCTTTTGATGAATTAAAACCTATTTCTTATATAATTAGTGAGTTTTGAGACCACGGTTGGTGCATTTCAGTTTTTCGCGATCACTCGGAGTTTGTACGCCGATGTCGAGGGTTTTGGGTTGATTTGTGAAAACAAACCATAGGTTTTGACCTATGTAGGATTCGTGTGTCGTTTTGGTCATGAGTCGGATTTAAATGCGATACGGTGCGTTATGATATGTAGGTACCCCATGTGGACTTCGAGACGACAATCAAGCGCGTGGCAACGTCAGCACCGGCGAACGAGGACCAGGTGAGTAGATTTATATCTACGGGAAGAAGTCGGGTGGATGGCGTATAGGACCCCCGCAGTTCGTGGTGATGTATACGAATACGTATACACACATATATTGATTATATATTGTTTGAGATTATTAATGCTAAAGATGGATATTTGGTGTGTTGGATTGGTTTAGTGTTGCGAAACCCTAGAGTAGTGGTTGCACCACACATACACACACACCCATACTTGCATACTTTCTTCTTTCATATGTGCGTATATGGGAATATATTTTTATGTGTTCACATTGGTATGGGACTATGTGTTCATATACTGGATTTGAGAATAGTACTTGGGATTTGAGATGAGTCGATGAGATTCGATTTGAGGCCGTGAGATCGGTGATATGACAGGGTTCGTATTTGAAATAAGACCTGATGTTTTAGCGGGTCCTTTGACGTAGTTTTCACACACGTGCATGCATACATAGATGGTATCAGTATTGTACTAGACAGAGATCAGTAACCGTATTAGGATCTTTGATAAAGAAGATACCAGATGAATAATGTGATGAACATGATATTGACCCGTACCCAGATTTGGGGATGCCGTACGAAGGATTTACGTACGAGCTATATATTAATGATAGATCCGTACTCTTGACTTGGGAATATCTGATTATAGATATGGTATCGGATGTGATATTATCGAGGCGGGATCACCGACTAATAGATATGTTTATATATATATCGACTCAGATGTTAGGCGGTTTCCTTACCCTTAATTCAGCTTGTTAGTTCAGCCGTATAGTTTAGTGTAGTTGTCAGACTAGATTAGATTCCTACCTATTTCAAAAACTAACGGATCGCGGGTATTTTTAAAGACAGGTCAAGGGATTCTACGGATATTTCAAAGGACTTATCTTTTTTTAAAAACACCGTAGCCCTTATTTTCAAAACACCGTGATTCGGGTTATATTCAAATGGCACCACCATAGAACTCATATTTATATTAAATATAGATTTGTTATCTTATGTCTAGTATTTAGCTCCCGCTCATTATTGCTGTTCGCTCCGCACCGCATACTTATATTGTGATTCCTATTTGCATTGTTGATATCATGCTGTTAGGACACCGGCACCATTACCGATGATGCGTATGTACCACGTACACTTACTTGCTGGCTTACACACATCTTCATCGGTAATTGCCATGCTACGTACACTTTAGAAATACTATTGCATTGACATAGGTTAGCTAATAATTTAGACATGATATTAGTGTACTTGCTTTATATGCTAGATTAGACATTGTAGTTATTACTTGTTACTTCATGCATGTTATTATTCATTGTTATGCCGCATTCATGGATTTTTATGCCTATATTCACTGTTTACATGCTCTTGAGGATTTGGATTCGGATTTCCATGAGGTTTTCTGGATTTGGGGGAAAACCGCAAAACTTATGTAAACTTATTTTCTCTCTTTAAAATAAAAAGTGCGGTTTTCCCATGATGTATGAGTCATCCACCATGAGTTTGCTGATGGGTTTCGAGACCCGAGTTCGAGGAGTGGAGGAACCGTTTCGGGTACATGGTGAACCCGGTGCGGTACCCCAGGGCAAGAGGACCGCAGATGATGTCGTTGAGCCTGGCAGGGGAGCACTACCGACCGATGATTTTACCCGACGCGTCGGATATCCGGAGGATACCGTCGTGGTCTTGAGATGGATGGTAGGGGCCGGTTTGGACTGACGGCGCCCTAGATATTGAGATTGAGACATTGAGATTTCGAGATACTGAGGTACTGAGATTTGACGATACAGGCCAGTCCGGATAGCCAGAGCCTAAGATTTTGAGACATTGAGATTTATGTTTTGTGTCGATGCTAGACACTGTTTATGCTGATTTCATTATGGTACCTCATTTTAAAAATACAAAGGAAATCTCACTAAATTATGAAAGCATTTTCTTTAGTACATGTATTCTGTTTTCATGCATTCATACATCATTGATATGATATATTGCTACCCGAGTCACTGACACGGGCACATGGCAGTACACTTGGGTTAGATATTTACCCTAGCCATTGTTATAGGCTGCTGGTTATATATTTGAGGATATATTATGATCGTTGACATAGGATTGCGTTGTTCATTCGATTTCTGTTCGTCGATGTTTTTCTACTCACGAGTTGGCAACTCACCCCCGTTGTGCCACAGTTTCTTGCAGATTTTGCCGTACAGGTTTCTTTACGGCTTTGCTGGCACTGCTTCTTTCGGGTGATTTGCTAGTAGGTGAGTTTATTTGTATCGTACCCATCATTATACATTGTATATTATTATTTAGTTGTATCTAGAAGTTCCATCAACCAAACATGTATTTATTTCAGAGATAGAGACCACTGATGTTTATTCTTTCGTCCTTAGAGTCGCGAATTGTATTTCTATAGATTTCTTGTTGTTTTGAATTTCCTTTTCAGTTTTGATCCTCGCCTTTGGTGTTGTATATTATATTGCTTGCGTGGTTGTGACCGTCGATTGACGAAGAGCTAGCTTCCGCTTGGGGATGCCTTTTTCTTTATTTCGTATACTTTTCATGTTGTATTCCGTTTGGGGGCCAGTATTTACAAAGGAGACTCTGCCGAAATTTTCAGAAAATACTTAATGTTTTTAAGGCGCATAATTCGGCTTATGCTATTAAAACTACTCGTTTTAAATTGGTTTTTCCTTCGCTCCACTGCTTCTTTGGTTTTGATTTCTGGGTTTTGGCTTACTTAGATTACGTACGCCTCGAGACGTTTCGTAATTTAAGTGCCGGTCATGTTCCGTACTTTTGGGTCGTGACAAAGTTGGTATCAGAGCGTTAGGTTTTACCTTCGGAGCGTAGGATGACCTTGGTTGATGGAATAGGTGACTAAAGTAGAGTGACGTACCGTGGTATGTTCCGCGACATACTTATGATACGCTACTCCACATAAGAAGCCTTAGGATGTACATTTCTTTGTTCAGTATTATATTCATTCCTGATCTAGCCTCATCGGTATCGGTTATGGTTTTGCTGCCACGATTACGGGCAGGGAGAGCTACGGCTGGAGTTACGGTCAGCACGAGCTCGTCACGAACGAGGACTGACCAGGGCGTAATTCCGGTGACACACGATTGCAGAGATGTGTCTTTTTATTGTGTTTTGCGCCACGATCGTTGAATGGATCGCTGTATGAGGTTACTCAGATGTGCTAATCGGCACCAGAGGATTGAACCACTGATAGAGGCCAGCCGGATTTTGATGACCGTTGGTGTATAGCTTAATCATGATGATCGAGGCACTGTTCAGCGTGCAGACGAGTGAGCCAGTTATTGCTGCGAACGACGAGATATCGCCCCAGATGTTGGAGCTACTGCAGTACGAGTTGTACTAAGAGATGATAGAAGGTCGCTAGTCACTGAGGATGAATGACTAGGACATGTGGTTCGTTCGCTTACCCGATGCGAGGTCATCAGATAGATTGATTCCAGCTAGAGACGACTTCACGCTGATACGTTGAGAGTCGACAGAGACGATCGAATGTCAGAAACCCATTATTCCAAGTTTAAAGTATTCGGAAAGACATGCAGGCAATTCTATGGACCCTCTAGAAGAATGAAACCCTAACTCGACTTAATGACCGTGTGAAAGCCTTTGAACCTTAGGGTTTGCGACAGTTCCGCGGCGCTATTAGTGAGGCTTGGGTTTGCCTTTCTACGGCTGGACCATCGATGCTGTAGTATGTACTCGATACGGTTAAACTGTACCCAAGATGTTGAGCTCTTGGGGGATTATGAGGTTTTGACGAATCGATCGGATGGTTCGACTTCATTCGGATGCTATGTGGTGAGATGCATTTCTTGGGAGACTCCAGATACGAGGATAACCGTCGGAGCTCAGTCCATGCAGCCATGACGAGACGAGTTTGAAGCAGTCGACGTTAGAGAAAAGTGGAGTAAAGAGGTCCATGCAAGATCAGGATAAGACAACGTTCCACTCCGCCGACATCAGAGATGCGATCGCATGCCGAGGCATTGTGCTTGGATATATCTTCCAAAAGGAGTCGGAATAAGTATGCAGCCGTTCCGGAACAAGAAACAGATATAGTAAAGGACGATGACTTCCGGACAGTTCGGCAGAGACATGATTTGGGAGAGACCTCGACAGGACCTTTCTGGGATGAATTACGAGAAGACTTGGACCCAGGAGTGGTCATGTTACGCACACCGGCAGGCCAGAGTTCAGGATCGTCGATGAGACTTGCTATGAGTGACCACGACAGTTGGCCAGAGATTCTTGGAGGATGTGCTTGAGCGGGACTATTCCGCCATATTTGATTTCGGTATTTTTGGGCGGTCTATTTGGATGATTGATTTTGATGATGGAGTTGATTTTGTGCATATGTACGCACACGATTTGGTTCTTGCACTCGGTATAGTTCACATATGCTTGCAGTTCAGTGATATGCATTTATTGCACTATAGTTGCACTGGACTTCGATTTCGATGGTGATGTTCGATATTGGTTTTGTGCACTTTGTACACCTGATTGGATTTTGCCCATGTTCGACGCTAGATATTGGATTTCATGATTTCGTGCATGATGGATGCACCTGATTTGGATTTTCGCGCATGTTGGGCGCATGTTATGAGGTACGATTTTGGTGCACACCAGATGCACTAAATCGAGATTCTTCGTGCATGTCAGATGCACCTGATTTTGCTGTCAGGCACACACGTTGCCTATGACAGTTGTTTGGTGCACACCCATTGCACCTAGATGTTGTTTCTGTGCACATGTATGGCACATTTATGGATTTCGATTTCCGTGCGCACCAGACGCACATGGCATTCATATATATATTTGGGACTGATTTATGTTAGAGTAGTATATTTTATGATGTTTGCTCTTTGGTTTAGTACTGAGCAGGACTAGTCACAGGACAGTACCTGAGTATATTTTTTCATGCATTGATAGTTATCGAAGGGATTTCCAAGGAAGAGCTATAGTCTCAGTATTTACCTACGTGTCCGAGATGACATGAAACATTTTATAAAGGAAACCCTTCGGAAATTGCTTTCAAAAACGGCGGGACGTGCATATTAAACAAAGGATATATATATATATATATGAAGTTATTTTCTTACAACAGACGTCCGCCACTGTGCAGGGCTGCGAGCATCGCACAGCGAATTGAAGAAGATTTGGCATGCATTGCTTCCAGATGTTTTAATGATGTATATCATACCGATTTTCATTTTGGATTTAGAAATTGTGTCTTCACCATGACTCCGATGATTGCGTGATGCTTGACGGAGTTTTGATTTTGAGTTATATGCTCATTTTTCATGCGCATGCGCTGCGCTTTTGTTTTTTGTATTTATGATTTCGGAGCCCCGACTACTTGATGGTTTTGCTTAGATGTTTTAGTATTTGGGGGGAGTTTTAATTTAAATTCGGGGACCGAATTTCTTTAAGGGGGGAAGATTGTAACGTTTTGAAAATCGTTTCGGTGAAATTTCGGAAAATCGGTAAAATAAGGGGTTTTCTGGAAAAAGTCAAAATACAAATATTTTTATTATAAAATTAAATATACATATTCTATCTATGTAATTGATAGTATTTGGTGTTTATTGAGCCACTGGTAAAATTTCTAATTTTCTGAAAAATTTTCCGAAAATAATTACTTTAATATTATTTTAAGCCGTCACTAATACATTTAATTAGGGAAAATTACAAATTGGAATGGGTTGAAACAAATTTTGTGCATCATAACACATTAAACAAAATTTTAACATGTTGTTTTTGAAATGAAATTAAGCTGTCAAACGCTTTTAGAAAATATCGACGAAAAAAGCTTAAATGGTGAATTTAGTGTAAATGGATATTTGGGGTATAACATTTATCTTTTCCCCCACACCCACACCCACACTCACTCACCCCCATCCCCATGTGGCTGAAATTCAGCAACACTTTCCCCCCATTTCCCCACTCCATTCCACACAAATAAGAAAAGAAAACAAAAAGAAAAGTATAAGAAAAGAGGTATGGTTGTGTTGACCCTGCACTTCTTTGACTTGTCAATACTTTCCCCACCTCATTCCCTCTCCAATCTCCCTATTTCTGCCGACCCTTCCTCCATATGCAGCAGCCCCTTTCCCTCCCAAAATCCCACTTCATTTTGGCTTCAAAAATTCACCAATTTCCATCAAAAATCAAAGCTAAAATTCAAATCAAAGCCCTGCCCATTTTCCTTTATCTCTTTTTGCATGGATCTTGGTGCAAGAATTTCAATTTGGAGGTCTAGATTCATGTTAGATCTCAAGCTAATTGTGGAGGTATAATCCTAACCATGTAGTTAAATTGTTGATTAGTGCTTTGAGCTAAGCTAATTAGGTGTTCAATTAGGTTTTGTTGCAAGTTTGGATGATTCAAGAGTATGGTTTGAATTAAAAAGTAACGGTTTGTGATTTGCAATTAGGGTTCTTATAATGTAATCATGGTTGCAAAGTGTAGATTATCATCTTAAGGAAATGAAAACTTAATGTTTTTGATAATATGTAAATTGTTAGATGTAAAATGTCCAAATTAAGCTTTTTTTTCTAAACTAGGTTTTTAGAAATTATTGAAAATGTGAAATTTAAAATCTAGTTTGGGTTTTTATAAATTGATTATGGTTTTAGTATGGAGATTAACATGTTAATGGAATGCTAAAACTAATCTAGTTGCTAGTTTACAAATTGTTGCTTTTAATGTGTTAAAATTGGGTATTTTGCAAACTAGAATGTTGAATTCAATGAAAATTGATTAGAATAAAATATTGTAAGGGTTTATATAACCTAGTTATGATATTTAGTAAATATTATGGCCATTAGTTTCGTTTAAACATCAAGATTTGTATTAAAACGGTTAACGACCGCTAACTAGATTTTTGGGAAATAAAACGATTTGTTTACTTTATGGTTTTGATGAATTAAAACCTATTTCTTATATAATTAGTGAGTTTTGAAACCATGATTGGTGCATTTGAGTTTTTCGCGATCACTCGGCGTTTGTACGCCGATGTCGAGGGTTTTGGGTTGATTTGTGAAAGCAAACGATAGGTTTTGACCTATGTAGAATTCGTGTGTCGTTTTGGTCATGAGTCGGATTTTAATGCGATACGGTGCATTATGATATGTAGGTACCCCATGTGGACTTCGAGACGACAATCAAGTGCGTGGCGACGTCGGCACCGGCGAGCGAGGACCAGGTGAGTAGATTTATATCTACGGGGAGAAGTCGGGTGGATGTCGTATAGCACCCCCGCAGTTCGTGGTGATGTACGTATACACACATATATTGATTATATATTGTTTGAGATTATTAATGTTAAAGATGGATATTTGGTGTGTTAGATTGGTTAAGTGTTGCGAAACCCTAGAGTAGTGGTTGCACCACACATACACACACACCCATACTTGCATACGTTCTTCTTTCATATGTGCGTATATGCGAATATATTTTTATGTGTTCACATAGGTATGGGACTATGTGTTCGTATACTAGATTTGAGAATAGTACTTATGATTTGAGTTGAGTCGATGAGATTCGATTTGAGGCCATGATATCGGTGATATGACAGGGTTCGTATTTGATATACGACCTGTTGTTTTAGCGGGTCCTTTGACGTAGTTTTCACACACGTGCATGCATACATAGATGGTATCAGAATTGTACTAGACAGAGATCAGTACCCGTATTAGGATCTTTGATAAAGAAGATACCAGATGAATAATGTGATGAACATGATATTGACCCGTACCCAGATTTGGGGATGCCGTACGACGGATTTACGTACGAGCTATATATTGATGATAGATCCGCACTCTTGACTTGGGAATATCTCATTATAGATATGGTATCGGATGTGATATTATCAAGGCGGGATCACCGACTAATACATATGTTTATATATATATCGACTCAGATGTTAGGCGGTTTCCTTACCCTTAATTCAGCTTGTTAGTTCAGCCGTATAGTTTAGTGTAATTGTCAGACTAGATTAGATTCCTACCTATTTCAAAAACTAACGGATCGCGGGTATTTTTAAAGACAGGTCAAGAGATTCTACGGATATTTCAAAGGACTTATCTTTTCTTGAAAACACCGTAGCCCTTATTTTCAAAACACCGCGATTCGGGTTATATTCAAATGGCACCACCGTAGAACTCATATTTATATTAAATATAGATTTGTTATCTTGTGTCTAGTATTTACCTCCCGCTCATTATTGCTATTCACTCCACACCGCATACTAATATTGTGATTCCTATTCGCATTGTTGATATCATGCTGTTTGGACACCAGCACCATTACCGATGATGTGTATGTACCACGTATACTTACTTACCGGCTCACATACATCTTCATCGGTAATTGCCATGCTACGTACACTTTAGAAATACTATTGCATTGACATAGGTTGTTAGCTAATAATTTAGACATGATATTAGTGTACTTGCCTTATATGCTAGATTAGACATTGTTGTTATTACTTGTTACTTCATGCATGTTATTATTCATTGTTTTGCCGCATTCTTGTATTTTTTTGCCTATATTCACTGTTTACATGCTATTGATGATTTGGATTCGGATTTCCATGAGATTTTCTGGATTTGGGGGAAAACCGCAAAACTTATATAAACTTCTTTTCTCTCTTTAAAATAAAAAGTGCGGTTTTCCCTTGATGTATGAGTCGTCCACTTTTGTTGATGGATTTCGAGACCCGAGTTCGAGGAGTGGAGGAACCGTTTCGGGTACATGGTGGACTCGGTGCGGTACCCCGAGGCAAGAGGATCGCAGATGATGGCCTTGAGCCTGGCAAGGGAGCACTACCGACCGGTGATTTTACCCGACGCGTCGGATATCCGGAGGATACCGTCGTAGTCTTGAGATGGATGGTAGGGGCCGGTCTGGACTGACGGCACCCTAGATATTGAGATTGAGACATTGAGATTTCGAGATATTGAGGTACTGAGATTTGTTGATACAGGCCAGTCCGGATAGCCGGAGCCTGAGATTTTGAAACATTGAGATTTATGTTTTGTGTCGATACTAGACACTGTTTATGCTGATTTCATTATGATACCTCATTTTAAAAATACAAAGGAAATCTCACTAAATTATGAAAGCAGTTTCTTTAGTACATGTATTCTGTTTTCATGCATTCATACATCATCCATATGATATATTGCTACCGAAGTCATTGATACGGGAACATGGGAGTACACTTGGGTTAGATATTTACCCTAGCCATTGTTATAGGCTGCTGGTTATATATTTGAGGATATATTATGATCGTTGACCTAGGATTGCGTTGTTCATGCGATTTCTGTTCGTAGATGTTTTTCTACTCACGAGTTGGCAACTCACCCCCATTGTGCCACAGTTTCTTGCAGGTTTTGCCGTACAGGTTTCTTTACGGCTTTGCTGGCACTGCTTCTTTCGGGTGACTTGCTAGTAGGTGGGTTTATTTGTATCGTATCCATCATTATACATTGTATATTATTATTTAGTTGTATCTAGAAGTTCCATCAACCAAACATGTATTTATTTCAGAGATAGAGACCAGTGATGTTTATTCTTTCGTCCTTAGAGTCGCGCGTTGTATTTCTATGGATTTCTTGCTGTTTTGAGTTTCCTTTTGAGGTTTGATCCTCGCCCTAGGCGTTGTATATTATATTGCTTGCGTGGTTGTGACCGTCGATTGACGAAGAGCTAGCTCCCGCTTGGGGATGCCTTTTTATTGATTTCGTATACTATTCATGTTGTATCCCGTTTGGGGGCCAGTATTTACAAAGGAGACTCTGCCGAAATTTTCAGAAAATACTTAATGTTTTTAAGGCGCATAATTTGGCTTATGCTATTAAAACTACTCGTTTTAAATTGGTTTTTCCTTCACTCCACTGCTTCTTTGGTTTTGATTTCTAGGTTTTGGCTTACTTAGATTACGTACGCCGCGAGATGTTTCGTAATTTAAGTGCCGGTCATGTTCCGTACTTTCGGGTCATGACATAAGGTGGAAATCAAAGCACAGTGGGAATCACACAAGACTCTATGACGATCTCTGGTCTACAGACTAACCTGTACCAGTGTCACCGGAGAACTACTATCTGACGATAGGTATAATACCATCTAGGAGTTCTCGGCGAGTCCATTCAGTGTACCCAGTCTCCACTGAGCACCCGTACACCATCTTTGATGTCAAACACCGATGGATATAGGATCATCCATCGCCCATTATATGGGTCAAGATGCGTATACGCTAGTCTACTCTGGTGTATCGATGCCCTGTCTCGATACACCCTCGACTAGGAACAGTTATAGGTTGTACTCGTTGACTACCCTGGCCCTACTAGTATGATCTCATCATAGTCCCAGTAGTCGAGTATATATCCTAAGGGCTTTATCAACATGTGAGAGCAAGACAGTAAACTAATAAAAGTCAACATGTTAATACAAAGTGAAACCAAATAGCATACTATCATGTCGAGCAAGAAAGTCTTCTTTATATATATCCAAGCATCCACTATAATATACATCATATGTATAACAATGGCCTCTAGGGCATATATATAACTAACAATCTCCCACTTGCACTAAGGCCACCTGTTGTAGTATCCCATACCCAACATCCCGAAGAGTCTCTCAAGCGGTGTCTGGGGAATGCCCTTCGTGAGTGGATCCGTAGTGTTGTCCTTCGTATCAACTCTCTTGACCTCGATCTCCCGGCGATCAACAATCTCCCGGATCAGGTGATACCGCCTCAGAATATGTCTGGACTTCAGTTGGGACCTGGGTTCCATGGCCAAAGCCACAGCTCCATTGTTATCACAATACAAAGGTATTGGATGCTCAATGGACGGAACTACACCAAGCTCAGTGATGAACTTCTTCATCCAGACAGCCTCTTTGGCAGCATCGTTGGCAGCGATGTATTCAGCCTCTATCGTCGAGTCTGCAACAGTTTCCTGTTTGGAACTTTTCCAACACACCGCCCCTTCCATTGAGGGTAAAGACAAATCCCGAGTGTGACTTAGAGTCGTCCTTATCACTTTGGAAGCTCGAATCGGTAAAGGACTCCACCTGGAGTTCTCCGTTACCATACACCAAGAACATCTCCTTAGTTCTTCTCAACTACTTGAGAATGTTCTTCACAGCTATCCAGTGACTCTCTCCAGGATCTGCTTGATACCTACTCACTACACTTAGTGAGTATGCTACATCGGCTCGTTACATAGCATCGCGTACATGATAGAGCCTACTGCCGAAATATAGGATATCCCTTGCATGCGAGCTCTCTCCAAATCAGCCTTGGGAGACATCTCTTTGGAGAGAGTGGGTCCAGAGATCGTGGGTTGGTTCCCACGCTTGGATTCTTCCATACTAAACCTCTTTAGCATGGTGTCAATGTACCTAGATTGGGACAATCCCAGTTTCCGTTTAGGTCTATCTCTATAGATTTTAATTCCCAGTATACAGGAGGCATCACTTAGATCTTTCATTGAGAATCTTTTTGATAAGAAGAGCTTGACCGAGTGCAGCATAGGAACATCATTTCCTATCAAGAGTATGTCATCCACGTACAATACGAGGAAGACAACCATACTCTCTGCAACCTTCTTGTGTATACAAGGTTCATCTACGTTTTTGATGAAGTCAAACTCTTTTACTATAACATCAAAGCAGATGTTCCAACTCCGTAATGCCTGCTTTAACGCATAGATGGATTTAATCAGCTTGCACACCTTTCCGCTGCTCCCACTATCTACGAAGCCCTCTGGCTGAGTCATGTACACGCACTCCTCTAAATCACCATTTAGAAAGGCGGTCTTAACATCCATTTGTCAGATTTCGTAGTCATGGTATGCAGCAATGGCAAGTAAGATCCGGATGGACTTAAGCATAGCCACTGGAGAAATGGTTTCGTCATAATCCATACCTGGTCGTTGACAAAAACCCATTGCAACAAGTCTAGCTTTGAAAGTATCCACTTTTCCGTCTACACCAAGTTTCTTTTTAAAGATCCACTTGCTCCAAATGGGTTTTACCCCTTCAGGAGCAACTTCCAAAGTCCATACTTTGTTGGTGTACATGGATTCCATCTCAGATCGCATTGCATCCAGCCACTTTACAGAGTCCCGACTCGTGATGGCCTGCTCGAAGCTAGTCGGGTCATCATCTTCCATGATGCAATCCTTGCGCCCACCATCAACGAGAAAACTGTAGTATCTCTCAGGTGGATGAGAAACCCTACTAGATCGGCGGAGAGGCTGGGGTTCGTTGGTAACTACTGAATCCTCTGGTTCCACTAATTCTTCAGTCGTAGTTTGTGTTGCTAGAACTTCTTTCAGTTCTACCTCATTGCCACTAATTTTTTTTGCAAGAAATTACTTTTCTAAAAGGGTTGCATATTGAGCAACAAACACCTTTTGTTGTTCACTGTAGTAGAATAGATATCCATACGAATTGCTTGGATATTCCACAAACTTGCAAAGAATTGATCTGTTAGTTATATGTATGCCCTAGAGGCCATTACTATACATAGGATGTATATTGTAGTGGATGCTGGGACATATATAGGGAGGACTTTCTTGCTCGACATGATAGTATGCTATCTGGTTGAACTTTACCTTAACGTGTATGCTGATTGTCTCTCTGTTACATGTTGGTAAAGCCCTTAGGATCTGTACTTGACTACCTGGACTATGATGCGGATCATACTAGTGGGGACATGGTAGTCTATAAGTACATCCTTCAAAGTCCCTAGTCGTGGGTGTATCGAGACGGGGCATCGATATACCAGAGTAGACTAGCGTGTACCTTCTCGACCCATACAGATGGGCGATGGATGATCCCATATCCATTGGTGTTTGACATCGGAGATGATATACGGGTGCTCAGTAGAGACTGGGTACACTGGATGGACTCGCCGAGAACTCCCAGATGGTATTATACCTCACGTCAGATGGCAGTTCTCTGGTGACACTGGTACAGAGTAGTCTGTTGACCCGAGATCGTCATAGAGTCTTGTGTGGTTCCCACTGTGCTTTGATTTCCATCTTACCACGTCCAAGAGGGCGTGCAAAACGGTGGTTTTTGGGTACAGTCCCGAGTCACATGGAGGCAATGAGCGATAGGAGGGGATTCGTCTCTCCCGGTATATGGGGGTTGATGTTGCACTGTGTTCGATCGGCTATAACAGGAAGTCCCTGGCCAGGGCTGCTCAGAGAATTGCTGGTAAGTGTTACCAGTAGTTTCTCGACCCGTTATGAGCCTCATATCGACACGACTTATTGAGCTATTGGGGTCTGACGTTTACCACCCCTAGGCGAGATATGCGACATATCAGACGATCAGACCGGACTGTACGGTAGTGTTACTGGTCGGATTCACTGGAGTGTGAGCGGGCTTGCTCGTCGATCTTCAGATCGCTCAATACCCGGGTGGCCGTTACGTTTAGCAGACCGCTTGCGGCTTGTGGATGTTTGATATGATCATCATCCGCTGCCGGCGTATTGACGAGTCTTTAGAGTCCTACACAGAGGTTTCCTGGGTCAAGCGAAACGAAATAGGAGCGCATATGAGATATGTGCGGGACCGAGAATAATGCGTGTATGTGATACCGTATTCTATTCTCGCGATAAATATATCGAATGGTTGTATGCGATATAACCTGGTTATCGATTCAAGCGTTGATTCGATAAGCCGATATATTAGATACCAGTCGGTTATGTGCGCATGACCGGATCATTGAATCAAGTGTTGATTTAATGATTTAATGTATAATTATATATTTGATATATTACTTTGCATTAACTAGTATCGGTTCACTTTAGACGGATTTTCTCACTCGGATGTGCGCATTGTATATGCGATATACTTTTGTGCACTTGATTGTATCATGTTTGATGATGCATACCACTTTGGTTAAGTGTAAAGTTTGAACCATGGTTGTGTTTATGTTTAGGGTTTTATTTTCTTGATTATTCATTTATTCTTTATGATAAATGAATAAAAGAAAGTGAGAAAAGAAAATGAGAAAAGAATGGTGGCTTCTTTTGTTGTTTAGTTGAAACTTCATGAACCTTTGACCTAAGTCCACCATTCTTATCTCATTCTTAACCCTAACCATACAACTAACCTTGGTAAACTCTCTACACTTTACCATAGTTAGAATTATGATAAGAATTCATTTTCTTTTCATTTTCTTTTAACTTATCATAATGTTTTTCTTCTTCTTCTTCATGCTTCAAGTGAAGAAGCTTGAAGTCCATCAATGGTGATTGATGCATATGAGTGAGAAATCCAATTCTAAAGTCTACCCACTTCCTATTTCTTCATCCTCTACCTCTTGCCAAGTAGTAGAGTGTGTTTCCTTCACAAGATTTTAGGGTTTGGTGAAGGTGGAGCTTGATTCATCGATGCCTCGACGTAGATCATCTTCGGCATGGACATCGACGACCTAGCTTGCCCATTCTCCGACGAAGCCGATCCTAGAGCCCAGATTCGATTTGGACAGCGGAGAGGATCTCGTTGTGGAGCTATGGAGGTGGAGCACCGGATCTACAAAGGTTGTATTTCCGTATTTTATATAGTTAACTGTTAACTAGTTCTTGTTCGCCTAGAAATCTAGTATACGATCCGTTGTTTAGGGTTTGTAGGCACCATAATTTTTGAAATTGCCATGGTTGATGGCTTGGGTGACCTCACTAGTGTGCCTAGGAACCCTGCAGTGGTATCAGAGCCTAGCTAGAGCCTTAGGCGAAGTCCAGACGGAAATTGAAGTCCGAACGAACCCGAAACCCCGAACCAAATGAGCTCTCTGTACTTTTTTCAAAAACAGTGATTTTTCTATATTAAAAATATTCAGTAAAATCAGCAGGTAATCCTAAGAACAACTGTAAAATTCGTGCACACAATTCCTACAGTGTGCCGCTCTTCCGCGGCACGAGCTTGGCTTGTGCGGCGCAAGCGCGGCCATTTTGTCGTCTTGTGCCACTTGTATTCTACAGTAATTCCTATGGTACTGTTCTGGTATTCCTGGATATTTTTAATATATTTTCAAGAGATGATTTTTCTGAGTTGATTTGGGGATTCGGAATTTCGATCGGGATGTCAAATTTTGTCTGTGTGGCTTTCCGGATAAATTTTAGAATATGTTAAAAAGTTCGACCGGATATAAATACCCAACTTTTCCCCTGTCGGGAAATTTCCAAGTGTTGGATTTTTCCGTAGTTTAACGACGTTCTAAGTAGTGCAAGTAACGCGATGGTCCCTCTAGAAGACACAAACCTTAACTCGATTATGTGACCGTCTTGAACTGCCCTTTGAACCTTCGGGTTTGGGGCAGTACGGCGTGCCACATGTGAGGCGTTGGCTTGACCCTTCTACGGCTGGACCGTTGGTACTGAGGCACGAACGGAATGTTGTTATACTTGTTTCATGTGTTGATCAGTATCGGGAAAACTTGGGTGTTCGATTGTTCGATCGAAAAGTTTAACATTTTCTGTTTATCTGGAATGGGATACAATAATTGGAATTCACAATTAGTTATGAGATAACTAAATGAATGTTATAAACACAACAGTTTAGTCTCACTTGATCGGTTGCCACGGAATTTTGATGTGATCAAAAGTCCGTCGCAATCACGTAGCGTACGCGGATACTCGCCGGGTAAACTTAATAGACAGCCTCACTCCATAGCCCCGACCAAGTGACTGTAGGAGAACCCCGTCGCCGAAAGCATCCGTTCGGGTGCTCGCGGTAGCGGTGTTCCGCCTTGGTGCACTTCGTCGACGGTATGAGGGGTGCGGCCGTCTACTGAAGTTTGCGACGAGCATTCGATCAGGATGTCGGGAATCTTGTTGAATTACCCGACTTGATATTGAAAAGAGTTTCCGATTTTGAGACTAAAATGCGGGGTTTATAATTGTTAGGCATGGGATGTCTAAGTAATTCATTTGGTCAGGCATGCGATGTCTGAGGTGGTTGCGGATTCCAACTGTTGTAGTTTTACACTTTCTTTTCTGTGACCGTAAGTGTAATATGTGATATCGCCGGTTTCGTTGCTATATGTCAACGACAATTGGGATGGACATATTTACTTACGTTGATGACATGTGATGTTATGTGTTGCTGGATATGTTATATTGGATCGTCATGATTGAATAGCCGGGGGGTTTTTATGTGAGATGAGTGTTTTTCTTTTTCATTCATGTAAAAACTTGTATGTAATATTCTTTTATTGGGGCGCTTCCAGGTTGCGGGAGTTGTCACCTGTTGTATATTATTTACTTTTCCGCACTAGGATAGACCCAAGGAGGAGGGCACAAGTAACCGGGTTCTGGAGTCCAGTGGGAGACCAACTCGAGGAGTCGAGTCCGGGTCTCCTAACTCTAGAATTGGTAGGGTTGCTTGCCGCTCTCGTAGGGGTCTAGGGGTGTGGGTTTGGCTATTCATAACGACCGTGGAATCCGTGTTTTATACTGGCTCGTATTGAAAACACGGACGTCCTAGTATATCCAATATTTCATATGATTCTTCTGCTGCGATATCTGTGATGAGATCATGTGATGTTTCTGTGATGGATATAGTATATAGTATATATGATATATTATATAGACGTTACTTATGTTTTACACCCGCGCTAGCCCTGCCCTGCTCTGCCGTTAGTTACCTAACCTAACGGTGCACGAGGGGACATCGAGGCGAATGCGGATGGCATAAGTGTACGTCATATCTATCTGTGATGTTTAGGTACTTAAATGATGGGACTTCATTAATGTGATTAATGAAATAAAAGAAACCTAAGATGTTGTAGAATCGAATTTCAAAATAAAAAAGGTAGCTACAGTTCTTGCTTTGCACAGCGGTATATGTGATATATCCTGCACCTCATCCGACGAGGAAAGGACCGAGATCCCTTCACCGGGAGTGACTCCTTTAGCAATAACTGGCAGATGCTACACACTCGGTTTGTCTTTTGATTGCTTTTAAGTGTTTTGCTTTGCACAGTGATATATATGATATATCCCGCACCTCATTCGACGAGGAAAGGACCGACGATCCCTTCACCGGGAGTGACTCCTTTAGCAAAACTAGAAAAGCCTCAAAAGCACTCCATTTCAAAATTCATTCGATCCTACAACGATATCAAGTTCATTACGCAATAGGTTTTCAGAAAAACCTGTCGTAGCCCTCCGTCATTTCAGATAAGTATTAGTTAGTATTCGTGCTGCGGTTGTTTGGCATGCGTCAAGGCGTAGTGTACGGTAGCTAACTAGTGCTTATCTGCCAGCATATGATGCGATTGGATTAGGGTATTCGTACGGCGTTGTTTGGCATGCGTCAAGGGTCGTGCGGGTGGGTTTAATTCAATCAGGAAATGACGGGTTGAACTTGACTAGCAGACTATGGGTTGTTTGGCATGCGTCAAGGTCATAGCGAGCTAGGGGCAAAACATTATCGGGAATTTCAAGTGTTGAAATTTGCAATGAGATTGCATACCTTCTATGAGATAGTTGGATCCCGATACCCGCTGCGAGTAAGTGTTACTCCTGGGAGAGTTTTATACATTACAATTAGCCGATCAAGTAGGTGTCTAGAAAGGTGTCAACGGGGTTACGCCTCTGGGAAAACGAGGTTTACATTAATTAGGTTCGTGCGAAAGCACGGGGGACCTCCCTCAAAGTACCGACACTGGCCTGGCTGAAAGATTGGCGAACTTGTAGTGTGTAATTAATCCCGGCTAGTCTTTCCTTTTAGGGTTTGAAGGAAGATTTGATAAAAAGCAGTGGGAGCCATCCTGATTAGATAAAATAATAACCAATCTATTCTTGACAGAGCGCACGCTGAGTGTTTTCTTCTCTCTCTCTCCAGGTAGCGACCATATCACGCCTTAATCAAGATAATAATACGGAATATTGACCGAACCCGCTTGTTATACTGAGCTGGGGAACGTTGGTCCCGCTCCAACTTATAATTGTTATAAGACAGAGCAGGAAATTGGGGATTACCAGAATTCCCGTGCCGCCCAAACGAAGAGAGTGCATGCTGATGCATCATCTTCGGGTGTGTTCATTATACAGAACTGTTTCTCAGTAACCTTTACGTCCTGGGTATGTGATACCACATCAGGATCCCAGATATGTAATCTGTTACATAGGGCTACAGATAGGTAGAGAACTGAGAACGGGTGATAAGTTTCATGAGGCAGAAAACGGGGCAAGTGTTGCAGCCAAGTCTGTTGGTCACTGTCACCCTGTATTACCAATACATTGATTCTGAACGAATGATATTAGATACCGAACCTGATATACAAAATCATATCAGTCTCTTTATCAGTAAAGAAAGGATATAATTTTGTATTGTTGGATAATGTTTTGAACATTTCCTATATCAAAAGTTGATCGGTTCAGGCACGTTATCTAAAAGCATTGATGTTCTAAATCAAACTACAGTTCTTTAGTATACAGAACATACACAAGAGGAAGAGTTCAGAAATGAACGAATCCTTCTTGAGGCATTGTAGACTAGGTCAGATCAATGTGACCCGACTAGCTAGAGTTACATATAGATGTATATTTAAATCAGTTTGAATTTACATCTTGTGAAACTCGCCAGTCATGTCACAAAGTTATAATGACACCAGCTCTGTTTATAGGAAACAGAGAAAGAGTTAGTAAACTCTTGGGATGATACATGTTGATGTATGTAGGTCCCCTGTCTACACATGCCAAGACCGGTTCTTTGTACTTCATTACATTCTCTGATGATCTCTTTCGAGTTTCAGACCTATGTTCCTGTTGAAACACAAGTCCGAACCTTTTGAGATATTCACGGAATATAAATTAGAAGTAGAGAACCAAAATGAGGGTATAAGTATTATGTCCTTTGATGTGATCGAGGAGGAGAATACTTGAGCACGGAAATCCTGGACTTTTTTAAAGGAGAATGAGATTCTCTCTCAGCATTACTCCTCCGAATACACCATAGCACGATGGTATATCGGGGTGGAGCAATTACACCCTATGTGATAAGGTGTGCTCTATGATGAGTAATACTGAGTTACCTATTTCCTTTTGGGTGTTATGCACTTGAGAAGCTGCATACCTATTGAATAGGGTTCCAATCAAATCAGTTGCCTACCGCTTCATATGTGATATGGAATGGGAAGAACCCATATCTTAAGTTAGTTAAGATTTGGGGATTGTCCGTCCTATGTCTAAAAGCAAAATCCGGACAAGCTCGAGGCAAGGTCTGTTATGTAGAACTGGAAATGTTCCAGCTATACAAACTACAGCACATGATTTGATAGAACCAAGGGATTCAGTAGATGCCAACGAACCTCAGCCTCTCCGCCGATCTAGTAGGGTTCCTCACCCACCTGAGAGATACTTCGGTTTCTCTATGACAGTGGGAGCGAGGATTGCATCATGAGATGATGACCCAACTAGCTTCGAGCTGGCCATCGAGAGTAAGACTCTGTAAGAATGGCTGGATGCTTATCGATCTGAGATGGAATCCTTATACACCAGCAAAGTATGGACTTTGGCTGCTATATCTGAAGGGTTAAATCCCCATCAGGAGCAAGTATATCTTGAGAAGATTACTTGGTGTATATGGAAAAGTTGAGACTTTCAAAGCTAGACTTGTTAAAGGTTTTCTTCAATGACCAGGCGTGGATCATGATGAAACCTTTTCAAGGATCTATGCTTAAGTCCATCCAGATCCTACTTACCACGGCTACATACCATGACTACGATATCTGGTGGTTGGGTGTCTTGACTGCTTTTCTAAATGATGATTTAGAAGAGTGCGTCTGTAAGTACACAGCCAGAGGGCTTCGTAGACAGTGGGAGCAGCGGAAACGTGTGCAAGATGCTTTATAGGATAAAGCAGGCATCGCGGAGATGGAACGTCTGTTTTGATGAAGTAGTCAAAGAGTTTGACATCATCAAAATGGTAGATGAACCTTGTATAAACAAAAAGGTAGTAGGGAGTATGGTGATGATCCTCGTAGAGTACGTGGATGACATACTCTTGATAAGAAAAGAGTTTCTTATGCTACGCTCGATCAATCTCCGCTTATCACAATGATTCTCCATATAGGATCAAAGTGATACCTACTAAATCCTGGGTTTTGGATCTATGAGATAGATCTAAATGGATGGTAGAATTCTCACTAGATGTAGTGAGACGGTATCAAATGATCCTGAGGAGAATCACTGGAAAGGTTCCAGGGTGATAAAGACGACTGAATGTCAGTCGCAGGCATTGTCTTTACCCTAAGTAAAGGGACGGTATGTTGGAAGAGTTCCAAGCTAGATACCGTGACATACTAGACGATAAAGGCTGGATACATCGCTACTTAAGATGCTACCAAAGAGGCTGTTTGGGTGTATATAGGTTCATGAGATGAACTATGTTCCTCCCATTGTGTGACAATGGAGTTGTGGCTTATGCCAAGGAACGCCGGTCCCATCAGTGATCCAGACATATTCTAAGGCAGCATCGCTTGATCATGGAGATGGTTGATCTCCAGGAAGATCGAGGCAAGGAGAGTAGACTCAGAGGACAACACAGCGGATCCACTCACAAAGGCCTGTTCCCAGAGAGAGACTTTTATGGGATGGTTGAGTATGAGATACTGCAACCACTGCTACAGATGGCCCTAGTGCAAGTGGGAGATTGTTAGTTATATGTATGCCCTAGAGGCCATTACTATACATAGGATGTATATTGTAGTGGATGCTGGGACATATATAGGGAGGACTTTCTTGCTCGACATGATAGTATGCTATCTGGTTGAACTTTACCTTAACGTGTATGCTGATTGTCTCTCTGTTACATGTTGGTAAAGCCCTTAGGATCTGTACTTGACTACCTGGACTATGATGCGGATCATACTAGTGGGGACATGGTAGTCTATAAGTACATCCTTCAAAGTCCCTAGTCGTGGGTGTATCGAGACGGGGCATCGATATACCAGAGTAGACTAGCGTGTACCTTCTCGACCCATACAGATGGGCGATGGATGATCCCATATCCATTGGTGTTTGACATCGGAGATGATATACGGGTGCTCAGTAGAGACTGGGTACACTGGATGGACTCGCCGAGAACTCCCAGATGGTATTATACCTCACGTCAGATGGCAGTTCTCTGGTGACACTGGTACAGAGTAGTCTGTTGACCCGAGATCGTCATAGAGTCTTGTGTGGTTCCCACTGTGCTTTGATTTCCATCTTACCACGTCCAAGAGGGCGTGCAAAACGGTGGTTTTTGGGTACAGTCCCGAGTCACATGGAGGCAATGAGCGATAGGAGGGGATTCGTCTCTCCCGGTATATGGGGGTTGATGTTGCACTGTGTTCGATCGGCTATAACAGGAAGTCCCTGGCCAGGGCTGCTCAGAGAATTGCTGGTAAGTGTTACCAGTAGTTTCTCGACCCGTTATGAGCCTCATATCGACACGACTTATTGAGCTATTGGGGTCTGACGTTTACCACCCCTAGGCGAGATATGCGACATATCAGACGATCAGACCGGACTGTACGGTAGTGTTACTGGTCGGATTCACTGGAGTGTGAGCGGGCTTGCTCGTCGATCTTCAGATCGCTCAATACCCGGGTGGCCGTTACGTTTAGCAGACCGCTTGCGGCTTGTGGATGTTTGATATGATCATCATCCGCTGCCGGCGTATTGACGAGTCTTTAGAGTCCTACACAGAGGTTTCCTGGGTCAAGCGAAACGAAATAGGAGCGCATATGAGATATGTGCGGGACCGAGAATAATGCGTGTATGTGATACCGTATTCTATTCTCGCGATAAATATATCGAATGGTTGTATGCGATATAACCTGGTTATCGATTCAAGCGTTGATTCGATAAGCCGATATATTAGATACCAGTCGGTTATGTGCGCATGACCGGATCATTGAATCAAGTGTTGATTTAATGATTTAATGTATAATTATATATTTGATATATTACTTTGCATTAACTAGTATCGGTTCACTTTAGACGGATTTTCTCACTCGGATGTGCGCATTGTATATGCGATATACTTTTGTGCACTTGATTGTATCATGTTTGATGATGCATACCACTTTGGTTAAGTGTAAAGTTTGAACCATGGTTGTGTTTATGTTTAGGGTTTTATTTTCTTGATTATTCATTTATTCTTTATGATAAATGAATAAAAGAAAGTGAGAAAAGAAAATGAGAAAAGAATGGTGGCTTCTTTTGTTGTTTAGTTGAAACTTCATGAATCTTTGACCTAAGTCCACCATTCTTATCTCATTCTTAACCCTAACCATACAACTAACCTTGGTAAACTCTCTACACTTTACCATAGTTAGAATTATGATAAGAATTCATTTTCTTTTCATTTTCTTTTAACTTATCATAATGTTTTTCTTCTTCTTCTTCATGCTTCAAGTGAAGAAGCTTGAAGTCCATCAATGGTGATTGATGCATATGAGTGAGAAATCCAATTCTAAAGTCTACCCACTTCCTATTTCTTCATCCTCTACCTCTTGCCAAGTAGTAGAGTGTGTTTCCTTCACAAGATTTTAGGGTTTGGTGAAGGTGGAGCTTGATTCATCGATGCCTCGACGTAGATCATCTTCGGCATGGACATCGACGACCTAGCTTGCCCATTCTCCGACGAAGCCGATCCTAGAGCCCAGATTCGATTTGGACAGCGGAGAGGATCTCGTTGTGGAGCTATGGAGGTGGAGCACCGGATCTACAAAGGTTGTATTTCCATATTTTATATAGTTAACTGTTAATTAGTTCTTGTTCGCCTAGAAATCTAGTATACGATCCGTTGTTTAGGGTTTGTAGGCACCATAATTTTTGAAATTGCCGTGGTTGATGGCTTGGGTGACCTCACTAGTGTGCCTAGGAACCCTGCATGATCTTGCCTCGAGCGTGTCCGGATTTTGCTTTTTAACATAGGCCGGACAACCCCATATCTTAACTCGTTTAAGAGATTGTCTCTTCCCATTCCATATCTCATATGGAGTGGTAGGCACCGATTTGGTTGGAACTCTATTCAATAGGTATATGGATGTCTCAAGCGCATACCCCCAGAAGGAAATAGGTAACTCAGCAGTGCTCATCATATAGCGCACCATATCTAATACGGTGAGATTCCTCCGTTCCGATACTCCGTTGTGCTGTGGTGTATAAGGAGGAGTAAGCTGAGAGAGAATCCCATTCTCTTTATAATACCCCAGGTGGAGTTGGGGCTGAATACCACCTACCTTGTGAGAAGTGTGATGTTATCCGGAATCGAGGTAGGGATGTAACCGATACGGATGCACACGGGGACCCACCAGAACAATGGGGAGTAACGAATTCTATTCTGAAAGAGGGCATGATCTGAACTATAAACGGAATGATACCACTCTTATAACACAGAGGCGCCTTTTGGATGAATCAGAACTCCGGAGTTTGAAAAACTCCGGAGTTTGAAAAACTCCGTAGTTAAGCGTGCTTGAGCCAGAGAAATTCTGGGATGGGTGACTTACTGGGAAGTAGCCCCGGGTTCATTCAAAGGGACAAAACCATGCGGCTTCAGCCAGAGCGGACAATACCATCTGTGTTTGGGGGTTGGTCGTGACAAATATGGTATCAGAGCCGGTCCCTCAGAAGTAGGTTTGTGGTTCGAGGACGAACCATTGTTCTAAGTGGGGGGAATGTAATACCGCGGGTGGAGTTGGGGCTGAATACCACCTACCCCGTGAGAAGTGTGATGTTATCCGGTATCGAGGTGGGGATGTAACCGATACGGATGCACACGGGGACCCACCAGAACAATGGGGAGTAACGAATTCCACTCCGAAAGAGGGCACGATCTGAACTATAAATGGAATGATACCACTCTTATAACACAGAGGCGCACTTTGGATGAATCGGAACTTCGGAGTTTGAAAAACTCCGTAGTTAAGAGTGCTTGAGCTAGAGAAATTCTGGGATGGGTGACCTACTGGGAAGTAGTCCCGGGTTCATTCAAAGGGACAAAACCGTGAGGCTTCGGCCAAAGCGGACAATACCATCTGTGTTTGGGGGTGGGTCGTGACACTTTTTTAGATAGTCCTGGAACTTATTTCTCAAGTATTCTCCTCCTCGATCTGATCGAAGGATCATAATACTTGTTCTCTACTTCGTTCTTATATTCTCTGAATTTCTCAAAAGCTTCAGACTTATGTTTCAACAGCAATACATGTCCGTATCTTGAGAGATCGTCAGTGAATGTAATGAAGTAGGAAGAACCTCTCCTAGCATGTGTAAACATGGGACCACATACATCACTATGTGTCAGTCCCAAGAGTTCTGTAACTCTTTCTCCGTGTCTACTAAACGGAGTTTTGGTCTTCTTGCCTTTGAGACATGACTGGCAAGTATCATAAGATGAAAATTCGAACGGATTCAAATGTCCATCCTTATGAAACTTAGCTAGCCATGTCGCATTGATATGACCTAGTCTACAATACCACAAGAAGGATTCGTTCATTTCTGAACTCTTCCTCTTGTGTGTGTTTTGTATATTAAGTACTGTAGTATGGTTAAGAACGTATATGCCATTATTTAACGATCCTAATCCAATCAACTTTTGATCCATGAATATGTTCAAAACATTATCCTGTACTACAAAATTATATCCTTCTTTGCTCAATAAAGAAACCGATATAAGATTGCATATTAGGGTCGGAATGTAACAACATTCGTTCAGAACCAATGTATTACCATTTGGTAACACAAGGTGATATTCGCCAACTGCCTTGGCTGCAACATCTGCACCATTCCCTACTCTTACGGAATGATCACCCATTCCCAGTTCTCTACCTTTACGTAGCCCACGCAACATACTACGTATGTGGGATCCTGATCCGGTATCTAATACCTAGGACATAGATTGAACTGAGAAACAGTTCTCGATAACTCACACACCCGAAGAAGATGCATCAGCATGCTTGTTCTTCGTTTGGACGGCGTGAGAATCCAGATATTCTCCTATTTCCTGCTCAGTCTTATAACACTTATAAGAAAGAACGGGACCAATGTTCCCCTGCTCAGTATAATAAGCGGGTTCAGTCAATACATCCATATTATTATCTTGATTAAGGCCTGACAGGGTCGCTACCTGGAGAGAGAGAGAAGAAAACACTTTAGCGTATGCTCTTGCAAGATTAGATTGGTTATTATCTTATCTAATCAGGATGGCTCCCACTATTTTCATCAAATCTTCCTTCAAACCATAAAAGGTAAGACTAGCCGGGATTAATTACACCTTACAAGTTCACAAATCTTTTGGCCGGGCCATTGTTGGTACTTTGAGGGAGGTTCCCCGTGCTTTCGCACAGACCTAATTAAAATAAACCTCGTTTTCCCAGAGGCATAACCCCGTTAACACCTTTCTAGGCACCTACTTGATCGGCTAATTGTCCTGTGTAAAACTCTCCCATGAGTAACTTTTACTCACAGTGGGTATCGGGATCCAACTATCTCATAGGAGGTATGCAATCTCATTGCAAATTTCAACACTTGAAATTCCCGATAAACCTTTTGCCACTAGCAACTTATGACCTTGGCTAAGGTCAACAAATCATAAGTGCTAACCAAGTTCAACCCGTCATTTCCTAATTGAATTAAACCCATCCGTACGACCCTTGGCTAAGGTCAACATAGTCGTATGACTACCCTAACTCAATCGCATCTCATGTTTTAGCAGATAAATACTAATTAGTTACCGTACACTATGCCTTGGCTAAGGTCAACAAACGCAGCACGAATACTATCTAGTCTCTATCTGAAATGACGGAGGGCTACGCAGGTTTTTCAGAAAACCATAAGCGTAATGAACTTGATATCGTTGTAGAAACAAGTGATTTTGAAAAGGAATGTTTTTGAGGGTTTTCTAGTTTCGCTAAATAGGTCACTCCCTGTGAAGGGATCTCGGCTCTTTCCTCATCGAATAAGGTGCAGGGTATATCATATATATCGCTGTGCAAAGCAAGAACTATAGAAGCAATCAAAAACTAAACCGTGAGTTTATAGCATCTGCCAGTTTTGCTAAGGAGGTCACTCCCGTTGAAGGGATCTCGGCTCTTTCCTTATCGAATAAGGTGCGGGGTATATGATATATACCGCTGTGCAAAGCAAAAATTGTAGCTACCCTTTTTATAAAGTTTTGATTTTACAATATCTTTTAGGTTTCTTTTCTTTTGTTAATCTCATTAATAAATACCATCAAATATGCTTCCTAAGCATCACAGAAGAAAAGAAAGCAGTAATATTTATATATCATCATATATATATAGTACAAGCATTCGTCTCAAGCAGTAATATGATCTCATCACAGAACGTTGCAGCAGAAGATAACATATGAAATGTTGGATTACTAGGACGTCCGTGTTTTATATCGAGCCTGTATAAAATACGGATTCCACGGTCGTGATGAATAGCCAAACCCACATCCCTAGACCCCTACGAGAGCGGCAAGCAACGCTGCCAATTCTAGGGCTAGGAGACTCGGTCTCGACTCCTCAAGATGGCTTCCCACTGGACTCTAAAACCCAGTTACCTGTGCTCCCCTCCTCGGGTCTATCCTAATGCGGAAAAGTAAATAATATACAATGGTGACATCATCATCAACCCGGAAGTGCCCCAATAAAAGAATATTACATACAATGAATTTTACATGAATGAAAATTAAAACCCTCATCTCACATAAAACCCCCGGCTATTCAGAACACGACGATCCAGTATAACATATCACAGTAACACATAACAACACATGTCATCAATGTAAGTAAATATGCCTATCACAATTGTCGTCGATCTATAGGAACGAAAACGACGATATACCACATATTACACTTACGGTCACAGAAAAGAAAATATAAAACTATAATATTTGGAATCCACAATCACTTTGGACATCTTAAATCTGAAATATCACATACTTCGCATTTCATGTCTAACTATATGAATTCCATATATTGTATCATCTTCCAGATAAATAGACAATGTTAAACTTTCCGATCGAATAAACAAACACCCAAGATTTCCCAAATAGCTCAACACTTGAGCGGAGTTCAAAAAGTCCCAGAACATGTCACAGCCGCTATGAACCAGCCGAAGAAGGGTCAAACCAACGCCTCATATGTGGCAACGCTAAACTACCACAAACCATATGGCTCAGTGGCGGTTTTTACGGTCACATAATCGAGTTAAGCTTACGTTCTTTTAGAGGGTTCACAGATTCGCTTGCATGATTTTCTGAAAGTTTTAAACTCAGGAAAAATCCAACACTTGAAAGTTTTTCGTGTCGGGAAAAAGTGAGTTATTGATATCCGTTCGAACATTTTAACAAGTTGTAAATTATTCGAAAAAATAAACAATGTTCAACTTTCTAATCGAATCAACGGATACATAAGATCTCCAGAAAACTCAACACTTGAGTAATATTAAAAATTCCGAGAAGAATGTAGTAATACCTATGGATGTTACCTAGAAATATCTATCCCTGATACCCAAGTACGGCCGCGGAACCGCCGCTAAAAGCTTGGTATTGCCGCGGTTCCGCGGCGCCTCGAAGGAATAAGGGGTTCGTAATTCACAGTTATCCATAAGATGACCTGCTTAACTTTCTGAGTCTTTTTAATAAGGAAAAAAACATTTTTAAAAAAAATTTCCAGAGAGGGGGTCAAATATGACGTTTCGGGGTTCGAGCGGACTTTTAATTTCGTCTACACGTCACCTAATGCTCTAGCTAGGCTCTGATACCACTATCGGGTTATTAGATACTAGAACAAGGTTCTACAAGGCATCAACCATGCCAAAATCAAAATTTTCAAGTGCCGAACAACCCAAGCAAGATCTTAAACTAGAGATTAGGCAAAACCATGAGCAAGTAAACAACTTTACTTCTAAGAGATAGGGATTACAACCTTTGTAGTCCGTTCCTTCGCTTCATAAGCTCCATGTTGAGGTCCCTTCACTGCGATCATCATGAACTCCGACTCTCGAGTGTCTCCATGCGGTAAATAAGACACCTTGCTTGTAGTCTTCATGATCTAAGATGATCTACCTTGAAGAATCTCTAACCCAAGCTTAAACTTCACTAAACAACTTATTAGAGAAGTGAACACCCTAATCTAAGTGGCTAGAATAGATAAGGATGATGAAGTAAGAATTTAGCTCTCTTTTGTTTTCAATTTCTCACACTAATTCATCACAAGCAAAAAGCTAGCAAGCTTTTTCAAGGTGGAAGAAGAAGAAGAAGCTTTTGTGATGAATAATGAATTATTGTTTTGGTTACAATTTCAACCCTTGGTTAAGAATGAAAGGCTTAACCATTGTAGAGAATAAACCATAGGTAAAGGGTTTGGGTTGGGTTAACAAATATCTATACAAAATATCAAGCTAAAGACAAAAGAAAGCATCATGAATCTTCATGAAAAAGCTAACCCAAATCCAAACCTTAACTTGTTTAAACTTCACAAAACTTGTTGCATTTGTAACCCTAACTTGTTACAATATTATATATGTAACACTTCGAAAATCGTTTAGGCAGTTTTTCGGTAATCGGCTAAATTATCAACTTTTTCCGTAAAAAGTCAAAATAGGTATTTTTCATTGTAGACCTAATTATACAAAATTTAGATAAGATATTACTATAAATTGGTCACTAAAATGTTACTTAATATTTTCTAGTTAAATAAAAAAAAAATCGTAATTAATTATTTTTAATATTATTTTAAGCTTTTAAAAATACATTTAATTAGTGTTAAATACAAATTTAATTAGGTAAATTTCATAATTAGGAACCATAATAAACTAAAATTTAGTGTTAACAAAAAAAAAAAATTTTACCAAGTCATTGCAATTCTAGTTGATTCTATGGTTTAAAATGAAATTTTAACTATGAATGGTGTATCATGCAATTATGAACTTGAGAGCTTTTATTGTTATAGAAAATACTACCCACACACACACAAACCCTACTCCCCCATTCTTGCCGAACTGCAGGAAATCCTTTCCCATTTTCTCCACTTGGTTGGAAATTGAAACTTTACAAAGGGGGTTTAGTGAAAAAAATTAAAGTGAATGCATTAATTGCACTTGAAAGAGTTATGTAGCCTAGAAATTTCTACACTTCCCACTCATCTTCACTTGTCCCTGTTGGTCGGCCTCACTGCAGTGAGAAACCCCACAAAAAAAAAATTCCCTCATTCCTCATCTCATTTCTTCAAGAAAGCATAAATCAAGAAAAATCCAAGAAATCTACACAAAAAAAAAACCTTCAAGCTTAAGCAAATTCCTCATCCTTTCTTCTTGACTATTCTAGCTTGAATCATGGTGCAATGAAGCCAACTTTGGAGGCTAGTGCATGCTAAGGTTCACAACTTGTGAGGTGAAAATTCTAATCTAAGTGGTAAATTGTAGTTTAAATATGATAAATTAGAAATTTGAAGTGTGAAAATTGGTTATAATTTCTTGTTTAAGGAATTCTAGAAAATGGTTGCTTTTGTAATTAGGGTTTGAAGTGTTGTTAATAGATTAAATTAGGTGTAGTGGTTATCTAGTGGTAGAGTTGGGTGTTTGTGCTTGATTGTTATTAGTATACCGTTAATCCGCGATGTTTGTATCGAAGTTGTAATCTTAGTGCTTACTAGATTTTCAAAAAAATTAGGAAGTGACCAAATTGCGGTATATTGGCGATACAATTAGCATCCCATACGACTATTAGTGTGCGCGAATGCGGGGTTTTGTCTAGTCGGGTTTTAGTATTGACGATTGCCCTGAAACGGCGATTTTAGATAAGGTTTTAGCGATTTTCGTGCGTTTTCCGCGCACTGAGTGCACGTTGTGATAAATTCGAGAGTGTCGATCTTTTCATATTATTAGTTGCGTCATTTTAGGAACCTGTAATCTTATAATGTATGTTATGCAATTCTAGGATCGGTCGCGGAAATATCGGACGCGGCGCGCAAAGGCAAGGCGGTGGTCGGATCGGATTAGTGAGGTATTCAGGTGAGTAGATGTATTCATCTATGGGGGAATCGTCTGGATGGCGCGAGGCGCCCCGTAGTTAGGATTACTTTATTTATTGCAAGTTTTGCATTGTTAGCTAACTTCCCTCATTCACATTGCATGCCCTTATAACTAATCGTCTGTTAGATTGCATGGATATTCATATACACATGTGCGATATCACTTCGTAGGACACGAACACCATTACCATTGGCTTCTGTTGCACGCGCACTATTCATGTGACACACACGTCTTTGGTAATTGCCATGCCACGAGCACCATATAACCTGTTTAGCTTAGTGTCACCACTTGCATCATACATGAGATATGAAATCGCATAGCATGTATATACCTTGCATCATCATCATACTTACATAGATTTCTTGCCACAAATCACATCGCATACCTTGATATCATAGACATTTATCACATACAACATGTTGGGTATTATGATTTTCTTGAGGATTTCAGTATTGCTGCGATTTCTGGATTTTTGGGGGAAAACCGCAAGAATTTAACAAAAGCTTATATTTATCATATTTAAAACAAAGTTGCGGTTTTATCGTAATGTACGTGTCGTCCACCATGAGTTTTCATGTTTCTGTTGGATTTCGAGACCCGATTCGAGGAGTGGATGAACCGTCTCGGGTACATGGTGGGCCCGATTGTTGGATATATGTATGCCCTAGAGGCCATTATGTGATAGTGGATGTATCTATACATGTATATATATTCAGTTTGCATTCTTGCTCGACATGATAGTATGCTATATGGTTATTCTTTATCTGACATGTTGATTTGATCATGCTTTTATTCATTCATACATGCTGATAAAGCCCTGAGGATATCGGCTTGACTACTCTGATTATGATGGAGATCATACTAGTGGGACATCTGTAGTCTATAAGCATATCCTGGAACGTCCCTAGTCGTAGGTATATCGAGACGGGGCATCAATATACCAGAGTAGACTAGCGTATATGAACTAGACCCATACGATGGGCGATGGATGTTCCCACATTCATCGATGTTTGACATCAAGATCATATACGGGTGCTCAGTGGTGACTGGGTACACTGGACGGACTCACCGAGAACTCCTATATGGAATTATATCTATCGTCGGATAGCAGTTCTCAGGTGACACTGGTACAGGTTAGTCTGTAGACCCGAGATCGTCATGGAGTCTTGTGTGTTCTCCCACTGTACTTTGATTGCCACCCTACCACGGCTCTACTGAGTCGTGCAAACAGGTGGCCGTTTGGTACAGTCCCGAGACACACGAAGACGATGAGCGATAGGAGGGGTTTTGTCTCTCCCGGTATTGGGAGTTGATGCTGTGCTGTGCCCGACTGGTTATAACAGCAAGTCCCTGGCCAGGGCTGCTGAGATTTGCTGATAAGTGTTATCAGTAGTTTCTCGATCTGTTATAGACCATTCACCGGCACGACTTATTGAGTTATTGGGGTCGACGTGACCATCCCTAGGCTCGATATGCAGCATATCTGACAAAGAGACCGGACTGTACGGTAGTGTTGCCGGATGGCTCGACGGGAGTTGTAGCAGGTTCGCTTGTTTTCTTCTGATCGCTCAATACCCGGGTAGCCGTTACGTTTAGCTGACCGCTTGCGGCTTGGGGGACTTGATATGATCATTACCCTCTGCCGGCGTATTGACGAGTCTTAGAGTCCCACAAAGGAGTTACCCAGTCCAGGCGAAACGTTGTGGTGCGCGTATGCGATATGCGCATGCACCCGATTGAAATGTGCGTATATGATACCGAACATTGATCGGGTGGCCTGCTTTTGGTGGGGTCATATGAGATATGACCGGATTGATAAATTAAGTGTTGATTTATCATCTAACCATTAGTTTTCTCACTTGAAACCTTTCTAGGGTTTGATGGATGTATGCATGCATGCATGTGTTTCTTTCTTCCTTTCTAGTTTCATGCACATGTAGATGTGCATACATGTATACATACATACACCCATCGATCATGGTTGATTGCATATGGAAATGGTGGCAATATAAGACTCACACCATAGATTAAATAATGGATTATTATTTAATTTTTGTTTTAAAGTAAAATGAAAAAGAAAAGGATAATCATTCTTGATTCTACACTCTTCTTCTAACCTAACCTATCTCAACTACCACTAACCTATGGTTATCCTTCTCTTTATCATTTAAAACCCAAGTTAAACTAACTATCCATCATTTAATCATGGTTGAAGCTAAGAAGGAAATAAATATATATAGTGATATATATTTCATTTTCTTCTTAACTCAAGGGTTATCTTTTTACACCTCTTGCTAAAATTAGCCACCATCTTCATCCTCCTTCATCTTTTCCTCTCTAGTTTCTTCTAGTGAGTTAAATACAACTAAAGAAAGGTTTTTGAAGTGAGATTCCAAACCACAACATCATTCTACTCAAGTCTAGCCAACTTGATTAGAGTGTTTCCTTCGGTTTTCCAAAGTAGCGAGCTTGGACGGGGTATTCCGTGGTGGATCGTCGTGGACGCAAGGGAACTTCAAGAGGACCTCGATTCAACACCCAAGACACCAAGGAGTCTAGCAAAGGGGAGCTACAAAGGTTGTAGCCTTCAAACCCTAATCTTTACTAGCTTAATGTTTTATAACCCTAATTTTCTAGGATCGATCCCTTTGCATGTTAGTTTAGCACCATAAAAATTAAAACTTTGGGTCATGTGATGCTTCAAAACTCTTCATAGGGTGCTAGACTAACCTTACATTGGTATCAGAGCCGACCAAGAACATTAGGCGACGTTTTTACGAAGTGAAAACCCCGATCGGACAAAAATACGGTATTTTTGGGTGCTCTCTGGAAATTTTCTAAAATTTGATAATTTGCAGAATTAAAAATATGTAAAAAATACAGTAGAAAAAAATAAGGATTACGGTACAAAATTTTTTCAGTGAACAGTGATTCTCGCCGCGGAAACGCAGCCTAAGCTTGCTTAGTCCGCGGTTCCGCGGCCGTATATATGAATTGATGGATACGTTTTGTACAGTAATTCATGAATCTGCTTGTATAAAATTTTGGATATTTTTAATCTGTATTTGGTTTTGAAAAATTCTGGAGATGGTGTTGGACTCATCAATTCGATCGGGACTTTCATTTCGTAGCTTTTCCGGGTAAATTAGAAAGTATTGAAGTGTTTGAACGAGTATCATTTACTCACTATTCACGGGGTTTAACTACTTTGGAGATACGTGCAAGTCTTTTTGCGGTGGTCCCTCTAGAAGACAACAAACCTTAACTCGATTATGTGACCGTCTCGAACTGCCCTTTGAACCTTAGGGTTTGGGGCAGTACGGCGTGCCACATGTGAGGCGTTGGCTTGACCCTTCTACTGCTGGACCGCTACTACTGTGTCACACTCCGGATTTTTGAACCCTGCTCAAGTGTTGAGCTTTAGTGAATCTTGGGTGCTTGATCGTTCGTTCGAAAACTTTAATACTGTCTGTTTGTCTGGAATGTGATACAATATGTGGAATTCATATAGTTTAGGCATGAAATACGAAATATGTGATATTTCGCATTTATGATGTCTAAAGAGAATCTGGATTCCAAATATTGTAGTTTTACACTTTCTTTTCTGTGACCGTAAGTGTAGTATGTACGATATCGCCGGTTTCGTTGCTATACATCAACGACAATCGGGGTACGCATGCTTACTTACGTTGATGATATGTGATATTATGTGTTGCTGAGATATGATGTGCAGGATTGTCGCGATCGAATAGCCGGGGGGTTTTTGTGAGATGAGAGTTTTATATTTTCATTCATGTAAATTCAAATGTAATGTAATATTCTTTTATTTGGGGCACTTCCAGGTTGCGGTTGTGTCACCAGTGTTGTATATTATTTACTTTTCCGCATTAGGATGGACCCAAGGAGGGGAGCACAGGTGACCGGGTTCTGGGGATCAGTGGGAGGCCATCTCGAGGAGTCGAGACCGGGTCTCCTAAACTCCAGGATTGGTAGGGTCACTTGCCGCTCTCGTAGGGGTACAGGGTGTGGGCTTGGCTATTCATCGCGACTGTGGAATCCGTATTTTCTATTCTGGCTAAATACTAAATACGGACGTCCTAGGATATCCCACGTTATATCTATGTTTCTGCTGCCTGTGTTCTATGATATCTGAGACGAATGACATATTATATATATGATATATAGTAGACGTTGCTTATGTTTTACACCCACGCTAGTCCCGTCCTGGTATGCCGTTAGTTAAGTAACCTAACGTTGCATAACGGAACATTGCGGCGAATGCGGATGGCATAAGCGTACGTGTTATTTTCGTTTCTTTTCTGTGATTGGCTTAAGGACTTAAATGATGGGATTACATTAATGTGATTAATGTAAAGAAAATAAACCTAAAAAGATGTTGTAGAATCGGATTTAAAAACTACTCGGCTATTTATGAAAAAGCTACATTTCAAAACTGCGGAGCTTAAGCCACTCCTTTTGAAAACTGTTTGATTCTACTGTAAGTGCACGGCGGCGCCCCGGCCGTCAATCCGACGGCCAAATGCGGAAACGGTGATAAACTTTAATTTTGCGAACTTTGCAAACCGGCACCACCGCGCACTAAACCCCGGATCGGACCATTAAACTTGTCCTAGCTAACTAACAAGATAGGGAAGAGATATACAGAGTGATCCGAGTCCTCCGGTCTTCTCGTCATCGTCCCGATCTCCTGCGGAAACTCCGGTCGTCGCCACCTAGCCGGAAGGGCACCACATCGCCTGCGTCTTTTACGGGCTCCCACCTCAATACCGAGGCAACTCGGGCACGAAGCTGGCAAGTCGACGTGCCCAAGGTTTGCTGTAGAATGTGTAGTGTAGAGTGCATGTCTCACTTTGGGGTTATGTTGCCATTGATGGAGGTGAAGGAAGAATGAACTTTGAGGGAAATGATGCTATCAATTTTTTAGCAAGCCAAAAATGAGATGATAAAAATGCAACACTCAAAATCAACCTCTCTCATTTTCTCTCATCAAAATTGGCCGGCCCCTTTTTCTTCTAAAATGGTGGAGGTGAACCAAAAAACAAGAGGGAGGTGATGGTAGGATAAAGTAAGGAGGTGTCCATATACCAACATCATCATAACAAAACCCATACCCAAATCAAATCCATTCACTTCACAATAAATGCATGAAAAGCAAAGATGCTTTCATAAACAATCCTTTTGCAATAAAACCCCTCCACAAAGTGTTATTTGCAAACTTGCAAATAACCCCCTCCATCGGAAAAGTCCGGCCGGGAAAGAACAAAGGAAAACCGGCCGGAACGGAATGCAAACTGGCAACTCCAGAAAACTGGTCCCGTAATAAATTACAGGAAAACCCCGATACTGTGCATACACACCCGCATCTGTATTCCGTCCGGATACAAATGCAAAGAGACAGAATCTACACTGTACTATACTAGGATCCGGCTTAAACCAAAGCCGGCTAGTAATGTTCGTCCGATCCTGATCCGTGCAATACCGCACGTATCAGATCGAGCCCTGCCATATATCCATACGGCCACTAGTACAAACCGTCCGATCCTGACCCGTGCAATACCGCACGTATCTGATCGGACCCTGCCATATCTCCATACGGCCTCTACAGCGTTTCGCCCGAAAGCTGAGTAACTGAATGTGTGGTGGACTCTAAAGACTCGTCAATACTATGGCTGTGGATTTAACCACTAGCACGTCAGAGGTATAAGCCAATACGTAACGGGCCACCAGCTATTGACTAAAAGGGACGTCGATGAGCGAACTCATCCTGACACCCTACTGAGCCTGTCAGTGACAATATCCGTACAGTCCGGTCCGTTCGTCTATGAGCATCGCATGTCGGGCCTAGGGGGTGGGTAAAAGTCAGACCCCCAAAAGCGGTACAAGTCGTGTCGGAGTGTAGCCCAGAACACCCTGAGATACTACTGGAATACCTACCAGTAAATCTCCTGCCTTGGCCAAGGACTTCGTGTAATGGCTCTCCTAGACACAGCGCGACCTCACCCCCAATACCGGGAGAGACGAACCCCTGAAGATCCGCTCACTGCCTCCATGTGGCTCGGGACTGTACCCAACTAAAACCTGTTTGCACGACTCCTTTGAGCCGTGGTAGGGTAGTAATCAAAGCACAGTGGGAACTCACACGAGACAAATGACGATCCTCAAGTCGATGAACTAACCTGTACACATGTCACCAGGGAACTGCTATCTGACGTCAGGTATAAGACCAACTAGCATGTTCCCGGCGAGTCCTGTCCGGTGTACTCATAACCCAATGAGCACCTGTATACATCTTAGGTGAACCAACTGACACCAGTGGCTTGCGAGACCGGCCACCGCCCCTCGTCGGGGTCTCGACTGTATACACTAGTCTACTCTGGAGAATCGATGCCCTGTCTCGAAACTCCTACGACTAGGGACCTTTTAAGGATGTGCTTATAGACTCCAGCTCTCACTTATATGATCGCCCTCATACTGCTGGCAGTCAAGCAAGAATCCTAGGGGCTCTATCAACGTGTAATAGCGACATGTCATGTCACCTAAAGCAGTACACGATGATAAAGATAAACCAGATAGCAAACTATCATCTCGAGTAAGACTGTCGTACCGGGATAGGTCCTCCCTCAATCATTGCAATCACGTGCCTGTGATCCAATAATTGACTCTGAGGGCACTATCTCCAACAATCTCGCACTTGCACTCAAGGCTAATTATTGCGATGTCGCATACTCACAGCCCGTGTGATACCGAACACCCAACTCCTCTACTAGTCAGTCTCATAAAGCCTGTTTGCGAAACTCTTGCGTTCGAGGAATAGCCTCAGTGAGTGGATCCGCCTAGATGTTTCTTTCTATGTCTCTCTATATCTCAAGTTCGCGGAGAAAACCATCTCCCGAAATGAGCAATACCTGTCTTAGAGTGTCTGGATGTCTGATGGGACCGAGCTCATAAATGAACTCCAAATCCAAACTTCTTAGACTGTATCGTCAACTGAACTTAATCAGTATCCTGCGCCATGCCTCCCTCAGTATTGCCTTGGATCACCTGTCCAAAATACTGCCCCTCGTCAGAGGGAAAACTATAACTCTGACAACCTCCTTGTCGTCCATGTCACCTTGGAAGCCTGGAATGATAACTGTCTCCCAAATGAGGTTGTCGTTATCATATCCCTAGAACATCCACTTATGTTCTAAAACTGCTTCCGACTGTTTCTCCAGGATTGGATCAATATCAACTTATTGCATCTAGTGCAAGAACAACATCTGGTGTGGTACTTGACATTTCATGATTGACTCAATTGCCTAAGCAAGTGATCCGCCAATCATGCACATCCCTTTCTACTTTAGTCTATAAGACACCTTTAGAGAGGGTGACTCCATCATCTGCAGGTACACTACCGTGCCAGGAGTCGTCCATTCTAAATACTCTTAGAATGCTGTCAAAGTACCCTGATTAGGAAACCACCCAAATCTAGATCTAAAACCATAGATCTAGTAACCAGTATGTCTGATATAATGTCCAAGTCCCTTGTGGAGAAACCACTGTATGACGACCAAAGTATAACCGATCGTAGTATAGGAATATCACTTCCTACTACGTTCTCAACAGATCCATCCCCTATTCTGATGACGTCAAACCTATGACTGTCACATCAGAAACAGATGATCTATCTCCGCTACATCTGCTTTAGTCTATAAATAGACATAAGCCTGATGTCCACCAATGCTTCCGCTGCTCCCACTGACTACGACAACCCTCTGGCAGAGTCATATAGACGCGCACTTCTAAAGCTAGTTTAGAACGACGCTATACTCATCCTCCTGCCGGGTCTCGCAGCCTGGAACAACAACAATGGCAAGTGTGGGTAAACAAGAACTTCCCTGTCACCGTCCTTGAGGCTACCGGAGTGCCTCTCGGGTGCCTGAAGTTACCCACCTTATCTGCGGAGTGGTCAAAACAGATTGAATCTTTAGGTTCCTTATCAAATCTTCAGTAATCGTTTGCGGTTCTGGAATCACTTCCAGTTCTACCATACTCCCACAACTGTTTTTGAAAAAATCCATTTTTAATGAAACTGTGGCGAGTCTAGAACAATATTACTATTGATCTCCCAGATGGTAGAAAAGCCAACCCTCGTCATAGCCTGGGTCAACCCACAAACAGCCATTACAGAAACGTGCCTTTGAGTTATCCAGAGTCTGGTTTTAAGCATAATCCGGACAACTCCCCGTACCTTAACAACGTTAAGATATGAACTGTTCTATATCCAATATAGAACCAGAGGCACTGATTTAATTGAACCAGATTCAAATCATGCAGCTATCTCCAGTGCATGTCAACTAAATGGAAGGAGGCCGATCAGCGTTACTCAACTTAGGAATGCTTCCAATTATGAGTAACCTGAAAGAGAAGCAATTTCTCTTTATCATTACTATCAACTGAATACCATACACAAGTATCTACATCTTCGATCACCTTGAAGAATCCCGATACTTGCTACACCTGGTTCTCTACTCTATTCAAATACCTATAACTCCTCAAAACATAGACCCTGTGTTTCTATGAAACACATGTCTAAGAACTAGAGAAGTTAAAAGTAAACAGAATATAGTATGAGGACCAACCCCTCTGTCCTAAAGGACACTGGACAACATACAATACTCTGTATAAGTCCGCCGAGTCTAACAACTCTTTCACTGTGTGTCGTAGGTTGAAAACTGTACTTATGGTTAAGAAGAATTACACCGCTGTTTAATGCTCCTTACCTAACCATCCACTGATATAGGTAAATGTCACTGACATAATATCAAAAGGTATATCTCACTCTATGAAAATAGACGTACAGATATATCAATTTGAAATTGGTGCACAACAGCGGATATTCAAAACCAAATATTTGCCGACCGGCAAACATCCCAGGTGATCTCCTCAAATATCACCGATTACAACGAATCCTGATATAATGAGGATGATCACCCAATTCTCAATAACTTGCTCCCACTCAGCATCTGTAAAACCATACAGATATGAGAATTTACCTGGTAAATACATACCCTGGAGCAAGTGTCCAATCGGGAAATCAGTTTTCTTTTAACAGTACACAGTTGAACTGAAACATTGAAATGTTTCGATGGGGTATCCTGGTATTCCTAGTAATGCCTCTACCATTATCCAGATTCACAACTATAACCGTATAATTCTTTGCCACCTCTCCAAATCCCTTTATATGTCTTTAGTCATTACCTTCTGCACACCCCTTTAGGCCAATTGGTTTTCTTCTTTCCCTACCGTTCGGCACCAGCCTATGGATTGGAAGAAGACTATCCAATAAGCATAATGGGTGTACTGTCCTAATCCTAGGAGCACTCACAATGCGAGAGAAGGTGAAGATAAAAGACAACCGAATAAACCTTATTCCTATTTCTCCTGGACCAGAATCCATCCCCGAACTGGAACAAGTTCCTTTCGAGTTCGTATATAACCATACGATGGAGTATCTAATAAACTGTGGATCTTCGTAGTGATACGGAGTGTCCTGGAGAAATACAAAGGTGATTTAGGATTGGCGAAGAAATATTTGGTTTGGTCGTGAATATCAGTCGCAATTTACTTTGCCCTCTTACTAATCCCTTGCTTTGTCTTAATCTTAATACCTTCTGCACACCGTTTAGGCTAATTGGTTTTCTTCATTCCCTACCGGTCGGCACCAGCCTATGGTTTGGAAGAAGACTATCCAATTTGCGTAATAGGTGTACTATCTCCTAAACCAAGGAGTACTCACAACTTGAGAAAAGGTAAAAGGGAAAAGACAACTGAATAATCCTATCCATTTTCTCCAGAACCGGAAACCATCCTCGAATTCCTTCGAGTTCGTATCTAACCATACGATAGTTTTGTCCAATGGAAGTGGACGTTCGTAGTAATACGGGGTGTCCTGGAGAAAAGGGTAAAAGTAGGAGTGGCAATGAGGTCTGCAACTTTGACAATCCAAAAGCCGGTGTAAAGAAGGTTCGGTTAACTTGGTCTCTGAGTCATAGTCTAGGGTCGGGTCAATTGTCGCTGCCAGAGAGAGAGAGAAAAGAAACACTCAGCGTGCACTCTAACCAAGATCAGAATGGTTACCAATTTATCTAATCTGGAAACCTCCCACTGTACCTCAAATTCTCCTCCAAACCTGAAAGAAGAATTAGTCGGGGTCACCCGAGGAGTAAACTAACTCATCAGTGGGAATCGGGATCCAACTATCATCGCATGATAACGTGACGGAATCCGCTCACGGTATCACACTCCAGAAGGTATGCGCATATCTGGCAAGTTTCAGTTCTTTTGAAACCCCCGATGAGATTTTTACCCCATGCTCTTATGACCTTGACTTTGGCCAACATATCATAATTCACATGTCAAGTTCAACCCGTCATTCTCCAGGTTAATTTGAATCCACCCGTACCTACCCTTGACTTTGGCCAAAATGGCAGTACGGCTGTCCCAAACCAACGCATCTATCTATGCTGCATATGAATAACCAACAGCTACCAAACACCGTGCCTTGACTTTGGCCAACATACACAGCTTGAATACTATTGACTATCCATATGAAACGACGGAGGGCTACGAATGGTTTCTGGCGAAAACCTTTAACGTAATGAACTTGATATCGTTGAAGGAACGGATAGCTTTTTAGAAAATATAGTGACGAAAACCTTTACTAAAGAGGTCACTCTCGGTGAAGGGATCTCGGCTCTTTCCCCGTAGAATGGGGTGCAGGATATTCCAAATGAATACCACGATGCAAAGCAAAAGTAATCGGCTATAGTGAAGTTAATGCCCTGACGCAAACTTCTGTCCAAGGGGTCACTCCCGGTGAAGGGATCTCGGCCCTTGCCTCGTCGACTGAGGAGCAGGATATTCCAAATGAATACCACGATGCAAAACAAAAGTGAACGTCCTTGCAATAACAGCTTTTTGAAAAGTGTTCCAACAACATCAGAATAGGTTTGTTTTAACTTGCATTGATCCGAATCAACGCAGTCCCATCAATTGATCATACCAGAAAGAACGAAAATATACTGACGTATGTATATGCCATCCGCATTTGCCACTGGGTCCCGTCATCACCCGTTAGGTTAGCTAACTAACGGCAGAGCGGGGACTGGACTAGCGCGGATGAAAAACATATACAACATCTACTAATATATATACCAATATATTATATTTCGCTCAAGGCGTGAATAATAATGCAACATCACAGAAATGTACAGCATAACAGAACAATACAGATATCTGGGATCCCCGGGTTTCACAGAGCCACTACTGAAACCCGACGTTCCCCTGGTCGTGTGGATAGCCTGTGCAATGAAATCCTAGACCCCTATGGGCGCGGCAAGTCACCCGCCAAAACCTGAAGCGAGGCAGCCCCCTTCAGCACCGTGAATGGACCACCCAGCACTTCACGGAATCCGGTAACTTGGGCACCCCTCCTGGGTCAACCTGTACCCCCTACGAGTGCGGCGAATAGCCCGCCAATTCTAGACTGAAGCCCCCTCCGTCTCAATGCCCTGAGATGAGGGCCCGTTGCCCTCTAGAACCCGGCTATCCGTGCACCCCTCCGCGGGGTAACCCTAGTACAGAAAGTAAAATATACATACAACGGGTACATCGACCGCAACCAGGTCGTGCCCCAAAAGAATAATACAAACAGGCAGTGACAGCAGTCCACATGTCGGACGCTCGCCCCGCAATATCAAATGTACATAATACAACAAAACTGTACTAGCATTGCATCCAGGCTATCCCCACGACCGATCCGCAACATCACAGCAAAACACAGAACATCAACGTGAAAGTCACGTTCGCAAATCCGTCTAACCGGGCTATAGCAGTTAGACCGGATTTACCGATCGAGTGACATTCACGGTCGCAGATATAATGTAAATACTGTGAAAAATGTGTTTAAAATATCCGATCGATCAAATAATTAACAAGTGGGCCCCCAAGAAATACTGTAGCACTCACAGAAATAATTGGCCCAATTTTAATATTCCAAAACTCCTTCAAACAGCCCAGAAGCCCACTGGAAAATTTGTACACAGTGAGGACACCAATGTGCGGCGGAACCGCGGCCCAAGGGGGGGTTTGGCCGCGGTTCCACGCAACAGTGGTCGACTGACTGTGTCGAACTTTTCCAGTATGCTTAGAATTTCTTGTACATCAGTTTTCTACAACCTGAAAAATTTTTAGGGACAGAAAAAATTCGACAGAAAACTGATGCGAAGGAAAATGTAGATTTTGGAATTTTGGTCGATCGGAAATGCAAAACACATCAAACGAAGCTAGACGAAGTTAATGGCGAGGCTCTGATACCACTGTAAGTGCACGGCGGCGCCCCGGCCGTCAATCCGACGGCTAAATGCGGAAACGGTGATAAACTTTAATTTTGCGAACTTTGCAAACCGGCACCACAGCGCACTAAACCCCGGATCGGACCATTAAACTTGTCCTAGCTAACTAACAAGATAGGGAAGAGATATACCGAGTGATCCGAGTCCTCCGGTCTTCTCGTCATCGTCCCGATCTCCTGCGGAAACTCCGGTCGTCGCCACCTTGCCGGAAGGGCACCACATCGCCTGCGTCTTTTACGGGCTCCCACCTCAATACCGAGGCAACTCGGGCACGAAGCTGGCAAGTCGACGTGCCCAAGGTTTGCTGTAGAATGTGTAGTGTAGAGTGCATGTCTCACTTTGGGGTTATGTTGCCATTGATGGAGGTGAAGGAAGAATGAACTTTGAGGGAAATGATGCTATCAATTTTTAGCAAGCCAAAAATGAGATGATAAAAATGCAACACTCAAAATCAACCTCTCTCATTTTCTCTCATCAAAATTGGCCGGCCCCTTTTTCTTCTAAAATGGTGGAGGTGAACCAAAAAACAAGAGGGAGGTGATGGTAGGATAAAGTAAGGAGGTGTCCATATACCAACATCATCATAACAAAACCCATACCCAAATCAAATCCATTCACTTCACAATAAATGAATGAAAAGCAAAGATGCTTTCATAAACAATCCTTTTGCAATAAAACCCCTCCACAAAGTGTTATTTGCAAACTTGCAAATAACCCCCTCCATCGGAAAAGTTCGGCCGGGAAAGAACAAAGGAAAACCGGCCGGAACGGAATGCAAACTGGCAACTCCAAAAAACTGGTCCCGTAATAAATTACAGGAAAACCCCGATACTGTGCATACACACCCGCATCTGTATTCCGTCCGGATACAAATGCAAAGAGACAGAATCTACACTGTACTATACTAGGATCCGGCTTAAACCAAAGCCGGCTAGTAATGTTCGTCCGATCCTGATCCGTGCAATACCGCACGTATCAGATCGAACCCTGCCATATATCCATACGGCCACTAGTACAAACCGTCCGATCCTGACCCGTGCAATACCGCACGTATCTGATCGGACCCTGCCATATCTCCATACGGCCTCTACAGCGTTTCGCCCGAAAGTTGAGTAACTGAATGTGTGGTGGACTCTAAAGACTCGTCAATACTATGGCTGTGGATTTAACCACTAGCACGTCAGAGGTATAAGCCAATACATAACGGGCCACCAGCTATTGACTAAAAGGGACGTCGATGAGCGAACTCATCCTGACACCCTACTGAGCCTGTCAGTGACAATATCCGTACAGTCCGGTCCGTTCGTCTATGAGCATCGCATGTCGGGCCTAGGGGGTGGGTAAAAGTCAGACCCCACAAAAGCGGTACAAGTCGTGTCGGAGTGTAGCCCAGAACACCCTGAGATACTACTGGAATACCTACCAGTAAATCTCCTGCCTTGGCCAAGGACTTCGTGTAATGGCTCTCCTAGACACAGCGCGACCTCACCCCCAATACCGGGAGAGACGAACCCCTGAAGATCCGCTCACTGCCTCCATGTGGCTCGGGACTGTACCCAACTAAAACCTGTTTGCACGACTCCTTTAAGCCGTGGTAGGGTAGTAATCAAAGCACAGTGGGAACTCACACGAGACAAATGACGATCCCCAAGTCGATGAACTAACCTATACACATGTCACCAGGGAACTGCTATCTGACGTCAGGTATAAGACCAACTAGCATGTTCCCGGCGAGTCCTGTCCGGTGTACTCATAACCCAATGAGCACCTGTATACATCTTAGGTAAACCAACTGACACCAGTGGCTTGCGAGATCGGCCACCGCCCCTCGTCGGGGTCTCGACTGTATACACTAGTCTACTCTGGAGAATCGATGCCCTGTCTCGAAACTCCTACGACTAGGGACCTTTTAAGGATGTGCTTATAGACTCCAGCTCTCACTTATATGATCGCCCTCATACTGCTGGCAGTCAAGCAAGAATCCTAGGGGCTCTATCAACGTGTAATAGCGACATGTCATGTCACCTAAAGCAGTACACGATGATAAAGATAAACCAGATAGCAAACTATCATCTCGAGTAAGACTGTCGTACCGGGATAGGTCCTCCCTCAATCATTGCAATCACGTGCCTGTGATCCAATAATTGACTCTGAGGGCACTATCTCCAACATCTACAACGATATCAAGTTCAAAGCGTAAAAGATTTTCTCAAAAATCATTCGCAACCCTCCGTCATTTTAGGAAGTAGAGTACTTAGTATTCGTGCTACGTTTGTTGACTTTAGTTAAGGCGTAGTGTACGGTAGCTAAGTGATGTCTTCCTACACTGCATATGATGCAGATTAATTAGGACATTCATGCGACTTTGTTGACCATAGTTAAGGGTCATATGGGTGGGTCTAATTGATCAAGAAATGACGGGTAGAACTTGACTGGTACTTATGATTTGTTGACCATAGTTAAGGTCATAAGTACTAGGGGTAAAAATTACATCGGGAATTTCAAGTGTTGAAATTTGCAATGAGATTGCATACCTTCCATGTGATGGTTGGATCCCGATCCCACTGTGGGCAATAGTTGCTCCTAGGAGAGTTTTACAGTTTACAATTAGCTAACTCATTAGGTGTCTAGAAAGGTGTTAACGGGGCTTCGCCTCTGGGAAAACGAGGTTTACTCTAATTAGGTCCGTGCGAAAGCACGGGGAACCTCCCTCAAAGTACCGACACTGGCCTGGCTGAACGGTTAGCGAAGTTGTAGACTGTAATTAATCCTGGCTAGTTTTTCTTTTTAAGGTTTGAAAGAAAACTTGATAAAAAGCAGTGGGAAACATCGATTAGACAAGATAATAAACCAATCTAATCTGTGCAAGAGCTTTCGCTGAGTGTATTCTTTTCTCTCTCTTAATGGCAGATACCAATGACTGGACTTAATCTTCTACTAGATAAAAACAAACTGAATGGGACCAACTATAAAGACTGGCTGAGGAATCTGAAAATCGCCTTGACTTATGATAAAGTATCATATGTCCTCACGGCTTCAGCCCCGCCTGTCCCTGGTCCAAAATCCTCAGTTGCGGACATTGAAGTCCGCAAGACATGGGACGCTGACTGTGCCACGGCCACATGCCTCGCGCTTGCATCGATGGATAACACACATCAAAAGCAGCATGAGGACATGGACATTCACGGTATATTGCTCCATACAAAGGAGTTGTATGGGGAGCAATCCCGCGTATTACGATACGAAGCATCAAAGAAATTATTTCAGATGCGAATGGCCCCTGGCACACCAGTAGGAGACCATGTTCTGAAGATGATAGCTCTTATAGAAGAGCTTGAGGACCTTGGATGGACGATGGACAATGAATAATATATAGATATTATTCTGCAGTCCCTCCCCTCCACCTTTGCTCAGTTCATAGTGAACTTCAACATGCATGGCATGGAGAAGGACCTCCCTGAACTCCTTAATATGTTAAGTAGTGCAGAGAGCACTATGAAGTTAGCAAAAACTCCCGTTATGACTATTGGACAGTCTTCCTCTTCTCGCCCGAAAGCCAAGGCCAAGGGAAAGAAAAAGAAGAAACCCACTAATCCTAAGGGAGGAGTTAAAAAGGTAAAGGGAAAGGGAAAGTCCAAGGCTGGAGACTCAGGAAAGGGCGAATGTTTCCATTGCCACAAGACAGGACACTGGAAGCGCAATTGCACGGAGTACTTAAGTCTTAAGAAGAAGCATGGTGATGCTTCTGCTTCAGGTGCGTTTGTGACTGAAAACTGTTTTTCTATAAACTCTGCTTCCTGGGTATTGGATACCGGTTCAGGTTCTCACCTTTGCAATTCTATGCAGGGGCTGAGAAATAGCAAGGTTTTGAAGACAGGTGACCATACTCTCCGCGTTGGAAATGGTTCCAATGTACATACAGTCGCAGTGGGAGAGTATCACTTGGGGTTGCCATCTGGATGTATTTTGATTTTGAATCCATGTTATTTTGTACCAAGTATGCTATGTAATATAATATCCGTTTCTTTGTTGGACAATGAAGGATATAATTTTGTGTTGCAGAACAATGTTATGAACATTCACCTAAATCAAATGTTGGTTGGGTATGGTACGCTTAATAACGGAATATATGTCCTAAATCAACACACAGTTTTCAGTATACAACACACTAATAAAAGAAAACTTTCAGAATTAAATGAAGCTTTTCTTTGGCATTGTAGACTTGGTCATATTAACGAAACAAGACTAAACAGGTTACACAAAGATGGATATTTAAACTCTTTTGAATATAAATCTTATGCGACTTGCCAGTCTTGTATCAAGGGTAAAATGACCAAAACTCCGTTTACCGGACACGGAGAAAGAGCTACTCAGCTCCTTGGCCTCATACATAGTGATGTATGTGGGCCAATATCTACACAGGCTAGAGGCGGTTTTTCATACTTCATTACATTCACCGACGATTTCTCAAGATTCGGTCATGTATTTTTATTAAAGCACAAGTCCGACGCTTTCGAGAAATTCATTGAATATAAACAAGAAGTAGAAAAACAAACCGGCTTGAGTATTAAGATGCTTCGATCAGATCGAGGTGGAGAGTATCTCAGTACTGAATTTGCAAACTTCCTAAAAGAGAATGGGATTCTCTCTCAGCTCACTCCTCCTTACACACCACAGCACAACGGTGTGTCAGAACGACGGAATAGGACCCTATTAGATATGGTCCGGTCCATGATGAGTGACGCTGAGTTACCAGTCTCGTTTTTGGGGCATGCATTGGAGACTGCAGCGTATCTGCTAAACAGGGTTCCAACCAAAGCCGTGTCTAGCACGCCATATGAGATATGGAATGGGAAGAGACCATCTCTTAAGAGAATTAAGATTTGGGGTTGCCCGGCCTATGTTAAAAAGCAGAATCCGGACAAACTCGAGACACGGTCAGTCATGTGTAACTTTGTGGGATATCCAAAGAATTCTTATGGATATCTGTTCTACCACAAAGAGGAACAAAAAGTGTTTGTTTCTCAGTATGCCACATTCTTGGAAAAAGAGTTTTTCACAGATAAAGATGATGGCAAAGTGGTAGATCTAGAAGAGATTCTGGAAACACAAACTACAAATGACGATTTGGTTGAACCGGCTGTTGCAACAGAAACTGAAGAACCTCGGCCACTCCGTAGGTCTTGTAGGACTTCTCGCCCACCGGAGAGATACTACGGTTTCCTCATTGATGGTAACGGAGAGGATTGCATCATGGATGATGATGATCCTACCAGTTTTCAGCAAGCTATCACGAGTGGTGACTCTGTGAAGTGGCTGGATGCCATGAGATCCGAAATGGAGTCTATGTACACCAACAAAGTATGGACTTTGGACGTTGTACCCCCTGGGGTAAAACCTGTAGGGTGCAAGTGGATCTTTAAAAGAAAGATTGGTGTGGATGGGCAGGTAGAGACCTATAAGGCAAGACTTGTGGCGAAAGGTTTTCGTCAAAGACCAGGTTTGGACTATGACGAAACTTTTTCGCCCGTAGCCATGCTTAAATCCATTCGGATCCTACTTGCTATTGCTACTCACTACGACTATGAAATCTGGCAGATGGACGTTAAAACAGCATTTCTAAATGGAGATTTGGAAGAATGCGTTTATATGGATCAGCCAGAGGGCTTCATTGACAGTGGGAGCAGCGAGAAAGCATGTAGATTGCTAAAATCCATATATGGGTTAAAGCAGGCATCTCGGAGTTGGAACATCTGTTTCGATGATGTTATCAAAGAGTTTGATTTCATCAAAAATCCAGATGAACCTTGTGTTTATAAGAAGGCTGTAGGAAGAGCTGTCACATTCCTCGTATTGTACGTGGATGATATTCTTCTGATAGGAAATGATATTCCTATGCTGCAGTCGGTCAAATCATTCTTATCACTGAGGTTCTCCATGAAGGACCTGGGTGATGCCACATACATCCTGGGCCTAAGGATCTATAGGGATAGATCCAAAAAGTTATTGGGATTGTCCCAAACCAGGTACATCAACACCATCCTAAAGAGGTTTAGTATGGAAGACTCCAAGCGGGGTGCCTTACCCGCTTGCCATGGAGTCACTCTCTCCAAGGATTCTTGTCCAAAGACCGATGAAGAGAGAGCTCGCATGAGCATTATACCTTATGCTTCGGCAGTAGGATCTATAATGTATGCGATGTTATGTACACGCCCAGATGTAGCTTATGCACTTAGTGTTGTAAGCAGGTATCAATCCAACCCAGGGGAGAACCACTGGACAGCTGTGAAGAACATTCTTAAGTACTTGCGAAGGACTAAAGAATTGTTCTTGGTGTATGGTAATACAGATCTCCAAATGGAGGCCTTTACCGATTCGAGCTTCCAGAGCGATAAGGATGACAGCAAATCTATCTCAGGGTTTGTATTTACCCTCAATGGAGGGGCGGTAAGTTGGAAGAGTTCCAAACAAGATACCGTTGCAGACTCTACGATGGAAGCTGAGTACATTGCTGCAAATGATGCCGCCAAGGAAGCCGTCTGGATGAAGAAGTTCATCTCGGAGCTAGGAATAGTTCCAACCATTATTGATCCATTACCTTTATATTGTGACAATAATGGGGCGATGGCGTTAGCCAAGGAGCCCAGATCCCATCAGCGGTCCAGACATATCCTGAGGCGCTTTCATTTGATCCGGGAGATTGTAGATCGCCGCGTGATCGAGATTAAGAGAGTAGATACAAAGAACAACGCCGCGGATCCACTCACCAAGGCCCTCCCTCAGCCACAGCATGAGCGACTTTTTGAGATGTTGGGTATGAGATACGCCAATAACTGGCCTTAGTGCAACTGGGAGATTGTTGGATATATGTATACCCTAGAGGCCATTATGTGATAGTGGATGTATCTATACATGTATATATATTCAGTTTGCATTCTTGCTCGACATGATAGTATGCTATCTGGTTATTCTTTATCTGACATGTTGATTTGATCATGCTTTTATTCATTCATACATGCTGATAAAGCCCTGAGGATATCGGCTTGACAACTCTGATTATGATGGAGATCATACTAGTAGGACATCTGTAGTCTATAAGCATATCCTGGAACGTCCCTAGTCGTAGGTATATCGAGACCGGGCATCGATATACCAGAGTAGACTAGCGTATATGATACTAGACCCATACGATGGGCGATGGATGTTCCCACATTCATCGATGTTTGACATCAAGATCATATACGGGTGCTCAGTGGTGACTGGGTATACTGGACGGACTCACCGAGAACTCCTATATGGAATTATATCTATCGTCGGATAGCAGTTCTCAGGTGACACTGGTACAGGTTAGTCTGTAGACCCGAGATCGTCATGGAGTCTTGTGTGTTCTCCCACTGTACTTTGATTGCCACCCTACCACGGCTCTACTGAGTCGTGCAAACAGGTGGCCGTTGGGTACAGTCCCGAGACACACGAAGACGATGAGCGATAGGAGGGGTTTCGTCTCTCCCGGTATTGGGAGTTGATGCTGTGCTGTGCCCGACTGGTTATAACAGCAAGTCCCTGGCCAGGGCTGCTGAGATTTGCTGATAAATATTATCAGTGGTTTCTCGATCTGTTATAGACCATTCACCGGCACGACTTATTGAGTTATTGGGGTCGACGTGACCATCCCTAGGCTCGATATGCAGCATATCTGACGAAGAGACCGGACTGTACGGTAGTGTTGCCGGATGGCTCGACGGGAGTTGTAGCAGGTTCGCTTGTTTTCTTCTGATCGCTCAATACCCGGGTAGCCGTTACGTTTAGCTGACCGCTTGCGGCTTGGGGGACTTGATATGATCATTACCCTCTGCCGGCGTATTGACGAGTCTTAGAGTCCCACAAAGGAGTTACCCAGTCCAGGCGAAACGTTGTGGTGCGCGTATGCGATATGCGCATGCACCCGATTGAAATGTGCGTATATGATACCGAACATTGATCGGGTGGCCTGCTTTTGGTGGGGTCATATGAGATATGACCGGATTGATAAATTAAGTGTTGATTTATCATCTAACCATTAGTTTTCTCACTTGAAACCTTTCTAGGGTTTGATGGATGTATGCATGCATGCATGTGTTTCTTTCTTCCTTTCTAGTTTCATGCACATGTAGATGTGCATACATGTATGCATACATACACCCATCCATCATGGTTGATTGCATATGGAAATGGTGGCAATATAAGACTCACACCATAGATTAAATAATGGATTATTATTTAATTTTGGTTTTAAAGTAAAATGAAAAAGAAAAGGATAATCATTCTTGATTCTACACTCTTCTTCTAACCTAACCTATCTCAACTACCACTAACCTATGGTTATCCTTCTCTTTATCATTTAAAACCCAAGTTAAACTAACTATCCATCATTTAATCATGGTTGAAGCTAAGAAGGAAATAAATATATATAGTGATATATATTTCATTTTCTTCTTAACTCAAGGGTTATCTTTTTACACCTCTTGCTAAAATTAGCCACCATCTTCATCCTCCTTCATCTTTTCCTCTCTAGTTTCTTCTAGTGAGTTAAATACAACTAAAGAAAGGTTTTTGAAGTGAGATTCCAAACCACAACATCATTCTACTCAAGTCTAGCCAACTTGATTAGAGTGTTTCCTTCGGTTTTCCAAAGTAGCGAGCTTGGACGGGGTATTCCGTGGTGGATCGTCGTGGACGCAAGGGAACTTCAAGAGGACCTCGATTCAACACCCAAGACACCAAGGAGTCTAGCAAAGGGGAGCTACAAAGGTTGTAGCCTTCAAACCCTAATCTTTACTAGCTTAATGTTTTATAACCCTAATTTTCTAGGATCGATCCCTTTGCATGTTAGTTTAGCACCATAAAAATTAAAACTTTGGGTCATGTGATGCTTCAAAACTCTTCATAGGGTGCTAGACTAACCTTACACCGATATGGTACCCCGGGGCAAGAAGATCGAGTTGTAGACGATGAGCCTGGCAGGGGAAGACTACCTACCGGTGATGTCTGGCGCGGCGGATATCCGGAGGATACCGACCGTTGTCGTGAGATTTGATGATATGGGTCGATCCGGACTGACGGAGCCCGATGTATTGAGACATTGATACAGTGAGACATTGAGATAGATGTGTTTTCATATTTGGTGTCGATGCTTGACACGGGTTTCAGATGATTTCTTGATGGTATTTAACTATTATACAGTTATTCTTTTTCTAAAGTTAAGAATGCCGAATCATAGCATTTAAAACACTTAAAGATTTAGTATTGACATTGCATACATGTTCATGCATACTAGAGGTACTACATCACATCTGGATATACATACTGTGACCCATTTGCGTGCATTCTTACGATTGCCTTACTAGATGTTATATTCTACTCACGAGCTGGCAACTCACCCCCGTTGTGCCACAGTATCTTGCAGATCAAACTCATCAGCCTAGTAGCGGAGGCTTATCTTGTTAGTGACTTCTTTTGATTAGACTCGCGACATTGCTCGTAGGTGGGTTGTGAGAGCACTTTTATCACTTTTTGTACTATTTTGTATCTAGTATTCTCCATCTACCACTTCTTATATGTATATGCGACCTAGTGATGAGACTGAGAGAATTGTGAATATGTGGTTTCTTTTGGGTCGAGTTCACTTGAGCCGACGTTGTGTTTTCTTACATTTTGCATTGCTTTATGCTCTTTTCTGGATATTGCATATATATATTGCGTGTGGTTGTGATCCGTCTTGGGCGAAGAGCTAGCTCCCGCTTGGGGATGCCATTTTGTGATTACAGGTTATATATCTTGTTGTACCCATTTTGGGGGATAGAATTTACAAGGGAGACTCTGCCGAAATTTTCGGAAATTTTTGATGTTTTTAAAAAGGGGTTCAATGCAACTTTATTGATTTAAAAATCGTTTTCATGTAAGGTTTTCCTTCACTCTCTTTTGATTTTGGTTTTGATTTTTCTGGGCTTTGGCTGACTTAGGTTACGGTACGCCTTTAGAAGTCTCGTAATCTAAGTGCCAGTCACGTTCCGTACTTTCGGGTCGTGACAAAGTTGGTATCAGCGAGATCTGAACCAGAGACAGCGCCGTTGGATGGAGTTGGTGAAGGATTATGACTGCGAGATTCTATACCATCCGGGCAAGGCGAATGTGGTGGCAGATGCTTTGAGTAGAAGGCCCGAAGGTAGCTTATCTTGTTTGAGCGCAGTACAGATGCAGTCGACGGCGGATTGGCAGGTTTTATGTGATAGCAGAGTGCAGTTCGAGTTTACTCCTACAAGGGGACAGCTGGCCCATTTCAGAGCACGCCCACAGTTACTTGACCGTATCCGCAAGGCACAGTCCGGCGATGCCCGTGTTTTAGAGATTAGTGAGCAGATTCGGCAGGGCAGAGTTTCTGAGTTCGTGATTGATGATCAGGGGATACTTCGATTTGGGACTCGACTGTGCGTACCAGATTCTGAGGAACTGAGGCGCGATATTCTCGAGGAGGCACATAGATCAGTATACAGTGTTCATCCAGGTTCCACCAAGATGTACCATGATTTGAGAGAGGTTTACTGGTGGGACGGGATGAAGAAGGATGCTACAGACTTTGTGTCGAGATGCCTGACTTGTCAGCAAGTCAAGGCCGAGCACCAGAGGCCAGCCGGCGAGTTACAGCCTTTGCCCATCCCTGAGTGGAAGTGGGAGCAGGTCTCCATGGACTTCATTATGGGTCTACCCAAGACCTGTCGAGGGTATGACTCTATTTGGGTGATTGTGGATCGACTGACGAAAGAGGCTCACTTCCTGCCAGTGAAGACCACTTTTGGATTTTCTCAGTACGCCCAGGTTTATATTGATGAGATCGTGCGACTGCATGGCGTTCCGACTTGCATCGTGTCCGACCGGGGGACCCAGTTTACCAGCCGATTATGGCAAAACTTCAGGAAGCTTTGGGCACCCGATTGATTTTTAGCACAGCCTTTCACCCGCAGACTGACGGTCAGTCGGAGCGTACTATTCAGACTCTTGAGGACATGCTCATAGCTTGTGTTTTAGATTTCGGTGGTAGCTGGGATCGTTATTTGCCTTTGATCGAGTTCTCCTACAATAATAGCTTCCAGGAGACGATTCAGATGGCACCTTTCGAGGCTTTATATGGAAGGAGATGTCGATCGCCTGTATGTTGGACAGAGCTCAGGGAGAGCAGTATTTTGGGGCCGCAGATCGTACAGGAGACGACCGAAAAGATACAGATGATTCGGGACAGGATGAGAGCGGCACAGAGTAGGCAGAAATCATATGCTGACAGGCGCCGTCGCCGACTCGAGTTCGCTGTTGGCGATCATATTTTCCTGAAGGTCTCTCCGATGAAGGGTGTGATGAGATTTGGGCGGAAAGGGAAGCTGAGTCCTAGATATGTTGGTCCTTTCGAGATCCTAGAGCATGTTGGTCCAGTCGCTTATCGGTTAGCTCTTCCGCCCAGCTTCCCCGATGTTCACCCCGTGTTCCATGTCTCGATGCTCCGTAAGTACCTTCATGATCCTTGTCATGCGATTCGGCACCAGGCGATCCAGCTAGAGCGTGATCTTTCATTCATCGAGCAGCCGGTGGTCATTTTGGATCGGCAGGTGAAGAAATTGAGGTCGAAGGTTATACCGTCCGTCAAGGTCCTTTGGCGTGGCCCGAACAGCGAGGAGGTCACCTGGGAGACCGAGGTCGAGATGAGGAAGAGATATCCCCATCTTTTTGAAGGTACGCGTAGTTAATTTTAAATTCGGGGACCGAATTTCTTTAAAGGGGGAAGATTGTAACACTTCGAAAATCGTTTAGGCAGTTTTTTGGTAATCGGCTAAATTATCAGCTTTTTCCGTAAAAAGTCAAAATAGGTATTTTTCATTGTAGACCTAATTATACAAAATTTAGATAAGATATTACTATAAATTGGTCACTAAAATGTTACTTAAAATTTTCTAGTTAAATAATTTTTTTTCGTAATTAATTATTTTTAATATTATTTTAAGCTTTTAAAAATACATTTAATTAGTGTTAAATACAAATTTAATTAGGTAAATTTCATAATTAGGAACCATAATAAACTAAAATTTAGTGTTAACAAAAAAAATTAAAAATTTACTAAGTCGTTGCAATTCTAGTTGATTCTATGGTTTAAAATGAAATTTTAACTATGAATGGTGTATCATGCAATTATGAACATGAGAGCTTTTATTGTTATAGAAAATACTACCCACACACACACACAAACCCTACTTCCCCATTCTTGCCGAACTGCAGGAAATCCTTTCCCATTTTCTCCACTTTGTTGGAAATTGAAATTTTACAAAGGGGGTTTAGTGAAAAAATTAAAGTGAATGCATTAATTGCACTTGAAAGAGTTATGTAGCCTAGAAATTTCTACACTTCCCACTCATCTTCACTTGTCCCTGTTGGTCGGCCTCACTGCAGTGAGAAACCCCACAAAAAAAAAATTCCCTCATTCCTCGTCTCATTTCTTCAAGAAAGCATAAATCAAGAAAAATCCAAGAAATCTACACAAAAAAAAAACCTTCAAGCTTAAGCAAATTCCTCATCCTTTCTTCTTGACTATTCTAGCTTGAATCATGGTGCAATGAAGCCACCTTTGGAGGCTAGTGCATGCTAGGGTTCACAACTTGTGAGGTGAAAATTCTAATCTAAGTGGTAAATTGTAGTTTAAATATTATAAATTAGAAATTTGAAGTGTGAAAATTGGTTATAATTTCTTGTTTAAGGAATTCTAGAAAATGGTTGCTTTTGTAATTAGGGTTTGAAGTGTTGTTAATAGATTAAATTAGGTATAGTGGTTATCTAGTGGTAGAGTTGGGTGTTTGTGCTTGATTGTTATTAGTATACCGTTAATCCGCGATGTTTGTATCGAAGTTGTAATCTTAGTGCTGACTAGATTTTCAAAAAAATTAGGAAGTGACCAAATTGCGGTATATTGGCGATACAATTAGCATCCCATACGACTATTAGTGTGCGCGAATGCGGGGTTTTGTCTAGTCGGGTTTTAGTATTGACGATTGCCCCGAAACGGCGATTTTAGATAAGGTTTTAGCGATTTTCGTGCGTTTTCCGCGCACTGAGTGCACGTTGTGATAAATTCGAGAGTGTCGATCTTTTCATATTATTAGTTGCATCATTTTAGGAACCTGTAATCTTATAATGTATGTTATGCAATTCTAGGATCGGTCGCGGAAACATCGGACGCGGCGCGCAAGGGCAAGGCGGTGGTCGGATCGGATTAGCGAGGTATTCAGGTGAGTGGATGTATTCATCTATAGGGGAATCGTCTGGATGGCGCGAGGCGCCCCGTAGTTAGGATTACTTTATTTATTGCAAAATTTGCATTGTTAGCTAACTTCCCTCATTCACATTGCATACCCTTATAACTAATCGTCTGTTAGATTGCATGGATATTCATATACACATGTGCGATATCACTTCGTAGGACACGAACACCATTACCATTGGCTTCTGTTGCACGCGCACTATTCATGTGACACACACGCCTTTGGTAATTGCCATGCCACGAGCACCATAGAACCTGTTTAGCTTAGTATCACCACTTGCATCATACATGAGATATGAAATCGCGTAGCATGTATATACCTTGCATCATCATCATACTTACATAGATTTTGTTAGTTGTATGTATGCCTTAGAGGCCAGTATTGTACAGATGATGTATATTGTATTGGATGCTTGGACATATATAGAGATGACTTTCTTGCTCGATATGATAGTATGCTATCTGGTTGCACTTTATCTTAACATGTATACTTGTCTCTTTATACTGTCTTAGAGTTACATGTTGATAAAGCCCTTAGGATGTGTACTTGACTACCTGGACTATGATGCGGATCATACTAGTGGGGACAAGGTAGTTCATAAGTACATCCTTCAAGGTCCCTAGTGTAGGGTTCCTAGGCACCCTAGTGAGGTCTCACAAGTGATCAAACATGCAAATTTCTAAAAATTACGGTGCCGAGAAAACCTAGAACAGATCGTTAACTAGATATTTAGGCAAAGCAAGCAAGTAAACGGAAATATAGAAATAGGGAAGGGGCTACAACCTTTGTAGATCCGGTCCACCACTTCCTAAGCTCCGCGATGATCTCCCTCCGCTGTCCAAATCAAACTCATGACTTAAGCATCGGTATCATCGAAGAATGGGCGGGCTTGATCGTCGGTTCGATGCCGAAGATGATCTACGTCGAAGTATCACAAGAACAAGCTCCAACTTCACCAAGCTTTGAAAACTTGTGAAGTAAACACCCTATACAACTTGGCAAGAGGTAGAGGATGAAGAAATAGGAAGTGGGTAGACTTTATATTTGGATTTCTCACTCAATTTCACTAGTTTCCATTGATGGCCACTAGCTTTCTTCATGTTGAAGAAGATGAAGAAGAAGAAGAAGAAGATATGATAAGTTAATTAAAAATGAGATAATTAAATCAATACTTATCATGACTTCAACTATAGTTAAGTGTAGAGAATTAACTTGGGTTAGTTAAATGGTTAGGGTTAAGTATAAGACAAGAATGGAGACAAAGTCAAAACTTCAAGAAAGTTCAACTAAAAAAAAAACAAGCAACCATTCATTTATCCTTTTCATTTTCCAAAATGAATAAATGAATAAGATAAATGAATAAGTAATTAAGTAAACAAAACCCTAATCATTAACTTAACCATAGTTTAATTCTTTACACTTAACCAAGTAAGCATGTATCATCAAACATGATACAAACATGTGCACAAAACTATATCGCATATACAATGTGCACAATTCAAGTGAGAAAATCCTTTTAAAGTGAACCAATACTAGTTAACGCAAAGTAATATATCAAATATATAAATATGCACTAAATCATTAAATCAACACTTGATTTAACGATCCGGTCATATCGGATATAACCGACTAGTATCATATGTATCGGCTTATCGAATCAATCCTTGATTCGATAACTAGGTTATATCGCATATAACCGGTCGATACATTGATCGCGAGAATGGAATACGGTATCACATACTCGAATTATTCTCGGTCCCGCACATATCTCATATGCGCTCCAATTTCGTTTCGCTTGAGCCAGGAAACCTCTGTGTAGGACTCTAAAGACTCGTCAATACGCCGGCAGCAGATGATGATCATATCAAACACCCACAAGCCGCAAGCGGTCTGCTAAACGTAACGGCCACCCGGGTATTGAGCGATCAGAAGATCGACGAGCAAGCCCGCTCACACTCCTGTGAATCCAACCAGTGACACTTACCGTATAGTCCGGTCTGTTCGTCTGATATGTCGCATATCTCGCCTAGGGATGGTAAACGTCAGACCCCAATAGCTCGATAAGTCATGCCGACTTGAGGTCCATAACATTCGTGAAACTACTGATAACTCTTACCAGTATATCACAGCAACCCTGGCCAGGGATTTCCTGTTATGGCCAGTCGAGCATAGCACAACATCAACCCCCAATACCGGAAGAGACGAATCCCCTCCTATCGCTCATTGCCTCCATGTGAATCGGGACTGTACCCAAAAACCACCTGTTTGCACGACTCAGTAGAGCCGTGGTAGGGTGGAAATCAAAGCACAGTGGGAGACACACAAGACTCTATGACGATCTCGGGTCAACAGACTAAGCTGTACCAGTGTCACCAGAGAACTGCCATCTGACGTGAGGTATAATACCATCTGGGAGTTCTCGGCGAGTTCGTTCAGTGTACCCAGTCTCCACTGAGCACCCGCATACCATATTTGATGTCAAACACCAATGGATATGGGATCATCCATCGCCCATCGCATGGGTCGAGAAGATATGCGCTAGTCTACTCTGGAATATCGATGCCCCGTCTCGATATTCCCTCGACTAGGAACAATGAAGGATGTACTCATTGACTACCCAGACCCCACTAGTATGATCTGCATCATAGTCCTGGAAGTCGAGTACACATCCTAAGGGCTTTATCAACATGCAATCAGAGAGACAGAAAGTATACATGTTAAGATAAAGAGCAACCAGATAGCGTACTATCATGTCGAGCAAGAAAGTCCTTCCTATATATATCCCAGCATCCACTACAATATACATCCAATGTACAGTAATGGCCTCTAGGGCATACATATAACTAACAATCTCCCACTTGCACTAGGGCCATCTGTAGCAGTGGTTGCAGTATCACATACTCAACCATCCCCTAAAAGTCTCTCTTTGGGAAAAAGGCCTTCGTGAGTGGATCCGCCGTGTTGTCCTCTGAGTCTTCTCTCCTAACCTCGATCACCCTGGAGATCAACTATCTCCATGATCAGGTGATGTTGCCTCAGAATTTTTTTGGGTCACTGATGGGACCAGGGTTCCAGGGCCAAAGCCACACTTCCATTGTCATACAATGGCAGGAACCTAGTTCATCTTATGAACCAATATACACCCAAACTTCCTCTTTGGTAGTATCTTCAATAGCGATGTTACCAGCCTTTATCGTCTAGTTTGCCACGGTATCAAGCTTGGAACTCTTCCAACATACCGTCCCTTTACTGAGGGTAAAGACAGTGCCTGTGACTGACATTCAGTCGTCTTTATCACCCTGGAACACTTCCAGTGATTCTCCCCAGGATCGATTGATACAATCTCACTATACCTAGTGAGAACCCTAATATCCCTTTAGATCTATCTCGTAGGTCCAAATCTCAGGATTTGGGAAATATCATCTTTATCCTATTTGGAGAATCCTTGTGATAATAGGAGATTGACCGATCGTAGTATAGGAAACTCTTTTCCTATCAAGAGTATGTTGTCTACGTACAATACGAAGATGACCACCTTACTCTCTACTACCCTTTTGTATATACAAGGTTCGTCTACCATTTTGATGAAGTCAAACACTTTGACTATCACATCAAAACAGACGTTCCAACTCCGCGATGCCTGCTTCATTATGTAAAGCAACTTGCACACGTTTCCGCTGCTCCCACTGTCTACGAAGACCTCTGGCTGTGTTCTTATAGACGTTCTCTTCTAAATCAGTATTTAGAAAAGCAGTCAGGGCACCCAACCACCAGATATCGTAGTCATGGTATGTAGCCGTGGTAAGTAGGATCTGGATAGACCTAAGCAAAGCTACTGGAAAAAGGTTTCATCATTATCCACGCCTGGTCGATGACGAAAACCTTTAACAAGTCTAGCATTGAAAGTCTCAACTTTTCCATCTACACCAAGTAATCTTCTCCAGATATACTTGCTCCTGATGGGGATTTAACCCTTCAGATATAGCAGCTAAAGTCCATACTTTGCTGGTGTATATGGATTCCATCTCAGATCGCTAAGCATCCAGCCATTCTTACAGAGTCCCTGCTCTCGATGGCCTGCTCGAAACTAGTTGGGTCATCATCTCATGATGCATTCCTTGCTCCCACTGTCACCGAGAAACCGAGGTATCTCTGAGGTGGACGAGGAACCCTACTAGATCGGCGGAGAGGCTGAGGTTCGTCGGGAACTATAGAATCTTATGGTTCTGTCAAATCATCAACTGCAGTTTTGTATAGCTGGAACCTTTCCAGTTCTACAGAACTGATCCTGCCTCGATCTTGTCCTGATTTTTCTTTAAACTTAGGCCGGACAACCCCAAATCTTAACTCGCTTAAGAGATAGGATCTTCCCACACCATATCTTATATGGAGTGGTAGGCAGTGATTTGATTCAAACCTAATTCAATAGGTATGCAGCTTCTCAAGTGCATAACACCAAAAGGAAATGGGTAACTCAGTAATACTCATCATAGAGCACACCATATCTAATATTGTGCAATTGCTCCGCCCTGATACACCGTTGTGCTGTGGTGTATTCAGAGGAGTAGCACTCAGAGAGAATCTCATTCTCCTTTAGAATAGTCCAGGAATTCTATGCATAAGTATTCTCCTTCCTGATCTTATCATAGGACATAATACTTATACCCGCATTTTGGTTCTCTACTTCCTACTTATATTCTGTGAATACCTCAAAAGCTTCGGACTTATGTTTCAACAGGAACATACGACTGAATCTTGAGAGATTATCAGAGAATATAATGAAGTATAAAGAACCAGTCCTGGCATGTGTAGACTGGGGACCTACATACATCAACATGTATCATCCCAAGAGTTCACTAACTCTTTCTCTGTTTCCTTTAAACAGAGCTATGGTCATCTTATCTTTGTGACATGACTGGCAAGTTTTCACAAGATGTAAATTCAAATTGATTAAATATACATCTAAATGTAACTTCAGCCAGTCGGGTCGCATTGATATGACCTAGTCTACAATGCCTCAAGAAGAATTTGTTCATTTCTGAACTCTTCTTCCTGTGTGTGTTCAGTATACAAAGAACTGTAGTTTGATTTAGAACGTCAATGCTTTTAGATAACGTGCCTGAACCGATCAACATTTGATATAGGAAATGTTCAAAACATTATCCATCAATACAAAATTATATCCTTTCTTTACTAATAAAGAGACTGATATGATTTTGTATATCAGGTTCGGTATCTAATAGCATTTGTTCAGAATCAATGTATTCGTAATACAGGGTGACAGTGACCAACAGACTTGGCTGCAACACTTGCCCCGTTTTCTGTCTCATGAAACTTATTACCCGTTCTCAGTTTTTCTACCCTTTTGTAGCCCTATGTAATAGATTACATATCTGGGATCCTGATCCGGTATCATATACCCAGGATGCAGAGGATACTGAGAAACAGTTCTTTGTAATGAACACACCCGAAGGAGATGCATCATATGCACTTTCTTCGTTTGGGCGGCATAGGAATTCTGGTATTCCCCAATTTCCTGCTCTGTCTTATAACAATTATAAGTTGGAGCGGGACCAACGTTCCCCAGCTTAGTATAACAAGCGGGTTCGGTCAAAATTCCGTATTATTATCTTGATTAAGGCGTGATATGGTCGCTACCAGGAGAGAGAGAGAAGAAAACACTCTGCGTGCGCTCTTGCAAGATTAGATTGGTTATGTATTTTATCTAATCAGGATGGCTCCCACTGTTTTTATCAAATCTTCTTTCAAACCCTAAAAGGAAAGACTAGCTGGGGTTAATTACACTCTACAAGTTCGCCAATCTTTCAGCCAGGCCAGTGTCGGTACTTTGAGGGAGGTTCCCCGTGCTTTCGCACGGACCTAATTACAGAAAACCTCGTTTTCCCATAGGCGTAACCCCGTTGACACCTTTCTAGACACCTACTTGATCGGTTAATTGCAAAGTGCAAAACTCTCCCAGGAGTAACAATTACTTGCAGTGGGTATCGGGATCCAACTATCACATAGAAGGTATGCAATCTCATTGCAAATTTCAACACTTGAAACTCCCGATAAAGATTTTTACCCTTAGCACCTATGACCTTAACTATGGTCAACAAATCATAAGTACTAGTCAAGTTCTACCCGTCATTTACCCGTCATTTCGTGATTAATTAGACCCACCCACATGACCCTTAACTAAGGTCAACAAAGTCACGCGACTGTCCTAACTAATCGCATCATATGCGGTGTAGGAAGACATCACTTAGCTACCGTACACTGTGTCTTGACTATGGTCAACAAACACAGCACGAATACTAAGTACTCTACTTCCTAAAATGACGGAGGGTTGCGGCTGGTTTCTGTGAAAACCTTTAACTCTTTGAACTTGATCTCGTTGCGGAATCAAATGGTTTTTAAATGGAATGTTTTCGAGGCTTTTCTTGTTTTGCTAAAGGGGTCAGTCCCGGTGAAGGGATCGTCGGCCCTTTCCTCGTCGAATGAGGTGCGGGATATATCATATATATCACTGTGCAAAGCGGAAACTATAGAAGCGATCAAAGACAAACCGAGGGTTGTAGCATCTGCCAGTTATTGCTAAAGGAGTCACTCCCGGTGAAGGGATCTCGGTCCTTTCCTCATCGAATAAGGTGCAGGATGTTCTACAAGGAACACCACGATGCAAAGCAAGAACTGTAGCTACCTGTTTTATTTTGAAATTCGATTCCACAACATCAATTAGGTTTATTTTCTTTCATTAATCTCATTAATGAATATCCCATCATTTAAATCCACCTAATCATCACAGATAAATATAACGTACGCTTATGCCATCCGCATTCGCCTCGATGTCCTGTCTGCACCGTTAGGTTAGGTAACTAACGTCAGAGCGGGGCAGGGCTAGCGCGGGTGTAAAACATAAGCAACGTCTATATAATATATCATATATACTATATATAATATCTGTCACAGAACATCACATGATCTCATCACAGATAAAACACAGCAGAAGAAACATATGAAATATTGGATATACTAGGACGTCCGTGTTTTCAATACGAGCCAGTATAAAACACGGATTCCACGGTCGTGATGAATAGCCAATCCCACACCCCTAGACCCCTACGAGAGCGGCAAGTAACCCTACCAATTCCAGGGTTAGGAGACCCGGACTCGACTCCTCGAGTTGGTCTCCCACTGGACCCCAGAACCCGGTTACTTGTGCTCCCCTCCTTGGGTCTATCCTAGTGCAGAAAAGTAAATAATATACAAGTGGTGACAACATCCGCAACCTGGAAGTGCCCCAATAAAAGAATATTACATACAAGTTTTTACATGAATGAAAATGAAAAACACTAATCTCACATAAAAAAAACCCGGCTATTCAAACATGACGATCCAATATAACATATCCAGCAACACACAACATCACATGTCATCAACGTAAGTAAATATGCGCATCCCAATTGTCGTTGACATATAGCAACGAAACCGGCGATATCACATATTACACTTACGGTCACAGAAAAGAAAATGTAAAACTACAACAGTTGGAATCCGCAACCTCCTCAGACATCGCATGCCTGACCAAATGAATTACTTAGACATCGCATGCCTAACAATTATAAACCCCGCATTTTAGTCTCATTATCGAAAACTCTTTTCAATATCAAGTCGGGCAATTCAACAGGATTCCCGACATCCTGATCGAATGCTCGTCGCAAACTTCAGTAGACGGCCGCACCCCCGATACCGTCGACGAAGTGCACCAAGGCGGAACACCGCTGCCTCGAGCACCCGAACGGATGCTTTCGGCGACGGTGTTCTCCTACAGTCACTTGGTCGGGGCTATGGAGTGAGGCTGTCTATTAAGTTTACCCGGCGAGTATCCGCGTACGCTACGTGATTGCGACGGACTTTTGATCACATCAAAATTCCGTGGCAACCGATCAAGTGAGACTAAACTGCTATGTTTGTAACATTCATTTAGTTATCTCATAACTTATTGTGAATTCCAATTATTGTATCCCATTCCAGATAAACAGAAAATGTTAAACTTTTCGATTGAACAGTCAAACACCCAAGTTTTCCCGATACAGCTCAATACATGAAATAAGTCTAACAACATTCCGTTCGTGCCTCAGTACCAACGGTCCAGCCGTAGAAGGGTCAAGCCAACGCCTCACATGTGGCACGCCGTACTGCCCCAAACCCGAAGGTTCAAAGGGCAGTTCAAGACGGTCACATAATCGAGTTAAGGTTTGTTGTCTTCTAGAGGGTCCATCGCGTTACTTGCACTACTTAGAACGTCGTTAAACTACGGAAAAATCCAACACTTTGAAATTTCCCGACAGGGGAAAAATTGGGTATTTATATCCGGTCGAACTTTTTAACATATTCTAAAATTTATCCGGAAAGCCACATAGACACAATTAGATATTCCGATCGATACACGGAGTTCCTCATACAACCCAGAAAATAAAACTCTGGTATAAAAATTAAAATATTCCCAGGAAAGCCAGCACAGAAACATATTAATTATGGTGCAAAATTCGATGACCAATACGACAAAACGGCCGCGGTTCCGCCGCATGAGGCATGCTCATGCCGCGGAACCGCGGCTGAATGATGGAGTTATGGACTCGAATTTTACAGTAACCCATACAATCGCCTGCTGATTTTTCTGCATATTTTTAATTTACAAAAAACCACATTTTACAAAAAAGTCCAGAGAGCCGTTTTCCGGGTTAGGTTTTGGTTCGATCGGACTTCTAATTCCGTCTAGACTTCGCTTAAGGCTCTAGCTAGGCTCTGATACCACTATAGGGTTCCTAGGCACCCTAGTGAGGTCTCACAAGTGATCAAACATGCAAATTTCTAAAAATTACGGTGCCGAGAAAACCTAAAACGGATCGTTAACTAGATATTTAGGCAAAGCATGCAAGTAAACGGAAATATAGAAATAGGGAAGGGGCTACAACCTTTGTAGATCCGGTCCACCACTTCCTAAGCTCCGCGATGATCTCCCTCCGCTGTCCAAATCAAACTCATGACTCAAGCATCGGTATCATCGAAGAATGGGCGGGCTTGATTGTCGGTTCGATGCCGAAGATGATCTACGTCGAAGTATCACAAGAACAAGCTCCAACTTCACCAAGCTTTGAAAACTTGTGAAGTAAACACCCTATACAACTTGGCAAGAGGTAGAGGATGAAGAAATAGGAAGTGGGTAGACTTTATATTTGGATTTCTCACTCAATTTCACTAGTTTCCATTGATGGCCACTAGCTTTCTTCATGTTGAAGAAGATGAAGAAGAAGAAGAAGATATGATAAGTTAATTAAAAATGAGATAATTAAATCAATACTTATCATGACTTCAACTATAGTTAAGTGTAGAGAATTAACTTGGGTTAGTTAAATGGTTAGGGTTAAGTATAAGACAAGAATGGAGACAAAGTCAAAACTTCAAGAAAGTTCAACTAAAAACAAAACAAGCAACCATTCATTTATCCTTTTCATTTTCCAAAATGAATAAATGAATAAGATAAATGAATAAGTAATTAAGTAAACAAAATCCTAATCATTAACTTAACCATAGTTTAATTCTTTACACTTAACCAAGTAAGCATGTATCATCAAACATGATACAAACATGTGCACAAAACTATATCGCATATACAATGTGCACAATTCAAGTGAGAAAATCCTTTTAAAGTGAACCAATACTAGTTAACGCAAAGTAATATATCAAATATATAAATATGCACTAAATCATTAAATCAACACTTGATTTAACGATCCGGTCATATCGGATATAACCGACTAGTATCATATGTATCGGCTTATCGAATCAATCCTTGATTCGATAACTAGGTTATATCGCATATAACCGGTCGATACATTGATCGCGAGAATGGAATACGGTATCACATACTCGAATTATTCTCGGTCCCGCACATATCTCATATGCGCTCCTATTTCGTTTCGCTTGAGCCAGGAAACCTCTGTGTAGGACTCTAAAGACTCGTCAATACGCCGGCAGCAGATGATGATCATATCAAACACCCACAAGCCGCAAGCGGTCTGCTAAACGTAACGGCCACCCGGGTATTGAGCGATCAGAAGATCGACGAGCAAGCCCGCTCACACTCCTGTGAATCCAACCAGTGACACTTACCGTATAGTCCGGTCTGTTCGTCTGATATGTCGCATATCTCGCCTAGGGGTGGTAAACGTCAGACCCCAATAGCTCGATAAGTCATGCCGACTTGAGGTCCATAACATTCATGAAACTACTGATAACTCTTACCAGTATATCACAGCAACCCTGGCCAGGGATTTCCTGTTATGGCCAGTCGAGTATAGCACAACATCAACCCCCAATACCGGGAGAGACGAATCCCCTCCTATCGCTCATTGCCTCCATGTGAATCGGGACTGTACCCAAAAACCACCTGTTTGCACGACTCAGTAGAGCCGTGGTAGGGTGGAAATCAAAGCACAGTGGGAGACACACAAGACTCTATGACGATCTCGGGTCAACAGACTAAGCTGTACCAGTGTCACCAGAGAACTGCCTTCTGACGTGAGGTATAATACCATCTGGGAGTTCTCGGCGAGTCCGTTCAGTGTACCCAGTCTCCACTGAGCACCCGCATACCATATTCGATGTCAAACACCAATGGATATGGGATCATCCATCGCCCATCGCATGGGTCGAGAAGATATGCGCTAGTCTACTCTGGAATATCGATGCCCCGTCTCGATATTCCCTCGACTAGGAACAATGAAGGATGTACTCATTGACTACCCAGGCCCCACTAGTATGATCTGCATCATAGTCCTGGAAGTTGAGTACACATCCTAAGGTCTTTATCAACATGCAATCAGAGAGACAGAAAGTATACATGTTAAGATAAAGAGCAACCAGATAGCGTACTATCATGTCGAGCAAGAAAGTCCTTCCTATATATGTCCCAGCATCCACTACAATATACATCCAATGTACAGTAATGGCCTCTAGGGCATACATATAACTAACACCTAGTCGTGGGTGTATCGAGACGGGGCATCGATATACCAGTGTAGACTAGCGTATACGCTTCTCGACCCATGAGATGGGCGATGGATGATCCCATATCCATTGGTGTTTGACATCAGAGATGGTATACGGGTGCTCAGTGGAGACTGGGTACACTAGACGGACTTGCCGAGAACTCCCAGATGGTATTATACCTCACGTCAGGTGGCAGTTTTCAGGTGACACTTGTGCAGGTTAGTCTGTAGACCCGAGATCGTCATAGAGTCTTGTGTGATTCCCACTGTGCTTTGATCTCCACCTTACCACGTCTATGAGGGCATGCAAAACGGTTGTTTTTGGGTACAGTCCCGAGTCACATGGAGGAAATGAGCGATAGGAGGGGTTTCGTCTCTCCGGGTATTGGGGGTTGATGTTGCGCTGTGCTTGATTGGCCGTAACAGGGAAGTCCCTGGCCAGGGCTGATCAGAGATTTGCTGGTAAGTGTTACCAGTAGTTTCTCGACCCGTTATGAGCCTCACATCGGCACGACTTATCGGTTATTGGGGTCTGACGTTTACCACCCCTAGACTTGATATGCGACATATCAGACGAGGAGGCCGGACTGTACGGGAAGTGTTGCCGGTTGGCTCGACGGGAGTTGTAGCAGGTTCGCTTGTTCTCTTCTGATCGCTCAATACCCGGGTGGCCGTTACGTTTAGCTGACCGCTTGCGGCTTGGGGGTGCTTGATATGATCATCACCCACTGCCGGCGTATTGACGAGTCTCAGAGTCCCACAATGGAGTTTCCTAGTCCAGGCGAGACGTTGTGGTGCGCGTATGCGATATGCGCATGGACCCGATTAAAATACGCGTATAGGATACCGTATATTGATTGGGCGGATTGCTTTTGGTTAGGGTCGTATGTGATATGGCCGGATTGATGAATCAAGTGTTGATTTATCATTTAACCATTAGTTTCTCACTAGAAATCCTTTCTTGTGTTGGCTGGATGTATGCATGCATGTATGTTTTTCTTTCTTTCTAGTTTCATGCACATATGGATGTGTATACATACATACATACATACATCATCTATCATGGTTGCTTATACAAAGAAAATGGTGGCAATATAAGACTCACACCATGGTTTTATTTATATATATTATTATTGAATTTGATTTAAAACAAAAGAAAAGGAAAGGATAATTCATGGAAGCTTTCTACACTCTACTTGACCTAACCATTCTCACCCACCATTTGACCATGGATTACTTTTCCTTTTGTGTTTTTAACTCAAGTTCAATAATATCCTAACCATGGTTTGATATGAGAAGAGGAAAATATATATTGATATATTTTCTATTTTCTTTCATGAGTTATTCTTATCTTCTTCTCAAAAATAGCCATCATCTTCTTCCTCCTTCTTCACTTGCTCTCTAGACTTTTGTAGTGAGCAAATTACATAACAAGATTGGATTTTGAAGTGAGAATAAGAACCACAACATTATTCTACACAAGTTTAGCCCACTTGTTTAGAGTGTTATCTTCATTCGTTCTCTTGTTCGGGTGAAGTTGCGAGTTTGGACTAGGTACTTCGGGTGGATCGTCGTGGACGTGAGATGTAACACTTTGAAATTTCCGTTTGATTGTTTTGGTGATAATTAGTAGTCTTGCATGTTTTTATTTGTGTGTGCATAGGATTAATAGTTATTATTGGTAGTGTTAGTATTGGAAATTTTCTTGTGTTATGCACACTTGCATGCTTAGACTTTTCTTGTAACTTGTTAACCATTCTTTTGTGCATGGTTGCAAGTTTATTATTTTTCCCCATCATTTTATCAACTAAACCATTCTTTTATAAGTCAAAAATCCTAATAAAACAAGGGAGTATGGTGTTAGGTGAGGCCTTGACTTTTTTTGGACTTTTTCTTCTCTCTTCTCTCTCTCTTCCAATCATTTTCTGCACTTCCTGCAGAAAATCAGCAGAACAAACATCTCTCTCTTCCTCTCTTCTCTCTCTTTTCATTCCTCTTTGAATCCTACACCAAAAACCCTACTCAATCAACTCTTTTCTTCACTAAACCTTAAGAAAAGTGAAGTTTTTGAGGAGTTTGGAAGCTAATCTGCACAACTGAGGGTAAAGCTGGAACCTTTGGTGTTTTAAGGTCATTTGAAGGTATAAATCCCAACCCTAGAAACAAATTTTCATAACTTGCATGTTTAGTTTAGAAATATCACATTTTTGTACCATTTTAGTGCTTTTGAAGGGGGGTTTAGTGTAATATGTTAAAACTTATGTTGTTGTGGCTTGATTAGCTTGTTAGCGAGTTATTAGTGTGTGATTAAACCTAGGTTTGTTTCAGATTTCATCAAAATACCTTAAAGTCCCATTTTTGTGCAAAATGTGTGATTTGAACTGATAAAGGCACTGTAGGAAATCTGCTGTTACCCGAGACTTTTCAGTGAAAATCTAGATGTTACTGTAGCATGTATGGGGGGTATATAGTGCACACACCAAACCTGGGAGCCCAATTCCCAAGTGAGGCCGCCAAATATTGCATTCTGGCCGCAATTTGCGGCCAGATTGGGGAGCCATGGGTTGGGGTTTGGGGTGTAGGTCTCTGCTTGTATGTAGGTTATTTTGGTATATATAGTTTTGAAATATCTTTCCTGTATCAAAATCTGGGGTAGAATACCTATTTTCCCGTATTTTCAAACTTTCGCGACACGCGTGATACGTGTGTGTGGGTTTTGGGTTTCTGCGTATCGCGACGCGTCGGAGTGATTTCAGACACGTAACCACACATTTTAGCGTATCGCACACACGCGCGCTTGGTTCGCGACACGAGTTACTGGTTCGGCTTAAATGTCACGTTTCTGTGATTTCAAGCTTACGTGTGATATATTGTGTAATTATAGGTTCGCAGGCGAGTACAGCGGACGCCGCGCAGGAGGGGAAACAGGTTGTTGGCTATACCTAGTGGGAGGCTACGGTGAGTAGATTTCACATCTACGGGGATATCGCCCGCATGGCGTTCTACGTCAGGGCTGATAGGACCTTATAGTGTTCCCTATATATATATTGCATTGTAGCTTATCTATATGTGACATGACTTGATATTCATACTTGAAACCTATATCACATTGGATCATTGCATTGTAGCTTATCTATATGTGACATGACTTGATATTCATACTTGAAACCTATATCACATTGGATCATTGCATTGTAGCTCATTTCTTTGTGACATGACTTGATATACATACTTGATGCACTTATCACATCACAATTACTTGTATTATTGGTTGGGATTTCATGTGATTTCTGGATTTGGGAACCGTGGCCTTTTCAAATACGTAATCATTTAAAAACCCGGTTCCCTTGATATGATATTTGGGGCGCCGCCCCCGTGTTTTCTCGGTGCTAGAGGATGTACTGAGAGAGGGCTGACCCGGAATGACGGATGCCCGATGGATTGATATAGGGCTGACCCGGAATGACGGATGCCCGATGGATTGATATAGGGCTGACCCGGAATGACGGATGCCCGACGTATTGAGAGAGGGATGACCCGGACTGACGGATTCCCGATATATACCTTGAGAGAGGGCTGACCCGGATTGATGGATGCCCGATACAGGATGTTTTGCATGTCGATGTTAGACACGAGTATTTATGATATTTGGGTGCCGATGTTGGGCACTCGGATTCTCAGGGATATACAGGATATAAGGGCCTATGGAGTACCGGCGTTTGGGATGTTGGAATTTGTGGAGCATACATACATATGTAGTCCACCTTGATACTTCATGTAGATACTATATTCCCATGCTCAGCATTTATTATCACATCTCATCCTGTAGTTATATCACCTGATAGAGGACTTGCATTATTATTATGCATACTGCTTACCTCGCATTGATATCATCTGCTGGCATTTGTTAGAGTAGCGTAGCACGTGCATGCTCGCGATTACCTTTATATGTTATCTCTATTCACGAGTTGGCAACTTACCCCCGTTGTGCCACAGTGTTTGCAGGTTGCCCTTCGGAGTAGTCGCGGCAGGCTGCTTGCATCTTTTGACACAGATACCCCCATAGCTGGTGTACTAGCTCTTTTGCTGATAGGTGGGTTTTGCGCGGTATCTGTTTATCTTTCTGTATGTACATTGTTGTATCTAGTATTCTCCATCTACCATGTATGTATTTGACTTAGAAACAGTGTGAGGACGATGTTGTATTATTTTGTATTCTGGTGTCGAGCTCGTTGTGAGTCGGCTGTACTTGCAGTTTATTCTATCTGTGATGTTCCCACTTGTGGATCTTGATCTTCGCTACGGCGTCGTATATTGTTTTCTTGGAGATTGTTTACTTAGTTTTCTTATCATGTTAGTAAATGCTTTCCTTTAAAACTTATAACACTCTATACTTTCACTGGTTTGATTTCTGGGTTTTCGGTTCACTTAGTCGCGTTACGCCTGTAGACGTTACGTGGTTAAGTGCCGGTCACGGGCCAAACTTTGGGTCGTGACATGAGAGGACTTCAAGAGAACCTTCCTACAACACCCAAGAGGCCGAGGAGTCTAGCGTAGGGAGCTACAAAGGTTGTACTCTCTAAACCCCATCTATTCTTTCATATGTTGATGTGAAAATTTTAGAAACCCTAATTTTCTAGGCACGATCCGTTGTTTATTAACTTAGCACCCTAAAGACTCTACTTTTGGTACATGTGATGCTTCCAAACCCTTCATGAGGTGCTAGGCTAACCCAACATTGGTATCATAGCCAACCTAGAACATTAGGCGACTATTTTACGAAGTTAAAACTCCGATCGAACCGAAATACGGCCTTTTAGAATGCTCTCTGGACATTTTTTAAAATCTGGTTATTTTCATAATTAAAAATACTTAAAAAATACAGCAAGAAAATATAAGAAATACTGTGAAATACGAACCCATGATCTGAACAAACCGCCGTGGAACCGCGGCAAATCTTGGCTTAGGCCGCGGCTCCGCGGCCATATAGTGGCTTCATGGCTTCGTTTTTGCACAGTAACTCCTTAAACTGCTTGTACATTATTTTGAGTATGTTTAATCTGAATATACTGTTGAAACTTCTGGAGATGGTTTTGGACTCAACGATTCGATCGGAATTTTCATTTCGTTTCTTTTCCGGATAAATTAGAATGTATTGAAGTATTTGAACGAGTATCATTTGCTCACTTTTCACGGGGTTTAAAATCTTTCGGAAATACGTGCAAGTTTGTTTGTGGTGGACCCTCTAGAAGACAACAAAGCTTAACTCGATTATGTGACCGTCTTGAACTGCCTTTTGAACCTTAGGGTTTGGGGCAGTACGGCGTGCCACATGTGAGGCGTTGGCTTGACCCTTCTACGGCTGGACCGCTACCACTGTGTCACACTCCGGGTTTTTGAACTCCGCTCAAGTGTTGAGCTTTAGGGAATTTTGGGTATTTGATCATTCGTTCGAAAACTTTAATACCGTCTAATTATCTGGAATGAGATGCAATGTGTGGAATTCATATTATAAGACATGAAATACGAGGTATGTGATACTTCGCATTTACGATGTCTAAAGAGAATGTGGATTCCAGACATTGCAGTTTTACACTTTCTTTTCTGTGACCGTAAGTGTAGTATGTATTTACCGACTGTCGTTGCTATACGTCGACGACAATCGGTGTATGCATACTTACTTACGTTGATGATATGAGATATTATGTGTTGCTGAGATATGATGTGCAGGATTGTCGCAATTGAATAGCCGGGGGTTTTGTGTGAGATGAGAGTTTTATATTTTCATTCATGTAAATTCAAATGTAATGTAATATTCTTTTATTTGGGGCACTTCCGGGTTGAGGTCGATGCCACCAGTGTTGTATATTATTTACTTTTCCGCATTAGGATGGACCCAAGTAGGGGAGCACAGGTGACCGGGTTCTGGGGTTCAGTGGGAGGCCATCTCGAGGAGTCCAGACCGGGTCTCGTAAACTCCAGAATTGGTAGGGTCTCTTGCCGCTCTCGTAGGGGTCCAGGGTGTGGGCTTGGCTATTCATCGCGACTGTGGAATCCGTATTTTCTTTTGCTGGCTAAATACTAAATACGGACGTCTTAGTATATCTCATATTATATCTATGTTTCTGCTGCGATATCTGTGATGTGATCATTTGATATGTTCTGATGGATACAGTATATAGTATATATGATATATTATATAGGCGTTACTTATGTTTTACACCCGCACTAGCCCTGCCCTGCTCTGTCGTTAGTTACCTAACCTAACGGTGCACGAGGGGACATCGAGGCGAATGCGGATGGTATAAGTGTACGTCGTATTTATCACTGATGTTTAGGTGACTTAAATGATGGGACTTCATTAATGTGATTAATGAAAGAAAAGAAACCTAAAAAGATGTTGTAGAATCAAATTTTAATATAAAAGGGTAGCTACAGTTTTGCTTTGCATAGCGGTATATATGATATACCCTGCACCTTATTCGATGAGGAAAGAGCCGAGATCCCTTCACCGGGAGTGACCTCTTTAGCGAAACTGGCAGATGCTACAACACTCGGTTTGACTTTTGACTGCTTTTGGAGTTTTGCTTTGCACAGTGATATATATGATATATCCCGCACCTTATTCGATGAGGAAAGAGCCGAGATCCCTTCACCGGGAGTGACTAGCAAAACTAGTAAAAGCCTCAAAATCACTCCATTTCAAAACTTCACATGATTCTGCAACGATATCAAGTTCATTACGCTCATGGTTTTCAGAAAAACCTGCGTAGCCCTCCGTCAATTCTGATCTGTAATATTTAGTATTCGTGCTACGGTTGTTTGGCATGCGTCAAGGCGTAGTTTACGGTAGCTGATTATTACTTATCTGTAGCATGAGATGCGATTGGATTAAGGTATTCGTACGGCGTTGTTTGGCATGCGTCAAGGGTCGTACGGGTAGGTTTAATTCAATCACGAATTGTACGGGTTGAACTTGACTAGCGGACTATGGGTTGTTTGGCATGCGTCAAGGTCATAGCACGCTAGGGGAAAAATATTATCGGGAATTTCAAGTGTTGAGATTTGCAATGAGATTGCATACCTTCTATGAGATAGTTGGATCCCGATGCCCACTGCGAGTAATTGTTACTCCCGGGAGAGTTTTACACAAGACAATTAGCCGATCAAGTAGGTGTCTAGAAAGGTGTCAACGGGGTTATGCCTTTGGGAAAACGAGGTTTACTTTAATTAGGTCTGTGCAAAAGCACGGGGAACCTCCCTCAAAGTATCGACACTGGCCTGGCTGAAAGATCGGCGAAGTTGTAGGGTGTAATTAATCCTGGCTAATCTTTCCTTTTAGGGTTTGAAGGAAGATTTGATAGAAACCAGTGGGAGCCATCCTGATTAGAAAAGATAATAACCATTCTGATCTTGCAAGAGCATACGCTAAAGTGTTTTCTTCTCTCTCTCTCCAGGTAGCGACCATGTCATGCCTTAATCAAGATAATAATATGGATGTATTGACCGAACCCGCATATTATACTGTGCAGGGGAACGTTGGACCCGTTCTTTCTTATAAGAGTTATAAGACTGAACAGGGAATAGGAGAATATCTAGATTCTCAAGCCGCCCAAAAGAACATGCATGTTGATGCATCTTCTTCAGGTGTGTTAGTTATTGAGAACTGTTTCTCAGTTCACCCTACGTCCTGGGTATTAGATACCGGATCTGAATCCCATATATGTAAAATGTTACATGGGCTACGGAAAGGTAGAGAACTGGGAAAAGGTGATCATTCCGTTTAAGTAGGGAATGGGGCAAATGTTGCAGCCAAAGCAGTTGGCGAGTATCACCTAGTATTACCAAGTGGTAATACACCGATCTTAAATGAATGCTATTATATACCAAACATGATGTGCAACATTATATCAGTTTCTTTATTAAGTAAAGAAAGATATAATTTTGTAGTAAAGGATAATGTTATGAACATATTCCTAGATCAAAAGTTGATTGCATCAGGCTCGCTACATAATGGCATATTCATTCTAAATCAAAATACAGTCCTCAATATACAAAACACACACAAGAGGAAAAGTTCAGAAATGAACGAATCCTTCTTGTGACATTGTAGACTTGGTCACATCAATGCGACACGACTAGCTAAGTTGCATAAGAATGGATATTTAAATCCGTTTGAATTTTCATCTTATGACACTTGCCAGTCATGTCTCAAAGGCAAGATGACCAAAACTCCGTTTACGGGACACGGAGAAAGAGTTACAGAACTCTTAGGGATGGTACATAGTGATGTATGCGGTCCCATGTCTACACATGCCAGAGACGGTTCTTCCTACTTCATTACATTCACTGACGATCTCTCTAGATACGGACATGTGTTCCTGATAAAACACAAGTCTGAAGCTTTTGAGAAATTCAGAGAATATAAGCACGAAGTAGAGAACCAAACGGGCAAAAGTATTAAGATCCTTCGATCTGATCGAGGAGGAGAATACATGAGCAATGATTTTCTGGATTATCTAAAAGAGAATGGGATTCTCTCTCAGCTCACTCCTCCTTATACACCACAGCACAACGGTGTATCGGAACGGAGAAACCGCACCCTATTAGATTAGGTGCGCTCAATGATGAGTACAGCTGAGTTACCTATTTCTTTCTGGGGATATGCGCTTGAGACAGCCATGGACCTATTGAATAGAGTTCCTACCAAATCAGTGCCTACCACTCCATATGAGATATGGAAAGGGAAGAGACCACATCTTAATTACATTAAGATATGGGGTTGTCCAGCCTATGTCAAAAGACAAAATCCGGACAAACTCGAGGCAAGATCAGTCCTATGTAAGTTTATAGGATATCCTAAAAATTCATAAGGGTATATCTTCTACCACCCCGAGGAACAAAAGGTGTTTGTTTCTCGACATGCCACTTTCTTAGAAAAAGGTTTTCTTATGAAACAGACAAGTGGCATTGAGGTAGAACTGGAAGAGGTTCCAGCGACACAAACTATAACAGAAGACTTGGTAGAACCAGAGGATTCAGTAGTACCTGACGAACCCCAGCCGCTCCGCCGATCTAGCAGGGTTTCTTATCCGCCTGAGAGATACTACGGTTTTCTCATTGATGGTGGAAGCGAGGATTGCATCATGGAAGATGATGACCCAACTAGCTTCGAGCAGGCCATCACGAGAAAGGACTCAGTGTAATGGCTGGATGCAATGCGGTCTGAAATGGAATCCATGTACACCAACAAAGTATGGACTTTGGAAGTTGCTCCTGAAGGGGTAAAACCCATTGGGAGCAAGTGGATCTTCAAGAAAAAACTTAGTGTAGATGGGAAAGTGGAGACTTTCAAAGCTAGACTTGTTGCAAAGTGTTTTCGTCAAAGACCAGGTGTGGACTATGATGAAACCTTTTCTCCAGTGGCTATGCTTAAATCCATCCGGATCATGCTTGCCATCGCTGCATATCATGACTACGAAATCTGGCAAATGGATGTTAAGACCGCCTTTCTAAACGGTGATTTAGAAGAGTGCGTGTAAATGACTCAGCTAGAGGGCTTCGTAGACAGTGGGAGCAGCGGGAAGGTGTGCAAGCTGCTTAAATCAATTTATGGATTAAAGCAAGTATCGCGGAGTTGGAACATCTGCTTTGACGTCGTTATCAAAGAGTTTGATTTCGTCAAAAATGTAGATGAACCTTGTATCTACAAGAAGGTGGCAGAGAGTAAGGTTGTCTTCCTCGTATTGTACGTGGACGACATACACTTGATAGGAAATGATATTCCTATGCTGCAATCGGTCAAGCTCTTCTTGTCACAAAGATTCTCAATGAAAGATCTTGGTGATGCCTCCTGCATATTGGGAATTAGGATCTATAGAGATAGATCCAAACGGATATTAGGATTGTCCCAATACAGGTACATTGACACCATACTAAAGAGGTTTAGTATAGAAGAATCCAAGCGTGGGAACTTACCCACGATCTCTGGAGTCACTCTCTCCAAAGAGATGTCTCCCAAGACTGATTTGGAGAGAGCTCGCATGCAAGGGATACCCTATGCTTCGGCTGTAGGCTCTATCATGTATGCGATGCTATGTACCAGACTCGATGTAGCATACTCACTAAGTGTAGTGAGCAGGTATCAAACTGATCCTAGAGAGAGTCACTGGACAGCTGTGAAGAGCATTCTCAAGTACTTACGAAGGACTAAAGAGATGCCCTTGGTGTATGGTAACGGAGAACTCCAAGTGGAGTCCTTTACCGATTCGAGCTTCCAGATGATAAGGACGACTCTAAGTCGCAGTCGGGATTTGTCTTTACCCTTTACGGAGGGGCGGTTAGCTGGAAGAGTTCTAAGCAGGAAACCATGGCAGACTCGACGATGGAGGCTGAATACATCGCTGCCAACGATGCTGCCAAAGAGGCTGTCTGGATCAAGAAGTTCATTACTGAACTTGGAGTGGTTTCATCTATTGAGCATCCAATACCTTTGTATTGTGATAACAATGGAGTGGTGGCTTTGTCCAAGGAACCCAGGTCCCATCAGCGATCCAGGCATATTCTGAGGCGGTATCACCTGATCCGGGAGATAGTTGATCGCCGGGAGATCGAGGTCAGGAGGGCTGACACAAAGAATAACACAGTGGATCCACTCACGAAGACCATTCCCCCGACACAGTTTGAGAGACTCTTCGGGATGCTCGGTATGCGATACTACAGTAGCTGGCCCTAGTGCAAGTGGGAGATTGTTAGTTGTATGTATGCCCTAGAGGTCAGTATTGTACAGATGATGTATATTGTATTGGATGCTTGGACATATATAGAGATGACTTTCTTGCTCGATATGATAGTATGCTATCTGGTTGCACTTTATCTTAACTTGTATACTTGTCTCTTTATACTGTCTTAGAGTTACATGTTGGTAAAGCCCTTAGGATGTGTACTTGACTACCAGGACTATGATGCGGATCATACTAGTGGGGACATGGTAGTCCTTAAGTACATCCTTCAAGGTCCCTAGTCGTGGGTGTATCGAGACGGGGCATCGATATACCAGTGTAGACTAGCGTATATGCTTCTCGACCCATGAGATGGGCGATGGATGATCTCATATCCATTGGTGTTTGACATCAGAGATGGTATACGGGTGCTCAGTGGAGACTGGGTACACTGGACGGACTCGCCGAGAACTCCCAGATGGTATTGTACCTCACGTCAGGTGGCAGTTCTCAGGTGACACTTGTGCAGGTTAGTCTGTAGACCCGAGATCGTCATAGAGTCTTGTGTGATTCCCACTGTGCTTTGATCTCCACCTTACCACGTCCACGAGGGCATGCAAAACGGTGGTTTTTGGGTACAGTCCCGAGTCACATAGAGGCAATGAGCGATAGGAGGGGTTTCGTCTCTCCCGGTATTGGGGGTTGATGTTGCGCTGTGTTCGATTGGCCGTAACAGGGAAGTCCCTGGCCAGGGCTGATCAGAGATTTGCTGGTAAGTGTTACCAGTAGTTTCTCGACCTGTTATGAGCCTCACATCGGCACGACTTATCGGTTATTGGGGTCTGACGTTTACCACCCCTAGACTTGATATGCGACATATCAGACGAGGAGACCGAACTGTACGGGAAGTGTTGCCGGTTGGCTCGACGGGAGTTGTAGCAGGTTCGCTTGTTCTCTTCTGATCGCTCAATACCCGGGTGGCCGTTACGTTTAGCTGACCGCTTGCGGCTTGGGGGTGCTTGATATGATCATCACCCACTGCCGGCGTATTGACGAGTCTCAGAGTCCCACAATGGAGTTTCCTAGTCCAGGCGAGACGTTGTGGTGCGCGTATGCGATATGCGCATGGACCCGATTAAAATACGCGTATGGGATACCGTATATTGATTGGGCGGCTTGCTTTTGGTTAGGGTCGTATGTGATATGGCCGGATTGATGAATCAAGTGTTGATTTATTATTTAACCATTAGTTTCTCACTAGAAATCCTTTCTTGTGTTGGCTGGATGTATGCATGCATGTATGTTTTTCTTTCTTTCTAGTTTCATGCACATATGGATGTGTATACATACATACATACATCATTTATCATGGTTGCTTATACAAAGAAAATGGTGGCAATATAAGACTCACACCATGGTTTTATTTATATATATTATTATTGAATTTGATTTAAAACAAAAGAAAAGGAAAGGATAATTCATGGAAGCTTTCTACACTCTTCTTGACCTAACCATTCTCACCCACCATTTGACCATGGATTACTTTTCCTTTTGTGTTTTTAACTCAAGTTCAATAATATCCTAACCATGGTTTGATATGAGAAGAGGAAAATTGTCACGACCCGAAAGTACGGAACATGACCGGCACATAAACTACGAACGTCTCGAGGCGTACGTAATCTAAGTGAGCCGAAAACCCAGAAATCCAAACCAAGAAAAGTAGTAGAGTGAAGGAAAACCAATTTAAAACAAGTAGTTTTAATAACATAAGCCGAATTATGCGGTTTAAAAAAAACATCAAATATTTCCCGAAAATTTCGGCAGAGTTTCCTTTGTAAATACTGGCCTCTAAACGGGATACAACATGAATAGTATACGAAATCCATAAAAAGGCATCCCCAAGCGGGAGCTAGCTCTTCGTCAATCGACGGCCACAACCACACAAGCAATATAATATACAACGCCAACGGCGAGGATCAAAATTCAAAAGGAAACTCAAAACCAAAAGAAAACCACAGAAATATAACGCGCGACTCTAAGGTCGAAGGAATAACATCACTGGTCTCTATCTCAAAATAAATACATGTTTGGTTGATGGAACTTCTAGATACAACTGAATAATAATATACAATGTATACTGATGGGTATGATACAATAAACCCACCTACTAGCAAATCACCCGAAAGGAGCAGTGCCAGCAAAACCGTAAAGAAACCTGTACGGCAAACCTGCAAGAACTGGGGCACAACGGGGGTGAGTTGCCAACTCGTGAATAGAAAAACATCTACGCACAGAAATCGCATAAATAACGCAACCTAGGTCAATGATCATAATATATCCTCAAATATACGAATAACATGCAGCCTATAACAATGGCTAGGGTAATATCTAACCCGAGTGTGATCTCATGTGCCCGTGTCAGTGCCTCAGGTAGCAATATATCATATGAATGAGGTATGAATGCATGGAACAGAATGCATGTACTGACGAAGACTGCTTTCATAAATCAGTGAGATTTCTGTATTTTAAAAGTGAGGTACCATAAATGAAATCAGCATAAAACAGTGTCCAGTATCGACACAAAACAAGTGTCCAAATATCTCGATATCTCTGTATCACAATCTCTGTACCTCAATATCTCAAAATCTCAATATCTAGGGCGCCGTCAATCCAGACCGGCCCCTACCATCCATCTCAAGACCACGACGTTATCCTCCGGATATCGGACGCGTCGGGTAATATCACCGGTCGGTATTGCTTCCCTGCCGGGCTCAACGTCAACAACACATTCTTCTTGCCCCGGGGTACCGCACCGGGCCCACCATGTACCCGAAACGGTTCCTCCACTCCTCGAATCGGGTCTCGAAATCCATCAGCAAACTCATGGTGGACGACTCATATATCATGGGAAAACCGCACTTTTTATTTTAAAAGAGAGAAAAGGTTTATTTATGTTTTTGCGGTTTTCCTCCAAATCCAGAAAATCTCATGGAAATCCGAATCCAAAACCTCAATAACACGTAAAATAGTGAATATATGCATGAGAATCCATGAATGCGGCATAACAATGAATAACAGTATGCATGAAGTAGCAGGTAATAACTACAATGTCTAAACTATTAGCTAACAGGCTATGTCAAGCAATAATATTTTCTAAGGTGTACGTGACATGGCAATTACCGATGAAGATGTGTGTGAGCCGGCAAGTAAGTGTACGTGGTACATACGCATCATCGGTTATGGTGCTGGTGTCCTAACAGCATGATATCAATAATGGAGTATGAAACATAATATAAGCATGCGATGCGAAGCGAACCACAATAATGAGCGGGAGCTGAATACTAGACGCAACTATAACTAATCTGCATTAATCTAATATAAGTCCTACAAATGGTGCCTTTTGAAATAACACGAATCATGGGGTTTTGAAAATAGGGGCTACGGTGTTTTTATGAAAAGATACGTCTTTTGAAATATCTGTAGGATCCCTTGGGATGCCTTTTAAAATACCCACGATTCGTTAGTTTTTGAAATAGGTAAGAATCGAATCTAACAACTAAACTAAACTAAAGGACAAAGTTAACAAGCTGGACCGTAGGTAAGGAAACTGCCTAACATCTGAGTCGATACATATACATACCTGTATATATATATAGTCGGTGATCCCGCCTCAATAATATCATATCCGATACCATATGTATAACTATACATCCCAAGTCAAGAGTGCGGATCAATCATCAAAATATAGCTCATACGTAATTCCGTCGTACGGCAACCCCAAATCTGGGTACGGGTCAATATCACATTCATCATACTATTCACCCAGTATCCTCTTTATCAAATATCATGATCGGGGTACTGATCTACGTCTAGTACAATACTGATACCGCCTAAGTATGCATGCACGTGTGTGAAACACTACGTCAAGGACCCGCTACAACGTCATGTCGTATCTCAAATACGAACCCTGCTATATCACCGATCTCACGGCCTCAAATCAAATCTCATCGACTCATCATAAATCCCAAGTTCTATCCTCAAATCTGTATGTGAACACATAGTCCCATACCCATGTGAACACATAACTATATATTCCCGAATAAGCACAAATGAAAGAAGAAGTATGCAAGTATGGGTGGTTGTGTGTATGTGTGGTGCGACCACTACTCTAGGGTTTCGCGACATTAAATCATCCAAGAACACCAAATATCCATATCATCATCAATATACTCAAACAAAATATAATCAATATATATATGTGTGTATACGTATTCGTATACATCACCACGAACTGCGGGGGTGCTATACGCCATCCACCCGACTTCTCCCCGTAGATATAAATCTACTCACCTGGTCCTCGCTCGCTGGTGCCGACGTCGCCACGCGCTTGCTTGTCGTCTAGAAGTACACATGGGGTACCTACATATCATAACGCACCGTATCGCATTAAAACTAAATTCGAAATCGAAACGGCATACGAAAATCAAATCGGCACGCGTATCACGCATAGGTCAAAACCTATCGCCTACGCATGCAAGAACGGCCAAACCAACTCTCGATGTCGATGTACAAACGTCAGACCATCGAGAAAAACCCAAATACACTCATTTGCACATTCACGAACACTAATTTTAATATAAAATAGGTTAAAACTCACAAAAACCCCAATTTCACTTAAAAAGTCATTTTTCCGAAAATCTAGCAAGCACAATTCGCCGTTTTTGTACAAAACTCGATGTATAAATGAATCTAGCGGCCACAATATTCACTAAATATCTTAAATAAGTCATAAAAACAATTCCCATAATTTAATCTCATTAAATTCCAAAAACCCTAAAATTCTAGTTTACAAAATACCTTAGTTTTAACAATTTTATAGCAAAAATGCACAAACTACAATCTAGCTTGGATTTTCATGAACTAAAGTATTAAAATACACCTAATAATGTTAATAATGTGATAAAAACCCTAACCATATTTTTAATCTCACATATAAATGTATTTCATAAAACCCTAGTTTGCACAAACAGCTTAATTTGGACATTTTATAAGTAACGAATTGTAATTAGCAACTAGATTAGTTTTCAACAAATCTTAAGATGCTAATCCACATCACATAACCATGCACAATTTATAACAAACCAATTCCAAAACAAAACCCTAACTTGAATTCCTTAATCATGCAATTGAACCCATTTAAAACCCAATTAACACTTAATTAAGCTAAACACAAGCAATTAACAACAAATTAAGTAAAATGGTTAGAATTTACCCAAACAATTTGAAGATCCCACAAGCACACTTAGCCTCCCAAATTGAAATCTTGTTCCCTAGATCCATACAAGAATAGCCAATAAGAAATGGGTAGGGTTTAGATTTTGATTTTTATGGGTTTTTTGATGAATTTGTGAGGTTTTTAGCACAAGAATTGAAGAAGCAAAAATGGGGGCTGTTGCTAGAGGGAGGCTCGGCCATATTAGGGAGGGGGAGGAGAGAGAGGGAGATGGGGAAAGTGATTGGTTAAGTCAAAGACCCATATCCCAAGTCAACCCATTCTCATTTCTTTATTGTTTTCATTTTCTTTTCTTTTCTTTTCTTTAGCCTTTGAAGTGGGGACAAATTTTGGGGAGGGCTGCTGATTTCAGCAGAAAAGAGAGGTAGAAATGAGGGTGTGTCTGTGTGGGTGTGTGGGAAAATGATAAATACTATACCCCAAACAACCATTAACACTAAATTCACCGAAAAAAGCCTTTTTCTTCGATATTTTCTAAACCGTTTTGGCAAACGATTTCATTTCAAAAACCATATGATAAAATTTTATTTAATGTTTTATGATGCACAAAATTTGTTTCAACTCATTCCAATTTGTAATTTTCCCTAATTAAATGTATTAGTGACGGCTTAAAATAATATTAAAATAATTAATTTCGGAAGAATTTTCAGAAAATTTGAAATTTCACCAGTGACTCAATAAACACCAAATACTAGCAATTACATAATTAGAATATGTATATTTAATTTTATAATAAAAATATTTATATTTTGACTTTTTACAGAAAACCCCCTTATTTTACCGATTTTTCGAAATTTCACCGAAACAATTTTAAAAACGTTACAATCTTCCCCCCTTAAAGAAATTCGGTCCCCGAATTTAAATTAAAACTCCCCCCAAATACTAAAATATTTCAGCCAAAACCATCAAATCGTCGGGGCTCCGAAATCATAAATACATAAAACGCATCATAGCGCAATGCATGCGCATGAGTAATGAGCAGATAACTCGAAATCAAAACTCCGTCAGGCATCCCGCAATCATCGGAATCAAGGTGAAGACACGAATGCCAAATCTCAAGCAAGACCGATATGCCATAAATCGGAACTATACATGTAAATATCAGGAGGAAATGCATGCCAAATCCTTTAAGTTGTTGTGCAATGCACATAACACTGCACAGTGGCGGACGTCTATCATAAGAAAATAACTATATACATATATACCTTTGTTTGAAATGTATGTTCCGCCGTTTTGGGAAACAATTTAGAAGGGTTTTCCTTGTTTTAAACGTTTCGCGTCATATCAGACACGTAGATAAATACGGAGACTATAGCTCGCTTTTTGGAATTCCCTTCAATAGCTATCAATGCATGCAAAATACATTCAGGTACTGTCCTCTGACTAATCCTGCTTAGTACGAAAACACATCGCAATTATCACAAAAAAAACGTACTGCTCTATAAGAAATCAATCCCAAAATACGCGTATGAATACTACGTGCGTCTGGTGCGCACGACAATCAAAATCCATATACGTGCCATATAAGTGCACAGAAACAAGATCTAAGTGCATCAGGTGTGCACAAAGCATCTGTCATAGGCAACGTGTGTGCCTGACAGCAAAATCAGGTGCATCTGACATGCACGAAAAAAATCTCGATTTAGTGCATCTGGTGTGCACCAAAATCGCATCTCAAGACATGCGCTCAACATGCGCGAAAACCCAAAACCAGGGGCATCCATTATGCACGAAATCATGAAATCCAATATCAAGCGCCGAACATGCGCAAAATCAAATCAGGTGGACAAGGTGCACAAAACAAATATCGAGTATCACAATCGAAATCAAAGTCCAGTGCATCTAAGTGCACAAAAGGCGTATCACTGCACTGCAAGCATATATAAACTATACAAAGTGCAGGAACCAAATCGTGTGCGTGCATACGCACAAAATCAACTCAAATGCCTAAAACCGTAAAATCACAAACATGTGAAACCCAAGCACGAAAACGATATCAAGTACAACACTGTGTAAAGATCGTAAATCTCCAATCATCAAAATCAAATCAGGCGAATAAATCACCCAAAACATCGAAATCAATAATGGCGGAATAGTACCGCTCAAGCGCATCCTCTAAAAATCTTGGGCCAATTGTCGCGGTCACTAGTGGACGTCTCGTCGATGATCATGAACTCTGGCCTGCTGGTGTGCGTAACAATGACCACTCCTGGGTCAAGGACTTCACTATGAATTACCAATCTCTCGGTCCATCGGCTCATCGGCCCTGTCAGGTGTGCCAACGGGAATGATCCCGTTCTGGCACTTCTCTGGTCATCTCTCGGTCAATCATCGCGACCACTCGTAAGACAGCATATCACTTGCGTCGGCCTCTGGCTCTCTGAATGTACGTGACACATCTGATCCTGGGTGCAAGTACATTGCAGCAGTGTCCTGGAAGGAATCCTGCTCACGGTCTCTTCCATGTCTCGTCTATGCCAACTGTTCGGAAGTCATCGTCCTTTCCTATATCTGCATCTTGCTCTGGAACGACTGCATACTCATCGCGACTCCTTCTGGAAGGTAAATCCAAGTACCATGCCTCGGCATGCGCATCGCATCTCTGATGTCGGCGGAGGGGAACGTCATCATATCCAGATCTTGTACGAACCTCTTACTCCATTTTTCTCTAATGTCGACCGCTTCGGACTCGTCTCGTCGTGGCTGCATGGACTGAGCTCCAACGGCTATCCTCGTATCGAGAGTCTCCCAAGAAATGCATCCCACCACCTAGCATCCGAATTAAGTCGAACCATCCAATCGATTGTCAAAACCTCATAATCCCCCAAGAGCTCAACATCTTGGGTACAGTTTAATAGTATCGAGTACGAACCACAGCATCGATGGTCCAGCCGTAGAAGGGCAAACCCAAGCCTCACTAATGGCGCCGCAGAACTGCCGCAAACCCGAAGCTTCAAAGGCTTTCACACAGTCATTAAGTCGAGTTAGGGTTTCATTCTTCTAGAGGGTCCATACAATTGCCTGCATGCCCTTCCGAATACTATAAACTTGGAATAATAGGTTTCTGACATTCGATCGTCTCTGTCGACTCTCAACGTCTCCGCGTGAAGTCGTCTCTTGCTGGAATCAATCTATCTGATGACCTCTCATGGGGTAGGCGAACGAACCCCATGTCCTAGTCATTCATCCCCGGGTGACTAGCGACCGTCTATCATCTCTTAGTACAACCTGTACTGCAATAGCTCCAACATCTGGGGCGATACCTCGTCGTTCGCAGCAATAGCTGGCTCGCTCGTCTGCACGCTGAACAGTGCCTCGACCATCATGAATAAGCAATACACCAACGGTAATCAAAATCTGCTGGCCTCTATCATTGGCTCAATCCTCTAGTGTCGATCAGCACATCCGAGTAACCTCATAAAGGCGATCCGCCAAACGCTCGTGGCGCGGAAACAAAGTAAAAAGACACATCTCCGCAATCGTGTGTCGCCGGAATTTCGCCCTGGTCAGTCCTCGTTCGTGACGAGCTCATGCTGACCACAACTCTAGCCGTAGCTCTCCCTGCCCGTAATCGTGGCAGCAAAACCGTAACTGGTACTGATGAGGCTAGATCGGAATGAATATAATACTGAGCAAAGAAATGAACATCCTAAGGCTTTTTAAGTGGAGTAGCGTATCGAAAATATGCCGCGGAACATACCCACGGTACGTCACTCTACTTTAGTCACCTATTCCATCAACCAAGGGTCATCCTACGCTCCGAAGGTAAAACCTAACGCTCTGATACCAACTTTGTCACGACCCGAAAGTACGGAACATGACCGGCACATAAACTACGAACGTCTCGAGGCGTACGTAATCTAAGTGAGCCGAAAACCCAGAAATCCAAACCAAGAAAAGTAGTAGAGTGAAGGAAAACCAATTTAAAACAAGTAGTTTTAATAGCATAAGCCGAATTATGCGGTTTAAAAAAAACATCAAATATTTCCCGAAAATTTCGGCAGAGTCTCCTTTGTAAATACAGGCCCCCAAACGGGATACAACATGAATAGTATATGAAATCCATAAAAAGTCATCCCCAAGCGGGAGCTAACTCTTCGTCAATCGACGGCCACAACCACACAAGCAATATAATATACAACGCCAACGGCGAGGATCAAAATTCAAAAGGAAACTCAAAACCAAAAGAAAACCACAGAAATATAACGCGCGACTCTAAGGTCGAAGGAATAACATCACTGGTCTCTATCTCAAAATAAATACATGTTTGGTTGATGGAACTTCTAGATACAACTGAATAATAATTTACAATGTATACTGATGGGTATGATACAATAAACCCACCTACTAGCAAATCACCCGAAAGGAGCAGTGCCAGCAAAACCGTAAAGAAACCTGTACGGCAAACCTGCAAGAACTGGGGCACAACGGGGGTGAGTTGCCAACTCGTGAATAGAAAAACATCTACGCACAGAAATCGCATAAATAACGCAACCTAGGTCAATGATCATAATATATCCTCAAATATATGAATAACATGCAGCCTATAACAATGGCTAGGGTAATATCTAACCCGAGTGTGATCTCATGTGCCCGTGTCAGTGCCTCAGGTAGCAATATATCATATGAATGAGGTATGAATGCATGGAATAGAATGCATGTACTGATGAAGACTGCTTTCATAAATCAGTGAGATTTCTGTATTTTAAAAGTGAGGTACCATAAATGAAATCAGCATAAAACAGTGTCCAGTATCGACACAAAACAAGTGTCCAAATATCTCGATATCTCTGTATCACAATCTCTGTACCACAATATCTCAAAATCTCAATATCTAGGGCGCCGTCAATCCAGACCGGCCCCTACCATCCATCTCAAGACCACGACGGTATCCTCCGGATATCCGACGCGTCGGGTAATATCACCGATCGGTAGTGCTCCCCTGCCGGGCTCAACGTCAACAACACATTCCTCTTGCCCCGGGGTACCCGCATCGGGCCCACCATGTACCCGAAACGGTTCCTCCACTCCTCGAATCGGGTCTCGAAATCCATCAGCAAACTCATGGTGGACGACTCATACATCATGGGAAAACCGCACTTTTTATTTTAAAAAAGAGAAAAGGTTTATTTATGTTTTTGCGGTTTTCCTCCAAATCCAGAAAATCTCATGGAAATCCGAATCCAAAACCTCAATAACACGTAAAATAGTGAATATATGCATGAGAATCCATGAATGCGGCATAACAATGAATAACAGTATGCATGAAGTAGCAGGTAATAACTACAATGTCTAAACTATTAGCTAACAGGCTATGTCAAGCAATAATATTTTCTAAGGTGTACGTGACATGGCAATTACCGATGAAGATGTGTGTGAGCCGGCAAGTAAGTGTACGTGGTACATACGCATCATCGGTAATGGTGCTGGTGTCCTAACAGCATGATATCAATAATGGAGTATGAAACATAATATAAGCATGCGATGCGAAGCGAACCACAATAATGAGCGGGAGCTGAATACTAGACGCAACTATAACTAATCTGCATTAATCTAATATAAGTCCTACAAATGGTGCCTTTTGAAATAACACGAATCATGGGGTTTTGAAAATAGGGGCTACGGTGTTTTTATGAAAAGATACGTCTTTTGAAATATCCGTAGGATCCCTTGGGCTGTCTTTTAAAATACCCACGATTCGTTAGTTTTTGAAATAGGTAAGAATCGAATCTAATCTAACAACTAAACTAAACTAAAGGACAAAGTTAACAAGCTGGACCGCAGGTAAGGAAACCGCCTAACATCTGAGTCGATACATATACATACCTGTATATATATATAGTCGGTGATCCCGCCTCAATAATATCATATCCGATACATATCTATAACTAGACATCCCAAGTCAAGAGTGCGGATCAATCATCAAAATATAGCTCGTACGTAATTCCGTCGTACGGCAACCCCAAATCTGGGTACGGGTCAATATCACATTCATCATACTATTCACCCAGTATCCTCTTTATCAAATATCATGATCGGGGTACTGATCTACGTCTAGTACAATACTGATACCGCCTAAGTATGCATGCACGTGTGTGAAACAGTACGTCAAGGACCCGCTACAACGTCATGTCGTATCTCAAATACGAACCCTGCTATATCACCGATCTCACGGCCTTAAATCAAATCTCATCGACTCATCATAAATCCCAAGTACTATCCTCAAATCTGTATGTGAACACATAGTCCCATACCCATGTGAACACATAACTATATATTCCCGAATAAGCACAAATGAAAGAAGAAGTATGCAAGTATGGGTGGTTGTGTGCATGTGTGGTGCGACCACTACTCTAGGGTTTCGCGACACTAAATCATCCAAGAACACCAAATATCCATATCATCATCAATATACTCAAACAAAATATAATCAATATATATATGTGTGTATACATATTCGTATACATCACCACGAACTGCGGGGGTGTTATACGCCATCCACCCGACTTCTCCCCGTAGATATAAATCTACTCACCTGGTCCTCGCTCGCCGGTGCCGACGTCGCCACACGCTTGCTTGTCGTCTCGAAGTACACATGGGGTACCTACATATCATAACGCACCGTATCTCATTAAAACCAAATTCGAAATCGAAACGGCATACGAAAATCAAATCGGCACGCGTATCACGCATAGGTCAAAACCTATCGCCTACGCATGCAAGAACGGCCAAACCAACTCTCGATGTCGATGTACAAATGTCAGACCATCGAGAAAAACCCAAATACACTCATTTGCACATTCACGAACACTAATTTTAATATAAAATAGGTTAAAACTCACAAAAACCCCAATTTCACTTAAAAAGTCATTTTTCCGAAAATCTAGCAAGCACAATTCGCCGTTTTTGTACAAAACTCGATGTATAAACGAATCTAGCGGCCACAATATTCACTAAATATCTTAAATAATTCATAAAAACAATTCCCATAATTTAATCTCATTAAATTCCAAAAACCCTAAAATTCTAGTTTACAAAATACCTAAATTTTAACAATTTTATAGCAGAAATGCGCAAAATACAATCTAGCTTGGATTTTCATGAACTAAAGTATTAAAATACACTTAATAATGTTAATAATGTGATAAAAACCCTAACCATATTTTTAATCTCACATATAAATGTATTTCATAAAACCCTAGTTTGCACAAAAAACTTAATTTGGACATTTTACAAGTAACGAATTGTAATTAGCAACTAGATTAGTTTTCAACAAATCTTAAGATGCTAATCCACATCACATAACCATGCACAATTTATCACAACCCAATTCCAAAACAAAACCCTAACTTGAATTCCTTAATCATGCAATTGAACCCATTTAAAACTCAATTAACACTTAATTAAGCTAAACACAAGCAATTAACAACAAATTAAGTAAAATGGTTAGAATTTACCCAAACAATTTGAAGATCCCATAAGCACACTTAGCCTCCCAAATTAAAATCTTGTTCCCTGGATCCATACAAGAATAGCCAATAAGAAATGGGTAGGGATTAGATTTTGATTTTTTTTGGGTTTTTTGTTGAATTTGTGAGATTTTTAGCACAAGAATTGAAGAAGCAAGAATGGGGGCTGTTGCTAGAGGGAGGCTCGGCCATATTAGGGAGGGGGAGGAGAGAGTGGGAGGTGGGAAAAGTGATTGGTTAAGTCAAAGACCCATATCCCAAGTCAACCCATTCTCATTTCTTTATTGTTTTTATTTTCTTTTCTTTTCTTTTCTTTAGCCTTTGAAGTGGGGACAAATTTTGGGGAGGGCTGCTGATTTCAGCAGAAAAGAGAGGTAGAAATGAGGGTGTGTGAGTGTGGGTGTGTGGGAAAATGATAAATACTATACCCCAAACTACCGTTAACACTAAATTCACCGAAAAAAGCCTTTTTCTTCGATATTTTCTAAACCGTTTTGGCAAACGATTTCATTTCAAAAACCATATGATAAAATTTTATTTAATGTTTTATGATGCACAAAATTTGTTTCAACTCATTCCAATTTGTAATTTTCCCTAATTAAATGTATTAGTGACGGCTTAAAATAATATTAAAATAATTAATTTCGGAAGAATTTTCAGAAAATTTGAAATTTCACCAGTGACTCAATAAACACCAAATACTAGCAATTACATAATTAGAATATGTATATTTAATTTTATAATAAAGATATTTGTATTTTGACTTTTTACAGGAAACCCCCTTATTTTACCGATTTTTCGAAATTTCACCGAAAAGATTTTAAAAACGTTACAAAAATATATATTGATATATTTTCTATCTTCTTTCATGAGTTATTCTTATCTTCTTCTCAAAAATAGCCATCATCTTCTTCCTCCTTCTTCACTTGCTCTCTAGACTTTTGTAGTGAGCAAATTACATAACAAGATTGGATTTTGAAGTGAGAATAAGAACCACAACATTATTCTACACAAGTTTAGCCCACTTGTTTAGAGTGTTATCTTCATTCGTTCTCTTGTTCGGGTGAAGTTGCGAGTTTGGACTAGGGACTTCGGGTGGATCGTCGTGGACGTGAGAGGACTTCAAGAGGACCTTCCTCCAACACCCAAGAGGCCGAGGAGTCTTGCGTAGGGAGCTACAAAGGTTGTACTCTCTAAACCCCATCTATTCTTTCATATGTTGATATGAAAATTTTAGAAACCCTAATTTTCTAGGCACGATCCGTTGTTTATTAACTTAGCACCCTAAAGACTCTACCTTTGGTACATGTGATGCTTCCAAACCCTTCATGAGGTGCTAGGCTAACCCAAAAGATTTCTAGCCACAAATCACATCGTAAATTTTGATATCATAGACATTTATTACATACAACATGTTGGATATTATGATTTTCTTGAGGATTTCAGTATTGCTGCGATTTCTGGATTTTTGGGGGAAAACCGCAAGAATTTAACAAAAGCTTATATTTATCATTTTTAAAACAAAGTTGCGGTTTTCTCGTGATGTATGTGTCGTCCACAATGAGTTTTCATGTTTCTGTTGGATTTCGAGACCCGATTCGAGGAGTGGATGAACCGTCTCGGGTACATGGTGGGCCCGATATGGTACCCCGGGGCAAGAAGATCGAGTTGTAGACGATGAGCCTGGCAAGGGAAGACTACCTACCGGTGATGTCTGGCGCGGCGGATATCCGGAGGATACCGTTGTCGTGAGATTTGATGATATGGGCCGATCCGGACTGACGGAGCCCGATGTATTGAGACATTGATACAGTGAGACATTGAGATAGATGTGTTTTCATATTTGGTGTCGATGCTTGACACGGGTTTCAGATGATTTCTTGATGGTATTTAACTATTATACAGTTATTCTTTTTCTAAAGTTAAGAATACAGAATCATAGCATTTAAAACACTTAAAGATTTAGTATTGACATTGCATACATGTTCATGCATACTAGAGGTACTACATCATATCTGGACATACATGCTGTGACCCATTTGCGTGCATTCTTACGATTGCCTTACTAGATGTTATATTCTACTCACGAGCTGGCAACTCACCCCCGTTGTGCCACAGTGTCTTGCAGGTCGGACTCATCAGCCTAGTAGCGGCGGCTTATCTTGTTAGTGACTTCTTTTGATTAGACTCGCGACATTGCTCGTAGGTGGGTTGCGAGAGCACTTTTATCTCTTTTTGTACTATTTTGTATCTAGTATTCTCCATCTACCACTTCTTATATGTATATGCGACCTAGTGATGAGACTGAGAGAATTGTGAATATGTGGTTTCTTTTGGGTCGAGCTCACTTGAGACGACGTTGTGTTTTCTTACATTTTGCATTGCTTTATGCTCTTTTCTGGATATTGCATATATATATTGCGTGTGGTTGTGATCCGCCTTGGGCGAAGAGCTAGCTCCCGATTGGGGATGCCATTTTGTGATTACAGGTTATATATCTTGTTGTACCCATTTTGGGGGATAGAATTTACAAGGGAGACTCTGCCGAAATTTTCGGAAATTTTTGATGTTTTTAAAAAGGGGTTCAATGCAACTTAATTGATTTAAAAATCCTTTTCATGTAAGGTTTTCCTTCACTCTCTTTTGATTTTGGTTTAGATTTTTCTGGTCTTTGGCAGACTTAGGTTACGGTACGCCTTTAGACGTCTCATAATCTGAGTGCCAGTCACGTTTCGTACTTTCGGGTCGTGACAATATATCATATATATAATATATTTTTGTGACAAAAGAAAATAATACAATTAACATACATCGCATATATATCAATGTATTATCCGGTGAGAAAATGAATCAATAAAGCGAGCTTATATTAGTTAACGTAATGTAATATATCACATATATAATTATACATCAAATTATCGAATCAACACTTTATCCGACAATTCGGCTATATCGCATATATCCGACTAATATAACATGTACCGATTCATCGAATCAACACTTCATCCGATGACCCGGCTATATCACATATACCCTGCCGATATCATATATCAAGAGAATAGAATATTGTATCTCATATTGTATTATTCTCGGTCCTACGCATATCACATATGTGCTCCTACTCCGTTTCGCCTGAGTCAGGAAACCTCTTTGTAGGACTCTAAAGAATCATCAATACTCCGGCAGTAGGTGATGATCATATCAAACACCCACAAGCTGCAAGCGGTCAGCTAAACGTAACAGCCACCCAGGTATTGAGCGATCAGAAGATCAACAAGCAAGCCTGTACATTCTCCTGTGAATCCAATCAGTAACACTACCGTACAGTCCGGTCTCTTCGTCTGATATGTCGCATATCAAGTCTAGGGGTGGTAAATGTCAGACCCCAGTAACCAATAAGTCGTGTCGATGTGAGGCTCATAACAGGTCAAGAAACTACTGATAACACTTACCAATAGCACTCCATATCAGCCCTGGCCAGGGATTTCCAGTTATTGCCAATTGAACACAGCACAACATCAACTCCCTATACCGGGAGAGACGGAACCCCTCCTATCGCTCATTCCCTCCATGTGATTCAGGATTGTACCCAAAAGCCACCGTTTTGCACACCCTCTTGGACATGGTAAGGTGCAAATCAAAGCACAGTGGGAATCACACAAGACTCTATGACGATTTTGGGTCTATAAACTAACCTGTACCAGTGTCACCGGAGAATTGCTATCTGACGATAGGTATAATACCATCTAGGAGTTCTCGGCGAGTCCGTTCAGTGTACCCAGTCTCCACTGAGCACTCGTACACCATCTTTGATGTCAAACACCGATTAATATAGGATCATCCATCACCCATTATATGGGTCAAGATGCGTATATGCTAGTCTACTCTGGTGTATCGATGCCTTGTCTCGATACACCCTCGAATAGGAACAGTTATAGGATGTACTCGTTGACTACCCTGGCCCCACTAGTATGATCTCATCATAGTCCCAGTAGTCGAGTAAATTTCCTAAAGGCTTTCTCAACATGTGAGAGCAAGACAGTAAACTAATACAAGTCAACATATTAAGACAAAGTGAAACCAAATAGCATACTATCATGTCGAGCAAGAAAGTCCTCTCTATATATATCTAAGCATCCTCTATAATGTACATCATATGTACAACAATGTCCTCTAGGGCATATATATAACTAACAATATCACTCATTATTCTTATAAATATGGATATATCTCATATCCTGTTATTTGCATAAATGTCATATTTTATCGTATATAACGTTCTCACAACATGCCACTATAAATCTTACATCAATCGTATCCGCTCGTATCTTCTTATCTCATCATATTGATATTTCAAATCTTGTCATCACGTATTAATCATATCATATCACTTCTAACTATCATTTTAACCATATCCCTAGTTTCCTAATATAGGTTTCCTTAAACATATCCTATATATTGGTTTCCATCAAAATTTGCGGGGTTCTATACGCCATACACCCGACTTCAACCGTAGATATAAATCTACTCACCTGCGGAACTCCTTGTTCAGCCGTAGTTGATGTGCTTCGTCGTTTCGGAATCCAAGCGAAGGTACCTACAATAAATACACAGTCACGATGCTATTAAAAACAACTCCAGAAAACTAATACAGCACATGGTGCGCTTATAGGTTAGAACCTATAGCCTACGCATGCAAAAACAATCAAATAACCCTTGTTGTTGATGTACAAACGCCCAACGACCAAATACAAATCCAAACATCAAAACCAATAATCCCAATATTTGAAAACATACTAAAACCAAATTCAGCAACATAGGAATTCCCTCCCAGATTTCATCTCAGGCCAATTGGGATTAAACTAGCAAGTATAGGGGATAGGTTATAGAGGTTAGGAGCTACAGGAAAAAGATCAACACTAGAGCCCTCCAAAAATCCGGCAACATTTCCCCCATACCCGAGCTCGCCGGCCCTAGAGGCTCAGTTTGGGTTTGTATTCTTAGGGTGGTCTTATGGTGGTTAAACTAGGTCAGTAGACTTGTTTGATTATCTCAGATACAACCCAGATAGCCCCAGATTCCCTGTAGGCCACACAACTTCACAAAACGACACAGGGAAATTCCTAAGTTCATATTTTTGGTTCTATTCTATGGCCTAGGTCAGGAAATGTGTCACCATAGTCATGTAAACCCACAAAACAGCTCCTGGATTTCACCTACAGTCATTATATAAAAATCTAGTAGTACCAAAACACCTACAGACCGCTACCCTACAAAGCACAACACCCCAGGCCACCTAAAAATCGAGCTCGCCGGAGTTATCCCCAAAGTCGCCGGCCAAACAGTGTCGTGTGGGGTCAGGGTCTCAGGTATACACTCAGTGTCTCTATTACAACACCACTACGTTGCTAGATTTTCCAGTAACAACTCAGGGTCATAGCAGATCACAGTGACCCTAAAACGACACCAAAAACACGGCACGGGCTCAAAACTACATCTTTATCGTTCTAAACAATGACTACTAAGCTACACAACAATAAAAGAGCCTAATTAACAGTGAGAGATCGTTACCTATCCTCACTTTCTCAAAATCCTAGCTTCTCCTGCTCCAAGTGATCACCATAAGCTTTAGATCAAGTTTAATGAAGGGTGTATTGAGTTTTGTGAAGATTTGCTTGGGTTTATGAGGATTTGGGTTAGGGTATAGTGAAGAACAATGAAGGGTTTAAGTTGAGGGAAAGAGAGATAGCAAAATAATTGAGAGTGAGTGAGTTGAGGTGAGAATGGGCGTTGATTTGGTGAAGGATGAGAGGGGGTGAGTGTTGGGTGACAGTTTCCTTATGCTTACTCTCTCTCCCTCTCTACAATAAATGCAAGCCATTCTTGCCTCCCATGCCTCCAACCTCATCATTCCCTCTCCAATAATTCAAAAATAAACAACGAAAAACATTTTATAATTTAAACCAACACAACTTGTACACTAGAATGCCATGTTACAAAGAGGTATGGTTAACATGCACAAGTTATGTGCAAGTATCAAAATAATATTAAAATATTAATTTAAAATAAAAAATATTAATTTAAATGAATAAATCATTTTAATTCTCCAATTATTTCACAAATATTGGTATATATTTATACCATTTTACGAAAACCCCAAATTCGTAAATCGGGTAGTTTCGCGAAATATATTATTTTAATATTAAATTCCAAAAATAATATTTTATATGTTCTGAATTGTTACAATCTTCCCCTCTTAAGTAAATTCGGTTCCCGAATTTAAATTTAAATCCCCAAATTCTAAAACATTTCAGTAATCAGCTCGAATCAACGGGGCTCCGAAATCATGAAAGATATAGAATTACCACAACGCATCGTGTGCGCCTGAAAACGAGTACAAAACTCAAAATCGAACTGTGTCAAGCATCACGCAGATCATCGAATTTGCATGAATATCATCGGAGTTACAATAGAGGTACAGATCTCGAAATCCACTACTGTAATCCAATATGCACTAGTCAAATACTATAATACATATATAGTACGCATCCTTGGAAAAATATTAAAACTTTAATAAAAAAATGAAAAATCTTTTCTGAATCGCCGTGTGATGCGTAACTCAATGCACAAGTGATGGACGCCCATTTGAAAAGTAATAAATATACATTCATATATGTTTTGCTAAAATACACGTTCCGCCGTTTCTACAATATCCCAAATGGTTTTCCTTTGTAAACGTTCGTGTCGCTCGCGGACACATAAAAAATAGCGAGACTATAGCTCCTTTTGAAAACGTCTTGTTAAAATTTTAGTGCAAGCAAAGTACTCAGGTACAGTCCTGGGATCAATCATGTTCGGCTATTATACAGTATAGTACCCATCATGAAAACAAGGTGCTCAAGAGCAAAATCAGTCCAAAAGGCTTATCCAATAATCGCGTGCGTCTGGTGCGCACGGAAATCAAATCCAAATACAAGTGCCACAACATGCACAAAAGATAAACTAAGTGCAATGGGTGTACACGAAAGAATCTGTCCAGTGCAACGGGTGTGCACGACAACAAGATCTAGTGCATCTATAGTGCACGAATATCTCCGTCCAGTGCAACTAACATGCACGAATGAAAATCCCAATCGTGTGCATCCGGTGTGCACAAAATCGCATCTCATATCATGCGCCCAACATGCGCGAAAATCCAAATCAAGTGCATCCGTCATGCACAATGAAATCTAAATCAAATGCATCCGTCATGCATGAATGAAATCAAAATCAAGTGCATCAGACATGCACGAATAAAATCGCATCGAATACCAGGTGCCTAATATGCGCAAAAATCTAACCCAAGCATGTCAGGTCCGTATAAATCATCTAGTGCAGTAGCACACGAAAACGAACATCTTGTACAAACACGCACGAAAACACAAATTTGGTAAAACGAATGCTCAAAGATATAAATCGCGTGCAACCATTGTACGGAGCATAAATCTTGTGCAACCAATGCACGAAATACCCATCTGGTGCAACAAACGTATGAAATGCAAATCCAGTGCAACAAATGTACGAAATACGAATCTGGTGCAAGAAATGCACAAAATACAAATCGGGTGCATCCAGTGCACGAAATACAAATCCAGTGCAGCCAATGCATGAAAACTCATCAATAACTCAAATGCGTATAAAAAGCAACAGCGAGTGTACCAAGGTGTATATAATCATAAATGTGTGCAACTGCGTGCACAAAACACGTATCAATACACTGAAAGCATATGCGAGCCATACCGAGTGCAAGAATCAAATCGAGTGCGTACCACATGCACAAATTAAATCAACCGTATGAAATCCACGAAATCATAAACACGTGCCGCCAAGGCACAAAACTGATATCAAGTGCAATAACTATGCACAAATCATAAACGAACAAAGCGGTGTATAAAACATATATCAAGTGCAATAACTATGCACAAAATGTAAATACCCGGTAGGTGCAGCCATGGTGCACGAAAACAATATCATGAAACTCAATCATCAAAACTCAAATCCAAGCGATATAAGCATGATACTCGGTTCAAAAATGCAAATCACAACAAATGACGTTAAGGTACACCTCCTACGATGTCGAAAAAAATGTCGGTGCGCCCAAATTGGCAGAGCAAGAACATCCGCTTGCCTCCTGCTCACGGTCTGGCGTCCTCTGTCTCTGGATCCTTATTTATTCCGTAGATTACCAATATCGCAATCCATCGGCTCGTCGGTCCGGTCAGGTGTACTAACGGGAACGATTCTACTCTAACACTCCTCTGGTCATCTCTCGGCCAATTAGCATGACCGTTCGTAAAGAAACACGTCACTGGCGTCGGCCTCTGGCCCTCTGAATACACATGACACAACTGATCCTTGGTGCAAACCTTATCGCAGCAGCGTCCTGGAAGGAACTTGCTCAAGGTCTCTTCCGATCTCGCCTATGCCGAACTTTACGGAGGTTGGTACACTTGCATAATCTTTTCTCGTCTTCTGGACATCTGCGTTCTTCGCACAGCAATTCCTCGGGAACTGGCCGTATCCCAACGTCTCTGTATGCATATCCGATCTCTAATCTCAAGGGGGAGTAACAACATCTCGTTAACATCTCGCACGAACCTCTTGTTCCACTCATCTTTATTATCGTCCACTTTGACGTCACGTCTTGCTATCTGCGTACTGCAATTGTTCTCGGCTACATTCAATCCGGTAGATCTCACGCGGACTCGAAATTACGAACTCAGTATCTTCCTTACTCTGTAGAGGATATCTAGCCGAACACGTCCTCGGGAACTCGTCTCAACCATCGGAGGAATATACCTTATTCATCTTTTCTCGATCAACTCATAACGCGTCAGGGTGAGGTCCTCTATCCGAAGCTGATCAACCTGCTGATCTCCTATCAGATCATCCAACGAACAACGTCATCTCTGGATCGATCTACTCTAGATCTGAATAAGATCCTCCATGCTGAAAATGTTCAACTCAACTGGGCCTGCGTCGGCGCATAATATCTGACGAATCACCTTCGTCTCTCAACTCAAGATAGATTAGCTATCGTCTATCACATCTCTGCCTGAAAGCTCCAGCGATCTCATCTTGTAAAGTCTGGAAGCGACATCCCAACAATCTCAGCAACAGCTGGGTCATCTGTCAGAAAGGTAGATGACATCACAATCTCTGAGGTAGGCTGAACATCAACAGTCCTCTCACAACAGGCAACCTCTAACAATGGCCCAATCATCCGTTGCCAAACCAAACACTCGCCTCAAACAAGAGGTCACAAAACAAATACAAAATCGAGACGTTCCCGTGTCACCAGAAAACACGATGGTCAGTCCTCGCCCATGATGAGCTCGCCCTGACCGCATCAATAGCAACAGCTCAATCTGCGCTCAAACCATGATGATAGGAACCTCAATCAACTATCGACAAAAATAGATCAAAGGAATGAAAAGAATCAACAGATCCCAAAATGGATACATGATCAAAAGGAGGAACGGAATCAGTGAGAGTATGATTATAGAAACGAATAGAATCATGGATTTCAAATGGATGTATGATCACGGGAACGAAGAGAATCACAGATCTCAAAATATGTACATCTTAGGCTTTCATAAGTGGAGTATCGTATCGTAAATATGCCGCGGAACATACGTACGGTACGTCACTCTACTCAAGGTACCTACTCCATCAATCAGGGTCAACCTACGAAACAAAAGTTCGGGTCTAATTCCCTCATGTTCAAGTCTAAGTTCCGTAAGGTCAAGCCTAGGTTCCGAAGTATATATACGCCATATACTCCGCATAGTCAAACATAGACTTGAACCAAGGTTAAAGCTAGCGCTCTGATACCAACTTTGTTATGACCCGAAAATTTTGTTCGTGACCGGCATTTAAACCACGCAACGTCTAAACGCGTAACGTAATTCAAGTAAGCCGAAGCCCAGAAATCTAAACCTTTTTAAGAAAATAGAAGAGGCGAAGTTTTGAAATAAAGGTATGATGAAAATCGAATCATTTTCTTAAATGCATAAATAGTGGAACATGAAAAATGCAAGCGGATTTTAGTAGCTGAAAAACATGTTTCATCTTTTAAAAATTTAGGCAGCACCTCATTTGTATATTTTGATCCAAAAACACAAATACATGATAATATAAAAGGCATCCCCAAGCGGGAGCTAGCTCTTCGTAAATCGGCAGAATCAGAACCACGCACGTCATAAATATAAGTATACGATGCCCAACGGCGAAGATCAACACCAAAAAGATAATGTAATGCAAGACATCAAACCTACCAAGCGACATAAACCCTCGATCTGAGTCTCGCAACCACAAATCTCACTAAGTCTTACTACTTATACAAATATTAGTTTTGATTGATGGAGTTGACAAGATACCATAGGAATACTAAAAACAATAGTGGTACGATCCAATATGTACCACCTACCAAAGCAAATCACCCGAAAGCAAGCTGTGTGCCAGCAATCCCGCTACTGATACATACGGTCAACCTGCAAGAACTGTGGCACAATGGGGGTGAGTTGCCAACTCGTGAGTAGAAAACATAATCAGGTAGAAATCGAATAAAACAACGATTCCTGTGTCAACTATATCATAAAGGTAATACTATGATATCTAGGATGACCGTATCTGTGTATGTGCCAACAATATAGTCAATGCCTATCAGCATGTGTGCAGCATTTTAGAAATAATTAAATAAATAAAATCGTTTAGGTGAATTTTCTGTTTTTCGGTAAAATAAACAGTATTTTCCGTAAAACATAACTATAAATTATTGTCTTCATAAATTTAAAAATTCCTATTTTAATTATATAATTACGAGTAAATGGTGTTTATTTAGTGACTTATAAATTATTATTTTACTTAAATATTTTTCCATAATTAATTATTTTAAAAATTTACATAAGCTTTTAAATATACATTAAATTAGTGTAAATTACAAATTTGAATGGGTTAAATTAGCAAAAGTGAACCATTACATATTGGAATCAAGTGTGTATCATGCAAAATTCATTTCCAAAATTTTCCATGGTTCTAGACTTTTCTAGGATTAACTTACAAAAGAAAATAAACAAAAAATAAAGAAATTAGTGAAAAGACATAAAGATGTATTACTTTGGAGAAACTTCTACACCATTCTTCACTCTTTTCTTCCTCTCTTTTCCTCCCTTGCTAGTGGCCGGCCTTCCCCCCCATGGCAGCCCCCCCATTTTCGAAGCTCATTTTCCCTTCAAAAATCATCAAAAATTCAACCAAAATTCCAAAAATAAACCTCAAAATCAATATTCAATCTCTATCATTTTCCTTTGACCTATTTATCATGGATTTTGGAGTAGGAAACCATTCTTTTGGAGGCATATTTTCATGTATGGATCTCATGTTGTCGAGGTATAATTCTTATCCCAATGATTAATTGTGGTTAAATGCTTTAATCTAGAATATTTAAATTGTCTTAATTGATTCTATTTGCAAGTTTAAAATTCAAGATAGGGTTTCTAAAATCAAGTTAGGGTTTTTATTAATTGAGTGGGGTTATAATAAGTAGTTTAACAATTTTAAAAAGGAAAAATCTAGCATGGTTGATATATTGTAAATTGTTCATTCAAAATTTTTTAAATTAAACAATTTTGCTAACTAGGTTTTTTTAAAATATATATATAGGTGAGATAAAATTCTAATTAAGGTTTTTATCATTAGATTGTGGTTTTAATGAGAATATTAACATGTTAAAGGAATGAAAAACCTAATTTAGCTACTAATTTCAAATTGATCATGGAAAATTGTGATAAATATGCTATTTTTGCTAACTGGATTTTAGAAATTTATGAAATAATTGAGATTTAAAATCTAATTATGGTTTCATGACATTATTAACATAATAAATTGTAGTTTAATAATTTAATTCATGCAAAATCAAGTTTAATCGTGGAATTGTGATTTTTTGCTTGCAAGGTGTTGAAATTTGTTAAAATTGCAAACTAGAATTTTCAATTTAATACAAATTACTGTGATAAAAATATAGTAAAGGTTTATATAATCTATTTATATTATTTAATGAATATTATGACCATTTGTTTTATTTAAACATCAAGTTTTGAAGAAAAACGGTAAATTGACGTTTTCTTGGTTTTTGCGAAATAGGACAATTTGATTGATTTTAAGGTTCCGATAATTTAAACCCTGTTTTATATTATAAATAATGAGTTTTGGAACTACGAGTTGTTTGTTGTTGTTTATCTCGATCAATCGGCGTTTGTACACCGATATCGAGCGATATTTTGTTCTTTTGCATGAGCGGGTCATAGGTTTTAACCTATGCACGTTCGTGCGCTGTTTTGGTTTTGTCCGTGATTTGGTTTATGATATTATATATATTTGTGTATAGGTACCCCTCACGTGGACTTCGGACGATGAAGAAGAGGATGGCGGCATCGATTTCGACAGACAAGGGCCAGGTGAGTAGATATATATCTACGGGGGAAGTCGGGTGGATGGCGTTTAGCACCGTCGTAAACGTAGAATAGGGATATTACTTACTGTCATTAGGAAGTCGGACGTGACCTTAGATTCTTGGCGAGTAGAATCCTATTAAAGACTTTAGGTTGGACTAGACCGATTTAGAAAGACTTAAGCATAAGGATGAATGCCTTGGAGAGAACTCGTAGGTTTTAGGTAGGCACACACACACGTACACACATACATTTGACTTGGGGTGTGTGTGTGTGTGTGTATGATTGTGTGTAGGTTTCTATAGGTATATATATATATACATATAACATATACACGTGATATGGGAGGTTATATGATATCTGGGAAGGAGTCAGTATGATTGGGCATGATGCCGTGAGTTAAAGATATACGATCGAGTATGATATGAGATGTACTATGATATTAGCGGATCATTAGGAAATGAGAAAATGGATAGTTATACATAAACGATAATAGGTGATGATGACATTGAGATATACGAGACTCTAGAATATAACCCAGATTGTAATATGTTAATTAATCACGATATGATATATGTGTGACTCGATCACGATATGTTATATATATGACTTAATCTCGATATGATATATATGACATGATATTTCTAAGGACTATTTGACGATGTATATTTACACAGACAATGATATGTGTTTGATGATATTGGGATGTATGCGATTATAGCACAGTACCCTTGATTATGTTATTGTTTGATGATGATATTATACGAATAATGATGTACATAGGTGATACTTGACCCGTACCCCGATTTTGGGATGCCGTACGACGGATTTTACCGTACGAGGCATAGATGTGATGATTGATCCGCACTCTTGGTTCGAGAAAGTCGTACTACATACATGATGCTATTGAGGCTGGGTCGCCGACTATTAGAGATATGGACTCAGACCTTAGGTGAATTCTTATTTCCTATCGACTAGTTTCTTTAGTTTAGTTCCTTTGGGGGTTAGATAGATACTAGTTTAGGCTTGAGTCATATAGTTGTAGTTAGATATGTATATTCCAAATGAGTGGTTGATACACATTCATCTTTACATTCAGATTGTAATCATCAAGTTGCATGTTCATATATAGGTTTCATTAGTAAGTATAAAACTCTGCCTGTTAGGACACCAGCACCATTACCGATGATGTGCATATTCCATGTACACTCAGTTGCCGGCTCACACATATCATTATCGGTAATTGCTATGTCACGTACACTTTAGAACATATTATCTTTTATTGATAGAATCAGCTAAAGGCTAGATCAATATAATATTGTGATTACTCTCAGGTGTTAGTCTAGACTTTGCATTTATTACTTAGACATTTCATGCATTCACATTATCATGTTATCATGCAGTATTGTGGGGCTTATGCTGATACTTATTATTTACTTACTCATGATTTTGGGATTTTAGATTTCTATGAGATTTCTGGATTTTGGGGAAAACCGCAAGAATATATATAAAAACTTCTCTCTCTCTCCCCCTCTCTTTTTAATATAAGTTGCGGTTTTCTCATGATGTATGTGTCGTCTACCATGAGATTTCATGTTTCCTGTTGGATTTCGAGACCCGATTCGAGGAGTGGATGAACCGTCTCGGGTACATGGTAGGCCCGGTATGGTATCCCGGGGCAAGAAGATCGAGTTGTAAACAATGAGCCTGGCAGGGGAAGACTACCTACCGGTGATGTCTGGCGCGGCAGATATCCAGAGGATACCGATCGTTGTCATGAGATTTGATGATATGGGCCGATCCGGACTGATGGAGCCCGAGATATTTAGACTATGAGGTATTGAGACTTGAGATTTACATGTTTGTGTCGATGCTTGACACGGATTTCCATGGATTTCATCGGTGATGTTTCAGATTTCTATACAAATTTTACTATTATAAAAGTTAAAGATTTCTTATACAGATATATCCAGATTTCAGGGTTAATTGTTTTACGTTCATTGTGCATGCATACTCATACACATGACATGTTAGTACTTGAGGCACAGACATGAGCACTGAGCATTGTACTTAAGTATGGATTATTACCTGCCGCTACTAGATGACTAGTGATATATTAAGTATATTATTATGACCTAGGACAGCGTCGTGCATGCGATTTCAACTCCCAGATGTCTTCTACTCACGAGTTAGCAACTCACCCCCGTTGTGCCAAATTTTTCTACAGGTTTCGATGTACAGGTTTCCTTGGTAGCTTGCTGGCACACCATTTTCATTCAGGGTGATTTGCTTGGTAGGTTGGTTCACTTGCATCAGAACCGCCGTTGTATTTTATTATTTCATTTGTATCTAGTAATCTCCATCAACCAGACTTGTATTCTTGATAGTTTAGAAGACCAGTTGTTTTTATTTCAACTTTAGAGTCGAGCTTGTATTATTATGGTTTCTGGTGGATTTGGTTTTCTTTTGAGTTTTGAGCCTCGCCCTTTGGCGTTGTATATTATTGTGCATTGTGTGGTTGTTTCCGCCTGTTGGCGTAGAGCTAGCTCCCACTTGGGGATGCCTTTTTATTGTTTGTATATATTGTTCTTATTTGTACCCGTTTGGGGCTATTTTTTACAAAGGAGACTCTGCCAAAATTTTTGAGAAAATTGATGTTGCTTTTAAACTTGTTTTCCTATATGCTTTCCTTTACTTCTTCTTTTAAATGGTTTAGATTTCTGGGCTTCGGCTTGCTTAGATTACGTTACGCCTCTAGACGTTTCGTAATTTAAGTGCCGGTCATGTTCCATACCTTCGGGTCGTGACAAAGTTGGTATCAGAGCGGTAGGTTTAACCTTTGTATAAGACTAGGATGATCCTTGGTTGATAGAGTAGGTGACTTAGGTAGAATGACGTATCGTGGGTATGATCCGCGGCATACTTACGATACGCTACTCTGCTTAAGGAGCCTTAGGATGTACATTTCTTTGCAACGTATTCTATTCGTTCCTTTGATTTATCTTCATCGATATCGGATGGTGGTTTCTGTTACCACGATCGCATGGGCAGAGGGAGCTGCGGCTCCAATGCGATGACCATTAGGGTATCGTTTATTCTTGAGGATTGAAGCATTGTTGAGCGTGCGGAAGAAGGGTAGTCACATGTTGTCCAGACGAAGTTAAAAAGTTCGAACGAATGTCAGAAACCCATTTTCCCAAGTTTAAGGTATTCGGAAGAACATGCAGGTATTTCTATGGACCCTCTAGAAGAATGAAACCGTAACTCGACATAATGAACACGAGAACGCCTTTGAACCTTAGGGTTTACGGCAGTTCCGTAGTTCCATTAGTGAGGCTTGGGTTTGCCCTTCTACGGCTGGTCCGCAGATGCTAGGGCATATACTGGATATTTTTAAACTGTACTTGAGTGTTGAGCTCTCGGGGAATTTTGGGATTTTGATGAATTGATCGAAAAGTTTAACGTAGTCCGGACATCAGGTTAAGGGATAGATTACGTGGGAGACTCTCGATATGAGCATAGCCGTTTGTAGCGCATTCATCACAGTGATGAGGAGACGAGTCCGAATCAGTCGACATTAGAAAAGGCGCACATTGACGATAGTGTTTACTATTATGATTTGGTGATTTGAATTTCATATTTCCGTTGTTTGGATTTTGGTATTTTGAGGATTTTGTTCTACGATTGGTATTTCTATGTGTACATTCATTACACTCTATTCGTGTTTCATATATCAGTTGTATTGATGTTGTTTTGTACATACCCAGTGCACTCGATTTGGTTGTATACATTTTGAGATATTGATTTGATTTCGTGCATATGGTTTGCACATGATTTTGACGTATGCTTCGACATAGTTTTGATGCATTTTTCGTACTGTGCTTTCGATTTTGATATTCGATGTATTTTTTCGTGCACCATGTGCACTTGACTGAGATTCTTGCGCACACTTGGTGCACTTGATATGATTTTGTGCATACTAGATGCACTAAATACGGGTTTTGTGCAGATTAGATGCACCTGATATTATTTTCGTGCACGCCCGTTGCGCATGACTGATGATTTTGGTGCACACCCGTTGCACTCGGTTTTGTTTCTGTGCGTATTCGTGGCATCTGTATTTGGTTTCGATTTCAGTGCGCACCGGATGAACATGATATTTTTTATGATGTGATTGGGATTGATTTCATTTTGAGCGGTATGTTTTTATAATACTTACTATTTGATTTCGTAAGAAGGCGGGACGTGTATGTTAAATAAAATATATATATGTATAGCTATTTTTTTTAAATAAACGTCCGCTTCATATGCCGTGACACACGCATCGCACTGCGATTTTTTAAAAAAAATGTGGTTTTGCATGCTTCATTATTAAGGTGTTTAGATGATTTTACTACGATGCGCCCTATATACAAGTTATAGTTTTGTTGAATTTCATATTGGTTTTCGTATTGGGCTTTGACATGGTATTTTCACCATAACTCCGATGATTGTGTTATGCTTGACGGAGTTGATTTTTAGTTATGTATTGATGATTTCGGAGACCCGATAATTTGAGTGTTTTGGTAAATATTTTAGTATTTGCGGGGTGTTTAATTTAAATTCGGAGACCGAATTTTTTTAAGGGGTGAAGATTGCAGAGTTTTAAAAATAAATAAATAATTAATTAATAAAATAATTTAGGTGAATTTTCTGATTTTCGGTAAAATAAACCGTATTTTCCGTAAAACTTAACTATAAATTATTTTCTTCATAAATTTAAAAAGACCTATTTTAATTATGTAATTACTAGTAAATGGTGTTTATTTAGTGACTTATATATTATTATTTTACTTAAATATTTTTCCTTAATTAATTAATTTAAAATTTTACATAAGCTTTTAAATATGCATTAAATTAGTGTAAATTACAAATTTGAATGGGTTAAATTAGCAAAAGTGAACCATTACATATTGGAATCTAGTGTGTATCATGCAAAATACATTTCCAAAATTTTCCATGGTTTTAAACTTTTGTAGGATTAACTTACAAAAGAAAATAAACAAAAAATAAAGAAATTAGTGAAAAGACATAAAGATGTATTACTTTGGAGAAACTTCTACACCATTCTTCATTCTTTTCTTCCTCTCTTTTCCTCCCTTGCTAGTGGCCGGCCTTCCCCCCCATAGCAGCTCCCCCCCAATCTTCCAAGCTCATTTTCCCTTAAAAAATCATCAAAAATTCAACAAAAATTACAAAAATAAATCTCAAAATCAATATTCAATCTCTACCATTTTCCTTTGACCTATTTAGCATGGATTTTGGAGAAGGAAACTATTCTTTTGGAGGCATATTTTCATGTTTGGATATCATGTTGTCGAGGTATAATTCATATCCCAATGATTAATTGTGGTTAAATACTTTAATCTAGTATATTTAGATTTTCTTAATTGATTCTATTTGCAAGTTTAAAATTCAAGATAGGCTTTCTAAAATCAAGTTAGGGTTTTTATTAATTGAGTGGGGTTATAATAATTAGTTTAACATTTTTAGAAAGGAAAAATCTAGCATGGTTGATGTATTGTAAATTGTTCATTCAAAATTGTTTAAATTAAAAAAAATTTCTAACTAGGTTTTTTAAAAATATATATATATGTGATATTGAAACTTTTTAAAAATAATTAAATAAAAAAATAAATAAATAAAATTGTTTAAGTGAATTTTATAATTTCGGTAAAGTAAAACGTAGGTTTCATAAAACTAAACCGTAATTATTCTTCACTGTAAATTTAAAAATACCTATTTTAATTATGTTATTATTAGTAAATGGTGTTTATTTAGCCACTTATAAATTTGTAGTTTAATTAAATATTTTTCTTAAATTAATTATTTTAAATATTAACATAAGCTTTATTTTTACACTAAATTAGTGTAAATTACAAATTTGAATGGGTTTAATTAGCAAAAGTGAACCATTACATATTAGAATCAAGTGTGTTTCATGCAAAATTTATTTTCAAAATTTTACAATGGTTCTAGTGTTAGTGTATATGCCCTAGAGGCCATTACTGTATCATACTAGTTTGTATATTACTTAATGGAGGCTTGGGATATTCACCTTGTATAAACAATCTTGCTCAATATAGTAGTATGCTACTTGGTTTGTTTCTACTTCAATGTGTACATGTGTTTATTTTGCGATATCACCTATACGCATTAGTGGAGCCCTTAGGATCTTTGCTTGATTACCAGCGTTGTGATGGCAGTCACACTAGTGGGGGCTGGGTAATCTGTAAGCACATCCTTATACAGGTCCCTAGTCGCAGGACTATCGAGACAGGGCATCGATACTCCGGAGTAGACTAGCGTATGCGCTTCTCATCCCAGTGTGGGAGATGGTCTGTCCCACAGCCATCAGTACGTCGTACTAGAGATAGTATACGGGTGCTCATTAGGTTACGAGTACACTGGACAGGACTCGTCGGGAACTGACAGGTTGGTATTATACCTATCGTCAGTTATCAGTTCCCAGGTGACATGAGTACAGCTTAGTCCGTTGACTTGACACTGGCACTTCGCCTCGAGTGTGTTCCCACTGCACTTTGATCACTACCCTACCACGGCTCAAAGGAGTCGTGCAAACAGGTAATGGTTGGGTGCAGTCCCGAAGCACTTGGAGGCAGTGACGGTTAGACAGGATTCGTCTCTCCCGGTATTGGGGGTTGACATCGCGCTGTGTCTAGGAGAGCCATTACACGAGTAGTCCCTGGCCAGGGCAAGCGAGATATACTGGTAGGCTTCCAGTGTTATCTCAGGGTGTTTTGGGCTTCACTCCGACACGACTTGTACCGCTATTGGGGGACTGACGTTTTACCGCCCCCTAGGCCCAACATGCGATGTATCAGACGAACAGACCGGACTGTACGGAGAATGTCACATTCAGACTCAGTAGGAGTTCAGATGGGGTTCACCTCGTCAGCCTTCTTGTCGGCATCTACCTGGGGACCGTTACGCACAGCTAGTGCCGCTTGCGGTCTGTGGTTAAACCCACTGCCAGCGTAGTGTCGAGTCTTTAGAGTCCCACACAGAGGGTATTCGCCTCTGGGCAAAACAGAGTAGAGGTCGCATGGTTTTGCGACAGGGTTCGTTCTCATCCGCGCACTTGTGCACGTTTGGAGTCCGGACGGATATTGCCAGCTGGCTCTGGTTTGAGCCGGATACTGGTATATGTTTTGGGGTTGCTTTTATATCTCGGTATTCTTGTTCCTCGGAACGAGAATGCAGGTGTGTATGCACAGTTGCTTGAGGCGGAGGATGAGGTATTTCATTAGGGTTTCGGAACGGGTGCGTATGCACAGTTGACAGTCGTCATTTTCCAAACCCTAATAGATTTATGAAATATCAATTAATAATAGTAATTAAATGAAATATTGTTATGGTTGATTATGTTGACTTGTTGACCATGGTTGACTTGTTGACCATGGTTGAATGTTGACCACCATCATGCTTTGTAAGGATTCTCCTTGATTCTTGCTTACACTCATTTATTGAAAGTATGATAGTGGTCATTCCAAAACAACCATCAACTATTCTCATTTCAATTATTATTATTAATTAGATAATTCCTTTTCTTTTAGTTATGGTTGCAAAAGAAAAGAGCTCATTCTATCATAATCATTCTCTCTCCTCATTTCATCTTCTTCTTCCTCAAGCTCAAGGTGATTCCTTCTCATGTGTTGAGAATCCCTCACCTTGAAAAAGAAACAACCCCTAGACACTCTCTACTCACTCTAGGATCAAGGGTTTAGCAAGCCGGAGATTCTAGTTCACTCAAAGTTCGAGAAAGAGCCCGAAGGTTGAACCCTCAGGTGGATCCATCTTCGACGGAAGAAGGCGACGAGAAGAGAACCATCAACCTCTACAAAGTTTGAAGAAGAAGGAGTTCAAGTTTAGGTATAACCATCTTTCCGAGTAGCTAACTCTCTTTAGCAAGTTTGCTAGTTCTAGTTTAGGAAAAGATCCCGACTTTGTTAGTCCATGTTGCCCCATGCGCTAAAAATTTGTTTTTTATACCGTTTCCGCCTCCCCGTAAGAACCGGAGGTCGCAACGTGGACTTACAGTGGTATCAGAGACTAACTAAACTTAAACTAGCTTGGTAGTGAAGTGTAACGAAGTTCGGAACCGGAAAAATCCAAAAACCAAACTTTTACAAAACCCTAGTTTCTGTTAAAATTTTTTCTGGTCAAAACAAGATTTGTTATACACCTAAATTCGGCTCAGGGTTTTGTGTAAACACCCAAGAAAAACGATCCCCTAATTCGTTCAAACCGCCGCGGATCCGCGGCCTCACCTATTCTTCGAGCTGCGGATCCGCCGCCGTTTAGTGTCTTCTGGTGATCGGGTTTCGTGCAGTGTGTCTCTGTGTTGGTTTTGGGATTTTTAAAATATGTTATATGTGCCCAGATTTTCCAGAGCAGAAATTTACTTTTGGGGTCCTATAATTCCGTATTTTTTCCGAATTTCACTGCATTTTGACTATGATGGTTATATCTGTGAAGTTTGCATGTATTGAACGTCGGCTAATCGCTATAAGTCGATTAGTCGGGGTTATACATCTCTATGATCTGTGTTTGATATTGGAATGTGTATATGAATGTGTTAGACTTTCGCGGGTGAATAGCCGGGGTGGATGTGAGATGAGCTTTTGTTTTTCTTTCATTCATTTGTAAATGTAAATTGATGTAATAATATTATTTGTTTGGCCGCACAACCGGGTCGGGGTTGTAGCCGTCATTGTATAATTCTTTTTACTGTTTTTGCTCCTAGGATAGACCCATGGAGGGGTGCACAAACTACCGGGTACTTGGCGGGTAGTTTGCCGCACCCGTAGGGGTCTTGGGTGGGGTTTTGGCTATTCACCGCGACCGTGTAATCCGCTTTACGTTGCAGGCTCGAACGGATTGCGGATTCCTAGTACATCCAATGTATTCATCTGTGATCTGTAATGTCTATCATTGCTTTATATTTAGGCGTTGCTTATGTTTTACAGCCTCGCTAGCCCAGCCCCCGCTCTGTCGTTAGTTAAGTAACCTAACGAGTGATGACGGGACCCCGTGGCGAATGCGAATGGCATAAGCGTACGTCATATTTTGGTTGTTTTCTGCAATGGTAGGATTAAATGATGGGACGCATTAAAAGAACTAATGCAAGATAATAAACCAAGTTAAAGTCGTTGGAACACTTTCGAAAAAACCACTCGGTTCTTTTCAAAACTAACTTTTAAATGCGGAGCTTGAGCCACTCCTTCTAAAAGCTATCTCGTTCCATCGATTATATCAAGTTCACTACGTTCACGGTTTCGCCAAAACCATCCGTAGCCCTCCGTCGTTTCATATGAATATTTAACAGTATTCAAGCTGTGTTTGTTGGCCTTAGTCAAGGCACAGTGTTTGGTAGCTGGTAGGTATTCATATGTTGCATAGATAGAATGCGTTGGTTTGGGACAGTCGTATTGCCTTGTTGGCCATAGTCAAGGGTATATACGGGTGGGTTCAAATTAACCTGGATAACGACGGGAAGAACTTGACATGTGACTTATGATTTGTTGGCCTTAGTCAAGGTCATAAGAGCATGGGGCAAAAATCCACATCGGGAGTTTCATAAGTACTGAAACTTGCTAGATTTGCATACCATTTGGAGTGTGATGATTCTGGTAGGATTCCTTCAGTTTCGTCACGCGATGATATTTGGATCCCGATCCTACAGTGAGTATATGCTACTCCTCGGGAAATTTCTCACTAAACGATCAATGCTATAAACCTAGTAGGTGCCTAGAAAGGTGTTAGCGGGGCTACGCCCCCAGGGAAAAGAGGTTCTTAAATTAAGGAACTTCGCGAAAGCGTTGGAAAACCTCCCTCGAAGTACCGACACTAGCCTGGCTGAACGGTTAAGCAAGTATTGTGCGGTGGGATTAATCCCGGCTAATTCTTCCTTTGTGGTTTGAGGAGGGATTCGAGAGACAGTGGGAGCCATCCTGTTTAGACAAATTAAAAACCATTCTAAACTTGCAAGAGCATCGTGCTAAAGTATTTCTTCTCTCCCCCCTGCAGCGACCAAATTCGAAATGACTGGACTTAAGTTACTTCTAGATAAAAACATACTGACAGGGCCAAACTACAAAGATTGGCTCAGGAATGTCAAATTGGCAATCGCTTACGACAAGCTGGGGTATCTTCTTACCACCAAAGCTCCCCCCGTCCCAGGTCCCACCTCCAGTGTCGCGGATAAGGAAATCCGTAAGACTTGGGAGATTGATTGCGCGAAGGCCAGGTGCCTCGTGCTTGCCTCTATGGACAACGAACATCAGAGGAGGCATGAGAATATGGACCTTGAGTCCATATTTCTCCATACAAAAGAACTGTATGGAGAGCAGTCTCGTATCGCAAGATACGAAGTGTCGAAGAAGTTATTTTCGACAAAGTTGGCCGTCGGATCATCGGTAGCGGACCACGTGCTTAAGATGATTGGCTACACTGAGGAGCTCGCAGAACTTGGGACCACGTTGGACAGTGAACTCTATACGGATTTAATTCTCCAGTCCCTTCCATCCACTTACACCCAGTTTATACTGAACTTCAACTTACAAGAAAAGGAAGTTGAACTTTCAGAACTCCTCAACCTGCTGAGGAGCGCAGAGGGCACCCTACAGAAGGGTAGGGAAACACCCGCTTTGTTTGTAGGAGGATCTTCTTCCTCTAGGTCCAAAGAGAAAGCCAAGGGAAAGAGGAAGAAAGCCCCCGCCAAACCAAGAGGCAGTGCTAGTAAAGTGGGTACGAAGGGAAAGGAAAAAGGCAACAAAGATTGCGGGGAAGCTTGTTGGAAAGGAAGAATGCTTCTATTGTCATAAGAGTGGACACTGGAAGAAAGATTGCACGGCTTGGAAGGCCAGGACACAGGAACTGAAGCAGGTTGCGGATTCAGCTTCAGGTGTGTATGTTATTGAAAACTGTCTTTCTATAAACTCTACTTCCTGGGTATTGGATACCGGATCAGGATCTCATATCTGTAATTCTTTGCAGGCGTTGAGAAACCGTAGGTTTTTGAAGGAAGGTGACATGACCCTCAGAGTTGCGAACGGAGCTAGCATGGATGCTAAAGCCGTGGGGGACTATCACCTAGGAATGTCAGATGGGCATGTTTTGGTTTTGCGTAATTGCTTTTTTGTACCCAACGCAACTTGTAATATCATTTCTGTATCTTTGGTTTCTAAAGAAGGTTATGAATTTGCGTTTGTAAGTAATGTTGTAAACATTCACCTTAATCAAGTTCTGATTGGGTCAGGTACATTGAGCAATGATATATACGTATTAAACCAACCACAGATTTTCAATGTCCAGAATACACACAAAAGAAAGTCTCCAGATATCAATCTGGCTTTCTTATGGCATTGTAGACTGGGTCACATCAATGAGACACGGTTGACTAAGTTACATAAAGAAGGATACTTGGATCCGTTCGAGTATCAGTCTTATGCCACTTGTGAATCTTGTCTCATGGGAAAGATGACAAAGACTCCGTTCACTGGACACGGAGAAAGAGCGAGCGAGCTCTTGGGACTCATACACAGTGACGTGTGTGGTCCAATGTCTACACATGCGCGAAGCGGTTATTCATACTTCATTACTTTCACAGACGATTTCTCTAGGTATGGACATGTCTTCTTAATGAAGCACAAATCCGAGGCCTTTGAGAAATTTCAGGATTACAAGAATGAAGTTGAAAAACAAACAGGCAAAAGTATTAAGATTCTAAGATCGGATCGAGGTGGTGAATACTTGAGTGCCGAGTTCCTGAACTATTTAAAAGAGAATGGAATTCTCTCTCAGCGTACTCCTCCATACACTCCGCAACATAACGGTGTATCGGAAAGGAGGAATCGAACCCTATTGGATATGGTTCGTTCCATGATGAGTAAGGCTGAGTTACCGCGATCTTTCTGGGGATATGCACTAGAAACAGCTGCACATCTCTTGAACCAAGTTCCTACTAAGACTGTGCCTACCACACCATATCAGATGTGGAGTGGGAAGAAACCCTGTCTTAAATCCTTTAAGACATGGGGATGTCCGGCTTTTGTAAAAAAGCAGCATGCGGACAAGCTCGAGGCACGCTCAGTACAGTGCAAGTTTGTGGGATACCCAAAGAACTCCAAGGGGTATCTATTCTATTACGCAGAGGAGCAAAAAGTCCTTGTTTCTCGTCATGCCCACTTCTTGGAAACTGAGTTTTTGGAAAATCAGATAAGTGGGAGCGCAGTAGAACTGGATGAAATTCCAGAACCTCAGACTATTACTGAAAGCTTAGTGGAACCAGAGGGTTCAAAAGAACAGGACATTCCTACGCCGCTCCGCAGGAGTAGTAGGCAGTCTCATCCGCCCGAGAGATACTACGGTTTTCTCATAGACGGGGATAGAGAGGATTGCATCATAGATTATGATGAGCCTACTAGCTTCCAGCAGGCCGTTCAGAGCGTTGACTCGGTAAAATGGCTGGATGCAATGCGGACCGAAATGGAGTCCATGTACACCAACAAAGTATGGACATTGGACATTGCTCCAGACGGGGTAAAACCCGTAGGATGCAAGTGGATCTTCAAAAGGAAGATTGGTGTAGATGGACAGGTTGAGACCTATAAAGCTAGACTTGTAGCAAAGGGTTTCCGTCAAAGACCTGGCTTGGACTATGACGAAACCTTTTCTCCAGTGGCTATGCTGAAATCCATTCGGATCCTTCTTGCCATTGCTGCCTTCCACGATTATGAGATTTGGCAGATGGACGTAAAAACCGCTTTTCTAAATGGAAATTTAGAGGTGTGTGTCTATATGGATCAGCCAGAGGGTTTCATTCAGAGTGGGAGCAGCGGAAAGGTGTGCAAGTTGCTTAAGTCCATCTATGGACTAAAGCAGGCATCGCGGAGTTGGAACATCTGTTTTGATGAGACGGTCAAGGAATTTGACTTTATCAAAAATCCAGATGAACCATGCATCTATAGTAGATTTGTAGCGAGAACTGTAGTATTCCTTGTTTTATACGTGGATGACATTCTCTTAATAGGAAATGACATTCCTATGCTACAATCTGTCAAGGGTTTCTTGTCACACAGGTTCTCCATGAAAGACCTGGGTGATGCCTCATACATCCTGGGGATTCGGATCCATCGTGATAGATCCAAGAGGATATTAGGACTTTCACAGTCCAGGTACATCGACACCGTACTGAAAAGATTCAGTATGGAAGATTCCAAGCGCGGTAACCTACCGGCTTGTCACGGGATCACCCTCTCTAAAGAGATGTCTCCCAAGACTGATTTGGAGAGGGATCGCATGTCTATCATACCCTACGCTTCTGCGGTAGGATCTATAATGTATGCGATGTTGTGTACCAGACCGGATGTTGCTTATGCACTGAGTGTAGTAAGCCGGTATCAGTCAAACCCTGGGGAGAAACACTGGATAGCAGTAAAGAACATTCTCAAGTACCTGAGAAGGACTAAGGAGATGTTCTTGGTGTATGGCGGAAAAGACCTCCAAATCGAGGCCTTTGCTGACTCCAGCTTCCAGAGTGACAAGGATGATTCCAAGTCCATGTCGGGTTTTGTCTTTACCCTCAATGGTGGGGCGGTGTGTTGGAAGAGTTCCAAACAGGAAACCGTTGCAGACTCGACTATGGAAGCGGAATACATCGCTGCATCTGATGCCGCAAAAGAAGCTGTCTGGATGAGGAAGTTCTTGAAAGAACTTCAGGTGGTTCCGTCCATTGTTGACCCAATACCTCTGTATTGCGACAACAACGGGGCTATAGCTTTAGCGAAGGAACCCAGGTCCCATCAGAGATCCAGGCACATCTTGAGGCGGTATCACCTGATCAGGGAGATCGTGGATCGCAAGGAGATCGAGGTTCGGAGGGTTGCTTCAGAAGAAAACACTGCAGATCCATTCACCAAGGCCCTACCCCAGACTCAGTTCGAGCGGCTGATCGAGATGATAGGTCTTCGATACGCCAGTACATGGCCTTAGTGCAAGTGGGAGATTGTTAGTGTATATGCCCTAGAGGCCATTACTGTATCATACTAGTTTGTATATTACTTAATGGAAGCTTGGGATATTCACCTTGTATAAACAATCTTGCTCAATATAGTAGTATGCTACTTAGTTTGTTTCTACTTCAATGTGTACATGTGTTTATTTTGCGATATCACCTATACGCATTAGTGGAGCCCTTATGATCTTTGCTTGATTACCAGCGTTGTGATGGCAGTCACACTAGTGGGGGCTGGGTAATCTGTAAGCACATCCTTATACAGGTCCCTAGTCGCAGGACTATCGAGACAGGGCATCGATACTCCGGAGTAGACTAGCGTATGCGCTTCTCATCCCAGTGTGGGAGATGGTCTGTCCCACAGCCATCAGTACGTCGTACTAGAGATAGTATACGGGTGCTCATTAGGTTACGAGTACACTGGACAGGACTCGTCGGGAACTGACAGGTTGGTATTATACCTATCGTCAGTTATCAGTTCCCAGGTGACATGAGTACAGCTTAGTCCGTTGACTTGACACTGGCACTTCGCCTCGAGTGTGTTCCCACTGCACTTTGATCACTACCCTACCACGGCTCAAAGGAGTCGTGCAAACAGGTAATGGTTGGGTGCAGTCCCGAAGCACTTGGAGGCAGTGACGGTTAGACAGGATTCGTCTCTCCCGGTATTGGGGGTTGACATCGCGCTGTGTCTAGGAGAGCCATTACACGAGTAGTCCCTGGCCAGGGCAAGCGAGATATACTGGTAGGCTTCCAGTGTTATCTCAGGGTGTTTTGGGCTTCACTCCGACACGACTTGTACCGCTATTGGGGGACTGACGTTTTACCGCCCCCTAGGCACGACATGCGATGTATCAGACGAACAGACCGGACTGTACGGAGAATGTCACATTCAGACTCAGTAGGAGTTCAGATGGGGTTCACCTCGTCAGCCTTCTTGTCGGCATCTACCTGGGGACCGTTACGCACAGCTAGTGCCGCTTGCGGTCTGTGGTTAAACCCACTGCCAGCGTAGTGTCGAGTCTTTAGAGTCCCACACAGAGGGTATTCGCCTCTGGGCAAAATAGAGTAGAGGTCGCATGGTTTTGCGACAGGGTTCGTTCTCATCCGCGCACTTGTGCACGTTTGGAGTCCGGAAGGATATTGCCAGCTGGCTCTGGTTTGAGCCGGATACTGGTATATGTTTTGGGGTTGCTTTTATATCTCGGTATTCTTGTTCCTCGGAACGAGAATGCAGGTGTGTATGCACAGTTGCTTGAGGCGGAGGATGAGGTATTTCATTAGGGTTTCGGAACGGGTGCGTATGCACAGTTGACAATCGTCATTTTCCAAACCCTAATAGATTTATGAAATATCAATTAATAATAGTAATTAAATGAAATATTATTATGGTTGATTTTGTTGACTTGTTGACCATGGTTGACTTGTTGACCATGGTTGAATGTTGACCACCATCATGCTTTGTAAGGATTCTCCTTGATTCTTGCTTACACTCATTTATTGAAAGTATGATAGTGGTCATTCCAAAACAACCATCAACTATTCTCATTTCAATTATTATTATTAATTAGATAATTCATTTTCTTTTAGTTATGGTTGCAAAAGAAAAGAGCTCATTCTATCATAATCATTCTCTCTCCTCATTTCATCTTCTTCTTCCTTAAGCTCAAGGTGATTCCTTCTCATGTGTTGAGAATCCCTCACCTTGAAAAAGAAACAACCCCTAGACACTCTCTACTCACTCTAGGATCAAGGGTTTAGCAAGCCGGAGATTCTAGTTCACTCAAAGTTCGAGAAAGAGCCCGAAGGTTGAACCCTCAGGTGGATCCATCTTCGACGGAAGAAGGCGACGAGAAGAGAACCATCAACCTCTACAAAGTTTGAAGAAGAAGGAGTTCAAGTTTAGGTATAACCATCTTTCCGAGTAGCTAACTCTCTTTAGCAAGTTTGCTAGTTCTAGTTTAGGAAAAGATCCCGACTTTGTTAGTCCATGTTGCCCCATGCGCTAAAAATTTGTTTTTAATACCGTTTCCGCCTCCCCGTAAGAACCGGGGGTCGCAACGTGGACTTACATCTAGACCATTCTAGGTCAAATGGAGTGAAGAAAATAAAGAATAAATAAATTCATGAAAAGACTTAATTGTGTGATATTTTTGTGAAACCTTCTACACTTTTCTTCACCTTTTCTCACTCTCCTCTCTTTTCCTCACCTCATGCCCGGCCTCACCACCATGGGCAGCCCCAAAAAATTTTCCCCATCATTTTTGTTTTAAAAATCATCAAAATTCATCAAAAATTCAATAAAAACCCCACAAAATCCTTATTAATTCCTACCCTCTATTCTTTGCTCATCTTTGCAAGGATTTTGGAGATGGAAAGTATTCATTTTGGAGGCTTATTTTCATGTTTGGATTTCATGTTGTGGAGGTATAAATCTTCTTCTTTTGATTTATTGTTATTAGATATTTCATTTAAGCATAATTAGATTTAATAAATAATTTCTATGTACAAGTTTTAAAATTCAAGTTAGGGTTTATAAAATTAAGTTATGGTTTTTATTAATTAAGTGGGGTTATAATAACTAGTTTAACATTTTTAGAAGTGAAAAATCTTGTATGGATGACATATTGTAAATTGTTTATCCAAAATTGTTTAAATTAATCTATTTTGCAAACTAGATTTCTATATATTGTATATATTGGTGAGATAAAATTCCAATTAATGTTTGTAACACTAGATTGTGGTTTTAATGAGGATATTAACTTGTTAGTGGAATGAAAAACTTAAATTGGTTACTAGTTTCTATTGATAATTGAAAAATACTAATAAAAATGCTATTTTTGCTAACTAGATTTTGGAAATTCTTAAATAAATGAGGTTTAAAATCTAAATTATGATTTCATTATATTATTATCATCATGAATTGTAGTTTAATGCATTAATTCATGCAAAATCCAGTTTAGATGTGATATTGTGAAATTTTCCTTAAAAAGTATCGAAATCGGGCAAGTTTGCAAACTAGAATTTTCTAATCAATACAATTGGGGTGTTAAAAATATTGTAATGGGTTGTATAATCTAGTTATACTATTTAATAAGTTTTATGACCATTAGTTTCATTTAAATGTCAAGTTTTGAAGTAAAACGGTATTTTGGCGTTTTCGGGGTTTTTCGAAATCGGACGATTTGATTGATTTTTAGGGTTTTGATGGATTAAATCATGTTTTAGATTATAAGTAATGAGTTTTTTAAACTACAAGTTGTTTGCTGATATTTATCTCGATCAATCGGCGTTTATACGCCGACATCGAGCGATAATTGGTTCTTTTGCATGAGCGGGACATAGGTTTTAACCTATGCGAGTTCCGTGCGTCGTTTTGACTTTTGTCCGTGATTCAGTTTACGATACTATATACGTTTGCGTATAGGTACCCCTCATGTGGACTGCGGGCGATGAAGAAGAGGATGGCGACACCGTCTTCGGCAGACAAGGACCAGGTGAGTAGATGTATATCTACGGGGGAAGTCGGGTGGATGGTGTTTAGCACCCCCGCAAACGTAGAATAGTAGTAATCTTTATTGTCGTTAGGAAGCTAGACATGACCTTAGATCCTTGGTGAGTAGGACCCTAGTAACGACCTTAGGTTGGACTAGACTGATTTAGAAAGACCTTACCAGAGGATGAATATCTTGGAGAAGATTCGTAGGTTTCAGGTAGATATACACACATGCACACACACAGAAACTCGACGTGGTGTATACGTGTATGTGTATATATATATAGGACTAGGTGTAGGTATATATATATATATACACACCACACGTATATGTGATACAAGGATGTGATATCATACACGGGAAAGGAACAGTATAACTGGGCTTGATGCCGTGATTCTTTGATATACAGTCGTGTTATGATGTTAGCGGATCATTAGAAAATGAGATAGTGGATTTGTATAAATGAACAATAATAACAGGTGGTGATGATATTGAAGTACATGGGACTCTAAAATAGAACCCGGACTGTAACCTGTGCCTGAAATTCTGATATGATATATGTATGACTTGATTACGACATCATATAGGTGTACTTGATTTCGACGTCATATAGGTGTAACTTGATTGCGATATCATAAAGGTGTAACTTGATTTCGATATCTTATAGGTGTGACTTAATCACGACTTGACATATGTGACTTGATCAAGATATGACATATGTGACATGACATTTCTGAGGATAAATTAACGATGTATATTTATGCTGGCAATGATATATGATTGATGTATGCGATTACAGTATAGCACCTTGATCATGACATGTGTTGATGATGGTATTATACGAATGATGAGACACGTAGGTGTTACTTGACCCGTACCCCGATATTGGAATGCCATACGACGGATTTTACCGTACGAGGCATAGATGTGATGATTGATCCGCACTCTTGATTCGAGGAAGCCGTACTACGTACGTGACGCTATTGAGGCTGGATCGCCGACTATTAGAGATATGGATTCAGACTTTAGGTGTACTCCTATTTCTTATAGACTAGTTTCTTAGGTTTAGTCCCTTAGGTGGTTAGATGGACACTAGTGTAAGTTCGAGTCATATAGTTGTAGTTTTACTTGTATATCACAAATGAGTGGTTATTACACATCCGTCTTTACATTCATACCGTAATCATAATGGTGCATGTTCATTCGTATGTTTCTATAATCAGAATTAAACTTTGCCTGTTAGGACACCAGCACCATTACCGATGATGCGCATATTCCACGCACACTTATTTGCCGGCTCACACACATCATCATCGGTAATTGCTATGTCACGTACAGTTTAGATCATATTATCTTTTATTGATACAATCAGCTAACAGCTAGATCGATATAATATTGTGATTACTCTCTGGTATTAGTATAGACATGGTATTTATTACTTAGACATTTCATGCATTCGCATTTTCATGTTATCATGCAGTATTATGGGGCATATGCCGACACTTATCATGTACTTACTCAAGATTTTGGGATTTTCGATTTCTATGAGATTTCTGGATTTTTGGGGAAAACCGCAAGAATATATAAAAACTTCTCTCTCTTTCCTCCTCTCTTTTTAAAACATAAGATGCGGTTTTCTCGTGATGTATGTGTCGTCCACCATGAGATTTCAAGTTTTCTGTTGGATTTCAAGACCCGATTCGAGGAGTGGATGAACCGTCTCGGGTACATGGTGGGCCCGGTATGGTACCCCAGGGCAAGAAGATCGAGTTGTAGACGATGAGCCTGGCAGGGGAGGACTACCTACCGGTGATGTCTGGCGCGGCGGATATCCGGAGGATACCGACCGTTGTTGTGAGATTTGATGATATGGGCCGATCCGGACTGACGGAGCCCGAGATATTGAGACTATGAGACATTGAGATTATGAGGTATTGAGACTTGAGATTTACATGTTTTGTGTCGATGCTTGACACTGATTTCCATGGATTTCATGGTTGATATTTCAGATTTCTATAGACATTTTACAATGATAAAAGTTAAAGATTTCTCATACAGATATATCTAGATTTCAGGATTGGTTATTTCACATTCATAGTGCATGCATACTCATTCACATGACATAGTTCTATATGAGGCACTGATACGAGCACGGAGTATTTGCACTTACACGTAGCTTATTATCCTGTCTTTACTTGATGACTAGTAGTATATTAGTATATTATTATGACCTAGGACAGCGTCGTGCATTCGATTTCTTTTCGCAGATATCTTCTACTCACGAGTTGGCAACTCACCCCCGTTGTGCCAAATTTTATTACAGATTCGATGTACAGGTTTTCCTGGCAGCTTGCTGGCACATCTTTTCACTCAGGGTGATTTGCACGGTAGGTTGGTTCACTTTTATCTGGACCGCCATTGTACTTTTATTATTTCATATGTATCTAGAAAGCTCCATCAACCAAACTTGTATTACTTGATAGTTTACTGGATCAGTTGTTTATTTCGACCTTAGAGCCGCGCTTGTATTGTTATGATATTTGGTGGTTTTGTTTTCTTTTGAGTTTTGAGCCTCGCCCTTTGGTGTTGTATACTATTGTGCATTGATGCGGTTGTTTCCGCCTTTTGGCGTAGAGCTAGCTCCCGTTTGGGGATGCTTTTTATTGTTTGTATATATATTATTATTGTTCGTACCTGTTTGGGGCTAGTTTTTACAAAGGAGACTCTGCCGAAATTTTTGAGAAAATTGGATGTTGCTTTTAAATTTGTTTTCTACATGTTTTCCTTTACTTCTTCTTCTTTTTATGGTTTAGATTTCTAGGCTTCGGCTTACTTAGGTTACATTGCGCCTCTAGACGCTTCGTAATCTAAGTGCCGGTCACGTTCCGTACTTTCGGGTCGTGACAGATATAAAATTCTAATTAAGGTTTTTATCATTAGATTGTGATTTTAATGAGAATATTAACATGTTAAAGGAATGAAAAACCTAATTTAGTTACTAGTTTCAAATTGATAATGGAAAATTGTGATAAATATGCTCTTTTTGCTAACTAGCTTTTAGAAATTTCTTAAAAAATTGAGATTTAAAATCTAATTATGCTTTCATGACATTATTAACATCATAAATTGTAGTTTAATAATTTAATTCATGCAAAATCAAGTTTAGTCGTGGAATTGTGAATTTTTGCTTACAAGGTGTTGAAATTTGATAAAATTGCAAACTAGAATTTTTAATTTAATACAAATTAATGTGATAAAAATATAGTAATGGTTTTTATAATCTAGTTATGTTATTTAATGAATATTATGACCATTAGTTTAATTTAAACATCATGTTTTGAAGAAAAACGGTAAATTGACGTTTTCTAGGTTTTTGCGAAATAGGACAATTTGATTGATTTTAAGGTTTCGATGATTTAAACCATGTTTTATATTATAAATAATGAGTTTTGAAACTACGAGTTGTTTGTTGGTGTTTATCTTGATCAATCGGCGTTTGTACGCCGATATCGAGCGATATTTGGTTCTCTTGCATGAGCGGGTCATAGGTTTTAACCTATGTACGTTCGTTCGCTGTTTTGCTTTTGTCCGTGATTTGGTTTATGATATTATATATGTTTGCGTATAGGTACCCATCACGTGGACTTCGGACGATGAAGAAGAGGATGGCGGCATCGACTTCGGAAGACAAGGGACAGGTGAGTAGTTGTATATCTAAAGGGGAAGTCGGGTGGATGGCGCTTAGCACCCCCGCAAACGTAGAATAAGGATATTACTTACTGTCATTAGGAAGTCGGACGTGACCTTAGAATCTTGGCGATTAGGATCCTATTAAAGACTTTAGGTTGGACTAGACCGATTTAGAAAGATTTAACCATAAGGATGAATGCCTTGGAGGGAATTCGTAGGTTTCAGGTAGGCGCACACACACGCACACACATACATTTGACTTGGTGTATATGTATGTATATATATATATATATATATATATATATGATTGTGTGTAGGTTTCTATAGGAGTTTACACACACACACACATACATAACATATACACGTGATATGGGAGGTTATATGATATCTGGAAGGAGTCAGTATGATTGGGCGTGATGCCGTGAGTTAAAGATATACGATCGGGTATGATATGAGATGTACTATGATATTAGTGGATCGTTGGAAAATGAGAAAATGGATAGTTATACATAAACGATAATAGGTGATGATGATATTGAGATATACGAGACTCTAGAATAGAACCCGGATTGTAATATGTGAATTAATCACGATATGATATATGCGTGACTCGATCACGATATGATATATATATGACTTAATCTCGATATGATATATGTGACATGATATTTCTGAGCACCATTTGACGATGTGTATTTACACAGACAATGATATGTGTTTGATGATATTGGGATGTATGAGATTATAGCACAGTACCCTTGATCATGATATTATTTGATGATGATATTATATGAATAATGATGTACATATGTGATACTTGACCCGTACCCCGATTTTGGGATGCCGTACGACGAATTTTACCGTACGAGGTATAGATGTGATGATTGATCCGCACTCTTGATTCGAGGAAGTCGTACTACGTACATGACGCTATTGAGGCTGGATCGCCAACTATTAGAAATATGGACTCAGAGCTTAGGTGGATTCTTATTTCCTATCGACTAGTTTCTTTAGTTTAGTTCCTTAGGGGGTGAGATAGATACTAGTTTAGGCTCAAGTCATATAGTTGTAGTTAGATATGTATATTCCAAATGAGTGGTTGATACACATTCATCTTTACATTCAGATTGTAATCATCAAGTTGCATGTTCATATATATGTTTCTTTAGTCAGTATGAAACTCTGCCTGTTAGGACACCGGCACCATTACCGATGATGTGCATATTCCACGTACACTCATTATCGGCTCACACACATCATCATCGGTAATTGCTATGTCGCGTACACTTTAGAACATATTATCTTTTATTGATAGAATCAGCTAAAGGCTAAATCAATATAATATTGTGATTACTCTCAGGTGTTAGTCTAGACATTGCATTTATTACTTAGACATTTCATGCATTCACATTATCATGTTATCATGCAGTATTATGGGGCTTATGCTGATACTTAATATTTACTTACTCATGATTTTGGGATTTTGGATTTCTATGAGATTTCTGGATTTTGGGAAAAACCGCAAGAATATATATAAAAACTTCTCTCTCTCTCCCTCTCTTTTTAAAATATAAGTTGTGGTTTTCTCGTGATATATGTGTCGTCCACCATGAGATTTCATTTTTTCTGTTGGATTTCGAGACCCGATTCGAGGAGTGGATGAACCGTCTCGGGTACATGGTGGGCCCGGTATGGTACCCCGGGGCGAGTTGTAGACGATGAGCCTGGCAGGGGAAGACTACCTACCGGTGATGTCTGGCGCGGCGGATATCCGGAGGATACCGACCGTTGTCATGAGATTTGATGATATAGGCCGATCCGGACTGATGGAGCCCGAGATATTGAGACTATGAGGTATTGAGACTTGAGATTTACATGTTTGTGTCGATGCTTGACCCGGATTTCCATGGATTTCATCGGTGATGTTTCAGATTTCTATACAAATTTTACTATTATAAAAGTTAAAGATTTCTTATACAGATATATCCAGATTTCAGGGTTGATTGTTTTACATTCATGGTGCATGCATACTCATACACATGACATGTTAGTACTTGAGGCACAGACACGAGCACTGAGCATTGTACTTAAGTATAGATTATTACCTGCCGCTACCAGATGACTAGTGATATATTAAGTATATTATTATGACCTAGGACAGCGTCGTGCATGCGATTTCAACTCGCCGATGTCTTTTACTCACGAGTTGGCAACTCACCCCCGTTGTGCCAAATTTTTCTACAGGTTTCGATGTACAGGTTTCCTTGGCAGCTTGCTGGCACACCATTTTCATTCAGCGTGGTTTGCTTGGTAGGTTGGTTCACTTGCATCAGAACCGCTATTGTATTTTATTATTTCATTTGTATTTAGTAAGCTCCATCAACCAGACTTGTATTCTTGATAGTTTAGAAGACCAGTTGTTTTTATTTCGACCTTAGAGTCGCGCTTGTATTATTATGGTTTCTGGTGGATTTCGTTTTCTTTTGAGTTTTGAGCCTCGCCCTTTGGCGTTGTATATTATTGTGCATTGTGTAGTTGTTTCCTCCTGTTGGCGTAAAGCTAGCTCCCACTTGGGGATGCTTTTTTATTGTTTGTATATATTATTCTTGTTTGTACCCGTTTGGGGCCAGTTTTACAAAGGAGACTCTGCCGAAATTTTTGAGAAAATTGATGTTGCTTTTAAACTTGTTTTTCTACATGCTTTCCTTTAGTTCTTATTTTAAATGGTTTAGATTTCTGGGCTTCGGCTTGCTTAGATTACGTTACGCCTCTAGACGTTTCGTAATTTAAGTGCCGGTCACGTTCCGTACCTTCGGGTCATGACAATGTGGATAACAACTACGTGTCCATCAATGTCACAACGACATCGTGCATGTAAATATCATGAAAGCATATGCATGTAAATATGAGGATGTCAACTATCGTGTGTCCATCAACGACACATCAAAATCATGGAACCTGAGTGTCCAACACCGACACTCGAAACATCATGAAACCCGTGTCCAACATCGACACATATTTCTCATATCTCAGGCGCGGCATCCTCAGATCGGCCCTCAGGCACCACATACTCTGGTCGGCCCTCATATCCATCTCACGACTTCGGCCGGTATCCTCCGGATAACAGCCGAGTCCAAATACTATCACCGGTAGGTAGTGCTCCACTGCCATGCTCATTGCCTAACTATACGAGTCTTCTTGCCCCGGAGTACCTCACCGGGTCCACCATGTACCCGCAAGCGGTGCCTACCGCTCCTCAAATTGGGTTTCACATGCCAATCTTAGAACTGAGAAAACACATGGTCGACGTCTCAAAATATCATATCAAGAGAAACCGGGTTTTTAAAACAACACATAATTTCCTTTGAAATTTGACCACGGTTCTCAAATCCAGAAATCTCATGAAAACAGCATATCTCAATGCGTATAATCATAAAGCATGATGTATGCGACATATGACAGAAATGTAAGCATATCCGTATATCATGCAACATGGAACAGTGATGTGAAAATATCAGTATATCATGCGACATATCGTAATGATGTGAACAAAGCAAGTAAATCATGCAAGGAGTCATATCATGATGCAGCAATCCTACTGTGTAGTGACATAGCAACTATCGATGATGAAAGTGTGTGAGCCGGCCAATCTATGTAAGTGTAACATGCGCATCATCAATAATGGTGTAGGTGTACTAGCACAGATATATATAATACAAAGAGAATGTCATGAACGTAGCATAAAGTACATCGTAGGCGAAATACTATAAGCAAACATATCTAATCTAACATCTACACATGAACCATACGATCAGTTTTTAAACGATGCGAATCGTAGTTTTGAAAGTAGGGGCTACGGTGTTTTTAAGGAAAAGACACTATTTGAAAATCCGCAACATCCCTCAAGGTATCTTTTTAAGAGATGCATACGATTCTTTAGTTTGGAAATATGTATGGTTCGGTTGACACATTTATGTCGGCTATCCAGTCTTATAGTATCCGATACGGCAATATCATCGAACCACATCCTCAAATCACGAGCGCGGATCATCCATCCGGTAGCTTACATCGCGTACAGTAATCCTCTGTACAGTGACATTTAACAAAAATAGGGATCTATCGACCTATACGACAATGAGGATACGGATCTCAAGTCTCGGACGGCATATCACTCATTATTCTCATAAATATAGATATATCTCATATCCTGTTATTTGCATAAATGTCATATCTTACTGTATATAACGTTCTCACATCATGCCACTATAAATCTTATATCAATTGTATCCGCTCGTATCATCTTATCTCATCATATTGATATCTCAAATCTCGTCATCACGTATTAATCATATCATATCACTTCTAACTATCTTTTTAACCATATCCCTAGTTTCCTAATATAGGTTTCCTTAACCATATCCTATATATCGGTTTCCATCAAAATTTGCGGGGGTTCTATACGCCATCCACCCGACTTCCCCCATAGATATAAATCTACTCACCTGCAGAACTCCTTGTTCAGCCGTAGTTGATGTGCTTCATCGTCTCGGAATCCACACGATGTTACCTAAAATAAATACACAGTCGCAATGCTACTAAAAACAACTCCGGAAAACCATTACGGCAAACGGTGCGCTCATAGGTTAGAACCTATAGCCTACGTATGCAAAAAAAATCAAACAACCCTTGTTGTTGACGTACAAACGCCCAACAACCAAATACAAATCCAAACGTCAAAACCAATAATCCCAATATCGGAAAACATACTAAAACCAAATTAAACAACATAGGAATTCCCTCCCAGATTTCATCTCAGGCCAATTGGGATTAAACTAGCGAGTATAGGGGATAGGTTATAGGGGTTAGGAGCTACAGGAAAATGATTAACACCAGAACCCTCCAAAAATCCAGCCACATTTCCCCATACCCGAGCATACGGCCCTAAAGGCTCTGTTTGGGTTTGTATTCTCAGGGTGGTCTTATGGTGGTTAAACTAGGTCAGTAGACTTGTTTGATTATCTCAGATACAACCCAGATAGCCCCAGATTCCCTGTAGGCCATACAACTTCACAAAACGACACGGGGAAATTCCTAAGTTCGTATTTTAGGTTCTATTCTATAGCCTAGGTCAGGAAATGTGTCAACATGGTCAGGTAAACACTTACAACAGCTCCCAGATTTCACCTACAGTCATTACATAAAAATCTAGTAGTACCAAACACCCCAAAACACCTACAGACCGCTACCCTATAAAGTTCAACACCCCAGTCCCCCTAAAAACCGATCTTGCCGGAGTTGTCCCAAAAGTCGCCGGCCAAACAGTGTCGTGTGGGGTCAGGGTCTCAGGTGTACACTCAGGGTCTCTATTACAACACCACTACATCGCTAGATTTTCCAGTAACAACTCGGTGTCGTAGCAGATCACAGTGACCCTAAAACGACACCAAAAACACGACACGGGCTCAAAACTACTTCTTTATTGTTCTTAACGGCGACTTTTAAGCTACGCAACAATAAAAGGGCCTAATTAACAGTGAGTGATCGTTACCTATCCTCACTATCTCAAAATCCTAGCTTCTCATGCTCCAAGTGATCACCATAAGTTTTAGATCAAGTTTAATGAAGGGTGTATTGAGTTTTGTGAAGATTTGCTTGGGTTTATGAGGATTTGGGTTAGGGTTTAGAGAAGAACAATGAAGGGTTTCAGTTGAGGGAAAGACAGATAGCAAAATAATTGGGCGTCAGTGAGTTGAGGTGAGAATGAGTGTTGATTAGGTGAAGGATGAGAGGGGGTGAGTGTAGGGTGAAGGTTTATTTATGCCTACTCTCTCTCTCTCCCCCCCTCCCTCTACAATAAATGCAAGCCATGCTTGCCTCCCCCATGCCTCCAACCTCATCATTCCCTCTCCAATAATTCAAAAATAAACAAAGAAAAACCTTTTCTAATTTAAACCAACACAACTTGTACACTAGAATGCCATGTTACAAAGATGTATGGTTAACATGCACAAGTTATGTGCGAGTATCAAAATAATATTAAAATATTAATTTAAAATAAAAAATATATTTTTAAATTAATAAATCATTTTAAATCTCCAATTATTTCACAAATATCGGTATATATTTATACCATTCTACGAAAACCCCAAGTTCGCAAATCGGGTAGTTTTCGCGAAATATATTATTTTAATATTAATTTCCAAAAATAATATTTTATATTTTCTGAAATGTTACAATAACCTAGATTAGAATGGTTAATCAATTTATCTAATCAGGATGTCTTCCACCGTTTCTTCGAATCTCCTCCAAACCTAAAAAGAAGAATTAGTCGGGATCATCTAAAATCACCCGAGGAGTAACACCTACTCATCAGTGAGAATCGGGATCCAACTGTCATCGCATGATAACTTGATGAAAGCCACTCAAGTCACCACACTCCAGAAGGTTTGCGCATGCCTGGCAAGTTTCTTGTATGTTTGAAACTCCCGATGTGGTTTTTGCCCCTAGGACCCAAGTGACCTTGACTAAAGATCAAAATGTCAAAATGTCCTAGTCATGTTCCATCCGTCATTATCGTGATTGCTTTAGACCCACCCATACGAGCCTTGACTAAAGATAAAAATGATCGAACGATTGTCCTAACCAATTGCATTATCATGCAACAGAAAAGCATTACAGAGCTACCGAACACTACGCCTCGGAAATGCACGACATACGTAGCACAAATACAAAGCAATACTAATCTGAAATGATGGAGGGCTACGGCTGGTTTTTGGCGAAAACCCTTTAACGTAATGAACTTGATATCGTTGAAGGAACCGAGTAGTTTTACAAATATATAGTGGCGCAAACTTTTGCTAAAGAGGTCACTCCCTGTGTAGGAATCTCGGCTCTTTCCTCATCGAATGAGCAGGATATTCCAAACTGAATACCACAATGCAAAGCAAGAGAATCGGCTATAGAGCAGTTATTACAAATACGCAAACTTTCGCCCAAGAGGTCACTCCTAATGAAGGGATCTCGGCTCTTGCCTCGTCGAATGAGGTGCTGGATATTCTGAACCTGATACCACTGTGCAAAGCAAAAAACAAACGTTTGTAATAACAGTTTTTGAAAATTTGTTTCCAACAACATCATATAGGTTTTTTCCCCTTGCATTAATTACAATTAATGAAATCCCATCAATTAATCCATATCACACCACAGAAAAGGAACGAAAATAAGTTGTACGTATATGACATCTGCATTAGCCACTGTGCCCCGTCATGCACCGTTAGGTTTCTTAACTAACGGCAGAGCGGGGGCTGGACTAGCGCCGGTGCAAAACATATACAACATTTACTAGTATATATAAATATATATATAACATTCGTCCCAGGAATGATATAACAACATCACAGAATCTCAGCAAGCAACACAGAATGATGGATAATCTTGGAGCTTCGGGTTTCATTTGAGCCGCAAATAAGACCCAACGTTACCGGTCGTGTGGAAAGCCTGTTCAATGAAAAACCCGGACCCCTGTGAGCGCAGCATGTTACCCACCAATCCCAGAAGTGAGGAAACCCTAATAAACAAAGTGAATGGGGCACCCAGCACTTCACGGAATCCTGTAACTTGAGCGCCCCTCCATGGGTCACCTATACCAACTATGATTGCTGCGAATAGCCCACCAATTCTAGACTGAAGCCCCCTCCGTCTCAACGCCATGAGATGCGGGCTTGTTGCTTTCTAGAACCCGGCTATTCGTGCACTCCACCGTGGTGTATTCTTAGTACTGAAAAGAAATGTATATACAACGGTGACATCGACCTTAACCCAGTCGTGCCCCAATAAAAGAATATACAATCTGCAGAGACGACTGTCCACATGTCGGAAGCTTGCCACGCAATAATAAATATACAAATGAATCTAAACTGTACTACTACCATTGCACTGCAGGCTATCCACCACGACAATCCAACCACAATATCAGCACAACACAGAACATTAACGTGAGTATTATTTTCACAAACCCGCTTAGTTGAACATATAACAACTAGTCGGGTTGTACCGCTCAATAATATTCACGGTCGCAGATATCATCATATACTGATAAACTCACATTTAAAATTTCTTTCGACAAAACATTTCCACATTTTCCCCAAATTCAAACCAGCACACAAAAAATCTGGGCCAAAAAACAAATAATCCAAAAAATCATATTTCCATGAAATAGAGCGCTAGAAAAAAATTGGGGCACTGTAGCAATAAAGGCGCTGCGGTTCCTCGGCAAAACGTGCGATTTGGCTTGGGTTCCACGGCGGAATTTTGTAGTTACGTGCCCAAACTTTTTTCGTAGCTCTAGTTTTGCCTGCACATATTTTTAAGATACCCAAAAAAAATTTGAACAACTTTAAAATTCGACAGCAAGCACTCTAATATAGAAATACGATTCGAAAAAATTTGTCGATTGAGATTTTAACTTTGTGCAAACTAGCTAGTATTGGTTTATGGGTGTCTCTGATACCATGTTGGGTTTTGCTGACGCCCTGGCCATCTACCGTGGCCGATGCGGAACAAAAACCGGCTTTTAAAAAATTTGGAGCAAACAAAACCCACCCTATGATCGAAATCGTAAACCTATTCTAGGAACTAAAGAAGCTAAACTAAAGAGTCAGAGTGATTATACTAAAAGAATCAATTCCTTCGGTCTACCATCACTTTCCTAAGCTCCTTGAGGCATGCTCGAACGAACTTGGCCGCCGGTCTTCCTCCGTCAAAGATGATCCACCCGAGGGATCTAGTCATGGCTCTAGCTCCATATAACGAATGCAAGTGAAGCAACTAGGGATTATAGGATGCTATTCTAGAATGCCTAAGATGTAGTGAGTGAACTAAGTCTTTATCTATCTCATCTCACCTCCTCTCATGATTCTCAACACATGAGAGGGTTGAGAGGAGTAGGAAGATGAAAGTGGAGGGAGCTCAAGAAACTCAAGAGGAGTAAAGCAAATGGTGAGGAGAATAGAGCTCTCTAGAATGAACCATCAGTCTTCTATTTTTCAACAATGAGCAAGTGTTTTCTATTGTCGAAAAATCTCACATGAAGAATGGTTTTGTAAAAAAATTCTTTTCAATAAAATATCAAGCCCATACTTGAATAGTATGCACACATGAATTAATAATTCATTTGTGCACACTATGCAAGCATGGTCCTCACCATACTCCCATCAAATCATTGCCACCTCATAATCCATTTAATATAAATGGTCAAACCAATATGAGGTGTCCACCTTCTAGAATGTTTTCCGGAAAAATACGGATTACATTCTACTGTATATACATACCTGTATTCATACCGAAACATGAATACTCGAAGAGATAAAATAACACAAAGAACATAATACTAGAATATACATATCGAAATATATATGTAAAATATTAAATCAATACTTGATTTAATAATCCAGCTCAGAGCCGAGCTGGCTGGTATTATCAACTGTCCGATCGAAAGTCCGGGTACAAAGTACAATCAATCGATCAGAACCCTGCACGTATCTAATACGGCTACTACATCGTTTTGCCAGAACAAGGGAAACCCTCTGCGTGGGACTCTAAAGACTCGTCAATACACTGGCAGTGAGTTTAACCACAAGTACGTCAGTGGCACTAGTTTTACGTAACGGCTACCCAGATATTGAGCGAAAGGAAGGCCGACGAACAAACTCATCCAAACCACTACTGAGCCTGCCGGTGACAATCTCTATACAGTCTGGTCTGTTCGTCTAAGAGTATCGAATATCGAGTCTATGGCGGTGGATAAAGTCAGACCCCTAATAATGCGTTATTTCATGTCGTATGAATCCCATCACCCACTGAAAAACTACTGATCCAAATCAGTAATTACCTCAGCCGAGGATTTCTGGTGATGGCCACCCGTGCACAACACGACATCAACCTCCAATACTGAGAGAGACGAATCCGTAACGATTCGCTCACTGCCTCCATGTGGCACGGGACTGTACCCAACTAAAACCTGTTTGCACAACTCCCTTGAGCCATGCTAGGGTAGTAATCAAAGCACAGTGGGAACTCACACGAGACAAATGACGATATCAGGTCAACAGACTAACCTGTACTCATGTCATCTTGGAACTGCTATCTAACAATTGGTATAATACCAACTAGCATGTTCCCGGCGAGTCCGTCCAGTGTACCCATAACCCAATGAGCACCTGTATACTATCTTAGGTGACTAACTGACACTAATGGCTTGTGAGACCGGCCACCGCCCCTCGTCAGGGTCTCGATAAGTATACACTAGTCTACTTCGGAGTATCGATGCACAGTCTCGATACTCCCACGACTACGGATATTTAAGGATGTGCTTATAAACCACCCATCTCCCACTTATATGATCGCTATCATAATCCTAGTAGTCAAGCAAGAATCCTATAGTCTCTATCAACATGTAATAGTGGTCTGTAATGCCACTTGATGCATGTACATGATGATAAAAACAAACCATATAGTATACTGTAACGTTTTAGAAAATCGTTATGCGAATTTTTCCGTTTTAGGGTAAATTGTCGGTATTTTCCGTTTTAACCCGACTGTGATCAAATGTCCTTATAGACTTGCCAGCACCTAGTTTATCTAATATAAAGTAGTGCGCAAGTTTTGGGGGTATATGGGACGTTTTGGTTCAAATTGAATTTTTCCCTGTTTTAATGTTATTTTAATGCGGTATTTACATTTTAGGTTTGGGAAAATTCTCCAAAATTTGTATCTTTTCAAACAAATCAAGTTTAAGTAAAACCAAACCCTACTTATAATATCTAGATATTCTTATGAGAAAAGGATTAAATTTTAAAGAAAAGAAATGAACGGGAGAGGTGGCATGTGCATGCATATGCATTTATGTGCATTTATTGCTAGAATTAGCTAGAACAATCCAGACAAGCCTTCACAAAGCCCCCACCTCTTCCCTTGGCCGAGCTCCTTCTTCCTCCTTCTGCTCTTGATCAATTCTTTTCCATTCGCAACAATTCCAAATCAATAAATCTCCAAAATTCCCAAAATAAATCACAAAACACTTCAAGTATTACTTTGGCTTCTTTGATCACTTGGAGCTAGGAAAGGTTGGATCTTGTGAGTCAGCATTGATAGGTAAAATCCCTAATCTATTAAATAAGAGTTTTTATGATGTATAGCTCGTTGGTTGTTGTGTAGAACACTTTAAGTATCCATTAGTGCAATATCGTATTTTTTAGTGTCGTTTTAGAGCCTCTGTGATCTGCTGTGACTAGGGATTTTTACTGAGTGACTAAAGAAGATTGTAGTGATGTACTAGTGAACCTAGGATCCCACCTGAGACGCGAGACCCACCCCACCGGCTTTGGCCGGCTACGTTTTTGCAAATTCCGGCGACACCGGTTTTGGAGGGGAGATGGGTGTTGGTTTTTTTGTGGGTAGTTGTCTGCTGTGGGTTAAGGGTGTTTGGTACTGTTTAATTTTTGAGTAATTACAGTATGCAAAATTTGGGATCGTTTTCCTATAATCTAGTTTTTTGAGTCCGCGTGTTACGTTATCTGACACGAATCGTGATCTTATGCGGCTGCTGCATTTAGATTGGTTTAGTGGTATCGTTACGCACGTTAGCCACTAGACGGACACTCGTGAGTTAGTTTAGTGTTGGTGCGTCGTTTAAAATGTAGTTTTACGTTATATTGGTTGATTTCTGAGATTTGGCTCTGTTTATGTGTTTGTGAATTTATAGCGTCGCAAGCGGGCACTTCGGACGCTACAAATAAGGGGAAGCAGGTGGTCGGATTTTCATAGCTTGAGACCATCGGTGAGTAGATTTAACATCTACAGGGAAATCGCCCGTATGGCGTTATGCGTCGGGGCTGATATGATATGATAGCTGCATGTATTGCATATTAGTTAATTTCATATGAACGTCATTGTATAGTATTATCTGTTGTACATTGACTTGTACCTTTATATATAACACATTACTGACCGATCATGTAGCACGAGCACTAAATTGTATGCTACACCCACACCGTCAGTAATTGCCATGAGACGCACAACCCACATACATACGTGTTATTTTAGTGGATAGGGATAATTGAGGTAGTGACTCTTATTCCATTGTGCATATGAAATATTGTTGACACGTACATATATGATATCGTTTTGGGCAGGGATAGTTGAGGTAGTGACCCTTATTCCATTTCACGTATACCTTGCTATAGCTACTTGTCCATCATGCATACATATTGACATGTACACCCACATACTCGATTACAGTTACATGTACATCATGCACACATGCTGACATGTACACCAGCATATTTTTGCTATAGTTGTATATACCCTAAGTGGTACTGTTTTGACATGTGATATTGAGTCGTTGATTTTTGCGCTTATGAAATGCATTATACATACTTGCTTACATGTAGATACATAAAGCTTGCTACACTTATATGCACACCTCATATGATGCTGCACTTGTTTTTCGGAGGATTTTGGGAACCGCAAGATGTATTTTAAAGATGGATTCATTTGAAAGAGCAGCTTTCCCTTGATTTGCTCATATTGTTGTTTTATGTTGCATATATCAGTTATCATGGATTTATGCATTGAGATATGAATTTCATATGATTTATGGATTTGAGAACTGTGGGGGTATTTCAAGAAAACTATGTATTGTTTGAAAACCCGGTTTCTCTTGATATGATATTTCCGTGTGTCCACCATGTGATTTCTCGGTTCTAAGATTTGGTTTGTGATACCCGATTCGAGGAGCATGATGCACTGTCTGCGGGTACATGGTGGACCCGGTATGGTACCCCGGGGCGAGTGGTGATTTCGTAGTGTAGACGATAAGCCTGGCAGAGGGACCACTACCTACCGGTGATTTTATTTGGACTCGGCGGTTATCGTGGGGATACCGACCGGAGTGATGTATGACATATCGTCAGGGCCAGTCGTAGTGACAACGCCTGAGTTATGAGGATTTACATGTCGATGCTAGACACGGGTTTCATGATGTTTCGAGTGTCGGTGTTTGACCCTCAGGTTTTCCATGATTTCTACGTATCGTCGGTGGACATACGGGGTTGATATCCTCATACTTATATATATATATACATATACATACAGGGATATGTTTTCATGATGTGTCGGGTGTCGATATTTGACACTCAGGTTCTATGAGACTTACAGGATGTGAGGGCCGATCTGAGGATGCGGTGCCTGAGGATTTGGGATTTTATGTGTCAGTGAGGGACACTGGTGTTTTTCCATGCTGATGATTATGCATGAGATTTTATTATATCATACCATACACTCAGGATTATATTTGATATGCATTGCTTCATGTAGTTGTAGTACCCTATTGATATACCTTTACATGATTGTTGCATATTCTTATTGTTATACTTATGCTATCAGATTACCTGGGATAGATTAATCGCTATTCGTTCATACTTGTGATTACAGTATGATATTATTTACTATTCATGAGTTGGAAAATCACCCCCGTTGTGCCACAGTGTTTTGCAGGACTTACCCTCAGAGTAGTCGCGGCAGGGTATCTTATCATCTCTACTATTGCGGATACCGCTACGTTTGGCTGTGAGGCCTTTGCTTTTAGGTCGGTTTGCGGTTATCTGTTTGTACATTGAATATCTTTTTGTTGGATCTAGTATTTTCCATTTAGCACTTCTTGTATTTGACTTATAGACGAGTTGTGAGGATTCGGTGTTGTATTATTATTTTGGTGACTTTAGGTGCCGTGCTCGTGGGAGCCGGTCTTGTTGAAAAGTTTACTTCGTTATGTAGTTTTCTTTTATATTTCTTCGCTTCGGCGTCGTATATATGTTTATGGTGGTTGTCTCCGCCGTTAGGCGTTATTTGCTCCCGTTTGGGATGCTTTTTATATTATCTATGTTGTACCCGTTCTCGGGGCTAGTTTTTACAAAGGAGGTGCTGCCGAAATTTTCAAGAAAGAAAACTAGAGTTAGAGATTTTACTTGTGATTATCCGAATGTTTTAAACTATGTTTTTCTTTGTTTATCCAGTTTTGGGTGGTTTAGATTTCTGGGTTTCGGCTTACTTAAGTTGCGTACGCCTGTAGAAGTTACATAGTTTAAGTGCCGGTTACGGGCTAAATTTTGGGTCGTGAAAAAGTTGGTATCAGAGCGCTAGGTTTTACCTTTCGGAGTGTAGGATGACCTTGGTATGATGGAGTAGGTAGCTTAAGCAGAGTGACGTAGCGTGTGTATGTTCCGCGGCATACTTACGATACGGTATTCCGCTAAAGTGACCTTGATTTATTGATTGATTTTCCTCCGTGATGATATAAATCTTTGTGATTCGATTCCTGTTTCCTTATCGAATCTTGTTTCAATTTCCAGCCTATATGCCGCCGAAGACTATGAGGGCACAGAGAGCGGCCATGAGGGCCGAGGTCAGTATTGACTCGTCTGAGGCGAGGATTGACCAGGGCGGTACACCTGTTGTACCGGAGCACATTGCTATGATTGAGGCTGGTATGATGGACCTGAGCCGGATGATGGGGACTTTAGTAGAGTCCATTCAAGCGCAGGGGCAGGCAGTTGTTCCACCAGTTGTAGGGTACACGATGGTACCTACAGTTCCGGCAGTCGCAGTTACAGCTCCGGAGGTTATTACCGTGTCACTGACAGAGTTTATGAGGCTGAGGCCTCCGGTGTTCACTGGCACAGATACTACTGAGGATCCGCAGTCGTTTGTCGACCGGATGGCCAGGATTTGTCGTTCGCTCCGATGCTCCGACGAGAGATGGGTGGAGTTCGCGAATTTCCGTCTGGAGGGTCTGGCCCAGAAGCGGTATGAGTCATTGGAGAGGGGCAGAGCCGCTGGTATCGCTCCTATGACCTGGGCTGAGTTTGTGACGTCTTTTCTTGCCCGTTTTCTTCCACCGAGCATCAGGGATGCGCGAGCGCGCAAATTTGAGTCGTTATGTTAGACTCCGGGGATGACAGTGTCTGAGTATGATGTACTGTTTACCGATCTATCTGTGTATGCTCCGTACTTGGTGGCGACTGAGGAGATGAGGGTGAAGAGCTTTGTTCGAGGCCTGCTTACCCAGTTATTCCTACCCATCAGCATTCAGCATTGCGACATGTATGCGGCAGCTGTGGATGCAGCCCTATTGGTGGAAGAGCGTCTTTCAGAGTCATCGGTTGTTCCGGAACCGAAGAGGACTCATACGGATATACCAGCACGGAGACAGAGGTTTGCGCGCCGAGGCAGAGTTCTTTCAAACTCGGGGAGTAGCAGAGACATGGGACGGGGCCAGTTATTCAGCTCTTACTCCCAGGAGGGCCAGCGACCGTCTTATGGGTGCTTTGGGTATGGCAGTCTACATCACCTTGTTCGGGATTGTACAGTGGTGCATCAGAGAGGGCCAGCAGTACCCCAGGTTACCTTACCACCCTCTCCGCCTCAGAGAGCGTTGCCTCTTATTCCTGTAGATGCGTCGCGTCAGACTCCTGCTCAGAGGGGTCATGGTCGCGGTGGTTTTGTGCCGAGAGGACGAGGTGGCGGAGGCATAGGACAGCCAGTAGCCGATAGAGGGCAGGCTCGGGTTTTTGTCTTGACTCACCAGGACGTTCAGGCGTCCAATGCCATGGTTTCAGGTACCCTTTCTGTATGTTCTTATGATGCACATGTTCTTTTCGATCCGGGATCTACGCATTCATATGTTTCTACGCACTTTGTGCCGAGGTTAGGCCGAGAGTCGTGTTTGCTTGATCAGCCGCTTGTCGTGACTACACCTGTGGGAGAGTCGTTTGTTGCGCGACACGTGTTCCGGTCATGTGCTGTCCGTATAGGTGACAGAGATCTGTCCGCCGACTTGATCCTTCTTGATATGTTAGACTTCGACGTTCTGCTGGGTATGGACTGGTTAGCTACTTTCTACGCGTCCATGGACTGCCGCAAGAAGACAGTTAGGTTTTGTTTTCCCGGCGAGTCAGTGTTTATTGTGCAGGGGGCCGTGGTGCCGCCCCCACAGTTTGATTTCTGTCCTTTGCGCTAGTCAGCTTTTGAGGAGGGGATGTCAGGGATTCTTGGCTTTCATTCATGATACTGGAGCCACAGTAGAGTCGTTAGACCATGTTCCTACCGTGCGAGAGTTTCCCGACGTCTTTCCTGATGAGTTACCTGGGTTGCCTCCAGAGCATGATATTGAGTTTTGTATTGATCTGATTCCTGGCACGGAGCCTATTTCTATACCACCTTATCGGATGGCTCCGGCAGAGCTTTGAGAGATTGAAGATCAATTGCAAGAGTTGCTTGATATGGGACCTGTGCGTCCTAGTGTTTCGCCATAGGGCGCTCCTGTTCTGTTCGTCAAGAAGAAGAACGGCAGTTTAAGGCTGTGCGTAGATTATCGTCAATTGAACTGAGTTACAGTGCAGAATAGGTAACCTTTGCCACGCATTGACGATTTATTTGATCAGCTCCAGGGTGCGAAATATTTTTCTAAGATTGATTTTCGTTTGGGTTATCATCAGTTGCGGGTTCGGAATGATGACATTCCGATGACTGCTTTTCGTACGCGCTATAGGCACTATGAGTTTTTGGTGATGTCGTTCGGACTCACCAATGCGCTATCAGCATTCATGGATCTGATGAACCGGATTTTCAGGCCGTTCCTCGACCAGTTTATTATAGTGTTTATTGATGACAAACTGGTTTACTCTCGGAGTCGTGAGGAGCATAAGCAGCACTTGAGGATTGCTTTGCAGATATTGAGAGAGCACCAGCTGTATTCTAAATTCTCAAAGTGCGCATTTTGGCTTGATATGTTGACTTCCTGGGTCATGTGGTGATTGGTGATGGTATTCTAGTGGACTCGAGGATGATCGAGGCTGTGCAGCTTTGGCCCAGACCTGTATCGGTGACTGAGGTCCGCAGCTTTTTGGGCTTAGCTGGTTATTATCGCCGTTTTGTGCAAGATTTCTCGAGTATCGCTGCACCGCTGACTGGAATAACCCGGAAGGGAGTTCCTATTCTTTGGAATGATGCGTGCGAGCAGAGTTTTCAGCAGTTGAAGACTCAGTTGACGACAGCAGCAGTTCTTTGTTTGCCTAGTGGATCGGGCGGCTATGTTGTTTATTGTGATGCTTCTCGAGTGGGGCTCGGCTGTCTATTGATGCAGCAGGATAGAGTGATTGCTTATGCTTCTAGGCAGCTGAAGAAGCATGAGCAGAATTACCCTACTCACGATCTTGAGATGGCCGCGGTGGTCTTTGCGTTGAAGATTTGGAGACACTACTTGTACGAGTAGCCGTGTCAGATCTTCACGGATTACAAGAGCTTGAAGTACATCTTCCAGCAGTGGGATTTGAATCTGAGACGGCGCCGTTGGATAGAGCTAGTGAAGGATTATGATTGTGAGATCCTTTATCACCCGGGCAAGACGAATGTGGTAGCTGATGCATTGAGTCATAGGCCGGGGGTAGCTTGCCCAGTTGAGCGCAGTTTAGCGTCAGTCTTCTGCAGATTGGCAGCTCTTGTGTGATGGTAGAGTGCAGTTCGAGTTCATTTCTGTTGTGGGACAGTTTGCTCATGTCCGTGCCCATCCACTACTACCTGATCGTATCCGTGAGGCGCAACCCAGTGAAGCCCGTTTGTCCGAGATTCTTGAGCTTGTTCGACAAGGTACAGTTTCGGAGTTCATGATTGATGATCTGGGTGTGCTACGATGTGGGACTCGCTTGTGTGTACTAGATGCTGATGGGTTGAGATGCGAGATCCTAGAGCAGGCACATTAGTCCTCCTTTAGCGTTCATCCAGGTTCGACCAAGATATACCGTGATTTGAGAGACTTTTACTGGTGGGAAGGGATAAAGAGCGATATTTCGGACTTCGTTTCGAGGTGCCTGACTTGTCAGCTGTTAGTGTATATGCCCTAGAGGCCATTACTGTATCATACTGGTTTGTATATTACTTAATGGATGCTTGGGATATTCACCTTGTATATACAATCTTGCTCAAAATAGTAGTATGCTACTTGGTTTGTTTCTACTTCAATGTGTACATGTGTTTATTTTTGTATATCGCCTATACACATTAGTAGAGCCCTTAGGATCTTTGCTTGATTACCAGCGATGTGATGGCCGTCACACTAGTGGGGCTGGGTAATCTATAAGCACATTCTTATGCAGGTCCCTGGTCGCAGGACTATCGAGACAGGGCATCGATACTCCGGAGTAGACCAGCGCATGCGCTTCTCATCCCAGTGTGGGAGACGGTCTGTCCCACAGCCGTCAGTACGTCGTACTTGAGATAGTATGCGGGTGCTCGTTAGGTTACGGGTACACTGGACAGGACTCATCGGGAACTGACTAGTTGGTATTATACCTATCGTCAGTTATCAGTTCCCAGGTGACATGAGTACAGCTTAGTCCGCTCACTTGACACTGTCACTTCGCCTCGAGTGTGTTTCCACTGTACTTTGATCACTACCCTACCACGGCTCAAAGGAGTCGTGCAAACAGGTAGTGGTTGGGTGCAGTCCCGAAGCACTTGGAGGCAGTGACGGTTAGACAGGATTCGTCTCTCCCGGTATTGGGGGTTGACATCGCGCTGTGTCTAGGAGAGCCATTACACGAGTAGTCACTGGCCAGGGCAAACGAGATATACTGGTGGGTTTCCAGTGTTATCTCAGGGTGTTTTGGGCTTCGCTCCGGCACGACTTGTACCGCTGTTGGGGGACTGACGTTTACCGCCTCCTAGGCCCGCCATGCGATGTATCAGAAGAACAGACCGGACTGTACGGAGAATGTCACACTCAGGCTCAGTAGGAGTTCAGATGGGTTTCGCCTCGTCGGTCTTCTTGTCGGCATTACCTGGGGACCGTTACGCACAGCTAGTGCCGCTTGCGGTCTGTGGTTAAACCCACTGCCAGCGTAGTGTCGAGTCTTTAGAGTCCCACACAGAAAGCTTTTCGCCTTTAAGCAAAAGAGTAGAGGTCGCATGGTTTTGCGACAGGTCGCATGGTTTTGCGACAGGGTTCGGTCACATCCGTGCACTTGTGCGCGTACAGTGTCCGGACAGTTTACACTAGCGGGCTTTGGTTTAAGCCAGATCCTAGTGTACCTTATGGGATTGGATTTATCCAGTGTGCATTCGTGTTCCTCGGAACGCGGATGCGGGTGTGTATGCACAGTTGACAGGGAGGCAGAGGCAGCGGATTCTCATTAGGGTTGTTGACAGTTGACCGTTGACTATTTGACTTTTTGCTCAACCCTAATGAGAATATGATATGTGATTAACTATTATATTAATTAAGTATTATGGTGATATGGTTGTTGACTTTGTTGACTTGTTGACTTTTGTTGACTTGTTGACTTTGTTGACTTTTGTTGACTTGTTGACCGGTTGACTAGGCTTGACTAGTTGACCATCATGATAACCATAGCCATCATTTCATGGCAAATACTTTTGTTTGCTTGCTCATTTGTGTAAAATGAGTGCATGAAATGATATGGTTATGGTTGCTTCAACCATCACATAAGACTTTTTTTGATATGATGAGTTATGATCACTTTGGATTATGAGAGGGTGAAAGACAAAAGAGAGCCTCATTCTTTCTTGCTCATTCTCTCTCTTGTTCTTGAGCTCTCCTTTTGCTCTCACCCTCAACCTCTTCCTCCCTCTCTTGATTCTATGGTTCTCTTGTCTCATGAGTTGAGAATCAAGAACCATAGATAAAATCCCATTCTATTTCCTCTCTACTCATTCTAGTTCACTAGGTTTAGCAAACCAAGTGAACTAGTTTCTTCAAAGAACGAAGAAGGAGCTAAAGGTTGGAGCTTTCAAGTGGATCTATCTTCGGCGTACGGAGACGACGAGAAGGAGCCATCGGACCACCATCGGAGCTTGAAGAGAAGGAGTTCAAGACAAGCTAGGTATAACCCCCTAACCGAGTAGCTAGAATCTCTTAGTTAGGATGTTAGATAGATGTTTAACCAAGATCCGGGTTATAGGTCCATGTTACCATCTTTAAGAAAATCGTTTTTTACCAAATTCCGCATTCCTGAATGTACCGGGAGAGGTAGCATGGACTTACAGTGGTATCAGAGACTAGTTAAACTCTATCTAGCATGTTAGCAAGTAACTAGAAGATCGATCAACGAAAAAGTCCCGAAACAAACCCCAAAAAAAAAAATTTGCAGTTTCTGTCGATTTTTCCACTGTTCAAAAGTTGATTATTTTAACACCTAAAATCGGCTCAGGCTTTTCTGTGAACACCCACCAAAATTGGTCGCACGATCGAGTCAAAGCGCCGCGGATCCGCGGCGGGAGCACGCTCCCGCCGCGGATCCGCGGCCGAGTTGACTCGGCCGTGGTCCCTTTTTGGTGCAGTGTTCTTCTGGGGGTATTTTGGGATTTTTGGAATATATATTTTCTGCCCAGATTTTCCTGAACGAAAATTTTATTTTGGGGTCCCGAAAATCCGTATTTTTGATCGAACTTCTAAAAGACTTAAGCTAACGGGTTTTCTGTAATGTGTTATTTGTATTGAACGTCTACTAATCGCTATATGTCGATTAGTGGGGGTTATACAAATCTGTGATCTGTAATGTTGCTGGAATGTGGATATGAATATGTTGGATTGTCGCGGGTGAATAGCCGGGGGTTGTGAGACGAGAGTTTTCTTTTCTTTCAATTCATGTAAATTTGTAAATTGATGTAATAATTATTTGTATGGCCGCACAACCGGGTCGGGGTTGTAGCCGTCATTGTATAATTTCTTTTTACTGTTTTTGCTCCTAGGATAGACCCATGGAGGGGGTGCACAAACTACCGGGTATGCCGAAGTGTCGAGTCGCCTACTCATGGAGATGAGGGAGGTTACTACGCTTCGGGTACTTGGCGGGTAGTTTGCCGCACCCGTAGGGGTCTTGGGTGGGGTATTTGGCTTTTCACCGCGACCGTGTAATCTGTCTTTTGTTACAGGCTCGTACAAGTTACAGATTCCTAGTATATCCAATGTATTCATCTATGATCTGAAATGTTTATCATTGCAGTATATCTATATATGATATTATTTAGGCGTTGCTTATGTTTTACAGACGCGCTAGCCCAGCCCCCGCTCTGTCGTTAGTTAAGTAACCTAACGGGTAATGACGGGGCCCCGTGGCGAATGCGAATGGCATAAGCGTACGTCATATTTTGGTTGTTTTCTGCAATGGTAGGATTAAATGATGGGACGCATTAAAAGAACTAATGCAAGAATATCACGCATTAAAAGAACTAATGCAAGATAATAAACCAAGTTAAAGTCGTTGGAACACTTTCGAAAAACCACTCGGTTCTTTTCAAAACAACTTTTAAATGCGGAGCTTGAGCCACTCCTTTTAAAAGCTATCTCGTTCCATCGACCAAATCAAGTTCACTACGTTCACGGTTTTGCCAAAACCATCCGTAGCCCTCCGTCGTTTCACATGAATAGTCAATAGTATTCAAGCTGTGTTTGTTGGCCAAAGTCAAGGCACAGTGATTGGTAGCTATTGGGTATTCATGTGCAGCATAGATAGATGCGTTGGTTTGGAACAGTCGTACTGCCTTGTTGGCCAAAGTCAAGGGTAGGTGCGGGTGGATTCAAATTAACCTGGAGAACGACGGGCAGAACTTGACATGTGACTTATGATTTGTTGGCCAAAGTCAAGGTCATAAGAGCATGGGGCAAAAATCCACATCGGGAGTTTCATAAGTACTGAAACTTGCTAGATTTGCATACCATTTGGAGTGTGATGATTCTGGTAGGATTCATTCAGTTTTGTCACGCAATGATATTTGGATCCCGATCCTACTGTGAGTATATGCTACTCCTCGGGAAATTTCTCACTTAACGATCAATGCTATAAACCTAGTAGGTGCCTAGAAAGGTGTTAGCGGGGCTACGCCCCCAGGGAAAAGAGGTTCTTTAATTAAGGAACTTCGCGAAAGCGTTGGAAAACCTCCCTCGAAGTACCGACACCGGCCTGGCTGAACGGTTAAGCAAGTATTGTACGGTGGGATTGATCCTGACTAATTCTTCCTTTATGGTTTGAGGAGGGATTCGAGAAACAGTGGGAGCCATCCTGTTTAGACAAACTAAAAACCACTCTAAACTTGCAAGAGCATCATGCTGAGTGTTTCTTCTTCTCTCTCCTAATTGCAGCGACCAATCAACATGACTGGACTTAAGTTACTCCTAGATAAAAACAAACTGACAGGGCCAAACTACAAAGATTGGCTCAGGAATGTCAAGATAGCAATCACTTACGACAAGCTGGGGTATCTTCTTACCACCAAAGCTCCCCCTGTCCCTGGTCCAACTTCCAGCGTCGCGGATAAGGAAATCCGCAAGACTTGGGAGATTGATAGCGCGAAGGCCAAATGCCTCCTGCTTGCCTCGATGGACAACGAACATCAGAGGAGGCATGAGAATATGGACATGGAATCCATATTGCTTCATACAAAAGAACTGTATGGAGAGCAATCTCGTATCGCAAGATACGAAGCGTCGAAAAAGTTATTTTCGACAAGAATGGCCGTCGGATCATCAGTAGCCGAGCACGTGCTAAAGATGATCGGCTACATTGAGGAGCTCGCTGACCTAGGGATCACATTGGAGAGTGAGCTATATACGGATATAGTTCTCCAGTCCCTTCCTTCCACTTACGCCCAGTTTATACTGAACTTCAACTTACAAGAAAAAGAAGTTGAACTTTCAGAGCTCCTCAACATGCTGAGGAGCGCAGAGGGCACCCTACAGAAAGGTAGGGATACATCCACTTTGTTTGTAGGAGGATCATCTTCTTCTAGGTCCAAGGCGAAAGCCAAGGGAAAGAAGAAGAAAGCCCCCGCCAAACCAAGGGGCGGTGTTAGTAAAGTGGATACGAAGGGAAAAGTAAAAGCAACAAAGATAGCGGGGAAGCTTGTGGATAAGGAAGAATGCTTCTATTGTCATAAGAAAGGACACTGGAAGAATGATTGCAGGGCCTGGAAGGCCAGAACACAGGAATTGAAGCAGGTTGCAGCTTCAGCTTCAAGTGTGTATGTTATTGAAAATTGTCTTTCAATAAACTCTACTTCCTGGGTATTGGATACCGGATCAGGATCTCATATCTGTAATTCTTTGCAGGCGTTGAGAAACCGTAGGGTTTTGAAGGCAGGTGACATGACCCTCAAAGTTGCGAACGGAGCTAGCATGGATGCTAAAGCCGTGGGGGACTATCACCTGGGAATGTCAGATGGACATGTTTTGGTTTTGCGTAATTGCTTTTTTGTACCCAACGCAACTTGTAATATCATTTCTGTATCTTTAGTTTCTAAAGAAGGTTATGAATTTGCGTTTGTAAGTAATGTTGTAAACATTCACCTTAATCAAGTTTTGATTGGGTCAGGTACATTGAGTAATGGTATATACGTGTTAAACCAACCACAGATTTTCAACGTCCAGAATACACACAAAAGAAAGTCTCCGGAAATGAATCAGACTTTCTTATGGCATTGTAGATTGGGTCACATCAATGAGAGAAGGTTGACTAAGTTACATACAGAAGGATATTTGAATGCGTTCGAATATCAATCGTATGCCACTTATCAATCTTGTCTCAAAGGAAAGATGACAAAGACTCCGTTTACTGGACAAGGAGTAAGAGCGAGCGAGCTCTTGGGACTCGTACACAGTGACGTGTGCGGTCCAATGTCTACACATGCCCGAAGCGGACATTCTTACTTCATTACTTTTACGGATGACTTCTCAAGGTACGGTTATGTCTTCTTGATGAAACATAAGTCCGAGGCCTTTGGAAAATTCCAGGAGTATAAGAATGAAGTAGAGAAACAGACCGGCAAAAGTATTAAGATTCTAAGATCGGATCGAGGTGGAGAATACTTAAGTGCCGAGTTCCTGGACTATTTAAAAGAGAACGGAATTCTCTCTCAGCTTACTCCTCCATACACCCCGCAACATAACGGTGTATCGGAGAGACGGAACCGCACCCTATTGGATATGGTGCGGTCCATGATGAGTAACGCTGAGTTACCGCGATCATTCTGGGGATATGCGCTAGAATCAGCCGCATACCTTTTGAACCGAGTTCCTACTAAGACCGTGCCTACTACACCATATGAGATGTGGTGTGGGAAGAGACCCTATCTTAAGCATATTAAGACATGGGGATGTCCAGCTTTTGTCAAAAAGCGGCATGCGGACAAGATCGAGGCACGCTCAGTACAGTGCAAGTTTGTGGGATATCCAAAAAATTCCAAAGGATATTTCTTCTACTATGAAGAGGAACAAAAAGTCCTTGTTTCTCGTCATGCCTACTTCTTGGAAACTGAGTTTTTGGAAAACCAGATAAGTGGGAGCACAATAGAACTGGAAGAAATTCCAGAACCACGGACTATTACTGAAAGTTTAATGGAACTAGAGGGTTCGGAAGAACAGGACATTCCTACGCCGCTCCGCAGGAGTAGTAGGCAGACTCATCCGCCCGAGAGATACTACGGTTTTCTCATAGACGGGGATAGAGAGGATTGCATCATAGATTATGATGAGCCTACTAGCTTCCAGCAGGCCGTTCAGAGCGTTGACTCAGTGAAATGGCTGGATGCAATGCGGACCGAAATGGAGTCCATGTACACCAACAAGGTATGGACGTTGGACATTGCTCCAGACGGGGTAAAACCCGTAGGATGCAAGTGGATCTTCAAAAGGAAGATTGGTGTAGATGGACAGGTTGAGACCTATAAAGCTAGGCTGGTACCAAAAGGTTTCCGTCAAAGACCTGGCTTGGACTATGACGAAACCTTTTCTCCAGTAGCCATGCTGAAATCCATTCGGATCCTTCTTGCCATTGCTGCCTTCCACGATTATGAAATCTGGCAAATGGACGTGAAGACAGCTTTTCTAAATGGAAATTTAGAGGAGTGTGTCTATATGGACCAACCAGAGGGTTTCATTCAGAGTGGGAGCAGCGGAAAGGTGTGCAAGTTGCTTAAGTCCATCTATGGACTAAAGCAGGCATCGCGGAGTTGGAACATCTGCTTTGATGAGACGGTCAAAGAATTTGGCTTTATCAAAAATCCAGATGAACCATGCATCTATAGTAGATTTGTAGCGAGAACTGTAGTATTCCTCGTTTTATACGTGGATGACATTCTCTTAATAGGAAATGACATTCCTATGCTACAATCTGTCAAGGGGTTCTTGTCACACAGGTTCTCCATGAAAGACCTGGGTGATGCCTCGTACATTCTGGGTATCCGGATCTACCGTGACAGATCCAAGAGGATATTAGGACTATCACAGTCCAGGTACATCGACACCATACTGAAGAGATTCAGTATGGAAGATTCCAAGCGCGGTAACCTACCGGCTTGTCACGGGATCACCCTCTCTAAAGAGATGTCTCCCAAGACTGATTTGGAGAGGGATCGCATGTCTATTATACCCTACGCTTCTGCGGTAGGCTCTATAATGTATGCGATGTTGTGTACCAGACCGGATGTAGCTTATGCACTGAGTGTGGTAAGCCGGTATCAGTCAAACCCTGGGGAGAAACACTGGATAGCGGTAAAGAACATTCTCAAGTACCTAAGAAGGACTAAGGAGATGTTCTTGGTGTATGGCGGAAAAGACCTCCAGATCGAGGCCTTTGCTGACTCCAGCTTCCAGAGTGACAAGGATGATTCCAAGTCCATGTCGGGCTTTGTCTTTACCCTCAATGGAGGGGCGGTGTGTTGGAAGAGTTCCAAACAGGAAACCGTTGCAGACTCGACGATGGAAGCGGAATACATCGCTGCATCTGATGCCGCAAAAGAAGCTGTCTGGATGAGGAAGTTCTTGAAAGAACTTCAGGTGGTTCCGTCCATTGTTGATCCAATACCTCTGTATTGCGACAACAACGGGGCTATAGCTTTAGCGAAGGAACCCAGGTCCCATCAGAGATCCAGGCACATCTTGAGGCGGTATCACCTGATCAGGGAGATCGTGGATCGCCAGGAGATCGAGGTTCGGAGAGTCGCTTCAGAAGATAACACTGCAGATCCATTCACCAAGGCCCTGCCCCAGACTCAGTTCGAGCGGCTGATCGAGATGATAGGTCTTCGATACGCCAGTACATGGCCTTAGTGCAAGTGGGAGATTGTTAGTGTATATGCCCTAGAGGCCATTACTGTATCATACTGGTTTGTATATTACTTAATGGATGCTTGGGATATTCACCTTGTATATACAATCTTGCTCAAAATAGTAGTATGCTACTTGGTTTGTTTCTACTTCAATGTGTACATGTGTTTATTTTTGTATATCGCCTATACACATTAGTAGAGCTCTTAGGATCTTTGCTTGATTACCAGCGATGTGATGGCCGTCACACTAGTGGGGCTGGGTAATCTATAAGCACATCCTTATGCAGGTCCCTGGTCGCAGGACTATCGAGACAGGGCATCGATACTCCGGAGTAGACCAGCGCATGCGCTTCTCATCCCAGTGTGGGAGACGGTCTGTCCCACAGCCGTCAGTACGTCGTACTTGAGATAGTATGCGGGTGCTCGTTAGGTTACGGGTACACTGGACAGGACTCGTCGGGAACTGACTAGTTGGTATTATACCTATCGTCAGTTATCAGTTCCCAGGTGACATGAGTACAGCATAGTCCGCTGACTTGACACTGTCACTTCGCCTCGAGTGTGTTCCCACTGTACTTTGATCACTACCCTACCACGGCTCAAAGGAGTCGTGCAAACAGGTAGTGGTTGGGTGCAGTCCCGAAGCACTTGGAGGCAGTGACGGTTAGACAGGATTCGTCTCTCCCGGTATTGGGGGTTGACATCGCGCTGTGTCTAGGAGAGCCATTACACGAGTAGTCCCTGGCCAGGGCAAACGAGATATACTGGTGGGTTTCCAATGTTATCTCAGGGTGTTTTGGGCTTCGCTCCGGCACGACTTGTACCGCTGTTGGGGGACTGACGTTTACCGCCCCCTAGGCCCGCCATGCGATGTATCAGACGAACAGACCGGACTGTACGGAGAATGTCACACTCAGGCTCAGTAGGAGTTCAGATGGGTTTCGCCTCGTCGGTCTTCTTGTCGGCATTACCTGGGGACCGTTACGCACAGCTAGTGCCGCTTGCGGTCTGTGGTTAAACCCACTGCCAGCGTAGTGTCTAGTCTTTAGAGTCCCACACAAAAAGCTTTTCGCCTTTAGGCAAAAGAGTAGAGGTCGCATGGTATTGCGACAGGTCGCATGGTTTTGCGACAGGGTTCGGTCATATCCGTGCACTTGTGCGCGTACAGTGTCCGGACAGTTTACACTAGCGGGCTTTGGTTTAAGCCAGATCCTAGTGTACCTTATGGGATTGGATTTATCCAGTGTGCATTCGTGTTCCTCGGAACGCGGATGCGGGTGTGTATGCACAGTTGACAGGGAGGCAGAGGCAGCGGATTCTCATTAGGGTTGTTGACAGTTGACCGTTGACTATTTGACTTTTTGCTCAACCCTAATGAAAATATGATATGTGATTAACTATTATATTAATTAAGTATTATGGTGATATGGTTGTTGACTTTGTTGACTTGTTGACTTTTGTTGACTTGTTGACTTTGTTGACTTGTTGACTTTTGTTGACTTGTTGACCGGTTGACTAGGCTTGACTAGTTGACCATCATGATAACCATAGCCATCATTTCATGGCAAAGACTTTTGTTTGCTTGCTCATTTGTGTAAAATGAGTGCATGAAATGATATGGTTATGGTTGCTTCAACCATCACATAAGACTTTTTTTGATATGATGAGTTATGATCACTTTGGATTATGAGAGGGTGAAAGACAAAAGAGAGCCTCATTCTTTCTTGCTCATTCTCTCTCTTGTTCTTGAGCTCTCCTTTTGCTCTCACCCTCAACCTCTTCCTCCCTCTCTTGATTCTATGGTTCTCTTGTCTCATGAGTTGAGAATCAAGAACCATAGATAAAATCCCATTCTATTTCCTCTCTACTCATTCTAGTTCACTAGGTTTAGCAAACCAAGTGAACTAGTTTCTTCAAAGAACGAAGAAGGAGCTAAAGGTTGGAGCTTTCAAGTGGATCTATCTTCGGCGTACGGAGACGACGAGAAGGAGCCATCGGACCACCATCGGAGCTTGAAGAGAAGGAGTTCAAGACAAGCTAGGTATAACCCCCTAACCGAGTAGCTAGAATCTCTTAGTTAGGATGTTAGATAGATGTTTAACCAAGATCCGGGTTATAGGTCCATGTTACCATCTTTAAGAAAATCGTTTTTTACCAAATTCCGCATTCCCGAAAGTACCGGGAGAGGTAGCATGGACTTACATCAGCAAGTTAAGGCTGAGCATCAGAGACCGGATGGAGAGTTGCAACCTTTACCCGTTCCTGAATGGAAATGGGAGCTGATTTCCTTGGACTTCATTGTGGGTCTACCCAGGACCAGTAGAGGGTAGACTCCATTTGGGCGATTGTTGACCGGTTGACGAAAGATGCTCACTTCCTTCCAGTGAAGACCACTTTCGGATATGCTCAGTTGTATATAGATGAGATTGTGCATTTGCACGGTGTTCCCACATGCATAGTATCCGACAGAGGCACCCAGTTTACTAGCCGTTTTTAGCAGAAGTTTCAGGAAGCTTTGGGTACACAGTTGAGTTTTAGCACCGCTTTTCATCCACAGACCAATGGTCAGTCGGAGCGGACTATATAGACTCTGGAGGATATGATCCGCACATGTGTGCTTGATTTTAGTGGCAGTTGGGATCGTCACTTGCCGTTGATTGAGTTCTCCAACAACAACAGCTTTCAGGAAACTACTCAGATGGCACCTTTTGAGGCTTTATATGGTAGGAAGTGTCGATCGCCAGTATGTTGGACCGAACTCAGAGAGAGTCTGGTTTTAGGACCCCATCTAGTTCAGGAGACTACGGAGAAGATCCATCTGATTTAGGACAGGATGAGAGCAGCCCAGTGCAGACAGAAGTCTTATGCCGACCGTCGTCGTCGCAGACTCGAGTCCGCAGTGGGGGATCATGTATTCCTGAGGATTTCTCCGATTAAGGGCGTTATGCGATTTGGGAAGAGGGGGAAGCTTAGTCCGATATTTGTAGGTCCTTTCGAGATCCTTGAGTGAGTGGGTTCTATTGCTTATCGTTTGGCGCACCCGCCTAGTTTTCCGGATGTCCACCCTGTTTTCCATGTGTCGATGCTTCATAGATACCTTCATGACCCTTCTCACATGATTCAGCATAAGACCATTCAGCTTGAGCACGATTTTTCGTTCATCGAGCAGCCGGTAGTTATTTTGGATCGGCAGGTGAAGAAACTTCGGTCAAAGGTCTTGCCGTCTGTGAAGGTTCTTTGGCGTAGCTCTACCAGTGAGGAGATCACTTGGGAGGCCGAGAGCGAGATGCAGAAGAAATTCCCTCATCTCTTTGAAGGTACGCTTAGTAGTTAATTTTAATTTGGGGACCAAATTTCTTTAAGGAGGGAGATTGTAACGTTTTAGAAAATCGTTATGCGAATTTTTCCATTTTAGGGTAAAATTGTCGGTATTTTCCGTTTTAACCCGACTGTGATCAAATATCCATATAGACTTGGCAGCACCTAATTTTGCTAAAATAAAGCTAGTGCGCAAGCTTTGGGGGTATATGGGACGTTTTGTTTCAAATAGAATTTTTCTCTATTTTAATATTATTTTAATACGGTATTTACATTTTGGGTTTGGGAAAATTCTCCAAAATTTGTATCTTTTCAAAAAAATCAAGTTTAAGTAAAACCAAACCCTACTTATAATATCTAGATATTCTTGTGAGAAAAGGATTAAATTTTAAAGAAAAGAAATGCATGGGAGAGGTGGCATGTGCATTCATATGCATTTATATGCATTTATTGCTAGAATTAGCTAGAACAATCCACACAAGCCTTCACAAAGCCCCCACCTCTTCCTTTGGCCGAGCTCCTTCTTCCTCCTTCTGCTCTTGATCAATTCTTTTCCATTTGCAACAATTCCAAATCAATAAATCTCCAAAATTCCGAAAATAAATCACAAAAACACTTCATGTATTACTTTGGCTTCTTTGATCACTTGGAGCTAGGAAAGCTTGGATCTTGTGAGCAAGCATTGATAGGTAAAATCCCTAATCCGTTAAATAGGAGTTTTTATGATGTATACCTCATTGGTTGTGGCGTAGAACACTTTAAGTATCAATTAGTGCAATATCGTATTTTTTAGTGTCGTTTTAGAGCCTCTGTGATCTGCGGTGACTAGGGATTTTTACTGAGTGACTAAACAAGATTGTAGTGATGTACTAGTGAACCTAGGATCCCACCTGAGACGCGAGACCCACCACACCGGCTTTGGCCGGCTACGTTTTTGCAAATTCCGGCGACACCGGTTTTGGAGGGGAGTTGGGTGTTGGTTTTTTTTGTGGGCAGTTGTCTGCTGTGGGTTAAGGGTGTTTGATACTGTTTATTTTTTGAGTAATTACAGTATGTAAAATCTGGGATCGCTTTCCTATAATCTAGTGTTTTGAGTCCGCGTGTTACGTTATCCGACACGAATCGTGATCTCGTACAGCTGCTGCACTTAGATTGGTTTAGTGGTATCGTTACGCACGTTAGCCACTAGACGGACACTCGTGAGTTAGTTTAGTGTTGGTGCGTCGTTTAAAACGTAGTTTTACGTTATATTGGTAGATTTCTGAGATTTTGCTCTGTTTATGTGTTTGTGAATTTATAGTATCGAAAGCGGGCACTACGGACGCTGCGAACAAGGGGAAGCAGGTGGTTGGATTTTCATAGCTTGAGACCATCGGTGAGTAGATTTAACATCTACGGGGAAATCGCCCGTATGGCGTTATGCGTCGGGGCTGATATGATATGATAGCTGCATGTTATTGCATATTAGTTAATTTCATATGAACGTCATTGCATAGTATTATCTGTTGTACCTTGACTTGTACCTTTAGATATAACATATTACAGACGGATCATGTTGCACGAGCACTAAATTGTTTGCTACAGCCACACCGTCAGTAATTGCCATGACATTCACAACCCACATATATACGTGATATTTGTAGTGGATAGGGATAATTGAGGTGGTGACTCTTATTCCATTGTGCATATGAAATATTGTTGACACATACATACGTGATATGGCTTTGGGCAGAGATAGTTGAGCTAGTGACCCTTATTCCATTTCACGTATACCTTGCTATAGCTACTTGTAAATCATGCATACATATTGACATGTACAACCACATACTCAATTACAGTTACATGTACATCATGCACACATGCTGACATGTACACCCGCATATTTTTGCTATAGTTGTATATACCCTAAGTGGTATTGTTTTGACATGTGATATTCAGTCGTTAATTTTTGCGCTTATGAAATGCATCATACATACTTTCTTACACGTAGATACTTAAACCTTGCTACACTTACATCTACAACTCATATGATGCTGCACTTGTTTTTCGGAGGATTTTGGGAACCGCAAGATGTATTTTAAAGATGGATTCATTTGAAAGAGCGGCTTTCTCTTGATATGCTCATATTATTGTTTTATGTTGCATATATAACAGTTTTTATGGATTTACGCATAGAGATATAGATTTCATATGATTTATGAATTTGAGAACCGTGGGGTATTTCAAGAAAACTATGTAATGTTTGAAAACCCGGTTTCTCTTGATATGATATTTCAGTGCGTCCACCATGTGATTTCTCAGTTCTGAGATTTGGTTTGTGATTCCCAATTCGAGGAGCTGGTGGCACTGTCTACGGGTACATGGTGGACCCGGTAGGGTACCTCGGGGCGAGTGGTGATTTCGTAGTGTAGACGATAAGCCTGGCAGAGGGACCACTACCTACCGGTGATTTTATTTGGACTCGGCGGTTATCGTGGGGATACCGACCGGAGTGATGTATGACATATCGTCATGGCCAGTCGTGGTGACAGCGCCTGAGTTATGAGGATTTACGTGTCAATGCTAGACATGGGTTTCATGATATTTCGAGTGTCGATATTTGACACTCAGGTTTTCCTTGATTTCTACGTATCGTCGGTGTACATACGGGGTTGATATCCTCATACTTATATATATATATATATACATATACATATAGGGATATGTTTTCATGATGTTTCTGGTGTCGATATTTGACACTTAGGTTCCATGAGATTTACAGGATGTGAGGGCCGATTTAAGGAAGCGGTGCCTGAGGATTTAGGATTTGATGTGTCAGTGAGGGACACTTGTGTTTTTCCATGCTGATGATTTTGCATGAGATTTTATTATATCATCCCATACACTAAGGATTATTTTTGATATGTATTGCTTCATTAGTTGCAGTACCCTGATGATGTACCTTTACATGATTGTTGCATATTCTTATTGTCATACTTGTGCTATCAGATTTCCTGGGATAGATTAATCGCTATTTGTGCATACTTGCGATTACAGCATGATGTTATTTACTATTCATGAGTTGGCAACTCACCCCCGTTGTGCCACAGTGTTTTGCAGGACTTACCCTCAGAGTAGTCGTGGCAGGGCGTCTTATCATCTCTACTTTTGCGGATACCGCTACATTTGGCTGTGAGGCCTTTGCTTTTAGATGGGTTTGCGGTTATCTGTTTATACATTGTATATCTTTTTGTTGGATCTAGTATTCTCCATCTACCACTTCTTGTATTTGACTTAGAGAGGAGTTGTGAGGATTCGGTGTTGTATTATTATTTTGGTGAATTTGGGTGTCGTGCTTGTGGAAGCCGGTCTTGTTGAAAAGTTTACTTCTTTATGCAGTTTTCTTTTATATTCCTTCGCTTCGGCGTCGTATATATGTTTGTGGTGGTTGTCTCCGCCGTTGGGCGTGATTTGCCCCCGTTTGGGATGCTTTATATATTATCTATGTTGCACCCGTTTTCGGGGCTAGTTTTTACAAAGGAGGTGCTGCCGAAATTTTTAAGAAAGAAAACTAGAGTTATATATTTTACATGTGATTTTTCGAATGTTTTAAACTATGTTTTTCTCTGTTTATCCAGTTTTGGGTGGTTTAGATTTCTGGGTTTCGGGTTACTTATGTTGCGTACGCCTGTAGACGTTACGTAGTTTATGTGCCGGTTACGGGCCAAATTTTGGGTCGTGACATATACTATCATCTTGAGTAAGACTGTTCTACCCGTATAAGTCAAACCTCAATTATCATAATCGCGTGCCTGCGATTAAGTATTTGACTTGAGCGCACTATAGCCAACACGGCTTCCTTTAGGTGGATCTTCTTTGGTAAGGGCGATCGCCACTCAAGCTCGATCCAGACAGCATACACGGAGCTTGGAGGGGTCTTCCATGATTGGGTGGACATGCGTCGTAGGTAGTATTCTGTATCTTCACATGCTTGGTTTGTTAGTTTAGGAGTTTGGGTTGAATCTAAGTTTGGGATTCCTTCGTGTTTGCTTAAAATTTTTGTTCGCAATCCGCGCCTCCAATGTGCTACGGGCACTAGGGAACCCTACAGTTGTGCCATAGTTTCTTGCAGATTTGACCGCTTGGATCGGTAGTAGCTCCGTTGGCACACTTTTCTTCTTGTGGGTATGGTTGCTTATCTTTTTGTGCAAGGTGGGTTAGAATTTGCATCGGCATTTGTCTTGTATCTTTTATTGTATCTCGTAGTACTCCATCAAAACCAAGTCTAGTGTATTGTCGAGACCCTAGATGTTGTATTGTTATTATAGTCGAACTCCTGTGGAGTCTACTTGGTCTTTATGTATATAGTGTTTACTGCTTTCTGCTTATGGTTCTTCGCCTTTACGCGTTGTATATTATTTCGTGGTTTGGTCTCCGCCGTTTGTGTGTTGAGCAAGCTCCCATGTGGGGATGCTTTTATTTATATTCTATCATTGTACATTGTTTTTATTTGAAATTTACAAAGGAGGTGTTGTCAGTTTTTCAAACATCTTTGAAAAATAAGTTTTATTTCATTTTATAAAACTTTTCTTAAAACTTCACCTCCATTTTAGTATATTATTTTATTTATTTCTCTTATAAATGGTTTAGATTCCTGGTTTTGGCTTACTTAGGTTACGGTAGGGTCCACAGGACTTTACGTGATCCTTGTACCGGTCATATGCCTTTTCGGGTCGTGACAATGTCTATAGTACTCCTAAAAGCAAATAGAGATGATTTTTCGTATTTATCTCATACCATTAAATATGTCATACCAGCAAATCCTACTTCTCTTTTCCATATTCAATTCCAATATCACATCCAATAACAAATATTTTCTTTTAAAAAGCAGCAAATCCTTTTGATATTTTTGGCTTTTAAATTAAATCCCGCAAATCCTTTTGATATATCTAACTTTTAAACTTAATTGATATGCTATAAAGTTAATTTAATTTGGTATAATCTTAATTCAAAATTTTCAAACTAAATTTCACATGTAAAAAGTTTTTTTTTTGTTTTTGTACAGCATTAAAAATCTTAGTTTAGGAAATCAAATCAAATCATGTTATATCAATATATTTTATAACGAAAGAAAATCAAATCTAGGGAAAAAAATTAAATTTTGTTTATAAAATACAAATTAAATTTTTGCCTCAACTAAAATATTATATCAATAAACTTCACAATTCTTTAAATTAAAATTATTATATGCCATGTCCGTAGCATGTGCAAAAAAATAGTATATACTTTGTTTTGTTGTTTGTGTAAATGAGTTTAATAAATCACTAAAGATTTTGATTATCTTTAGTATGAGTCGTCATCGAAAATATATCAAATGAAAAGATTACTATATGTCATGGTTTGCTGGATTATTAGTTGTACTTTTAAAGAATTTTTTTATTATTTAGTTTTAATAAAATAACTATATGACATGTGCGTTGCATGTGCTAAAAAAAAGTATATAATATTCAAGATTACGCTTTTGTTGGTATGGAATTGAATTTTCAAAATTTTGTTATTTCAATATTTTTTATAACAAAAAATATCTTTTATTGATAAACAAATCAAGCATGTGTGATTTATATATTATGAAAATCAAATTTGAGATTAAAATTCTATCATGACCCCGAAAAGACACGTAACTGGCACTTGAATCATGTGAAGTCTATAGGACCCTACCTAATTCAAGTAAGATAAAAGCACAGAAATCTAAACCTTTTAGGGAAAAATAGTGGAGGTGGAGTTTTCAAATAGAGGTTTAATGAAATCAGATTCTTTCTTTAAAACATAAGTAATATCATATGAAATAGAATGTTTTGTATCTATCTTGAAAACACTTTTCGTCATTTCAAATTTGGACAGCACCTCCTTTGTAACTTTTAAGCCGAAAGCAAAACAAGCAATAATATTAATAGGCATCCCAAGCGGGGGCTAGCTCTTCGCCAATTGGCGGAAACAACCACGCAAGATATAAATATACGACGTCCTGAAGCGAAGATCAACGCAGAGAAAAAGTACAGAAACCAAAATATCATCAAAGAAAGCCAATCATAAAGAATAAATATATGAGCGTGATTCTAAGTCTGAAAGAATATACAATAACGTTTTCTAAGTCTACGAATATACATACTCTGGTTGATGGAGCTTTAATTGGATACAATTGAATTAATATAAAAGTACAAATGGTGGTCATGATTCAAGTGAACCCCACCTACAAAAGCAATCACCTGGAAGAAACGGTGTACCAGCTAGCCGTTACTGAACCTGTGCAGTCAACCTGCAAGAAAACTGTGGCACTATGGGGGTGAGTTGCCAACTCATGAGTAGAAGACATTACTGGGTAGAAACCGAATGTTTGACTATCTCCTAGTCATACAGTACAATAATAATAGTAACACGATAATATCGAGTAGTAGCAAGGTAATAATATAAACATATGTGTAATATCAAGTACTCGTGTCTATGTCACAAAGTAACTACATGTCATGTGTATGATGTATAAATGCATCATCAAATGGGTGTGTCTGGTATCGACACACAAAATCATGATAAAACCTGAGTGCCAAGCATCGACATTCGAAAACATCATGAAAACCGTGTCCATCAGCGGCACATAATCCTTATACCTTGGACTCCGTCAGCCCGGATCGGCCCATATCTATCTGATCTCACGACTACGGTCGGTATCATCCGGATATCCGCTACGCCAACTTTCACCGGTCGGTAGTGCTCCCCTGCTGGGCTCAATGTCTTTCTGTATGACCTTCTTCCCCCGGAGTACCACACTGGGCCCACCATGTACCCGCAGACAGTGTCTCCTCGCTCCTCGAATCGGGTATACATATATTCTCCAGAACCGAGAAATCTCATGGTGGATGCCACATATCATATCAAGGAAAACCATATTTTTCTTTTAAAAGGAGCATAAGTTTTCAAATTCACATGCGGTTTCCCAAACCCAAAAATCTCATGAAAATCGGAATCTCATAATCATGAGCTAATAATGAACAATGAATATCGGCATAGAGCCCATCTATAGTGCATAAACATAATGTGTATATATAGATGCATATGGCATCTAAGTAAGAAATGCACTATCTAAACTAGCATATGATTCATGAATGCTAAACAATGCTACTAAGCTACAATTTATGGGATTATACGAATGAAATAACGGTTCGCTAATCTATACGTGGCATGGAAATTACCGATGCTGATCTGTGTGAGCCGGCAAGCAAGTGTACGTACAACATACGCATCATCTATAATGGTGCATGTGTCCTAGTAGTCGAGATCATAACGGCTAAAGATAACACATGTATATATCTACAATGCAATGAGAATAACATGAGTATAGCAGAAAAGTGAACAGTAAACTCAATATTAAATAATATATATCTATATACAAGCCATACGGTTACCGTATTTAAAAATGGCACAAATCATCGTTTTTAGAAAAGTAGGGCCTACGGTGTTTTTAAGAAAAGAGATATCTTTTGAAAATTCATAGCGTCCCTCGGGTTGCTCTTTGAAAATACATATGATTCGTTAGTTTTGGAAATAGGTATGACACTAAACCTATTATAACATCTACTAAAGTAACTAAAGACTAAACTAAAAACCGAGTTGAAAGTGATAAAAAATCTATAACATTTTCCGAGTCGATATATCTAACAGTCTGCGATCCAGCCTCATAGCATCACGTACGGTAAAGTCTATCGTACGGCATCCTCGAGTCAAGAGTGTAGATCAATCATATATATATATGTATATGTATATATATATCGTACGGTAAATCCGTTGTACAACATCCTCAAAATCGAGGGTACGGGTCAAATAACATATATCATATAGTTCATACGGTATCATCCGTCATACAATATCATAATCAAGGGTACGGATCTAAAGTCACGTACCATCTATTATCTCATCAAATCACATGTTACGCATGTTATGCATATATCGCCCGATGATCCTTTAATATATATCATATCGTATACGATGTCTCAAACTCAATTCATATATCAAAAGTCTCTTGACATCTTGTTCGATCGTATCGAGTCATATCCATATCCTCATTTTACACGTATATATTATATATATATATATATATCAAGATATCCATATATATATGTATACACACACACATACATATACACACAAATCATAATAAGTGTGTGTGTGTGCGCGCAACAAAATAAAACTAATGGCTCACGACTAAGGAAATAACACCAGGGGTAGACCTTTCTAAAAGTACGCTTATTCTAATCCTATGGTCTTCTATAACCCTATTTGCTAAGTATCCATGTCTCGCCTTAACATATACAGTATACAAATATCCTATACTACGGTTGCGGGGATGCTATACTGTTAGTTGTATGTATGCCCTAGTGGCCATTATTGTACACGATTGTATATTATAATGGATGCTTGGACATATATAGGGAGGACTTTCTTGCTCGACATGATAATATGCTATCTGGTTACTCTTTATCTTAATATGTAAACTTGTATTGTGATACTGTCTTGCTCTCATATGTTGGTAAAGTCCATAGGATGTATACTTGACTACCAGGATTTTGATGCAGATCATACTAGTGAGGCCAGGGTAGTCAACAAGTTCATCCTTTAATTGTTCCTAATCGTGCGTGTATCGATATGGGGCATCGATATTCCAGAGTAGACTTGCATATACATTTCTTGGCCCATTTGATTGGAAATGGATGATCTCATATCGATTGGTGTTTGACGTCAAAGATTGTATACGGGTGCTCATTGGAGACTGGGTACACTTAACAGGTCTCGCCGAGAACTCCTAGATGGTGTTATACCTAATGTCGGATAGCAGTTCTCTGGTGACACTGGTACATATTAGTATTTAGACCCGAGATCGTCATAGAGTCTTGTGTGATTCCTACTGTGCTTTGATTTCCACCTTACCACGTTCAATAGAGAGTGCAAAACGGTGGTTTTTAGGTACAGTCCCGAGTCACATGGAGGCAATGAGCGATGGAGGGGATTCGTCTCTCCCGATATTGGGGGTTGATGTTACGCTGTGCTCGATTGGCCATAACAGGAAGTCCCTGGCCAGGGTGGAAACTGAGATTTATTGGTAAGTGTTATCAGTAGTTTCTCGACCTGTTATGAGCCTCACATAGGCACGACTTAACCACTTATTGGGGCCTGACGTTTACCACCCCCAGACTCGATATGAGACATATCAGACGAAGTGACCGGACTGTATGGTTGTGTTACTCAATGGATTCATGGGAGTATGAACTTTTGGATATTTGTATGCCCTAGAGGCCATTATATGATAGTGGATGTATTTATACATGTATATATATACAGAGGACATTCTTGCTCGACATGATAGTATGCTATCTGGTTACACTTTATCTGACATGTTCACTTGATCATGCTTTTATTCATTTGCACATTTTGATAAAGCCCTGAGGATATTTGATTGACTACTGTGATTATGATGTAGATCAAACTAGTGGGACATGTGTATTTTATATGCATATTTTGAAATGTCCCTAGTCGTGGGTGTATCGAGACGGGACATCAAAATTCCAGAGTAGACTAGCTTATATGATACTAAACCCATGAGATGGGCGATGGATGTTCCCATATCCATTGATGTTTGATATTGAGATCGTATGCGGGTGCTCAGTGGAGACTGGGTACACTGGACGGACTCACCGATAACTTCTATATGGTATTATATCTATCGTCGGATAACAGTTCTCAGGTGACACTGGTACAGGTTAGTCTGTAGACCCGAGATTGTCATAGAGTCTCATGTGTTCTCCCACTGTGCTTTGAGTTCCACTTTACCACGGCTCTACTAAGTCGTGCAAACATATGGCTTTTGGGTACAGTCTCGAGACATGTGGAGGCAATGAGCGATAGGAGGGGTTTCGTCTCTCCCGTTATTGAAGATTGATGTTGCGCTGTGCTCGATTGGCTATATCAGTAAGTCCCTGGTCAGGGCTGTTGAGATTTACTGATAAGTGTTATCAATAGTTTCTCGATCTGTTATAGACCATTCATCGGCACAACTTATTGAGTTTTTGGGGTCGACGTTGCCATCCCTAAACTCGATATGCAGCATATTTGACGAAGAGACCGACTGTACGGTATGTGTTACCGGTTGGCTCGACAGGAGTTTTTACAGGTTCGCTTGTTTTTCTTCTGATCGATCAATACCTAGGAGCCGTTACGCACTTCTGGTGCCGCTGACGGTTTGTGGGTATGTGATATGATCACTGCCTACTGCTAGCGTATTGACGAGTCTTAAAGTCCCATAATAGGGTTACCTAGCTCGGAACGATGTGATATAGGGTTATGCGCGGATGCTTGATTAAATGCGAGTATGTGATACCGCATTGTAATCTGGCGTTTTCTATTAGTCGGGCCGTATGTGATTTGACCGGGTTATTAAATCAAGGGTTAGTTTAATAATGACCATTAGTTTTTTCATTTAAAACCTTTTCTATTTGCATGCATGCATGAATGGGTGTATGTGCACTTGTTGATGTGTATGCACACATATATGTATACATACTTATCATGGTTGTTGATACGTTGGAGATTGGAATGCAAGACTCACATGGTATAAAATATACATATATTTTATTATTTGAGAAAATAAAATTGGATTAATTCATGTTGATAATTGTTTAGACTTGACCACACTTCACCTACTAATTAACCATGGATTAATTTACATTTGGGTTTTAACTCAATGATAAAATATCTAGATATTTTGTTTAACATGGTTGGATGAGAGAGAGACTCTCATATATATTATCTCTTCTCATTTTCATTTAGTTTTTTTTTATCAAAAAAGAAAAAGAGCCCTAGCATTTCCATTTCCTCCTTCTTCCTCAAAGCTTACTACCTACTCTAAAGTGAATGAAGGAGATAAAAAGGAAAGGTTTTTAAGTGAGATCCAAACCCACATCACCATTACTTTAGTATAGCCCACTAGATTAGTGTGTTTTCTTCATCTTCATCCTAGATTAAGTGAAGCTTGTAGCTTGAGAAAAGGGGCCCCGGGTGGATCATCGTGGACTTAGAAGATCTCAAGAAAGCCGATGCAAACTCATATTGATCCAAGGAGGTCTACAAAGGTTGTATTTTCCCTCACTTAGTGTTAGACACATGTTTTAGTATGTGATACTTTATTGTTACCCTAAACTTCTAGTTTGATCCTAGGTTAAAGATTACTTAGCACCCTAAATTTTTTATTGTGGCATGTGTGTTGCTAGCAAACCCTGGTAAGGTGCTAAGGAATCCCAACATGGCATCAGAGCCAAGCTAGAATTTTAGGCATGATGTTAAAACAATTACGAAACCGAAATAACTCCGAATTAACAAAAAACTGAGACCTTAAAATTAGCTTCTCAGTCGATTTTAAAATGAGCTCGGAAATTTTTTAGACAACTCCAGAAGCTAGTATATGCTACACTAACAACACAAGAGAAAAACTGAGGGGGGGTTCCATCGGATTTGAACCGGTCACATGGCCCTTGTGACCGGCTTGCTCGGCCCCCAATGCCCAGAACTGCTCCATTTCTCTTTGGTGCTCTGTTCTATATATTTTGGGGTTTTAGGTATTGTTTGTTTAGTCTATAAATTTCATGAGATGTTAATTTACTGTGTGACTAATTCGGAGCTATTCATAGTCATAATTTTAGCATTGTATTGGTAACCTAGACGACGTTAAACAGGTCGAACGAATATCAAACACTAGTATTTTCCAGGTTAAATGCACTCAATGTATCATGCAGGTAATCATATGGACCCTCTAGAAGAATGAAACCCTTACTCGTTTCTGTGACCACGGAACCGCGGCTAAACCTTAGGGTTTACCATAGTTAGTGGCGCCAAAGATGAGGCTTGGGTTTACCTATTATTGTTGGTCCGTAAAGTACTGTGGCATAATTTTTGGGGTATTGTTTAACGTTGCTCAAGTGTTGAGCTTGCTGGGATATATGGGTGCTTGTTGATTCGATCGAAGGGTTTAATCTCGCCTAGATTTATATGATACTTATTTCTACGACCGTAAATGTAGTATGTGGTGTATCGTCGGTTTCGTTGCTATATGTCAATGCCAATTGGGGTACGCATAATTGCTTAAATTGATGACATGTGATGTTATGTGTTGCTGTGATATGATGTATAGGATCGTCGTGATTGAATGGCCGGGGGTTTTATGTGAGATGAGAGATTTTCTTTTCATTCATGTAAAATTCATTTGTATGTAATATTCTTTTATTTGGGGCACATCCGGGTTGAGGGTGATGTCACTATTGTTGTATATTATTTACTTTTCCGCATTAGGATAGACCCAAGGTGGGGAGCATAAGTGACCGGGTTCTAAAGTCCAGTGGGAGGCCTTCTCGAGGAGTCGAGACCGGGTCTCCTAACTCTAGAATTGGTAGGGTCATTTGCCACTCTCGTAAGGGTCTAGGGTGTGGGATTGGCTATTCATCACGATCGTGGAACCCGTATTTTCTATCGTTGGCTAAATACAAAATACGGAATTCTTAGTATATCCTATAATTTCATATATGTGCTTCTGCTGTTCATATTCTGTGATGAGATCGCTTTATATGTTGAAACGAATGGTATTTATATATATATGATATTTAATAAGTGTTACATATGTTTTACATCCGCGCTAGTCCCGTCCCGCTATGCCGTTAGTTAAGTAACCTAACTATGCAAAACGAGAGATTGCGGCGAATGCGAATGATATAAGTGTACGTTCTATTTTCGTTTCTTTTCTGTGATAGCTTAAGGAATTAAATGATGGGACTACATTAATATAATTAATGTAATGAAAAATAAACCTAAAAGATGTTATAGAGTCGAATTTGAAACCGACTCGGCTTTTTACGAAAAAGTTACATTTCAAAATTGCTGAGGTTAAGCCACTCCTTTTGAAAAACCATTTGATTCTACAACGATATCAAGTTCAAAGCGTTTAAGGTTTTCTTAAAAACCATCCGCAACCCTCCATCATTTTAGGAAGTAGAGTACTAAGTATTCGTGCTACGTTTGTTGACCTTAGCCAAGGCGTAGTGTACGGTAGCTAAGTGATGTCTTCCTATATATCATATGATATGATTAATTAGGACAGGCATGCGACTTTGTTGAACTTAGCCAAGGGTCATATGAATGGGTCTAATTAATCAAGAAATGACGGGTTGAACTTGAATAGTGCTTGTGATTTATTGACGATAGCCAAGGTCATGAGTGCTAGGGGTAAAAACCATATCGGGAGTTTTAAGAGTTGAAATTTGCAATGAGATTGTATACCTTCTATATGATGGTTGGATCCCGATCCCATTGTGAGCAAGAGTTGCTCCCAGGAGAGTTTTTGCACTTTACAATTAGCTAACCCATTAGGTATCTAGAAAGGTGTCAACGGGGCTACGTCACTGGGAAAATGCTGTTTACTTTAATTAGGTCCGTGTGAAAGCACGGGGAACCTCCCTCAAGTACCGACACTGGCCTGGCTGAACGGTTAGCGAAGTTGTAGAATGTAATTAATCCTGGCTAGTTTTCCTCTTAAGATTTGAAGCGAAATTTGATAAAAGCAGTGGGAGATATCGATTAGATAAGATAATAATCAATCTGATCTTTGCAAGAGCTTTCGCTGAGTGTATTCTTTTCTCTCTCTTAATGGCAGATACCAATGACAGGACATAAGGTTCTTCTAGAGAAAAATAAACTGAATGGTACCAATTATAAATACTGGCTGAGGAACATTAACATTGCCTTGACTTATGACAAGGTATCATATGCCCTCACGACCCCAGCCCCGCCCATCCCAGGTCCTAAATCTTTAGTTGCGGATAGGGAAATCTGCACAAAATGGGATGTTGACTGTGCCATAGCCAAATTCCTCTCGCTTGCATCGATGGATAACAAACATCAAAAGCAGCAGGAGCAGATGGATGTCTAATCCATCTTTCTCCATACAAAATAGTTGTATGGGGAACAATCTCATGTCCTACGATACGAAGCATATAGAAAGTTGATTCAGATGCGGATGACTCCTGGCACACCAGTAAGCGACCATGTTAGTCATATGTATGCCCTAGAGGCCATTACTGTACATACGATGTATATTGTAGTGGATGCTTGGACATATATAGGGAGGACTTTCTTGCTCGACATGATAGTATGCTATTTGGTTGCTCTTTATCTTAACATGTACTCTGATTGTCTCTATGTTACATGTTGATAAAGCCCTTAGGATGTGTACTCGACTACTAGGACTATGATGAGTTCATACTAGTGGGGCCAAGGTAGTCGATGAGTACATTCTATAACTGTTCCTAGTCGAGGGTGTATCGAGACAGGGCATCGATACACCAGAGTAGACTAGTGTATACGCATCTTGACCCATATGATGGGCGATGGATGATCCATGTCCATCGGTGTTTGACATCAAGGATGGTGTACGGGTGCTCGATAGAGACTGGTTACACTGGACGGACTTGCCGAGAACTCCCAGATGGTATTAAACCTTACGTCAGATGGCAGTTCTCCGGTGACACTGGTACAGGTTAGTTTGTAGACCCGAGATTGTCATAGAGTCTTGTGTGATTCCCGCTGTGCTTTGATTTCCATCATACCACATCCAAGAGGGCATGCAAAAAGGTGGCTTTTGGGTACAGTCCCGAATCACATGGAGGCAATGAGCGATAAGAGGGGATTCGTCTCTCCCGGTATAGGGAGTTGATATTGCGCTGTGTTCGATTGGCTATAACTAGAAATCCCTGGCCAGGGTTGCTGAGATCTACTGGTAAGTGTTATCAATAGTTTCTCATACTGTTATGGACCTCATATCGACACGACTTATCAAGCTACTGGGGTCTGACGTTTACCACACCTAGGCGAGATATGCGACATATCAGACGAAGAGACCGGACTGTACGGGAGTGTTACTGACTGGATTCACAGGAGAAAGTACAGGCTTGCTTGTTGATCTTCTGAGCGCTCAATACCTGGGTGGCTGTTACGTTTAGCTGACCGCTTGCAGCTTGTCGGTGTTTGATATGATCATTACCTACTGCCGACGTATTGATGATTCTTTAGAGTCCTACACAGAGTTTTCTTGGCTCAGGCAAAACGGAGTAGGAGCACATATGTGATATGTGCGGGACCGAGAACAATACGAGTATGTGCTACCGTATTAGATTCTCACGGTATGAGATATCGGCCGGGTATATGTGATATAGCCGGGTCATCGGATCAAGTGTTGAGTCGATGAACTGATACAGATTATATTAGTTGGTTATTTGTGAAATAGCCGGATTATCGGATTAAGTGTTGATTCGATAATTTAATGTATAATTATATATTTGATATATTAAATTACATTAACTGATATAAGCTCACTAAAAGATTCTTTTTCTCACTCGGGTAATACATTGATATATATGCGATATATGTTAATTGTATTATTTTATTTTGTTACAATAAATATTGTTTATATGATATATAATATTGTAACATGTTATAGTTATAAATGCAACATGTTTTGTGGAGTTTAATTGTTGTTAGGGTTTGGATTAGGGTTAAGCAAGCATAAAGCTTTCAAGAAGCTTCATGAAGCTTTGACTTTGACTTTGGATATTTTGTGTAGATATTTGCTTAACTCAACCCAACCCTTCACCATAGTTAACTCTCTACATGGGTTAAGACTTCATTCTTAACCCATGGTTGCATTTCTAACCTTACTTGAGTTTCATTATTCATCACAAAAGAAAAGATCTTCTTCTTCCTTCTTCTTCTTTCATGGAAAAGCTTACTAGCTTTTTCAAAGGTGATGAAAATGAGCGAGTTAATGAAAATAAAATAGAGCTAAAATCCTACTTCATCATCCTAATATATCCTAGCCATTTAGATTAGGGTGTTCATTTCATTTTGTGAGTGAGAGCTTGTGTTAATGAAACTTCAAGGTAGATCATCTTTGTTATCGAAGATCGGAAGTAAGCTTGCATCTTTCTCTTCGTGGAGCCTCTCGAGAGTCCGGAACTTAATGATCGCAGTGAAGAGACCACAACACGGAGCTTATGAAGTGAAGGACCGGACTACAAAGGTTGTAATCCCAAACTCTTAGATATTAAAGTGTTTAACATGATTTGTTTTCGCCTAATCTCCAGTCTAAGATCTTGGTTTAGGTTTGTTCGGCACGGCTAAATCTTAAATCGGACATGGTTGATGCCTTATAGACCCTTGTGCATGTGCCTAGGAACCCTGCAGTGGTATCAGAGTCAAGCTAGAGCTTTAGGCGAAGTCCTGGCGAAGTTTAAAGTCCGATCGAACTCCGAATACCCGTAAAACCCTAGTTTCTGGAAATTTTTCAAAACTGTTGATTTTTTCATATTAAAAATACTTAAAAAAATCAGCAGGGAAATATAGGAATTACTGTAAAATACGACCACCTAATTCAATTAATGAGCCGCTGAACCGCGGCCATAACATGCATGTTGCGGCGGTTCCGCAGCCGTATGTAAAGATTAGGCACTCAATTTTATACAGTAACATCCATAGGTGTCTCTGCATGTTTCTGGGAATTTTTAATTTTTACTCAAGTGTTGAGTTTTCTGGGATGTATTAGGGAATCCTTGATTCGATCAGATAATTTAACTTCGTTTAATTTTTTTCCGGATAATTTTAGAAACTGTTAAAAAGTTCGAACGGATATCAATAACTCACTTTTTCCCCTGTCGGAATTTTTTTCAAAAGTTGGATTTTTTCTCGGGTTTGAAATTTCCGGAAATTTATGCAAGTAACGCGGTGGACCCTCTAAAAGAACACAAACCTTAACTCGATTATATGACCGTCTGAACCGTCTCTGAACCTTAGGGTTTGGGGCAGTACATCGTTGCCACATGTGAGGCGTTGGCCTGACCCTTCTACGACTGGACCATCGGTACTGTGGCATGTGATGGATACTTTTTGAACTCCGCTCAAGTGTTGAGCTATTTGGGAAATCTTAGGTGTTTGTTTATTCGATCGGAAAGTTTAACACTGTTTATTTATCTGGAATGTGATACAATATTTGGAATCCACAAGTAGTTATGAGATAACTAATTTGAATGTTATAAACCTAGCAGTTTAGTCTCAGATGATCGGTTACCACGAGATTTTGATGCGATCAAAAGTCCGTCCCAATCACGTACCGTACGTGGATACTCTCCTGGTAAACTTAACAGATAGACAGCCCCGAAGCCCCGACCAAGTGACTGTAGAAGAACCCCGTCACCAAAAGAATCCGTTAGGGTGCTTGCAGCAGCGGTGTTCCTCCTTAGTGCACTTCGTCGACGGCATCCGAGGGTGCGGCCGTCTACTAAAGTTTGCGACGAGCATTCGATCAGGTTGACGGGAATCTTGTTGAATTGCCCGACTTGATATTGAAAAGAGTTTTCGATAATGAGACTAAAATGCGGGGTTTATAATTGTTAGGCATGCGATGTCTAAGAAATTCATTTGGTTAGCCATACGATGTCTAAGGAGGTTGCGGATTCCAACTGTTGTAGTTTTACACTTTCTTTTCTGTGACCGCTAGCGTAGTATGTGGTGTATCGCCGGCTTCGTTGCTATACATTAACGACAATCGGGATACGCATACTTGCTTACGTTGATGATATGAGATTTTATGTGTTGCTGTGATATGTTATATTGGATCGTCGCGCTTTGAATAGCCGGGGTTTATGTGAGATGAGAGTTTTTTCTTTTTCATTCATGTAAAATTCATTGTATGTAATATTCTTTTATTGGGGCACTTCCGGGCTGAGGATGATGTCACCATTATATATTATTTACTTTTCCGCATTAGGTAGACCTAAGGCGGGGAGCACAAGTAACCGGGTTCTAGGGTCCAGTGGGAGACCATCTCGAGGAGTCGAGACCAGGTCTCATAACCATAGAGTTGGCAGTGTTGCTTGTCGCTCGCGTAGGGGTCTAGAGATGTGGGTTTGGCTATTCATCGCGACCGTGGAATCCGAGTTTTATACAGGCTCGTATTAAAAATACGGACCTCCTAGTATATCCAATATTTCATATATGTTTCTTCTGCTGCAATGTTCTATGATGAGATCATATTACTGCCTGAGACGAATGTTTATATTATATATATAAGATATATGTTATATTGCAGATTTCATTTCAAATGTGATGCTTGTGAAACATAATAAAATGGGACTTCATTAATGAGATTAATGAAACTAAAAGAAACCTAAAGATGTTGTAGAAACTTGTTTAAAAACTGGTAGCTCTAGTTCATGCTTTGCATAGCGATGTTCCTTGAAGAACATCCAGCACATTATTCGATAAGGAAAGAGCCGAGATCCCTTCACCGGGAGTGACCTCTTTAGCGAAGCTAGCAGATGCTACAAACTCGGTTTGTCTTTTGATTGTTTTTATAGTTTTTGCTTTGCATAGTGATATTTGTGAAATATCCTTCACCTTAATCGATGAGGAAAGTGCCGACGATCCCTTCACTGGGAGTGACCTCTTTAGCGAAACTAGAAAAGTCTCAAAAACACTCCATTTAAAATCACTTGATTCTACAACGATATCAAGTTCATTACGCAATGGGTTTTCTTAAAAACCTGTTGTAATCCTCCGTCATTTCAGATAAGTACTGGTTAGTATTCGTGCTGCGTTTGTAGACCTTAGCCAAGGCGTAGTGTGGGATAGCTGATTAGCGCTTATCTGTATAATCATATGATGCGATTGAGTTAGGGTAGTCGTGCGACTTTGTTGACCTTAGCCAAGGGTCGTGCGGGTGGGTTTAATTCAATCGGGAAATGACGGGTTGAACTTGGCTAGCACTTATGATTTGTTGACCTTAGCCAAGGTCATAAGTTTCTAGGGGAAAAATATTATCGGGAATTTCAAGTGTTGAAATTTGCAATGAGATTGCATACCTTCTATAAGATAGTTGGATCCCAATATCCGCTGCAAGTAAGAGTTACTCCTGCGAGAGTTTTACACATTACAATTAGCCGATCAAGTAGGTGTCTAGAAAGGTGTCAACGGGGTTACGCCCCTGGGAAAACGATGTTTATTTTAATTAGGTCCGTGCGAAAGCACGGGGAACCTCCTTCAAAGTACCGGCACTGGCCTGGCTGAAAGATTGGCAAACTTGTAGAGTGTAATTAATCCCGGCTAGTCTTACCTTTTAGGGTTTTAAGGAAGATTTGACTAAAACAGTGGGAGACATCCTGATTAGATAAATTGATAACCAATCTAATCTTGTAAAAGCGCACGCTGAGTGTTTTCTTCTCTCTCTCTCCTGGTTACGAATATGTCACGCTTTAATCAAGAATAATACGGATGTAATTGACCGAACCCGCTTGTTATACTGCGCTAGGGAATGTTGGTCCCGCTCCAACTTATAATTGTTATAAGACAGAGCAGGAAATAGGGGATTACCAGAATTTCCGTGCCGCCCAAACGAAGAAAGTGCATGTTGATGCATCTTCTTCAGGTGTGTTCATTACAGAGAACTGTTTCTCAGTATCCTTTACATCCTGGGTATGAGATACCGGATCAGGATCCCTCATATGTAATTGTTACATGTGCTACAGATAGGTAGAGAACTGAGAACCGGTGATAAATTTCATGAGATAGAAACGGTGCAAGTGTTGCAGCTAAGTCTGTTGGTAGTTATCACCCTGTATTAACAAATACATCGATTCTGAATGAATGTTATTAGATACCGAACCTGATATACAACATCATATCAGTCTCTTTATTAGTAAAGAAGGATATAATTTGTATTGTTGGATAATGTTTTGAACATTTCCTATATCAAGAGTTGATCGGTTCAGGCACGTTATCTAAAAGCATAGACGTTCTAAATCAAACCACAGTTCTTAACGTACAGAATACACACAAGAGTAAGAGTTCAGAAATGAACGAATTCTTCTTGAGGCATTGTAGACTAGGTCATATCAATGCGACCCGACTAGCTGAAGTTACATATAGATGCATATTTAAATTAGTTTGAATTTACATCTTGTGAAACTTGCCGGTCATGTCACAGAGATAAGATGACCACAGCTCCGTTTATTGGAAACAGAGAAAGAGTTAGTGAACTCTTGGGATTGATACATGCTGATGTATGAAAGTTCCCTGTCTACACATGCCAGGACCGGTTCTTTGTACTTCATTACATTCACTGATTATCTCTCAAGATCCGGACATATGTTCTTGTTGAAACACAAGTCTGGAACTTTTGAGAAATTCAATGAATATAAGTTAGAAGTAGAGAACCAAAAATGGGTATAAGTATTATGTCCTTTGATGTGATCAAGGAGGAGAATACTAGAGCACGGAATTCCTGGACTATTCTAAAGGAGAATGTGATTCTCTCTCAGCATTACTCCTCCATATACACCACAGCACCTCGGTGTATCGGGGCGGAACAATCACACCCTATTTGATATGGTGCGCTCTATGATGAGTACTACTGAGTTTCCTATTTCCTTTTGGGTGTTGTGCACTTGTGAACCTGCATACCTATTGAATAGGGTTCCAATCAAATCAGTTGCCTACCACTTCATATGTGATATGGAATGGAAAGAGCCCATATCTTAAGTAAGTTAAGATTTGGGGTTTTCCGGCCTATGCCTAAAAGCAGAATCCGGACAAGCTCGAGGCAAAGTCAGTTCTGTGGAAGTTTGTTGGATATCCCAAGCATTCGCAAGGGAATATCTTCTACCAACCTGAGGAACAAAAGATGTTTTGTTTCTCAACATGCTACCTTTGTGAACGGGAATTTCTTGTGAAGAAATTATTGGTCATGAGGTAGAACTGGAAAGAGTTCCAGCTATACAAACTGCAGCTGATGATTTGGTAGAACCAAAGGATTCAATAGATTCTAACGAACCTCAGCCTCTCCGCCGATCTAGTAGGGTTCCTCACCCACCTGAGAGATACTTTAGTTTTCTCTATGACAGTTGGAGCGAGGATTGCATTATGAGATGATGACCCAACTAGTTTCGAGCTGGCCATCAGGAATGAGACTCTGTAAGAATGGCTTGATGCTTATCGATCTGAGATGGAATCCTTATACACCAACAAAGTATGGTCTTTGGTTGCTTTATCTGAAGGGTTAAATCCCCATCAGGAGCAAATATATCTTGATAAGATTACTTGGTGTACATGGAAAGGTTGAGACTTTCAAAGCTATGCTTAAAGTCCATCCAGATCCTACTTGCCACGGCTACATACCATGACTACGATATCTGCAGGTTGGGTGTCATGACTGCTTTTCTAAATGATGATTTGGAAGAGATCGTCTATAAGTACACAGCCAGAGGGCTTCGTAGACTGTGGGAGCAGCGGAAACGTTAGCATGATGTTTTATGTGATAAATCAGGCATCGCGGAGTTGGAACATCTGTTTTGATGTGGTAGTCAAAGAGTTTGACTTCATCAAAATGGTAGATGAACCTTGTATATACAAAAAGGTAGTAGGGAGTATGAGGTGATCCTCATAGAGTACGTGGATGACATACTCTTGATAGGGAGAGAGTTTCCTTTGCTACCCTCGGTCAATCTCCGCTTGTCACAAGGACTCTCCATATAGGACAAAGGTGATATCTCCTAAGTCCTAGGTTTTATATCTATGAGATAGATCTAAATGGATGTTAGGATTCTCACTAGATGTAGTGAGATGGTATCAAATGATCCTGGGGAGAATCACTGGAAAGGTTCCAGGGTGATAAGGACGACTGAATGTCGGTCGCAGGCTTTGTCTTTACCCTCAGTGGAGGGACGGTATGTTGGAAGAGTTCCAAGCTAGATGCCGTGACTTACTAGACGATTAAAGGCAAGATACATCGTTACCAAGGATGCTACCAAAGAGGAAGTCTGGATATATTTGAGTTCATAAGAAGAACTTCGTTTCTACCATTGTGTGACATTGGAGTTGTGGCTTATGCCAAGGAACCCCCGTCCTATCAGAAGTCCAGATATAATTCTTAGGCAGTATCACCTGATCATGGAGATGGTTAATCTCCAGGGAGATCGAGGTTAAGTGAGTAGACACAGAGGACAACAGCGCGGATCCACTCACAAAGGCCTTTTTCCCAGTAGAAACTTTTATGGGATGGTTGAGTATGAGATACTTCAACCACAACTAATTGTTAGGTATGGGATACCACAACAGATGGTCCTAGTGTAAGTGGGAGATTGTTAGTTATATGTATGCCCTAGAGGCCATTACTGTACATACGATGTATATTGTAGTGGATGCTTGGACATATATAGGGAGGACTTTCTTGCTCGACATGATAGTATGCTATCCGGTTGCTCTTTATCTTAACATGTACACTGATCGTCTCTATGTTACATGTTGATAAAGCCCTTAGGATGTGTACTCGACTACTGAGACTATGATGAGTTCATACTAGAGGGGCCACGGTAGTCGACAAGTACATCCTATAACTGTTCCTAGTCGAGGGTGTATCGAGACAGGGCATCGATACACCAGAGTAGACTAGCGTATATGCATCTTGACCTATATGATGGGCGATGGATGATCCCATATCCATCGGTGTTTGATATCAAGGATGGTGTATGGGTGCTCAGTGGAGACTAGGTACACTTGACTGACTCGCCGAGAGCTCCCAGATGGTATTATACCTCATGTCAGATGGCAGTTCTCCGGTGACACTGGTACAGGTTAGTCTGTAGACCCGAGATCATCATAGAGTCTTGTGTGATTCCCACTGTGCTTTGATTTCCATCATACCACGTCCAAGAGGGCGTGCAAAAAGGTGGCTTTTGGGTACAGTCCCGAATCACATGGAGGCAATGAGCGATAGGAGGGGATTCGTCTCTCCCGGTATAGGGAGTTGATGTTGCGCTGTGTTCGATTGGATATATCTGGAAATCCCTGGCCCGGGTTGCTGAGATTTACTGGTAAGTGTTATCAGTAGTTTCTCAAACTATTATGGACCTCATATCAACACGACTTATCAAGCTACTGGGGTCTGACGTTTACCACCCCTAGGCAAGATATGCGACATATCAGACGAAGACACCGGACTGTACGGGAGTGTTACTGACTGGATTCACAGGAGAAAGAATAGGCTTGCTTTTTGATCTTCTGAGCGCTCAATACCTCGGTGGCTGTTACGTTTAGCTGACCGTTTACAGCTTGTGGGTGTTTGATATGATCATCACCTACTGCCGGCGTATTGACGATTCTTTAGAGTCCTACACAGAGGTTTCTTGGCTCAGGTAAAATGGAGCAGGAGCATATATGTGATATGTGCAGGACCGAGAACAATACGAGTATGTGATACCGTATTAGATTCTCGCGATATGAGATATCGGCCGGGTATATGTGATATAGCCGGGTCATCGGATCAAGTGTTGATTCGGTAAACTGATACAGATTATATTAGTCGGTTATTTATGAAATAGCCGAATTATCGGATCAAGTGTTGATTCGATAATTTAATGTATAATTATATATTCGATATATTAAATTACATTAACTGATATAAGCTCGCTAAAAGATTCTTTTTCTCACTCGGGTAATACATTGATATATATGCGATATATGTTAATTGTATTATTTTATTTTGTTACAATAAATATTATATATGTGATATATAATATTGTAACATGTTATGGTTATAAATGCAACATGATTTGTGGTGTTTAATTGTGGTTAGGGTTTGGATTAGGGTTAAGCAAGCATGAAGCTTTCAAGAAGCTTCTTGAAGCTTTGACTTTGACTTTGGATATTTTGTGTAGATATTTGCTTAACTCAACCCAACCCTTCACCATAGTTAACTCTGTACATGGGCTAAGACTTCATTCTTAACCTATGGTTGCATTTCTAACCTTACTTGAGTTTCATTATTCACCACAAAAGAAAAGAACTTCTTCTTCCTTCTTCTTCTTTCATGGAAAAGCTTACTAGCTTTTTCAAAGGTAATGAAAATGAGTGAGTTAATGAAAATAAAATAGAGCTAAAATTCTACTTCATCATCCTAATCTATCCTAGCCATTTAGATTAGGGTGTTCACTTCATTTTGTGAGTGAGAGCTTGTGTTAACAAAACTTCAAGGTAGATCATCTTTGTTATCGAAGATCGGAAGCAAGCTTGCATCTTTCTCTTCGTGAAGCCTCTCGAGAGTCCGGAACTTGATGATCGCAGCGAAGTGACTACAACACGGAGCTTATGAAGTGAAGGACTGGACTACAAAGGTTGTAATCCCAAACTCTTAGATATTAAAGTGTTTAACATGCTTTGTTTTCGCCTAATCTCTAGTCTAAGATCTTGGTTTAGGGTTGTTCGGCACGGCTAAATCTTTAATCGGGCATGGTTGATGCCTTATAGACCCTTGTGCGTGTGCCTAGTAACCCAGCAGACCATGTTCTGAAGATGATAGCTCTTATAGAAGAGCTTGAGGAACTCGGATGGACAATGGAGAACGAACAATATGTTGATATTGTTTTACAGTCTCTCCCCCAGCCTTTGCACAATTTGTAGTTAACTTCAACATGCACAACATGGAGAAGTCACTGCCTGAACTTCTCAATATGTTGAGGAGTGCAGAGAGCACACTGAAGTCGGTGAAGACTCCTACTTTGATTGTTGGGCCATCTTCCTCCTCTCGCCCGATGTCCAAGGCCAAGGGAAAGATGAAGAAGAAACCCACCAAACCTAGAGGTGGAGTTAAAAAGGCTAAGGGGAAAGACAAGTCTAAGGCTGGGGAATCGGGGAAAGGGGAATGTTATCACTGCCACAAAGAGGGACACTGGAAGCGCAACTGTGCTGAGTACCTGGATCTCATGAAGAAGAAGCATGGTGATGTTTCCGCTTCAGGTGTGTTTGTGACAGAAAACTGTTTTTCTATAAACTCTGCTTCTTGGGTATTAGATACCGGTTCAGGTTCTCACATATGCAATTCCATGCAGGGGCTGAGAAATAGTCAAGTTTTGAAGATAGGTGGACATACTCTCCGTGTTGGAAATGGTTCCAATGTATATGCGGTTTCAGTGGGAGAGTATCACCTGGGGTTGCCATCATGGTGTATATTGGTTTTGAACCCATGATATTATGTACCCAGTATGCTTTGTAATATAATATCCATTTCTTTGTTAGTCAATGAAGGATATAATTTTGTATTGCAGAATAATGTTATGAACATTAACCCGAATCAAATGTTGGTTGGGTATGGTACACTTAATAACGGGATACACGTCCTAAATCAACAAACAGTTTTCAGCATACAACACACTAATAAAAGAAAATTTTCAGAAATAAATGAAGCTTTTCTTTGGCACTATAGACCTGGTCATATTAACGAAACAAGACTAAACAAGCTACATATTGATGGATATTTAAATTCTTTTGAATATAAATCTTATATGACTTGCCAGTTTTGTATCGACGGTAAAATGACCAAAACTCCGTTTACAAGAAACGGAGAAAGAGCTACTGAGCTCTTAGGCCTCATACATATTGATGTATGCGGGCCAATGTCTACACAGGCCAGAGGCGGTTTTTCTTACTTCCTAAATTTTACTGATGATTTTTCAAGATTCGGTCATGTGTTTTTATTGAAGCATAAGTCTGAAGCTTTCGGGAAATTCACAGAGTACAAACTTGAAGTAGAAAAACAAACCGGATTGAGTATCAAGATGCTTTGAACGGGTCGAGATGGAGAGTATCTCAGTACAGAATTTGCAGACTTTCTAAAAGAGAATGGGATTCACTCTCAGCTCACTCCTCCTTACACACCACAGCACAACGGTGTGTCAGAACGATGGAATCAGACCCTATTAGATATAGTACGTTCCATGATGAGTGATACTGATTTACCTGTCTCATTTTTGGGGCATGCATTAGAGACTGCAGTATTTCTGTTGAACAGGGTTCCAACCAAAACCGTGTCTACCACGCCATATGAGATATGGCATGGAAAGAGACCATCTCTTAAACGAGTTAAGATTTGGGGTTGTCCGACCTATGTCAAATAGCAAAATCCGGACAAACTCGAGACACAGTCAGTCATGTGTAAGTTTGTAGGATATCCAAAGAACTCATATGGATATCTATTCTACCACAAGAAGGAACAAAAGGTGTTTGTTTCTCAGCATGCCACATTTTTAGAAAAAGAATTTTTTACAAATGACACAGGTGGCAGACCTAGAAGAGCTTCTAGAGACACAAGTTACAAATGACGACTTGGTTGAACCGGCTGTTGCAACAGAAACTAATGAACCTCAACCACTCCGTAGATCTAGTAGGACTTCTCGCCCACCGGAGAGATACTATGGTTTTCTCATTGGTGGTGATAGAGAAGACTGCATCATGGAGGATGATGATCTTACCGGTTTTCAGCAAGCTGTCACAAGTGGAGACTCTGTGAAGTGGCTGAATGCCATGAGATATGAAATGGAGTCTATGTACACCAACAAAGTATGGACTTTGGACGTTGTTGTTAGTGTATATGCCCTAGAGGCCATTACTGTATCATACTGGTTTGTATATTACTTAATGGATGCTTGGGATATTCACCTTGTATATACAATCTTGCTCAAAATAGTATTATGCTACTTGGTTTGTTTCTACTTCAATGTGTACATGTGTTTATTTTTGTATATCGCCTATACACATTAGTAGAGCCCTTAGGATCTTTGCTTGATTACCAGCGATGTGATGGCCGTCACACTAGTGGGGCTGGGTAATCTATAAGCACATCCTTATGCAGGTCCCTGGTCGCAGGACTATCGAGACAGGGCATCGATACTCCGGAGTAGACCAGCGCATGCGCTTCTCATCCCAGTGTGGGAGACGGTCTGTCCCACAGCCGTCAGTACGTCGTACTTGAGATAGTATGCGGGTGCTCGTTAGGTTACGGGTACACTGGACAGGACTCGTCGGGAACTGACTAGTTGGTATTATACCTATCGTCAGTTATCAGTTCCCAGGTGACATGAGTACAGCTTAGTCCGCTGACTTGACACTGTCACTTCGCCTCGGGTGTGTTCCCACTGTACTTTGATCACTACCCTAACACGGCTCAAAGGAGTCGTGCAAACAGGTGGTGGTTGGGTGCAGTCCCGAAGCACTTGGAGGCAGTGACGGTTAGACAGGATTCGTCTCTCCCGGTATTGGAGGTTGACATCGCGCTGTGTCTAGGAGAGCCATTACACGAGTAGTCCCTGGCCAGGGCAAACGAGATATACTGGTAGGTTTCCAGTGTTATCTCAGGGTGTATTGGGCTTCACTCCGGCACGACTTGTACCGCTATTGGGGGACTGACGTTTACCGCCCCCTAGGCCCGCCATGCGATGTATCAGACGAACAGACCGGACTGTACGGAGAATGTCACACTCAGGCTCAGTAGGAGTTCAGATGGGTTTCCCCTCGTCGGTCTTCTTGTCGGCATTACCTGGGGACCGTTACGCACAGCTAGTGCCGCTTGCGGTCTGTGGTTAAACCCACTGCCAGCGTAGTGTCGAGTCTTTAGAGTCCCACACAGAAAGCTTTTCGCCTTTAGGCAAAAGAGTAGAGGTCGCATGGTATTGCGACAGGTCGCATGGTTTTGCGACAGGGTTCGGTCACATCCGTGCACTTGTGCACGTACAGTGTCCGGACAGTTTACACTAGCGGGCTTTGGTTTAAGCCAGATCCTAGTGTACCTTATGGGATTGGATTTATCCAGTTTGCATTCGTGTTCCTCGGAACGCGGATGCGGGTGTGTATGCACAGTTGACAGGGAGGCACAGACAGCGGATTCTCATTAGGGTTGTTGACAGTTGACCGTTGACTTTTTGACTTTTTGCTCAACCCTAATGAGAATATGATATGTGATTAACTATTATATTAATTAAGTATTATGGTGATATGGTTGTTGACTTGTTGACTTTTGTTGACTTGTTGACTTTGTTGACTTGTTGACTTTTGTTGACTTGTTGACCGGTTGACTAGGCTTGACTAGTTGACCATCATGATAACCATGGTTATCATTTCATGCCAAAGACTTTTTCTTGCTTGCTCATTTGAGTAAAATGAGTGCATGACATGATAAGGTTATGGTTGCTTCTAACCATCACATAAGACTTTTTTGATATGATGAGTTATGATCACTTTGGATTATGAGAGGGTGAAAGACAAAAGAGTTGCTCATTCTTTCTTGCTCATTCTCTCTCTTGTTCTTGAGCTCTCCTCTTGCTCTCATCCTCAACCTCTTGCTCCCTCTCTTGATCTATGGTTCTCTTGTCTCATGAGTTGAGAATCAAGAACCATAGATAAAATCCCATTCTAAATCATCTCTACTCATTCTAGTTCACTAGGTTTAGCAAACCAAGTGAACTAGTTTCTTCAAAGAACGAAGAAGGAGCTAAAGGTTGGAGCTTTCAAGTGGATCTATTTTCGGCGTACGGAGACAACGAGAAGGAGCCATCGAACCACCATCGGAGCTTGAAGAGAAGGAGTTCAAGTTTAGGTATAACCATCTTCATCCGAGTAGCTAAATATCTTTAGCTTAGTTTGCTAGTTTTAGTTTAGGTAAAGATCCCGACCTAGCTTAGTCCATGTTGCCTCTTGCGTTAAAATTTTGATTTTATACCGTTTCCGCCTCCCCGTAAGAACCGGGGGTCGCAACGTGGACTTACAGTGGTATCAGAGCCTAACTAAACTTAAACTAGCTTGGTAGTGAAGTGTAACGAAGTTCGGAACCGGAAAAATCCAAAAACCAAACTTTTACAAAAACTGAGTTTCTGTTGAAATTTTTTTGGCTCAAAATGAAAAACTTTACAGTTGTAAATTCGGCTCAGGGTTTTGTGTGAACACCCAAGAAAAACGATACAGTAATTCGTCCAAACCGCCGCCCTTCCGCCGCGTGAGCTAGGCATCCGCCGCGGAAACGCCGCGCTTTGTCGTCTTCTGTGCATCGTTTTTCGTGCAGTGTGTGTCTGTGTTGGTTTTGGGATTTTTGAAATATATTATATGTGCCCAGATTTTCCAGAAAAGAAATTTCCTTTTGGGGTCCTATAATTACGTATTTTTTTCCGAACTTCACTGCACTTTGACTATGATGGTTATATCTGTGATGTTTGCATGTATTGAACGTCGGCTAATCGCTATAAGTCGATTAGTCGGGGTTATACATGATCTGTAATGTGCTGGAATGTGTATATAAATATGTTGGATTGTCGCGAGTGAATAGCCGGGGGTTGTGAGACGAGAGTTTTCTTTTCTTGCAATTCATGTAAATTTGTAAATTGATGTAATAATTATTTGTATGGCCGCACAACTGGGTCGGGGTTGTAGCCGTCATTGTATAATTTCTTTTTACTGTTTTTGCTCCTAGGATAGACCCATGGAGGGGTGCACAAACTACCGGGTATGCCGAAGTGTCGAGTGGCCTACTCATGGAGATGAGGGAGGTTGCTACGCTTCGGGTACTTGGCGGGTAGTTTGCCGCACCCGTAGGGGTCTTGGGTGGGGTTTTGGCTATTCACCGCGACCGTGTTATCTGTTTTTGTTACAGGCTCGTACAAATTACAGATTGCTAGTATATCCAATGTATTTATCTGTGATCTGAAATGTTTATCATTGCAGTATATCTATATATGATATTATTTAGGCGTTGCTTATGTTTTACAGACGCGCTAGCCCAGCCCCCGCTCTGTCGTTAGTTAAGTAACCTAACGGGTAATGACGGGGCCCCGTGGCGAATGCGAATGGCATAAGCGTACGTCATATTTTGGTTGTTTTCTGCAATGGTAGGATTAAATGATGGGACGCATTAAAAGAACTAATGCAAGAATATCACGCATTAAAAGAACTAATGCAAGATAATAAACCAAGTTAAAGTCGTTGGAACACTTTCGAAAAACCACTCGGTTCTTTTCAAAACAACTTTTAAATACGGAGCTTGAGCCACTCCTTTTAAAAGCTATCTCGTTCCATCGACCAAATCAAGTTCACTACGTTCACGGTTTTGCCAAAACCATCCGTAGCCCTCCGTCGTTTCACATGAATAGTCAATAGTATTCAAGCTGTGTTTGTTGGCCAAAGTCAAGGCACAGTGATTGGTAGCTATTGGGTATTCATGTGCAGCATAGATAGATGCGTTGGTTTGGAACAGTCGTACTGCCTTGTTGGCCAAAGTCAAGGGTAGGTGCGGGTGGATTCAAATTAACCTGGAGAACGAAGGGCAGAACTTGACATGTGACTTATGATTTGTTGGCCAAAGTCAAGGTCATAAGAGCATGGGGCAAAAATCCACATCGGGAGTTTCATAAGTACTGAAACTTGCTAGATTTGCATACCATTTGGAGTGTGATGATTCTGGTAGGATTCCTTCAGTTTCGTCACGCGATGATATTTGGATCCCGATCCTACTGTGAGTATATGCTACTCCTCGGGAAATTTCTCACTTAACGATCAATGCTATAAACCTAGTAGGTGCCTAGAAAGGTGTTAGCGGGGCTACGCCCCCAGGGAAAAGAGGTTCTTTAATTAAGGAACTTCGCGAAAGCGTTGGAAAACCTCCCTCGAAGTACCGACACCGGCCTGGCTGAACGGTTAAGCAAGTATTGTACGGTGGGATTGATCCTGACTAATTCTTCCTTTATGGTTTGAGGAGGGATTCGAGAAACAGTGGGAGCCATCCTGTTTAGACAAACTAAAAACCACTCTAAACTTGCAAGAGCATCATGCTGAGTGTTTCTTCTTCTCTCTCCTAATTGCAGCGACCAATCAACATGACTGGACTTAAGTTACTCCTAGATAAAAACAAACTGACAGGGCCAAACTACAAAGATTGGCTCAGGAATGTCAAGATAGCAATCACTTATGACAAGCTGGGGTATCTTCTTACCACCAAAGCTCCCCCTGTCCCTGGTCCAACTTCCAGCGTCGCGGATAAGGAAATCCGCAAGACTTGGGAGATTGATAGCGCGAAGGCCAAGTGCCTCCTGCTTGCCTCGATGGACAACGAACATCAGAGGAGGCATGAGAATATGGACATGGAGTCCATATTGCTCCATACAAAAGAACTGTATGGAGAGCAATCACGTATCGCAAGATACGAAGCGTCGAAAAAGTTGTTTTCGACAAGAATGGCCGTCGGATCATCAGTAGCCGAGCACGTGCTAAAAATGATCGGCTACATTGAGGAGCTCGCTGACCTAGGGATCACATTAGAGAGTGAGCTATATACGGATATAGTTCTCCAGTCCCTTCCTTCCACTTACGCCCAGTTCATACTGAACTTCAACCTACAAGAAAAAGAGGTTGAACTTTCAGAGCTCCTCAACATGCTGAGGAGCGCAGAGGGCACCCTACAGAAAGGTAGGGATACATCCACTTTGTTTGTAGGAGGATCATCTTCTTCTAGGTCCAAGGCGAAAGCCAAGGGAAAGAAGAAGAAGGCCCCCGCCAAACCAAGGGGCGGTGTTAGTAAAGTGGATATGAAGGGAAAAGCAAAAGCAACAAAGATAGCGGGGAAGCTTGTGGATAAGGAAGAATGCTTCTATTGTCATAAGAAAGGACACTGGAAGAATGATTGCAGGGCCTGGAAGGCCAGAACACAGGAATTGAAGCAGGTTGCAGCTTCAGCTTCAAGTGTGTATGTTATTGAAAATTGTCTTTCAATAAACTCTACTTCCTGGGTATTGGATACCGGATCAGGATCTCATATCTTTAATTCTTTGCAGGCGTTGAGAAACCGTAGGGTTTTGAAGGCAGGTGACATGACCCTCAAAGTTGCGAACGGAGCTAGCATGGATGCTAAAGCCGTGGGGGACTATCACCTGGGAATGTCAGATGGACATGTTTTGGTTTTGCGTAATTGCTTTTTTGTACCTAACGCAACTTGTAATATCATTTCTGTATCTTTAGTTTCTAAAGAAGGTTATGAATTTGCGTTTGTAAGTAATGTTGTAAACATTCACCTTAATCAAGTTTTGATTGGGTCAGGTACATTGAGTAATGGTATATACGTGTTAAACCAACCACAGATTTTCAACGTCCAGAATACACACAAAAGAAAGTCTCCAGAACTAAATCAGACTTTCTTATGGCATTGTAGATTGGGTCACATCAATGAGAGAAGGTTGACTAAGTTACATACAGAAGGATATTTGAATGCGTTCGAATATCAATCGTATGCCACTTGTCAATCTTGTCTCAAAGGAAAGATGACAAAGACTTCATTTACTGGACAAGGAGTAAGAGCGAGCGAGCTCTTGGGACTCGTACACAGTGACGTGTGCGGTCCAATGTCTACACATGCCCGAAGCGGACATTCTTACTTCATTACTTTTACGGATGACTTCTCAAGGTACGGTTATGTTTTCTTAATGAAACATAAGTCCGAGGCCTTTGGAAAATTCCAGGAGTATAAGAATGAAGTAGAGAAACAGACCGGCAAAAGTATTAAGATTCTAAGATCGGATCGAGGTGGAGAATACTTAAGTGCCGAGTTCCTGGACTATTTAAAAGAGAACGGAATTCTCTCTCAGCTTACTCCTCCATACACCCCGCAACATAATGGTGTATCGGAGAGACGGAACCGCACCCTATTGGATATGGTGCGGTCCATGATGAGTAACGCTGAGTTACCGCGATCATTCTGGGGGTATGCGCTAGAATCAGCAGCGTACCTTTTGAACCGAGTTCCGACTAAGACTGTGCCTTCCACACCATATGAAATGTGGTGTGGGAAGAGACCCTATCTTAAGCACATTAAGACATGGGGATGTCCGGCTTTTGTCAAAAAGCAGCATGCGGACAAGCTCGAGGCACGCTCAGTACAGTGCAAGTTTGTGGGGTATCCAAAGAACTCAAAAGGATATTTCTTCTACTGTGAAGAGGAACAAAAAGTTCTTGTTTCTCGTCATGCCTACTTCTTGGAAACTGAGTTTTTGGAAAACCAGATAAGTGGGAGCACAGTAGAACTGGAAGAAATTCCAGAACCACGGACTGTTACTGAAAGTTTAGTGGAACCAGAAGGTTCGGAAGAACAGGACATTCCTACGCCGCTCCGCAGAAGTAGTAGGCAGTCTCATCCGCCCGAGAGATACTACGGTTTTCTCATAGACGGGGATAGAGAGGATTGCATCATAGATTATGATTAGCCTACTAGCTTCCAGCAGGCCGTTCAGAGCGTTGACTCAGTGAAATGGCTGGATGCAATGCGGACCGAAATGGAGTCCATGTACACCAACAAGGTATGGACGTTGGACATTGCTCCAGACGGGGTAAAACCCGTAGGATGCAAGTGGATCTTCAAAAGGAAGATTGGTGTAGATGGACAGGTTGAGACCTATAAAACTAGGCTGGTAGCAAAGGGTTTTCGTCAACGACCTGGCTTGGACTACGACGAAACCTTTTCTCCAGTAGACATGCTGAAATCCATTCGGATCCTTCTTGCCATTGCTGCCTTCCACGATTATGAGATCTGGCAAATGGACGTAAAGACAGCTTTTCTAAATGGAAATTTAGAGGAGTGTGTCTATATGGACCAGCCAGAGGGTTTCATTCAGAGTGGGAGCAGCGGAAAGGTGTGCAAGTTGCTTAAGTCCATCTATGGACTAAAGCAGGCATCGCGGAGTTGGAACATCTGTTTTGATGAGACGGTCAAAGAATTTGGCTTTATCAAAAATCCAGATGAACCATGCATCTATAGTAGATTTGTAGCGAGAACTGTAGTATTCCTCGTTTTATACGTGGATGACATTCTCTTAATAGGAAATGACATTCCTATGCTACAATCTGTCAAGGGGTTCTTGTCACACAGGTTCTCCATGAAAGACCTGGGTGATGCCTCATACATTCTGGGTATCCGGATCTACCGTGACAGATCCAAGAGGATATTAGGACTTTCACAGTCCAGGTACATCGACACCATACTGAAGAGGTTCAGTATGGAAGATTCCAAGCGCGGTAACCTACCGGCTTGTCACGGGATCACCCTCTCTAAAGAGATGTCTCCCAAGACTGATTTGGAGAGGGATCGCATGTCTATTATACCCTACGCTTCTGCGGTAGGCTCTATAATGTATGCGATGTTGTGTACCAGACCGGATGTAGCTTATGCACTGAGTGTGGTAAGCCGGTATCAGTCTAACCCTGGGGAGAAACACTGGATAGCGGTAAAGAACATTCTCAAGTACCTGAGAAGGACTAAGGAGATGTTCTTGGTGTATGGCGGAAAAGACCTCCAGATTGAGGCCTTTGCTGACTCCAGCTTCCAGAGTGACAAGGATGATTCCAAGTCCATGTCGGGTTTTGTCTTTACCCTCAATGGAGGGGCGGTGTGTTGGAAGAGTTCCAAACAGGAAACCGTTGCAGACTCGACGATGGAAGCGGAATACATCGCTGCATCTGATGCCGCAAAAGAAGCTGTCTGGATAAGGAAGTTCTTGAAAGAACTTCAGGTGGTTCCGTCCATTGTTGATCCAATACCTCTGTATTGCGACAACAACGGGGCTATAGCTTTAGCGAAGGAACCCAGGTCCCATCAGAGATCCAGGCACATCTTAAGGCGGTATCACCTGATCAGGGAGATCGTAGATCGCCAGGAGATCGAGGTTCGGAGAGTCGCTTCAGAAGATAACACTGCTGATCCATTCACCAAGGCCCTGCCCCAGACTCAGTTCGAGCGGCTGATCGAGATGATAGGTCTTCGATACGCCAGTACATGGCCTTAGTGCAAGTGGGAGATTGTTAGTGTATATGCCCTAGAGGCCATTACTGTATCATACTGGTTTGTATATTACTTAATGGATGCTTGGGATATTCATCTTGAATATACAATCTTGCTCAAAATAGTAGTATGCTACTTGGTTTGTTTCTACTTCAATGTGTACATGTGTTTATTTTTGTATATCGCCTATACACATTAGTAGAGCCCTTAGGATCTTTGCTTGATTACCAGCGATGTGATGGCCGTCACACTAGTGAGGCTGGGTAATCTATAAGCACATCCTTATGCAGGTCCCTGGTCGCAGGACTATCGAGACAGGGCATCGATACTCCGGAGTAGACCAGCGCATGCGCTTCTCATCCCAGTGTGGGAGACGGTCTGTCCCACAGCCGTCAGTACGTCGTACTTGAGATAGTATGCGGGTGCTCGTTAGGTTACGGGTACACTGGACAGGACTCGTCGGGAACTGACTAGTTGGTATTATACCTATCGTCAGTTATCAGTTCCCAGGTGACATGAGTACAGCTTAGTCCGCTGACTTGACACTGTCACTTCGCCTCGGGTGTGTTCCCACTGTACTTTGATCACTACCCTACCACGGCTCAAAGGAGTCGTGCAAACAGGTGGTGGTTGGGTGCAGTCCCGAAGCACTTGGAGGCAGTGACGGTTAGACAGGATTCGTCTCTCCCGGTATTGGGGGTTGACATCGCGCTGTGTCTAGGAGAGCCATTACACGAGTAGTCCCTGGCCAGGGCAAACGAGATATACTGGTAGGTTTCCAGTGTTATCTCAGGGTGTATTGGGCTTCACTCCGGCACGACTTGTACCGCTATTGGGGGACTGACGTTTACCGCCCCCTAGGCCAGCCATGCGATGTGTCAGACGAACAGACCGGACTGTACGGAGAATGTCACACTCAGGCTCAGTAGGAGTTCAGATGGGTTTCGCCTCGTCGGTCTTCTTGTCGGCATTACCTGGGGACCGTTACGCACAGCTAGTGCCGCTTGCGGTCTGTGGTTAAACCCACTGCCAGCGTAGTGTCGAGTCTTTAGAGTCCCACACAGAAAGCTTTTCGCCTTTAGGCAAAAGAGTAGAGGTCGCATGGTATTGCGACAGGTCGCATGGTTTTGCGACAGGGTTCGGTCATATCCGTGCACTTGTGCACGTACAGTGTCCGGACAGTTTACACTAGCGGGCTTTGGTTTAAGCCAGATCCTAGTGTACCTTATGGGATTGGATTTATCCAGTTTGCATTCGTGTTCCTCGGAACGCGGATGCGGGTGTGTATGCACAGTTGACAGGGAGGCACAGACAGCGGATTCTCATTAGGGTTGTTGACAGTTGACCGTTGACTTTTTGACTTTTTGCTCAACCCTAATGAGAATATGATATGTGATTAACTATTATATTAATTAAGTATTATGGTGATATGGTTGTTGACTTGTTGACTTTTGTTGACTTGTTGACTTTGTTGACTTGTTGACTTTTGTTGACTTGTTGACCGGTTGACTAGGCTTGACTAGTTGACCATCATGATAACCATGGTTATCATTTCATACCAAAGACTTTTTCTTGCTTGCTCATTTGAGTAAAATGAGTGCATGACATGATAAGGTTATGGTTGCTTCTAACCATCACATAAGACTCTTTTGATATGATGAGTTATGATCACTTTGGATTATGAGAGGGTGAAAGACAAAAGAGTTGCTCATTCTTTCTTGCTCATTCTCTCTCTTGTTCTTGAGCTCTCCTCTTGCTCTCATCCTCAACCTCTTGCTCCCTCTCTTGATCTATGGTTCTCTTGTCTCATGAGTTGAGAATCAAGAACCATAGATAAAATCCCATTCTAAATCATCTCTACTCATTCTAGTTCACTAGGTTTAGCAAACCAAGTGAACTAGTTTCTTCAAAGAACGAAGAAGGAGCTAAAGGTTGGAGCTTTCAAGTGGATCTATCTTCGGCGTACGGAGACAACGAGAAGGAGCCATCGAACCACCATCGGAGCTTGAAGAGAAGGAGTTCAAGTTTAGGTATAACCATCTTCATCCGAGTAGCTAAATATCTTTAGCTTAGTTTGCTAGTTTTAGTTTAGGTCAAGATCCCGACCTAGCTTAGTCCATGTTGCCTCTTGCGTTAAAATTTTGATTTTATACCGTTTCCGCCTCCCCGTAAGAACCGGGGGTCGCAACGTGGACTTACAGTTGTACCCTATAGGGTAAAACCCGTAGGGTGCAAATGGATCTTTAAAAGAATGATTGGTGTAGATGGGTAGGTAAAGACCTATAAGGCAAGACTTGTGGAAAAAGGATTTCGTCAAAGACCAGGTCTGGACTATGACGAAACCTTTTCTCCCGTAGCAATGCTTAATCCATTCGGATCCTACTCGCTATTGCTGCTCACTACGACTACGAAATCTGGCAGATGGACGTTAAAACTGCATTTCTAAATGGTGATTTAGATGAATGCGTTTATATGGATCGGCCAGAGGGCTTCGTTGACAGTGGGAGCAGCGGGAAAGTATTTAGATTGCTTAAATCAATTTATGGATTAAAACAAGCATCACGGAGTTGGAACATCTGTTTTGATGATGTTATCAAAGAGTTTGATTTCATCCAAAATCCAGATGAACCTTGTGTTTATAAGAAGGCTGTAGGAAGAGCTATCACATTCCTCGTATTGTATGTGGATGACATTCTTCTGATAGAAATGATATTCCTATGCTACAGTCGGTCAGATCATTCTTATCATAAAGGTTCTCCATGAAGGACCTGGATGATGCCACGTACATATTGGGCATTCGGATCTATAGGGATAGATCCAAAAGGTTATTGGGATAGTCCCAAACCAGGTACATCAATAACATCCTAAAGAGATTTAGAATGGAAGACTCCAAGCGGGGTGCCTTACCCGCTTGCCATGGAGCCACTCTCTTTAAGGACTTTTTCCCAAAAACCGATGAAGAGAGAACTCGCATGAGCATTATACCCTATGCTTCAGCCGTAGGATCTATAATGTATGTGGTGTTATGTACACACCCTGATGTAGCTTATGCACTTTGTGTAGTAAGCAGGTATCAGTCCAACCTAAGGGAGAATCACTGGGTAGTTGTGAAGAACATTCTTAAGTACTTGCGAAGGACTAAAGAATTGTTCTTGGTGTATGGTAATGAAGATCTCCAAATGGAGGCCTTTACCTATTCGAGCTTCCAGAGTGATAAAGGCGACAACAAATCTATCTCTGGGTTTGTATTCACCCTTAATGGAGGGGCGGTGAGTATGAAGAGTTCTAAACAGGATACCGTTGCAGACTCTACGATGGAAGCTGAGTACATTGCTGCAAATGAGGTCGCCAAGGAAGCCGTCTGGATAAGGAAGTTCGTCTCGGAGCTAGGAGCAGTTCCAACCATTGTTGATCCAATACCATTGTATTGTAATAATAATGGGGCTATGGCCAAGGAGCCCAGGTCCCATCAGCGGTCCAGACACATCCTGAGGCTTTTTCATCTGATCCGGGAGATAGTTGATCACCGCGAGATCGAGATTAGGCGAGTAGACAGAAAGAATAACACCGCGATCCACTCACCAAGGCCTTCCCTTAGCCGCAGCATGAGCGACTTTTTGACATGTTGGGTATGAGATACGCCAATAACTGGCCTTAGTGCAAGTAGGAGATTGTTGGATATATGTATGCCCTAGAGGCCATTATATGATAGTGGATGTATTTATACATGTATATATATACAGAGGACATACTTGCTCGACATGATAGTATGCTATCTGGTTACTCTTTATCTGACATGTTCACTTGATCATGCTTTTATTCATTTGCACATGTTTATAAAACCTTAAGGATTTTGCTTGACTACTGTGATTATGATGTAGATCATACTAGTGGGACATGCGTAGTTTATAAGCATATCCTGAAATGTCCCTAGTCGTGGGTGTATCGATATTCCAGAGTAGACTAGCTTATATGATACTAGACCCATGAGATGGGCGATGGATGTTCCCATATCCATTGATATTTGATATCGAGATCGTATGCGGGTGCTCCGTGGAGACTGGGTACACTTGACTGACTCACCGAGAACTCCTATATGGTATTATATCTATCGTCGGATAGTAGTTCTCAGGTTACACTGGTATAGGTTAGTCTTGTAAGTGAACGGCGGCGCCCCGGCCGTCAATCCGACGCCGGAATGCGGAAGCGATGATTTACTTTAACTTTTAAAACCGGCACCACCGCGCACTAAAACCCGGATCGGGCCATTAAACTAGTCCTAGCTAACTACAAGATGGGAAGAGAGATATACCGAGTGATCCGTGTCCTCCGGTCTTCTCGTCGTCGTCCCGATCTCCCGCGGAATGTCCGGTCTCCACCTCCTCGCCGGAAGGGCACCACGTCGCCGGCTTCTTTTACGGGCTCCCGCCTCTGGTCCGAGGCAACTCGGGCACGAAGTTGGCGAGTCGACGTGCCCAAGATTTGCTGTAGAATGTAGTGTGGAACTTATGTCTCATTTGGGGTGTATAGAAGTTGCCCTTTTGTGGAGGAGAATGATATATGAACTTTTGTGGAGGAACTTGGGGATTTTTCTAGCATGAGAGAGCCAAAAATCCTCACTACAAAATTGGGACAGCCCCTTCATCCTAATGGCCGTCCATGCATGAGGGAATGGAGAGAGTGTGAGGCCAAATGAATATGGGTGTCTCCAATAATGAAGAGAGAGAAATGGTATGTGATCATGAGAAGAAAAATGATCACAAAAAAATCCAAACTCCATCAACTAATCAACAACCAAGATTGCTACAAAAAGTCAAGCAATCATGAACCATGGAAGGTCAAGGGATGGGGCTCCATCATGAAACCATCATGATACAAAAGTATGCAAAGACAGCCCTCCAAAAAGGTTTATTTGCACAAATGCAAATAAGCCCTCCTCCACCAAATTTCGGCCAATGAATGATACAAAGAAAAATGGCCGAAACGGAAAGCAAACTGGCAACTCCAAAAAAACTGATCCCGTAATAAATTACAGGAAAACCACGCTACTGTATATACATACCCGCATTTGTATTCCGACCGAAATACAAATGCAATTAGACAAAATCTACACAGTACAATACTAGGATCCGGCTTAAACCAAAGCCCGCTAGTATTAACCGTCTGATCCTGATCCGTGCAATGCCGCACATATCTGATCGAACCCTGCCATAACTCCATACGGCCTCTACAGCGTTTTGCCCGAAACTTGAGCAACTGGTCTGTGGGGGACCCTAAAGACTCGTCAATACTATCGATGTGGATTTAACCACTAGCACGTCAGAGGTATTAGCCATACGTGACGGGCCACCAGCTATTGACCATAAGGGACGACTATAAGTGAACTCATCCTGACACCCTACTGAGCCTGTCAGTGACAATATCCGTACAGTCCGGTCCGTTCGTCTATGAGCGTCGCATGGCAGGCCTAGGGGGTTGGTAAAATTCAGACCCCCAAAAGCGGTACAAGTCGTGTCGGAGTGTAGCCCAGAACACCCTGAGATACTACTAGAATACCTATCAGTAAATCTCCTGCCTCGGCCGAGGGCTTCGTATAATGGCTCTCCTAGACACAGCGCGACCTCACCCCCAATACCGGGAGAGACGAACCCCTGCAGATCCGCTCACTGTCTCCATGTGGCTCGGGACTGTACCCAACTAAAACCTGTTTGCGCGTCTCCTTTGAGCGTGGTAGGGTAGTAATCAAAGTACAGTGGGAACTCATACGAGACAAATGACGATCTTAGGTCGATGAACTAACCTGTACACATGTCACCAGGGAACTGCTATCTGACGTCTGGTATAATCCCAACTGGCAGGTTCCCGGCGAGTCCTGTCCGGTGTACTCATAACCCAATGAGCACCTGTATACATCTTAGGTGAACCAACTGACACCAGTGGCTTGTGAGACTGGCCATCGCCCCTCATCGGCGTCTCGACTGTATACACTAGTCTACTCTGGAGAATCGATACCCTGTCTCGAAACTCCCACGACTAAGGACCTTTTAAGGATGTGCTTATAGACTACCAGCTCCCACGTATTTGTTCGCCCTCATACTGCTGGCAGTCAAGCATGAATCCTAGGGGCTCTATCAACGTGTAATACCGACTTGTCTAGTCACCTAAAGCAGTACACGATGATAAAGATAAACCAGATAGTATACTATCATCTTGAGTAAGACTGTCCTACCGGGATAGGTCCTCCCTCAATCATTGCAATCACGTGCCTGTGATCCAATAATTGACTCTGAGGGCACTATCTCCAACAATCTCCCACTTGCACTCAAGGTTAATTATTGCGATGTCGCATACTCACAGCCCGTGTGATACCGAACACCCAACTCCTCTACTAGTCAGTCTCACAAAGCTCGTTTACGAAACTATTGCGTTCGAGGAATAGGCTCAGTGAGTGGATCCGCTTTGATGTTTCTTTCTATGTCCCTCTATATCTCTTATCGCGGAGAAAGCCATCTCCCGAAATGAGCAATACCTGTCTTAGAATGTGTCTGGATGTCTGATGGGACCTAGCTCATAAATGAACTCCAAATCCAAACTTCTTAGACTGTATCGTCAACTGAACTTAATCAGTATTCTGCGCCATGCCTCCCTCAGTATTGCCTTGGACCACCTGTCCAAAATACTACCCCTCGTCAGAAGGAAAACTATAACTCTGACAACCTCCCTGTCGTCCAAGTCACCTTGGAAGCCTGGAATGATAACGGTCTCCTGAATGAAGCTGTCGTTATCATATCCCTAGAACATTCACTTATGTTCTAAAACTGCTTCCGATTGTTTCTCCAGGATAGGATCAATATTAACTTATTGCATCTACTGCATGAACAACATCTGGTGTGGTACTTGACATCTCATGATCGACTCAATTGCCTAAGCAAGTGATCTTCCAATCATGCACATCCCTCTTCGCTTTAGTCTGTAAGACACCTTTAGAGAGGGTGACTCCATCACCTGCAGGTACACCACCATGCCAGGAGTCGTCCATTCTAAATACTCATAGAATGCTGTCAAAGTACCCAGATTGGGAAACTACCCAAATCTAGATCTAATACCATAGATCCAGTAACCAGAATGTCTGATATAATGTCCAAGTCCCATGCGGAGAAACCACTGTGTGACGACCAAAGTATAACCGATCGTAGTATAGGAATATCACTTCCTACTCTGTGTATGTCATCCAAATACCAGGACAACACACCCTACTACCTTCTTAACATATCCATCCCCTATTCTGATGAAGTCAAACCTATGACTGTCATGTCAGAAATAGATGATCTATCTCCGCTATATCTGCTTTAGTCTATAAATAGACATAAGCCACTTGTCCACCAATGCTTCCGCTGCTCCCACTGACTACGACAACCCTCCGGCAGAGTCATATAGACGTACACTTCTAAAGCTAGTTTAGAATGACGCTATACTCATCCTCCTGCCGGGTCTCTCAGTCTGGAACAACAGCAATGGAAAGTCTGAGTAAACGAGAACCTCCCTGTCACCGTCTTTGAGCATACCGAAGTACCTCTCGAGTGCCTGAGGTTACCCACCATATCTGCGGAGTGGCCAATGGAATGTCAAACCAGATTGAATCTTTAGGTTCTTTATCAAATCTTCAGTAATTGTTTGCGGTTCTGGAATCACTTCCGGTTCTACCATACTCCCACTATTGTTTTCTGAAAAAAATCCATTTTTATTAAAACTGTGGCGAGTCAAGAACAATATCACTATTGATCTTCCAGATGGTAGAAAGTCAACCCTCGTCATAGCCTGGGTCAACCCACAAATAGCCATTACAGAAACGTGCCTTGAATTATCCAGAGTCTGGTTTTAAGCATAAGCCAGACAACTCCCCGTACCTTAACATCGTTAAGATATGAACTGTTCTATATCCAATACAGAAACAGAGGCACTGATTTAATTGAACCAGATTCAAATCATGCAGCTGTCTCCAGTGCATGTCAACTAAATGGATGGAGGCCGATCAGCGTTACTCAACTTAGGAATGCTTCCAATTATGAGTAACCTGAAAGAGAAGCAAGTTCTCTTAATCATCACTATCAACTGAATACCATACACAAGTATCTACATCTTCGATCACTTTGAAGAATCCCGATACTTGCAATACCTGGTTCTCTACTTTATTCATATACATATAACTTCTCAAAATTCGGACCTTGTGTTTCTACGAAACACCTGTCTAAAAACTAGATAAGTCATATGTAAACCTGAATATAGTACGAGGACCAACCCCTCTGTCTTATTGGACACTGGACAACATACAATACTCTGTACAAGTCCCTTGAGTCTAATAACTCAATCCCTGTGTGTCGTAAGTTGAAAACTGTACTTATGGTTAAGAAGAATTACACCGCTGTTTAATGCTCCTTACCTAACCATCCACTGATATAGGTAAATGTCATAGACATAATTTCAAAAAGGTATATCTCACTCTATGAAAATAGACGTACAGATATATCAATTTGAAATTGGTGCATGACAGCGGATATTCAAAACCAAATATTTACCGACCGGCAAACAATCCAGGCGATTTCCTCAAATATCACCAATTACAACGAATTCCTATATAATGAGGAAGATCACCTAATTCCCAATAACTTAGTCCTACTCATCATCTGTAAAACCACACAGATGTGAGAATCAAACCTGGTAAATACATACCCTGGAGCAAGTGTCTAATCGGGATATCAGTTTTCTTTTAACGGTACACAGTGAAACTGAAACATTGAAATGTTTCGTAGGGGTATCCAGGTATTCCTAGTAATGCTTCTTCCATTATCCAGATTCACAACTATATGTTAGTTATATGTATGCCCTAGAGGCCATTACTGTACATAGGATGTATATTGTAGTGGATGCTGGGACATATATAGGGAGGACTTTCTTGCTCGACATGATAGTATGCTATCTGGTTGCACTTTACCTTAACGTGTATACTGATTGTCTCTCTGTTACATGTTGGTAAAGCCCTTGGGATGTTTACTTGACTACCTGGACTATGATGCAGATCATACTAGTGGGGACAGACAGTCTATAAGTACATCCTTCAAAGTCCCTAGTCGAGGGTGTATCGAGACGGGGCATCGATATACCAGAGTAGACTAGCGTATACCTTCTCGACCCATACAGATGGGCGATGGATGATCCCATATCCATTGGTGTTTGACATCAGAGATGATATACGGGTGCTCAGTAGAGACTGGGTACACTGGACGGACTCGCCGAGAACTCCCAGATGGTATTATACCTCACGTCAGATGGCAGTTCTCTGGTGACACTGGTACAGGTTAGTCTGTAGACCCGAGATCGTCATAGAGTCTTGTGTGGTTCCCACTGTGCTTTGATTTCCACCTTACCACGTCCAAGAGGGCGTGCAAAACGGTGGTTTTTGGGTACAGTCCCGAGTCACATGGAGGCAATGAGTGATAGGAGGGGATTCGTCTCTCCCGGTATAGGGGTTGATGTTGCGCTGTGTTCGATTGGCTATAACAGGAAATCCCTGGCCAGGGTTGCTGAGATTTACTGGTAAGTGTTACCAGTAGTTTCTCGAATTGTTATAGATCTCATATCGACACGACTTATCGAACTATTGGGGTCTGACGTTTACCACCCCTAGGCGAGATATGCGACATTTCAGACGATCAGACCGGACTGTACGGTAGTGTTACTGGTTGGATTCACAGGAGTGTGAGCGGGCTTGCTCGTCGATCTTCTGATCACTCAATACCCGGGTGGCCGTTACGTTTAGCAGACCGCTTGCGGCTTGTGGATGTTTGATATGATCATCATCCGCTGCCGGCGTATTGACGAGTCTTTAGAGTCCTACACAGAGGTTTCCTGGCTCAAGAGAAACGAAATAGGAGCGCATATGAGATATGTGCGGGACCGAGAATAATACGTGTATGTGATACCGCATTCTATTCTCGCGATGAATGTATCGAATGGTTATATGCGATATAACCTGGTTATCGAATCGAGGGTTGATTCGATAAGCCGATACATTGCATACTAGTCGGTTGTGTGCGACATGACCGAATCATTGAATCAAGTGTTGATTTAATGATTTAATGCATAATTATATATTTGATATATTACTTTGCACTAACTAGTATTGGTTCACTTTAAACGGATTTTCTCACTTGGTTTGTGCACATTGTATATGTGATATACTTTTGTACACATGATTGTATCATGTTTGATGATGCATTCTTTTTGGTTAAGTGTAAAGAATTAAACCATGGTTAAGTTGGAAATTAGGGTTTTATTTTTCCATTACTTATTTATTCATTTATTTATTTGTTTATACATTTTGGAAAATAAATGGAAAAGAGAAAAGAATGGTGGCTTTATTTGTTGTTTAGTTGAAGCTTCATGAAGCTTTGACTTTGTCCACCATTCTTATCTCATCCTTAACCCTAACCATTCCTTTAACCTTGGTCAATTCTCTACACATAACCATAGTTAGAATTATGATAAGTATTGTTTTTCTATTCTTTTTAATTAACTTATCATATTTCTTTCTTCATCTTCTTCATCTTCTTCTTCCTTGAAGAAGCTTGCTTCATCAATGGTGATTGATGAAAACAAGTGAGAAATCCAATTCTAAAGTCTACCCACTTCCTATTTCTTCATCCTCTATCTCTTGCCAAGTAGTAGAGTGTGTTTTCTTCACAAGTTTTATGACTTGGTGAAGTGATAGCTTGATCTAGCGATGCCTCGACGTAGATCATCTTCGGCATGGACATCGACGACCTAGCTCGCCTATTCTCCGATGAAGCCGACGCTAGAGCCCGGAATTTGTTTTGGACAGCGAGAGGACTTCATTGCGGAGCTATGGAGGTGGAGCACCGGATCTACAAAGGTTGTATTTCCGTATTCTCTTAGTAAAGTAGTTTACTAGTTGCTTTTTCGCCTAGATTTCTAGTTAACGATCTTGTTAGGGTTTCTCGGCACCGTTAAAATTTGAAATTGGCATGGTTGATGCCTTGTGAGACCTCATTAGGGTGCCTAGGAACCCTACACTATAACCGTATATTTCTTTGCCACCTCTCCAAATCCCTTTATATGTCTTTAGTCATTACCTTCTGTACACCCCTTTAGGCCAAATGGTTTTCTTCCTTCCCTACCGTTCGGCACCAGCCTATGGTTTGGAAGAAGACTATCCAATAAGCATAATGGGTGTACTGTCCTAATCCAAGGAGCACACATAATGCGATAGAAGGTGAAGATAAAAGACAACCGAATAAACCTTATTCCTATTTCTCCTGAATGAGAATCCATCCCCGAGCTGGAACAAGTTCCTTTCGAGTTCGTATATAACCATAAGATGGAGTATCCAATAAACTGTGGATCTTCGTAGTGATACGGAGTGTCCTGGAGAAATACAAAGGTGAAGTGGGAGTGGCAATGAAATACCTGGTTTGGTCGTGAATATCAGTCGCAATTTACTTTGCTCTCTTACTAATCCCTTTCTTTGTCTTTACATAATACCTTCTGTACACCATCGTTAGGCAAATCGGTTTTCTTCATTCCCTACCGGTCGGCACCTGCCTATGGTCTGGAAGAAGACTATCCAATTTGCGTAATAGGTGTACTATCCCCTAATCTAAGGGGTACTCGCAACCTGAGAGAAGGTAAAAGGAAAAGACAACTAAATTGTCCTATTCGTTTTCTCCAGAACCGGAAACCAGCCTCGAATAAATTCCTTCGAGTTCGTATATAACCATACGATGGTTTTGTCCAATGGAAGTGGACGTTCGTAGTAATACGGGGTGTCGTGGAGAAAAAGGGTATAAGTAGGAGTGGCAATGAGGTCTGCAACTCTGACAATCCAAAAGCCAGTGTTAAGAAGGTTTGGTTAATTTTGGTCTCTGAGTCATAGTCTTAGGGTCGGGTCAATGGTCGCTGCCAAAGAGAGAGAGAAAAGAAACACTCAGCGTGCACTCTAACCTAGATCAGAATGGTTACCAATTTATCTAATCTGGAAACCTCCCACTGTAACCTCAAATTCTTCTCCAAGCCCAAAAGAAGAATTAGTCGGGATCACCCGAGGAGTAAACCAACTCATCAGTGGGAATCGGGATCCAACTATATGTTAGTGTATATGCCCTAGGGGCCATTATTGTATCATACTAGTTTGTATATTACTTAATGGAAGCTTGGGATATTCACATATATATAACAGTCTTGCTAAACATGGTAGTATGCTACTTGGTTTTTTCTATCTTGATATGTGAATATACGTATTGATAGAGCTCTTAGGATCTTGCTTGACTACCAGCGTTGTGATGGCAGTCACACTAGTGGGGGCTGGGTAGTCTACGAGCACATCCTTATTCAGGTCCCTAGTAGTTGGATTATCGAGACAGGGCATCGATACTCCGGAGTAGACTAGTGTGTACGCTTCTCATCCCAGTTAGGGAGATGGTCTGTCCCACAGCCGTCTGTACGTCGTACTGGAGATAGTATGCAGGTGCTCGTTAGGTTACGGGTACACCGGACAGGACTCACAGGAAACTGTTGGTTGGTTTTATACCAGTCGTCAGTGAACAGTTCCCAGGTGACATGAGTACAGCATAGTCCGCAGACTTGACACTGCTACTTCGCCTCGAGTGTGTCCCACTGTTCTTAGATTGCTACCCTACCACGGCTCAAAGGAGTCGTGCAAACAGGTAGCAGTTGGGTGCAGTCCCGAGCACTTGGAGGCAGTGGCGGTTAGACAGGATTCGTCTCTCCCGGTATTGGGGGTTAATATCGCGCTGTGTCAGAGAGCCATTACGCAAATTCCCTGGCCAGGGCAAGCGAGATTTGCTGGTAGGTTCCAGTAGTTTCTCAGGGTGTAATGGGCTTTGCTCCGACACGACTTATACAGCTATTAGGGGACTGACGCTTGCCTCCCTCTAGGCCCGATATGCGATAGTCTTAGACGAACGGACCGGACTGTACGGAGATTGTCACATCAGACTCAGTAGGAGTTCAGATGGGTTTCCTCATCGGCCTTCTTATCGACATCTACCTGGGGACCGTTACGTACAGCTAGTGCCGCTTGCGGTCTGTGGTTAAACCCACTGCCAGCGTAGTAGTCGAGTCTCTAGAGTCCCACGCAGAGAGTTTCCCTACTCCAGGCGAAACGATATAGAGGTTGTATGGTTTTACGATAAGGGTTCGGACGCATACGTGTGTTTACGCACGTACGACTTTTCGGACAGTTTTTACTAGTCGGCTTTAGTTTAAGCCAGTTACTAGTATCCGGTTATTCGATTTATACAGTCTAATGTTTTTCCGTGTTTTCACGGATAGGAGGGGCGTTCTCGTAATTGCGCGAGAAGCTTCTAGAAGATGGTGACTAAGGAGGTTTAGGTGGCATATACATTGAATGAGATTAGTTAGTCATATGGATGATTCATCCATGTCATTAATGCTTCATAATTGCTTAATGACTCATGGAGATGAATCACCACAAGATATTTATCAAGCATGGTTGTAAATCATTTTCTTTTCTTTTCTTGATAAAATAAAATGCTTGATATATATTATGATAACTCATTTTCTCTTCTCATTATTATGTTCATCTTCTCTCTCCTCAAGCTCTCTCTCTTCAAACCCTAATCCTCCCCTCTCATGTGTTGAGTACAAGGATTAGTTAAACTACTTAATCCATAACCATACTCTATTTCGTCTAGGTACTTTGATTAGCACTTAAAGATACCTAGTTGCCTCAAGTTTAGAGGCAAAGCTTGGAGTTTAGCTCTCGTGGTGGATCGTCTACTACTTGGAGAAGGCCGAGGAGGAGGTGGAGTTCGTAAAGACGAAGGACACGGTTCTTTAGGTATAATCCCTTTACATAGTAGTTGTTAACTTCTATGTTTGATGTTAGTTATCGTTTAGCTTCGATTCATGCGGTTAGTCGATCTTTAAGCAAAGAACAAGATCGTTTTTCATATTTCCGCCTCCCCGCAAGTCGTGGGGTGTTGTACATCGACTTACAGTGGTATCAGAGCCTTGCTAAACAATAATTAACTCACTTGCAAAATTGTATGAATTTCGAACGGAAAAAACGAAACCGGAAAACCCCGATATCATGAGTTTCTGTCGATTTTTAAATGAAGTCCAAAAATTTTTCAGGGAGGTTCAGATAGCTCTAAATGACAGTAGCAGAACATCCAAGAAAATTGGGCCCATGAGTCGGCTAAAGCGCCGCGGAACCGCGGCGGATCCTAGCGATCCGCTGCGCTTCCGCCGCCGAGTTGCCGATTCATGAACCCAATTTTCCTGTGTTGGTTCTCTGTGATATTTGGTATTTTCTGGAATTTTTTATTTTTGCTCAGGTTTCAGATTTACAGAGAAGTATTGGAGCAAAATTAAATGTGTTTAATCGATCGAAATTATACGGTATTTTCTTGTTGGATTATATCTGTGTTTGTATAATGTGTTCGTAAACCTCCCCTAACTGCTAGTATGTCGGTTGGCAGGGGGTTGCACATTTCTGTAATGGATTTTATCTGTTTGTGTATATGAACTGTGTTGGACTGTTGTGATGTATAGCCGGGGTTATGTGATGGGTTTTTTATTTAATTCATTTGATGTAAATGTAATTTGTTGTAATATTATTTTGCGGGGCACATCCAGGTTGCGGTTGTAGCCACCGTTGTATTATTTCATTTTACTGTTTATGCTCCTAGGACAGACCCAAGGTGGGGTGCACAAACTGCCGGGTGGGTAGTTTGCCGTACCCGTTGGGGTCTTGGATGGGGTAATGGCTATTCATCACAACTGTGTATTCCGTCTTTTGTTGCAGGCTCAAAACAAACACGGATTGCTTGCAAATCCAATAAAGTTCATCTGAGATCTGGAATGCTTATTATTGCGTCTGACGAATGTACAATATCTATATATGATAGCTATTTAGACGTCACTTATGTTTTACACCCGCGCTAGCCCAGCCCCCGCTCTGTCGTTTGTTAAGTAACCTAACGGGTGATGACGGGACCCCGTGGCGAATGCGGATGGCATAAGAGGACGTTGTATTTTCGTTGTTCTCTGCAATGATAGGTTAATGATGGGACGCATTATTTATAATGCAAAGAAAATAAACCAAAAGTTTAATCGTTGGAACAATTTAAAAGAAACCACTCGGTTAATTTTAAAAACAGATATTTTTAAATGCGGAGCTTTAACCACTCCTTTTAAAAGCTATTAGGTTCCTTCGGTTATATCAAGTTCACTACGTTCACGGTTTCGCCAAAACCATTCGAAGCCCTCCGTCATTTCATCTGGGTATTCAGTAGTATTCAAGCTATGTATTTTGACCTAACGCCAAGGCATAGTGTTTGGTAGCTACTGGATATTCATTTGTTGCATAGATAGATGAGTTAGTTTGGGACAGTCGTATTATCATTTTGGCCGAACGTCAAGGATATATACGGATGGGTTCAAATTGACAAGATAATGATGGGAAGAACTTGACATGTGACTTATGACATTTTGACCGAACGCCAAGGTCATAAGAGCATGGGGCAAAAATATATATCGGGAATTTCTAAAGAAACTAAAATTTGCAAAGAGTTGCATACCATTTGGAGTTTGATGAATGTTGGTAGGATTTCTTCAACATTATCATACAATGATATTTGGATCCCGATCCTACTGTGAGTATATGCTACTTATCAGGAGATTCGTCACTTAACGATCAATGCTATAAACCAAGTAGGTGTCAAGAAAGGTGTCAGCGGGGTTACGCCCCCAGAGAAAAGAGGTTATTTAATTAAGGAACTTCGCGAAAGCGTTGGAAAACCTCCCTCGAAGTATCGACACTAGCCTGGCTGAATGGTTAAGCAAGTATTGTACGGTGAGAATAGTCCTGGCTAATTCTTCTTTTATGGTTTGAGGAAGGATTCGAGAAACAGTGGGAGCCATCCCGTTTAGATAAACTAAAAACCACTCTAAACTTGCAAGAGCATCATGCTAAAGAGTTTTCTTCTCTCTCTCCTATTTGCAGCGACCCTGAAAATGACTGGACTTAAGTTACTTTTAGAGAAAAATATACTGACAGGGCCAAACTATAAAGATTGGCTGCGGAATGTCAAAATGGCTTTGACCTATGACAAATTGGGGTACGTCCTCACCGCTACGGTACCTGCTGTCCCTGGTCCCAAATCCAGTAATGCGGATAAGGAAATCCGCAAAACCCAGGGATTTAGATTGCGCGAAAGCCAAGTGCATCGTGCTTGACTCGATGAACAATGAACATCAGAGGAGGCACGAGGATATGGACCTAGATGGCATATTTCTCCATACAAAGGAACTTTATGGAGAGCAATCTCGTATAGCAAGATACGAGACCTCTAAGAACTTGTTTCGAGCGAGGTTGGCTGTCGGGTCATCGGTAGGAGAACAAGTCCTAAAGATGATCGGCTATATTGAAGAGCTCGCAGATCTTGGGATGACTTTGGATAATGAGCTATATACAGAGCTTATTCTCCAGTCCCTTCCTCACACCTACGCCCAGTTTATCCTGAACTTCAACATTCAAAGAAAAGAAGTTGAACTTCCGGAACTCCTGAACATGTTAAGGAGTGCAGAGGGCACCTTGCAGAAGACAATGGAAACACCCGCTATGTTTGTTGGCGGTGCATATTCTTCCAGGTCCAAGGCTAGGGCCAAAGGAAGGAAGAAGAAGGCCGCCACCAAACCTAGAGGAGGTGTTAGTAAGGTGGGAGGGAAGGGAAAGAAAAAGTTTGCAGTACCGGTAGTGGGCCAGGATGAGTGCTTCCATTGTCACAGGAAAGGGCACTGGAAGAAAGATTGCAAGGCGTGGAACGCCAAGAACCAGGAACCGAAGCAAGCTGTGGCTTCGACTTCAGGTGTGTTTGTAATTGAGAATTGTCTGTCAATTAACTCTACTTCCTGGGTATTGGATACCGGATCAGGATCTCATATTTCCAATTCATTGCAGGCACTGAGAAACCGTAGAGTGTTGAAGGAAGGTGATATGACCCTAAAGGTTGCTAACGGAGCTAGTGTGGGAGCTGCGTCCGTCGGGGATTATCACCTGGGATTGACGAGTGGACACATTTTGGTTTTACATAACTGTTTTTTTGTACCAAGCTTAACGTGTAATATCATATCAGTTTCCTTGTTATCAAATAAAGGTTATGATTTCACGTTTGTAAGAGATGTTGTTAACATCCACCTTAATCATGGTTTGATTGGGTCCGGTACACTAAATAACGGTATATATGTTTTAAACCAACTCCAAATTTTCAATGTCCAGAACACACTAAAAAGAAAGTCTCCAGATTTAAATAAAGCTTTCTTATAGCATTGTAGACTGGGTCACATCAATGAGAGAAGGTTGACTAAGTTGCATAGAGAAGGATATTTGGACTCGTTCGAATATCAAACTTATGACACTTATCAATCTTGTCTCAAAGGAAAGATGACAAAGACTCCATTTACTGGACAAGGAGTGAGAGCGAGCGAGCTCTTAGGACTCATACACAGTGATGTATGTGGTCCAATGTCTACGCATGCAAGAGGTGGTTTTTCCTATTTCATTACTTTCACGGATGATTACTCAAGGTACGGATTCATTTATCTGATGAAACATAAATCCGAGGCTTTTGAGAAATTCCAAGAGTATAAGAATGAAGTAGAAAACCAAACCGGCAAAAGTATCAAGACACTTAGATCTGATCTAGGTGGTGAATACTTGAGTGCCGAGTTCCTAGGTTACCTAAAAGAGAAAGGAATTCTCTCTCAGCTTACTCCTCCATACACTCCACAGCATAATGGTGTATCGGAGAGACGGAATCGAACCTTAATGGATATGGTACGATCCATGATGAGTAATGCTGAGTTACCGCGATCTTTCTGGGGTTATGCGCTGGATTCAGCAGCATATCTTTTGAACATGGTTCCTACCAAGACTGTGCCTACCACTCCATATCAGATATGGAGCGGGAAGAAACCCCATCTACAGTATATAAAGATTTGGGGATGTCCAGCTTTTGTTAAAAAGCAGCATGTGGACAAGCTCGAGGCACGATCAGTAAAGTGTAAGTTTGTGGGATATCCAAAGAACTCCAGGGGATATCTATTCTATTACGCAGAGGAACAAAAGGTATTTGTTTCTAGTAATGCCCATTTTCTAGAACATCAGTTTTTGGAAAAGGAATCAAGTGGGAGCGAAATAGGACTGGAAGAAATTCCAGAACCACAAACTAATATTGAAAGTTTGGTAGAACCGGTAGTTCAAGAAGAACAGGACATTCCCGCACCCCTCCGCAGGAGTAGTAGGCCGGCTCATCCGCCTGAGAGATACTACGGTTTTCTCATAGATGGGGATAGAGAGGATTGCATCATAGATGATGATGAACCTACTGACTTCCAGCAGGCCATCCAGAGCAGCGACTCGGTACGATGGCTAGATGCAATGCGAACCGAAATGGAGTCCATGTACACCAACAAAGTATGGACTTTGGACTTTGCTCCAGATGGGGTAAAACCCATAGGATGCAAATGGATCTTCAAGAAAAAGATTAGTGTAGATGGACAGGTGGAAACCTATAAGGCTAGACTTGTTGCAAAGGGTTTTCGCCAAAGACCTGGTTTGGACTATGATGAAACATTTTCTCCAGTGGCTATGCTCAAATCCATTCGGGTCCTTCTTGCTATTGCTGCCTTCCATGATTATGAAATCTGGCAGATGGACGTAAAGACGTCTTTTCTAAATGGAAATTTAGAAGTGTGCGTCTATATGGATCAGCCAGAGGGTTTCAATCAGAGTGGGAGCAGCGGGAAAGTATGCAAGCTGCTTAAGTCCATTTATGGACTAAAGCAGGCATCGCGGAGTTGGAACATCTGTTTTGATGAGACAGTCAAAGAATATGACTTTATCAAAAATCCAGATGAACCGTGCATATATAGTAAAGTTATAGCCAGAAATGTCGTATTCCTCGTCTTGTACGTGGATGACATTCTATTGATAGGAAATGACATTCCTATGCTACAATCTGTCAAAGGATTCTTGTCACACAGGTTCTCCATGAAAGACCTGGGTGATGCCTCTTACATTCTGGGGATCCGGATCTATCGTGATAGATCCAAGAGGATGTTGGGACTTTCGCAGTCCAGGTATATCGACACTGTACTGAAAAGATTCAGTATGGAAGATTCTAAGCGCGGTAATCTACCGGCTTGTCACGGAATCACCCTTTCCAAAGAGATGTCTCCCAAGACTGATTTGGAAAGGGAACGCATGTCTATTATACCCTACGCTTCTGCGGTAGGGTCTATAATGTATGTGATGTTGTGCACCAGACCAGATGTAGCTTACGCACTGAGCGTGGTAAGCCGGTATCAATCAGACCCAGGGGAGAAGCACTGGATAGCAGTAAAGAACATTCTCAAGTACCTAAGGAGGACTAAGGAGATGTTCTTGGTTTACGGCGGAAAAGACCTCAGGTTGGAGGCCTTTGCTGATTCCGTCTTTCAGATTGACAAGGACAATTCCAAGTCCATGTCGGGTTATGTCTTTACCCTCAATGGAGGGGCGGTGTGCTGGAAGAGCTCCAAGCAGGACACCGTTGCTAACTCAACGATGGAAGCGGAGTATATAGCTGCTTGCGATGCCGCAAAAGAAGCAGTCTGGATGAAGAAGTTCCTAACAGAACTTCAGGTGGTTCCTACCATAGTTGATCCATTACCTCTGTATTGCGACAACAACGGAGCTATAGCTTTAGCGAAGGTACCAAGGTCCCATCAGAAGTCCAGACACATCTTAAGGCGGTATCACCTGATCAGGGAGATCATTGATCGTCAGGAGATCGAGGTTCGGAGAGTTGCTTCTGAAGAGAACATTGCTGATCCATTCACGAAGGCCCTACCTCAGATTCAGTTCGAGAGGCTACTCGAGATCATCGGTCTTCGATATGCCAGTACATGGCCCTAGTGCAAGTGGGAGATTGTTAGTGTATATGCCCTAGGGGCCATTATTGTATCATACTAGTTTGTATATTACTTAATGGAAGCTTGGGATATTCACATATATATAACAGTCTTGCTAAACATGGTAGTATGCTACTTGGTTTTTTCTATCTTAATATGTGAGTATACGTATTGATAGAGCTCTTAGGATCTTGCTTGACTACCAGCGTTGTGATGGCAGTCACACTAGTGGGGGCTGGGTAGTCTACGAGCACATCCTTATTCAGGTCCCTAGTCGTTGGATTATCGAGACAGGGTATCGATACTCCGGAGTAGACTAGTGTGTATGCTTCTCATCCCAGTTAGGGAGATGGTCTGTCCCACAGCCGTCAGTACGTCGTACTGGAGATAGTATGCAGGTGCTCGTTAGGTTACGGGTACACCGGACAGGACTCACAGGGAACTGTTGGTTGGTTTTATACCAGTCGTCAGTGAACAGTTCCCAGGTGACATGAGTACAGCATAGTCCGCAGACTTGACACTGTTACTTCGCCTCGAGTGTGTCCCACTGTTCTTAGATTGCTACCCTACCACGGCTCAAAGGAGTCGTGCAAACAGGTAGCAGTTGGGTGCAGTCCCGAGCACTTGGAGGCAGTGGCGGTTAGACAGGATTCGTCTCTCCCGGTATTAGGGGTTGATATCGCGCTGTGTCAGAGAGCCATTACGCAAAGTCCCTGGCCAGGGCAAGCGAGATTTGCTGGTAGGTTCCAGTAGTTTCTCAGGGTGTAATTTGCTTCGCTCCGACACGACTTATACAGCTATTAGGGGACTGACGCTTGCCACCCCCTATGCCCGATATGCGATAGTCTTAGACGAACGGACCGGAATGTACGGAGATTATCACATCAGACTCAGTTGGAGTTCGGATGGGTTTCCTCATTGGCCTTCTTATCGACATCTACCTGGGGACCGTTACGTACAGCTAATGCCGCTTGCGGTCTGTGGTTAAACCCACTGCCAGCGTAGTAGTCGAGTCTCAAGAGTCCCACGCAGAGAGTTTCCCTACTCCAGGCGAAACGATATAGAGGTCGTATGGTTTTACGATAAGGGTTCGGACGCATACGTGTGTTTACACACGTACGACTTTTCGGACAGTTTTTACTAGTCGGCTTTGGTTTAAGCCAGTTACTAGTATCCGGTTATTGGATTTATACAGTCTAAAGTTTTTCCGTGTTTTCACGGATAGGAGGGGCGTTCTCGTAATTTCCCGAGAAGCTTCTAGAAGATGGTGACTAAGGAGCTTTAGGTGGCATATACATTGAATGAGATTAGTGAGTCATATGGATGATTCATCCATGTCATTAATGCTTCATAATTGCTTAATGACTCATGGAGATGAATCACCACAAGATATTTATCAAGCATGGTTGTAAATCATTTTCTTTTCTTTTCTTAATAAAATAAAATTCTTGATATATATTATGATAACTCATTTTCTCTTCTCATTATTATGTTCATCTTCTCTCTCCTCAAGCTCTCTCTCTTCAAACCCTAATCCTCCCCTCTCATGTGTTGAGTACAAGGATTAGTTAGACTACTTAATCCATAACCATACTCTATTTCATCTAGGTACTTTGATTAGCACTTAAAGATACCTAGTTGCCTCAAGTTTAGAGGCAAAGTTTGGAGTTTAGCTCTCGTGGTGGATCGTCTACTACTTGGAGAAGGCCGAGGAGGAGGTGGAGTTCGTAAAGACGAAGGACACGGTTCTTTAGGTATAATCCCTTTACATAGTAGTTGTTAACTTCTATGTTTTATGTTAGTTATCGTTTAGCTTCGATTCATGCGGTTAGCCGATGTTTAAGCAAAGAACAAGATCGTTTTTCATATTTCCGCCTCCCCGCAAGTCGTGGGGTGTTGTACATCGACTTACACTATCATCGCATGATAACGTGACGGAATCCGCTCACGTCATCACACTCTAGAAGGTATGCGCATATCTGGCAAGTTTCAGTTTCTTTAGAAACTCCCGATGTGATTTTTTTGCCCCATGCTCTTATGACCTTTACTTTGGCCAACATATCATAAGTCACATGTCAAGTTCTACCCGTCATTCTCCAGGTTAATTTGATCCCACCCGTACATACCCTTGACTTTGGCCAAAATAGTAGTACGACTGCCCCAAACCAACGCATCTATCTATGCTGCATATGAATACCCAATAGCTACCAATCACTGTGCCTTGACTTTGGCCAACATACACAGCTTGAATACTATTGACCACCCATATAAAACGACGGAGGGCTACGAATGGTTTCTGGCGAAAACCTTTAACGTAATGAACTTGATATCGTTGAAGGAACGGATAGCTTTATAAAAATATAATGACGAAAAGCTTCGCTAAAGAGGTCACTCCCGGTGAAGGGATCTCGGCTCTTTTCCCGTAGAATGAGGTGCAGGATATTCCAACTGAATACCATGATGCAAATCAAAAGTAATCGGCTATAGTGAAGTTATTTCCCTGACGCAAACTTTTGTCCAAGGGGTCACTCCCGGTGAAGGGATCTCGGCCCTTGCCTCGTCGACTGAGGAGCAGGATATTCCAACTGAATACCACGATGCAAAACAAAAGTGAATGTCCTTGCAATAACAGCTTTTTGAAAAAGTTCCAACAACATCAGATTAGGTTTGTTTTTAACTTGCATTGATCCGAATCAACGCAGTCCCATCAATTGATCACACCACAAAGAACGAAAATATACTGATGTACGTATATGCCATCCGCATTCGCCACTGGGTCCCGTCATTACCCATTAGGTTAGCTAACTAAGACAGAGCGGGGACTGGACTAGCGCGGATGCAAAACATATACAACATCTACTAATATATATATAATATATAACTTTTCGCTCAAGGCGTGATAAAATGCAACATCACAGAAATGAACAGCATCACAGAACAATACAGATATCTGGGATCCCCGGGTTTCACAGAGCCGCTACTGAAACCCGACGTTCCGCTGGTCGTGTGGATAGCCTGTGCAATGAAATCCTAGACCCCTACGGGCGCGGCAAGTTATCCGCCAAAACCTGAAGCGAGGCAGCCCCCTTCAGCACCGTGAATGGACCACCCAGCACTTCACGGAATCCGGTAACTTGGGCACCCCTCCTGGGTCAACCTGTACCCCTTACGAGTGCGGCGAATAGCCCGCCAACTCTAGAGTGAAGCCCCCTCCGTCTCAATGCCATGAGATGCGGGCCCGTTGCCCTCTAGAATCCGGCTATCCGTGCACCCCTCCGCGGGATAATCCTAGTACAGAAAGTAAAATATACATACAACGGGTACATCGACAGCAACCTGGTCGTGCCCCAAAATAATAATATACAAACAGGCAGTGACGGCAGTCCACATGTCGGACGCTCACCCTGCAATATCAAATGTACATAATACAACAAAAAAACTGTACTAGCATTGCATCAAGGCTATCCCCCACGACCGATCCGCAACATGACAGCACAATCACAGAATATCAACGTGAAAGTCACGTTCGCAAATCCGTCTAACCGGGCTATAACAGTTAGACAGGATTTACCGATCAAGTGACATTCACGGTCGCAGATATAATGTAAATACTGTGAACAAATGTGTTTAAAATATCCGATCGATTAAATTTTACCAAGTGGGCCCCCAAGCAATACTGTAGCACTCACAGAAATTCTGGGCCCAAAAAAAAGTATACCAAAACCTCTATTTTCAGCCCAAAAGCCCACTGCAAAAAATTGGTGAAGTGAAGCTAAATTACTGCGGCGGAACCGCGGCCAAAGAGGGGTTACGGCCGCGGTTCCGCGGTCATATGGAGAGATCATGTCACCAAAATTTTACAGTGTTCTTAGGATTCTCTGCACATCATTCTGCAGCACCCTGAAAAATTTTTGGAGACAAAAAAATTTCGACAGAAACTAATTGTACATGAAAACGCGGTTTTGGGATTTTTGTTCGATCGGAAATGTAAAACACATTAGACAAAGCTAGACTATGTTAATGGCGAGGCTCTGATACCAATGTAAGTGCACGGCGGCGCCCCGGCCGTCAATCCGACGCCGGAATGCGGAAGCGATGATTTACTTTAACTTTTAAAACCGGCACCACCGCGCACTAAAACCCGGATCGGGCCATTAAACTAGTCCTAGCTAACTACAAGATGGGAAGAGAGATATACCGAGTGATCCGTGTCCTCCGGTCTTCTTGTCGTCGTCCCGATCTCCCGCGGAATGTCGGGTCTCCACCACCTCGCCGGAAGGGCACCACGTCGCCGGCTTCTTTTACGGGCTCTCGCCTCTGGTCCGAGGCAACTCGGGCACGAAGTTGGCGAGTCGACGTGCCCAAGATTTGCTGTAGAATGTAGTGTGGAACTTGTGTCTCATTTGGGGTTTATAGAAGTTGCCCTTTTGTGTAACGTCTTCAAAATAATAAAATATGATTTTTGGGAAATTTTACAATTTAATATTATTTTAATGAATATTTTAATATTCTGGTATAATTAAATACAGATAAATGGGGAAAAATTATGGAAAATTCTAAAATAAGGTATTTTAAGGAATTGCCTCGTTTTCTGTGCATGCCCCCATTTCCTCTAGTTTTGACCCTGAGTATGTCTAGTTTTGACTGATTCCATCTAGGGTGAAATCTGGGTTGATTTTCCTATGTTGGTGTATAATTTGGGACTTGTTTTAGCATGGATTTTGGTATTTGGTGATTCATTCCTGTCGGGTGGCGTTTGGACGTCAACGACAAGTGGATTTTGATTGTGTTTACATGCGAGTCGATGGGTTTTTACCTATGCGGGTAGCGTGTGCTATTTTGGTTTCCGATGTGATTTTCATGTGCTTTAGCATTGTGATATACTTGTAGGTACCCCGCGTGATGTTGAGGCAAAGGAGGTGAAGAAAGCGACATCGGCTTTGGCACACGAGAAGCAAGGTGAGTAGATTTATATCTACGGGGAGAAGTCGGGTGGATGGCGTATAGCACCCCCGCAGTCCGTGGTGATGTATACGAATACGTATACACACAAATATTTATTATGTGTTGTTTAGGGTTATTGATGGTAATAATGATATTTTGATGATAAGAATATATTGGTTTAGTATAGTGCGAACCCTAGAGTAGTGGTTGCACTCACACATACATTTACACACATACTTGCATTCATTCTTTCATTTATTAGAGTGCATATGATGGTGCGTATATCTACACATGGGTATGGGACTATGTGTTTATATACGGGATTGGAGGATGATACGTGGTTTGAGATGATACTTGATGTGAGGCCGTAAGATCGGCGATGTGACATAGTTTGCCTTTGAGGTGCGATATGATAGTTTTAGCGGGCCTTTGGACATGTGCTTTACCCGCATTCATATTTTATAGATGGTGTCGATTTGTACTAGACTTACAGTAGTACCCCAGATTGTGTGATCTGATGATAAGTGATACCTGATATGTGATGAGATAGTGTGATATTGACCCCTACCCAGCTATTGGGATGCCGTACGACGATTTACCGTACGAGCCGATATTGATGATAGATCCGCACTCATGACTCGAGGATATCATACGATATGTTATTGAGGCGAGATCACCGACTATCATATCTATATTTATATATTGACTCAGATTAGGTGGTTTCATACCCCTCCTGTCTAGATTATTTAGTAGACATTAGACTAGACCGAGTCATACCTATTTCAAAACTATCGAATCGGGGATATTTTAAAGATAAGCAGAAGGGTTATACGGATATTTTCAAATGATGCATCTCTTCTTAAAACACCGTAGCCCTTACTTTACCAAAAGCCCTGATTCGTCTTATTTCAAAAGGCAAGGTTGCATGACATATCTATTGGGGCAGGTTCTGTACTTTTGCGTTGATCATTCGTTTCCGTATATTCCTGCTATTTGCATTGCATCGCTTGTATTGTTGTGACATTCAGTCATGCTGCTAGGACACCAGCACCATTATCGATAATGTATATGTTCCACGTACACTTGTTGCCGGCTCACACACTCATCATCGATAATTGCCATGTCACTACACTATAGTACTATTGCATTCATGATATGATTCTGGCATGGCATATTGTACACTTATACCGGTACACATATATAGATGATTCTAGCTTGATTGGGGATTTGGGAACCGCAAGATACTCTTTAAAAATAGATTCCTTTTAAAAGAGCGGTCTCCCTCGACATATGCACATTATTATTCCATGTTGCATGACTTACTGATATGCTTGCATTACTGTTACATGCCGCATACATCATGCTTTGACTGTACGAATTGAGATATGTTGTTTCTATGATATTTCTGGATTTGGGAACCGAGGGTATTTCAAAAGAGAATATGTCATTTCTTTAAAAACCCGGTTACCCTTGATATGATATTTCAGTGCGTCCACCATGTGTTTTCTCGGTGCTGAGAGCGATATGTGTAACCCGAATCGAGGCGTGGATGAGCCGATTGCGGGTAGATGGTGGACCCGGTATGGTTCCCCTCGGCAAGATGATCGATGAGCTTTGCCGATTGAGCCTGGAGGCGGGCGAGTACCTACCGGTGATTGGTTGGACCTGGCGGTTATCCGGAGGATACCGACCAGAGTCGATAGATGTTTTGGGCATACTGCCGGGGACGAGGGCCGATACCGCAGACAGAGCCCGCGGGCCGATCCGGACTGACGGAGCCCGATATATGAGGATTTACGTGCCGATGCTGGGCACAGTTTTCATGATGTTTTCGGGTGTCGATGCTGGGCACCCTGGTTCCATGATTTTGATGTGTCGCGAGGGACACGGGTGGTTATATCCTCATATTATTTCCCATGCACATGATTCATGATATGTACATGCATGGTGGTTATTGTCAGTGGGTGACGAGTGGACGGGATCCACGAGTGTGCAGATTTGATTACATTGGTAATACCTCATATTCATGACATGCTATTACCTGAGGCACTAGCACGAGCACTTGGCACTACACTCATGTATAGAGATTACATTGCCAGTTTAGCATGCTTCAGCTTTATTCATATTGAGGTTTATTTATTATCTGATCGTATTGACCTAGGATAGGTCATGCATTCGATCTCTGCTTGTAGATATTTTCTATTCACGAGTTGGCAACGCACCCCCGTTGTGCCCCAGTTCTTGCAGGTTTTTGCCGTACAGATTCCATAGCGGCATTTCTGGCACACTGCTTCCTATGGGTGACTTGCTTGGTTAGGTGGGTTCTTTGTATCAGAACCGCCATTGTTCATGTATTTTTATTGTATCTAGAATTGTCCATCAACCAAAACTTGTAGTTTGTTTCAGACTTAGAAATCAGTGTTGTATTGTTTCGACCTTAGAGTCGCGCTTGTAGTATTGCGGTTTTCTGGCTGTTTTTGAGTTTCTTTTCAGTTTTGATCCTCGCCCCTTGGCGTTGTATATTATTATTGCTTGCGTGGTTGTGACCGTCGATTGACGAAGAGCTAGCTCCCGCTTGGGGATGACTTTTATCATGTCATATAAATTATTCTTGTTGTACCCCGTTCGGGGCCAGTTTTTACAAAGGAAACTCTGCCGAAATTTTCAGGAAAATTACACATTTTAAAAATTCATATTCGGCTTAGTTATTTAAAAACTTGATTTTCAAACATGTTTTCTTTACCTCTTAAAACTAATTTTCCCTATTTACTCCTTAAATGGTTTTAGATTTCTGGGCTTTTGGTTTACTTGGATAAGATGGAGTCCTATAGACTTCATATGGTTCGAGGGCCAGTCACGTGCTCTTTCGGGTCGTGACAAAGTTGGTATCAGAGCGCTAGGTTGACCTTGGTTCGAGTCTAAGTTTGACTATGTGGAGCCTAGGGCGTTACTTATATACGGAACTTAGGCTTGACCTTACGGAACTTAGACTTGGTCGAGGGGGTATTAGACCCGAACTTTCTTCGCGTAGGATGACCCTTGGTTGATGGAATAGGTGACTAAAGTAGAGTGACGTACCGTTGGTATGTTCCGCGGCATACTTACGACACGCCACTCCGCTTAAGAAACCTTAGGTTGTACATTTCCTTGCATTGTGTCATATTCCTTCCTATGATCTATCTTCATCGATACTGGTTGTGGTTTTGCTGCCGCGATTGCACGGGCAGAGTGAGCTACGGCTCGAGTTGTCAGCATGAGCTCGTCGCGGACGAGGGCTGACCGGGGCGTGATTCCAGAGACATACGGTTGCATTGAGGCTTCGTATTTTGTGTTTCCGCACTTTGAGCGTTTGACAGATCGCTGTTGCGAGATTTCTCGGATGTACCGGACGGTACCAGAGGATTGAGCCACTGATAGAGGCCAGCCAAGATGTGATGACTGCTGATATATCGCTTATTCATGATGGTTGAGGCGCTGCTTAGCGTACCGACGAATGAGCCAGTTGTTGCTGCGAGTGATGAGATATCGCCCAGATGATTGGAGCTACTGCAGCATGAGCATATTCTTAGAGATATGGTAGTGAATCGCTAGTCACCGAGGATGAATGACTAGGACATGTGGTTCGTTCGCTTACCCCGATGCGAGGTCATCAGATAGATTGATTCCAGCTAGAGGCGACTTCACGCAGATTCGTTGAGAGTCGATTGAGACGATCGAAGGTCAGGAACCCATTTTCCAAGTTTAAAGTATACGGAAAGACATGCAGGTGATTCTATGGACCCTCTAGAAGAATGAAACCCTAACTCGACTTAATGACCGTGTGAAATCCTTTGAACCTTAGGGTTTGCGGCAGTTCCTCGGCGCCATTAGTGAGGCTTGGGTTTGCCCTTCTACGGCTGGACCACCGACGCTGTGGCATGTACTCGATACTATTAAACTGTACCCGAGATGTTGAGCTCTTGGGGGATTGTGAGGTTCTGACGAGTCGATCGGATGATTCGACATCATTCGGATATCATGTGATGGGACACTGCTTGGGAGACTCCAGATACGAGCATAGCCGTCGGAGCGCAGTCTGTGTAGCCATGATGAGATGAGTCCGAATCAGTCGATAGTGGAGCAAGGTGGAGTAAAGAGTTTGCACGAGATTTCGACGAGATGACGTTCCACTCCGCTGACATCAGAGATGCGATATGCACGCTGAGGACGTGTTCGGCTAGATATCTTCTACTGAGTGATGAAGATACTGAGTTCGTGATTTCGAGTCCGTGTTAGAGACTTCGGGTGGACCATAGCCGAGGACATTGCAGTGTGCAGATAAAGACGCGACGTCGAATGGTCGATGATACAGACAAGCGGGACAAGAAGTTCGTGCGAGAGGCAGACGAGCTGTTACTACACCCCGTTAAGATTAAAGGCCGGACATGCATACAGAGGCGCAGAGATGCGACCAGCTTCCGAGGAGATGTTGTACTAAGGACGCAGAGGTCCAGAGAGCGAGAAAAGATTACGCCAGAGTACCAGCCTCCTTACAGTTTGGCTTAGGCAAGATCAGAAGAGACCTTGAGTAGGATTCCTTCCAGTACACTGCTGCAATAAGAGTTGCACCCAGGATCGGATGTGTGATATGCATTCAGAGGACCCGAGGTCGGCGCCAGAGATGTGCCGCTTTACGAGCGGTCGTGAGGATTGACCGAGAGATGACCAGGGAAGTGCAAGAACGGAATCGTTCCTGTCAGCACACCTGACCGGGCCGATGAGCCGATGGATTGCGAGTTGGTAATCTATAGGAAAGATCAGGAACCAGAGGCAGAGGACGCCAGCCGCGAGTAAGAGGCAAGTAGATATCTTGCGCCGCTAGCATCGGATGTACCGGTACCTTCTCGACCCTGAAGAAGGATATACCGACGACGGTAATTATGATTTGTGATTTTGTGATTTGATTATCACGTATCCGTTGCTTTGGATTTCGGTATTTTGGGCGATCTATTCGCATGATTTAGTCTTGATGACTGAGTTTCATGATATTTGATTTTGTGCACCATGGTTGCACCTACTGGGTATTTATACCTTGTACATAGTTATTACTCTTGAGCTGTTGATTGCGATTTCATGCCTATTTTATGCTGGTGATTTGATTTACGCTTCCAGCAGAGTTTCATGTAATTTTAGTGTTTTGATTTTGCACTCGGTATAGCTTATATGTGCTTGTAGTGCATCGATATGTGTTTTGTGCCCGCAGCTGCACACGTTTATGATTTTCTTCATATCTGGATACATTTGGTGTTGCTGCTTACGTATTTGAGTTATTGCTTGGTATTTGTGCATGGGATGCACCAGTTCTATACTTCGTGCATTTGTCGCACCAGTTTTATGTTTCTTGCGTTTATCGCATCAGATTTATATTTCGTGCCTTTGTTGCACCGGATTTATATTTTGTGCATTACGATTGCACCTGACTTCGATTTGATGCCTTTCGGTATGTCGATTTTGATTGTGATATTGATGTGGATTCTTGCACTCCGTGCTTTTGACTGGACTTACGCATATTCGACGTTGCTATTGGATTTTGTGATTCCGTGCATATTGAGTGCGCAGGGTTTAGATTTTCATTCGTGCACGATGGATGCACCGATTTGGATTTCCGCGCATGTTGGGCGCATGTTTTGAGATACGATTTTGGTACACACCCGATGCACTAAATCGAGATTTCTTCGTGCATGTCAGATGCACCGGGTTTTTGGCTGTCAGGCACACACGTTGCCTATGACAGATGCTTCGTGAACACCCGTTGCACCTAGATGCTGTTATGTGCATCTGTTTAGCACATATATGGATTTTGATTCCCGTGCGCACCAGATGCACAGGGTGGGTTATGTATATTTTTGAGATTTATTCCTTTTGGAACAGTACATTTTTATGATATTGGATATTATTTTCTTACTGAGCAGGACTAGTCAGAGGACAGTACCTGGATATTTTTTTTTTTTTTGCATGCATCGATAGTTATCGAAGGGATTTCCAAAGAGCGAGCTATAGTCTCAGTATATACCTACGTGTCCGATATGACACGAAACGTTTTAAAAAAAAACAAGGAAACCCTTCTGATTGTTTTCAAAACGGCGGAACGTGCTTATTAAACAAAGGATATATATATACATATATAGTTACTTTCTTATGAAAAACGTCCGCCACTGTGCAGTGTTATGCGCATCGCACAGCGACTTAAAAAGGATTTGGCATGCTTTTACATCAGCTATTCACATGTATAGATTGGATGTCTGCATGTGTAGTTCTGATCCATATAATATCGATTTTGTATTGGATTTGACATTGTGTCCTTACCTTGACTCCGATGATTGCGGGATGCTTGATGGAGCGTTGTTTTTGAGTTATCTGCTCAGTACTCATGCGCATGCATTGCGCTGTGACGTTTTATGTGTTGATGATTTCGGAGCCCCGACGACTTGGAATTCGTATCGAAATGTTTTAGAATTTGGGGTTTTAAATTTAAATTCGGGGACCGAATTTCTTTAAGGGAGGTAGATTGTAACGTCTTCAAAATAATAAAATATGATTTTTGGGAAATTTTATAATTTAATATTATTTTAATGAATATTTTAATACTCTGGTATAATTAAATATAGATAAATGGGGAAAAATTATGGAAAATTCTAAAATAAGGTATTTTAAGGAATTGCCTCGTTTTCTGTGCATGCCCCCATTTCCTCTAGTTTTGACCCTGAGTATGTCTAGTTTTGACTGATTCCATCTAGGGTGAAATCTAGGTTGATTTTCCTATGTTGGTGTATAATTTGGGACTTGTTTTAGCATGGATTTTGGTATTTGGTGATTCATTCCTGTCGGGTGGCGTTTGGACGTCAACGACAAGTGGATTTTGATTGTGTTTACATGCGAGTCGATGGGTTTTTACCTATGCGGGTAGCGTGTGCTATTTTGGTTTCCGATGTGATTTTCATGTGCTTTAGCATTGTGATATACTTGTAGGTACCCCGCGTGATGTTGAGGCAAAGGAGGTGAAGATAGCGACATCGGCTTTGGCACACGAGAAGCAAGGTGAGTAGATTTATATCTACGGGGAGAAGTCGGGTGGATGGCGTATAGCACCCCCGCAGTCCGTGGTGATGTATACAAATACGTATACACACGAATATTTATTATGTGTTGTTTAGGGTTATTGATGGTAATAATGATATTTTGATGATAAGAATATATTGGTTTAGTATAGTGCGAACCCTAGAGTAGTGGTTGCACTCACACATACATTTACACACATACTTGCATTCATTCTTTCATTTATTAGAGTGCATATGATGGTGCGTATATCTACACATGGGTATGGGACTATGTGTTTATATACGGGATTGGAGGATGATACGTGGTTTGAGATGATACTTGATGTGAGGCCGTGAGATCGGCGATGTGACATAGTTTGCCTTTGAGGTGCGATATGATAGTTTTAGCGGGCCTTTGGACATGTGCTTTACCCGCATTCATATTTTATAGATGGTGTCGATTTGTACTAGACTTACAGTAGTACCCCAGATTGTGTGATCTGATGTTAAGTGATACCTGATATGTGATGAGATAGTGTGATATTGACCCCTACCCAGCTATTGGGATGCCGTACGACGATTTACCGTACGAGCCGATATTGATGATAGATCCACACTCATGACTCGAGGATATCATACGATATGTTATTGAGGCGAGATCACCGACTATCATATCTATATTTATATATTGACTCAGATTAGGTGGTTTCATACCCCTCCTGTCTAGATTATTTAGTAGACATTAGACTAGACCGAGTCATACCTATTTCAAAACTATCGAATCGGGGATATTTTAAAGATAAGCAGAAGGGTTATACGGATATTTTCAAATGATGCATCTCTTCTTAAAACACCGTAGCCCTTACTTTACCAAAAGCCCTGATTCGTCTTATTTCAAAAGGCAAGGTTGCATGACATATCTATTGGGGCAGGTTCTGTACTTTTGCGTTGATCATTCGTTTCCGTATATTCCTGCTATTTGCATTGCATCGCTTGTATTGTTGTGACATTCAGTCATGCTGCTAGGACACCAGCACCATTATCGATGATGTATATGTTCCACGTACACTTGTTGCCGGCTCACACACTCATCATCGATAATTGCCATGTCACTACACTATAGTACTATTGCATTCATGATATGATTCTGGCATGGCATATTGTACACTTATACCTGTACACATATATAGATGATTCTAGCTTGATTGGGGATTTGGGAACCGCAAGATACTCTTTAAAAACAGATTCCTTTTAAAAGAGCGGTCTCCCTCGACATGTGCACATTATTATTCCATGTTGCATGACTTACTGATATGCTTGCATTACTGTTACATGCCGCATACATCATGCTTTGACTGTATGCATTGAGATATGTTGTTTCTATGATATTTCTGGATTTGGGAACCGAGGGTATTTCAAAAGAGAATATGTCATTTCTTTAAAAACCCGGTTACCCTTGATATGATATTTCAGTGCGTCCACCATGTGTTTTCTCGGTGCTGAGAGCGATATGTGTAACCCGAATCGAGGCGTGGATGAGCCGATTGCGGGTACATGGTGGACCCGGTATGGTTCCCCTCGGCAAGATGATCGATGAGCTTTGCCGATTGAGCCTGGAGGCGGGCGAGTACCTACCGGTGAGTGGTTGGACCTGGCGGTTATCCGGAGGATACCGACCAGAGTCGATAGATGTTTTGGGCATACTGCCGGGGCCGAGGGCCGATACCGCAGACAGAGCCCGCGGGCCGATCCGAACTGACGGAGCCCGATATATGAGGATTTACGTGCCGATGCTGGGCACAGTTTTCATGATGTTTTCGGGTGTCGATGCTGGGCACCCTGGTTCCATGATTTTGATGTGTCGCGAGGGACACGGGTGGTTATATCCTCATATTATTTCCCATGCACATGATTCATGATATGTACATGCATGGTGGTTATTGTCAGTGGGTGACGAGTGGACGGGATCCACGAGTGTGCAGATTTGATTACATTGGTAATACCTCATATTCATGACATGCTATTACTTGAGGCACTAGCACGAGCACTTGGCACTACACTCATGTATAGAGATTACATTGCCAGTTTAGCATGCTTCAGCTTTATTCATATTGAGGTTTATTTATTATCTGATCGTATTGACCTAGGATAGGTCATGCATTCGATCTCTGCTTGTAGATATTTTCTATTCACGAGTTGGCAACTCACCCCCGTTGTGCCCCAGTTCTTGCAGGTTTTTGCCGTACAGATTCCATAGCGGCATTTCTGGCACACTGCTTCCTATGGGTGACTTGCTTGGTTAGGTGGGTTCTTTGTATCAGAACCGCCATTGTTCATGTATTTTTATTGTATCTAGAATTGTCCATCAACCAAAACTTGTAGTTTGTTTCAGACTTAGAAATCAGTGTTGTATTGTTTCGACCTTAGAGTCGCGCTTGTAGTATTGCGGTTTTCTTGCTGTTTTTGAGTTTCTTTTCAGTTTTGATCCTCGCCCCTTGGCGTTGTATATTATTATTGCTTGCGTAGCTGTGACCGTCGATTGACGAAGAGCTAGCTCCCGCTTGGGGATGCCTCTTATCATGTCATATATATTATTCTTGTTGTACCCCGTTCGGGGCCAGTTTTTACAAAGGAAACTCTGCCGAAATTTTCAGGAAAAATTACACATTTTAAAAATTCATATTCGGCTTAGTTATTTAAAAACTTGATTTTCAAACATGTTTTCTTTACCTCTTAAAACTAATTTTCCCTATTTACTCCTTAAATGGTTTTAGATTTCTGGGCTTTTGGCTTACTTGGATCAGATGGAGTCCTATAGACTTCATATGGTTCGAGGGCCAGTCACGTGCTCTTTCGGGTCGTGACAAAGTTGGTATCAGAGCGCTAGGTTGACCTTGGTTCGAGTCTAAGTTTGACTATGTGGAGCCTATGGCGTTACTTATATACGGAACTTAGGCTTGACCTTACGGAACTTAGACTTGGTCGAGGGGGTATTAGACCCGAACTTTCTTCGCGTAGGATGACCCTTGGTTGATGGAATAGGTGACTAAAGTAGAGTGACGTACCGTTGGTATGTTCCGCGGCATACTTACGACACGCCACTCCGCTTAAGAAACCTTAGGTTGTACATTTCCTTGCATTGTGTCATATTCCTTCCTATGATCTATCTTCATCGATACTGGTTGTGGTTTTGCTGCCGCGATTGCACGGGCAGAGTGAGCTGCGGCTCGAGTTGTCAGCATGAGCTCGTCGCGGACGAGGGCTGACCGGGGCGTGATTCCAGAGACATACGGTTGCATTGAGGCTTCGTATTTTGTGTTTCCGCACTTTGAGCGTTTGACAGATCGCTGTTGCGAGATTTCTCGGATGTACCGGACGGTACCAGAGGATTGAGCCACTGATAGAGGCCAGCCAGGATGTGATGACTGCTGATATATCGCTTATTCATGATGGTTGAGGCGCTGCTTAGCGTACCGACGAATGAGCCAGTTGTTGCTGCGAGTGATGAGATATCGCCCAGATGATTGGAGCTACTGCAGCATGAGCATATTCTTAGAGATATGGTAGTGAATCGCTAGTCACCGAGGATGAATGACTAGGACATGTGGTTCGTTCGCTTACCCCGATGCGAGGTCATCAGATAGATTGATTCCAGCTAGAGGCGACTTCACGCAGATTCGTTGAGAGTCGATTGAGACGATCGAAGGTCAGGAACCCATTTTCCAAGTTTAAAGTATACGGAAAGACATGCAGGTGATTCTATGGACCCTCTAGAAGAATGAAACCCTAACTCGACTTAATGACCGTGTGAAATCCTTTGAACCTTAGGGTTTGCGGCAGTTCCTCGGCGCCATTAGTGAGGCTTGGGTTTGCCCTTCTACGGCTGGACCACCGACGCTGTGGCATGTACTCGATACTATTAAACTGTACCCGAGATGTTGAGCTCTTGGGGGATTGTGAGGTTCTGACGAGTCGATCGGATGATTCGACATCATTCGGATATCATGTGATGGGACACTGCTTGGGAGACTCCAGATACGAGCATAGCCGTCGGAGCGCAGTCTATGTAGCCATGATGAGATGAGTCCGAATCCGTCGATAGTGGAGCAAGGTGGAGTAAAGAGTTTGCACGAGATTTCGACGAGATGACGTTCCACTCCGCTGACATCAGAGATGCGATATGCACGCTGAGGACGTGTTCGGCTAGATATCTTCTACTGAGTGATGAAGATACTGAGTTCGTGATTTGGAGTCCGTGTTAGAGACTTCGGGTGGACCGTAGCCGAGGACATTGCAGTGTGCAGATAAAGACGCGACGTCGAATGGTCGATGATACAGACAAGCGGGACAAGAAGTTCGTGCGAGAGGCAGACGAGCTGTTACTACACCCCGTTAAGATTAAAGGCCGGACATGCATACAGAGGCGCAGAGATGCGACCAGCTTCCGAGGAGATGTTGTACTAAGGACGCAGAGGTCCAGAGAGCGAGAAAAGATTACGCCAGAGTACCAGCCTCCTTACAGTTTGGCTTAGGCAAGATCAGAAGAGACATTGAGTAGGATTCCTTCCAGTACACTGCTGCAATAAGAGTTGCACCCAGGATCGGATGTGTGATATGCATTCAGAGGACCCGAGGTCGGCGCCAGAGATGTGCTGCTTTACGAGCGGTCGTGAGGATTGACCGAGAGATGACCAGGGAAGTGCAAGAACGAAATCGTTCCTGTCAGCACACCTGACCGGGCCGATGAGCCGATGGATTGCGAGTTGGTAATCTACAGGAAAGATCAGGAACCAGAGGCAGAGGACGCCAGCCGCGAGTAAGAGGCAAGTAGATATCTTGTGCCGCTAGCATCGGATGTACCGGTACCTTCTCGACCCTGAAGAAGGATATACCGACGACGGTAATTATGATTTGTGATTTTGTGATTTGATTATCAAGTATCCGTTGCTTTGGATTTCGGTATTTTGGGCGATCTATTCGCATGATTTAGTCTTGATGACTGAGTTTCATGATATTTGATTTTGTGCACCATGGTTGCACCTACTGGGTATTTATACCTTGTACATAGTTATTACTCTTGAGCTGTTGATTGCGATTTCATGCCTATTTTATGCTGGTGATTTGATTTACGCTTCCAGCAGAGTTTCATGTAATTTTAGTGTTTTGATTTTGCACTCGGTATAGCTTATATGTGCTTGTAGTGCATCGATATGTGTTTTGTGCCCGCAGCTGCACACGTTTATGATTTTCTTCATATCTGGATACATTTGGTGTTGCTGCTTACGTATTTGAGTTATTGCTTGGTATTTGTGCATGGGATGCACCAGTTCTATACTTCGTGCATTTGTCGCACCAGTTTTATGTTTCTTGCGTTTATCGCATCAGATTTATATTTCGTGCCTTTGTTGCACCGGATTTATATTTTGTGCATTACGATTGCACCTGACTTCGATTTGATGCCTTTCGGTATGTCGATTTTGATTGTGATATTGATGTGGATTCTTGCACTCCGTGCATTTGACTGGACTTACGCATATTCGACGTTGCTATTGGATTTTGTGATTCCGTGCATATTGAGTGCGCAGGGTTTAGATTTTCATTCGTGCACGATGGATGCACCGATTTGGATTTCCGCGCATGTTGGGCGCATGTTTTGAGATACGATTTTGGTGCACACCCGATGCACTAAATTGAGATTTCTTCGTGCATGTCAGATGCACCGGGTTTTTGGCTGTCAGGCACACACGTTGCCTATGACAGATGCTTCGTGAACACCCGTTGCACCTAGATGCTGTTATGTGCATCTGTTTAGCACATATATGGATTTTGATTCCCATGCGCACCAGATGCACAGGGTGGGTTATGTATATTTTTGAGATTTATTCCTTTTGGAACAGTACATTTTTATGATATTGGATATTATTTTCTTACTGAGCAGGACTAGTCAGAGGACAGTACCTGGATATTTTTTTTTTTTTTGCATGCATCGATAGTTATCGAAGGGATTTCCAAAGAGCGAGCTATAGTCTCAGTATATACCTACGTGTCCGATATGACACGAAACGTTTTAAAAAAAAACAAGGAAACCCTTCTGATTGTTTTCAAAACGGCGGAACGTGCTTATTAAACAAAGGATATATATATACATATATAGTTACTTTCTTATGAAAAACGTCCGCCACTGTGCAGTGTTATGCGCATCGCACAGCGACTTAAAAAGGATTTGGCATGCTTTTACATCAGCTATTCACATGTATAGATTGGATGTCTGCATGTGTAGTTCTGATCCATATCATATCGGTTTTGTATTGGATTTGACATTGTGTCCTTACCTTGACTCCGATGATTGCGGGATGCTTGATGGAGCGTTGTTTTTGAGTTATCTGCTCAGTACTCATGCGCATGCATTGCGCTGTGACGTTTTATGTGTTGATGATTTCGGAGCCCCGACGACTTGGAATTCGTATCGAAATGTTTTAGAATTTGGGGTTTTAAATTTAAATTCGGGGACCGAATTTCTTTAAGGGGGGTAGATTGTAACGTCTTCAAAATAATAAAATATGATTTTTGGGAAATTTTATAATTTAATATTATTTTAATGAATATTTTAATATTCTGGTATAATTAAATACAGATAAATGGGGAAAAATTATGGAAAATTCTAAAATAAGGTATTTTAAGGAATTGCCTCGTTTTCTGTGCATGCCCCCATTTCCTCTAGTTTTGACCCTGAGTATGTCTAGTTTTGACTGATTCCATCTAGGGTGAAATCTGGGTTGATTTTCCTATGTTGGTGTATAATTTGGGACTTGTTTTAGCGTGGATTTTGGTATTTGGTGATTCATTCCTGTCGGGTGGCGTTTGGACGTCAACGACAAGTGGATTTTGATTGTGTTTACATGCGAGTCGATGGGTTTTTACCTATGCGGGTAGCGTGTGCTATTTTGGTTTCCGATGTGATTTTCATGTGCTTTAGCATTGTGATATACTTGTAGGTACCCCGTGTGATGTTGAGGCAAAGGAGGTGAAGATAGCGACATCGGCTTTGGCACACGAGAAGCAAGGTGAGTTGATTTATATCTACGGGGAGAAGTCGGGTGGATGGCGTATAGCACCCCCGCAGTCCGTGGTGATGTATACGAATACGTATACACACGAATATTTATTATGTGTTGTTTAGGGTTATTGATGGTAATAATGATATTTTGATGATAAGAATATATTGGTTTAGTATAGTGCGAACCCTAGAGTAGTGGTTGCACTCACACATACATTTACACACATACTTGCATTCATTCTTTCATTTATTAGAGTGCATATGATGGTGCGTATATCTACACATGGGTATGGGACTATGTGTTTATATACGGGATTGGAGGATGATACGTGGTTTGAGATGATACTTGATGTGAGGCCGTGAGATCTGCGATGTGACATAGTTTGCCTTTGAGGTGCGATATGATAGTTTTAGCGGGCCTTTGGACATGTGCTTTACCCGCATTCATATTTTATAGATGGTGTCGATTTGTACTAGACTTACAGTAGTACCCCAGATTGTGTGATCTTATGATAAGTGATACCTGATATGTGATGAGATAGTGTGATATTGACCCCTACCCAGCTATTGGGATGCCGTACGACGATTTACCGTACGAGCCGATATTGATGATAGATCCACACTCATGACTCGAGGATATCATACGATATGTTATTGAGGCGAGATCACCGACTATCATATCTATATTTATATATTGACTCAGATTAGGTGGTTTCATACCCCTCCTGTCTAGATTATTTAGTAGACATTAGACTAGACCGAGTCATACCTATTTCAAAACTATCGAATCGGGGATATTTTAAAGATAAGCAGAAGGGTTATACGGATATTTTCAAATGATGCATCTCTTCTTAAAACACCGTAGCCCTTACTTTACCAAAAGCCCTGATTCGTCTTATTTCAAAAGGCAAGGTTGCATGACATATCTATTGGGGCAGGTTCTGTACTTTTGCGTTGATCATTCGTTTCCGTATATTCCTGCTATTTGCATTGCATCGCTTGTATTGTTGTGACATTCAGTCATGCTGCTAGGACACCAGCACCATTATCGATGATGTATATGTTCCACGTACACTTGTTGCCGGCTCACACACTCATCATCGATAATTGCCATGTCACTACACTATAGTACTATTGCATTCATGATATGATTCTGGCATGGCATATTGTACACTTATACCTGTACACATATATAGATGATTCTAGCTTGATTGGGGATTTGGGAACCGCAAGATACTCTTTAAAAACAGATTCCTTTTAAAAGAGCGGTCTCCCTCGACATGTGCACATTATTATTCCATGTTGCATGACTTACTGATATGCTTGCATTACTGTTACATGCCGCATACATCATGCTTTGACTGTATGCATTGAGATATGTTGTTTCTATGATATTTCTGGATTTGGGAACCGAGGGTATTTCAAAAGAGAATATGTCATTTCTTTAAAAACCCGGTTACCCTTGATATGATATTTCAGTGCGTCCACCATGTGTTTTCTCGGTGCTGAGAGCGATATGTGTAACCCGAATCGAGGCGTGGATGAGCCGATTGCGGGTACATGGTGGACCCGGTATGGTTCCCCTCGGCAAGATGATCGATGAGCTTTGCCGATTGAGCCTGGAGGCGGACGAGTACCTACCGGTGATTGGTTGGACCTGGCGGTTATCCGGAGGATACCGACCAGAGTCGATAGATGTTTTGGGCATACTGCCGGGGCCGAGGGCCGATACCGCAGACAGAGCCCGCGGGCCGATCCGGACTGACGGAGCCCGATATATGAGGATTTACGTGCCGATGCTGGGCACAGTTTTCATGATGTTTTCGGGTGTCGATGCTGGGCACCCTGGTTCCATGATTTTGATGTGTCGCGAGGGACACGGGTGGTTATATCCTCATATTATTTCCCATGCACATGATTCATGATATGTACATGCATGGTGGTTATTGTCAGTGGGTGACGAGTGGACGGGATTCACGAGTGTGCAGATTTGATTACATTGGTAATACCTCATATTCATGACATGCTATTACCTGAGGCACTAGCACGAGCACTTGGCACTACACTCATGTATAGAGATTACATTGCCAGTTTAGCATGCTTCAGCTTTATTCATATTGAGGTTTATTTATTATCTGATCGTATTGACCTAGGATAGGTCATGCATTCGATCTCTGCTTGTAGATATTTTCTATTCACGAGTTGGCAACTCACCCCCGTTGTGCCCCAGTTCTTGCAGGTTTTTGCCGTACAGATTCCATAGCGGCATTTCTGGCACACTGCTTCCTATGGGTGACTTGCTTGGTTAGGTGGGTTCTTTGTATCAGAACCGCCATTGTTCATGTATTTTTATTGTATCTAGAATTGTCCATCAACCAAAACTTGTAGTTTGTTTCAGACTTAGAAATCAGTGTTGTATTGTTTCGACCTTAGAGTCGCGCTTGTAGTATTGCGGTTCTCTGGCTGTTTTTGAGTTTCTTTTCAGTTTTGATCCTCGCCCCTTGGCGTTGTATATTATTATTGCTTGCGTGGTTGTGACCGTCGATTGACGAAGAGCTAGCTCCCGCTTGGGGATGCCTTTTATCATGTCATATATATTATTCTTGTTGTACCCCGTTCGGGGCCAGTTTTTACAAAGGAAACTCTGCCGAAATTTTCAGGAAAAATTACACATTTTAAAAATTCATATTCGGCTTAGTTATTTAAAAACTTGATTTTCAAACATGTTTTCTTTACCTCTTAAAACTAATTTTCCCTATTTACTCCTTAAATGGTTTTAGATTTCTGGGCTTTTGGCTTACTTGGATCAGATGGAGTCCTATAGACTTCATATGGTTCGAGGGCCAGTCACGTGCTCTTTCGGGTCGTGACATTTTGTGGAGGAGAATGATATATGAACTTTTGTGGAGGAACTTGGGGATTTTTCTAGCATGAGAGAGCCAAAAATCCCCACTACAAAATTGGGACAGCCCCTTCATCCTAATGGCCGGCCATGCATGAGGGAATGGAGAGAGTGTGAGGCCAAATGAATATGGGTGTCTCCAATAGTCAAGAGAGAGAAAGGGTATGTGATCATGAGAAGAAAAATGATCACCAAAAAATCCACACTCCATCAACTAATCAACAACCAAGATTGCTACAAAAAGTCAAGGAATCATGAACCATGGAAGGTCAAGGGATGGGGCTCCATCATGAAACCATCATGATACAAAAGTATGCAAAGACAACCCTCCAAAAAGGTTTATTTGCACAAATGCAAATAAGCCCTCCTCCACCAAACTTCGGCCAATGAAAGATACAAAGAAAAATGGCCGAAACGGAAAGAAAACTGGCAACTCCAAAAAAACTGATCCCGTAATAAATTACAGGAAAACCCCGCTACTGTATATACATACCCGCATTTGTATTCTGACCGAAATACAAATGCAATGAGACAAAATCTACACAGTACAATACTAGGATCCGGCTTAAACCAAAGCCCGCTAGTATTAACCGTCCGATCTTGATCCGTGCAATGCCGCACGTATCTGATCGAACCCTGCCATATCTCCATACGGCCTCTACAGCGTTTTGCCCGAAACTTGAGCAACTGGTCTGTGGGGGACTCTAATGACTCGTCAATACTATGGCTGTGGATTTAACCACTAGCACGTCAGAGGTATTAGCCATACGTGACGGGCCATCAGCTATTGACCATAAGGGACGTCTGTGAGTGAACTCATCCTGACACCCTACTGAGCCTGTCAGTGACAATATTCGTACAGTCCGGTCCGTTCGTCTATGAGCATCGCATGGCGGGCCTAGGGGGTTGGTAAAAGTCAGACCCCCAAAAGCGGTACAAGTCGTGTCGAAGTGTAGCCCAGAACACCCTGAGATACTACTGGAATACCTACCAGTAAATCTCCTGCCTCGGCCGAGGGCTTCTTGTAATGGCTCTCCTAGACACAGCGCGACCTCACCCCCAATACCGGGAGAGACGAACCCCTGCAGATCCGCTCACTGCCTCCATGTGGCTCGGGACTGTACCCAACTAAAACCTGTTTGCAAGTCTCCTTTGAGCGTGGTAGGGTAGTAATCAAAGTACAGTGGGAACTCACACGAGACAAATGACGATCTCAGGTCGATGAACTAACCTGTACACATGTCACCAGGGAACTGCTATCTGACGTCTGGTATAATCCCAACTGGCAGGTTCCCGGCAAGTCCTGTCCGGTGTACTCATAACCCAATGAGCACATGTATACATCTCAGGTGAACCAACTGACACCAGTGGCTTGTGAGACCGGCCACCGCCCCTCGTCGGGGTCTCGACTGTATACACTAGTCTACTCTGGAGAATCGATACCCTGTCTCAAAACTCCCACGACTAGGGACCTTTTAAGGATGTGCTTATAGACTACCAGCTCCGACGTATATGATCGCCCTCATACTGTTGGCAGTCAAGCATGAATCCTAGTGGCTCTATCAACGTGTAATAGCGACCTGTCTGGTCACCTAAAGCAGTACACGATGATAAAGATAAACCAGATAGCATACTATCATCTTGAGTAAGATTGTCCAACCGGGATAGGTCCTCCCTCAATCATTGCAATCACGTGTCTGTGATCCAATAATTGACTCTGAGGGCACTATCTCCAACAAGTCTATAGACCCGAGATCGTCATAGAGTCGTGTTCTCCTACTGTGCTTTGAATTCCACCCTACCACGGATCTACTGAGTCGTGCAAACAGATGACTTTTGGGTACTGTCCCGAGACATATGGAGGCAATGAGCAATAGTAGGGGTTTCGTCTCTCTCGGTATTGGGGGTTGATGTTGCGCTGTGCTCGATTGGGTATATCAGTAAGTCCTTAACCAGGGCCGTTGATATTTACTGATAAGTGTTATCAGTAGTTTCTCGATCTGTTATAGACCATTCATCGGCATGGCTTATTGAGTTATTGGGATCGACGTTGTCATCCCTAGACTCGATTTGCACCATATCTAATGAAGAGACCGGACTGTGCGGTAAGTGTTACCGGTTGGCTCGACAGGAGTTTTTATAGGTTCGCTTACTTTTCTTCTGATTGATCAATACCTAGGAGCCGTTACGCACTGCTGGTGCCGCTGACGGTTTGTGGGTATGTAATATGACCACTGCCTACTGCTAGCGTATTGACGAGTCTTAGAGTCCCACAATGGGGTTACTTAGCTCAGGCGAAACGATGTGGGGTGCATATGGGGATATGCGCGGATGCTTGATTAAATGCGAGTATGTGATACCGCATTGTAATGTGGCATTTTCTGTTGGTCGGGTCGTATGTGATATGACCGGGTTATTAAATCAAGTGTTGGTTTAATAATGACCATTAGCCTTTTCATTTAAAACCTTTTCTATTTGCAAGCATGCGTGAATGGGTGTATGTGCACATGTTGATGTGTTTGTACACATACATTCATACATACTTATCATGGTTGTTGATACATTGGTGATGGGAATGCAGGACTCACATGGTATAAAATATCCATATATTTTATAATTTGAGAAAAGAAAATTGAATTAATTCATGGTTGGTATTTGTTTAGACTTGACCACACTTCACCTACTAATTTACCATGGATTAATTTACATTTGGGTTTTAACTCAATGATAAAATATCTAGATATTTTGTTTACCATGGTTGGATGAGAGAGAGACACTCATATATATTATCTTTTTTCATTTTCATTTAGTTTTTTTATCAAAAAAAAAGCTCTAGCATTTCCATTTCCTCCTCCTTCTTCCTCAAAGCTTACTACCTTCTCTAAAGTGAGTGAAGGAGATAAAAAGGAAAGGTTTTTATGTGAGATCCAAACCCACATAACCATTCTACTTTAGTATAGCCCACTAGATTAGAGTGTTTGCTTCATCTTCATCCTTGATTAAGTGAAGCTTGTAGCTTAAGAAAAGGGGCCTTGGGTGGATCATCGTGGACTGAGAAAATATCAAGCAAGCTGGTGCAAACTCAAGTTGATCCAAAGAGGTCTACAAAGGTTGTATTTTCCCTCACTCAGTGTTACACACTTGTTTTAGTATACGATACGTTATTTTTACCCTAAACTTCTAGTTTGATCCTTGGTTAAAGATTACTTAGCACCCTAAAAATTTTATTGTGGCATGTGTGTTTCTAGGAAACCCTAGTTAAGGTGCTAAGGAATCCTAATATGAATAAGCTTTCTTGTCTATTTTCTGATCGCTCAATACCCGGGTAGCCGTTACGTCCAGCTAGTACAGCTGACGGCTTGTGGGTGACTGATATGATTATCACCTACTGCCGTCGTATTGACGAGTCTTTAGTGTCCTACACAGAGGTTTCCTAGGTCATGCGAAATGAAGTTGGGCACATATGTGATATGTGCGGGACCGAGATTGGTACTTGTATGTGATACCGTATTCTAATCTCGCGATATAGGTTATATGTGATATAACCAGATTATTGAATCAAATATTAATTCAATAATTTATTATATGATATTAGTCGGTTGTATGTGATATAGCAGGATTATTAAATCAAGTGTTGATTTAATAATTAAATATTTGATATATTAATATATATATATATTAACTAATATTAGCTTACTTAAGAATTTCTTTTCTACTTATACATTTAAGATATGTGTGTCATATATGTTAATGTATTTATTTTGGGTCATGCTTGATGATATATTGGACAAGGGTGTATGAGACTCATACCATACTTAAGATAATTTTGGGGATTTAATTATTAAGGAAAAAACAAAATTAGGTGGAAAAAGCCATGGTTTAAGATCCTTTTAGAAGCTTATGGAAACATTGACTTTGTCCACTAATTTTGTTTTACTGTAGATATTTATTAACCCAAGCATTATCTTTAGCCATGGTTAAGTCTCTACAAATATCACTTATGAGATTTTCTCACCCATGGTTGCCATGTTGACCACTTCTTCTTCTTCTTCTTCATCTCATTTGAGGTCACTTGGTTTTCTTGAGTGAAGAAAAGAAAGAGAGAAAAATAATTCTAAAGTGAGAAATATTGCTACTTCACCAATCTATACCAAACTAGGACTTTAGTATAGGTTATTTCATTCACTAATTCTCAATTAGTGAAGAGGTAGCTTGAGTTAGAGATTCTTCGACGTAGATCATCTTCGGCCGTGAATATCCTTCAGCAAGCTCGTTCCTTTCGCCTAGTGGAGCCAAACAAGAGTCCGAGAGACCACCACTTAGAGCTAAGGGACTACTGCACGGATATTTAGAAGTGAAGGACCGGTCTACAAAGGTTGTATTCATTGTTCATTTAGAGTAAAGTTGTTTACTTACTTAGTAAAACCCTTATTCTCTAGTTAGATCCTTGGTTCGGGCTCGCTCGGCAACCTAAAATTTTTAAATAGCATACTTGATACATGCCGAAACCCATCGAGGGTACTAAGCGAACCTAGCAGTGGTATCAGAGCCATGCTAGAGCATAAGGAGTCGTCTGGGAGAAGTTAAAGTGTTCGATCGGATTTTCAAAAACCGTTTTTCCCACTCTCTGGAAATTTTTTCAGAAGTTGGAATTTTTCTAATTAAAAATATTTAGAAAATAATGCAGGGTTTTCTATGGACCCATAAGAAAAACGACGGCCCAACTCGACCAAACGACCGTGGAAGCGTGGCCAAAACATTGTTTTGGCAGCGGTTCCGCGGCGCCGTTTGTGAGGCAGGGAGCATGCATTCTTATGTAGGTCCGTAGGTACTTGGGGCACTATCTTGGTATATTTAACTGTGACTCAAGTGTTGAGCTCTCTGAGAATTTTGGATGTTTGATAAATCGATCGAAATGTTTAACATCGTCTAGATATCTATGATTTGTGATACAATATTTGGAATCAACAATAATCAGTTTTGTGAAAATTAATTTGTATTTTGTAAATCTAGCAATTTAGTCTCACTTGATCGATTGCCGCGTGGTTTTGATTCGGATCAAAACTCCGTCGCAATCTCATATTGTACGCGAACGTTCTCCAGGTAAGGCTACTGGATAGCCACACCCCATAGGCCCGACCAAGTGACTGTAGGAGGACCCCATAGCCAAAAGCATCCGTTTGGGTGCTCACGGCTGCGGCATTCCACCTAAGTGCACTTCACCGATGGCATCGGGGGTGCGACCATCTACTAATGTTTCCGATTAGCATTCGATCATCTGTTGGGAATCTTGTTGAATTGCCCGGCTAGATATGGAAAAGTGTTTTCAATTTGAGACTAAAATGCCGGGTTTATGATGTTAATCGTGAAATTCGGAATATTTGATAATCCGAGTTTATGATGTCTAAGGAATTTATATGGTTAGGCTTGAAATCCGAAGTATGTGATATTTCGGGTTTATGATGTCTAAGGATGTTGCAGATTCCAATTATTGTAGTTTTCACTTTCTTTTCTGCGACCATAAGTGAAATATGTGGTGTAACGCCGGTTTCGTTGCTATATGTCAACGACAATTGGGATACGCATATTTACTTACGTTGGTACCATATGATGTTATGTGTTGATGTGATATGTTATATTGGATTGTCGTGTTTGAATAGCCGGGGTTTTTGCGTGAGATGAGAGTTTTTCATTTTGATTCATGTAAAAATTTATATGTAATATTCTTTTATTGGGACACTTCCGGGTTGAGGATGATGTCACCATTGGTGTATATTTTTTACTTTTCCGCATTAGGATAGACCCAATGTAGTGAGTACAAGTAACCGGGTTCTAGAGTCCAGTGAGAGACCATCTCGAGGAGTCGAATCCGGGTCTCCTAACTCTAGAATTGGCGGGGTTATTACCGCTCTCGTAGCGGTCTAGGGGTGTGGGATTAGCAATTCATCACGACTGTGGAATCTATGATTTTTACTGGGTTAATTTAAATCAAAGACTTCCTAGTATATGCAATATTTCATATGTTGACTTCTACTGCAATGTTCTGTGATGAGATCACTTAACTGCGTGAGACGAATACTTTATATTATATATCTGATATATAATAAACGTTGCTTATGTTTTGCATCCGCAATAGTCCTGCCCCCGCTCTGCCGTTAGTTATCTAACCTAACGGTGCATGACGGGAACCCGTGGCGAATGCGGATGGCATAAGAGTATATTTTATAAGTATATTCATTTCTTTATCTGTGATGCTTAGGAAGCATAAATGATGGGACTTCATTAATGAGATTAATGAAAGGAAAGAAGCCTAAAGCTGTTGTAGAATCAAATTTTCAAAAAAGTTAGCTCTAGTCTTTTTTTTGCATAGTGGTATTCCTTGATGAATATCCAGCACCTCATTCGATGAGGAAAGAGCAAAGATCCCTTCACCGGAAGTGACCTCTTTAGCGAAACTAGAAAATGCTACAACCCACTCGGTTTTGTCTTTTGATAGCTTTTCTAGTTCTTGCTTTGCATAGTGGTATTCATTGATGAATATCCAGCACCTCATTCGATTAGGAAAGGGCCGAGATCCCTTCACCTGGAGTGACCGCTTTAGCAAAACTAGCAAGAGCCTAAAAAACACTCCTTTTCAAAATCACTCGATTCTACAACGATATCAAATTCATTACGCAAAAGGTTTTCTTAAAAATCTGTCGTAGCCCTCCGTCATTTCAGATAAGTACTACTTAGTATTCATGCTACGTTTGTTGGCCTGCGTCAAGGCGTAGTGTGCGTGTTGGGTTACTAGGCACTCTCACAAGCGTCTACAAGGCATCAACTATGCCCGATTTAAAATTTAGTCGTGCCGAACAAGCCTAACCAAGATCTTTAAACTAGAGATTAGGCGAAACAAAGCATGTTAAACAGTTTAACACTAAGAGTTTCGGATTACAACCTTTGTAGTCCGGTCCTTCACTTCTAAAGCTCCGTGTTGAGGTCCCTTCCCTGCGATCATCGAGTACCCGGACTGTAAAGATGCTCCACGAAGAGAAAGATGCAAGCTTGCTTCCGATCTTCGATAACTAAGATGAACTACCTTGATGTTTCTTTAACAAAAGCTCTCACTCACTTAATGAAGTGAACACCCTAATCTAAATGGCTAGGATAGGTTAGGATGATGAAGTAGGATTTTAGCTCTCATTTGTTTTCTTAATCTCACTCAAAATCATCACTAATGAAAAAGCTAGTAAGCTTTTCCATGAAAGAAGAAGAAAGAAGAAGAAGATCTAATCCTTTTGTGATGAATAATGAAACTTAATTGTAAGGTTAGAAATGCAACCACGGTATATGTAACCCTTGTAGAGATTTAACCAAGGTTAAAAGGTTTGGTTGGGTTAAACAAATATCTATGCAAAATATCAACACAAATATCTTTGCACAAAACAAAACAAAACCTTCTAGAAAGTTCTAGAAAAGATTAACCCAAATCAAACCCTAACCATGTTTAATCTCAACTAAACATGTTGCATTAATAACCCTAACATGTTACAATATTATATATCACATATACAATATTTATTGTAACAAAATAAAATAATACAATTAACATATATCGCATATATATCAATGTATTACCCGAGTGAGAAAAAGAATCTTTTAGTGAGCTTATATCAGTTAATGTAATTTAATATATAAAATATATAATTATACATTAAATTATCGAATCAACACTTGATCCGCTAATCCGGCTATTTCTCAATTAATCGACTAATATAATCTAAGTCAGTTCATCGAATCAACACTTGATCCGATGATCCGGCCATATCACATATACCCGGCCGATATCGCGAGAATCTAGTACGCTATCACATACACGTATTGTTCTCGGTCCCGCACATATCATATATGTGCTCCTACTGCGTTTTGCCTGAGTTAAGAAACCTCTGTGTAGGACTTTAAAGAATCGTCAATACGCCGGCAGTAGGTGATGATCATATCAAACACCCACAAGCTGTAAGCGGTCAGCTAAACATAACAGCCACCCAGGTATTGAGCGCCCATAAGATAAACAAGCAAGCCTGTACTTTCTCCTGTGAATCCAGGCAGTAACACTCCCGTACAGTCCGGTCTCTTCATCTGATATGTCGCATATCTCGCCTAGGGGTGGTAAACGTCAGACCCCAGTAACTTAATAAGTCGTGTCGATATGAGGTCCATAACAGTTCGAGAAACTACTGATAACACTTACCAGTAAATCTCAGCAACCCTGACCAGGGATTTCTAGTTATAGCCAATCGAACACAGCGCAACATCAACTCCCTATACCGGGAGAGACGAATCCCCTCCTATCGCTCATTGCCTCCATGTGATTCGGGACTGTACCCAAAAGCCACCTTTTTGCACGCCTTCTTGGACGTGGTATGATGGAAATCAAAGCACAGTGAGAATCACACAAGACTCTAAGACGATCTCGGGTCTGCAGACTATACTGTACCAGTGTCACCAGAGAACTGCCATCTGACGTGAGGTATAATACCATCTGGGAGTTCTCGGCGAGTCCGTCCAGTGTACCCAGTCTCTACTGAGCACCCGTACACCATCCTTGATGTTAAACACCGATGGATATGGGATCATCCATTGCCCATCATATGGGTCAAGATGCGCATACGCTAGTCTACTCTGGTGTATCGATGCCCTGTCTCGATACACCCTCGACTAGAAACAGTTATAGGATGTACTCGTCGACTACCGTGGCCCCACTAGTATGATCTCATCATAGTCCCAGTAGTCGAGTACATATCCTAAGGACTTTATCAACATGTAACATAGAGACAATCAGAGTACATGTTAAGATAAAGTACAACCAGATAGCATACTATCCTGTCGAGCAAGAAAGTCCTCCCTATATATGTCCAAGCATCCATTACAATATACATCAAATGTACAGTATTGGCCTCTAGGGCATACACATAACTAACAATCTCCTACTTGCACTAGGGCCATCTGTTGTGGTATCACATACCCAACAATTAGCTGTGGTTGAAATATCTCATACTCAACCATCCCATAAAAAGTCTCTACTGGGAAAAAGGCCTTTGTGAGTGGATCCGCGCTGTTGTCCTCTGTATCTACTATCATTACCTCGATCTCCCTGGAGATCAACCATCTCCATGATCAGGTGATACTGCTTAAGAATTATATCTGGATTTCAAATGGGACGGGGGTTCCTAGGCATAAGCCACAACTCCATTGTTACACAATGGTAGGAATGAAGTTCATCTCATGAACTTATATATATCCAGACTGCCTCTTTGGTAGCATCCTTGGTAATGACGTATCTTGCCTTTAATCTTCTAGTAAGTCACGGTATCTAGCTTGGAACACTTCCAACATACCGTCCTTCCACTGAGAGTAAAGACAATGCCTGCGACTGACATTCAGTCGTCCTTATCACCCTGGAACCTTTCCAGTGATTCTCCCCAGGATCGATTGATACCATCTCACTACAACTAGTGAGAATCCTAACATCTAATTAGATCTATCTCATAGATCCAAAACCCAGGATTTAGGAGGTATCATCTTGATCCTATATGGAGAATCATTGTGATAAGCGGAGATTGATCGAGCGTAGCATAAGAAACTCCTTCCCTATCAAGAGTATGTCATCCACGTACTCTACGATGATCACCACCATACTCTCTACTACCTTTTTGTATATACAAGGTTCATCTACCATTTTGATGAAGTCAAACTCGTTGACTACCACATCAAAACAGATGTTCCAACTTCGCGATCCCTGATTTATCGCATAAAACATCTTGCACACGTTTCTGCTGCTCCCACTGTCTACGAAGCCCTCTGGCTGTATACTTATAGACGCTCTCTTCTAAATCATCATTTAGAAAAGCAGTCATGACACCCAACCGCCAGATATCGTAGTCATGGTATATAACCGTGGCAAGTAGGATCTGGATGGACTTAAGCATAGCTTTGAAAGTCTCAACTTTTCCATATACACCAAGTAATCTTCTCAAGATATACCTGCTCCTGATGGGGATTTAACCCTTCAGATAAAGCAACAAAAGTCCATACTTTGTTGGTGTATGAGGATCCCATCTCAGATCGCTAAGCATCCAGCCATTCTTACAGAATCCCACTCCTGATGGCCAGCTCGAAACTAGTTGGGTCATCATCTGATGATGCTATCCTCGCTCCCACTTTCATAGAGAAAACTGAAGTATCTCTCAGGTGGGTGAGGAACCCTACTAGATCGGCGGAGAGGCCGAGATTTGTTGGAAACTATTGAATCCTTTAGTTGTACCAAATCATCGGCTGCAGTTTTGTATAGCTGGAACTCTTTCCAGTTCTACCTCATGACCACTAATTTCTTCATAAGAAATTTCCTTTCACAAAGGTGGCATGTTAAGAAACAAAACAACTTTTGTTCCTCGGTTAGGTAGAAGATATTCCCTTGCGAATTCTTGGGATTTCCAACAAACTTCTACAGAACTGACTTTACCTCGAGCTTGTCCGGATTTTTCTTTTAGACATAGGCCGGAGAACCCCAAATCTTAACTTACTTAAGATATGGGCTCTTCCCATTCCATATCACATATGAAGTGGTAGGAAACTGATTTGATTGGAACCCTATTCAATAGGTATGCAACTTCTCAAGTGCATTATCCAAAAAGAAAAATAGGAAACTCAGTAGTACTCATCATAGAGCACACCATATCACATAGGGTGTGATTTCTCCACCCCGATACACCGACGTGCTGTGGTGTATGCGGAGGAGTAATGCAGAGAGATAATCTCATTCTCCTTTAGAAAAGTCCAGAAATTCCTTGCTCAAGTATTCTCCTCCTTGATCTCATCAAAGGACATAATACTTATACCCGTTTTTGGTTCTCTACTTCTAACATATATTCATTGTATTTCTCAAAAGGTTCGGACTTGTGTTTCAACAGGAACATATGTCTGAATCTTGAGAGATCATCAGTGAATGTAATGAAGTACAAAGAACCGGTCCTGGCTTGTCTAGACAGGGGACCTTCATACATCAGCATGTATCAATCCCAAGAGTTCACTAACTCTGTCTCTATTTCGAATAAACGGAGCAGTGGTCATCTTATCTCTGTGACATGACCGGCAAGTTTCAAAAGATGTAAATTCAAACTAATTTAAATATGCATCTATATGTAACTTCAGCTAGTCGGGTCGCATTGATATGACCTAGTCTACAATGCCTCAAGAAGGATTCGTTCATTTCTGATCTCTTCCACTTGTGTGTGTTCTGTACGTTAAGAACTGTGCTTTGATTTAGAACGTCTATACTTTTAGATAACGTGCCTGAACTGATTAACTCTTGATATAGGAAATGTTCAAAACATTATCCAACAATACAAAATTATATCCTTCTTTACTTATAAAGAGACTGATATGATGTTGTATATCAGGTTCGGTATCTAATAACATTCGTTCAGAATCAATGTATTCTGATAATACAGGGTGATAACTACCAACAGACTTGGCTGCAACACTTGCACCGTTTCTATCTCATGAAACTTATCACCCGTTCTCAGTTATCTACCTATCTGTAGCCCATGTAACAAATTACATTTGCGGGATCCTGATCCGGTATCTCATACCCAGGACGTAAAGGATACTGAGAAACAGTTCTTGGTAATGAACACACCCGAAGATGATGCATCAACATGCACTTTCTTCGTTTGGGCGGCACGGGAATTCTGGTAATCCCCTATTTCCTGCTCTGTCTTATAACAATTACAAGTTGGAGCGGGACCAACGTTTCTTAGCGCAGTATAACAAGCGGGTTCGGTCAATACATCCGTATTATTATCTTGATTAAGTCGTGACATAGTCGGAACCAGGAGAGAGAAAGAAGAAAACATTCAGCGTGCGCTTTTACAAGATTAGATTGGTTATCAATTTATCTAATCAGGATGTCTCCCACTGCTTTAGTCAAATTTTCCTTCAAACACTAAAAGGAAAGATTAGCCGGGATTAATTACACTTTACAAGTTCGCCAATCTTTCAGCCAGGCCCGTGCCGGTACTTTGAGGGAGGTTCCCCGTGCTTTCGCACAGACCTAATTAAAGTAAACCTCGTTTAACCAGGGGCGTAACCACGTTAACACCTTTCTAGACACCTACTTGATCGGCTAATTGTAATGTGTAAAACTCTCCCAGGAGTAACTCTTACTCGCAACGGTTATCGGGATCCAACTATCTCATAGAAGGTATGCAAACTCATTGAAAATTTCAACACTTGAAATTCCCAATAATATTTTGCCTCTAGCAGTTTATGACCTTGGCTAAGGTCTACAAATCATAAGTGCTAGCCAAGTTCAACCCGTCATTTCCCGATTGAATTAAACCCAACCGCACGACCCTTGGCTAAGGTCAACAAAGTCACACAACTACCCTAACTCAATCGCATCATGTGCTTATACAGATAAGCACTAATCGGCTACCGCACACTACGCCTTGGCTAAGGTCAACAAACGCAGCACGACTACTAACCAGTACTTATCTGAAATGACGGAGGGCTACGACAGGTTTTTATGAAAACCCTTTGCGTAATGAACTTGATATCGTTGTAGAATCGAGTGATTTTAAATGGAGTGTTTTTTATGCTTTTCTAGTTTCGCTAAAGAGGCCACTCCCGGTGAAGGGATCGTCGGCTCTTTCCTCATCGAATAAGGTGCAGTATATTTCACAAATATCACTATGCAAAGCAAAAACTATAGAAGCAATCAAAAGACAAACCGAGTATGCAGCATCTGCCAGTTATTGCTAAAGAGGTCACTCCCGGTGAAGGGATCTCGGCTCTTTCCTTATCGAATAAGGTGCTGGATGTTCTACAAGGAACACCGCTATGCAAAGAAAGAACTAGAGCTACCAATTTTTGAGAGAAGTTTCTACAACATCTTAAGGTTTCTTTTAGTTTCATTAATCTCATTAATGAAGTCCTATTTTATTATGCTTCACAAGCATCACATTTAAAACGAAATCTGCAATATAACATATATCTCATATATATAATATAAACATTCGTCTCAGGCAGTAATATGATCTCATCATAGAAGAAATATATATGCAATATTGGATATACTAGGAGGTCTTCGTTTAGTACGAGCCTGTATAAAACACGGATTCCACGGTCGCGATGAATAGCCAAGCCCACATCCCTAGACCCCTACGAGAGCGGCAAGCAACACTGCCAATTCTAGGGTTAGGAGACCCGGTCTCGACTACTCGAGATGGTCTCCCACTGGACCCTAGAACCCGATTACTTGTGCTCTCCGCCTTGGGTCTACCTAATGCGGAAAAGTAAATAATATACAATAGTGACATCATCCCCATCCCGGAAATGCCCCAATAAAAGAATATTACATACAAATGAATTTTACATGAATGAAAAAAAAACGCTCATCTCACATAAAACCCCCGGCTATTCAGAACACGACGATCCAATATAACATATCACAGCAACACATAATATCTCATATCATCAACGTAAGCAAGTATACGTATCCCGATTGTCGTTGATGTATAGCAACGAAGCCGGCGATACACCACATACTACGCTTACGGTCACAGAAAAGAAAGTGTAAAACTACAACAGTTGGAATCCGCAACCTCCTTAGACATCGCATTCCTAAACAAATGAATTCCTTAGACATCGCATACCTAACAATTATAAACCCCGCATTTTAGTCTCATTATCGAAAACTCTTTTCAATATCAAGTCGGGAAATTCAACAAGATTCACGACATCCTGGTCGAATGCTCGTCGCAAACTTTAGTAGACGGCTGCACCCCCGGACGCCATCGACGGAGTGCACTAAGGCGGAACACCGCTGCCGCGAGCACCCGAACGGATGCTTTTGGCGACGGGGTTCTCCTACAGTCACTTGGTCATGGCTATGGGGCGTGGCTATCTATTAAGTTTACACGGCAAGTATCCGCGTACGCTACATGATTGCGACGGACTTTTGATGGCATCAAAATCCCGTGGCAACCGATCAAATGAGACTAAATTGCTAGATTTATGACATTCAAATTAGTTATCTCATAACTACTTATGGATTCCAAATATTATATCACATTCCTGATAAACAGACAGTGTTAAACTTTCCGATCGAATAAAAAAACACCCAAGATTTCCCAAATTGCTCAACACTTGAGCGGAGTTCAAAAAGTATCCATCACAAGCCTCAGTACCAATGGTCAAGCCGTAGAAGGGTCAAGCCAACGCCTCACATGTGGCAACGCCGTACTGCCATAAACCCTAAGGTTTAGAGGCGGTTCAGACTGTCACATAATCGATTTAAGGTTTGTTGTCTTCTAGAGGGTCCACCGCATTACTTGCACAATTTTCCGAAAGTTTCAAACTCGAGGAAAAATCCAACTTTTGAAAATTTTCCAACAGGGGAAAAAGTGAGTTATTGATATCCGTTCGAACTTTTTAACACATTCTAAAATTACCCGGAAAAAATTAAACGAAGTTAAACTTTCCGATCGAATCAGCGAGTTCCCAATACAACCCAGAAAACTCAACACTTGAGTATAATTAAAAATTCTCAAAAGCATCAGGAAGTGCCTACGGATGTTACTGTGCCAAACGAAAACCATTATATTACTGTTTGGCCGCGGAACCGCCGCGCAAGCCATGGTACGTCCGCGCTTCCGCGGCGCTCTAATGAGATTAGTGGCACGCATTGCACAGTAATTCTTGTATTTCCCTGCTGATTTTTTTGAGTATTTTTAATGCAGAAAAAATCACATTTTGAAAAAATTTCGACAAACTAGGGTTTTACGGGTATTCGGAGTTCGATCGGACTTTAAACTTCGCTTGGACTTCACCTAAAGCTCTAACTTGGCTCCGAAACCACTGTTGGGTTACTAGGTACTCTCACAAGGGTCTACAAGGTATTAACCATGCCCGATTTAAAATTTAGACGTGCCGAACAACCCTAACCAAGATCTTTAAACTAGAGATTAGGTGAAACAAAGCATGTTAAACAGTTTAACACTAAGAGTTTGGGATTACAACCTTTGTAGTCCGGTCCTTCACTTCTAAAGCTCCGTGTTGAGGTCCCTTCGCTGCGATCATCGAGTACCCGGACTCTAGAGAGGCTCCACGAAGAGAAAAATGCAAACTTGCTTCCGATCTTCGATAACTAAGATGATCTACCTTGAAGCTTCTTTAACACAAGCTCTCACTCACTTAATGAAGTGAACACCCTAATCTAAATGGTTAGGATAGATTAGGATGATGAAGTAGGATTTTAGGTCTCATTTGTTTTCTTAATCTCACTCAAAATCATCACTAATGAAAAAGCTAGTAAGCTTTTCTATGAAAGAAGAAGAAGGAAGAAGAAGATTTAATCCTTTTGTGATGAATAATTAAACTCAAGTGTGAGGTTAGAAATGCAACCATGGTATATGTAACCCTTGTAGCGATTTAACCAAGGTTAAATGGTTTGGTTGGGTTAAACAAATATCTATGCAAAATATCAACACAAGTTTCTTTGCACAAAACAAAACAAAACCTTCTAGAAGGTTCTAGAAAAGATTAACCCAAATCAAACCCTAACAATATTTAATCTCCACTAAACATGTTGCATTAACAACCCTAACATGTTACAATATTATATATCAGATATACAATATTTATTGTAACAAAATAAAATAATACAATTAACATATATCGCATATATATCAATGTACTACCCGAGTGAGAAAAAGAATCTTTTAGTGAGCTTATATCAGTTAATGTAATTTAATATATCAAATATATAATTATATATTAAATTATCGAATCAACACTTGATCCGATAATCCGGCTATTTCTCAAATAACCGACTAATATAATCTATATCAGTTTATCGAATCAACACTTGATCTAATGACCCTGCTATATTATATATACCCGGCCGATATCGCGAGAATCTAGTACGCTATCACATACACGTATTTTTCTCGGTCCCGCACATATCATATATGTGCTCCTACTCCGTTATTCCTGAGTCAAGAAACCTCTGTGTAGGACTCTAAAGAATCGTCAATACGCCGGCAGTAGGTGACGATCATATCAAACACCCACAAGCTGCAAGCGGTCAGCTAAACATAACAGACACCCAGTTATTGAGCGTTCAGAATATCAACAAGCAAGCCTGTACAATCTCCTGCGAATCCAATCAGTAACACTCCCGTACAGTCCGGTCTCTTCGTCTGATATGTCGTATATCTCTCCTAGGGGTGGTAAACGTCAGACCCCGGTAGCTTGATAAGTCGTGTCAATATGAAGTCCATAACTGTTCGAGAAACTACTGATAACATTTACCAGTAAATCTCAGCAACCCTGGCTAAGGATTTCTAGTTATAGCCAATCGAACATAGCGCAACATCAATTCCCTATACCGGGAGAGACGAATCCCCTCCTATCGCTCATTGCCTCCATATGATTCGGGACTGTACCCAAAAGCCACCTTTTTGCATGTCCTCTTGGACGTGGTATGATGGAAATCAAAGAACAGTAGGAATCACACAAGGCTCTATGACGATCTCGGGTCTACAGACTACTCTGTACCAGTGTCACCAGAGAACTGCCATCTGACGTGAGGTATAATACTAACTGGGAGTTCTCGGCGAGTCCGTCCAGTGTATCCAGTCTCTACTGAGCACCCGTACACCATCCTTGATCTCAAACACCGATGGATATGGGATCATCCATCGCCCATCATATGGGTCTAGATGCGTATACGCTAGTCTTCTCTGGTGTATCGATGCCCTGTCTCGATACACCCTCGACTAGGAACAGTTATAGGATGTACTCATCGACTACCGTGGCCCCACTAGTATGATCTCATCATAGTCCCAGTAGTCGAGTACATATCCTAAGGGCTTTATCAACATGTAACATAGAGACAATTAGAGTACATGTTAAGATAAAGTACAACCAGATAGCATACTATCATGTCGAGCAAGAAAGTCTTCCCTATATATGTCCAAGCATCCATTACAATATACATCATATGTACAGTAATGGCCTCTAGGGCATACATATAACTAACAGTTCGGTAGCTATTCAGTGCTTATCTGCTACATATGATGCGAATGGATTAGGGTAGTCATGCGACTTTGTTGGCATGCGTCAAGGGTCGTGTGGGTGGGTTTAATTCAATCACGAAATGTACGGGTTGAACTTGACTAGTGGACTATGGTTTGTTGGTTTGCGTCAAGGTCATAGGACGCTAGAGGCAAAATATTATTGGGAATTTCAAGTGTTGAAATTTGCAATGAGATTGCATAACTTCTATGAGATAGTTGGATCCTCATACCCACTGTGAATAAGAGTTACTCCAGGGAAAGTATTGCACATTACCATTACCCTATCAAGTAGGTGTCTAGAAAGGTGTTAACGGGGTTATGCCTCTGGGAAAACAAGGTTTATTTTAATTAGGTCCATAGGAAAGCACGGGGAACCTCTTTCAAAGTACCGACACTGGCCTGGCTGAATGATTGGAGAACTTATAGGGTGTAATTAATTTCGGCTAGTCTTACCTTTTAGGGTTTGAAGGAAGATTTGATAAAAACAGTAGGAGCCATCCTGATTAGATAAAATAATAATGAATCTAATCCTGCATGAGCGCACGCAGTGTTTTCTTCTCTCTCTCTCTCCAGGTAGCGACCATGACATGCCTTAATCAAGATAATAATATTGATGTATTGAGCGAACCCGCTTGTTATACTGAGCTGGGGAATGTTGGTTGCGCTCTATCTTATAATTTTTATAAGTCTGAGCAGGAAATAGGGGAATATCCGGATTCCCACGCGACCAAAACGAGGAATGAGCAAGTTGATGCATCTTCTTCGGGTGTGTTCGTAACCAAGAACTGTTTCTTAGTACACTCTACGTCTTGGGTATTAGATACCGGTTCGGGATCCCACATATATAATATGTTACATGGGTTATAGAAAGGTAGAGAACTGGGAATAGGTGATAATTCTCTAAAAGTAGGGAATGGTACAAATGTTGCAGCCAAAGCTATTGGTGAATACCACATTGTATTACCAACTGGTAATACATTGATTCTGGACGAATGTTATTACTTACCGAACCAGATATGCAATATTATTTTAGTTTCTTTATTAAGTAAAGAAGGATATAATCTTGTATTGCAGGATAATACTATGAACATTTTCCTGAATCAAAAGTTGATTGGATCAGACACGTTATGTAATGGCATATACGTTCTAAATCAAAGCACAGTTCTTAACGTACAGAACAAACACAAGAGAAAAAGTTCATAAATGAACGAATCCTTCTTGTGGCATTTTAGACTAGGTCATATCAATGCGACACGACTAGCTAAGTTGCATAAAGATGGATATTTAAATCAGTTTGAATTTACATCATATGAAACTTTCCAGTCATGGCTCAAAGGTAAAATGACCAAAACTCCGTTTACTGGACACGGAGACAGAGCTACTAAACTCTTGGGACTGATTCATAATGATGTATGTGGTCCCATGTCTACAAATGCCAGTTATTGTTCCTCGTACATCATTAAATTCACTGACAATCTCTCAAGATTTAGACATGTGTTCCTGTTGAAACACAAGTCTGAAGCTTTTGAGAAATTCAAATAAAATAAGTATGAAGTGGAGAACCAAACGGGTAAAAGTATTAAAGTCCTTCGATCTGATCGAGGAGGATAATACTTAAGCATGGAGATCCTGAGTATCTAAAAGAGAATGGGATTCTCTCTCAGCTTACTCCTTCCTATACACCACAGCACAACGCTGTGTCGGAGCGGAGGAATCGCACCCTATTAGATATGGTGCACTCTATGATGAATAATGCTGACTTACATGTTTCCTTTTGGGGTTATGCTCTTGAGACAGCCGCATACCTATTGAATAGAGTTCCAACCAAATCCATGCCTACCACTCTATGTGCGATATGGTATGGGAATAGACTATGTCTTAAACGAGTTAAGATATGGGGTTGTCCGGCCTATGTTGAAACGCAAAATTCAGACAAGCTCAAGGCAAGGTCAGTCCTGTGCAAGTTTGTTGGATATCCTAAACATTCGTGAGGGTATATCTTCTACCACACTGAGGAACAAAAGGTGTTTGTTTCTCGGAATGCTACCTTCTAAGAAAAGGAATTTCTTTGAAAGAAATTAGTGGTCATGAAGTAGAACTAGAAGATGTTCCAACTACACAAACTAACAGCTGATGATTTGGTAGAACCAGAGGATTCAATATTTCCCGACGAAGCTCAACCTCTCCGCAGATCTAATAGGTTTCCTCATCCACCTGAGAGATACTACGGTTTTCTCAATGACAATGGGAGCGAGGATTACATCATGGAAGATAATGACCCAACTAGTTTCGAGCAGGCCATCACGAGTGGGGACTCTGTGAAATGGCTGGATGCTATGCGATCTGAGATGGAATCCATAATACACCAACAAAGTATGGACTTCGGTAGTTGTGTTGGCTATAGTGACCTCAAGTCAATTATTGGATTGCAGGCATGTGATTGCAATTATTGAAAGAGGACCGATACCGGTAGAACAGTCTTACTCGAGATGATAGTATGCTATCTGGTTTGTCTTTATTATCGTGTACATACTTTAGGTGACACTACAGATCACTATTACATGTTGATAGAACCTATAGGTTTCATGCTTGACTACTAGCAGTATGATGGCGATCATATACGTGAGAGTTGGGTAGTCTATAAGCACATCCTTAAAGGGTCTGAAGTCATGGGAGTTTCGAGACTGGGCATCGATACTCCAAGAGTAGACTAGTTTATATGGATAGAAACCCCGACGAGGGGAGGTGGCCGATCTCACAAGCCATTGGTGTCAGTTGGTCCACCTAAGATTTATACAGGTGCTCATTGGGTTATGAGAACACCGGACGGACTCGCCGGGAACATGCTTGTTGGTATTATACCTATTGTAAGATAGCAGTTCCGTGGTGACATATGTATAGGTTATTCTATTGACCTATGATCATCATTTGTCTCGTGTGAGTTCCCACTGTGCTTTGATTACTACCCTACCACGACTCAAAGGAATCGTGCAAACAGGTTTTAGATGGGTACAGTCCCGAGCCATATGGAGGCAGTGAGCGGATTGTCAGGGGATTCGTCTCTCCCGGTATTGGGGGTTGATGCCACGGAGTGCACCGGTGGCAATCACCAGAAATCCTTGGCCAAGGTAGTCTAGAATTACTAATTCGGATCGGTAGTTTCTCAGGTGGTGATGGGCTTCATACCGACACTAAATGTCACGTTATTAGGGGTCTGACTTTATCTACACCCCTAGACTCGATATGCGATACTCATAGACGAACGGACCGGAATGTACGTGTAACACCTGAGTTTAGGGTTAGTGGTAATTGTGTGTTAATGTGGGGTTTTTGGTAAAAAGTTTACCAAAACGGGTTTCTAGTATTTTATCTGGTTTTACGGTTATTTTGGTAGAATTTTATCCCGACCGCACACACTTATGCACGTTAACTAGGGTTGAGCTTAGGGTGACCTAATTTGGGTGTGCATGGTGGGTTAACCATGTTTAGCGAACCATGGTGGGTTAGGCCCTTGTTTAAGATAATTGAGTGGTTTTTGAGCTAATTAGTTTAATTGAGGGTGATTAAGGTTAAGGGTTGACTTGTTGTGAGAAAGAGAGAGATGTGATGGTTATCATGCTAGCTCTTGTGTGAGAACAGAGGTCATGATGGTTGCACGCTAACATTAAATGAGAGAGAGAGAATGGTGGCTCCAAGGTTTGGTCAGCATCCATCCATCTCCTCAAACCTTTATGCATGTCTCCTCACACTATCTTTTACTCCCTCTCATCTCTCCCTCTCATTCACACTCGCACCTCTCACTCACACACACATCAGCCCAATTTTAGCACTTTTCAGCCCCCAATACATCACAAAACAGCCTCAGCTTCAGCACCAAACAGCAACATCAGCTGCAACAACAGCCCACTTCATAATCACTCACACCCCCCCACACCATCTTATACACAACCCTACAACACAACAACCCACACACAAACTTTTCCTCAGCTGCTACAGCAGCAACTCCATACTAAAAACTTTGGTTTCGGCTTCAGAAAAAAAGAACAGAAGCAGCAGTAGCCTGGGGCAGCAGCATCAGCAGTGAGCAGATCAGCAATTCAGCCAAAACAATGAGCACTTGGAGCTTTAGCAGCAGCAATCCAGCAGCACAACTTCCTCCCCCTTCTTCTCTTCCCCTTCATTTGGGATCTCTAGTGGTATAACCCCTCAATTCAACTCCTTATTGCTAAGTTTTGGTCGATAGTGTAATTAGTGTTCATAACTAGTAGTTAAGTGCTAGTTTTAGCAATTTTGAGTGAGATAAAGCCAAGTGATGGTTGTGATGGCTAGAGTAATCTCATTAGATGCTGTTAAGACCAAATTACCCAACATTTATCTCAGATTTCACCGGAATACCCGATTTGTCCGACTTGGCGTAAATTAGCGATTTTAGCGATTTTATAGCCTCTGTTAGATCTGCTGTTGACTCGAACCTTTAATCATAAAATTGTGAAGATTGTAGCACAGTGACCTTAGCAGACACACACACGCAGAGCACGGGGACCCACCTCAAAATTAAGGCCGCCAGTTTATTCCTTCTGGCCGCAAATTGCGGCCAGAACACGGGCTAGGGTGTTGGGTTTTTGGCTGTGGGGTTCTTCTGGGTAGCTTAAGGTTTTGGTATCTGTAACTTTTTATGTTTGGCCCAGAGGCAAAAAACTGGAGCTAAAAACGAGTTTTCGATGCTTTTAGAACTTGTGCGACACGCGCGTGATCCGCGTGGATCTGTGGCGCGCTGCGCGACACAGCGCGTCAAAGCTGGTTCTAGTAAGTTCGCACGCATCGCGAGGTGTCGTGTGCACGCGCGTTAGTTTCACGCACGCGTATCTTTTTAGCAATAATTATACGATTTTGGTGATTTATGTGGATTTGTGTTAAATGATGTTAGTGTTAGTTAGAAAACCCTGATTAGGTATTGTTAGGGCCAAGTTAACCTAGGAAAACTACAGATTACACCAAAATACCCTGAGTTTTCAAATTAATGCAAAACTTGCTGTTTTGAGTTAACTTAGCCTTTTTAAAATCTGCTTTAGACCCAGTGAGTTCAGGATGAATTTAAGTGGATTGTAGCCTACTGGAGATGCCATGATCACACCACCAGTGCCCGACCCCACCTACCCAAACCCAGGCCGCCAGAAAATTCATTCTGGCCGCAAATTGCGGCCAGACTACGGAGATATGTCCTAGGGTTTTTGCTACAGGTGTCTGCTACATTTTGTAGGTCCCTGGTATATATAGTTTTGTAATATTTTGATCTGGGTAAAATCTGGGACAGTATATCGTTTTCTGGTGTTTTATTTGCGCGATACGCGCGATACGCGAATGAATTCTATGATTCAGCGTATCGCGGCATGTCGGATTAAGCGTTAGGCACATACACGCACGTTTCAGCGTATCGCACACACGCGCGTTAATTCGCGACACGAGTTTCTCGCTTTGTTTTGATATCGCGTATTGGCGAGATTTCTGATTATATTTGGGTTCTGTGTAAATTCCAGGTTCGTAGGCGGGTACGTCAGACGCCGCCAGGAAAGGGAAACAGGTGGTCGGCTATACTTAGCACGCGACTAGGTGTGTAGATTTAACATCTACGGGGAAATCGCCCGTATGGCGTTAAGCGTCAGGGCGTAATAGGATATTTAGTCTTATGTGTTCATGTAGACATACTAGAGTAGGATACCTTTTGTTATATATAGAACCGGTAGTATAGAGCACTGCACTGTTACTAGCAGTACCAGTTGCACGAGCACGATTCATATGCTACACTCACACCGTTAGTGATTGCCATGACACTCCCAGTATAGGATTGCTAGAAATCATTTATTGTATTGATTCCGTTTTATTGATGTTGTCATGACTTGCCACATATCAGCATATGTTATATTCATATCATGTGCACTATATACTTACAATTGTGCATACCTTCATTGATATCTCACTACCTGTGCATTTGCACCATTATATTTCGTCATAGTGCATATACATATATACCTTGATATGTTTACCCTTGTGCCCCTACACTGCATATATTCAGACTTGGGCACACATACATCACCTGTTCATACTTGTGCCTTATACGTCGCATACATTCATGGTTGGCACAGATACATCACAGATTCATGCTTGTGCCACATATATCATCTACACATACTTGGACACATATACATCATATATACACATTAGCGCACATGTACATTGCTACATTCACTTAGCATACTTATCTTTCGCACATCCATACCTATACGCATATTCATATGTTACATACATGGATGATACTGACTTGATTTGAAAATTAAGGGACCGCATATGATATTTTCTAAACTGGATCTTTTAAAAAGTGCGGTTTTCCCTTTCTCTTACCCTTAGTGTCATATGACGCATGGCATGGATTTACGCATTAGATTGATTTATGTGATTTCTGGATTTGGGAACCAGAGTACTATTTTAAGAAAATACGCACCGTTTAAAAACCTGGTTTTCCTTGATATTATATTTCAATGCGTCCACCATGTGTTTTCTCGGTGCTAGAGCGATACATGTGAACCCGAGTCGAGGAGCTGGACGGGGCCGATTGCGGGTACATGGTGGACCCGGTATGGTATCCCGGGGTGAGAACGGATCGCTGTGCAGTAGACGGTGAGCCTGGCAGAGGGACTACTACCTACCGATGATTGGTTAGACCTGGCAGTAATCCGGAGGATACTGACCAGAGTCGAGAGATGGATACGGAATGAATCGTACTGCTGGGGCCGAGGGCCGATACCGCAGACAGAGCCCGTGGGCTGACCCGGACTGACGAATGCCCGAGATATGAGCTTTTGCGTGTCGATACTGGACACGAGTTTTCTTGATATTTGCGTGCCGATGTTGGGTACTTACGATTTCATGAGATTCCAGGATTTGAGGGCCGATGTGGATGATGGCGCCTAAGTTGTACTGGGATTTGGGTGTATTGATAGACACCAGTTATTTTCCACGTTGATATTCCGTGTAGACATTATTTCTTCCCATACACAGCATTCAGTACTTGACATCTCACCCTGTAGCTAGCATACCTGATAGGGTACACATGCTTGCATATCATCGCATACCCTGCTCATTATATATTGGGTTGTTAGATTACATCGCCATGTCTGATTATCACATATCTTGCTTATTACATATAGATGTCATTAGATCACACTTGTTGCATGATATTGTGCATCCAGTTCATCAAATAGATGTTACCTGTTGGCATAGATTAGAGTATCGCAGTACGTGCATACTCGCGATTACCTTTATATGTTATCTACTACTCACGAGTTGGCAACTCACCCCCGTTGTGTCACAGTGCTTGCAGGTTGCCCCTTTGGTGTAGTCGCGGCTGGCTGTTTACCGCATCTTTTGACACAGATACCTTTGCCGAGGCGTGTTAGTCCTTTGCTAGTAGGTGGGTTTTTGTATGGTATCTGTTTACTTTCAGTTGTATATTGATGTATCTAGTACTCTCCATTTACCTTCATGTATTGACTTAGAGACAGTTGTGAGGACGACTTATGTTATTTTGTACTCTGGCGTCGAGCTCGTTGTGAGCCGACTTTATTTATGCAGTCCTATATTCTTGCTGTCTTCATTTCATTTTTTTTACTCATTCGTACATTATCATTGTGATGCTCTGTTTATTCCCCATGTCATTTTACTTACATCTTGTCTTTTACTCGCTCTCGGGACAAATTTTTATAAAGGAAATGTTGCCAAAATTATTAAACAACACTTGAACTTAAAAAGGGTTTTCTACTAATTTAATTAAAGTTTTCTAAATATTTACAACTGTTTTTACCAAATGTTTTAACACTGTAAATTTAATGGTTTTGATTTCTGGGTTGGGCTTACTTCGTCGCGTTACGCCTGTAGACGTTACGTGGTTAAGTGTCGGTCATGGGCCGAACTTTGGGTCGTGACAAAGTTGGTATCAGAGCGTAGGTTTTACCTTCGGAGTGTAGGATGACCCTGGTATGATGGAGTAGGTAGCTGCAGCAGGATGGCGTGGCGTGTGTATGTTCCGCGGCATACTCACGACACGGTACCCCACCTAAGCGACCTTAGGACTTATTGATTTAAATTCCTTCTTGATATACGTTCTTGTGATTCGATTTCCGTATCCTCATCGATTCCTACTTTCCTTTCAGCCATTATGCCGCCAAAGACTATGAGGGCACAAAGAGTGGCCGCGAGGGCCGAGATGCGAGTTGATACGTCCGAGACGAGGACTGATCCGGGCAGTGCACCCGTTGTACCCGAGCAGACTGTCCCTCCTATGACAGATCAGATCGCCACACTAGGGGCTGGCATGCAGGAAATGCGCCAGATGGTGGGATCCAGCATGCAGGAGATGCGTCAGATGATAGGATCGCTAGGGAGACGCTTCGAGCGCAGCGACCTGAGTTAGCTCCACCAGTCACGGGGACCGCGATGGTATCTACAGCACAGGCAATTGCCCCTGCAACCACGGAGGTAATTACAGTATCGTTAGCAGAATTCATGAGGCTGAAGCCTCCGGTCTTCACAGGCACCGACCCAGCCGAGGACCCGCAGTCTTTCATTGACAGGATGGCCCGGATATGCCATTCGCTCAGATGCTCAGATACGAGATGGGTAGAGTTTGCGAGCTTTCACCTGGAAGGACTTGCGCAGAAATGGTGCGAATCGGTTGAGAAGGGCAGAGCAGCAGGTCTTCCTCTTATGACCTGGACAGAGTTCGTGACGATATTCCTTGCCCGCTTCCTTCCCTAGAGAGTTAGGGATGCCCGAGCACGCAGATTTGAGTCCTTGTGCCAGACGCCAGAGATGACCATGGCAGAATACGATGTGCTATTCACCGAGCTATCAGTCTATGCCCCGTACCTAGTGGCTACTGAGGAGTTGCGAGTCAAGAGATTTGTTCGAGGCTTGCTTACACCACTGTTCCTTGCGATCAGCGCACAGCATTACGAGACATATGCAGCAGCCGTAGACACAGCCCTATTAGTCGAGGTGCGCCTTGCAAAGACTTCGGTAGTTCCAGGGCCGAAGAGGGTTCGTACTGATGCATCGGCACAGAGATGGCCGTTCAGGCGCCGCGACAGACACCTTGCAGCTGGCAGAGACTCGAGACGAGGTCAGCTTTTCAGCTCTTATCCCCAGGAGGGTCAGTCAGCATCATCCGGATGTTTCCGATGCGGGAGTTCCTATCATCGTGTTCGAGAGTGTCCTGAGATACCCCGTAGGGAGGCAGCCGTACCACATGTCACAGTACCACCTTCACCACCTCAGAGGGCGTTGCCCATTGTATCCACTGTTGCTCCGCGTCAGACTCAGGCTCAGAGAGGCCGTGGTCGTGGAGGGTTTGTTCCTAGAGGGCGAGGCGGTCGAGGCAGAGGACAGCCAGCCACCGGTCGAGTACGGCCAGTTGCTAGTAGGGGACCGCCAGTTGCAGGTGGAGAACAGGCACGGGTTTTCACGTTGACGCTTGAGGACGCGCAGGCGTCCAATGCGGTGGTCTCAGGTACCTTATCAGTATGTTCTGTTGATGCACACGTATTATTCGATCCCGGATCCACGTACTCGTACGTTTCCACACATTTTGTGTCGAGTTTGGGTAGAGAGTCTGGGTTGCTTGATCAGCCGATAGTTTTGACCACTCCCGTGGAAGAGTCGTTTGTTGCTAGGCACGTGTTCCGATCCTGTGTTGTCCATATTGGCAAGAGAGAATTGCCTGTCGACTTGATCCTTCTCGAGATGTTGGACTTCGACGTTCTTTTGGGCATGGATTGGTTGGCCACGTGCTATGCGTCTGTGGACTGCCGCGAGAAGAAAGTGAGATTTTGTTTTCCCGGCGAGTCGGCGTTTGTTGTGCAGGGGGACCGTGGTGCCGCCCTTCATAGATTGATTTCTTCTCTTTGCGCTGTACAGCTTTAGAGGAAGGGATGTCAGGGATTTCTAGCCTATGTTTGTGATACTAGAGCCACAGAGGTTCCGTTGGATCAGGTTCCGATTGTATGCGAGTTCCCTAACGTATTCCCTAACGAGCTTCCTGGGCTACCGCCTGAGCGTGATGTTGTGTTCTGTATTGATTTGATTCCCGGCATGGGGCCTATTTTTATACCGCCTTATCGGATGGCCCCGGCGGAGCTTAGCGAGTTGAAGAGTCAATTGCAAGATTTGCTGGACAAGTGACTCATTCGACCCAGTGTTTCTCTTTGAGGTGCTCCGTTCCTGTTTGTCAAGAAGAAGGACGGCAGTTTGCGTCTGTGTATCGACTACAGTGTTAAGTCCACGTTACCTCTCCCGGTACTTTCGTGGTTGCGGAAATGGTAAAACAAATTTTTTTCTAGACTTGGTAACATGGACCATAAAAGCCGGATCTTTGCTAAACAACACTAGCATCCTAACTAGAGATTTGTCTACTCGGTTAGGGGTTATACCTCAACTTGAACTCCTTCTCTTCTTGTTGTTCTTCTCCTTGCTTGCTCCTAGGGTTGATCCGGACTTTGGTCACCTCCGCGGCTTCCTTGAGTCGAAGACGATCCAACCGAGAGATGTACACCGAGCTCCATCTCGAGCCAAGGCAACTAGGGCAAAGTGATTGCCAGTCAAGAAGCCCTAGGATGTGTAGAGGAGATGTATGGATGTGTTTGTCTTTGTGGGATCTTTTTCTCTCAACACATGAGATCAAAAGATGAGATCAAGAGGAGGAAGAAGAAGGAGAAACTTAGCAACCATGGAGCTTTTCTTTTTCTTCTCACTTCAAGAGAGAGAATGAGAAGAGAATAATGAAAAAGATTAAGCCAAAAATGAAATGAAACATGGTTCCAATAATACACAAAATCATCATTACTAATCCTATCATGATAGAAGTTGATGGCACATTGAATTGACCATTATCATAACACAAGAAATAAAAAGAAAATGAAAGAAGAGTGTGGATCTCTCTTGAAGGTCAATGGTCAACACGGTCAACGGGTCAACAAAGTCAAGAGAGATCTAAGTGGTCAAATGGTCAATGCAATTAGCCATCACAAATCTATCACTAAAAGGATTAGTAAACAATGTCTCCGGCTCATAACGGTTTTGACCAAACGAACTGTTAAAACCCTAATGAGTGTGCCACATTACGGTTTTGGCCGAACCAACTACCAAAACCCTAATGGGGCACCTCCTCCTTCATCGCTCCTTAAAACTGTGCATACACACCCGCATCCGCATTCCGTAGAATGCGAATGCACAGAAGACAAATTAAATCCATCTGTGCAATACTAGGATCTGGCTTAAACCAAAGCCCACTAGTATTGCCTGCCCGAATAGCATACGCACACAAGTGCACGTAAGTGATCGTAGCCCCGCCGTAAAACCATACGGCCTCTACACGTTTCGCTCAATACAGGGAAACTCTCTGTGTGGGACTCTAAAGACTCGACACTACGCTGGCAGTAGGTTTAACCACAGACCGCAAGCGGCACTAGCTGTACGTAACGGTCCCCAGGTAGATGTCGATAAGAAGGCCGATGAGGTAAACCCATCCGAACTCCTACTGAGCCTGTATGTGATAATCTCCGTACAGTCCGGTCTGTTCGTCTGATACATCGCATGGCGGGCCTAAGGGGTGGTGAACGTTAGTCCCCTAATAGCGGTACAAGTCGTGTCGGAGTGTAGCCCAGAACACCCTGAGACATCACTGGAAACCTACTAGTATGTCTCGCTTGCCCTGGCCAGGGACTACATGTGTAATGGCTCTCCTAGACACAGCGCGATGTCAACACCCAATACCGGGAGAGACGAATCCTGTCTAACCGTCACTGCCTCCAAGTGCTTCAGGACTGCACCCAACTGCTACCTGTTTCCATGACTCAGTAGAGCCGTGGTAGGGTAGTAATCAAAGAACAGTGGGAACACACTCGAGGCGAAGTGACAGTGTCAAGTCAACGGATTAAGCTGTACTCATGTTACCTGGGAACTGATAACTGACGATAGGTATAATACCAACCATCAGTTCCCGACGAGTCCTGTCCAGTGTACTCGTAACCTAACGAGCACCCGCATACTATCTCAAATACGACGTACTGACGGCTGTGGGACAGACCGTCTCCCGCGCTGGGATAAGAAGCGCATACGCTAGTCTACTCTGGAGTATCGATGCCCTGTCTCGATAATCCCACGACTAGGGACGTGTATAAGGATGTGCTTGTGGATTACCCAGCCCCCACGAGTGTGATCGCCATCACAATGCCGGTAATCAAACAAAGATCCTAAGGGCTCTACTATTGCGTATAGGTGATATAATAAAGAAACACATGTACACATTAAAGCAGAGACAAACCAAGTAGCATACTACTATTTCGAGCAAGATTGTCTATAAAACTGTGAATATCCTAAGCTTCCATCAAGTAATATACATATTAGTATGATACAGTAATGGCCTCTAGGGCATATACACTAACAATCTCGCACTTGCACTAAGGCCATGTACTGGCGTATCGAAGACCTATCATCTCGATCAGCCGGTCGAACTGAGTCAGGGGCAAGGCCTTCGTGAATGGGTCCGCTGTGTTGTCCTTTGTGTCCACTCTCCGCACCTCGATCTCCTGGCGATCAATGATCTCCCTGATCAGGTGATACCGCCTTAAGATGTGCCTGGATTTCTGATGGCACCTTGGTTCCTTCGCTAAAGCTATAGCCCATTGTTATCGCAATACAAAGGTATTGGGTCAACAATGGACGGAACCACCTGAAGTTCACTAATGAACTTCTTCATCCAGACCGCCTCTTTTGCTGCATCGCTTGCAGCAATGTATTCAGCCTCCATCGTCGAGTCTGCGACGGTATCCTGTTTGGAACTCCTCCAACATACCGCCCCTCCGTTGAGGGTAAACACAAAACCCAAGACAGACTTGCTGTCATCTTTGTCACTCTGGAAGCTTGAATCGGTAAAGGACTCGACCCTAAGGTCTCCATTACCGTAAACCAGGAACATCTCCTTAGTCCTTCTCAGGTACTTGAGAATGTTCTTCCCTGCTGTCCAGTGGTCCTCACCTGGGTCTGGCTGATACCGGCTTACCGTGCTCAGCGCGTAAGCTACATCTGGTCTTGTACATAGCATCGCATACATTATAGATCCTACCGCCGAAGCGTAGGGTATAGTGCTCATGCGAACCCTCTCCTCGTCAGTCTTAGGAGACATCTTCTTGGAGAGGGTAATTCCGTGCAATGCGGGTATGTTACCGCGCTTGGAATCCTCCATACTAAATCTCTTTAGTACGGTCTCTATGTACCTGGACTGCGAAAGTCCCAGTAGTCTCTTGGATCTATCTCTATAGGTCTTGATCCCCAGAATGTACGAGGCATCACCCAGGTCCTTCATGGAGAACCGTTGTGACAAAAATAGCTTGACCGATTGTAGCATATGAATGTCATTTCCTATCAAAAGAATGTCGTCCACGTACAAGACTAGGAATACGCCAGTTCGTCCTACAATCTTCTTATAGACACAGGGTTCATCTTCGTTCTTGATGAAATCAAATTCCTTGATTGCCTCATCAAAACAGATGTTCCAGCTCCGCGATGCCTGCTTTAATCCATAAATGGATTTAAGCAACTTGCACACCTTCCCGCTGCTCCCACTGTCTACGAAACCTTCTGGCTGATCCATGTAAACGCACACTTCCAAACAACCGTTTAGGAAAGCCGTTTTAACATCCATCTGCCAGATTTCATAGTCATGGAAGGCAGCAATGGTAAGTAGGATCTGAATGGATTTGAGCATAGCCACCGGAGAAAAAGTTTCATCATAGTCCAAACCAGGTCTTTGACGAAAACCTTTTGCAACGAGTCTAGCCTTATAGGTTTCCACCTGCCCATCTATACCAAGTTTCCTTTTGTAGATCCATTTGCATCCAACGGGTTTTACCCCAGGTGGAGCAATATCCAAGGTCCACACTTTATTGGCGTACATGGACTCCATTTCGGATTGCATTGCTTCCTGCCACTTATCAGAGTCCTTACTGATAATGGCCTGCCTGAAACTGGTAGGGTCATCTTCTTCCAAGATGCAATCCTCTCGATCCCCGTCTATGAGAAAACCGTAGTATCTCTCGGGCGGACGAGAAATCCTACCAGATCTGCGGAGTGGCTGAGGTTCGTTTGGGGTTATTGAATTCAGTAGTTTCTCCAAATTTTCAGTTACATTTTGTGGTCGCTGAATTTCTTCCAGTTCTACCGAACTCCCACTAGTTTCTTTTGTAAGAAACTCCCTTTCTAAAAAGGTAGCGTGGTGAGATACAAACACCTTCTGTTCCTCAGTGTGGTAGAACAGATATCCTAGTGAGTCTTTAGGATATCCAACAAATTTACACAGAACTGACCGTGCCTCTAGCTTGTCCGGTTTCTGTGTTTTCACATAGGCCGGACAACCCCATATCTTAAATCGCTTAAGATACGGATTTCTTCCACTCTATATTTCATATGGAGTCTTAGGCACTGATTTGGATGGAACGTAATTCAATAGGTATGCCGCTGTCTGAAGCGCATGTCTCCAAAATGAAAGAGGCAACTCAGCACTACTCATCATGGAGCGAACCATATCCAATAGGGTACGATTCCTCCGCTCCGATACACCGTTGTGCTGTGCTGTATAAGGAGGAGTAAGCTGAGAGAGAATACCATTCTCTTTTAAGTAATCCAGGAATTCCGTGCTTAAGTACTCCCCTCCTCTATCAGGCCGGAGGATCTTGATACTTTTGCCAGTCTGGTTCTCTACTTCCTTTCTGAATTCCTTGAATTTCTCAAAAGCTTCAGATTTGTGTTTCATAAGATACACATATCCGAATCTAGAGAGATCGTCAGTGAATGTGATGAAGTACGAGAACCCACCCCTTGCATGTATATACATCGGACCACATATATCACTGTGTATGAGTCCCAAGAGCTCTGTTGCCCTCTCTCCATGTCCGGTGAACGGAGATTTGGTCATCTTCCCTTTGAGACAAGACTGACAAGTTTCATAGGATGAAAACTCGAACGTATTCAAGAGTCCATCTTTATGCAACTTACTCAGTCTTTTCTCTCCGATATGACCAAGTCTACAATGCCACAAGTAGGATTCATTCGTATCTGAATTCTTCCTCTTGCGTGTGTTTTGTACATTGAGAACTGTATTCTGATTTAGAACGTAGATACCATTACACAGTGTACCTTCTGCAACCAGTACCTTTATGAAGGTAAATGTTCATGATATTTCTATCAAGAACAAAGTTATATCCATCTTTATCGAGTAAAGAAACTGATATGATGTTGCAAACCATGGAAGGTACATAGTAGCAATCGTTCAAAATCATAGTCTTGCCATTTGGCAATACTAGGTGATATTCACCGACGACTGCCGCATTAACTTGTGCTCCGTTCGCTACTCTGAGCGACATATCACCCGGTGCAACTTTCCTACTTTTTCTCAGTCTCTGCAATAAATTACAGATATGAGATCCTGATCCGGTATCAAGTACCCAGGAGGTAGGCCTGACCGTAAAACAGTTCTCAATTACAAGAACACCTGAAGTAGATGCAAAACCATGCTTCTACTTCAACTGGATATCCTGGGAATCCATACAATCCCCTTTCCCTTGCTCATACTTATGACTGTTGTCACAAGTTAGAGCCAAACCAACGTTCCCCAGCCCCGAATAAGAATTCGGATCGATCAAGCGATACATTTTATTATCTTGATTAGGGCGTGAAATGGTTGCTACCTGGAGAGAGAGAAAAGAAACACTTAGCGTGCGCTCTTGCAAGTTTAGATTGGTTTTTAATTTATCTAAACAGGATGGCTCCCACTGTCTCTCGAATCCCTCCTCAAACCATAAAGGAAGAATTAGTCGGGATCAATCTCACCGTACAATACTTGCTTAACCGTTCAGCCAGGCCAGTGTCGGTACTTCGAGGGAGGTTTTCCAACGCTTTCGCGAAGTTCCTTAATTAAGTAACCTCTTTTCCTTGTGGGCGTAGCCCCGCTAACACCTTTCTAGACACCTACTTGGTTTATAAAATTGATCGTTAAGCGAGAAAGTTCCCGAGGAGTAGCATATACTCACAGTAGGATCGGGATCCAAATATCATCGCGTGACAAAACTGAAGGAATCCTACCAGAATCATCACACTCCAAATGGTATGCAACACTAGCAAGTTTCAGTACTTTTGAAACTCCCGATGCGATTTTTGCCCCTAGGACCCAAGTGACCTTGACGGAGTCAACAAATCAAAGAGTCCTAGTCAAGTTCAACCCGTCATTATCTGGATTGCATCAAACCCACCCGCATAACCCTTGACGGAGTCAACAAGGTTATACGACTGTCCTAACCAATCCCATATACAGATACAAACAAGCAGCACTCAGCTACCGTACACTACGCCTTGACGGAGTCAACAAACACAGCACGAATACTAAGTGTTACTTGTAAGAAATGACGGAGGGCTACGGCTGGGTTTTTGGCGAAAACCCGTTAACGTAATGAACTTGATATCGTTGAAGGAACGTGATACACTTTTTTAAAATATAGTGGCGAAAAAATTTTGCTAAAGAGGTCACTCCCTGTGAAGGGATCTCGGCTCTTTCCTCGTCGAATGAGGTGCAGGATATTCCAAACTGAATACCTCGATGCAAAGCAAGAATTAATCGACTATAGTGAAGTTATTACCCTGACGCAAACTTTTGTCCAAAGGGTCACTCCCGATGAGGGGATCTCAGCCCTTGCCTTGTCGAATGAGGTGCTGGCCATTCAAAACCGAATACCTCGATGCAAAACAAAAGTGAACGTCCTTGCAATAACAGCTTTTTTTTGAAAAATTGTTCCAACAACGTCTTTTAGGTTTATTTTCTTGCATTAGTTCTTTTAATGCGTCCTATCATTTAAATCCTACCATTGCAGAAAACAACCAAAATATGACGTACGCTTATGCCATTCGCATTCGCCACGGGGCCCCATCATCACCCGTTAGGTTACTTAACTAACGACAGAGCGGGGGCTGGGCTAGCGCGGCTGAAAAACATAAGCAACGCCTAAATAGTTATTATATATAGATATATAGCAATGATAGCCAATCCAGATCACAGATGAACACTTTGGATATACTAGGAACCCGCGATTCGTTCGAGCCTGCAACGAAAAGCGGATTACACGGTCGCGATGAATAGCCAATACCCCACCCAAGACCCCTACGGGTGCGGCAAACTACCCGCCAAGTACCCGAAGCGAAGCAACCTCCCTCAACACCGTGAGTAGGCCACTCGGCACTTCGAGATACCCGGTAGTTTGTGCACCCCCTCCATGGGTCTATCCCAGGAGCAAAAACAGTAAAAAGAACTGTACAATGACGGCTACAACCCCGACCCGGTTGTGCGGCCATACAAATAATATTACATCAATTTACAAATTTATTACTTGAATGAAAGAAAAAGAAACTCTCATCTCACATCCACCCCGGCTATTCATCCGCGACAATCCAACGAGTTCATATACACAAACCATCAGCATTATAGATCAAAGATATATATAACCCCCACTAATCGACATATAGCGATTAGCAGACGTTCAATACACATATAACATCACAGATATAACCATTAGCCAAAGTCTACAGAACATCGCTCAAAAATACGGATTTTGGAGCCCTAAAAACAAATTTTACTTTCTGGAAAATCTGGGCAGAAAAATCATATTCCAAAAATCCCAAAATACCCATATATGAACACTGCAGGAAACCCGATTCACAACCGAGCTAACACGGCCGCGGTTCCGCGGCATAAGCAAGCTTATGCCGCGGTTCCACGGCGCTTTAGCCGAGTTAGGGGATCGCTTTTCTCCAGTGTTCTAACAAAAGCCTGAGTCGATTTTTAAGACTTGATTTAATATTTTTTGAGCAGAAAAAAAATCGGCATAAACTTAGGGTTTCCGGGGTGTTTTGTGGTTTTTTCGTTCGGTCGATATTCTAAATACTTTGCTAACATGCTAGGGTGTGTTTAGTTAGGCTCTGATACCACTGTTAGGTTTACGATACCTCTCCCGGTACTTTCGGGGTTGCGGAAACGGTAAAACAAAATTTTTTCTAGACTTGGTAACATGGACCATAAAAGACGGATCTTTGCTAAACAACACACTAGCATCCTAACTAGAGATTTATCTACTCGGTTAGGGGTTATACCTCAACTTGAACTCCTTCTCTTCTTGTTGTTCTTCTCCTTGCTTGCTCCGAGGGTTGATCCGGACTTTGGTCACCTCCGCGGCCTCCTTGAGTCGAAGACGATCCACCCGAGAGATGTACACCGAGCTCCACCTCGAGCCGAGGCAACTAGGGCAAAGTGATTGCCAGTCAAGAAGCCCTAGGATGTGTAGAGGAGATGTATGGATATGTTTGTCTTTGTGAGATCTTTTTCTCTCAACACATGAGATCAAAAGATGAGATCAAGAGGAGGAGGAAGAAGGAGAAACTTAGCAACCATGGAGCTTTTCTTTTTCTTCTCACTTCAAGAGAGAGAATGAGAAGAGAATAATGAAAAAGATTAAGCCAAAAATGAAATGACCCATGGTTCCAATAATACACAAAATCATCATTACAAATCCTATCATGATAGAAGTTGATGGCACATTGAATTGACCATTATCATAACATAAGAAATAAAAAGAAAATGAAAGAAGAGTGTGGATCTCTCTTGAAGGTCAATGGTCAACACGGTCAACGGGTCAAGAAAATCAAGAGAGATCTAAGTGGTCAAATGGTCAATGCAATTAGCCATCACAAATCTATCACTAAAAGGATTAGTAAACAATGTCTCCGGCTCATAACGGTTTTGACCAAACGAACTGTCAAAACCCTAATGAGTGTGCCACATTACGGTTTTGGCCGAACCAACTGCCAAAACCCTAATGAGTGTGCCACATTACGGTTTTGGCCGAACCAACTGCCAAAACCCTAATGGGGCACCTCCTCCTTCATCGCTCCTCAAAACTGTGCATACACACCCGCATTCGCATTCCGCAGAATGCGAATGCACAGAAGACAAATCAAATCCATCTGTGCAATACTAGGATCTGGCTTAAACCAAAGCCCACTAGTATTGCCTGCCCGAACAGCATATGCACACAAGTGCACGTAAGTGATCGTAGCCCCGCCGTAAAACCATACGGCCTCTATACGTTTCGCTCAATGCAGGGAAACTCTCTGTGTGGGACTCTAAAGACTCGACACTACGCTGGCAGTGGGTTTAACCACAGACTGCAAGCGGCACTAGCTGTACGTAACGGTCCCCAGGTAGATGTCGATAAGAAGGCCGATGAGGTAAACCCATCCGAACTCCTACAGAGCCTGTATGTGACAATCTCCGTACAGTCCGGTCTGTTCGTCTGATACATCGCATGGCGGGCCTAGGGGCGTGGTGAACGTCAGTCCCCTAATAGCGGTACAAGTCGTGTCGGAGTGTAGCCCAGAACACCCTGAGACATCATTGGAAACCTACCAGTATGTCTCGCTTGCCCTGGCCAGGGACTACATATGTAATGGTTCTCCTAGACAAAGCGCGATGGCAACCCCCAATACCGGGAGAGACGAATCCTGTCTAACCGTCACTGCCTCCAAGTGCTTCGAGACTGCACCCAACTGCTACCTGTTTGCACGACTCAGTAGAGCCGTGGTAGGGTAGTAATCAAAGAACAGTGGGAACACACTCGAGGCGAAGTGACAGTGTCAAGTCAGCGGACTAAGCTGTACTCATGTCACCTGGGAACTGATAACTGACGATAGGTATAATACCAACCATCAGTTCCCGACGAGTCCTGTCCAGTGTACTCGTAACCTAACGAGCACCCGCATACTATCTCAAGTACGACGTACTGACGGCTGTGGGACAGACCGTCTCCCATGCTGGGATGAGAAGCGCATACGCTAGTCTACTCCGGAGTATCGATGCCCTGTCTCGATAAACCCACGACTAGGGATGTGTATAAGGATGTGCTTGTGGATTACCCAGCCCCTACGAGTGTGATCGCCATCAGAACGCCGGTAATCAAGCAAAGATCCTAAAGGCTCTACTAATGCGTAGAGGTGATATAATAAAGAAACACATGTAAACATTAAAGCAGAGACAAACCAAGTAGCATACTACTATTTCGAGCAAGATTGTCTATACAACTGTGAATATCCCAAGCTTCCATCAAGTAATATAAATACTAGTATGATACAGTAATGGCCTCTAGGGCATATACACTAACATACAGGCAGCTGAACCGGGTGACCGTGCGGATCAGATATCCGTTGCTGCGCATCGACGATTTGTTCGACCAGCTTCAGGGGGCAGGATATTTTTCGAGGATCGATTTGCGATCGGGCTATCATCAGTTGCGAGTTCGACAGAAGAACAATCCGAAGACAGCCTTCCGTACGCGTTATGGCCATTATGAGTTCTTGGTGATGTCGTTCGGACTCACCAACTCACCAGCAGCCTTCATGGACTTAATGAACCGTATATTAAGGCCGTATCTCGACTTGTTCATCATCGTATTCATTGACGATATATTGGTGTATTCCCGGAGCAGAGAGGAGCACGAGCAGCACCTGCGGATCACACTGCAGACCTTGAGGGAGCACCGGCTTTATGCAAAGTTCTCCAAGTGCGCGTTCTTGTTGGACAGCGTGGACTTCTTGGGTCACGTTATTACACGGGATGGTATATGTGTAGACCCGAGGAAGGTCGAGGCCGTTCGGAGTTGGCCCAGACTTACATCTGTTACTGAGATACGCACCTTTCTAGGACTGGCCGGCTACTACAGGCGATTTGTAAAGGATTTCTCCCGTATTGCTGCACTCTTGACCGGATTGACCCGGAAGGGAGCTCCTTTCGTTTGGACAGAGGAGTGCGAGCGCAGTTTCCAGCAGCTACGGACTTGTTTGACTACGGCGCCAGTGTTATCATTGCCTTTAGGATCGGGCGGATTTGTAGTCTATTGTGACGCTTCACGAGTGGGGCTAGGATGCGTATTGATGCAGCATGGCAGGGTGATCGCTTATGCTTCCCGGCAATGGAAGAAACATGAAGAGAACTACCCCACTCACAATTTGGAGATGGCTGCAGTGGTCTTTGCACTTAGGACCTGGCGACATTACCTATACGGCGAGTCGTGCTAGATATTCACTGATTACAAGAGCCTCAAGTATATATTTCAGCAGCGAGACCTGAATCTCCGACAGCGCCGTTGGATGGAACTGGTGAAGGACTACGACTGGGAGATCTTATATCACCAGGGAAAGTCTAACGTAGTAGCAGATGCTTTGAGTAGGAGGCCCGAGGGTAGTCTAGCGTGTTTGAGTGCAGTACAGAGGCAGTCGTCGGCAGATTGGCAGATATTATATGACAGCCGAGTTCAGTTCGAGTTCACGCAGATCGGGGGACAGCTTGCGCATGTTCGTGCACGCCCACAGTTGCTTGACCGTATATATGAGGCACAGCGCAGGGATGACCGTTGCTCAGAGATCATGGCACAGATTGGACAGGGCAGATTCTCCGAGTTCGTGATTGATAATCAGGGGATATTACGATTTGGGTCTAGACTGTGCATACCAGATGCTGAGGGATTGCGGCGCGATATTCTTGAGTAGGCACATCGATCGATGTACAGTGTCCACCCCGGTTCTACCAAGATGTACCATGATATGAGAGAGGTCTGCTGGTGGGACAGAATGAAGAGGGACATCACGGATTTCGTATCGAGATGCCTGACTTGTCAGCAAGTCAAGGCCGAGCACCAGAGGCCCGCAGGAGAGCTACAGCCGTTACCCATTCGGAGTGGAAATAGGAGCAGATTTCGATGGACTTCATTGTGGGTCTACCCCGGACTAGGCGAGGGTATGACTCCATTTGAGTGATTGTAGATCGTTTGACGAAAGCGGCTCACTTCCTGCCGGTGAAGACGACTTTCGGATTTGCTCAGTACGCCCAGATTTACATCGACGAGATTGTACGACTACATGGGGTCCCGACGTGTATTGTGTCCGACCGAGGCACCCAGTTTACCAGCCGACTATGGCAGTGGCTTCAGGAGGCTTTAGGCACTCGTTTGAGTTTCAGCACAGCATTTCATCCGCAGACCGACGGACAGTCAGAGCGGACCATTCAGATTCTCGAGGACATGCTCCGAGCATGCGTTTTAGATTTTGGTGGTAGCCGAGATCATCATTTACCCTTGATAGAGTTCTCCTACAACAATAGCTTCCAGGACACTATTCAGATGGCACCTTTCGAGGCTTTGTATGGGAGGAGATGTAGATCGCCTGTCTGTTGGACAGAGCTGAGCGAGAGTAGTATTTTTGGGCCATAGATCGTACAGGAGACGACCGAGAAGATACAGCTGATTCGAGACAGGATGAGGACAGCTCAGAGCAGGCAGAAATCATATGCTGACAGGCGCCGCCGCAGATTAGAATTCGCAGTTGGCGATCACGTTTTTCTGAGGGTCTCTCCAATGAAGGGAGTGATGAGGTTTGGACGGAAGGGGAAGCTTAGCCCCAGATTCATAGGTCCTTTCGAGATCCTCAACCGGGTAGGCGCAGTAGCATATCGATTGGCTCTTCCACCCAGTCCTTCGGATGTCCACCCCGTCTTCCACGTATCGATGCTATGCAGATATCTTCATGACCCTTCCCATACGATCCAGCATCAGACAGTTCAGCTTGAGCCCGACCTTTCGTTCACCGTGCAGCCAGTTGAGATATTGGATCGGCAGGTGAAGAAACTTCGATCTAGTGTCTTGCCGTCGGTGAAGGTTCTTTGGCGCAGCCCGAATGGTGAGGAGATCACTTGGGAGACCGAGGGGGAGATGCGGAAGAAATTCCCTCATCTCTTTGAAGGTACGCGTAGTCATATATTTAAATTCAGGGACGAATTTTCTTAAGGGGGGGAAGACTGTAACACCTGAGTTTAGGGTTAGTGGTAATTGTGTGTTAATGTGGGGTTTTTGGTAAAAAGTTTACCAAAACGGGTTTCTAGTAATTTATCTGGTTTTACGGTTATTTTGGTAGAATTTTATCCCGACCGCACACACTTGTGCACGTTAACTAGGGTTGAGCTTAGGGTGACCTAGTTTCGGTGTGCATGGTGGGTTAACCATGTTTAGCCAACCATGGTGGGTTAGGCCCTAGGTTAAGATAATTGAGTGGTTTTTGAGCTTATTAGTTTAATTGAGGGTGATTAAGGTTTAGGGTTGACTTGTTGTGAGAAAGAGAAAGATGTGATGGTTATCATGCTAGCTCTTGTGTGAGAAGAGAGGTCATGATGGTTGCATGCTAAAATTAAATGAGAGAGAGAGAATGGTGGCTCCAAGGTTTGGTCACCATCCATCCATCTCCTCAAACCTTTATGCATGTCTCCTCACACTAACTTTCACTCCCTCCCATCTCTCCCTCTCACTCACACTCACACCACTAACTCACACACACATCAGCCCAATTTCAGCACTTTTCAGCCCCCAATACATCACAAAACAGCCTCAGCTTCAGCACCAAACAGCAACATCAGCTGCAACAACTGCCCACTTCATAATCACTCACACCCCCCACACCATCTGATACACAACCCTACACCACAACAACCCACACACAAACTTTTCCTCAGCTGCTACAGCAACAACTCCACACCAAAAACATTGATTTCTGCTTCAGAAAAAAAAGAACAGAAGCAGCAGTAGCCTGGGGCAGCAGCATCAGCAGTGACCAGATCAGCAATTCAGCCAAAACATTGAGCACTTAGTGCTTTAGCAACAGCAATCCAGCAGCACATCTTCCTCCCCCTTCTTCTCTTCCCCTTCATTTGGGATCTCTAGAGGTATAACCCATCAATTCAACTCCTTATTGCTAAGTTTTCGTCGATAGTGTAATTAGTGTTCATAACTTGTAGTTAAGTGCTAGTTTTAGTAATTTTGAGTGAGATAAAGCCAAGTGATGGTTGTGATGGCTAGAGTAGTCTCATTAGATGCTGTTAAGACCAAATTACCCAACATTTATCCCAGATTTCAACGGAATACCCGATTTTTCAGACTTGGTGTAAATTAGCGATTTTAGCGATTTTATAGCCTCTGTTAGATCTGTTGTTGACCCGAACCTTTAATCATAAAATTGTGAAGAATGTAGCACAGTGACCTTAGCAGACACATACACGCAGAGTACGGGGACCCACCTCAAAATTAAGGCCGCCGGTTTATTCCTTCTGGCCGCAAATTGCGGCCAGAACACGGGCTAGGGTGTTGGGTTTGTTAGTGTATATGCCCTAGAGGCCATTACTGTATCATACTAGTTTGTATATTACTTAATGGAAGCTTGGGATATTCACCTTGTATAAACAATCTTGCTCAATATAGTAGTATGCTACTTGGTTTGTTTCTACTTCAATGTGTACTTGTGTTTATTTCAGTATATCACTTATACGCATTAGTGGAGCCCTTAGGATCTTTGCTTGATTACCAGCGTTGTGATGGCAGTCACACTAGTGGGGGCTGGGTAATCTATAGGCACATCCTTATACAGGTCCCTAGTCGTAGGACTATCGAGACAGGGCATCGATACTCCGGAGTAGACTAGCGTATGCGCTTCTCATCCCAGTGTGGGAGATGGTCTGTCCCACAGCCATCAGTACGTCGTACTGTAGATAGTATACGGGTGCTCGTTGGGTTACGAGTACACTGGACAGGACTCGTCGGGAACTGACAGGTTGGTATTATACCTATCGTCAGTTATCAGTTCCCAGGTGACATGAGTACAGCTTAGTCCGCTGACTTGACACTGACACTTCGCCTCGAGTGTGTTCCCACTGCACTTTGATCACTACCCTACCACGGCTCAAAGGAGTCGTGCAAACAGGTGGTGGTTGGGTGCAGTCCCGAAGCACTTGGAGGCAGTGACGGTTAGACAGGATTCGTCTCTCCCGGTATTGGGGGTTGACATCGCGCTGTGTCTAGGAGAGCCATTACACGAGTAGTCCCTGGCCAGGGCAAGCGAGATATACTGGTAGGTTTCCAGTGTTATCTCAGGGTGTTTTGGGCTTCACTCCGACACGACTTGTACCGCTATTGGGGGACTGACGTTTTACCGCCCCCTAGGCCCGCCATGCGATGTATCAGAAGAACAGACCGGACTGTACGGAGAATGTCACATTCAGACTCAGTAGGAGTTCAGATGGGGTTTCACCTCGTCAGCCTTCTTGTCGACATCTACCTGGGGACCGTTACGCACAGCTAGTGCCGCTTGCGGTCTGTGGTTAAACCCACTGCCAGCGTAGTGTCGAGTCTTTAGAGTCCCACACAGAGGGTATTCGCCTCTGGCCAAAACAGAGTAGAGGTCGCATGGTTTTGCGACAGGGTTCGTTCTCATCCGCGCACTTGTGCACGTTTGGAGTCCGGACGGATTATACTGGCAGGCTCTGGTTTGAGCCAGATACTGGTATATGTTTTGGGGGTTGCTTTTATCTCTTGGTATTCTTGTTCCTCGGAACGAGAATACAGGTGTGTATGCACAGTTGCTTGAGGCGGAGGATGAGGTTTTTCATTAGGGTTTCGGAACGGGTGCGTATGCACAGTTGACAGTCTTCATTTTCCAAACCCTAATGGATTTATATATTATCTATTAATAATAGTAATTAAATGAGAATTATGTTATGGTTGATTTTTTTGTTGACTTGTTGACCTTGGTTGACTTGTTGACCATTGACCACCATCATGCTTTGAAAGTCTTCCTTGATTCATGCTTACACTTCATTTAAAGAAGCATGATAGTGGTCATTCCAAAATTACCATCAACTATTCTTATTTCAATTATTATCATTTAGATAATACTTTTCTTTTGCATTATGGTTGCAAGAAAGAGAAAAGATATCTCATTCTATCATAACCTCTCTCTCTCCTCATTTCATCTTCTTCTTCCTCTAGCAAAGAGAAACCCTCTCATGTGTTGAGAATCCTTCTCTTTAAAAGGAAAAGCAAACCCTAATCACTCTCTACTCATTCTAGGATGAAGGTTTAGCAAGCCGGAAACCCTAGTTCACTCAAAGATCGAGGAAGAGCCCAAAGGTCGAACCTTCGAGGTGGATCCATCTTCGACGGAAGAAGGCGACGAAAAGAGAACCATCAACCTCTACAAGGTTTGAAGAAGAAGGAGTTCAAGTTGAGGTATAACCATCTTCCATAGTAGCTAACTCTCTTTAGCAAGTATACTAGTTTTAGTTTAGACAACGATCCCGACCTAGTTTAGTCCATGTTGCCTCTTGCGATAAAAATTCGTTTTTTATACCGTTTCCGCCTCCCCGTAAGCACCGGGGGTCGCAATATGGACTTACAGTGGTATCAGAGCCTAACTAAACTTAAACTAGCTTGGTAGTGAAGTGTAACGAAGTTCGGAACCGAAAAATCGCAAAACCGGAAAAACAAAACCCTAAGTTTCTGTTGAAATTTTTTCTGCTCAAAATGAAAACCTTTATACTTGTAAATTCGTCTCAGGGTTTTCTAAGAACACCCACCAAAAACGATAGCATGATTCCTCCAAAGCGCCGCCCTTCCGCGGCCTCACCTCTTCATCTGGCCGCGGAACCGCCGCTGTTTGGTGTCATCTCTGCATCGTTTTTTGTGCAGTGTTCTTCTGTGTTGGTTTTGGGATTTTTAAGATATATTATATGTACCCAGATTTTCCAGAACTGAAATTCACTTTTGGGGTCCTATAATTCCGTATTTTTTCCGAACTTCACTGCACTTTGGCTATGTTGGTTATATCTGTGTTGTTTGCATGTATTGAACGTCGGCTAATCGCTATAAGTCGATTAGTCGGGGTTATACATGATCTGTAATGTGCTGGAATGTGTATATGAATCTGTTGGACTGTCGCGGGTGAATAGCCGGGGTGGATGTGAGATGAGCTTTTGTTTTTCTTTCATTCATTGTAAATGTAAATTGATGTAATAATATTATTTGTTTGGCCACACAACCGGGTCGGGGTTGTAGCCGTCATTGTATAATTCTTTTTACTGTTTTTGCTCCTAGGATAGACCCATGGAGGGGTGCACAAACTACCGAGTACTTGGCGGGTAGTTTGCCGCACCCGTAGGGGTCTTGGGTGGGGTATTTGGCTATTCACCGCGACCGTGTTATCCGCTTTTCGTTTCAGGATCGAAAGGATTGCGGATTGCTAGTATATCCAATGTATTCATCTGTGATCTGTAATGTCTATCATTGCTTTATATTTAGGCGTTGCTTATGTTTTACAGCCGCGCTAGCCCAGCCCCCGCTCTGTCGTTAGTTAAGTAACCTAACGAGTGATGACGGGACCCCGTGGCGAATGCGAATGGCATAAGCGTACGTCATATTTTAGTTGTTTTCTGCAATGGTAGGATTAAATGATGGGACGCATTAAAAGAACTAATGCAAGAATATCACGCATTAAAAGAACTAATGCAAGATAATAAACCAAGTTTAAGTCGATGGAACACTTTCGAAAAACCACTCGGTTCTTTTCAAAACTAACTTTTAAATGCGGAGCTTGAGCCACTCCTTCTAAAAGCTATCTCGTTCCATCGATTATATCAAGTTCACTACGTTCACGGTTTTACCAAAACCATTCGTAGCCCTCCGTCATTTCACATAAATAGTCAATAGTATTCAAGCTGTGTTTGTTGGCCAAAGTCAAGGCATAGTGATTGGTAGCTATTGAATATTCATGTGCAGCATAGATAGATGCGTTGATTTGGAACAGTCGTACTGCCTTGTTGGCCAAAGTCAAGGGTATGTACGGGTGGATTCAAATTAACCTGGAGAACGACGGGAAGAACTTGACATGTGACTTATGATTTGTTGGCCAAAGTCAAGTTCATAAGAGCATGGGGCAAAAATCCACATCGGGAGTTTCATAAGTACTGAAACTTGCTAGATTTGCATACCATTTGGAGTGTGATGATTATGGTAGGATTCCTTCATTTTCGTCACGCGATGATATTTGGATCCCGATCCTACTGTGAGTATATGCTACTCCTCGGGAAATTTCTCACTAAACGATCAATGCTATAAACCTAGTAGGTGCCTAGAAAGGTGTTAGCGGGGCTACGCCCCCAGGGAAAAGAGGTTCTTAAATTAAGGAACTTCGCGAAAGCGTTGGAAAACCTCCCTCGAAGTACCGACACTGGCCTGGCTGAACGGTTAAGCAAGTATTGTACGGTGGGATTGATCCCGGCTAATTCTTCCTTTGTGGTTTGAGGAGGGATTCGAGAGACAGTGGGAGCCATCCTGTTTAGACAAATTAAAAACCATTCTAAACTTGCAAGAGCATCGTGCTAAGTGTTTCTTCTCTCCCCCTGCAGCGACCAAATCGAAATGACTGGACTTAAGTTACTTCTAGATAAAAACATATTGACAGGGCCAAACTACAAAGATTGGCTCAGGAATGTCAAATTGGCAATCTCTTACGACAAGCTGGGGTATCTTCTTACCACCAAAGCTCCCCCCGTCCCAGGTCCCACCTCCAGCGTCGCGGATAAGGAAATCCGTAAGACTTGGGAGATTGACAGCGCGAAGGCCAGATGCCTCGTACTTGCCTCGATGGACAACGACCATCAGAGGAGGCACGAGAATATGGATTTGGAATCCATATTTCTTCATACAAAAGAACTGTATGGAGAGCAGTCTCGTATCGCAAGATACGAAGTGTCGAAGAAGTTATTTTCGACTAAGTTGGCCGTCGGATCATCGGTAGCGGACCACGTGCTTAAGATGATTGGCTACACTGAGGAGCTCGCGGAACTTGGGACCACGTTGGACAGTGAACTTTATACGGATATAATTCTCCAGTCCCTTCCATCCACTTAAGCCCAGTTCATACTGAATTTCAACTTGCAAGAAAAGGAAGTTGAACTTTCAGAACTCCTCAACCTGCTGAGGAGCGCAGAGGGCACCCTACAGAAGGGTAGGGATACATCCACTTTGTTTGTAGGAGGATCTTCTTCTTCTAGGTCCAAGGCGAAAGCCAAGGAAAAGAAGAGGAAAGCCCCCGCCAAACCAAGGGGCGGTGTTAGTAAAGTGGGTACGAAGGGAAAGGAAAAGGCAACAAAGATAGCGGGGAAGCTTGTTGGTAAAGAGGAATGCTTCTATTGTCACAAGAGTGGACACTGGAAGAAAGATTGCAGGGCTTGGAAAGCCAGGACACAGGAACTGAAGCAGGTTGCGGCTTCAGCTTCAGGTGTGTATGTTATTGAAAACTGTCTTTCTATAAACTCTACTTCCTGGGTATTGGATACCGGATCAGGATCTCATATCTGTAATTCTTTGCAGGCGTTGAGAAACCGTAGGGTTTTGAAGGCAGGTGACATGACCCTCAGAGTTGCGAACGGAGCTAGCATGGATGCTAAAGCCGTGGGGGACTATCACCTGGGAATGTCAGATGGGCATGTTTTGGTTTTGCGTAATTGCTTTTTTGTACCCAACGCAACTTGTAATATCATTTCTGTATCTTTAGTTTCTAAAGAAGGTTATGAATTTGCGTTTGTAAGTAATGTTGTAAACATTCACCTTAATCAAGTTCTGATTGGGTCAGGTACACTGAGCAATGGTATATACGTATTAAACCAACCACAGATTTTTAATGTCCAGAATACACACAAAAGAAAGTCTCCAGATATCAATCAGGCTTTCTTATGGCATTGTAGACTGGGTCACATCAATGAGAGATGGTTGACTAAGTTACATACAGAAGGATATTTGGATCCGTTCGAATATCAATCGTATGCCACTTGTCAATCCTGTCTCAAAGGAAAGATGACAAAGACTCCGTTCACTGGACACGGAGTAAGAGCGAGCGAGCTCTTGGGACTCGTACACAGCGACGTGTGCGGTCCAATGTCTACACATGCGCGAAGCGGTTATTCTTACTTCATTACTTTTACGGATGATTTTTCAAGATACGGTTATGTCTTCTTAATGAAACATAAGTCCGAAGCTTTTGAAAAATTCCAGGAATTTAAGAATGAAGTAGAAAAACAAACCGGCAAAAGTATCAAGATTCTAAGATCGGATCGAGGTGGAGAATACTTAAGTGCCGAGTTCCTGAATTATTTAAAAGAGAATGGGATTCTCTCTCAGCTTACTCCTCCATACACTCCGCAACACAACGGTGTATCGGAGAGACGGAACCGAACCCTATTGGATATGGTACGGTCCATGATGAGTAATGCTGAGTTACCGCGATCATTCTGGGGGTATGCGCTAGAATCAGCTGCGTACCTTTTGAACCGAGTTCCTACTAAGACTGTGCCTACTACACCATATGAGATGTGGTGTGGGAAGAGACCCCATCTCAGTTACATCAAGACTTGGGGATGTCCAGCTTTTGTTAAAAAGCAGCATGTGGACAAGCTCGAGGCACGCTCAGTACAGTGTAAGTTCGTGGGATATCCAAAGAACTCTAAGGGATATTTCTTCTACTGTGAAGAGGAACAAAAAGTTCTTGTTTCTCGTCATGCCTACTTCTTGGAAACTGAGTTTTTGGAAAACCAGATAAGTGGGAGCAAAGTAGAACTGGAAGAAATTCCAGAACCACGGACTATTACTGAAAGCTTAGTGGAACTAGAAGGCTCAAATGAACAGGACATTCCTACGCCGCTCCGCAGAAGTAGTAGGCAGTCTCATCCGCCCGAGAGATACTACGGTTTTCTCATAGACGGGGATAGAGAGGATTGCATCATAGACTATGATGAGCCTACTAGCTTCCAGCAGGCCGTTCAGAGCGTTGACTCGGTAAAATGGCTGGATGCAATGCGGACCGAAATGGAGTCCATGTACACCAACAAAGTATGGACGTTGGACATTGCTCCAGACGGGGTAAAACCCGTAGGATGCAAGTGGATCTTCAAAAGGAAGATTGGTGTAGATGGACAGGTTGAGACCTATAAAGCTAGACTTGTAGCAAAGGGTTTCCGTCAAAGACCTGGCTTGGACTATGACGAAACCTTTTCTCCAGTGGCTATGCTGAAATCCATTCGGATCCTTCTTGCCATTGCTGCCTTCCACGATTATGAGATTTGGCAGATGGACGTAAAAACCGCTTTTCTAAATGGAAGTTTAGAGGAGTGTGTCTATATGGATCAGCCAGAGGGTTTCATTCAGAGTGGGAGCAGCGGAAAGGTGTGCAAGTTGCTTAAGTCCATCTATGGACTAAAGCAGGCATCGCGGAGTTGGAACATCTGTTTTGATGAGACGGTCAAGGAATTTGACTTTATCAAAAATCCAGATGAACCATGCATCTATAGTAGATTTGTAGCGAGAACTGTAGTATTCCTTGTTTTATACGTGGATGACATTCTCTTAATAGGAAATGACATTCCTATGCTACAATCTGTCAAGAGTTTCTTGTCACACAGGTTCTCCATGAAAGACCTGGGTGATGCCTCCTACATCCTGGGGATCCGGATCCATCGTGATAGATCCAAGAGGATATTAGGACTTTCACAGTCCAGGTACATCGACACCGTACTGAAAAGATTCAGTATGGAAGATTCCAAGCGCGGTAACTTACCGGCTTGTCACGGGATCACCCTCTCTAAAGAGATGTCTCCCAAGACTGATTTGGAGAGGGATCGCATGTCTATTATACCCTACGCTTCTGCGGTAGGCTCTATAATGTATGCGATGTTGTGTACCAGACCGGATGTAGCTTATGCACTGAGTGTAGTAAGTCGGTATCAGTCAAACCCTGGGGAGAAACATTGGATAGCGGTAAAGAACATTCTCAAGTACCTGAGGAGGACTAAGGAGATGTTCTTGGTGTATGGCGGAAAAGACCTCCAGATTGAGGCCTTTGCTGACTCCAGCTTCCAGAGTGACAAGGATGATTCCAAGTCCATGTCGGGTTTTGTCTTTACCCTCAATGGAGGGGCGGTGTGTTGGAAGAGTTCCAAACAGGAAACCGTTGCAGACTCGACTATGGAAGCGGAATACATCGCTGCATCTGATGCCGCAAAAGAAGCTGTCTGGATAAGGAAGTTCTTAAAAGAACTTCAGGTGGTTCCGTCCATTGTTGACCCAGTACCTCTGTATTGCGACAACAACGGGGCTATAGCTTTAGCAAAGGAACCCAGGTCCCATCAGAGATCCAGGCACATCTTGAGGCGGTATCACCTGATCAGGGAGATCGTGGATCGCAAGGAGATCGAGGTTCGGAGGGTTGCTTCAGAAGAGAACATTGCAGATCCATTCACCAAGGCCCTACCCCAGACTCAGTTCGAGCGGCTGATCGAGATGATAGGTCTTTGATACGCCAGTACATGGCCTTAGTGCAAGTGGGAGATTGTTAGTGTATATGCCCTAGAGGCCATTACTGTATCATACTAGTTTGTATATTACTTAATGGAAGCTTGGGATATTCACCTTGTATAAACAATCTTGCTCAATATAGTAGTATGCTACTTGGTTTGTTTCTACTTCAATGTGTACTTGTGTTTATTTCAGTATATCACTTATACGCATTAGTGGAGCCCTTAGGATCTTTGCTTGATTACCAGCGTTGTGATGGCAGTCACACTAGTGGGGGCTGGGTAATCTATAGGCACATCCTTATACAGGTCCCTAGTCGTAGGACTATCGAGACAGGGCATCGATACTCCGGAGTAGACTAGCGTATGCGCTTCTCATCCCAGTGTGGGAGATGGTCTGTCCCACAGCCTTCAGTACGTCGTACTGTAGATAGTATACGGGTGCTCGTTGGGTTACGAGTACACTGGACAGGACTCGTCGGGAACTGACAGGTTGGTATTATACCTATCGTCAGTTATCAGTTCCCAGGTGACATGAGTACAGCTTAGTCCGCTGACTTGACACTGACACTTCGCCTCGAGTGTGTTCCCACTGCACTTTGATCACTACCCTACCACGGCTCAAAGGAGTCGTGCAAACAGGTGGTGGTTGGGTGCAGTCCCGAAGCACTTGGAGGCAGTGACGGTTAGACAGGATTCGTCTCTCCCGGTATTGGGGGTTGACATCGCGCTGTGTCTAGGAGAGCCATTACACGAGTAGTCCCTGGCCAGGGCAAGCGAGATATACTGGTAGGTTTCCAGTGTTATCTCAGGGTGTTTTGGGCTTCACTCCGACACGACTTGTACCGCTATTGGGGGACTGACGTTTTACCGCCCCCTAGGCCCGCCATGCGATGTATCAGACGAACAGACCGGACTGTACGGAGAATGTCACATTCAGACTCAGTAGGAGTTCAGATGGGGTTTCACCTCGTCAGCCTTCTTGTCGACATCTACCTGGGGACCGTTACGCACAGCTAGTGCCGCTTGCGGTCTGTGGTTAAACCCACTGCCAGCGTAGTGTCGAGTCTTTAGAGTCCCACACAGAGGGTATTCGCCTCTGGCCAAAACAGAGTAGAGGTCGCATGGTTTTGCGACAGGGTTCGTTCTCATCCGCGCACTTGTGCACGTTTGGAGTCCGGACGGATTATACTGGCAGGCTCTGGTTTGAGCCAGATACTGGTATATGTTTTGGGGGTTGCTTTTATCTCTTGGTATTCTTGTTTCTCGGAACGAGAATACAGGTGTGTATGCACAGTTGCTTGAGGCGGAGGATGAGGTTTTTCATTAGGGTTTCGGAACGGGTGCGTATGCACAGTTGACAGTCTTCATTTTCCAAACCCTAATGGATTTATATATTATCTATTAATAATAGTAATTAAATGAGAATTATGTTATGGTTGATTTTTTTGTTGACTTGTTGACCTTGGTTGACTTGTTGACCATTGACCACCATCATGCTTTGAAAGTCTTCCTTGATTCATGCTTACACTTCATTTAAAGAAGCATGATAGTGGTCATTCCAAAATTACCATCAACTATTCTTATTTCAATTATTATCATTTAGATAATACTTTTCTATTGCATTATGGTTGCAAGAAAGAGAAAAGATATCTCATTCTATCATAACCTCTCTCTCTCCTCATTTCATCTTCTTCTTCCTCTAGCAAAGAGAAACCCTCTCATGTGTTGAGAATCCTTCTCTTTAAAAGGAAAAGCAAACCCTAATCACTCTCTACTCATTCTAGGATGAAGGTTTAGCAAGCCGGAAACCCTAGTTCACTCAAAGATCGAGGAAGAGCCCAAAGGTCGAACCTTCGAGGTGGATCCATCTTCGACGGAAGAAGGCGACGAAAAGAGAACCATCAACCTCTACAAGGTTTGAAGAAGAAGGAGTTCAAGTTGAGGTATAACCATCTTCCATAGTAGCTAACTCTCTTTAGCAAGTATACTAGTTTTAGTTTAGACAACGATCCCGACCTAGTTTAGTCCATGTTGCCTCTTGCGATAAAAATTCGTTTTTTATACCGTTTCCGCCTCCCCGTAAGCACCGGGGGTCGCAATATGGACTTACAGGGTTTTTGGCTGTGGGGTTCTTCTGGGTAGCTTAGGGTTTTGGTGTCTGTAACTTTTTAAGTTTGGCCCAGAGGCAAAAAACCGGTGCTATAAACGAGTTTTCGATGCTTTTAGAACTTGTGCGACACGCGCATGATCCGCGTGGTTCTATGGCGCGCTGCGCGACACAGCGCGTCAAAGCTGGTTCTGGTAAGTTCACACGCATCGCGACATGTCGTGTGCACGCGCGTTAGTTTCACGCACGCGTATCTTTTTTGCGATAATTATACGATTTTGGTGATTTATGTGGATTTGTGTTAAATGATGTTAGTGTTAGTTAGACTACCCTGATTAGGTATTGTTAGGGCCAAGTTAACCTAGGAAAACCCCAGATTACACCAAAATACCATGAGTTTTCAAATTAATGCAAAACTTGCTGTTTTGAGTTAACTTAGTCTTTTTAAAATCTGCTTTAGACCCAGTGAGTTCAGGATGAATTTGAGTGGACTGTAGCCTACTGGAGATACCCTGATCACACCACCAGAGCCCGACCTCACCTACCCAAACCCAGGCCGCCAGAAAATTCATTCTGGCCGCAAATTGCGGCCAGACTAGGGAGATAGGTCCTAGGGTTTTTGCTACAGGTGTCTGCTACATTTTGTAGGTCCCTGGTATATATAGTTTTGTAATATTTTGATCTGGGTAAAATCTGGGACAGCATATCGTTTTCTGGTGTTTTAGTTTGCGCGATACGCGAATGAATTCTGTGATTCAGCGTATCGCGGCGTGTCGGGTTAAGCGTTAGGCACATACACGCACGTTTCAACGTATCGCGCACACACGCGTTAATTCGCGACACGAGTTTCTCGCTTTGTTTTAATATCGCGTTTTGGCGAGATTTTTGATTATATTTGGGTTCTGTGTAAATTCCAGGTTCGCAGGCGGGTACGTCAGACGCCGCCAGGAAAGGGAAACAGGTGGTCGGCTATACTTAGCACGCGACCAGGTGAGTAGATTTAACATCTATGGGGAAATCGCCCGTATGGCGTTAAGCGTCAGGACGTAGTAGGATATTTAGTCTTATGTGTTCATATAGACATACAAGAGTAGCATACCTTTTGTTATATATAGAACTGGTAGTATAGAACACTGCACTGTCACTTGCGGTACCAGTTGCACGAGCACGATTCATATGCTACACTCACACCGTTATTGATTGCCATGACACTCACAGTATAGGATTGCTAGAAATCATTTATTGTATTGATTCCGTTTTATTGATGTTGTAATGACTTGCCACATATCAGCATATGTTATAATCATATCATGTACACTATATACTTACGATTGTGCATACCTTCATTGATATCTCACTACATGTGCATTTGCACCATTATATTTCGTCATAGTGCATATACATATATACCTTGATATGTTTATCCTTGTGCCCCTACACTGCATATATTCAGACTTGGGCACACATACATCACCTGTTCATACTTGTGCCTTATACGTCGCATACATTCATGCTTGGCACAGATACATCACAGATTCATGCTTGTGCCACATATATCATCTACTCGTACTTGGATACATATACATCATATGTACACATTAGCGCACATGTAGATTGCTACATTCACTTAGCATACTTATCTTTGGCACATCCATACCTATACGCATATTCATATGTTACATACATGGATGATATTGACTTGATTTGAAAATTAAGGGACCGCATATGTTATTTTCCAATCTACATCTTTTAAAAAGAGCGGTTTTCCCTTTCTCTTACCCTTAGTGTCATATGACGCATGGCATGGATTTATGCATTAGATTGATTTATGTGATTTCTGGATTAGGGAACCGGAGTACTATTTTAAGAAAATACGCACCGTTTAAAAACCCGGTTTCCCTTGATATGATATTTCTGTGCATCCACCATGTGTTTTCTCGGTGCTAGAGCGATACATGTGAACTCGAGTCGAGGAGCTGGATGGGGCCGATTGCGGGTACATGGTGGACCTGGTATGGTACCCCGGGGCGATAACGGATCGCTGTGCAGTAGACGGCGAGCCTGGCAGAGGGACTACTACCTACCGGTGATTAGTTAGACCTGGCGGTTATCCGGAGGATACTGACCAGAGTCGAGAGATGGATACGGGATGACTCGTACTGCCGGGGCCGAGGGCCGATACCGCAGACAGAGCCCGTGGGCTGACCCGGATTGACGGATGCCCGAGATATGAGGATTTGCATGTCGATGCTGGACACGAGTTTTCTTGATATTTGGGTGCTGATGTTGGGCACTTACGATTTTATGAGATTACAGGATTTGAGGGCCGATGTGGATGACGGCGCCTAAGTTGTACTGGGATTTGGGTGTATTGATAGAGACCAGTTAATTTCCACGTTGATATTCCGTGTAGACATTATTTCTTCCCATACTCAGCATTCAGTACTTGACATCTCACCCTGTAGCTAGCATACCTGATAGGGTACACATGCTTGCAGATCATCGCATACCCTGCTCATTATATATAGGGTTGTTAGATTACATCGCCATGTCTGATTATCACATATCTTGCTTATTACATAGAGATGTCATTAGATCGCACTTGTTGCATGATATTGAGCATCCAGTTCATCATATAGATGTTACCTGTTGGCATAGATTAGAGTATCGCAGTACGTACATACTCGCGATTACCTTTATATGTTATCTACTACTCACGAGTTGGCAACTCACCCCCATTCTGCCACAGTACTTGCAGGTTGCCCCTTTGGAGTAGTCGCGGCTAGCTGTTTACCGCATCTTTTGACACAGATACCTTTGCTGAGGCGTATTAGTCCTTTGCTAGTAGGTGGGTTTTTGTACGGTATCTGTTTACTTTCAGTTGTATATTGATGTATCTAGTACTCTCCATCTACCTTCATGTATTGACTTAGAGACAGTTGTGAGGACGACTTCCGTTATTTTGTACTCTGGTGTCGAGCTCGTTGTGAGCCTACTTTATTTATGCAGTTCTATATTCTTGCTGTCTTCATTTCATTTTTTTTAACTCAGTCGTACATTATCATTGTGATGCTCTGCTTATTCCCCATGTCATTTTACTTACATCTTGTCTTTTACCCGCTCTCGGGACAAATTTTTATAAAGGAAATGTTGCCAAAATTATTAAACAACACTTGAACTTAAAAAGGGTTTTCTACTAATTGAATTAAAGTTTTCTAAATATTTACAACTGTTTTTACCAAATGTTTTAACACTCTAAATTTAATGGTTTTGATTTCTGGGTTCGGCTTACTTCGTCGCGTTACGCCTGTAGACGTTACGTGGTTAAGTGCCGGTCACGGGCCGAACTTTGGGTCGTAACAGTACGGATATTGTCACTATCAGGCTCAGTTGTGTTTTAGGATGAGTTTTCTCGTCGGCCTCCCTTTCGTTCAATACCTGGGTAGCCGTTATGTATAGCTAGTATCGCTGACGTGCTTGTTGTTAAACCCACTGCCAGCGTATTGACGAGTCTTTAGAGTTCCACACAGAGGGTTTCCCTGCTTTGGGAGAAACGATGTAGAGGCCGTATGGTTTTACGGCAGGGTTCAATCACATACGAGTACTTGTGCACGCATGATGTTCGGACGGATAATCCTAATGGGCTTTGGTTTAAGTCGGATCCTAGTATTATATTTGTTGGATTATTTTCGTCTCTTTGTAATCGTATTCTTCGGAATACGGATGCAGGTATGTATATACGGTTGAGGGGTATTCATGTAATTTATTACAAAATTGCTTTTAGAAGATTACAACTCATCATGGTTTAGACCTTTTTGTATTAAAAGGTTATTGAGGTGTAGGATGTGGTGTTTATTGCATTTTTGGGGCATAGCTAATTAGTGACCCATTGTTACTATTCTAGCTTGATTAGGGTTTTTATTTGTTGTAAGATTATGTTGACTTGATATATTTTTTGTTGACTAAGATATTTTGGAGATATGGACATTTATGTGATGGCTCCATTATTTCTTATCACACTCACACAACAAACAAAAAAACATAAGCCATTATCATTTCTTTTTCTCTTTCTTGAGTTGCTCTCAACACCTCATTCTCCGGAATCTTCTTCTTCCTCTAGCTCCACCCAAACCCTCTCATGATTTGTGAATCCTTGGGTGTCTTAAGACAAATTAATCGTTAATCACTCTCTACTTCATCTACGGTATTTAGAGTAGCGATCTTGGTGCCCGAGTTGCCTCGGATATGAGGTTGGAGCTCGTTGCATAGACTTTCGGGTGGATCATCTTCGATTGAGGGAGACTGGAGATCAAGCTTGATCAATGAAGCCTCTTGGAGCTTGGGATGATGGTTGAAGACCGAAGGACATGGATCTATTCGGTATAACCATTCTAACTCCTATGAATGTTTTGTTATCTAGGGCTTATGGGTCGATCCGGGTAATTTGTTGTGGTACCGCCAAGTTTTATAAATTTGTCCCGCATGTAGTCACGGATTGATGGCCGGGGCACTTGAATAACCCAACATGGTATTAGAGCCACTCCATAAGCCTTAGTTAACACATTGCGACATGAGAATTCCGTCGTTTTTGTCGTTCAAAAACCGCCGACAAAAACAGTTTCAAAAACTGAATGTTTAAGATGTTTGCACACCCTGCGGGCTCACGGTTTGAACTGAGAAGCCGCGGGGTGGTGCATAGGTACCCCAGGGAATTCGTAGGGGGACCGAACGGTTGGGACCACTCCCCAAGACTATCGCAAGGTTGTCTTGGCGGTGGGGACCCGAAACTGCCCTATCTTGGGCAGTTTCGGGTCAGCCTCACCTCTTGGCCACCTCGTGGTGGCCTCTGTTAGATATGTATGCCCTAGAGGCCTGTATTGTATAAGATGCTAGGCATGTATATATACAGAAATAATCTTTGCTTGAATTGATAGTATGCTATCTGGTTTATCATCATCTTAACGTGTGATGTGTTGTATTTCATATCGTTATATACATGATGATGAAGCCCTTAGGATTATGTTTGACTGCCAGGATTATGATGTAGATCATAATAGTGGGGCCTGGGCAGTCTATAAGCATGTCCTTTAATAGTTCCTAGTCGAGGGTATGTCGAGACAGGGCATCGATATTACCAGAGTAGACTAGTGTGTACGTTTCTTGACCCTGGGGGCGATGGTTGAACCCACAACCGTTGGTGTTTGACATCAAAAATTGTACACAGGTGCTCATTGGAGAATATGTACACCGAAAAGGACTCGCCGAGAACTCCTAGATGGTATATATACCTATTTTCAGATAGAAGTTCTCTGGTGACACTTGTATAGGTTAGTCAGTAGACCCGAGATCGTCATAGTGTCTTGTGTGATTTCAACTGTGCTTTGATTTCCTCCCTACCACGGCTTTACTGAGTCGTGCAAACAGGTGGATTTTGGGTACAGTCCTGAATCACATGGAGTCAGTGAGCGATAGTAGGGGTTTCGTCTCTCCTAGTATAGGGAGTTGATGTCGCTCAATGCTTGATCGGCCATAATAGCAAATCCATAGCCAGGGTTTTCGAGATTTACTGATAATAGTTTTCGGTAGTTTCTCGAACCGTTATGGGCCGTAAATCAACATGACTTATAAGATTACTGGGGTCTGACATTTACCACACCTAGACTTCATATGTGACGTATCAGACGAAGAGACCGCACAGTACCGTAAGTATTGCTTACTAGCTCGTTAGGGTTGTGATGTGTTCGCTCTTCGGCCACCTTTTCGTCATATACCTGGATAGCCGTTACGCATATCTAGTGCCGCTGACATGCCTGTGGTTAAACTCACTGCCAGCGTACTGTCGAGTCTTTAGAGTCCCACACAGAGGGTTCCCTGGTTCAGGCAAAAGATGTAGAGGCCGTAAGTTGTTATGGCAGGGTTTCGATCATGTTCGTGTAATTGTTATAGGAATAATGATATCTAGATAGACTAGATGATATTTAGATAAACTTAGGTGTTCGTGGATAAACTTTAGTATAGTTGGATGATAGTGTCGATAGTTAGTTTTTAGTCGCGAATCCTAGATTGATGATTTGCATCCACGCACACACATACAGTTGCATACATTTTATTACTTATGCGTATATGGGGATATGTATGTATATAGAAATACACATAGGTATGGGACTATGTATATATATATACACGTATACATATACTTAGATGATGAGGTTAGTATATGGTATTTGTAGATGCGTCGATGAGATTGGGCATGATGCCATGAGATCGGTGATGTGACTTGGTTCGTATTTAAGATACGACATGATATTATAGCGGGTCCTTGGGCGATGTGTTTTCATACACATGCATAAATATATATAGATGGTATCAGTATGTACTAGACTTAGATCAGTACCCTCGGATCATGATATGTGATGAAAAGGATACTAGATGAATAATGAGATAATGCGATAATTGACCCCTGCCCTGATTTGGGATACCGTACGATGGATTTACCGTACGAGCTATATTGATGATAGATCCGCACTCTTGACTTGAGAATGTCATGTTATATATTGTGTCATATGTGATACTATTGAGGCAGGATCACCGACTATCATATGTTATATATATATATATATATATATATATATATCGACTCAGATTTAGGGGTTTCCCTACCCTTTTCGATTAGCTTGTTAGTTTAGTCCTGTAGTTTACTTGTAGATGTTAGACTAGACTTGAGTTATAACTATTTCAAAACTAACGAATCGTGAGTATTTTCAAAGACAGGCCAAGGGATTCTACGGATATTTCAAAGGACATACCTTCTCTTAAAAACACCGTAGCCCTATTTTCAAAACACCACGATTCGTATTATTTCAAATGACAAAACGGTATGACATATATATATTAATGTAGATTATTTATTGTTGTGTTTATTATTCAGCTTCCGCATATTCTTGCTGTTCGCATCGCTTTGCATGCTTATATTGTGTTTTCATATGCTATTATTGAAATCATTCTGTTAGGACACCAGCACCATTACCGATGATGCGTATGTTCCATGTACACCTGCTTGCCGGCTCACACACATCATCATCGGTAATTGCCATGCTACGTACACTGTAGAGAATATTAATTCATTGATATCACTTGTTAGCTGATAGCTTAGACATTGCATTTATTACTGTGATTGTCATGCATATTTATACGTTCAATTTCATGCATTATTATTAGGGCCAGTCCGGATTGCCGGAGCCCAATATTTTAGAATTCATTGTTTATTTATACTTAAGATTGGGATTTCGGATTTCCAAGAGATTTCTGGATTTGGAGAAACTGCAAGGATTTTACAAACTGATTATCATTTTAAAATGAAACTTGCGGTTTTCTCATGATATGATTTGAGATATGTCCACCATGAGTTTTCTCGTCTCTTGAGCGATATCATACACCCGATTTGAGGAGGTGGAGGAACCGTATGTGGGTGCATGGTGGACGCGGTGCGGTACCCCTGGGCGAGAAGTTCGCAGATGATGGCGTTGAGCCTGTGACAGGGGAGCAATACTGACCGGTGATTTTATTGTGACTCAACGGATATCTGAAGGATATCGATCGAAGTACTTGCCAGTCCGGATAGCCGGAGCCTGAGATTTTGAGATTTGATTATATGGACCAGTCCGGATAGCCGGAGGCCTAGATATTGAGATTCGAGATTACATGTCAATCCGGATTACAGGAGCCTGAGATATTGAGATATTGAGATATTTGGATTTATATTTTATGTCGATGCTTGACACTGATTTCATGTTGATTTCATTGATGATACCTCGATTTATAAATAAACAGAAATCTCAGTAAATAAAGAAAACAGTTTCACATTCATGATTCATTCTGTTTCATTATATCGCTTTCATACTTCATATTTATGATATGTTGCTACCTGAGGCACTGACACGAGCACTTGGTATTACACTTATGTATAGATGTTTACCCTTGCCACCTTATCATGCTTCAGACTTTATCACATTGAGGATATATATTACGGATCGTATGGTCCTAGGTTTGTGTCATACATACAATTTCTGCTCGGTGATGTTTTCTACTCACGAGGTTGCAACTCACCCCCGTTGTGCCACAGTTCTTGCAGGTTTTGCCGTACAGGTTTCATTGCAGCTTTCTGGCACACTGTTTCTTTCTGGGTGATTGCTTTGGTAGGTGGATTCACTCGCATCGTGACAACCATTGTACTTATTTATATTCAGTTGTATTTAGAAACTCTATCAACCAGACTTGTATATTTATTTAACCTTAGAGGCCAGTTGTATTCTTTCGACCTTAGGGTCACGCGTTGTATTATAATGGTTTTCTTGATATTTTTGAGTTCCTTTTGAGTTTTGATCCTCGCCCTTGGTGTTGTATATTATATAGCTTGCATGGTTGTGACCGTCAATTGACGAAGAGCTAGCTCCCGTTAGGGGATGCCTTTATTCATATTATGCATGTTGTACCCTTTTGGGGCCAGAATTTACAAAGGAAACTCTACCGAAATTTTCAGAAAAGACTTGAGATTTTAAAGATGCATATTCGGATTATTTATTAAAACCTCTTGTTTTAAATTAAGTTTTCTTCACTTCTATTTAAAATGGTTTAGATTTCTGGGATTTTTGGCTTACTTAAATTAGATGGGGTCCTGTAGACTTCATATGATTCAAGTGCCAGCCACGTACCATTTCCGGGTCATGACATTGACCTAGAAAATCGTTGTTTTATTCGATTTCTACCTGCTGATGTTTTCTATTCACGAGTTGGCAAGTCACCCACGTTGTGCCACGGTTCTTGCAGATTGACAGCATGGATCAGTAGCGGTATCGCTGGCACATAGCTTGCTTTCGGGTGATTTGATTTGGTAGGTGGTACAAATGGATCGTGCCACTCTTGTGTTTATTATTCCTATTCTATCTAGTCAACTTCATCGATCAAAAACAAGTATTTGTATAAGTAGTAAGGCTTAGCCAGAATTGTGGTTGCGAGACTTAGAGCGATGGCTTGTATGTTCTCTTGGGGGATTTGATATCTTGCTTTATTTACGTTATCCTTTTGTGTTGATCTTCGCCGTTGGGCGTCGTATACATATATTTCTGACTTGCGTGGTTGTGATTCCACCGATTGGCGAAGAGCTATCTCCCGCATTGGGATGCCTTTATTCTTATCATGTATATGTGGTTTTGGATCAAAATAAACAAGGGGGGCTACCCAAATTTTTAAAATACGAAACATGTTTTTCAACTAGAATAATCCACTTGCATTTTCGTGTTCCATTATCTATGCATTTAAGAAAACGTTTGATTTCATCATACATTTATTTCAAAACTTCACCGTTTTTTATTTTCTTTCAAAAGGTTTAGATTTCTGGGCATCGGCATACTTAAGTTACGTTACGCCTTTAGACGTTGCGTGATTTAAGTGCCGGTCACGAATTAAATTCGGGTCATGACACATATATAGGACTAGTGCATAATTAGTGAAATATTAATGAAGTTTAGCATTAACTTGTATACAATTAATTGTATAATAATTTATAAATTTTCCAAATCAACTAAACACTTTCAAAATCAATAATTCATATTAATTCCAAATATTTTCCAAACTATATCCATATACAATCATACAATTCCATTAAAACTAATTTCTATACTTTTATAACATTAATGAAATTTATTATTTTAATTATTTAAATTCCAAAAATAATATTTTATTTTTCTGAAATGTTACAATCTTCCCCCTTTAATTAAATTCGGTCCCCGAATTTAAATTTAAACCACCAAATTACTAAAACATTTCAGCAAAACAATTAAGTCGTTGGGGCTCTGAAATCACGAATACATAAATCATATCATAGCACAATGCATGCGCACGAAAATGAGTGCAAAACTCAAATCGAAACTCGGTTAAGCGTCACGCCATCATAGGAGTTAATGCGAAAATTCCAATGTCAAAATCCATTACGAAAATCAAAGACGATATAATTAGAATTATAACATATATATAGTATGCATTTTTGTGAAATCTTCGAAACAACTGAATAATGGTGCATGCCAAATCCTTATGAAATCGCCGTGCAATACGCAAATCATGGCACAAGTAGCGGACGTGCATTATAAAGAAAATAGCTATATACATATATATCCTTTGTTTAACATCTACGTTTTGCCTTTTGAAAAAGATTTAGAAGGGTTTTCTTTGTAAAGTTTCGTGTTATCATGGACACGTAGGAAAATATTGAGACTATAGCTCTTTTGAAAATCCCTTCGGTAATATCGGTGCATGCAAAAATACTCAGGCACTGTCCTCAAACTAGTCTTGCTCGGTTATTAAACCATATAGTATCTATCATACAAACATGCGGTTCGAAAGAAATCAGTCCCAAAAATGCATAAAAAGAATGTCGCGTGCATCTGGTGCGCACGGAAATCGAAATCAAATGCTGGTGCGACGAATGTGAACAGAAACAAACTAAGTGTAACAGGTGTGCACGAAAATATATGTCGAGTGCAACGGGTGTGCACAACAACAATGTTAGGTGCATCTGATATGCATGAAGAATCTCGATTAAGTGTATCTGGTGTACACAAAATCACATCTAGTGCGTCAAGTGTGCGCAAGAATACTAATCAAGTGCACAAGGTGCATGAAAATGAATATCGAGTATCCAAATCGAAATCAACGGTATACGACATACATCAAATCGAAATCAAGTATACCGCAGCATATAAACTCATAAACATATGCATCTGCAAGCACAAAACCATATCAAAGTACTGAAAGTGCACGTAAACTACACCGAATGCATAAGTCTAAAATCATATGCATACTATGTGCATGAAATCAAAATCAAATATCTCGGAATGCGTGAAAATCGAAATCAAGTGCAATAGGTATGCACAAAATCGAACATCAGTACAACTGATACATGAAAATACGAATCAAGTGCAACTGTGGTGCACATAGGAAATATCAATCATGAAACTAAATCATCAGAATACCTGAATCAAAACGATGAAAACGTGATATACAAATCACCAAGGAGAAATTCATAATAACTGCCGTCGAGGTGCCCCTCCTTCAATGTCGAATAGTGTTGGTGCATCCAAGGCTGGCAGAGCAAGAACATCTACTTGCCTCTTACCCACGGTCTGGCGTTGTCACGACTCGAAATGGCACGTGACAGGCACTTGAATCATATGAAGTCTATAGGACCCCATCTAATTCAAGCAAACCAAAAATCCCAGAAATCTAAACCATTTTAAATAGAGGTGAAGAAAACTATTTTAAAGCAAGTGGTTTTATTAAAATAAGCCGAATTATGCGTTTTTAAAACATCAAGTCCTTTCTGAAAATTTCGGCAGAGTTTCCTTTGTAAAAACTGGCCCCAAACGGGGTACAACATGAGTAATATATGCATAATGATAAAAGGCATCCCCAAGCAGGAGCTAGCTCTTCGTCAATTGACGGTCACAACCACGCAACCAATATAATATAAAATGCCAAGGGCGAGGATCAAAACTCAAAATAAAACTCAAAATCAACATGAAAACCATAATAATACAACGCGTGACTCTAAGGTAGAAATAATATACAACAGGTCCTCTATGTCTATAAATATTATACAAGGCTGGTTGATGGAGTTTCTAGATACAACATTCTAAATAAAATACAAGGGTGGTCATGATGCGAGTGAACTCAACTACCAAAGCAATCACCCGGAATGGAAGCAGTGTGCCAGAAAGCCGCAATGAAAGCTTTACGGTAAAAACCTGCAAGAACTGTGGCACAACGGGGGTGAGTTGCCAACTCGTGAGTAGAAAACATCACAGAGCAGAAATCGTATGTATGACTCAATCCTAGGTCAATACGATCGGTAATATATATATCCTCAAATGATAAGGTCTGATGTATGAAAAGGTGGCAAGGGTAAACATCTATACATAAGTATAATACCAAGTGCTCGTGTCAGTACCTTAGGTAACAACATAACATAAATATGAGGTATGAATGTATGAACACAGAATACATGTAAATGAGAAAACTGTTTTCATATCTTAGTGAGATTTATGTATATAAAATTGAGATATCATCAATGAAATCAACATAAAACAGTGTTTAGCATCAACACAAATATATATATATATATCTCGCTGTCTCAATATCTAGGGCTCCGGCTATACGGACTGGCCTGAGGGCTCCGGCTATCCGGACTGGCCCAAACTCCGATCGGTATCCTCCGGATATCTGACGAGTCACAATGAAGTCACCGGTCGGTTGTGTTCCCGTGCCAGGCTCAACGCCATCATCTGTGACATTCTCGCCCCGGGGTACCGTACCGCGTCCACCATGCACCCACAGACGGTTCCTCCTCCTCCTTGAATTGGGTGTATCATATCAATCAAGAGCCGAGAAAACTCATGGTGGACTCCTCTCAAATCATATCATGAGAAAACCACAACTTTCATTTTAAAATGATAATAAGTTAATAAAATCCTTGCGGTTTCTCCAAATCCATAAATCTCATGGAAATCCGAAATCTCAGTATCTCAAAGTAAATAAACAATGAATTATAAAATATTGGGCTCCGGCAATCCGGACTGGCCCTAATAATAATGCATGAAAATGAATGTATAAATATGCATGACAATCACAGTAATAAATGCAATGTCCAAGCTATCACAATAATAATATATCGGAAGTGTCAGCTAACAAGAAATATCAATGAATTAATATTCTCTACAGTGTACGTGGCATGGCAATTACCGATGATGATATGAGTGAGCCGGCAAGCAGGTGTACGTGGAACATACGCGTCATCGGTAATGGTGCTGGTGTTCTGACAACATGATTTCAATAATGGCAAATGAAAACACAATATAAGCATGCAATACGATGCGAACAATAAGAATATACGTGAGCTGAATAATAAACACAACAATAAGGAAATAAACATTTATATAATCGGGTCATACAGTTTGCTATTTGAAATAACATGAATCGTGGTTTTTAGAAAATAGGACTACGGTGTTTTTAAGAAAAAGTACGTCCTCTGAAATATCCGTAGAATCCCTTGGCCTGTCTTTAAAATATTCACGATTCATTAATTTTGAAATATGTATGACCCGAGTCTAATCTAACATCTATAAGTAAACTACAGGTCTAAATTAACAGACTAATCGAAAAGGTAAGGAAACCTCCTAAATCTGAGTCGATATATAAATATATATAATAGTCGGTGATCCCGCGTACGATACAATATATCATATGACATTCTCGAGTCAAGATGCGGATCAATCATCATAATTATAGCTCGTACGGTAAATCTATCGTACGTCATCCCAAACTGGGTACGGGTCAAATATCACATTTATCTCAATATTCGTCTGGTATCCTTATCATCACATATCGTGAACTGGGGGTACTGATCTATGTTTAGTACAATACTGATACCATCTACATATATATATGCGCGTGTATGAAACACATCACCTAAGGACCCTCTATAACATCATGTCGTATCTCATAATACGAACCATGTCTTATCACCGATCTCATGGCACCATGCCCAATCTCATTGACTCGTCTCCAAGTATCATAATCTATCCTCATCATCCATGTATATGTATACGTATATATATACATAGTCCCATACCTGTGTGTGTTTGTGTGTGTATACATATCCCCATATACGCATAAGTAATAAAATGCTTGCAAGTGTGTTTGTGCGCGCGTGTATGCAAATTACTAATCTAGGGTTCGCGACTAAGGAACTAACTAAAACACTATTTTACGAATACACTATACTAACCCAAGGTCATCTTATAATACATAAGTATATATATATATATATATATATATATATCATAACGCATACACGTTTTATACTACGAAACTGCGGGGGTGCTATACGCCATCCACCCGACTTCCCCCGTTGATATATATCTACTCATCTTGATATTTGCTCGCTTATGCCGATGTCACCATGCGCTTGCTTGTCATCTCGAAGCCCTCGTGAGGGTACCTACACATCATAACACATCGTATCGCATTAAAATCCAATTCGCAATCGAAACGACGCACGAATCTCCCATAGGTCAAAACTTATGGTCTACTCCCGCAAATCGACCAAACAACACTCAATATAGACGTACAAACGTCAAGTGACCGATACAAAACACAATTATCAAAACTTAAATCCATAAACATCGCAAAACATAAAGCAGAAACATTGAAAACATGCTCCATATTTTAGTTCAGGTGAATACAAGGTGCACAAACAGTACTGGGGTGATGTATACGGTGTATATGAGCTACTGAAGGAACCTGGACCCCATTGCCCACTACATGGCCGGCCACTTCCCCTAATATTCCGGCCTGCTGGGCCTGGGGGTCTCTGTTGGGGCTCATATGGTCAGGGTGGTCTCCTGGTGTCCTAATTTGGTCCCGGTATTGTTTGGTTAACTCAAAAACGTCTCATGTCATCCCAGATTCCCTGTAGGCCTCAATATCGTCACAAAACCGACATTGGAAAGTTTTTGTTTTGGGTTTCAGGTTTTTTTCCCTGGTTAGGTCTCGGTTTCTAAAACCATGGGGTGTTTATGGTCACCAATAAATCCTAATTACACTATCTCAATTCCAATCAAACCCTAATCCCCAACTTGGAATTTTCAAAGCTCACAAAACCTCACAATATCACTTCTAAACATATATATGTGTTAAAGTGAAAGAAAAACTACACTAAGTGTGAAGGAGTTACCTTATTAGGAACACCCTAGAATCCCCTAGAGCTCAAAATCCAAATTTTCTTGGTCCAAAGTGCTTGTAGTGAGCTTGTGCATTCTTTTTGTGAAGTGGAGATGAACTTTTGATGTATTTTTTTAAGGTGTTTTGAGGTGTGTAGTAGAAGTGGAGGAGGGGTGCTACCATGGTGAGATGAGGGAGGGAGAGATTGATGAAGATGATGAAGGGAACAAAGTGATATGGTCCAAGGTTGACCCCTCACCTCTCTCTCTCTCTCTCTCTCTCTCTCTTGCCCATACTTTATATTTTATCAATTTCGTTTTCGTTTTCATTTTGTTTTGTTTTGTTTTCTATTCTTTTCTTTTTCAACACAAATTAAAACCCCGAATAAAACCTTGGTCACACAAAAGGAAAATAATAAGGTTTGTAACATGAAATGGTGCATGTCATGCACAAAACCGGATTAATGCAAGATTAGCGATATTTAATCGGTGATTAGAATTAAAATAGTGTATACTTAATCATAAAAAATTATAATTTACATAAATCACATAAAGCACACTCATTTCAGTAATTTCTATAATTTTCCAATTTCCCCCCAATTTATGTGTATTTAATTATACCGCACCATTAAAATATTGTTAATAATTATTATTTAATTATAAAAATTCCCAAAAATAATAATTTATTTTTCTGAAATGTTGCAGGCGTCTTCTACTTTTAGGTCTTCTTTTCTCTCTGTATATTGCCAGATACATGACTCCTCGTGTCACGACCCGGAAAAGGCGCGTAATTGGCACTTGAATCATGTGATGTCTATAGGACCCCACCTAATTTAAGTAAGCCAAAAGCCCAGTAATCTAAACCTTTTAGAGGAAAATAGTGGAAGTGCAGTTTTGAAATAAGGTTTACTAAAATCAAACTTATTCTCATATAAACATAAGTAGTAATATATGGAAACACTATATTTGTATCTAGCTTGAAAACCCTTTTGTCGTTTGAAATTCAGGCAGCACCTCCTTTGTAATTTGTAACCCAAAAACGAATACAAGCAATAATATATAAGGCATCCCCAAGTAGGATCTAGCTCTTCGCCAATTTGCGGAAACTACCACGCAAGATAAAATATAAGTATACAACGCCGAAGGAGAGGATCAAAACTCAGAAAGACAGTAACAAAACAAAACATCATCAAGAATACCATAAGCAACAATAATCTATAAGCGCGACTCTTAGGCCGTAAGAATATAAAATTATGGTTATCTAAGTCTACGAAAATACATAGTCTGGTTGATGGAGCTTTTAGCTAGATACCACTGAAATAATATACAAATATATACTGGTGGTCACGAAGCAAATGTATCCCACCTATTCGCAATCACCCGAAAGAAAGTGAAGTGCCGGCAAGCCGCTATGGAACCTGTATGGCTAAACCTGCAAGAAACTATGGCACAACGGGTGTGAGTTGCCAACTCGTGAGTAGAAAACAACATAGGGTAGAAACCGAATGTATGACGATCTCCTATGTCATAGAGTACAATACTCATAATATACCACCGAAACATCTAGTAGTAGCAAGGGTGATAATCTAAGCATAAGTGTAATACCAAGTACTCGTGTCTGTGTCACAAAGTAGCAACATATCTTATATATGACGTATGAATGCATCATGAATGAATAAGTAACATGAAATCAGGATATGTCTGTATGAGAAAGATGTATTCTTATCTTAGTAAAATTTTAGTGTAACAACTGGAGAATCATCAATGAAATCGACAGAAATCCGTGTCAAAAATTAACACAAAATCCTCAAATCTCGGGCTCCGTCGGTCAGACCTGCCAATATCATCAAATCTCACTACTACGGTCGGTATCCTACGGATATCCGCCACGCCAAATATCACCGGTAGGTAGCCTGCCCCTGCCAGGCTCATCATCTACAACTCGAGCTTCTTGCCCCCGGGGTACCATACCAGGTCCACCATGTACCCGAAACGGTTCATCATACTCCTCTAATTGGGTCTCGAAAACAAAATCAATGAGGAAAACTCATGGTGGATGCCATATACATCATATCACGAGAAAACCGCAACTTGCATTTTTCAAAATGATAACGAGTTTATTAAATCCTTGCGGTTTCCCCCCAAATCCTGAAATTTCATGGAAAATCCGAAATCCCAAAATCAAGAGTCAATAAGCAGTGAATATCAGCATAAAGCCCACAATATTGCATGACATAATGAATCTATAAATGCATGGGGTATCTAAGTAAGGAATGCAATATCTAAATTAGCAAATGAGAGCAAGCATACTAATAATCTGTTGAATTTACGAGCTAGCAGGTTATACCAATGAAGTAACATTTTCTAAAGTGTACGTGACATGGAAATTACCGATAATGATATGTGTGAGCCGGCAAGCAAGTGTACGTGGAATATATAAAGGATTAAACTAGCGCCCCGGCCAACTTCCGTGGCCAAACGCGGAACAAAATTTTTATAGCGATCATAAATTTTGCGCTAGAATAAACCTAAAACCGGATCTTTACGATAAACCTAGTTAGCATGTTAGGGTTCTATCTACTATGATAGAAAGTATACCTAAAGAAAATAAGTCCTTTGGGTCTTCGATCCTCTCCTTAAGCTCCTCGATGGAAGTATGGATCGTGCTTGAACTTCGTCCTCCTTATATCAAAGATGATCCACCCGAGAGCTCCAACCTTAAGCTAAACCTCCAACTTGTGATAACTAAAATACTTAGCTTGCTAACCTAAGTAGACTAGAGTGAGTAGAGTGTGATTTAAGTGGCTTAGTCTCACTAACCCTTCATTCTCAACTCATGAGACACTAGGGTTTGAGAGAGGAAGAAGGAGAGAGCAAGCTTGAAGAAAGAGAATGTATTTGTGATAACGATAATAGAAAATGGAATGGCTATCTTTTATATGACCATCAACCATGGCATGAAAATATCTCACCAAAATATCTAGATCAAAATATGTCGTCAAAATATTTATGGTCAATAACTCAAGCCAAGTCAAAATTCAACCCAAGTAGCCACGCCATATATAATTATCATTTATCAAAAATAACAAAGTCTTTTCTTTACCTCATAATTTTTTTGACCAAGTCAATGGTCAAAACCCTAATGAGGTATCTCCTTCTATACCCCTTCTCATCCGTATATACATACCTACATCCATGTTCCGAGAAACACAAATACAATGAGACGAAGCTAATCCAATAATCAAATACTAGGATCCGAATTAAACCAAAGCCCACTAGTATTGTCCGCTCGAACATCAGACGCACACAGGTACACGTATATGATCGAACACTGTCGTAAAACCATACGACCTCTACTCGTTTCACCCGAAGCTGGGAAACCCTCTTTGTGGGACTCTAAAGACTCGACAGTACTCTGGCAGTGGGTTTAACCACAAGCACGTCAGAGGCACTAGCTCTTTGTAATGGCTACCCAGGTATCTGTTGATAAGAAGGTCGACGAGCAAGCTCATCCAAACTCCTACTGACCCTATCTGTGACAATCCCCGTACAGTCCCGTTTGATCGTCTAAGAGTATCGCATATCGGGCCTAGGGGGTGGTAAACGTCAGACCTATAATAGCGGTATAAGTCATGTCGGAGTGTAGCTCATAACACCTTGAGAAACTAGTGGAACACCTACCAGTAAATCTCACTTGCCCTGGCCAGGGACATTGTGTAATGGCTCTCCGAACACAGCGTGATATCAACCCCCAAGACCGGAGAGACAAATCCTGTCTAACCACCACTGCCTCCAAGTGCTTCGGTACTGCACCCAACCACTACCTATTTACATGACTCAATAGAGCCGTGGTAGGGTAGCAATCAAAGAACATTAGGAACACTTTTGAGGTGAAGTAGCACTGTCAAGTCAACGGACTAAGCTGTGCCCATGTCACCTGAGAACTGCTAACTGACGATATGTATAATACCAACCAACAGTTCACAACGCGTATTGTCCAGTGTACTCGTAACCTAACGACCACCTCCATACTATCTCTAGTACGACATACTAATGGCTGTGGGACAGACCATCTCACCTGCTGGGATGAGAAGCGTATACACTAGTTTACTCTGGAGTATCGATGCCCTATCTCGATAATCCTACGGCTAGGGTCCTATATAAGGATGTGCTTATGGACAACCCAGACCCCACTTGTGTGATCGCCATCACAATGCTGGTAGTCAAGTAAAGATCCTAATGGCTCCATCAATATGTATTAGCGATATGTTAAAAGAAACATATACACATATTAAAATAGATACAAACCAAGTTACATACTACTATATCTTGCAAGATTGTCGTAAATCAGTGTATATATCCCAAGCTTCCAAAATGTAATATACAAACTAGTACTATACAATAATGGCCTCTAGGGCATACATATCCAACAATCTCCGACTTTCACTAAAGGCCAGTAATTAGTGTACTGTATACCCAACGTCTGCACTAAGGCCAGCTGCTGGCATACCGCATACCCAGTAGCTTAAAAAGTCGCTCGAACTGTGTTTGAGGGAGGGCCTTTGTGAATAGATCCGCTGTGTTATCTTTAGTGTCCACTCTCCGTACCTCGATCTCCTGGCGATCAAGGATCTCCCTGAAGAGGTGATACATCCTTAAGATGTGCCTGGATTTCTGATGGGACCGTGGTTCCTTCACTAAAGCTATAGCCCCATTTTTATCGCAATATAAAGGTATTGGGTCAACAATGGACGGAACTACCAGAAGTTCACTAATGAACTTCTTTATCCAGACTGCCTCTTTTGCGGCATCGCTTATAGCAATGTACGCAGCCTCCATCGTCGAGTCTGCGACGGTATCCTCTTTGGTACTCCTCCAACACACCGCCCCTCTGTTGAGGGTAAACATAATGTCCGAGACAGACTTGTTGTCGTCCTTGTCACTTTGGAAGCTTGAATCGTTAACAGACTCGACCCTGAGGTCTCCATTACCATATACCAGGAACATCTCCTTAGTCCTTCTCAGGTACTTGAGAATGGTCTTCACTGCTGTCCAGTTGTTCTCACCTGGGTCTGACTGATACCGACTCACCATGCTTAGCGCATAAGCTACATCTGGTTTTGTATATAGCATCGCATACATTATAGATCCTACCGTCGAAGCGTTGGGTATAGTGCTCATGCGAACCCTCTCCTCGTCAGTCTTGGGAGACATCTTCTTGGAGACGGTGATTCCGTGTAATGTGGGTATATTACCGCACTTGGAATATTCCATACTAAATCTCTTTAGTACGGTCTCTATGTACCTGGACTGCAAAAGTCCCAGTAATCTCTTAGATCTAACTCTGTAGATCTTGATCCCTAAAATGCACGAGGCATCACCCAGGTCTTTCATGGAGAACCATTGTGACAAGAATAGCTTGACCAATTATACCATAGGAATGTCATTTCCTATCAGAAGAATGTCGTCCACGTACAAGACTAGGAATACGACAGTTCGTCCTACAATCTTCTTATAAACACAAGGCTCATCCTCGTTCTTGATGAAGTCAAATTCCTTGACTATTTCATCAAAACAGATGTTCCAGCTTCGCGATGCCTGCTTTAATCCATAAATGGATTTAAGCAACTTGCACACCTTCCCGCTGCTCCCACTATCTACAAAACCCTCTGATTGATCTATATAAACGCACTTTTCCAAACTGCCGTTTCGAAAAGCAGTTTTTACGTCCATCTGCCAGATTTCATAATCATAGAAAGCAGCAGTGGCAAGTAGGATCCGAATGGATTTGAGCATACCCACTAGAGAAAAGGTTTCGTCATAGTCCACACCCGGTCTTTGACGAAAACCTTTTGCAACAAATCTAGCATTATAGGTTTCCAGCTGCCCATCTACACCAAATTTCCTTTTGTAGATCCATTTGCATCCAACAGGTTTTACCCTAGGTGGAGCAATATCCAAGGTCCACACTTTATTGGTGTACATGGACTACATTTTAAATCGCATAGTATCCAGCCACTTATCAGAGTCCCTACTGATAATAGCCTGCCTGAAACTGGTTGGATCATCTTCTTCCAAGATGCAATCCTTTTGATCCCCGTCTATGAGAAAACCATAGTATCTATCGGGAGGATGAGAAATCCTACCCGATCTACGTAGTGGTTGAGGATCGTCTGGGATTATTGAATCTAGTGGTTCCTCTAAATCTTTAGTTACATTTTGTGGTTCATGGATTTCTGCCAGTTCTACTGTACTCCCACTAGTTTCTTTTGCAAGAAACACCCTTTCTAAAAAGGTAGCATGGCGAGATACAAACACCTTCTGTTCCTCAGTGTGGTAGAACAGATATCCTAGTGAATCCTTAGGATGTCCCATAAATTTACATAGAACTGAACGTGCCTGAAGCTTGTCCAGTTTCTGTGTTTTCACATAGGCCGGACAACCCCATATCTTAATAAATTTAAGACATGGTTTCTTACTACTCCATATTTCATACGGAGTTTTAGGCACAGATTTGGACGGAACTTGATTCAAAAAGTATGCCGCTGTCTGAAGCGCATGTCCCCAGAATGAATGAGGCAACTCAGCACTACTCATCATGGAACGAACCATTTCCAATAGGGTACGATTCCTCCGCTCCGATACACCGTTGTGATGTGGTGTGTAAGGAGGAGTAAGCTGAAAGAGAATTCCATTCTTTTTTAAGTAATCTAGGAATTCCGTGCTTAAGTACTCCCCTCCCCTATCAGACCGGAGGATCTTGATACTTTTGCCAGTCTGGTTCTCTACTTCGTTTTTGAATTCATGAATTTCTAAAAAACTTCAGATTTGTGTTTCATAAGATACACATATTCGAATCTAGAGAGATCGTCAGTGAATGTGATGAAGTACGTGAACCCTCCCCTTGCATGTATAGACATCGGACCACACACATCACTGTTTATGAGTCCCAAGAGCTCTGCTGCTCTTTCTCCATATCCGGCAAACGGAGATTTGGTCATCTTTCGTTTGAGACAAGACTGGCAAGTTTCATAAGATGAAAATTCGAACGTATTCAAGAATCCATCTATTTGAAACTTACTTAGTCTTTTCTCTCTGATATGACCAAGTCTATAATGCCACAAATAGGATTCGTTCATATCTGAACTCTTCCTCTTGCGTGTGTTTTGTACATTGAGAACTGTATTCTGATTTAGAACATATATACCATTACACAGTGTAACTTCTGCAACCAGTACCTTATCAAGGTAAATGTTCATGATATTTCTATCAAGACAAACTTATATCCATCTTTATCAAGTAAATAAACTGATATGATGTTGCAAACCATGGAAGGTACATAGTAGCAATTGTTCAAAATCATAGTATTGCCATTTGGCTACACTAGGTGATATTCACAGACGGCTGCAGTATTAACTTGTGCTCCGTTCCCTACCCCGAGGAACATATCACCAGGTCCAACTAACCTACTTTTTCTCAGTCCCTGCAATAAATTACAGATATGAGATCTTGATCCGGTATCTAGTACCCAGGTGGTAGGACTGACCAAAAAGCAGTTCTCAATTACAAGAACACCTGAAGTAGATGCAATAGTATGCATCTTCTTCAATGGGGTCTCCATGGAATTCAAACAATCCTCTTTTTCTTGCTTACACTTACGATCGCCATCATATGTTAGAGCCAAACCGATATTCCCCAGCCCCGAATAAGAATTCGGATCGGTCAAGCGATACATTTTATTATCTTGATTAGGGCGTGAAATTGTTGCTACCTAGAGAGAGAGAAAAGAAACATTCGGCATGCGCTCTTGCAAGATTAGATTAATTATTAATTTATCTAACTAGGATGGCTCCCACTGTATCCTCGAATTCTTCTTCAAAAATTAAAAGAAAAACTAGTCAGGATTAATCGCACGTCATAATACTTGCTTAACTTTTCAGCCAGGCTAGTGTTGGTACTTCGAGGGAGGTTTTCCAACGCTTTCGTGAAGTTTCTTAATTATATAACCTCGTTTTCCTGGAGGCGTAGTCCCGCAAACACCGTTCTAGACACCTACTTGGTTTATAGCATTAATTGTTAAGTGAAATAATCTCCCGAGAGTAATCCAACTCATCATTGGGATCGGGATCCAACTATCATTGTGTAATGACCTAGATGGAATCCACTCTAGTCACTACACTTCAGAAGGTATGCTAAATTTGCAAGTTTTCTGTATATTTGAAACTCCCTATTTGGTTTTTACCCTAGGACCCAAGTGACCTTGACGAATAATCAACAAATCAAAAAGTCCTAGTCAAGTTTAACCCATCGTTTCCAGGATTGCATTAGACCCACCCGCCTGATCCTTGACGAATAATCAACAAAATCATACGACCGTCCTAACCAATAGCGTCTATCAGTGCAACAGAGAATTATTATTTAGCTACCGTTCACTGTGCCTTGGCGAATAATCAACAAACACAGCACGAATACTAAGTATTAATTATCTGAAACGATGGAAGGCTACGGCTGGGTTTTTGGCGAAAAACCCGTTAACGTAATGAACATGATATCGTTGAAGGAACCTGATAGCATTTGAAAAGGAGTGGTTTAAGCTCCTCCTTTTGAAAATTTCTGGTTTTGAAAAAACCGAGTAATCTACAGTACAGATTTTAGCTCAAGAGGTCACTCCGCGCAAAGGGATCTCAGCACCTGCCCCGTAGAATGAGTTGCTGGATATTCATGACCGAATACCCCTATGCAAAGCGAAAGAATTTAACTGTAGTTTTTCGAAATTTGTTCCAACAACATCTTTTAGGTTTATTTTCTTGCATTAATCAAAATTAATGCGGTCGCATCAATTAACCTATCACACCAGAAAAGAACGAAAATAAAATGTACGTATATGCCATCCGCATTCGCCATGGGGCCATGTCATCACCGTAAAGTTACTTAACTAACGACAAAGCAGGGGCTGGACTAGCGCGGGTGCAAAACATATACAACATCTACTAGTATATATATAAGTATATACAACATTCATCCCAGGCATGATAATAATCAACGTCATAGAATCCCAGCCAACAATACATAATGGTGGATAATCTTAGAGCCACGGGTTTCATTTGAGCCGCAAATAAAACCCGACGTTCCCGGTCGTGTGGATAGCCTGTGTAATGAAAACCCGGACCCCTACAAGCGCGGAAAGTTACCCGCCAATCCCAGAAGTGAGGCGGCCCCCTTCAACAAAGTGAATGGGCCACCCAGCACTTCACGGAATCCGGTAACTTGGGCGCCCCTCCGTGGGTCAAACTATACCCCCTACGAGTGCAGCGAATAGCACGCCAATTCTAGAATGAAGCCCCCTCCGTCTCAACGCCATAAGATGCGGGCTTGTTTCCTTCTAGAACCCGTCTTTCCGTGCACTCCATCGTGGGGTAATCCTAGTACAGAAAACAAAAATAATATGTACAAATGGTGACATCGACCACAACCTGGTCATGCCCCAAAATAATATACAACCCGGCAAAGACGGCAGTCCATATGTCGGATGCTCGCCCCGCAATATCAAAAGAACAAATGTCACGATCCGAAATTGGCACGTGACGACCCTTAAACTACATAACGTCTACAGGCGTAAAGCAATTTAAGTAAGCCGAAAACCCAGCAATCTAAACCGTCAAAAGTAGTAAGTGATAAGAACATTGTTAAAACTTTAGAAAATCTCGAGTACAAATTCTTTAAAGTCCAATTTAGTTTCTTAAAAATTTTGGCAGCACCTCCTTTGTAAAAACTAACCCCAAAAATGGGTACAGCATAAATATAAGTAAAGCATCACCAATGGGAGCAAAATCCATGCCCAAAGGCGGAAACAACCACCACAACAGATATACGATGCCGTAGCGAAGAAATAAAAGACAATAGAAATAAAAACTGCATAAAAGACCTCAAAGTCATAAAATAACATACAATATCGTCTTCACATCAAGTCTCTAAGTCATACACATGAAAGTGGTAGATGGAGAGTACATGGTACAAAGATAACAATAAACAATATCGGATAGCCGCAAAACCTACCTATAGCAAAACTGCGCACTGTCAGCCGAAGCGGTATCCGCTACAAAAGATGTTACGAAAGATGAAAAGCCTGCCGCGACTGCCCTGAAGGGCTACCTGCAAAACACTGTGGCACAACGGGGGTGAGTTGCCAACTCGTGAATAGTAAATAACATATGCAGGTAATCGCAAGTATGCACGTACAACGTGAATCTAATACATGCAAGCTGATAGCAATAAATGGCCATATGTATGCAACAGTCATGAAAGGTACTCTATCAGGTACAACTAATACATGAATCAATATATATCAAATAAATGAGGAGTATGGAATAAAACATGTCATCCTCACGGAATCCTGACCTCGTGGCAGGACCAAAGTCCATCAAGACAATCTAAATCCCAAATTTCCTCAAATCAACCCCTAAATTAGCCCTCGTATCCTGTAAGTCTCATATATCCTGAGTGTCCAATATATAGTAAATCTCATATATCCAATATCCAATATCAAGTATATCTCATATAACCAGTATCCAATATCGAGTAAGTCTCATGAAACCTGAGTGTCCAATATCTGCACCCAAAAATATCATGAAAACAAGTGTCTAGTATCGAAACAAAATACTCAAATTTGAGGCGCCATCACCTAGGACTGGTCCTCCTGTGTCATGTACGTACATCCTATGAACCTGGGTAAGCACCACTCGAAATATGCAAGGCATGTGCGTACATAACCTCCATCGATATCCCCCAGATATCCGTTGGGTCCAAATACTATCACCGGATGGCAAACGCCCCCGGCCAGGCTTATCGGCATGTACCATCGATCATCTTGCCCCGGGGAACCAACCGGGTTCCACCATGTACCAGCACACGGCCCACGACACCTCTTCGCATGGGCTATATATAAGCTCAGAACCGAGAAATCTCATGGGGAAAGCTGAAATATCATATCAAGAGAAACCGGGTTTTTCAAATAATGCATTATTTCATGAAACAACCACGGTACTCAAATCCAGAAAACATGAAGTACTGAATAACTATAACTGCATGAATCAATACATATACATTAGCGTCCCATTCCACTAATATATATATATACAAATATATATATGCATATATAACAGCGTTCCATTCCACTGTTATATATACTTAAGAATAAAAATATCAGAGAATATCATATGAAATCCATGAATGTAATATATGCAACATGAAACAGTAATATGATCATATAAAGGAAAATCCGCTATTTAACGGCAACAAGTTAATATATATATCATGCGGTTCCTAATTTCTCCAAGTCCATACAATATCAAATAAAGGTGAACATGTAGTTATATCCAGGTATGCGTAACCATATTAGCATAGCATGATATGTGTACCTACCTTGTAAGTGCACGGCGGCGCCCCGGCTGTCAATCCGACGGCCAAATGCAGAAGCGGTGATAAACTTTAATTTTTCTTGAACTGGCAAACCGCCGCGCACTAATACCCGGATCGAACCATTAATTAGTCCTAGCTAACTACAAGATGGGGAAGAGAGATATACCGACTGATCCAAGTCCTCCGGTCTTCTCGTCGTCGTCCCGATCTCCTGCGGAATGTCCTGTCTCCACCTCGTCGCCGGAAGTGCACCACATCGCCTACTTCTTTTACGGGCTCCCACCTCAATGCCGGGGCAACTCGGGCACGAAGCTGGCTAGTCGACGTGCCCAAGATTTTCTGTAGAATATAGTGTACTAGTCTCATTTTTGGGGTTGTAGGAATTGCCTTTTGGTGGAGGGATGAACTATGGAGTTTGGAGATGGAACTTGTGGATATTTTCCAACATGAAATGAACCAAAACCCCTCTCCAAAAATGTTTGGACAGCCCCTAAAGAGGAGTGGCCGGCCATGGTAAATTGAGAGGGGAGAATGAGAGTGTGTAGCAAAAGATAATGGGAGCCATTCTCATATCATGCAAGAGAGAGAAAGGAAAGCTTATCATGAAAAGAAATGATCACAAAATCAAACCCATACTCCAAAAACCCACCTACTACAACCATGATTGCTCACAAAGTCAAGCAATCATGATAGAAGAAGTCAAGGTCAAAAGAATGGTGCACCATCATGATACAAGGAAATATGCAAAGACCCCCTCCACAAATGCTTATTTGCAACAATGCAAATAAGCCCTCCTCCACCAATCTTCGGCCAATGAACGATACAAAGGAAATTGGCCGAAACGGAGTGCAAACTGGCAACTCCAGAAAACTGGTCCCGTAATAAATTACAGGAAAACCCCGATACTGTGCATACACACCCGCATCTGTATTTCGACCGAAATACAAATGCAATGAGACAAAATCTACACTGTACTATACTAGGATCCGGCTTATACCAAAACCGGCTAGTATTATCCGTTCGATCCTGATCCGTGCAATACCGCACGTATCTGATCGAACCCTGCCATATAACCATACGGCCTATAGTACAAACTGTCCGATCCTGATCCGTGCAATACCGCACGTATCTGATCGGACCTTGCCATATCTCCATACGGCCTCTACAACTTTTCGCCCGAAAGCTGAGTAACTGAATGTGGGGGACTCTAAAGACTCGTCAACACCTTGGTTGTGGATTTAACCACCAGCACGTCAGAGGTATAAGCCAATACGTAACGGGCTACCAGGTATTGACTAAAAGGGACGTCTGTGAGCGAACTCAGCCTGACAACCCTACTGAGCCTGTCAGTGACAATATCCGTACAGTCCGGTCCGTTCGTCTATGAGTATCGCATGGCGGGCCTAGGGGGTTGGTAAAAGTCAGACCCCCAAAAGCGATAAAAGTCGTGTCGGAGTGTAGCCCAGAACACCTGAGATACTACTGGAATACCTACCAGTAAATCTCCTGCCTTGGCCAAGGCTTCGTGTAATGGCTCTCCTAGACACAGCGCGACCTCACCCCTAATACCGGGAGAGACGAACCCCTGAAGATACGCTCACTGCCTCCATGTGGCTCGGGACTGCACCCAACTAAAACCTGTTTGCACGACTCCTTTGAGCCGTGGTAGGGTAGTAATCAAAGTACAGTGGGAACTCACACGAGACAAGTGACGATCCCCAGGTCGATGAACTAACCTGCACACATGTCACCAGGGAACTGCCATCTGACGTCTGGTATATGACCAACTAGCATGTTCCCGGCGAGTCCTGTCCGGTGTACTCATAACCCAATGAGCACCTGTATACATCTTAGGTGATCCAACTGACACCAGTGGCTTGTGAGACCGGCCACCGCCCCTCGTCGGGGTCTCGACTGTATACACTAGTCTACTCTGGAGTATCGATGCCCTGTCTCGAAACTCACACGACTAGGGACCATTTAAGGATATGCTTGTAGACCCCCAGCTCCCACTTATATGATCGCCCTCATACTGCTGGTGGTCAAGCAAGAATCCTAGGGGCTCTATCAACGTGTAATAGCGACTTGTCAGGTCACCTAAAGCAGTACACGACGATAAAGGTAAACCAGATAGCATACTATCATCTCGAGTAAGATTGTCCTACCGGGATAGGTCCTCCATCAATCATTGCAATCACGTACCTGTGACCTAATAATTGACTCTGAGGGCACTACCTCCAACAATCTCCCACTTGCACTCAAGGCTAATTATTGCGATGTCGCATACTCACAGCCCGTGTGATACCGAACACCCAACTCCTCTACTAGTCAGTCTCACAAAGCTCGTTTGCGAAACTATTGTGTTCGAGGAATAGCCTCAGTGAGTGGATCCGCTTTGTTGTTTCTTTCTATGTCTCTCTATATCTCAAGCTCGCGGAGAAAACCCATCTCCCGAAATGAGCAATACCTGTCTTAGAATGTGTCTGGATGTCTGATGGGACATAGCTCATAAATGAACTCCAAATCCAAACTTCTTAGACTGTATCGTCAACTGAACTTAATCAGTATCCTGCGCCATGCCTCCCTCAGTATTGCCTTGGACCACCTGTCCAAAATACTGCCCCTCGTCAGAAGGAAAACTATAACTCTGACAACCTCCTTGTCGTCCAGGTCACCTTGGAAGCCTGGAATGATAACTGTCTCCTGAATGAGGCTGTCGTTATCATATCCCTAGAACATCCACTTATGTTCTAAAACTGCTTCCGACTGTTTCTCCAGGATTGGATCAATGTCAACTTATTGCATATAGTGCAAGAACAACATCTGGTGTGGTACTTGACATCTCACGATTGACTCAATTGCCTGAGCAAGTGATCTGCCAATCATGCACGTCCCTCTCCCCTTTAGTCTGTAAGACACCTTTGGAGAGGGTGACTCCATCTCCTGCAGGTACACTACCGTGCCAGGAGTCGTCCATTCTAAATACCCTTAGAATGCTGTCTAAGTACCCAGATTGGGAGACTACCCAAATCTAGATCTAAAACCATAGATCTAGTAACCAGTATGTCTGATATAATGTCCAAGTCCCATATGGAGAAACTACTGTGTGACGACCAAAGTATAACCGATCGTAGTATAGGAGTTTCTTTTCCTACTCTGTGTATGTCATCCAAATACCAGGACATCACACCCTACTACCTTCTCAACAGATCCATCCTCTATTCTGATGAAGTCAAACCCATGACTGTCACGTCAGAAATAGATGATCTATCTCCGCTATATGTGCTTTAGTCTATAAATAGACATAAGCCACCTGTCCACCATTGCTTCCGCTGCTCCCACTGACTACGACAACCCTCTGGCAGAGTCATATAGACGTACACTTCTAAAACTAGTTTAGAACAACGCTACACTCATCCTCCCGCCGGGTCTCACAGTCTGGAACAACAGCAATGGCAAGTGTGGGTAAACAAGAACTTCCCTGTCACCGTCCTTGAGGCTACCGTAGTACCTCTCGAGTGCCTGAAGTTACCCATCTTATCTGCGGAGTGGCCAATGGAATGTCAATCCAGATCGAATCTTTAGGTTCCTTGTCAAATCTTCAGTAATCGTTTGTGGTTCTGGAATCACTTCCAGTTCTACCATACTCCCACTACTGTTTTCTGAAAAAATCCATTTTTAATAAAACTGTGGCGAGTCAAGAACAATATCTCTATTGTTCATCCAGATGGTAGAAAGTCAACCCTCGTCATAGCCTGGGTCAACCCACAAACAGCCATTACAGAAACGTGCCTTGAGTTGTCCAGTGTCTGGTTTTAATCATAAGCCGGACAACTCCCCGTACCTTAACACCGTTAAGATATGAACTGTTCTATATCCCATATAGAAACAGAGGCACTGATTTAATTGAACCAAATTCAAATCATGCAGCTGTCTCCAGTGCATGTCAACTAAATGGAAGGAGGTCGATCAGCGTTTACTCAACTTAGGAATGCTTCCAATTATGAGTAACCTGAAAGAGAAGCAAGATATCTTTATCATTACTATCAACTGAATACCATACACAAGTATCTACATCTTCGATCACTTTGAAGAATCCCGATACTTGCTACACCTGGTTCTCTACTCTATTCAAATACCTATAACTTCTCAAAATTCAGACCCTGTGTTTCCGCGAAACACCTGTCTAAAAACTAGAGAAGTCATAAGTAAACCGAATATAGTACGAGGACCAACCCCCCTGTCCTGATGGACCCTGGACAACATACAATACTCTGTATAAGTCCCTTGAGTCTGATAACTCATTCACTGTGTGTCGTAGGTTGAAAACTGTACTTATGGTTAAGAAGAATTACACCGCTGTTTAATGCTCCTTACCTAACCATCCACTGATATAGGTAAATGTCATCGACATAATATCAAAAGGTATATCTCACTCTATGAAAATAGACGTAAAGATATATCAATTTGAAATTGGTGCATAACAGCGGATATTCAAAACCAAATATTTGCCGACCGGAAAACTACCCAGGCGACTTCCTCAAATATCACCGATTACAACGAATCCCGATATAATGAGGATGATCACCTAATTCCCAATAACTTACTCCCACTCATCATCTGTAAAACCATACAGATGTGAGAATCATACCTGGTAAATACATACCCTGGAGCAAGTGTCTAATCGGGAAATCAGTTTTCCTTTAACAGTACACAGTGAGACTGAAACATCGAAATGTTTCGATGGGGTATCCTGGTATTCCTAGTAATGCCTCTTCCAGATTCACGACTGTAACCGTATAGTTCTTTGCCACCTCTCCAAATCCCTTCATATGTCTTTAGTCTTTACCTTCTGCACACCCCTTTAGGCCAAATGGTTTTCTTCCTTCCCTACCGTTCGGCACCAGCCTATGGTTTGGAAGAAGACTATCCAATAAGCATAATGGGTGTACTGTCCTAATCCTAGGAACACTCGCAATGAGAGAGGGTGAAGATAAAAGACAACCGAATAAACCTTATTCCTATTTCTCCTGAACCAGAATCCATCCCCGAACTGGAACAAGTTCCTTTCGAGTTCGTATACAACCATACGATGGATTATCCAAATAAACTGTGGATCTTCGTAGTGATACGGAGTGTCCTGGAGAAATACAAAGGTGATTTAGGATTGACGAAGGAATACTTGGTTTGGTCATGAATATCTGGTGCAATTTACTTTGCCCTCTTACTAATCCCTTGCTTTGTCTGAACTTAACATCTTCTGTACACCATCGTTAGGCTAATTGGTTTTCTTCATTCCCTACCGGTCGGCACCAGCCTAAGGTTTGGAAGAAGACTATCCAATAAGCGTAATAGGTGTACTACCTCCTAAACCAAGGAGTACTCGCAACCTGAGAGAAGGTAAAAGGAAAAGACAACTGAATAATCCTATCCGTTTTCTCCAGAACCTGAAACCATCCTCGAATAAATTCCTTCGAGTTCGTATCTAACCATACGATGGTTTTGTCCAATGGAAGTGGACGTTCGTAATGATACGGTGTGTCCTGGAGAAAAGGGTAAAAGTGGGAGTGGCAATGAGGTCTGCAACTCTGACAATCCAAAAGCCAGTGTTAAGAAGGTTCGGTCAACTTGGTCACTGAGTCATAGTCTTAGGGTCTGGTCAATGGTCGCTGCCAAAGAGAGAGAGAAAAGAAACACTCAGCGTGCACTCTAACCTAGATCAGAATGGTTACCAATTTATCTAATCTGGAAACCTCCCACTGTACCTCAAATTCTCCTCCAAACCTAAAAGAAGAATTAGTCGGGAACACCCGAGGAGTAAACTAACTCATCAGTGGGAATCGGGATCCAACTATCATCGCATGATAACGTGACGGAATCCGCTCACATCATCATACTCCAGATGGTATGCGCATATCTGGCAAGTTTCAGTTCTTTTGAAACTCCCGATGTGATTTCTGCCCCATGCTCTTATGACCTTGGCGTGAGGTCAAAATATCATAAGTCACATGTCAAGTTCTACCCGTCATTATCCAGGTTAATTTGAACCCACCCGTACAAACCCTTGACGTAGGCCAAAATAGTAGTACGACTGTCCCAAACCAACGCATCTATCTATGCAACAGATAAATACCCGGCAGCTACCAATCACTATGCCTTGGCGTGAGGTCAAAATACATAGCTTGAATACTACCGAATATTTAACTGAAATGACGGAGGGCTACGAATGGTTTCTGGCGAAAACCTTTAACGTAATGAACTTGATATCGTTGAAGGAACGGATAGCTTTTAAAAATATAGTGACGAAAACCTTTGCTAAAGAGGTCACTCCCGGTGAAGGGATCTCGGCTCTTTCCCCGTAGAATGGGGTACAGGATATTCCAACTGAATACCACGGTGCAAAGCAAAAGTAATCGGCTATAGTGAAGTTAATGCCCTGACGCAAACTTCTGTCCAAGGGGTCACTCCCGGTGAAGGGATCTCGGCCCTTGCCTCGTCGACTGAGGAGCAGGATATTCCAACTGAATACCACGATGCTAAACAAAAGTGAACGTCTTTGCAAATAACAGCTTTTTGAAAAGTGTTCCAACAACATCAGATTAGGTTTGTTTTTAACTTGCATTGATCCGAATCAACGCAGTCCCATCAATTGATCACACCAAAAAGAACGAAAATATACTGATGTACGTATATGCCATCCGCATTCGCCACTGGGTCCCGTCATTACCCGTTAGGTTAGCTAACTAACGACAGAGCGGGGACTGGACTAGCGCGGATGCAAAACATATACTACATCTACTAATATATATACCAATATATTATATTCGCTCAAGGCGTGATAAAATGCAACATTACAGAAAATGTACAGCATCACAGAAACAATACAGATATCTGGGATCCCCGGGTTTCACAGAGCCACTACTGAAACCCGACGTTCCCCTGGTCGTGTGGATAGCCTGTGCAATGAGAACCTAGACCCCTACGGGCGCGGCAAGTCACCCGCCAAAACCTGAAGCGAGGCAGCCCCCTCAGCGCCGTGAATGGACAACCCAGCACTTCACGGAATCCGGTAACTTGGGCACCCCTCCTGGGTCAACCTGTACCCCCTACGAGTGCGGCGAATAGCCCACCAATCCTAGAGTGATGCCCCCTCCGTCTCAATGCCATGAGATGCGGGCTTGTTGCCCTCTAGAACCCGGCTATCCGTGCACCCCTCCGCGGGGCAATCCTAGTACAGAAAGTAAAATATACATACAACGGGTACATCGACCGCAACCTGGCCGTGCCCCAAAATAATAATACAATCAGGCAGTGACGGCAGTCCACATGTCGGACGCTTGCCCCGCAATATCAAATGTACATAATACAACCACAACTGTACTAGCAGTGCATCCAGGCTATCCCCACGACCGATCCGCAACATCACAGCAAAAACAGAACATCAACGTGAAAGTCACGTTCGCAAATCCGTCTAACCGGGCTATAGCAGTTAGACTGGATTTACCGATCAAGTGACATTCACGGTCGCAGATATAATGTAAATACTGTGAAATAATGTGTTTAAAATATCCGATCGATCAAAAATTAACATGTGGGCCCCCAAGCAATACTGTAGCACATCAAGAAACTCTGGGCCCAATATTAATATTCCAAAACCCCTAAAATCACCCCAGAAGCCCACTGGAGAAATTTGGCCCATTGATCTTTACATACTGCGGCGGAACCGCGGCCCAAGGTGGGTTTTGGCCGCGGTTCCGCGCTCCCCTTGATGGATCAATGACCTGAATTTTTCCAGAAGCCTTATAACTTCCTGTACAGTACTTTTATACAACCTGAAAAAATTTTAGAGACTAAAAAATTTCGACAGAAAACTGTCGTGGGTGATATTGGGTTTTCGGAACATTTGTTCGATCGGAATTGTAAAACACATTAAACGAAGCTAGACTATGTTAATGGCGAGGCTCTGATACCACTGTAAGTGCACGGCGGCGCCCCGGCCGTCAATCCGACGGCCAAATGCGGAAGCGGTGATAAACTTTAATTTTTCTTGAACTGGCAAACCGCCGCGCACTAATACCCGGATCGAACCATTAATTAGTCCTAGCTAACTACAAGATGGGGAAGAGAGATATACCGACTGATCCAAGTCCTCCGGTCTTCTCGTCGTCGTCCCGATCTCCTGCGGAATGTCCTGTCTCCACCTCGTCGCCGGAAGTGCACCACATCGCCTACTTCTTTTACGGGCTCCCACCTCAATGCCGAGGCAACTCGGGCACGAAGCTGGCTAGTCGACGTGCCCAAGATTTTCTGTAGAATATAGTGTACTAGTCTCATTTTTGGGGTTGTAGGAATTGCCTTTTGGTGGAGGGATGAACTATGGAGTTTGGAGATGGAACTTGTGGATATTTTCCAACATGAAATGAACCAAAACCCCTCTCCAAAAATGTTTGGACAGCCCCTAAAGAGGAGTGGCCGGCCATGGTAAATTGAGAGGGGAGAATGAGAGTGTGTAGCAAAAGATAATGGGAGCCATTCTCATATCATGCAAGAGAGAGAAAGGAAAGCTTATCATGAAAAGAAATGATCACAAAATCAAACCCATACTCCAAAAACCCACCTACTACAACCATGATTGCTCACAAAGTCAAGCAATCATGATAGAAGAAGTCAAGGTCAAAAGAATGGTGCACCATCATGATACAAGGAAATATGCAAAGACCCCCTCCACAAATGCTTATTTGCAACAATACAAATAAGCCCTCCTCCACCAATCTTCGGCCAATGAACGATACAAAGGAAATTGGCCGAAACGGAAAGCAAACTGGCAACTCCAGAAAACTGGTCCCGTAATAAATTACAGGAAAACCCCGATACTGTGCATACACACCCGCATCTGTATTTCGACCGAAATACAAATGCAATGAGACAAAATCTACACTGTACTATACTAGGATCCGGCTTATACCAAAACCGGCTAGTATTATCCGTTCGATCCTGATCCGTGCAATACCGCACGTATCTGATCGAACCCTGCCATATAACCATACGGCCTATAGTACAAACTGTCCGATCCTGATCCGTGCAATACCGCACGTATCTGATCGGACCTTGCCATATCTCCATACGGCCTCTACAACTTTTCGCCCGAAAGCTAAGTAACTGAATGTGGGGGACTCTAAAGACTCGTCAACACCTTGGTTGTGGATTTAACCACCAGCACGTCAGAGGTATAAGCCAATACGTAACGGGCTACCAGGTATTGACTAAAAGGGACGTCTGTGAGCGAACTCAGCCTGACAACCCTACTGAGCCTGTCAGTGACAATATCCGTACAGTCCGGTCCGTTCATCTATGAGTATCGCATGGAGGGCCTAGGGGGTTGGTAAAAGTCAGACCCCCAAAAGCGGTACAAGTCATGTCGGAGTGTAGCCCAGAACACCTGAGATACTACTGGAATACCTACCAGTAAATCTCCTTCCTTGGCCAAGGACTTCGTGTAATGGCTCTCCTAGACACAGCGCGACCTCACCCCCAATACCGGGAGAGACGAACCCCTGAAGATACGCTCACTGCCTCCATGTGGCTCGGGACTGCACCCAACTAAAACCTGTTTGCACGACTCCTTTGAGCCGTGGTAGGGTAGTAATCAAAGTACAGTGGGAACTCACACGAGACAAGTGACGATCCCCAGGTCGATGAACTAACCTGCACACATGTCACCAGGGAACTGCCATCTGACGTCTGGTATATGACCAACTAGCATGTTCCCGGCGAGTCCTGTCCGGTGTACTCATAACCCAATGAGCACCTGTATACATCTTAGGTGATCCAACTGACGCCAGTGGCTTATGAGACCGGCCACCGCCCCTCGTCGGGGTCTCGACTGTATACACTAGTCTACTCTGGAGTATCGATGCCCTGTCTCGAAACTCACACGACTAGGGACCATTTAAGGATATGCTTGTAGACCCCCAGCTCCCACTTATATGATCGCCCTCATACTGCTGGTGGTCAAGCAAGAATCCTAGGGGCTCTATCAACGTGTAATAGCGACTTGTCAGGTCACCTAAAGCAGTACACGACGATAAAGGTAAACCAGATAGCATACTATCATCTCAAGTAAGATTGTCCTACCGGGATAGGTCCTCCATCAATCATTGCAATCACGTACCTGTGACCTAATAATTGACTCTGAGGGCACTATCTCCAACATACCTATCAATAATTATGTAATACCCCCCACGTATATGTATAAGTATGAATGCAAGTTATACATGTAGCTATCTCTCATATGTGTATATGCCTATCACTAATGGTACAATACCCTATAGGTATATGGGTAACTAGCATGTAAGCACGTCAAGGCATATGTGTAAGCATGTAGGTTTACAAGTATGCTATATGTCATATGCACAATGAAAATGAGGATCACATCTCAATGTCCTTAAGCATTACAGTATCACATATGTAAAGGTGTTGTGCGTGTCATGGCAATTATCGACGGTGTGTGTGTAACATACAATTAGTGCTCGTGAAACATAAACCGTCAATAATGGTGTTGTGTATCATTAATACTAAGTCCATGCACGATAGGAAATGAGATATGCAACAAAGGTACACATGCACAATCAGTATCTGTATACATCTAACTAATAGTCATATCATTTAATCTAGCCCAAACGCATAACGCCATGCGGGCGATTCCCCTGTAGATGTTAAATCTACTCACAACAATCCTTGCTAAGTAAAGCAAACCACTCGCTTTTCCTCTTTCGCAGCGCCCGAAGTCCCCGCCTGTGATCCTGAAAGTAAATAACAATATAACAAGTTGTAACGCTTTGAAATTCGTTTAGGATATTTTCGCGATAATTAGAAATTTTGCGTGTTTTTCATAAAAACCCGAATATCGTATTTTCTTTCTTGACTAGTGATAATCGTTTTATGAAGTGTTATATATATATATATATATATATATATATACATATATATATACATATATATATACACACACACACATATATATATAGGGTTATTAATTATAATTTAGTCGTGTTTACCCTAATTGGGAATTTTTGTGTTAAGTGCACACATGCACACTTAGCACACTTTTGGACTTAGGTTTAAATTGTTAGCATGTAACCATTTTCTTTCTTGCATGGTTTTTAATTATCCCCACCCTTTTTAACAAGTCAAAACCCTTTTTATTTTAAAAATTCAAATAGAAATGGAGGCATGGTGGTTAGGTGAGAATTTGATCTCTTTTGACCCATTTTCCTTCTCTCTTCTCTATCTTTTCTCGTTTCTGAAATTCCTGCAGGAAAGGCAGCAGCAACAACACCATTTCTTCATCTTCTCTTCTCTTATCACTTCCCATTTGATTCATGCTCAAACCCTACACCAAAAACCCATTTTTATTCACAAAAACCGTTATAAAGGTGGCTCTTTTGAGGTGTTTGGTGGCAAGTCTGTGCACTTGAGGCTAGGGCTGGAAATTTTTGGTTTTTCTAGGTCTTTTGAACGTATATAGCTCATGTTTAACACCCTTTTTTCATATCTTGTAGTATTTTTAGCTAAAATCGTGTTTTATGTGCATTTTTGGGGATATTGAAGGGAAATTGTGATGTTTATGTTAGATTGGTATTTTGTTGGCTTGGTTAACTCTTTTATGTGCTATTAGAGCTGTTGAAGGTAGGTTTTCACCTTGGTTTGCACTAAAATACCCTCAAGTATCGTTTTAGTGTCAAAATGTTGTTTTTAACTAGAATGAGGCTCTGTTGTAATCTGCTTCTACCCAAGTTGCTTCAGAATAAATTTGTAATTATTGGAGCATACACAATAGGTATAGAGTACACACACGAAACCCGGGAGCCCAATTCCCAAGACAGGCCGCCGAAAAATGCATTCTGGCCGCAATTTGCGGCCAGATGGGTGAATTGGGGGTTGGGGTTTGGATGATAGGAGTCTGCTGCTGTTTTATGAATTTTGGTATGCGCAACTTTATTTAGTTCTTCCTGTAGCAAAATCTGGGGCCAATTACCCTATTTCTCGTATTTTTAAACCTTCACAACACGTGTGATACGTGTGTGGGTTTGCGGTTTTCTGCGTATCGCGATGTTTCGGAGTTGCTTCAGGAGCGTAATCACACGTTTTAGCGTATCGCGCATGCACGCGCTTGGTTCGCGACGTGGGTTACTAGTTTCGCTTTAATGTCGTATTTTTATGGATTTGAGCTTATGTGTGATAATTTGTGAAATTCTAGGTTCGCAGGCGAGTACGACGAACGCCGCGAATAAGGGGAAGCAAGTCGTCGGCTACACTTAGCGCGAGACTACGGTGAGTAGATTTAACATCTACGGGGAAATCGCCCGCATGGCGTTATGCGTCAGGGCTGATAGGACCTTGTAGCAGCATATTGCATTTACATACATTGACTGATCATGGATACAATTTGTTGTATACTGCATTCTCTACTATATTTATATGAACTTAAAGTTGATAGAACACCGAACTGTTACTAACGGTTCATATTGCACGAGCACTAATCTGCATGTTACACACACACCGTTAGTAATTACTATAACACTCTCACTGTAGAATTGCCATGATCATTATACTGTAGTTCATCTCCCATATGATTCGATATGATGATTCATACTTGAGCACGTACTCATTCACATATTCATACTTGTGCACGTACTCATTTACATACTTACGCATATTCAAACTGTACCTACCTGGATATGCTGATTTTGGTAGAAACTGGGAGCCGCATGATGCTTTTGAAAAAACTGAAACTATTTTAAAGCGCGGTTTCTCCCTTTTACTTATAGTATGACTTGATGCACATATCACATCGCATTGACTTACACATTGGTTTTGGATTTCATGTGATTTTTGGTTTTGAGGACCGCGAAATTATTTAAGAAAAGATGCACTATTTGAAAACCCGGTTTCCTCTTGATATGATATTTTGGTGCGTCCACCAAGCGTTTTCTCAGTTCTGAGACGTGTGCTTGAAACTGTAGGGTTCCTAGGCACTCTCAAGTGGTCTCACAAGGTATCAACCATGCCAATTTCAAAAATTACGGTGCCGAGAAACTCTAATACGGATCGTTGGCTAGAAGTTTAGGCGAAACAAGCAACTAGTTAACTACTTTAACTAAGAGTACGGAAATACAACCTTTGTAGATCCGGTCCTCCACCTCCACGGCTCCGTGATGAAGTCCTCTCCGCTGTCCAAATGAAATCCCGGGCTCTAGCGTCGGCTTCATCGGAGAAATGGGCGGGCAAGGTCGTCGGCTCCGTGCCGAAGATGATCTACGTCGAGGCATCACTAGATCAAGCTCCCACTTCACCAAGTCATGAAACTTGTGAAGAAAACACACTCTACTACTTGGCAAGAGGTAGAGGATGAAGAAATAGGAAGTGGATAGACTTTAGAATTGGATTTCTCACTCTTTTTCATCAATCACCATTGATGGTCCAAGGTTTCTTCATGTTGAAGATGAAGAAGAAGAAGAAGAAAATGTGTTCATAAGTATAAAGTAAAATGAAAATAATAATAATACTTATCATCTACCAACCATGGTCAAGTGTAGAGACTAAACTAAGGTTAGTGGGAATGGTTAGGGTTAAGCATGAGACAAAAATGGTCACTTAGGTCAAAGCTTCATGAAGCTTCAACTAGAATACAAATTAAGCCACCATTTTCTTTTCATGCCATTTATTTTCCAAAAAGAACAAATAAATAAATAAATGAATAAATCAAAACCCTAACCATTAACATGTAACCATGGTTTGATCTTTACACAAAAACCCTAGCAAACATGTATCATCAAACATGATACAATCATTTGCACAAAAAGTATATCACATATACAACTTGTACATCCAAGTGAGAAAATCCATTTAAAGTGAACCAATACTAGTTAATGCAAAGTAATATATCAAATATATAATTATACATTAAATCATTAAATCAACACTTGATTTAACGATCCGGTCATATCGCATATAACCGAATAATATCCTATGTATCGGTTTATCGAATCAATGCTTGAATCGATAACTAGGTTATATCGCATACAACCATTCGACACATTCATCGCGAGAATAGAATACAGTATCACATACACGTATTATTCTCGGTCCCGCACATATCTCATATGCGCTCCTATTTCGTTTCGCTTGAGCCAGGAAACCTCTGTCTAGGACTCTAAAGACTCGTCAATACGCCGGCAGCAGATGATGATCATATCAAACACCCACAAGCCGCAAGCGGTCTGCTAAACGTAACGGCCACCCGGGTATTGAGCGATCAGAAGATCGACGAGCAAGCCAGCTCACACTCCAGTGAATCCAACCAGTAACACTACCGTACAGTCCGGTCTGATCGTCCGATATGTTGCATATCTCGCCTAGGGGTGGTAAACGTCAGACCCCAATAGCTTGATAAGTCGTGTCGATATGAGGTCTATAACATTCGAGAAACTACTGGTAACACTTACCAGTAAATCTCAGCAACCCTGGCCAGGGATTTCCGGTTATAGCCAATCGAACACAGCGCAACATCAACTCCCTATACCGGGAGAGACGAATCCCCTCCTATCGCTCATTGCCTCAATGTGACTCGGGACTGTACCCAAAAACCACCGTATTGCACGCCCTCTTGGACGTGGTAAGGTGGAAATCAAAGCACAGTGGGAACCACACAAGACTCTATGACGATCTCGGGTCAACAGACTACTCTGTACCAGTGTCACCAGAGAACTGCCATCTGACGTAAGGTATAATACCATCTGGGAGTTCTCGGCGAGTCCTTCCAGTGTACCCAGTCTCTAATGAGCACCCGTATATCATCTCTGATGTCAAACACCAATGGATATGGGATCATCCATCGCCCATCTGTATGGGTCGAGAAGGTATACGCTAGTCTACTCTGGTATATCGATGCCCCGTCTCGATACACCCACGACTAGGGACTTTGAAGGATGTACTTATGGACTACCATGTCACCACTAGTATGATCCGCATCATAGTCCAGGTAATCAAGTACACATCCTAAGGGCTTTACCAACATGTAACAGAGAGACAATCAGTATACATGTTAAGGTAAAGAGCAACCAGATAGCATACTATCATGTCGAGCAAGAAAGTCCTCCCTATATATGTCCAAGCATCCACTACAATATACATCCTATGTATAGTAATGGCCTCTAGGGCATACATATAACTAACAATCTCCCACTTGCACTAGGGCCATCTGATAGCAGTGGTTGTAGTATCTCATACTCAACCATCCCATAAAAATCTCTCTCTTGGAACAGGCCTTTGTGAGTGGATCCGCTGTGTTGTCCTCTGAGTCTACTCTCCTGACCTCGATCCCCTGGAGAACAACCATCACCATGATCAGGTGATACTGCCTTAGAATATGTCTGGATCACTGATGGGACCGGCGTTCCTTGGCATAAGCCACAACTCCATTGTCACACAATGGGAGGAACGAAGTTCATCTCATGAACTAATATACACCCAGACTGCCTCTTTGGTAGCATCTTAAGTAGCGATGTATCCATCCTTTATCGTCTAGTATGCCACGGTATCCAGCTTGGAACTCTTCCAACATACCGTCCCTTTACTGAGGGTAATGACAATGCCTGCGACTGACATTCAGTCGTCTTTATCACCCTGGAACCCTTCCAGTGATTCTCCCCAGGATCAATTGATACCATCTCACTACAACTAGTGAGACTCCTAACATCCATTTAGATCTATCTCATATATCCACAACCCAGGATTTAGTAGGTATCACTTTGATCCTATATGGAGAATTATTGTGATAAGCGGAGATTGATCGAGCGTAGTATAGGAAACTCCTTCCCTATCAAGAATATGTCATCCACGTACTCTACGAGGATCATCACCATACTCCCTACTACCTTTTTGTATATACAAGGTTCATCTACCATTTTGATGATGTCAAACTGTTTGACTAACACATCAAAACAGATGTTCCAACTCCGCGATGTCTGCATTATCCTATAAAGCATCTTGCACACGTTTCCGCTGCTCCCACTGTCTATGAAGCCCTCTGGCTGTGTACTTATAGACGTCCTCTTCTAAAACATCATTTAGAAAAGCAGTCATGGCACCCAACCGCCAGATATCGTAGTCATGGTATGTAGCCGTGGCAAGTAGGATCTGGATGGACTTAAGCATAGCCTCTTGAAAAGGTTTCATCATTGTCCACGCCTGGTCGATGACGAAAACCTTTAACAAGTCTAGCTTTGAAAGTCTCAACTTTTCCATCTACACCAAGTAATCTTCTCAAGATATACTTGCTCCTGATGGGGATTTAACCCTTCAGATATAGCAATCAAAGTCCATACTTTGTTGGTGTACATGGATTCCATCTCAGATCGCTAAGCATCCAGCCATTCTTACAGAGTCTTACTCCTGATGGCCAGCTCGAAGCTAGTTGGGCCATCATCCCATGATGCAATCCTCGCTCCCACAGTCATAGAGAAACCGAAATATCTCTCAGGTGGGTGAGGAACCCTAGTAGATCGGCGGAGAGGCTGAGGTTCGTTGGTAACTATTGAATCCTTTGGTTCTACCAAATCATCTGCTGTTGTTTGTATAGCTGGAACCTTTCCAGTTCTACATTACAGACTTTGCCTCGAGCTTGTCCGGATTTTGCTTTCAGACATAGGCCGGTCATCCCCAAATCTCAACTAACTTAGGATATGGGCTCTTCCCTTTCCATATCAAATATGAAGTGGTAGGCAACTGATTTGATTTGAACCTTATTCAATAGGTACACAGCTTTTCAAGTGCATAACTCTCAAAAAGGAAATAGGTAACTCAGTAGTACTCATCATAGAGCACACCTTATCATATAGGGTGTGATTGCTCCGCCCCGATATACCATCGTGCTATGGTGTATACGGAGGAGTAATGCTGAGAGAGAATCTCATTCTCCTTTAGAATAGTCCAGGAATTCCGTGCACAAGTATTCTCCTCCCTGATCTCATCATAGAACATAATACTTATACCCGTATTTTGGTTCTCTACTTCTAACTTATATTCTGTGAATATCTCAAAAGGTTCGGACTTGTGTTTCAACAGGAACATATGTCTGAATCTTGAGAGATTATCAGAGAATGTAATGAAGTACAAAGAACCGGTCTTGGCATGTGTAGACAGGGGACCTTACATACATCAACATGTATCATCCCAAGAGTTTACTAACTCTTTCTCTGTTTCCAATAAACAGAGCTGTGGTCATCTTATCTCTGTGACATGACTGGCAAGTTTCACAAGATGTAAATTCAAACTCATTTAAATATGCATCTATATGTAACTTCAGCTAGTCGGGTCGCATTGATATGACCTAGTCTACAATACCTCAAGAAGAATTTCGTTCATTTCTGAACTCTTCCGCTTTTGTGTGTTCCATATACTAAGAACTGTAGTTTGATTTAGAAAATCAACGCTTTTAGATAACGTGCCTGAACTGATCAACTTTTGATATAGGAAATGTTCAAAACATTATCCAACAATACAAAATTATATCCTTTCTTTACTAATAAAGAGACAGATATGATTTTGCATATCAGGTTCGGTATCTAATAACATTTGTTCAGAATCAATGTATTGGTAATACAGGGTGACAGTGACCAACAGACTTGGCTGCAACACTTGCCCCGTTTTCTGCCTCATGAAACTTATCACCCGTTCTCAGTTCTCTACCTTTCTGTAGCCCTATGTAACATATTACATATCTGGGATCCTGATCTGGTATCACATACCCAGGACGTAGAGGATACAGAGAAACAGTTCTTTGTAATGAACACACCCGAAGATGATGCATCAGTATGCACTCTCTTCGTTTGGGCGGCACGGGAATTCTGGTAATCCCAATTTCCTGCTCGGTCTTATAACAATTATAAGTTGGAGCGGGACCAACGTTCCCCAGCACAGTATAACAAGCGGGTTCGGTCAATAATCCGTATTATTAAATTGAATAAGGCGTGATATGGTCGCTACCTGGAGAGAGAGAGAAGAAAACACTCAGCGTGCGCTCTGTCAAGAGTAGATTGGTTATTATTTTATCTAATCAGGATGGCTCCCACTGCTTTTTATCAAATCTTCCTTCAAACCCTAAAAGGAAAGACTAGCCGGGATTAATTACACACTACAAGTTCGCCAATCTTTCAGCCAGGCCAGTGTCGGTAATTTGAGGGAGGTCCCCCGTGCTTTCGCACGAACCTAATTAATGTAAACCTCGTTTTCCCAGAGGCGTAACCTCGTTAACACCTTTCTAGACACCTACTTGATCGGCTAATTGTAATGTGTAAAACTCTTCCCGGAGTAACTCTTACTCGCAGCGGGTATCGGGATCCAACTATCTCATAGAAGGTATGCAATCTCATTGCAAATTTCAGCACTTGAAATTCCCGATAATTTTGCCCCTAACGTGCTATGACCTTGACGAAAGCCAACAAACCATAGCCCGCTAGTCAAGTTTATCCCGTACATTTCTTGATTGAATTAAACCCACCCGCACAACCCTTGACGAAAGCCAACAAAGCCGCACGACTACCCTAATCCAATCGCATCGTATGCTGGCAGATAAGCAGCATATAGCTACCGCACACTGCACCTTGAAGAAAGCCAACAAATGCAGCACGAATACTATATACAACTTATCTGAAATGACGGAGGGCTACGACAGGTTTTTCTGAAAACCTATTGCGTAATGAACTTGATATCGTTAATGACGGAGGGCTACGACAGGTTTTTCTGAAAACCTATTGCGTAATGAACTTGATATCGTTGTAGAATCAAATGATTTTGAAATGGAGTGTTTTTTAGGGTTTTCTAGTTTTGCTAAAGGAGTCACTCCCGGTGAAGGGATCGTCGGTCCTTTCCTCGTCGAATGAGGTGTAGGATATATCATATATATCACTGTGCAAAGCAAAAACTCTTAAAAGCAATCAAAAGACAAACCGAGTGTGTAGCATCTGCCAGTTATTGCTAAAGGAGTCACTCCCGGTGAAGGGATCTCGGTCCTTTCCTCATCGAATAAGGTGCATGATATATCACATATACCGCTGTGCAAAGCAAGAACTGTAGCTACCTATTTTATTTTGAAATTCGATTCTACAACATCTTAGGTTTCTTTTATTTCATTAATCATATTAATGAAGTCCCATCATTTAAGTACCTAAACATCACAGATAAATACGACGTACACTTATGCCATCCGCATTCGCCTCGATGTCCCCTCGTGCACCGTTAGGTTAGGTAACTAACGGCAGAGCGGGGCAGGGCTAGCACGGGTGTAAAACATAAGTAACACATATATAATATATCATATATATTATATACAGTATCTATCACAGAACATCACATGATCACATCACAGATATCGTAGCAGAAGAATCATATGAAATATTGGATATACTAGGATGTCCGTGTTTTCAATACGAGCCAGTATAAAACACGGAATCCACGGTCGCGATGAATAGCCAAACCCACACCCCTAGACCCCTACGAGAGCGGCAAGCAACCATTCCAATTCTAGAGTTAGGAGACCCGGACTCGACTCCTCGAGTTGGTCTCCCACTGGACTCCAGAACTCGGTTACTTGTGCTCTCCTCCTTGGGTCTATCCTAGTGCGGAAAAGTAAATAATATACAAAAGGTGACAACTTCCGCAACCTGGAAGTGCCCCAATAAAAGAATATTACATACAAGTTTTTACATGAATGAAAATGAAAAACACTCATCTCACATAAAAAACCCCGGCTATTCAAACACGACGATCCAATATAACATATCCAGCAACACATAACATCACATGTCATCAACGTAAGTAAATATGCGCATCCCAATTGTCGTTGACATATAGCAACGAAACCGGCGATATCACATATTACACTTACGGTCACAGAAAAGAAAGTGTAAAACTACAACAGTTGGAATCCGCAACCTCCATAGACATCGCATGCCTAATCAAATGAATTCCTTAGACATCACATGCCTAACAATTATAAACCCCGCATTTTAGTCTCATTATCGAAAACACTTTTCAATATCAAGTCGGGCAATTCAACAAGATTCCCGACATCCTGATCGAATGCTCGTCGCAAACTTTAGTAGACGGCAGCATCCCCGATACCGTCGACGAAGTGCACCAAGGCGGAACACCGCTGCCGCGAGCACCCGGACGGATGCTTTCGGCGACGGGGTTCTCCTACAGTCACTTGGTCGGTGCTATGGAGCGAGGCTGTCTATTAAGTTTACCCGGCGAGTATCCGCGTACGCTACGTGATTGCGACGGACTTTTGATCGCATCAAAATTCCGTGGCAACCGATCAAGTGAGACTAAACTGCTATGTTTATAACATTCATTCAGTTATCTCATAACAACTTGTGAATTCCAATTATTGTATCACATTCCGGATAAATAGAAAATGTTAAACTTTTCGATCAAACAGTCAAACACCCAAGTTTTCCCGATACATATCAACACATGAAACAAGTCTAAAAACATTCAGTTCGTGCCTCAGTACCAACGGTCCAGCCGTAGAAGGGTCAAGCCAACGCCTCACATGTGGCACGCCATACTGCCCCAAACCCGAAGGTTCAAAGGGCAGTTCAAGACGGTCACATAATCGAGTTAAGGTTTGTTGTCTTCTAGAGGGTCCATTGCGTTACTTGCACTACTTAGAACGTCTTTAAACACCGGAAAAATCCAACACTTGGAAATTTCCCGAAAGGGGAAAAATTGGGTATTTATATCCGGTCGAACTTTTTAACATATTCAAAAATTATCCGGAAGCCACACAGACAAAATTTGATAATCCGATCGAACATTCGAATCCCTAAAACAACCCAGAAAATTCAACTCTTGAATAAATATTAAAAATTCCCATAAAACTCAGCACTGTGAAATAGGAATTACTGTGCAAAATAGGAAGGGTGACGTCATCAAACGGCCGCGGAACCGCCGCAGATGCCAGGCTTCTGCCGCGGTTCCGCCGTACTTTTGAAGAATTAGCCCCACGAATTTCACAGTAATTCTAATAGGACCCTGCTGAATTTTTTAGAAATTTTTAATCTGGAAAAAACCCAGTTTTTAGAAAAAGTCCAGAGAGGACTTTATGGATTAGGGTTTCTATTCGTTCGAATTTCAAACTCCGTCTAGACTTCGCCTAAGGCTCTAGCTAGGCTCTGATACCACTGTAAGGTTCCTAGACACTCTCAAGTGGTCTCACAAGGCATCAACCATGCCAATTTCAAAAATTACGGTGCCGAGAAACTCTAATACGGATCGTTGGCTAAAAGTTTAGGCGAAACAAGCAACTAGTTAACTACTTTAACTAAGAGTACGGAAATACAACCTTTGTAGATCCGGTCCTCCACCTCCACGGCTCCGTGATGAAGTCCTCTCCGCTGTCCAAATGAAATCCGGGGCTCTAGCGTCGGCTTCATCGGAGAAATGGGCGGGCAAGGTCGTCGGCTTCGTGCCGAAGATGATCTACGTCGAGGCATCACTAGATCAAGCTCCCACTTCACCAAGTCATGAAACTTGTGAAGAAAACACACTCTACTACTTGGCAAGAGGTAGAGGATGAAGAAATAGGAAGTGGGTAGACTTTAGAATTGGATTTCTCACTCTTTTTCATCAATCACCATTGATGGTCCAAGGTTTCTTCATGTTGAAGATGAAGAAGAAGAAGAAGAAAATGTGTTCATAAGTATTAAGTAAAATGAAAATAATAATAATACTTAACATCTACCAACCATGGTCAAGTGTAGAGACTAAACTAAGGTTAGTGGGAATGGTTAGGGTTAAGCATGAGACAAAAATGGTCACTTAGGTCAAAACTTCATGAAGCTTCAACTAGAATACAAATTAAGCCACCATTTTCTTTTCATGCCATTTATTTTCCAAAAAGAACAAATAAATAAATAAATGAATAAATCAAAACCCTAACCATTAACATGTAACCATGGTTTGATCTTTACACAAAAACCCTAGCAAACATGTATCATCAAACATGATACAATCATTTGCACAAAAAGTATATCACATATACAACTTGTACATCCAAGTGAGAAAATTCATTTAAAGTGAACCAATACTAGTTAATGCAAAGTAATATATCAAATATATAATTATACATTAAATCATTAAATCAACACTTGATTTAACGATCCGGTCATATCGCATATAACCGACTAGTATCCTATGTATCGGTTTATCGAATCAATGCTTGAATCGATAACTAGGTTATATCGCATACAACCATTCGACACATTCATCGCGAGAATAGAATACGGTATCACATACAAGTATTATTCTCGGTCCCGCACATATCTCATATGCGCTCCTATTTCGTTTCGCTTGAGCCAGGAAACCTCTGTCTAGGACTCTAAAGACTCGTCAATACGCCGGCAGCAGATGATGATCATATCAAACACCCACAAGCCGCAAGCGGTCTGCTAAACGTAACGGCCACCCGGGTATTGAGTGATCAGAAGATCGACGAGCAAGCCCGCTCACACTCCAGTGAATCCAACCAGTAACACTACCGTACAGTCCGGTCTGATCGTCCGATATGTCGCATATCTCGCCTAGGGGTGGTAAACGTCAGACCCCAATAGCTTGAAAAGTCATGTCGATATGAGGTCTATAACATTCGAGAAACTACTGGTAACACTTACCAGTAAATCTCAGCAACCCTGGCCAGGGATTTCCGGTTATAGCCAATCGAACACAGCGCAACATCAACTCCCTATACCGGGAGAGACGAATCCCCTCCTATCGCTCATTGCCTCCATGTGACTCAGGACTGTACCCAAAAACCACCGTTTTGCACGCCCTCTTGGACGTGGTAAGGTGGAAATCAAAGCACAGTGGGAACCATACAAGACTCTATGACGATCTCGGGTCAACAGACTACTCTGTACCAGTGTCACCAGAGAACTGCCATCTGACGTAAGGTATAATACCATCTGGGAGTTCTCGGCGAGTCCGTCCAGTGTACCCAGTCTCTACTGAGCACCCGTATATCATCTCTGATGTCAAACACCAATGGATATGGGATCATCCATCGCCCATCTGTATGGGTCGAGAAGGTATACGCTAGTCTACTCTGTTATATCGATGCCCCGTCTCGATACACCCACGACTAGGGACTTTGAAGGATGTACTTATGGACTACCATGTCCCCACTAGTATGATCCGCATCATAGTCCAGGTAATCAAGTACACATCCTAAGGGCTTTACCAACATGTAACAGAGAGACAATCAGTATACACGTTAAGGTAAAGAGCAACCAGATAGCATACTATCATGTCGAGCAAGAAAGTCCTCCCTATATATGTCCAAGCATCCACTACAATATACATCCTATGTACAGTAATGGCCTCTAGGGCGTACATATAACTAACAATCTCCCACTTGCACTAGGGCCATCTGATAGCAGTGGTTGTAGTATCTCATACTCAACCATCCCATAAAAATCTCTCTCTGGGAACAGGCCTTTGTGAGTGGATCCGCTGTGTTGTCCTCTGAGTCTACTCTCCTGACCTCGATCCCCTGGAGAACAACCATCACCATGATCAGGTGATACTGCCTTAGAATATGTCTGGATCACTGATGGGACCGGCGTTCCTTGGCATAAGCCACAACTCCATTGTCACACAATGGGAGGAACGAAGTTCATCTCATGAACTAATATACACCCAGACTGCCTCTTTGGTAGCATCTTAAGTAGCGATGTATCCAGCCTTTATCGTCTAGTATGCCACGATATCTAGCTTGGAACTCTTCCAACATACCGTCCTTTTACTGAGGGTAATGACAATGCCTGCGACTGACATTCAGTCGTCTTTATCACCCTGGAACCCTTCCAGTGATTCTCCCCAGGATCAATTGATACCATCTCTCTACAACTAGTGAGGCTCCTAACATCCATTTAGATCTATCTCATAGATCCACAACCCAGGATTTAGTAGGTATCACTTTGATCCTATATGGAGAATTATTGTGATAAGCGGAGATTGATCGAGCGTAGTATAGGAAACTCCTTCCCTATCAAGAGTATGTCATCCACGTACTCTACGAGGATCATCACCATACTCCCTACTACCTTTTTGTATATACAAGGTTCATCTACCATTTTGATGATGTCAAACTGTTTGACTAACACATCAAAACAGATGTTCCAACTCCGCGATGTCTGCTTTATCCTATAAAGCATCTTGCACACGTTTCCGCTGCTCCCACTGTCTACGAAGCCCTCTGGCTGTGTACTTATAGACGTCCTCTTCTAAAACATCATTTAGAAAAGCAGTCATGGCACCCAACCGCCAGATATCGTAGTCATGGTATGTAGCCGTGGCAAGTAGGATCTGGATGGACTTAAGCATAGCCTCTTGAAAAGGTTTCATCATTGTCCACGCCTGGTCGATGACGAAAACCTTTAACAAGTCTAGCTTTGAAAGTCTCAACTTTTCCATCTACACCAAGTAATCTTCTCAAGATATACTTGCTCCTGATGGGGATTTAACCCTTCAGATATAGCAATCAAAGTCCATACTTTGTTGGTGTACATGGATTCCATCTCAGATCGCTAAGCATCCAGCCATTCTTACAGAGTCTTACTCCTGATGGCCAGCTCGAAGCTAGTTGGGTCATCATCCCATGATGCAATCCTCGCTCCCACTGTCATAGAGAAACCGAAATATCTCTCAGGTGAGTGAGGAACCCTAGTAGATCGGCGGAGAGGCTGAGGTTCGTTGGTAACTATTGAATCCTTTGGTTCTACCAAATCATCTGCTGTTGTTTGTATAGCTGGAACCTTTCCAGTTCTACATTACAGACTTTGTCTCGAGCTTGTCCGGATTTTGCTTTCAGACATAGGCCGGTCATCCCCAAATCTCAACTAACTTAAGATATGGGCTCTTCCCTTTCCATATCAAATATGAAGTGGTAGGCAACTGATTTGATTTGAACCTTATTCAATAGGAACGCAGCTTTTCAAGTGCATAACTCTCAAAAAGGAAATAGGTAACTCAGTAGTACTCATCATAGAGCACACCTTATCATATAGGGTGTGATTGCTCCGCCCCGATATACCATCGTGCTATGGTGTATACGGAGGAGTAATGCTGAGAGAGAATCTCATTCTCTTTTAGAATAGTCCAGGAATTCCGTGCACAAGTATTCTCCTCCCTGATCTCATCATAGAACATAATACTTATACCCGTATTTTGGTTCTCTACTTCTAACTTATATTCTGTGAATATCTCAAAAGGTTCGGACTTGTGTTTCTACAGGAACATTTGTCTGAATCTTGAGAGATTATCAGAGAATGTAATGAAGTACAAAGAACCGGTCTTGGCATGTGTAGACAGGGGACCTTACATACATCAACATGTATCATCCCAAGAGTTTACTAACTCTTTCTCTGTTTCCAATAAACAGAGCTGTGGTCACCTTATCTCTGTGACATGACTGGCAAGTTTCACAAGATGTAAATTCAAACTCATTTAAATATGCATCTATATGTAACTTCAGCTAGTCGGGTCGCATTGATATGACCTAGTCTACAATACCTCAAGAAGAATTTCGTTCATTTCTGAACTCTTCCTCTTTTGTGTGTTCCATATACTAAGAACTGTAGTTTGATTTAGAACATCAACGCTTTTAGATAACGTGCCTGAACTGATCAACTTTTGATATAGGAAATGTTCAAAACATTATCCAACAATACAAAATTATATCCTTTCTTTACTAATAAAGAGACAGATATGATTTTGCATATCAAGTTCGGTATCTAATAACATTTGTTCAGAATCAATGTATTGGTAATACAGGGTGACAGTGACCAACAGACATGGCTGCAACACTTGCCCCGTTTTCTGCCTCATGAAACTTATCACCCGTTCTCAGTTCTCTACCTTTCTGTAGCCCTATGTAACAGATTACATATCTGGGATCCTGATCTAGTATCACTTACCCAGGACGTAGAGGATACAGAGAAACAGTTCTTTGTAATGAACACACCCGAAGATGATGCATCAGTATGCACTCTCTTCGTTTGGGCGGCACGGGAATTCTGGTAATCCCAATTTCCAGCTCGGTCTTATAACAATTATAAGTTGGAGCGGGACCAACGTTCCCCAGCACAGTATAACAAGCGGGTTCGGTCAATAATACGTATTATTAAATTGATTAAGGCGTGATATGGTCGCTACCTGGAGAGAGAGAGAAGAAAACACTCAGCGTGCGCTCTGTCAAGAATAGATTGGTTATTATTTTATCTAATCAGGATGGCTCCCACTGCTTTTTATCAAATCTTCCTTCAAACCCTAAAAGGAAAGACTAGCCGGGATTAATTACACACTACAAGTTTGCCAATCTTTCAGCCAGGCCAGTGTCGGTACTTTGAGGGAGGTCCCCCGTGCTTTCGCACGAACCTAATTAATGTAAACCTCGTTTTCCCATAGGCGTAACCTCGTTAACACCTTTCTAGACACCTACTTGATCGGCTAATTGTAATGTGTAAAACTCTCCTAGGAGTAACTCTTACTCGCAGCGGGTATCGGGATCCAACTATCTCATAGAAGGTATGCAATCTCATTGCAAATTTCAGCACTTGAAATTACCGATAATTTTGCCCCTAACGTGCTATGACCTTGACGAAAGCCAACAAACCATAGCCCGCTTGTCAAGTTCAACCCGTACATTTCTTGATTGAATTAAACCCACCCGCACGACACTTGACGAAAGCCAACAAAGCCGCACGACTACCCTAATCCAATCGCATCGTATGCTGGCAGATAAGCAGCATATAGCTACCGCACACTGCACCTTGACGAAAGCCAACAAATGCAGCACGAATACTATACACAACTTATCTGAAATGACAGAGGGCTACGACAGGTTTTTCTGAAAACCTTTTGCGTAATGAACTTGATATCGTTGTAGAATCAAATGATTTTGAAATGGAGTGTTTTTTAGGGTTTTCTAGTTTTGCTAAAGGAGTCACTCCCGGCGAAGGGATCGTCGGTCCTTTCCTCGTCGAATGAGGTGCGGGATATATCATATATATCACTGTGCAAAGCAAAAACTCTTAAAAGCAATCAAAAGACAAACCGAGTGTGTAGCATCTGCCAGTTATTGCTAAAGGAGTCACTCCCGGTGAAGGGATCTCGGTCCTTTCCTCATCGAATAAGGTGCAGGATATAACACATATACCGCTGTGCAAAGCAAGAACTGTAGCTACCTGTTTTATTTTGAAATTCGATTCTACAACATCTTAGGTTTCTTTTATTTCATTAATCATATTAATGAATCCCATCATTTAAGTACCTAAACATCACAGATAAATACGACGTACACTTATGCCATCCGCATTCGCCTCGATGTCCCCTCATGCACCGTTAGGTTAGGTAACTAACGACAGAGCGGGGCAGGGCTAGCACGAGTGTAAAACATAAGTACCGCCTATATAATATATCATATATATTATATACAGTATCTATCACAGAACATCACATGATCACATCACAGATATCGCAGCAGAAGAATCATATGAAATATTGGATATACTAGGACGTCCGTGTTTTCAATACGAGCCAGTATAAAACACGGATTCCACGGTCGCGATGAATAGCCAAACCCACACCCCTAGACCCCTACGAGAGCGGCAAGCAACCCTTCCAATTCTAGAGTTAGGAGACCCGGACTCGACTCCTCGAGTTGGTCTCCCACTGGACTCCAGAACCCGGTTACTTGTGCTCTCCTCCTTGGGTCTATCCTAGTGCGGAAAAGTAAATAATATACAAAAGGTGACAACTTCCGCAATCTGGAAGTGCCCCAATAAAAGAATATTACATACAAGTTTTTACATGAATGAAAATGAAAAACACTCATCTCACATAAAAAAACCCCGGCTATTCAAACACGACGATCCAATATAACATATCCAGCAACATATAACATCACATGTCATCAACGTAAGTAAATATGCGCATCCCAATTGTCGTTGACATATAGCAACGAAACCGGCGATATCACATATTACACTTACGGTCACAGAAAAGAAAGTGTAAAACTACAAAAGTTGGAATCCGCAACCTCCATAGACATCGCATGCCTAATAAAATGAATTCCTTAGACATCGCATGCCTAACAATTATAAACCCCGCTTTTTAGTCTCATTATCGAAAACACTTTTCAATATCAAGTCGGGAAATTCAATAAGATTCCCGACATCCTGATCGAATGCTCGTCGCAAACTTTAGTAGACGGCAGCACCCCCGATACCGTCGACGAAGTGCACCAAGGCGGAACACCGCTGCCGCGAGCACCTGGACGGATGCTTTCGGCGACGGGGTTCTCCTACAGTCACTTGGTCGGGGCTATGGAGCGAGGCTGTCTATTAAGTTTACCCGGCGAGTATCCGCGTACGCTACGTGATTGCGACGGACTTTTGATCGCATCAAAATTCCGTGGCAACCGATCAAGTGAGACTAAACTGCTATGTTTATAACATTCATTCAGTTATCTCATAACAACTTGTGAATTCCAATTATTGTATCACATTCCGGATAAATAGAAAATGTTAAACTTTTCGATCAAACAGTCAAACACCCAAGTTTTCCCGATACAGATCAACACATGAAATAAGTCAAAAAACATTCAGTTCGTGCCTCAGTACCAACGGTCCAGCCGTAGAAGGGTCAAGCCAACGCCTCACATGTGGCACGTCGTACTGCCCCAAACCCGAAGGTTCAAAGGGCAGTTCAAGACGGTCACATAATTGAGTTAAGGTTTGTTGTCTTCTAGAGGGTCCATTGCGTTACTTGCACTACTTAGAACGTCTTTAAACACCGGAAAAATCCAACACTTGGAAATTTCCCGACAGGGGAAAAATTGGGTATTTATATCCGGTCGAACTTTTTAACATATTCAAAAATTATCCGGAAGCCACACAGACAAAATTTGATAATCCGATCGAACATTCGAATCCCTAAAACAACCCAGGAAATTCAACTCTTGAATAAATATTAAAAATTCCCATAAAACTCAGCACTGTGAAATAGGAATTACTGTGCAAAATAGGAAGGGTGACGTCATCAAACGGCCGCGGAACCGCCGTAGAAGCCAGGCTTCTGCCGCGGTTCCGCCGCACTTTTGATGAATTAGCCCCACGAATTTCACAGTAATTCTAATAGGACCCTGCTGAATTTTTTAGAAATTTTTAATCTGGAAAAAACCCAGTTTTTAGAAAAAGTCCAGCGAGCACTTTATGGATTAGGGTTTCGATTCGTTCGGATTTCAAACTCCGTCTAGACTTCGCCTAAGGCTCTAGCTAGGCTCTGATACCACTGTAAGGTTCCTAGGCACTCTCAAGTGGTCTCACAAGGCATCAACCAAGCCAATTTCAAAAATTACGGTGCCGAGAAACTTTAATACGGATCGTTGGCTAGAAGTTTAGGCGAAGCAAGCAACTAGTTAACTACTTTAACTAAGAGTACGGAAATACAACCTTTGTAGATCCGGTCCTCCACCTCCACGGCTCCGTGATGAAGTCCTCTCCGCTGTCCAAATGAAATCCCGGGCTCTAGCGTCGACTTCATCGGAGAAATGGGCGGGCAAGGTCGTCGGCTTCGTGCCGAAGATGATCTACGTCGAGGCATCACTAGATCAAGCTCCCACTTCACCAAGTCATGAAACTTGTGAAGAAAACACACTCTACTACTTGGCAAGAGGTAGAGGATGAAGAAATAGGAAGTGGGTAGACTTTAGAATTGGATTTCTCACTCTTTTTCATCAATCACCATTGATGGTCCAAGGTTTCTTCATGTTGAAGATGAAGAAGAAGAAGAAGAAAATGTGTTCATAAGTATTAAGTAAAATGAAAATAATAATAATACTTATCATCTACCAACCATGGTCAAGTGTAGAGACTAAACTAAGGTTAGTGGGAATGGTTAGGGTTAAGCATGAGACAAAAATGGTCACTTAGGTCAAAGCTTCATGAAGCTTCAACTAGAATACAAATTAAGCCACCATTTTCTTTTCATGCCATTTATTTTCCAAAAAGAACAAATAAATAAATAAATGAATAAATCAAAACCCTAACCATTAACATGTAACCATGGTTTGATCTTTACACAAAAACCCTAGCAAACATGTATCATCAAACATGATACAATCATTTGCACAAAATGTATATCACATATACAACTTGTACATCCAAGTGAGAAAATCCATTTAAAGTGAACCAATACTAGTTAATGCAAAGTAATATATCAAATATATAATTATACATTAAATCATTAAATCAACACTTGATTTAACGATCCGGTCATATCGCATATAACCGACTAGTATCCTATGTATCGGTTTATCGAATCAATGCTTGAATCGATAACTAGGTTATATCGTATACAACCATTCGACACATTCATCGCGAGAATAGAATACGGTATCACATACACGTATTATTCTCGGTCCCGCACATATCTCATATGCGCTCCTATTTCGTTTCGCTTGAGCCAGGAAACCTCTGTCTAGGACTCTAAATACTCGTCAATACGCCGGCAGCAGATGATGATCATATCAAACACCCACAAGCCGCAAGCGGTCTGCTAAACGTAACGGCCACCCGGGTATTGAGCGATCAGAAGATCGACGAGCAAGCCCGCTCACACTCCAGTGAATCCAACCAGTAACACTACCGTACAGTCCGGTCTGATCGTCCGATATGTCACATATCTCGCCTAGGGGTGGTAAACGTCAGACCCCAATAGCTTGAAAAGTCATGTCGATATGAGGTCTATAACATTCGAGAAACTACTGGTAACACTTACCAGTAAATCTCAGCAACCCTGGCCAGGGATTTCCGGTTATAGCCAATCGAACACAGCACAACGTCAACTCCCTATACCGGGAGAGACGAATCCCCTCCTATCGCTCATTGCCTCCATGTGACTCGGGACTGTACCCAAAAACCACCGTTTTGCACGCCCTCTTGGACGTGGTAAGGTGGAAATCAAAGCACAGTGGGAACCACACAAGACTCTATGACGATCTCGGGTCAACAGACTACTCTGTACCAGTGTCACCAGAGAACTGCCATCTGACGTAAGGTATAATACCATCTGGGAGTTCTCGGCGAGTCCGTCCAGTGTACCCAGTCTCTACTGAGCACCCGTATATCATCTCTGATGTCAAACACCAATGGATATGGGATCATCCATCGCCCATCTGTATGGGTCGAGAAGGTATACGCTAGTCTACTCTGGTATATCGATGCCCCGTCTCGATACACCCACGACTAGGGACTTTGAAGGATGTGCTTATGGACTACCATGTCCCCACTAGTATGATCCGCATCATAGTCCAGGTAGTCAAGTACATGTTGGAGATAGTGCCCTCAGAGTCAATTATTGGGTCACAGGCACGTGATTGTAATGATTGAGGGGAGGACCTATCCCGGTAGGACAGTCTTACTCGAGATGATAGTATGCTATCTGGTTTATCTTTATCATCGTGTACTGCTTTAGGTGACCTTTCGAGTCGCTATTACACGTTGATAAAGCCCCTAGGATTCTTGCTTGACTTCCAGCAGTATGAGGGCGATCATATAAGTGGGAGCTGGGGTCTATAAGCACATCCTTAAATGGTCCCTAGTCGAGGGAGTTTCGAGACAGGGCATTGATTCTCCAGAGTAGACTAGTGTATACAGTCGAGACCCCGACGAGGGGCAGTGGCCGGTCTCACAAGCCACTGGTGTCAGTTGGTTCACCTAAGATGTATACAGGTGCTCATTGGGTTATGAGTACACCGGACAGGACTCGCCGGGAACCTGCTAGTTGGGATTATACCAGACGTCAGATAGCAGTTCCCTGGTGACATGTGTACAGGTTAGTTCATCGACCTGAGATCGTCATTTGTCTCGTGTGAGTTCCCACTGTACTTTGATTACTACCCTACCACGGCTCAAAGGAGTCGTGCAAACAGGTTTTAGTTGGGTACAGTCCCGAGCCACATGGAGGCAGTGAGCGGATCTTCAGGGGTTCGTCTCTCCCGGTTTTGGGGGTGAGGTCGTGCTGTGTCTAGGAGAGCCAGAACATGAAAAGTCCTTGGCCAAGGCAGGAGATTTGCTGGTAGGTATTCCAGTAGTATCTCAGTGTCACGACCCACAGGGTACGGAACGTGACTGGCACTTAAGTTTACGAAACGTCTAAAGGCGTCCGTAAAATAAGTAAGCCAAAGCCCAGAAAACAAAACCAATTAAGCAAAAGAGTGAAGAAAACCCAAACATTTGAAAGCAAGTTTATCAAATAAGTCATGTAAAACCCTTTTTAAAAACAATACTAATTTTTCCGAAAATTTCGGCAGAGTCTCCTTTGTAAATACTGGCCCCCAAAATGGGTACAACAAAAATATGCATGAATCCAACACAATAGGGCATCCCCAAGCGGGAGCTAGCTCTTCGCCACAAGGCGGTCATAAATCCCACGCAATGTAAATGACAGCAAGCATAATAATCATAATAAAGCATAAGGAAGCATGAAAAAGTAGCATGTCGGCTCAAGTGAGCTCGACCCCCAAAATACAGCATAAAATCCACAAACCTCACAGTCTCATCTCTAGGTCAATATACAATAATCTGGTAGAAACAGTAGATGGAGTACACTAGATGCAAAGAATATACAAGGTGGTACAAAAATATTAACATAACCCACCTATGAGCAAATCTCGAGTCCAGGCAAAAGAGGCAAAAGAAGCAAGCGCACCCGCCGCTACTGAACTGACGGAGCGGACCTGCAACAGGCTATGGCACAACGGGGGTGAGTTGCCAACTCGTGAGTAATAAATAACATTTACACAGGCTATCGAATGCATGCACACAAGCATCCTAGCATCTATATACAGGTAAGGCAGGACATAATGGCGAGTATGTATGCAATATGGATATACTAGCAGGTGTGTATACAACATCAGTGTACGAATATGTATGCAACATGAATATCTGAGGTCTCAATAGGTTTATATATAAAAATATTTTATCAGATGTTGTTTTTGAAACTCTTTTAGAATGCCAGCAAATGTCAATGAATCGACGAAAACCGGTGTCCAGCAACGACACCCCAAAAGCTGTCTCAAATCTCATAAATGTATCGCTGGCCTCAGCCGTCCGGCTGACCCATCTCAAATATCAATATCTCATCATCTAGCGGCCACGGTCGGTATCCTCTGGATATCCGCCGTCCCAAACAGTCACCGGTAGGTAATCCGTCCCCTGTCAGGCTCAACGTCATCACCACATTCCTCTTGCCCCGGGGTACCTTACCGGGCCCACCATGTACCCGTGCCGGTTCCTCCACTCCTCGACACGGATTTCCAAAGCCACAGCAAACTCATGGTGGACGACACTTACATCACTAGAAAACCGCAATTTACATGTTTTAAAAATATCATAAGTTTGGAAATTTGCGGCTTTCCCCCGAAATCCAGCAATATCATAAAATCTCAAGAAATCCTCATAAGTGCATATATCAGTGATAATGAATGCATATGATATCAATAATCAAGTTGCGATGTGTGATTAATGGATTAAGCATGAACAATTAATATGATGAAGTACATGCACATAAATAGCAATTCTACGGTTTCATTTTAAGGAATTAAAGGCAATAGCACCAGTTTAAGTATCAATTAGTAAAAGGTTTAAATTTAAATGTTATCTAGTGTGGTGGCATGGCAATTACCAGGGTGTGTGTGTAAACATGAATAGTGCTCGTGCTGCATATAAAAACCTGGTAATGGTGCATGTGTCCTACAATTGAGTTTGCGTATATGGGTATAACATATTGATCTAATTGCAGCAATTATCATGCCAGTATTATTATTCTAATGTCACAAGTGGTTATCCAGTTTACTATTTTATTTTCAGTTTACTAAATCTATCGGGCGACTTGCGCCATCCAAACGATCGTCCCCCGTAGATGTTAAATCTACTCACCGGGATCCCTGGCTAGCTGTGTCCAATCACCGCCTTTCCCTTTCGCGCCGCGTCTGACGTTTCCGCGACCGAACCTGGAATTTACATCATTACCAATTATAAGGTTACATATCAAGAACGACGCAAAACCCCAACGAAACTACTAAGGTTCGCTAGCTAGGTACAACGTGCACAAAGTGCGCGGACACACGCGAAAATCGCAAAAACTGCCGAAAAACGCCGATTTGGGTCGCCCGGCAAAACTAAAACCCGACTACCCAAAGAACCGCACTCACGCATCCTAAAAGTCGTAGGACAAGCCATTACAATCATCAAGATATCAAAAATAGTCCATCACATAATTTATATAAAAATCTAGTAAGCATATACATACCAAAAAATCGGTGCAACGTCGCCGATTTGCGACAAAACGACTACAATCTAGCATACTCACCCAAGCACACTACAAGCAATCCACACACACTAATTACAACACATTAACCATGCTCCAAAACCTATATTCCACAACCAAACCCTTTCTTGATTTTTATAAATAGCAATTGCAAATCAAAATCCATACTTGAAAAACTTAATTAACACTAATTTCAACCCCAATTAGCAAGTTCACCTCTTAGATTTAGGTTAGCAAAATACTAGATAACAAATTAGGTTTAATCAACTAAATAATGGTTTCTAAAACTTAATCAACTCACTAATCATGTTTCAAATACCATTTCCATACAAAAACCTTTTCTTGAAAATCCTAAAAAAGCAATTTCACACTTCTAAATTTAACCAAATTAGCAAAATTGAAGACTACATAAACAAGTTAACCATATAAATTAGTTAATTAACAACTAGATTAACTACAAAACAACTTAATTAATTATCATGGCTTCAAAACCCTAATTTAAACAAACTACTCTTTTTAAACTAGATTAGAAATAAGCTAACTTTTAACACTAACCATACAATTAAAGGAATTTTTAGCAAAAGAAAGCAACTTGATGAGAATTATACCTCTTGATCTATGGATCAAGCAAGAGAATTTGCTCCAAGGAATGGCTTCCTAGCTCCAAGATTCAAGCAAGAATGGCTAAGGATAATGATAGCATAAGGATTTTGTTTGGATTTTTGGAATTAATTCATGGATTTTGATGTATTTTCTTGAAGGAAAATGAAGAAAAATGCAAAGAAAAGAGATGAGGAAGAGGGGTGCAGGTTTCGGCCAGGTAGGAGGTATGGGGGAGGGTGTGGGGTGAGTGGGAAGGTCAAGGGTCAAGTTCCAAGGTCAATGTATCATACTTTATCCATTATAAATTAAAATAAATCCAAAAACCAACAATTTAACTCAAGAAAGAAACCAAGAAGAGAGAGGCCAGAAATTTCTGGTCTTGGCCAAGGTTTGGGCTGTTCTTGGGCTGAGGGAAAAGATAGAGGGGTGTTACAAAAGAAATTTTATGCAAAAAGGCCCCCTACAACTCAAAAATTGCAAGTTTTAGCCCAAAATTCAATAAATTCGTTTCATAACATAGAAATTTGTTAAAAATCAAAATAAATTACTAAAAATTCATGTTATCACTAGAATATAATTATCATAATTTTAGAGATTAAAATTAGCCCGGAAAAATTTGTATTTATCGCTTATTTAATGTATTTTCTTACCGGCTTAAAATAATATTAAAAAATTGAAAAATAGGGAAAAAATTTTAAATGACCAAAATTTCATAATTAACTCATTAGTTACTAAAAACAAGTAATTACCTATCCATTTAAGGTATAATTAGCCCTAAACTGCAAAATAACAAGAAAGACGGTTTTCGGAAAAATACCGAATTTTCACCGAATTTCAGGAAAACACCAAAACGACTTTTCAAGACGCTACAATCTTCCCCCCTAAAAGAAATTCGGTCCCCGAATTTTAAAAAAAATATAACTACGCGTACCTTCAAAGAGATGGGGATATTTCTTCCTCATCTCGCCCTCGGTCTCCCAGGTAACCTCCTCGCTGCTTGGGCTACGCCAAAGGACCTTGACGGTTGGTATAACCTTCGACCTCAACTTCTTCACCTGCCGATCCAAGATGGCCACCGGCTGCTCTGCAAAAGAAAGGTCGCGCTCTAGCTGGACTGTCGGGTGCTGAATCGCATGCGAAGGGTCGTGAAGGTACTTGCGGAGCATCGAAACATGAAAAACGGGGTGAACATCGGGAAAGCTGGGTGGAAGAGCCAAACGATAAGCAACAGCGCCAACACGCTCGAGGATCTCGAAGGGACCTACGAATCTAGGGCTAAGCTTCCCCTTTCGCCCAAAACGCATCACGCCCTTCATCGGAGAGACTTTCAGAAAAACATGGTCGCCAACTGCGAACTCTAATCTGCGACGGCGTCTGTCTGCATAGGATTTCTGCCTGCTCTGAGCCGCTCTCATCCGGTCTCGGATCAACTGGATCTTCGATGTCGTCTCCTCAACAAGCTGCGGCCCCAAAATGCTGCTCTCGCTGAGCTCTGTCCAACAAACGGGCGATCTGCATCTCCTCCCATACAATGCCTCGAAAGGTGCCATCTGAATAGTATCCTGGAAGCTGTTGTTGTAGGAGAACTCCACTAGAGGTAAATGACGATCCCAGCTACCACCAAAGTCTAAAACGCACGCTCTGAGCATGTCCTCGAGAGTCTGAATGGTCCGCTCTGACTGTCCATCTGTCTGCGGATGAAACGCTGTGCTGAAGCTCAAACGAGTGCCCAAAGCCTCCTGAAGTCTCTGCCAAAGTCGGCTGGTGAACTGAGTGCCTCGATCTGACACGATACAAGTCGGTACGCCATGTAGTCGCACGATCTCGTCAATATAGAGCTGAGCATACTGAGCGAAGCTGAAAGTCGTCTTCACTGGAAGGAAGTGAGCCGCTTTCGTCAATCTATCCACGATCACCCAGATGGAGTCGTACCCTCGACTGGTCCTGGGTAGACCCACAACGAAATCCATCGAAATCTGTTCCCATTTCCACTCTGGAATGGGTAACGGCTGTAGCTCTCCTGCGGGCCTCTGGTGCTCGGCCTTGACTTGCTGACAAGTCAGGCATCTCGAAACGAGCTCCGCAATGTCCCTCTTCATCCCGTCCCACCAGCAGGTCTCTCTCATATCATGGTACATCTTGGTGGAACCGGGGTGGACACTATACACTGATCGGTGTGCCTCCTCGAGAATGTCGCGCCGTAATCCATCAGTATCTGGTACGCACAGTCTAGATCCATATCATAAAATCCCTTGATCGTCAACCATGAACTCGGAAAATCTGCCCTGTCCCATCTGTGCCATGATCTCTGAGCAACGGTCGTCACTACGCTGTGCCTCATATATACGGTCAAGCAACTGTGGGCGTGCACGAACATGCGCGAGCTGTCCCCCTGTCTGAGTGAACTCGAACTCAACTCGGCTGTCGCATAACATCTGCCAATCTGCTGACGACTGCCTCTGAACTGCGCGCAAAAAGGATAGACTACCCCCGGGCCTCCTACTCAACGCATCTGCCACCACATTTGCCTTGCCGGGGTGATATAAGATCTCGCAGTCATAGTCTTTCACCAACTCCATCCAACGACGCTGTCTGAGGTTCAAGTCTCGCTGCTGAAACTTGTACTTTAAGCTCTTGTGATCGGTGAATATCTGACACGACTCGCCGTACAGGTAATGTCGCTAAATCTTCAGTGCAAAGACCACCGCAGCCATCTCCAAATCATGAGTGGAGTAGTTCTGTTCATGCTTCTTCAACTGCCGAGAAGCATAAGCGATCACCCGGCCATGCTGCATCAATACGCATCCTAATCCCACTCGCGAAGCATCACAGTAGACAACAAATCCGCCTGATCCCGAAGGTAAAGATAATACCGGCGCCGTAGTCAAACATGTCCGCAGCTGCTGAAAACTGCGCTCGCACTCCTCTGTCCAAACGAAAGGAACTCCCTTCCGGGTCAAACTGGTCAACGGTGCAGCTATACGGGAGAAGTCCTGAACAAAACGCCTGTAGTAGCCCGCCAAGCCTAGAAAACTACGGATCTCAGTAACCGATGTAGGTCGGGGCCACTGCTGAACAGCCTCAATCTTCTTCGGGTCCACACAAATGCCGTCTCTCGTAACCACGTGACCCAAGAATCCGACGCTGTCCAGCCAGAAAGCACACTTGGAGAACTTCGCGAACAGCTGGTGCTCCCTCAGAGTCTGTAACGTAATCCGCAAGTGCTGCTCGTGCTCCTCTCTGCTCCGGGAGTACACCAAGATATCATAGATAAACACGATGATGAACAAGTCAAGATACGGCCTGAATGTACGGTTCATCAAATCCATAAATGCTGCTGGGGCATTGGTGAGTCCGAACGACATCACCAAAACTCGTAGTGGCCATAGCGTGTACGGAAAGCTGTCCTCGGTATATCCTCCTGTCGAACTCGCAGCTGATGGTATCCTGATCGCAAGTTGATCCTCGAAAAAAAATACCCCGCACCCTGAAGCTGGTCGAACAAATCATCAATGCGCGGCAACGGATATCTGTTCCGAACGGTAACTTTGTTCAGCTGGCGGTAGTCGATACATAAGCGCAAACTTCCATCCTTCTTCTTGACAAACAGGACCGTAGCACCCCACGGAGAAACACTCGGTCGAATAAGCCCCTTGTCCAACAAATCCTGCAACTGATCCTTCAGCTCTCGAAGCTCTGCCGGGGCCATCCGATAAGGCGGTATAGAAATAGGCCCCGAACCGGGAATCAAATCAATGCATAACTCCACATCGCGCTCAGGCGGTAGCCCAGGTAGCTCATCAGGGAAAACATCAGGGAACTCACAACTACCGGGACCCGGTCCAACGGAACCTCTGCAGCTCGAGTAACACAAACAAACGCTAAGAATCCCTGACATCCCTTCCGCAAGAGCTGACCAGCACGAAGAGAAGAAATTAAGCTGGGAAGGGCGACACTGCGGTCTCCCTGAATAACAAGGACTGGCTCTCCCGGAAAGCTAAATCTGACTGCCTTCTCACGGCAGTCCACCGAAGCATAACAAGTGGCTAGCCAATCCATGCCCAGAAGCATATCAAAGTCCAACATATCGAGGAGTATCAAATCAACTGATGAATCCCTCTCCCCGATACGAACGGAACACAAACGAAATACAAACCGAGCGACAAACGACTCGCCTACCGGAGTAACAACAACAAGCGGCTGATCCAACGACGACGACTCACGGCCCAACATCGGTGCAAAGTGTGTAGAGACGTACGAATGTGTGGAACCTGGGTCGAATAATACCCGCGCGTCGAAAGAACAAACTGGCAAAGTACCTGTCACAACGGCATTGGATGCCTGCGCATCCTGCGGTGTCAAAGCAAACACTCGGGCCTGTCCTCCACCGATAGCGGGCTGACCTCGACCTCGGCCTCTGCCTCCTCGTCCTCTCTGAACAGGACCGCCACGTCCTCGGCCTCTCGGTGCACCTAACTGGCGTGGAGCATCGCCTGGGGTAGAAAGTAGGGCTCTCTGAGGAGGGGGTGGTGATGGTGGTAGGGTCACATGCGGAACTGTCGCTGCTCCCTGTCGTCTCACCGGACAGTCTCTGATACGATGATGCAGGCTACCACACCAAAAACATCCTAACCATGGCTGCTGACCATATGGGTGAAGGCGATATAACTGGCCCCTAAAGAATCCACCACAGCCTCTGCGAACCCTCCTAGGTGCTAACATATCAGTGCGAATCCGACTCGGTCTCGAAACGACTGCAGGGGGAGTAATATCCGATCTCTGTGCTCGATTGACCTCTACTAACGATTCCACCATCTGTCGTAACTCCTGCATGCCTCCCATCATCTGTCGCAGCTCCTACATACCGGACTCAAGCCTATCCATGCGACCTGGGGAATGCGGATCAGTCTGTCCCTGCGGCGTAGGCATACCACCCTGCTCAGTCCTAGTCTCGGACGAGCCAGCTCGAATCTCGTCTCTGACGGCAGCCCTCTGTGCCCTCGTAGCCTTCGGCGGCATAGTGGCTGGTACAGGAAAAGGATAATAAGGACAGTGCAATAGGATCATAGGATACACGGAGTTGAAGAAGGAATTTTTCAAGCAAGTATATCCTAAAGTCACTTAGGCGGAGTACCGTATCGTAAGTATGCCGCGGACATACGCACGCTACGTTACGCTGCTTAAGTCACTTACTCCATCTACCAAGGGTCATCCTACACTCACAAAGGTAAAACCTATCGCTCTGATACCAACTTTGTCACGACCCGCAGGGTACGGAACGTGACTGGCACTTAAGTTTACGAAACGTCTAAAGGCGTCCGTAAAATAAGTAAGCCAAAGCCCAGAAAACAAAACCAATTAAGCAAAAGAGTGAAGAAAACCCAAACATTTGAAAGCAAGTTTATCAAATAAGTCATGTAAAACCCTTTTTAAAAACAATACTAATTTTTTCGAAAATTTCGGCAGAGTCTCCTTTGTAAATACTGGCCCCCAAAATGGGTACAACAAAAATATGCATGAATCCAACACAATAGGGCATCCCCAAGCGGGAGCTAGCTCTTCGCCACAAGGCGGTCACAAATCCCACGCAATGTAAATGACAGCAAGCATAATAATCATAATAAAGCATAAGGAAGCATGAAAAAGTAGCATGTCGGCTCAAGTGAGCTCGACCCCCAAAATACAGCATAAAATCCACAAACCTCACAGTCTCATCTCTAGGTCAATATACAATAATCTGGTAGAAACAGTAGATGGAGTACACTAGATGCAAAGAATATACAAGGTGGTACAAAAATATTAACATAACCCACCTATGAGCAAATCTCGAGTCCAGACAAAAGAGGCAAAAGAAGCAAGCGCACCCGCCGCTACTGAACTGACGGAGCGGACCTGCAACAGGCTATGGCACAACGGGGGTGATTTGCCAACTCGTGAGTAATAAATAACATTTACACAGGCTATCGAATGCATGCACACAAGCATCCTAGCATCTATATACAGGTAAGGCAGGACATAATGGCGAGTATGTATGCAATATGGATATACTAGCAGGTGTGTATACAACATCAGTGTACGAATATGTATGCAACATGAATATCTGAGGTCTCAATAGGTTTATATATAAAAATATTTTATCAGATGTTGTTTTTGAAACTCTTTTAGAATGCCAGCAAATGTCAATGAATCGACGAAAACCGGTGTCCAGCAACGACACCCCAAAAGCTGTCTCAAATCTCATAAATGTATCGCTGGCCTCAGCCGTCCGGCTGACCCATCTCAAATATCAATATCTCATCATCTAGCGGCCACGGTCGGTATCCTCTGGATATCCGCCGTCCCAAACAGTCACCGGTAGGTAATCCGTCCCCTGCCAGGCTCAACGTCATCACCACATTCCTCTTGCCCCGGGGTACCTTACCGGGCCCACCATGTACCCGTGCCGGTTCCTCCACTCCTCGACACGGATTTCCAAAGCCACAGCAAACTCATGGTGGACGACACTTACATCACTAGAAAACCGCAATTTACATGTTTTAAAAATATCATAAGTTTGGAAATTTGCGGCTTTCCCCCGAAATCCAGCAATATCATAAAATCTCAAGAAATCCTCATAAGTGCATATATCAGTGATAATGAATGCATATGATATCAATAATCAAGTTGCGATGTGTGATTAATGGATTAAGCATGAACGATTAATATGATGAAGTACATGCACATGAATAGCAATTCTACGGTTTCATTTTAAGGAATTAAAGGCAATAGCACCAGTTTAAGTATCAATTAGTAAAAGGTTTAAATTTAAATGTTATCTAGTGTGGTGGCATGGCAATTACCAGGGTGTGTGTGTAAACATGAATAGTGCTCGTGCTGCATATAAAAACCTGGTAATGGTGCATGTGTCCTACAATTGAGTTTGCGTATATGGGTATAACATATTGATCTAATTGCAGCAATTATCATGCCAGTATTATTATTCTAATGTCACAAGTGGTTATCCAGTTTACTATTTTATTTTCAGTTTACTAAATCTATCGGGCGACTTGCGCCATCCAAACGATCGTCCCCCGTAGATGTTAAATCTACTCACCGGGATCCCTGGTTAGCTGTGTCCAATCACCGCCTTTCCCTTTCGCGCCGCGTCTGACGTTTCCGCGACCGAACCTGGAATTTACATCATTACCAATTATAAGGTTACATATCAAGAACGACGCAAAACCCCAACGAAACTACTAAGGTTCGCTAGCTAGGTACAACGTGCACAAAGTGCGCGGACACACGCGAAAATCGCAAAAACTGCCGAAAAACGCCGATTTGGGTCGCCCGGCAAAACTAAAACCCGACTACCCAAAGAACCGCACTCACGCATCCTAAAAGTCGTAGGACAAGCCATTACAATCATCAAGATATCAAAAATAGTCCATCACATAATTTATATAAAAATCTAGTAAGCATATACATACCAAAAAATCGGTGCAACGTCGCCGATTTGCGACAAAACGACTACAATCTAGCATACTCACCCAAGCACACTACAAGCAATCCACACACACTAATTACAACACATTAACCATGCTCCAAAACCTATATTCCACAACCAAACCCTTTCTTGATTTTTATAAATAGCAATTGCAAATCAAAATCCATACTTGAAAAACTTAATTAACACTAATTTCAACCCCAATTAGCAAGTTCACCTCTTAGATTTAGGTTAGCAAAATACTAGATAACAAATTAGGTTTAATCAACTAAATAATGGTTTCTAAAACTTAATCAACTCACTAATCATGTTTCAAATACCATTTCCATACAAAAACCTTTTCTTGAAAATCCTAAAAAAGCAATTTCACACTTCTAAATTTAACCAAATTAGCAAAATTGAAGACTACATAAACAAGTTAACCATATAAATTAGTTAATTAACAACTAGATTAACTACAAAACAACTTAATTAATTATCATGGCTTCAAAACCCTAATTTAAACAAACTACTCTTTTTAAACTAGATTAGAAATAAGCTAACTTTTAACACTAACCATACAATTAAAGGAATTTTTAGCAAAAGAAAGCAACTTGATGAGAATTATACCTCTTGATCTATGGATCAAGCAAGAGAATTTGCTCCAAGGAATGGCTTCCTAGCTCCAAGATTCAAGCAAGAATGGCTAAGGATAATGATAGCATAAGGATTTTGTTTGGATTTTTGGAATTAATTCATGGATTTTGATGTATTTTCTTGAAGGAAAATGAAGAAAAATGCAAAGAAAAGAGATGAGGAAGAGGGGTGCAGGTTTCGGCCAGGTAGGAGGTATGGGGGAGGGTGTGGGGTGAGTGGGAAGGTCAAGGGTCAAGTTCCAAGGTCAATGTATCATACTTTATCCATTATAAATTAAAATAAATCCAAAAACCAACAATTTAACTCAAGAAAGAAACCAAGAAGAGAGAGGCCAGAAATTTCTGGTCTTGGCCAAGGTTTGGGCTGTTCTTGGGCTGAGGGAAAAGATAGAGGGGTGTTACAAAAGAAATTTTATGCAAAAAGGCCCCCTACAACTCAAAAATTGCAAGTTTTAGCCCAAAATTCAATAAATTCGTTTCATAACATAGAAATTTGTTAAAAATCAAAATAAATTACTAAAAATTCATGTTATCACTAGAATATAATTATCATAATTTTAGAGATTAAAATTAGCCCGGAAAAATTTGTATTTATCGCTTATTTAATGTATTTTCTTACCGGCTTAAAATAATATTAAAAAATTGAAAAATAGGGAAAAATTTTTAAATGACCAAAATTTCATAATTAACTCATTAGTTACTAAAAACAAGTAATTACCTATCCATTTAAGGTATAATTAGCCCTAAACTGCAAAATAACAAGAAAGACGGTTTTCGGAAAAATACCGAATTTTCACCGAATTTCAGGAAAACACCAAAACGACTTTTCAAGACGCTACACTCAGGGTGTTCTGGGCTACACTCCGACACGACTTGTACCGCTTTTGGGGGTCTGACTTTTACCAACCCCCTAGGCCCGCCATGCGATGCTCATAGACGAACGGACTGGACTGTACGGATATTGTCACTGACAGGCTCAGTAGGGTGTCAGGATAAGTTCGCTCATCGACGTCCCTTTTGGTCGATAGCTGGTGGCCCGTCACGTATGGCTAATACCTCTGACGTGCTAGTGGTTAAATCCACAGCCATAGTATTGACGAGTCTTTAGAGTCCACCACACTCAGTTACTCAGGTTTCGGGCGAAACGCTGTAGAGGCCGTATGGAGATATGGCAGGGTTCGATCAGATACGTGCAGTATTGCACGGATCGTGATCGGACGGATTTTACTAGCCGGCTTTGGCTTAAGCCGGATACTAGTATTAGATAGTGTAGTTTTGTCTCTTTGCATTTGTGTTCAGTGGGAATACAAATGCGGGCATGTATTTGCAGTAGCGGGGTTTTCCTGTAATTTATTACGGGATCGGTTTTCTGGGATTGCCAGTTTGCATTCCGTTCCGGCCGGTTTTCTCTTTTTCCTTCCCGGTCGGACTTTTCGTTGGAGGGTGTTAATTGCAAGTTTGCAATTAACATTTTGTGAGGGGTTTCTTTGCATGAGTATGGCTTCATAATCATGATATTCTTTTCTAGTCACTTCCTTTGCATTAATTGGATGGTTGTTGATTTGGCTTTGGATTTGAAATGAATGGAAAATTGATTTGATCAATTTTTCTTTTGTTTATCTTTTTTCTTTTTCACCATCATGCATGTGATTCTTTTTCCCACCAATTCCTTTCATGGGCCGGCCACTGTTAATGGGTGGAGAGAGAAAGGTTTATTTTTTCTTTGGTGGGAAAATTCCTTTATGTTGTTTGGTGGGCCCCCCCTCATTTTGTGTGCTGGAATTGATTTGTTGTGATGAGGGATTAATTTATATATGGTTTTCAAGTGAGAGAGCTTGCTTGATTGTTTTTTCACAGTGAGCACATTTCTTCTTGTGGCCGAGCTCATTTTCCATGGATGCTCCATTATTCCCTCAAGCATCCATGAATATCTTTGTGCAAAATTCCTCCAACATGGCAACCTCATAAACCCCAAAGAGACCTGCTTACTACACTATTCTACAGCATCCCTTGGACGCGTCGGCTAGCCAACTTCGCGCCCGAGTTGCCTCGGTCAAGAGGTGGGAGCCCGTAAAAGATTTTGGCGATGTGGTGCCCGTTTCGACGAGGAGGTGACAGACGAAGTATCCGCGGGAGATCGGAGTGGAGACGAAGACCGAAGGACACGTATCGCTTGGTATACTTCTCTACTCTTTTCTTATTTGCTAGTTAGCTAGGTTAATGGCCCGATCCGGGTGAAAAGTGCGCGGTGGTGCCGGTTGCAAGTTTTGCAAAGTTTTTTGTTTCCGCGTTTCCGGCGTCGGATCGACGACCGGGGCGCCCCCACGGGCTTACATTGGTATCAGAGCCACGCCATTAACTTAGCCTAGCATGGTCTAGTGTGTTTAAAACCCGATCTAACAAAATCCCCAAAATCCGTATTTTCCATGCATGTGTTCTCTGTTGAAATTTTTTCAGCTCCTAAAATTTTTCAGGTCATTGCAGAAAGACATGCAAGAAATTCTAAGAATTCTGGGAAAATACGGCTCAATGATTTCTTACTACGACCGCGGAAACGCGGCCAAACCCCTGGTTTGGCCGCGGTTCCGCGGTGGGTAAGAGGAATCGTTGCACCATATTTTCACAGTAAGCTTTTGAATAGGAAATAGGGGTTTTAGGATATTATTTTTGGGCCCAGATTTTCTGTAAGTGCTATAGTACTTTTTGGGGCCCACTTGATAAATTTTGTTCGATCGGATATTTTAAACATGCTAGTTCACAGTATTTACATTATATCTGCGACCGTGAATGTCACTTGATCGGTAAATCCTGTCTAGCTGCTATAGCCCGGTTAGACGGATTTGCGAACGTGACATTCACGTTGATGTTCTATATTATGCTGTGTTGTTGCGGATCGTTCGTGGGGGATAGCCTGGATGAAGTGGTAGTACAGTACTGTTTTATATGTACATTTGATATTGCGGGGCGAGCGTCCGACATGTGGACTGCCGTCACTGCCTGTTTGTATTATTCTTTTGGGGCACGACCAGGTTGCGGTCGATGTACCCGTTGTATGTATATTTTACTTTCTGTACTAGGATTACCCCGTGGAGGGGTGCACGGATAGCTGAGTTCTAGAGGGCAACGAGCCCGCATCTTATGGCGTTGAGACGGAGGGGGCTTTACTCTAGAATTGGCGGGCTATTCGCCGCACTCGTAGGGGGTACAGGTTGACCCAGGAGGGGTGCCTAAGTTACCGGATTCCGTGAGGTGCTGGGTAGTCCATTCACGTTGCTGAAGGGGGCTGCCTCGCTTCAGGTTTTGGCGGGTAACTTGCCGCGCCCGTAAGGGTCTAGGATTCTCATTGCACAGGCTATCCACACGACCAGGGGAACGTCGGGTTTTAGTAGCGGCTCTGTGAAACCCGGGGATCCCAGATATCTGTATTGTTCTATGTTGCTATACATTTCTGTGTTGCATTTTTATCACGCCTTGAGCGAAAATTATATATTATATATATATTAGTAGACGTTGTATATGTTTTGCATCCGCGCTAGTCCAGTCCCCACTCTGTCGTTAGTTAGCTAACCTAACGGGTGATGACGGGACCCAGTGGCGAATGCGGATGGTATATACGTACGTCAGTATATTTTCGTTCTTTTTGGTGTGATCAATTGATGGGACTGCATTGATTCGGATCAATGCAAGATAAACAAACCTATTTTGATGTTGTTGGAACACTTTTTCAAAAAGCTGTTATTGCAAGGGCATTCTCTTTTGTTTTGCATCGTGGTATTCAGTTGGAATATCCTGCTCCTCAGTCGATGAGGCAAGGGCCGAGATCCCTTCACCGGGAGTGACCCCTTAGACAAAAGTTTGCGTCAGGGCAATAACTTCACTATAGCCGATTGCTTTTGCTTTGCATCGTGGTATTCAGTTGGAATATCCTGCACCTCATTCTACGGGGAAAGAGCCGAGATCCCTTCACATGGAGTGACCTCTTTAGCAAAGTTTTTCGTCACTATATTTTCTAAAAAGCTATCCGTTCCTTCAACGATATCAAGTTCATTACGTTAAAGGTTTTCGCCAGAAACCATTCGTAGCCCTCCATCATTTCAGTTAAATATTCGGTAGTATTCAAGCTATGTATTTTGACCTCACGCCAAGGCATAGTGTTTGGTAGCTGCCGGGTATTTATCTGTTGCATAGATAGATGCGTTGGTTTGGGACAGTCGTACTACTATTTTGGCCTACGTCAAGGGTATGTACGGGTGGGTTCAAACTAACCTGGACAATGATGGGTAGAACTTGACATGTGACTTATGATATTTTGACCTCACGCCAAGGTCATAAGAGCATGGGGCAGAAATCCACATCGGGAGTTTCAAAAGTACTGAAACTTGCCAGATATGCGCATACCTTCTGGAGTGTGATAACGTGAGCGGATTCCGTCACGTTATCATGCGATGAGAGTTGGATCCCGATTCCCACTGATGAGTTGGTTTACTCCTCGGGTTATCCCGGCTAATTCTTCTTTCAGGTTTGGGGAGGAATTTGACGTTACAGTGGGAGGTTTCCAGATTAGATAAATTGGTAACCATTCTGATCTAGGTTAGAGTGCACGCTGAGTGTTTCTTTTCTCTCTCTCTCTGGCAGCGACCATTGACCCGACCCTAGACTATGACTCAGTGACCAAGTTGACCGAACCTTCTTAACACTGGCTTTTGGATTTTCAGAGTTGCAGACCTCTTTGCCACTCCTACTTTTACTCTTTTCTCCGGGACACCCCGTATTACTACGAACGTCCACTTCCGTTGGACAAAACCATCGTATGGTTATATACGAACTCGAAGGACTTCGAGGATGGTTTCCGGTTCTGGAGAAAACGAATAGGACTATTCAGTTGTCTTTACTTTTTACCTTCTCTCAGGTTGCGAGTACTCCTTGGTTTAGGATATAATATACCTATTACGCAAATTGGATAGTCTTCTTCCAAACCTTAGGCTGGTGCCGAACGGTGGGGAATGAAGAAAGCCAATTAGCCTAAACGGTGTACAGAAGGTATTAAATTCAGACAAAGCAAGGGATTAGTAAGAGGGCAAAGTAAATTGCGACTGCTATTTACGACCAAACCATGTACTTCTTTGTCAATCCTAAATCACCTATGAATTAAGTTCATTCGGTTGTCTTTTATCCTCACCTTCTCTCGCATTGCGAGTGCTCCTAGGACTAGGACAGTACACCCATTATGCTTATTGGATAGTCTTCTTCCAAACCATAGGCTGGTGCCGAACGGTAGGGAAGGAAGAAAACCATTTGGCCTAAAGGGGTGTACAGAAGGTAATGACTAAAGACATATAAAGGGATTTGGAGAGGTGGCAAAGAATTATACAGTTATAGTTGTGAATCTGGATAATGGAAGAGGCATTACTAAGAATACCAGGATACCCCATCGAAACATCTCAATGTTTCAGTTTCACTGTGTACAGTTAAAAGAAAACTGATTTCCCGATTAGATACTTACTCCAGGGTATGTATTTACCAGATATGAGTCTCACATCTGTATGGTTTTACAGATGATGAGGGGGAGTAAGTTATTGGGAATTAGGTGACCATCCTCATTATATCGGGATTCGTTGGAATTGGTGATATTTGAGGAAGTCACCTGGGCTGTTTGCCGGTCGGCAAATATTTGGTTTTGAATATCCGTTGTTGTGCACCAATTTCAAATTGATATATCTGTACGTCTATTTTTATAGAGTGAGATATACCTTTTTGAAATTATGTCTATGACATTTACCTATACCAGTGGATGGTTAGGTAAGGAGCATTGAACAGCGGTGTAATTCTTCTTAACCAAAAGTACAGTTTTCAACCTACCACACACAGTGAATGAGTCATTTGACTCAAGGGACTTATACAGAGTATTGTATGTTGTCCAGTGTCCATTAGGACAAAGGGATGGGTCCTCGTACTATATTCTGTTTACTTATGACTTCTCTAGTTCTTAGACATGTGTTTCGTAGAAATGCAAGGTCTAAGTTTTGAGGAGTTATAAGTATAAGAATAAAGTAGAGAACCAGGTATTGCAAGTATCGGGATTCTTCAAGGTGATCGAAGATGTAGATACTTGTGTATGGTATTCAGTTGGTAGTAATGGTTAAGAGAACTTGCTTCTCTTTCAGGTTATTCATAATTGGAAGCACTCCTAAGTTGAGTAACGCTGATCGTCCTCCTTCCATTTACTTGACATGCACTGGAGACAGCTGCATGATTTGAATCTGGTTCAATTAAATCAGTGCCTCTGGTTCTATATTGGATATAGTACAGTTCATATCTTAACATTGTTAAGGTATGGGGAGTTGTCCGGCTTATGATTAAAACCAGACTCTGGATAACTCAAGGCACGTTTCAGTAATGGCTGTTTGTGGGTTGACCCGGGCTATGACGAGGGTTGACTTTCTACCATCTGGAAGATCAATAGTGATATTGTTCTTGACTCGCCACAGTTTTATCAAAAATGGATTTTTTCAGAAAACAGTAGTGGGAGTATGGTAGAACTGGAAGTGATTCCAGAACCGCAAACGATTACTGAAAATTTGATAAGGAACCTAAAGATTCAATCTGGTTTGACATTCCACTGGCCACTCCGCAGATACGGTGGGTAACCTCAGGTACTCGAGAGGTACTTCGGTATGCTCAAGGACGGTGGCAGGGAGGTTCTTGTTTACCCACACTTGCCATTGCTGTTGTTCCAGGCTGCGAGACCCGGCGGGAGGATGAGTATAGCGTCGTTCTAAACTTTCTTTAGAAGTGTACGTGTATATGACTCTGCCAGAGGGTTGTCATAGTCAGTGGGAGCAGCGGAAGCATTGGTGGACATGTGGCTTATGTCTGTTTATAGACTAAAGCAGATATAGCGGAGATAGATCATCTATTTCTGATGTGACAGTCATAGGTTTGACTTCATCAGAATAGAGGATGGATCTATTAAGAAGGTAGTAGGGTGTGATGTCCTGGTATTTGATGACATACACAGAGTAGGAAGTGATATTCCTATACTACGATAGGTTATACTTTGGTCGTCACACAGTGGTTTCTCCACATAGGACTTGGATATAATATCAGACATTCTGGTTACTAGATCTATGGTTTTAGATCTAGATTTGGGTGGTTTCCCAATCTGGGTACTTTGACCGCATTCTATGAGTATTTAGAATGGACGACTCCTGGCACGGTAGTGTACCTGCAGGTAATGGAGTCACCCTCTCTAAAGGTGTCTTACAGACTAAAGGGGAGAGGGATACGCATGATTGACAGATCACTTGCTCAGGCAATTGAGTCAATCATGAGATGTCAAGTGTAGGGGTTCCTAGGCACTCTAGTGAAGTCTCACAAGTGATCAAATATGCACAAATCAAATTTTACGGGTGCCTACAAACCCGACTACGGATCGTTTTCTAGATATTTAGGCGAAACAAGCAAGCTAGTTTACAACTAAACTATAAGATAACGGAAATACAACCTTTGTAGATCCTTTTGTCCACCTCCATAGCTCCGCAACGAAGTGCCTCCGCTGTCCAAGTGAACTCCCGGGCTCTAGCGTCGGCTTCGTCGAAGAATAAACGAGCTAGGTCGTCGATGTCCATGCCGAAGATGATCTACGTCGAGGCATCGCTAGATCAAGCTCCAACTTCACCAAGTCGGAAAAACTTGTGAAGGAAACACCCTATACTACTTGGCAATAGGTAGAGGATGAAGAAATAGGAAGTGGGTAAACTTTAGTTTTGGATTTCTCACTAGACTTCATGACTTGCCATTGGAGTAGCAAGCTTTCTTCAATGTTGAAGAAGATGAAGAAGAAGAAGAAGATATGATAACTTAATTAAAAATGAGATAATTAAATCAATACTTATCATGACTTCAACTATAGTTAAGTGTAGAGAATTAACTTGGGTTAGTTAAATGGTTAGGGTTAAGTTTAAGACAAGAAAGAAGACTAAGTCAAAGCTTCAAGAAACTTCAATTAAAAACAAAATAAGCAACCATTCATTTATCTTTTTCATTTTCCAAAATGGATATAAATAAATAAGATAAATGAATAAGTAATCAAAACCCTAATCATTAACTTAAACCATGGTTTGATTCTTTACACTTAACCAAGCAAGCATGTATCATCAAACATGATACAAACATGTGCACAAAACTATATCGCATATACAATGTGCACAATTCAAGTGAGAAAATCCATTTAAAGTGAACCAATACTAGTTAATGCACAGCAATATATCAAATATATAATTATACATTAAATCATTAAATCAACACTTGATTCAATGATCCGGTCATATCGGATATAACCGACTAGTATCATATGTATCGGCTTATCGAATCAATCCTTGATTCGATAACTAGGTTATATCGCATATAACCATTCGACACATTCATCGCGAGAATGAAATACGGTATCACATACACGCATCATTCTCGGTCCCGCACATATCTCATATGCGCTCCTATTTCGTTTCGCTTGAGCTAAGAAACCTCTGTGTAGGACTCTAAAGACTCGTCAATACGCCGGCAGCAGATGATGATCATATCAAACACCCACAAGCTGCAAGCGGTCTGCCAAACGTAACGGCCACCCGGGTATTGAGCGATCAGAAGATCGACGAGCAAGCCCGCTCACACTCCTGCGAATCCAACCAGTAACACTTATCGTACGGTCCGGTCTGTTCGTCTGATATGTCGCATATCTCGCCTAGGGGTGGTAAACGTCAGACCCCAATAGCTCGATAAGTCATGCCGACTTGAGGTCCATAACATTCGTGAAACTACTGATAACTCTTACCAGTATATCACTGCAACCCTGGCCAGGGATTTCCTGTTATGGCCAGTCGAGCATAGCACAACATCAACCCCCAATACCGGGAGAGACGAATCCCCTCCTATCGCTCATTGCCTCCATGTGAATCGGGACTGTTCCCAAAAACCACCTGTTTGCACGACTCAGTAGAGCCGTGGTAGGGTGGAAATCAAAGCACAGTGGGAGACACACAAGACTCTATGACGATCTTGGGTCAACAGACTAAGCTGTACCAGTGTCACCAGAGAACTGCCATCTGACGTGAGGTATAATACCATCTGGGAGTTCTCGGCGAGTTCGTTCAGTGTACCCAGTCTCCACTGAGCACCCGCATACCATCTTCGATGTCAAACACCAATGGATATGGGATCATCCATCGCCCATCGCATGGGTCGAGAAGATATACGCTAGTCTACTCTGGAATATCGATGCCCCGTCTCGAAATCCCCTCGACTAGGAACATTTCAAGGATGTACTCATGGACTACCCAGGCCCCACTAGTATGATCTACATCATAGTCCTGGAAGTCGAGTACACATCCTATGGGCTTTATCAACATGTAATCAGAGAGACAGAAAGTATACATGTTAAGATAAAGTGCAACCAGATAGCGTACTATCATGTCGAGCAAGAAAGTCCTTCCTATATATGTCCCAGCATCCACTACAATATACATCCAATGTACAGTAATGGCCTCTAGGGCATACATATAACTAACAATCTCCCAGTTGCACTAGGGCCATCTGTAGCAGTGGTTGCAGTATCACATACTCAACCATCCCCTAAAAGTCTCTCTTTGGGAAAAAGGCCTTCGTGAGTGGATCCGCCGTGTTGTCCTCTGAGTCTACTCTCCTAACCTCGATCAACCTGGAGATCAACTATCTCCATGATCAGGTGATGCTGCCTTAGATTATGTCTGGGTCACTGATGGGACCAGGGTTCCAGGGCCAAAGCCTCAGTTCCATTATCACACAATGGTAGGAACCTAGTTCATCATATGAACCAATATACACCCAAACTTCCTCTTTGGTAGTATCTTCAATAGCGACGTTACCAGCCTTTATCGTCTAGTTTGCCACGGTATCTAGCTTGGAACTCTTCCAACATACCGTCCCTTTACTGAGGGTAAAGACAGTGCCTGTGACTGACATTCAGTCGTCTTTATCACCCTGGAACACTTCCAGTGATTCTCCCCAGGATCGATTGATACCATCTCACTACAACTAGTGAGTATCCTAACATCCAATTAGATCTATCTCATAGATCCAAAGCTTAGGATTTAGGAGGTATCATCTTTATCCTATTTGGAGAATCCTTGTGATAATAGGAGATTGACCGATCGTAGTATAGGAAACTCTTTTCCTATCAAGAGTATGTTGTCTACGTACAATACGAAAATGACCACCTTACTCTCTACTACCCTTTTGTATATACAAGGTTCGTCTACCATTTTGATGAAGTCAAACACTTTGACTATCATATCAAAACAGACGTTCCAACTCCGCGATGCCTGCTTCATTATGTAAAGCAACTTGCACACGTTTCCGCTGCTCCCACTAGTTACGAAGGCCTCTGGCTGTGTTCTTATAGACGTTCTCTTCTAAATCAGTATTTAGAAAAGCAGTCATGGCACCCAACCGCCAGATATCGTAGTCATGGTATGTAGCCGTGGTGAGTAGGATCTGGATAGACTTAAGCATAGCTACTGGAAAAGGGTTTCATCATTATCCATGCCTGGTCGATGACGAAAACCTTTAACAAGTCTAGCTTTGAAAGTCTCAACTTTTCCATCTACACCAAGTAATCTTCTCAAGATATACTTGCTCCTGATGGGGATTTAACCCTTCAGATATAGCAGCTAAAGTCCATACTTTGCTGGTGTACATGGATTCCATCTCAGATCGCTAAGCATCCAGCCATTCTTACAGAGTCCCTGCTCTCGATGGCCTGCTCGAAACTAGTTGGGTCATCATTTCATGATGCAATCCTTGCTCCCACTGTCATCGAGAAACCGAGGTATCTCTCAGGCAGATGAGGAACCCTACTAGATCGGCGGAGAGGTTGAGGTTCGTTGGAATCTACTGAATCCTTTGGTTCTACCAAATTATCTGCTGTAGTTTGTATAGCTGGAACCTTTCCAGTTCTACATTACAGACTTTGCCTCGAGCTTGTCCGGATTTTGCTTTTGACATAGGCCGGACAACCCCAAATCTTAACTATCTTAAGATATGGGCTCTTCCCTTTCCATAGCACATATGAAGCGGTAGGCAGCTGATTTGATTGGAACCCTATTCAATAGGTATGCAACTTCTCAAGTGCATAACTCCCAGAAGGAAAAAGGTAACTCAGTAATACTCATCATAGAGCACACGATATCTAATATTGTGTGATTGCTCCGCCCCAATACACTGTTGTGCTGTGGTGTATTCAGAGGAGTAATACTGAGAGAGAATCTCGTTTTCCTTTAGAATAGTCCAAGTATTCCATGCACAAGTATTCTCCTCCCTGATCTCATCATAGGACATAATACTTATACCCGTATTTTGGTTCTCTACTTCCTACTTATATTCTGTGAATACCTCAAAAGGTTCGGACTTATATTTCAACAGGAATATATGACTGAATCTTGAGAGATTATCATAGAATATAAAGAAGTATAAAGAACCAGTCCTGGCATGTGTAGACAGGAGACCTTACATACATCATCATGTATCAGTCCCAAGAGTTTACTAACTCTTTTTCTGTTTCCAGTAAACAGAACTGGTGTCATTATATCTTTGTGACATGACTGGCAAGTTTCATAAGATGTAAATTCAAACTGATTTAAATATGCATCTAAAATGTAACTTCAGCCAGTCGGGTCGCATTGATGTGACCTAGTCTACAATGCCTTAAGAAGGATTCGTTCATCTCTGAACTCTTCCTCTTGTGTGTGTTCTGTATACTTGGAACTGTAGTTTGATTTAGAACGTCAATGCTTTTAGATAACGTGCCTGAACCGATCAACTTTTGATATAGGAAATGTTCAAAACATTATCCATCAATACAAAATTATATCCTTCTTTACTAATAAAGAGACTGATATGATTTTGTATATCAGGTTCGGTATCTAACAGCATTTGTTCAGAATCAATGTATTCGTAATACGGGGTGACAGTGACCAACAGACTTGGCTGCAACACTTGCCCCGTTTTCTGTCTCATGAAACTTATCACCCGTTCTCAGTTTTTCTACCTTTTTGTAGCCCTATGTAAAAGATTACATATCTGGGATCCTGATCCGGTATCATATACCCAGGATGCAGAGGATACTGAGAAACAGTTCTTTGTAATGAACTCACCCGAAGGAGATGCATCATATGCACTGTCTTCGTTTGGGCGGCATAGGAATTCTGGTATTCCCTATTTCCAGCTCTGTCTTATAACAATTATAAGTTGGAGCGGGACCAACGTTCCCCAGCTCAGTATAACAAGCGGGTTCGGTCAATACATCCGTATTATTATCTTGATTAAGGCGTGATATGGTCGCTACCAGGAGAGAGAGAGAAGAAAACACTCTGCGTGCGCTCTTGCAAGATCAGATTGGTTATATATTTTATCTAATCAGAATGGCTCCCACTGTTTTTATCAAATCTTCGTTCAAACCTTAAAAGGAAAGACTAGCCGGGATTAATTACACTCTACAAGTTCGCCAATCTTTCAGCCAGGCCAGTGTCGGTACTTTGAGGGAGGTTCCCCGTGCTTTCGCACGGACCTAATTACAGTAAACCTCGTTTTCCCAGAGGCATAACCCCGTTGACACCTTTCTAGACACCTACTTGATCGGCTAATTGTAAAGTGCAAAACTCTCCCAGGAGTAACAATTACTCGCAGTGGGTATCGGGATCCAACTATCACATAGAAGGTATGCAATCTCATTGCAAATTCCAACACTTGAAACTCCCGATAAAGGTTTTTACCCCTAGCACCTATGACCTTAACTATGGTCAACAAATCATAAGTACTAGTCAAGTTCTACCCGTCATTTCGTGATTAATTAGACCCACCCACATGACCCTTAATTAAGGTCAACAAAGTCACGCGACTGTCCTAACTAATCGCATCATATGCGGTGTAGGAAGACATCACTTAGCTACCGTACACTGTGCCTTGACTATGGTCAACAAACACAGCACGAATACTAAGTACTCTACTTCCTAAAATGACGGAGGGTTGCGGCTGATTTTTGTGAAAACCTTTAACGCTTTGAACTTGATCTCGTTGCGGAATCAAATGGTTTTTAAATGGAATGTTTTCGAGGCTTTTCTAGTCTTGCTAAAGGGGTCACTCCCGGTGAAGGGATCGTCGGCCCTTTCCTCGTCGAATGAGGTGCGGGATATATCATATATATCACTGTGCAAAGCAGAAACTATAGAAGCGATCAAATACAAACCGAGTGTGTAGCATCTGCCAGTTATTGCTAAAGGAGTCACTCCCGGTGAAGGTATCTCGGTCCTTTCCTCATCGAATAAGGTGCAGGATGTTCTATAATGAACACCGCGATGCAAAGCAAGAACTGTAGCTACCTATTTTATTTTGAAATTCGATTCCACAACATCAATTAGGTTTATTTTCTTTCATTAATCTCATTAATGAATATCCCATCATTTAAATCCACCTAAACATCACAGATATATATGACGTACACTTATGCCATCCGCATTCGCCTCGATGTCCCCTCGTGCACCGTTAGGTTAGGTAACTAACGGCAGAGCGGGGCAGGGCTAGCGCGGGTGTAAAACATAAGCAACGTCTATATAATATATCATATATACTATATATATATATAATACCTGTCACAGAACATCGCATGATCACAGATAAAACACAGCAGAAGAAACATATGAAATATTGGATATACTAGGACGTCCGTGTTTTCAATACGAGCCAGTATAAAACACGGATTCCACGGTCGTGATGAATAGCCAAACCCACACCCCTAGACCCCTACGAGAGAGGCAAGTAACCCTACCAATTCTAGAGTTAGGAGACCCGGACTCGACTCCTCGAGTTGGTCTCCCACTGGACTCCAGAACCCGGTTACTTGTGCCCTCCTCCTTGGGTCTATCCTAGTGCGGAAAAGTAAATAATATACAAACGGTGACTACTTCCGCAACCTGGAAGCGCCCCAATAAAAGAATATTACATACAAGTTTTTACATGAATGAAAATGAAAAACACTCATCTCACATAAAACCCCCCGGCTATTCAAACACGACGATCCAATATAACATATCCAGCAACACATAACATCAGATGTCATCAACGTAAGTAAATATGCGCATCCCAATTGTCGTTGACATATAGCAACGAAACCGGCGACATCACATATTACACTTACGGTCACAGAAAAGAAAATGTAAAACTACAACAGTTGGAATCCGCAACCTCCTCAGACATCGCATGCCTGACCAAATGAAATACTTAGACATCGCATGCCTAACAATTATAAACCCCGCATTTTAGTCTCATTATCGAAAACTCTTTTCAATATCAAGTCGGGCAATTCAACAAGATTCCCGACATCCTGATCGAATGCTCGTCGCAAACTTTAGTAGGCGGCCGCACCCCCGATGCCGTCGACGAAGTGCACCAAGGCGGAACACCGCTGCCGCGAGCACCCGAACGGATGCTTTCGGCGACGGGGTTCTCCTACAGTCACTTGGTCGGGGCTATGGAGTGAGGCTGTCTATTAAGTTTACCCGGCGAGTATCCGCGTACGCTACGTGATTGCGACGGAATTTTGATCACATCAAAATTCCGTGGCAACCGATCAAGTGAGACTAAACTGCTATGTTTATAATATTCATTTAGTTATCACATAACTTTTTGTGAATTCCAATTATTGTATCCCATTCCAGATAAATAGAAAATGTTAAACTTTCCGATCGAACAATCGAACACCCAAGTTTTCCCGATATAGATCAACACATGAAACAAGTCTAACAACATTCAGTTCGTGCCTCAGTACCAACGGTCCAGCCGTAGAAGGGTCAAGCCAACGCCTTACATGTGGCACGCCGTACTGCCCCAAACCCGAAGGTTCAAAGGGCAGTTCAAGACGGTCACATAATCGAGTTAAGGTTTGTTGTCTTCTAGAGGGACCATCGCGTTACTTGCACTACTTAGAACGTCGTTAAACTATAGAAATATCCAACACTTGGAAATTTCCCGACAGGGGAAAAATTGGGTATTTATATCCGGTCGAACTTTTTAACATATTCAAAAAATTATCCGGAACGACACATAGACAAAGTTTGACAATCCGATCGAATGTATGAACTCCCAATACAACCCAAAATACTCAACTCTTGATTTCAGATTAAAAATTCCCAGGAAAACCAACACTGATAAATAGGAGTTACTGTGCAAAATTCAATGGCATATAAGACAAAAGTGCGGCGGAAGGGCCGCATTAGCACGCTAATGCCGCGGTTCCGCCGCACTTTAGAAAGATCATTAGATAATTTTTGCATTGTAATTCTTAGATTTACCTGCTTGTTTTTCTGCATATTTTTAATTTGCAAAAATCCACATTTTACAAAAATGTCCAGAGAGCATTTCAAAGTCGGGGTTTCGGGTCGATCGGACTTCTAACTCCGTCTACGCATCGCCTAAGGCTCTAGCTAGGCTCTGATACCACTGTAGGGGTTCCTAGGCACTCTAGTGAAGTCTCACAAGTGATCAAATATGTACAAATCAAATTTTACGGGTGCCTACAAACCCGACTACGGATCGTTTGCTAGATATTTAGGCGAAACAAGCAAGCTAGTTTACAACTAAACTATAAGATAACGGAAATACAACCTTTGTAGATCCGTTTGTCCACCTCCATAGCTCCGCAACGAAGTGCCTCCGCTGTCCAAGTGAACTCCCGGGCTCTAGCGTCGGCTTCGTCGAAGAATAAACGAGCTAGGTCGTCGATGTCCATGCCGAAGATGATCTACGTCGAGGCATCGCTAGATCAAGCTCCAACTTCACCAAGTCGGAAAAACTTGTGAAGGAAACACCCTATACTACTTGGCAATAGGTAGAGGATGAAGAAATAGGAAGTGGGTAAACTTTAGTTTTGGATTTCTCACTAGACTTCATGACTTGCCATTGGAGTAGCAAGCTTTCTTCAATGTTGAAGAAGATGAAGAAGAAGAAGAAGATATGATAACTTAATTAAAAATGAGATAATTAAATCAATACTTATCATGACTTCAACTATAGTTAAGTGTAGAGAATTAACTTGGGTTAGTTAAATGGTTAGGGTTAAGTTTAAGACAAGAAAGAAGACTAAGTCAAAGCTTCAAGAAACTTCAACTAAAAACAAAATAAGCAACCATTCATTTATCTTTTTCATTTTCCAAAATGGATATAAATAAATAAGATAAATGAATAAGTAATCAAAACCCTAATCATTAACTTAAACCATGGTTTGATTCTTTACACTTAACCAAGCAAGCATGTATCATCAAACATGATACAAACATGTGCACAAAACTATATCGCATATACAATATGCACAATTCAAGTGAGAAAATCCATTTAAAGTGAACCAATACTAGTTAATGCACAGCAATATATCGAATATATAATTATACATTAAATCATTAAATCAACACTTGATTCAATGATCCGGTCATATCGGATATAACCGACTAGTATCATATGTATCGGCTTATCGAATCAATCCTTGATTCGATAACTAGGTTATATCGCATATAACCATTCGACACATTCATCGCGAGAATGAAATACGGTATCACATACACGCATCATTCTCGGTCCCGCACATATCTCATATGCGCTCCTATTTCGTTTCGCTTGAGCTAAGAAACCTCTGTGTAGGACTCTAAAGACTCGTCAATACGCCGGCAGCAGATGATGATCATATCAAACACCCACAAGCCGCAAGCGGTCTGCCAAACGTAACGGCCACCCGGGTATTGAGCGATCAGAAGATCGACGAGCAAGCCCGCTCACACTCCTGCGAATCCAACCAGTAACACTTATTGTACGGTCCGGTCTGTTCGTCTGATATGTCGCATATCTCGCCTAGGGGTGGTAAACGTCAGACCCCAATAGCTCGATAAGTCATGCCGACTTGAGGTCCATAACATTCGTGAAACTACTGATAACTCTTACCAGTATATCACTGCAACCCTGGCCAGGGATTTCCTGTTATGGCCAGTCGAGCATAGCACAACATCAACCCCCAATACCGGGAGAGACGAATCCCCTCCTATCGCTCATTGCCTCCATGTGAATCGGGACTGTACCCAAAAACCACCTGTTTGCACGACTCAGTAGAGCCGTGGTAGGGTGGAAATCAAAGCACAGTGGGAGACACACAAGACTCTATGACGATCTTGGGTCAACAGACTAAGCTGTACCAGTGTCACCAGAGAACTGCCATCTGACGTGAGGTATAATACCATCTGGGAGTTCTCGGCGAGTCCGTTCAGTGTACCCAGTCTCCACTGAGCACCCGCATACCATCTTCGATGTCAAACACCAATGGATATGGGATCATCCATCGCCCATCGCATGGGTCGAGAAGATATGCGCTAGTCTACTCTGGAATATCGATGCCCCGTCTCGATATCCCCTCGACTAGGAACATTTCAAGGATGTACTCATGGACTACCCAGGCCCCACTAGTATGATCTACATCATAGTCCTGGAAGTCGAGTACACATCCTATGGGCTTTATCAACATGTAATCAGAGAGACAGAAAGTATACATGTTAAGATAAAGTGCAACCAGATAGCGTACTATCATGTCGAGCAAGAAAGTCCTTCCTATATATGTCCCAGCATCCACTACAATATACATCCAATGTACAGTAATGGCCTCTAGGGCATACATATAACTAACATCAAGTACCACACCAGATGTTGTTCTTGCAGTTGGTGCAATAAGTTGATATTGATCCAATCCTGGAGAAACAATCGGAAGCAGTTTTAGAACATAAGTTGATGTTCTAAGGAATTGATAACGGCAGCCTCCTTTAGGAGACGGTTATCATTCCCGGCGTCCAAGGTGACCTGGATGGCAGAGTGGCTGTCAGAGTTATAGTTTTCCCTCTAACGAGGGGCAGTATTTTGGACAGGTGGTCCAGGTGGAAACTGAGGGAAGGCATAACGCAGGATACTGAATAAGTTCAGTTGACGATACAGTCTAAGAAGTTTGGATTTGGAGTTCACTTTTGAGCTAGGTCCCATCAGACATCCAGACATTCTAGGACAGGTATTGCTCATTTCGGGAGATAGTTTTCTCTGCGAACATGAGATATAGAGAGACATAGAAAGAAACATCAAAGCGGATCCACTCACTGAGGCTATTCCTCGAACGCAATAGTTTCGCAAACGAGCTTTGTGAGACTGACTAGTAGAGGAGTTGGATGTTCGGTATCACACGGGCTGTGAGTATGCGACATCGCAATAATTAGCCTTGAGTGCAAGTGGGAGATTGTTGGAGATAGTGCCCTCAGAGTCAATTATTGGGTCACAGGCACGTGATTGCAACGATTGAGGGGAGGACCTATCCCGGTAGGACAGTCTTACTCGAGATGATAGTATGCTATCTGGTTTATCTTTATCATCGTGTACTGCTTTAGGTGACCTTTCGAGTCGCTATTACACGTTGATAAAGCCCCTAGGATTCTTGCTTGACTTCCAGTAGTATGAGGGCGATCAAATAAGTGGGAGCTGGGGTCTATAACACATCCTTAAATGGTCCCTAGTCGAGGGAGTTTCGAGACAGGGCATCGATTCTCCAGAGTAGACTAGTGTATACAGTCGAGACCCCGATGAGGGGCGGTGGCCGGTCTCACAAGCCACTGGTGTCAGTTGGTTCACCTAAGATGTATACAGGTGCTCATTGGGTTATGAGTACACCGGACAGGACTCGCCGGGAACCTGCTAGTTGGGATTATACCAGACGTCAGATAGCAGTTCCCTGGTGACATGTGTACAGGTTAGTTCATCGACCTGAGATCGTCATTTGTCTCGTGTGAGTTCCCACTGTACTTTGATTACTACCCTACCACGGCTCAAAGGAGTCGTGCAAACAGGTTTTAGTTGGGTACAGTCCCGAGCCACATGGAGGCAGTGAACGGATCTTCAGGGGTTCGTCTCTCCCGGTTTTGGGGGTGAGGTCGTGCTATGTCTAGGAGAGCCAGAACATGAAAAGTCCTTGGCCAAGGCAGGAGATTTGCTGGTAGGTATTCCAGTAGTATCTCAGGGTGTTCTGGGCTACACTCCGACACGACTTGTACCGCTTTTGGGGGTCTGACTTTTACCAACCCCCTAGGCCCGCCATGCGATGCTCATAGACGAACGGACTGGACTGTACGGATATTGTCACTGACAGGCTCAGTAGGGTGTCAGGATGAGTTCGCTCATCGACGTCCCTTTTGGTCGATAGCTGGTGGCCCGTCACGTATGGCTAATACCTCTGACGTGCTAGTGGTTAAATCCACAGCCATAGTATTGACGAGTCTTTAGAGTCCACCACACTCAGTTACTCAGGTTTTGGGCGAAACGTTGTAGAGGCCGTATGGAGATATGGCAGGGTTCGATCAGATACGTGCGGTATTGCACGGATCGTGATCGGACGGATTTTACTAGCCGGCTTTGGCTTAAGCCGGATACTAGTATTAGATAGTGTAGTTTTGTCTCTTTGCATTTGTGTTCAGTGGGAATACAAATGCGGGCATGTATTTGCAGTAGCGGGGTTTTCCTGTAATTTATTACGGGATCGGTTTTCTGGGATTGCCAGTTTGCATTCCGTTCCGGCCGGTTTTCTCTTTTTCCTTCCCGGTCGGACTTTTCGTTGGAGGGTGTTAATTGCAAGTTTGCAATTAACATTTTGTGAGGGGTTTCTTTGCATGAGTGTGGCTTCATAATCATGATATTCTTTTCTAGTCACTTCCTTTGCATTAATTGGATGGTTGTTGATTTGGCTTTGGATTTGAAATGAATGGAAAATTGATTTGATCAATTTTTCTTCTGTTTATCTTTTTTCTTTTTCACCATCATGCATGTGATTCTTTTTCCCACCAATTCCTTTCATGGGCCGGCCACTGTTAATGGGTGGAGAGAGAAAGGTTTATTTTTTCTTTGGTGGGAAAATTCCTTTATGTTGTTTGGTGGGCCCCCCCTCATTTTGTGTGCTGGAATTGATTTGTTGTGATGAGGGATTAATTTATATATGGTTTTCAAGTGAGAGAGCTTGCTTGATTGTTTTTTCACAGTGAGCACATTTCTTCTTGTGGCCGAGCTCATTTTCCATGGATGCTCCATTATTCCCTCAAGCATCCATGAATATCTTTGTGCAAAATTCCTCCAACATGGCAACCTCATAAATCCCAAACAGACCTGCTTACTACACTATTCTACAACATCCCTTGGACGCGTCGGCTAGCCAACTTCGCGCCCGAGTTGCCTCGGTCAAGAGGTGGGAGCCCGTAAAAGATTTTGGCGATGTGGTGCCCGTTTCAACGAGGAGGTGACGGACGAAGTATCCGCAGGAGATCGGAGTGGAGACGAAGACCGAAGGACACGGATCGCTTGGTATACTTCTCTACTCTTTTCTTATTTGCTACTTAGCTAGGTTAATGGCCCGATCCGGGTGAAAAGTGCGCGGTGGTGCCGGTTGCAAGTTTTGCAAAGTTTTTTGTTTCCGCGTTTCCGGCGTCGGATCGACGACCGGGGCGCCCCCGCGGGCTTACAGTACACATCCTAAGGGCTTTACCAACATGTAACAGAGAAACAATCAGTATACACGTTAAGGTAAAGAGCAACCAGATAGCATACTATCATGTCGAGCAAGAAAGTCCTCCCTATATATGTCCAAGCATCCACTACAATATACATCCTATGTACAGTAATGGCCTCTAGGGCATACATATAACTAACAATCTCCCACTTGCACTAGGGTCATCTGATAGCAGTGGTTGTAGTATCTCATACTCAACCATCCCATAAAAATCTCTCTCTGGGAACAAGCCTTTGTGAGTGGATCCGCTGTGTTGTCCTCTCAGTCTACTCTCCTGACCTCGATCCCCTGGAGAACAACCATCACCATGATCAGGTGATACTGCCTTAGAATATGTCTGGATCACTGATGGGACCGGCGTTCCTTGGCATAAGCCACAACTCCATTGTCACACAATGGGAGGAACGAAGTTCATCTCATGAACTAATATACACCCAGACTGCCTCTTTGGTAGCATCTTAAGTAGCGATGTATCCAGCCTTTATCGTCTAGTATGCCACGGTATCTAGCTTGGAACTCTTCCAACATACCGTCCCTTTACTGAGGGTAATGACAATGCCTGCGACTGACATTCAGTCGTCTTTATCACCCTGGAACCCTTCCAGTGATTCTCCCCAGGATCAATTAATACCATCTCACTACAACTAGTGAGGCTCCTAACATCCATTTAGATCTATCTCATAGATCCACAACCCAGGATTTAGTAGGTATCACTTTGATTCTATATGGAGAATTATTGTGATAAGCGGAGATTGATCGAGCGTAGTATAGGAAACTCCTTCCCTATCAAGAGTATGTCATCCACGTACTCTACGAGGATCATCACCATACTCCCTACTACCTTTTTGTATATACAAGGTTCATCTACCATTTTGATGATGTCAAACTGTTTGACTAACACATCAAAACAGATGTTCCAACTCCGCGATGTCTGCTTTATCCTATAAAGCATCTTGCACACGTTTCCGCTGCTCCCATTGTCTACGAAGCCCTCTGGCTGTGTACTTATAGACGTCCTCTTCTAAAACATCATTTAGAAAAGCAGTCATGGCACCCAACCGCCAGATATCGTAGTCATGGTATGTAGCCGTGGCAAGTAGGATCTGGATGGACTTAAGCATAGCCTCTTGAAAAGGTTTCATCATTGTCTACGCCTGGTCGATGACGAAAACCTTTAACAAGTCTAGCTTTGAAAGTCTCAACTTTTCCATGTACACCAAGTAATCTTCTCAAGATATACTTGCTCCTGATGGGGATTTAACCCTTCAGATATAGCAATCAAAGTCCATACTTTGTTGGTGTACATGGATTCCATCTCAGATCGCTAAGCATCCAGCCATTCTTACAGAGTCTTACTCCTGATGGCCAGCTCGAAGCTAGTTGGGTCATCATCCCATGATGCAATCCTCGCTCCCACTGTCATAGAGAAACCGAAATATCTCTCAGGTGGGTGAGGAACCCTAGTAGATCGGCGGAGAGGCTGAGGTTCGTTGGTAACTATTGAATCCTTTGGTTCTACCAAATCATCTGCTGTTGTTTGTATAGCTGGAACCTTTCCAGTTCTAAATTACAGACTTTGTCTCGAGCTTGTCCGGATTTTGCTTTCAGACATAGGCCGGTCATCCCCAAATCTCAACTAACTTAAGATATGGGCTCTTCCCTTTCCATATCAAATATGAAGTGGTAGGCAACTGATTTGATTTGAACCTTATTCAATAGGTACGCAGCTTTTCTAGTGCATAACTCTCAAAAAGGAAATAGGTAACTCAGTAGTACTCATCATAGAGCACACCTTATCATATAGGGTGTGATTGCTCCGCCCCGATATACCATCGTGCTATGGTGTATACGGAGGAGTAATGCTGAGAGAGAATCTCATTCTCTTTTAGAATAGTCCAGGAATTCCGTGCACAAGTATTCTCCTCCCTGATCTCATCATAGAACATAATACTTATACCCGTATTTTGGTTCTCTACTTCTAACTTATATTCTGTGAATATCTCAAAAGGTTCGGACTTGTGTTTCAACAGGAACATATGTCTGAATCTTGAGAGATTATCAGAGAATGTAATGAAGTACAAAGAGCCGGTCTTGGCATGTGTAGACAGGGGACCTTACATACATCAACATGTATCATCCCAAGAGTTTACTAACTCTTTCTCTGTTTCCAATAAACAGAGCTATGGTCATCTTATCTCTGTGACATGACTGGCAAGTTTCACAAGATGTAAATTCAAACTCATTTAAATATGCATCTATATGTAACTTCAGCTAGTCGGGTCGCATTGATATGACCTAGTCTACAATACCTCAAGAAGAATTTCGTTCATTTCTGAACTCTTCCTCTTTTGTGTGTTCCATATACTAAGAACTGTAGTTTGATTTAGAACATCAACGCTTTTAGATAACGTGCCTGAACTGATCAACTTTTGATTTAGGAAATGTTCAAAACATTATCCAACAATACAAAATTATATCATTTCTTTACTAATAAAGAGACAGATATGATTTTGCATATCAAGTTCGGTATCTAATAAAATTTGTTTAGAATCAATGTATTGGTAATACAGGATGACAGTGACCAACAGACTTGGCTGCAACACTTGCCCCGTTTTCTGCCTCATGAAACTTATCACCCGTTCTCAGTTCTCTATCTTTCTGTAGCCCTATGTAACAGATTACATATCTGGGATCCTGATCTGGTATCACATACCCAGGACGTAGAGGATACAGAGAAACAGTTCTTTGTAATGAACACACCCGAAGATGATGCATCAGTATGCACTCTCTTCGTTTGGGCGGCACGGGAATTCTGGTAATCCCAATTTCCAGCTCGGTCTTATAACAATTATAAGTTGGAGCGGGACCAACGTTCCCCAGCACAGTATAACAAGCGGGTTCGGTCAATAATCCGTATTATTAAATTGATTAAGGCGTGATATGGTCACTACCTGGAGAGAGAGAGAGAAGAAAACACTCAGCGTGCGCTCTGTCAAGAATAGATTGGTTATTATTTTATCTAATCAGGATGGCTCCCACTGCTTTTTATCAAATCTACCTTCAAACCCTAAAAGGAAAGACTAGCCGGGATTAATTACACACTACAAGTTCGCCAATCTTTCAGCCAGGCCAGTGTCGGTAATTTGAGGGAGGTCCCCCGTGCTTTCGCATGAACCTAATTAATGTAAACCTCGTTTTCCCAGAGGCGTAACCTCGTTAACACCTTTCTAGACACCTACTTGATCGGCTAATTGTAATGTGTAAAACTCTCCCAGGAGTAACTCTTACTCGCAGCGGGTATCGGGATCCAACTATCTCATAGAAGGTATGCAATCTCATTGCAAATTTCAGCACTTGAAATTACCGATAATTTTGCCCCTAACGTGCTATGACCTTGACGAAAGCCAACAAACCATAGCCCGCTAGTCAAGTTCAACCCGTACATTTCTTGATTGAATTAAAACCACCCGCACGACCCTTGACGAAAGCCAACAAAGCTGCACGACTACCCTAATCCAATCGCATCGTATGCTGGCAGATAAGCAGCATATAGCTACCGCACACTGCACCTTGACGAAAGCCAACAAATGCAGCACGAATACTATATACAACTTATCTGAAATGACGGAGGGCTACGACAGGTTTTTCTGAAAACCTATTGCGTAATGAACTTGATATCGTTGTAGAATCAAATGATTTTGAAATGGAGTGTTTTTTAGGGTTTTCTAGTTTTGCTAAAGGAGTCACTCCCGGTGAAGGGATCGTCGGTCCTTTCCTCGTCGAATGAGGTGCGGGATATATCATATATATCACTGTGCAAAGCAAAAACTCTTAAAAGCAATCAAAAGACAAACCGAGTGTGTAGCATCTGCCAGTTATTGCTAAAGGAGTCACTCCCGGTGAAGGGATCTCGGTCCTTTCCTCATCGAATAAGGTGCAGGATATATCACATATACCGCTGTGCAAAGCAAGAACTGTAGCTACCTGTTTTATTTTGAAATTCGATTCTACAACATCTTAGGTTTCTTTTATTTCATTAATCATATTAATGAAGTCCCATCATTTAATTACCTAAACATCACAGATAAATACGACGTACACTTATGCCATCCGCATTCGCCTCGATGTCCCCTCGTGCACCATTAGGTTAGGTAACTAACGGCAGAGCGGGGCAGGGCTAGCACGAGTGTAAAACATAAGTAACGCCTATATAATATATCATATATATTATATACAGTATCTATCACAGAACATCACATGATCACATCACAGATATCGCAGCAGAAGAATCATATGAAATATTGGATATACTAGGACGTCCGTGTTTTCAATACGAGCCAGTATAAAACACGGATTCCACGGTCGCGATGAATAGCGAAACCCACACCCCTAGACCCCTACGAGAGCAGCAAGCAACCCTTCCAATTCTAGAGTTAGGAGACCCGGACTCGACTCCTTGAGTTGGTCTCCCACTGGACTCCAAAACCCGGTTACTTGTGCTCTCCTCCTTGGGTCTATCCTAGTGCGGAAAAGTAAATAATATACGAAAGGTGACAACTTCCGCAATCTGGAAGTGCCCCAATAAAAGAATATTACATACAAGTTTTTACATGAATGAAAATGAAAAACACTCATCTCCAATAAAAAAAACCCGGCTATTCAAACACGACGATCCAATATAATATATCCAGCAACATATAACATCACATGTCATCAACGTAAGTAAATATGCGCATCCCAATTGTCGTTGACATATAGCAACGAAACCGACGATATCACATATTACACTTACGGTCACAGAAAAGAAAGTGTAAAACTACAACAGTTGGAATCCGCAACCTCCATAGACATCGCATGCCTAATAAAATGAATTCCTTAGACATCGCATGCCTAACAATTATAAACCCCGCATTTTAGTCTCATTATCGAAAACACTTTTCAATATCAAGTCGGGAAATTCAACAAGATTCCCGACATCCTGATCGAATGCTCGTCGCAAACTTTAGTAGACGGCAGCACCCCCGATACCGTCGACGAAGTGCACCAAGGCGGAACACCGCTGCCGCGAGCACCCGGACGGATGCTTTCGGCGACGGGGTTCTCCTACAGTCACTTGGTCGGGGCTATGGAGCGAGGCTGTCTATTAAGTTTACCCGGCGAGTATCCGCGTACGCTACGTGATTGCGACGGACTTTTGATCGCATCAAAATTCCGTGGCAACCGATCAAGTGAGACTAAACTGCTATGTTTATAACATTCATTCAGTTATCTCATAACAACTTGTGAATTCCAATTATTGTATCACATTCCGGATAAATAGAAAATGTTAAACTTTTCGATCAAACAGTCAAACACCCAAGTTTTCCCGATACAGATCAACACATGAAACAAGTCTAAAAACATTCAGTTCGTGCCTCAGTACCAACGGTCCAGCCGTAGAAGGGTCAAGCCAACGCCTCACATGTGGCACGCCGTACTGCCCCAAACCCGAAGGTTCAAAGGGCAGTTCAGGACGGTCACATAATCGAGTTAAGGTTTGTTGTCTTCTAGAGGGTCCATTGCGTTACTTGCACTACTTAGAACGTCTTTAAACACCGGAAAAATCCAACACTTGGAAATTTCCCGACAGGGGAAAAATTGGGTATTTATATCCGGTCGAACTTTTTAACATATTCAAAAATTATCCGGATGCCACACAGACAAAATTTGATAATCCGATCGAACATTCGAATCCCTAAAACAACCCAGGAAATTCAACTCTTGAATAAATATTAAAAATTCCCATAAAACTCAGCACTGTGAAATAGGAATTACTGTGCAAAATAGGAAGGGTGACGTCATCAAACGGCCGCGGAACCGCCGCAGAAGCCAGGCTTCTGCCGCGGTTCCGCCGCACTTTTGACGAATTAGCCCCACGAATTTCACAGTAATTCTAATAGGACCCTGCTGAATTTTTTAGAAATTTTTAATCTGGAAAAAACCCAGTTTTTAGAAAAAGTCCAGAGAGCACTTTATGGATTAGGGTTTCGATTCGTTCGGATTTCAAACTCCATCTAGACTTCGCCTAAGGCTCTAGCTAGGCTCTGATACCACTTTAGGGTTCCTAGGCACTCTCAAGTGGTCTCACAAGGCATCAACCATGCCAATTTCAAAAATTACGGTGCCGAGAAACTCTAATACGGATCGTTGGCTAGATGTTTAGGCGAAACAAGCAACTAGTTAACTACTTTAACTAAGAGTACGGAAATACAACCTTTGTAGATCCGGTCCTCCACCTCCACGGCTCCGTGATGAAGTCCTCTCCTCTGTCCAAATGAAATCCCGGGCTCTAGCGTCTGCTTCATCGGAGAAATGGGCGGGCAAGGTCGTCGGCTTCGTGCCGAAGATGATCTACGTCGAGGCATCACTAGATCAAGCTTCCACTTCACCAAGTCATGAAACTTGTGAAGAAAACACACTCTAATACTTGGCAAGAGGTAGAGGATGAAGAAATAGGAAGTGGGTAGACTTTAGAATTGGATTTCTCACTCTTTTTCATCAATCACCATTAATGGTCCAAGGTTTCTTCATGTTGAAGATGAAGAAGAAGAAGAAGAAAATGTGTTCATAAGTATTAAGTAAAATGAAAATAATAATAATACTTATCATCTACCAACCATGGTCAAGTGTAGAGACTAAACTAAGGTTAGTGGGAATGGTTAGGGTTAAGCATGAGACAAAAATGGTCACTTAGGTCAAAGCTTCATGAAGCTTCAACTAGAATACAAATTAAGCCACCATTTTCTTTTCATGCCATTTATTTTCCAAAAAGAACAAATAAATAAATAAATGAATAAATCAAAACCCTAACCATTAACATGTAACCATGGTTTGATCTTTACACAAAAACCCTAGCAAACATGTATCATCAAACATGATACAATCATTTGCACAAAAAGTATATCACATATACAACTTGTACATCCAAGTGAGAAAATCCATTTAAAGTGAACCAATACTAGTTAATGCAAAGTAATATATCAAATATATAATTATACATTAAATCATTAAATCAACACTTGATTTAACGATCCGGTCATATCGCATATAACCGATTAGTATCCTATGTATCGGTTTATCGAATCAATGCTTGAATCGATAACTAGGTTATATCGCATACAACCATTCGACACATTCATCGCGAGAATAGAATACGGTATCACATACACGTATTATTCTCGGTCCAGCACATATCTCATATGCGCTCCTATTTCGTTTCGCTTGAGCCAGGAAACCTCTGTGTAGGACTCTAAAGACTCGTCAATACGCCGGCAGCAGATGATGATCATATCAAACACCCACAAGCCGCAAGCGGTCTGCTAAACGTAACGGCCACCCGGGTATTGAGCGATCAGAAGATCGACGAGCAAGCCCGCTCACACTTCAGTGAATCCAACCAGTAACACTACCGTACAGTCCGGTCTGATCGTCCGATATGTCTCATATCTCGCCTAGGGGTGGTAAACGTCAGACCCCAATAGCTTGATAAGTCGTGTCGATATGAGGTCTATAACATTCGAGAAACTACTGGTAACACTTACCAGTAAATCTTAGCAACCCTGGCCAGGGACTTCCGGTTATAGCCAATTGAACACAGCGCAACATCAACTCCTTATACCGGGAGAGACGAATCCCCTCCTATCGCTCATTGCCTCCATGTGACTCGGGACTATACCCAAAAACCACCGTTTTGCATGCCCTCTTGGACATGGTAAGGTGGAAATCAAAGAACAGTGGGAACCACACAAGACTCTATAACGATCTCGGGTCAACAGACTACTCTGTACCAGTGTCACCAGAGAACTGCCATCTGACGTAAGGTATAATACCATCTGGGAGTTCTCGGCGAGTCCGTCCAGTGTACCCAGACTCTACTGAGCACCCGTATATCATCTCTGATGTCAAACACCAATGGATATGGGATCATCCATCGCCCATCTGCATGGGTCGAGAAGGTATATGCTAGTCTACTCTGGTATATCGATGCACCCAATCGTGGGTGTATATCTAAGTATATCCTTCAAAGTCCCTAGTCGTGGGTGTATCGATGCCCCGTCTCGATACACCCACGACTAGGGACTTTGAAGGATGTACTTATGGACTACCATGTCCCCACTAGTATGATCCGCATCATAGTCCAGGTAGTCAAGTACACATCCTAAGGGCTTTACCAACATGTAACAGAGAGACAATCAGTATACACGTTAAGGTAAAGAGCAACCAGATAGCATACTATCATGTCGAGCAAGAAAGTCCTCCCTATATTTGTCCAAGCATCCACTACAATATACATCCTATGTACAGTAAGGGCCTCTAGGTCATACATATAACTAACAGAAACCCGATTACGAGTTGGATGATCCGTTTGCGGGTTCGTGGTGGACCCGGTATGGTTCCCCGAGGCAAGAAATGTTTTTCGTGGAGTAGACGATGAGCCTGGCAGGGTGACGAGTACCTACCGATGATAGGTTGGACCTGGCGGTTATCCGGAGGATACTGACCAGAGTTGATAGATGGATGCGGGATGACCCGTACTGCCGGGGCCGAGGGCCGATACCGCAGATGGAGCCCATAGGCTGATCCGGACTGACGGAGCCCGATATATGAGGATTTACGTGTCGATGCTGGATACGATTATTTCATGATATTTGAGTGCCGATGTTGGGCACTCGTGATTCTCTGAGATTTACAGGATTTGAGGGCCGATGAGAGTGCCGGCGCCTGAGTTATTGGGATCTGGGTGCATTGATGGGCACCGATTATATTTTCCACGTTGATATTCTGTGTAGATGTTATATTTCCCATGCTCAGCATTCATTATTTTGCATCTCATCCTGTAGTTATATTACCTGATAGAGCACTTGAATGATTATTGCACATACTGCTTATCGCATATAGATATCATCTGCTGGCATATGATAGAGTAGCGCAGTACGTGCATGCTCGCGATTACCTTTATATGTTATCTCTATTCACGAGTTGGCAACTCACCCCCTTTGTACCACAGTATTTGCAGGTTGCCTCTCAGAGTAGTCGCGGCAGGCTGTTTCCTTGTACCTTTTGGCTACAGTTACCACTACAGTTGGTGCGAGAGCTATTTTGCTGTTAGGTGGGTTGTGGTATCTGGTTACTTATATTGTATACACTTTTGTATCTAGTATTCTCCATCTACCTTTATATGTATTTGACTTAGAGACAGTGTGAGGACCATGATGTATATTATTTGTATTCTGGTGTCGAGTTCGTGGGAGCCGACATTATATATGCAGTTTTAGTATTCTGTGATGTTTTTACTTATTGCTCATTTCTTCGCTACGGCGTTGTATATTACTCTTGTGGTGATGGTTTCCGCCGTTGGGCGTGATTGCTCCTGTTTGGGGATGCTTTATTTCATTGTATATCTTTTTTACTCATATCTTGTTTTGCACCCGATTTCGGGGTTAGTTTTTACAAAGGAAATGATGCCAAAATTTTTAGGATAATAACTTAACTTTAAAGATTGTTATTAAACTACTCAAGGTTTTTCCTAATGTTTAAATCAAATGTTTTCAACACTCACTACTTTTAATTGGTTTTGATTTCTGGGTTCGGCTTACTTAGTCGCGTTACGCCTGTAGACGTTGCGTGGTTAAGTGCCGGTCACGAGTCGAATTTCGGGTCGTGATAAAGTTGGTATCAGAGCGTAGGTTTTACCTTTCGGAGTGTAGAATGACCCCGGTATGATGGAGTAGGTAGCTGAAGCAGAGTGGCGTGGCGTGTGTATGTTCCGTGGCATACTCACGACACGGTACTCCGCATAAGCGACCTTAGGACTTATTAATTTAAATTCCTTCTTGAGTATATATATCCTTGCGATTCGATTTCCGTATCCTTATCGAATCCTGTTTCCTTTTCATCCATTATGCCGCCAAAGACTACGAGGGCACAGAAAGCGGCCGCGAGGGCCGAGATTCGAGTTGACTCGTCCGAGACGAGGACTGATACGTGTAGTACACCGGTTGTACCCGAGCAGGCTGTTCCTCCTACGACAGATCAGATTGCCATGCTAGGGGCTGGTATGCAGGAGATGCGCTAGACGGTGGGATCCAGTATGCAGGAGATGCGCCAGATGATGGGATCGCTAGTTGAGACACTTCGAGCGCAGCGACCAGAGGTATTTCCATCCGTTGCAGGGACCGTGATGGTACCCACAGTACATGCAGTTGCCCCTGCAGCTACATAGGTCATCTCAGTATCGCTATCAGAGTTTATGAGGCTGAAGCCTCCGGTCCTCAAAGGCACCGATGCAGCCGAGGACCCACAGTCTTTCATTGATAGGATGGCTCGGATATATCGTTCACTTAAATGCGCAGATACGAGATGGGTAGAGTTCGCGAGCTTTCGGCTGGAAGGTCTTGCGCAGAAATGGTGCGAATCAGTCGAGAAAAGTAGAGCAGCAGGTCTTCCTCCTATGACCTGGACAGAGTTTGTGGCGCTTTTCCTTGCCCGCTTCCTTCCACTGTGTGTCAGATATGCTAGAGCACGCAGGTTCGAGTCCTTATGTCAGACTCCGGAGATGTCAGTGGCAGAGTATGATGTGCTGTTCACAGAGCTATCAGCTTATGCCCCATACCTAATGGCTACTGAGGAGATGCGAGTCAAGAGATTCGTTCGAGGCTTACTTACCCCACTGTTCCTCGCGATCAGCGCGCAGCATTGTGAGACTTATGCAGCAGCTGTAGTTGCCGCCTTACTAGTAGAGGAGCGCCTTGCTGAGACTTCGGTAGTTCCAGAAATGAAGGGAGTTCGCACTGGTATATCAGCCCGGAGACAGACATTTAGACGCCGCGACAGGTTTCGTTCAGGTACGAGGAGTGGCAGAGATTCGGGACGAGGCCAGATGTTTAGGTCATATCCACGGGAGAGTCAGCAGCCATCACAAGGGTGCTTTAGGTGCGGCAGTCTACTTCACCTCGTTAGAGATTGTCCTGAGATACACCGAAGGGAGGCAGCAGTACCGCATGTCACCTTACCACCTTCACCACCCTAGAGGGCGATGCCTATTGTACCTACTGTTGCTCCGCATCAGACTCATGCACAGAGAGGTCATGGTCACGGAGGATTTGCTCATGGAGGACGAGGTGACTGAGGTAGAGGACAGCCAGCTGCCGGCAAGGGACAGTCAGTTGCAGGTGGAGGACAGGCACGGGTTTTTGGTTTGACGCATCAGGACGCACAGGAGTCCAATGCGGTGGTCTCAGGTATCCTTCCAGTATGTTCTGTTGATGCACACGTGTTGTTCGATCCCGGATCCACGCACTCGTACGTATCCACACACTTTGTGCCGAGTTTGGGTAGAGAGTCTGGTTTTCTTGATCGGCCGCTTGTTGTGACTACTCCTGTGGGAGAGTCATTTGTTTATAGACACATGTTCCGATCCTGTACCGTCCGTATTGGCGAGAGAGAGTTGCCTGTCGACTTGATCCTTCTTGAGATGTTGGACTTCGATGTTCTTTTGGGCATGGATTGGTTAGCCACGTGCTATGCGTCTGTGGACTGCCGCGAGAAGACAGTTAGATTTTATTTTCCCGGCGAGTCGGTTTTTGTTGTGTTAGGGGACCGTGGTGCCTCCCCTCACAGTTCGATTTCTTCTTTTCGCGTTGGACAGCTTTTAAGGAAGGGATGTCAGGGATTTCTCGCCTATGTTTGCGATACTAGAGCTACAGAGGTTCCGTTGGATCAGGTTCCGGTTGTTAGCGAGTTTCCTGATGTGTTCCCTGATGAGCTTCCTAGGCTACCGCCCGAGCTCGACATTTCTTTCTGTATTGATCTGATTCCCGGCACGGGGCCTATTTCTGTACCGCCTTATCGGATGGCCCCGGCGGAACTTAGAGAATTAAAGGGTCAGTTGCAAGATTTGCTGGATAAGAGACTTATTCGACCCAGTATTTCTCCTTGGGGTGCTCCAGTCCTGTTTGTTAAGAAGAATGACGGCAGTTTGCATTTGTGTATCGACTACCGCCAGCTGAACAGGGTTACAGTGCGGAACAGGTATCCTTTGCCACGCATCGACGATTTGTTCGACCAGCTATAAGGGGCAGGATACTTTTCGTGGATCGATTTACGATCAGGCTACCATCAGCTGTGTGTTCGACAGGAGGACATTCCTACGACAGCTTTCCGCACGCGCTACGGCCATTATGAGTTTTTGGTGATGTCGTTCGGACTCACCAATGCGCCAGCAGCATTCATGGACTTGATGAACCGTATTTTCCGTCCGTATCTTGATCTGTTCATCATTGTATTCATAGACGATATTCTGGTGTATTCCCGGAGGAGAGAGGAGCACGAGCAGCACCTGCGGATTACACTGCAGACCTTGAGGGAGCACCAGCTTTTCGCCAAATTCTCCAAGTGCGCATTCTGGCTGGACAGCGTTGACTTCTTGGGTCACGTGATTACACGAGATGGTATATGTGTAGACCCGAGGAGATCGAGGCCGTTCAGCGTTGGCCCAGACCCACATCAGTTATGGAGATTCACAGCTTCTTAAAGTTGGCCGGTTACTACAGGCGATTCGTGCAGGACTTCTCCCGTATTGCTACACCTTTGACCGGGTTGACCGGGAAGGGAGTTCCTTTCGATTGGACGGAGGAGTGTGAGCACAGTTTTCAGCAGCTACGGACTCGACTGACTACGGCGCCAGTGTTATCATTGCCTTCAGGATCAGGCGGATTTATGGTCTATTATGATGCTTCTCGAGTGGGGGTAGGGTGCGTATTGATGCAGCCTGACAAGGTGATCGCGTATGCTTCATGACAATTGAAGAAACATGAACAAAACTACCCCACTCACGATTTGGAGATGGCTGCAGTGGTCTTTGCACTTAAGATCTGGCGACATTACCTATACGGCGAGTCGTGCCAGATATTCACTGATCACAAGAGCTTAAAGTACATATTTCAGCAAAGAGAACTGAACCTTAGACAGCGCCGATGGATGGAGTTAGTGAAGGACTACGACTGCGAGATCTTGTATCACCCAGGCAGGGCTAATGTAGTGGCGGATGCTTTGAACTGGAGGCCCGGGGGTAGTCTATCTTGTTTGAGCGCAGTACAGAGACAGTCGTCGGCAGATTGGCAGATTTTATGCGACAGCCGGGTGCAGTTCGAGTTTACGCCGATCGGGGGACAGCTTGCGCATGTTCGTGCACTCCCACAGTTGCTTGACCGTATACATGAGGCACAGTATAGTGATGACCGTTGTTCAGAGATCATGTCACAGTTTGGACATGGCAGATTTTCCGAGTTCATGATCGATGATCAAGGATACTGCAATTTGGGACTAGACTGTGCATACCAGAAGCTGAGGGACTGCGGCGTGAGATTCTTGAGGAGGCATATCGATCGGTGTACAATGTTCATCCAGATTCCACCAAGATGTACCATGATATGAGAGATATTTACTGGTGGGACGGAATGAAGAGTGACATCGCAGATTTCGTGTCGAGATGCCTGACTTGTCAGCAAGTCATGGCCGAGCACCAGAGGCCCGCGGGAGAGCTACAGTCGTTACCCATTCCGGAGTGGAAATGGGAACAGATTTATGTAGACTTCATTGTTGGTCTACCCAGGACTAGTCGAGGGTACTCTATCTGGGTGATCATGGATCGTTTGACGAAAGCGGCTCACTTCCTACCGGTGAAAACGACTTTCGGTTTTACTCAGTATGCCCAGATATACATCGATGAGATTGTACGACTGCACAATGTCCCGACGTGTAACGTGTCCGACAGAGGCACCCAGTTTACCAGCCGACTATGACAGAGGCTTCAGGAGGCTTTGGGCACCCGCTTGAGTTTCAGCACAGCATTTCATCCGCAGACCGACGGACAATCAGAGAGGACTATTCAGACTCTCGAGGACATGCTCAGAGCATGCGTTTAGACTTCAGAGGTAGCAAGGATCATCATTTACCCTTAGTAGAGTTCTCCTACAACAACAGCTACCAGGAGACCATTCAGATAGCACCATTTGAGGCTCTTTATGGGAGGAGATGCAGATCTCCTTCCTGTTGGACAAAGCTCAGTGAGAGCAGTATCTTAGGGCCACAGATTGTGGAGGAGACGACCGCAAAGATCCAGTTGATTCGCGACAGGCTGAGAGCATCCCAGAGTAGGCAGAGATCTTATGCGGACCGTCGTCGGCGCAGAATTAAGTTTTTTGTTGGTGATCACGTTTTCTTGAGGGTCTCCCCAATGAAAGGTGTGATGAGATTTGGGAAGAAGGGGAAGCTTAGTCCCAGATACGAGGGCCCCTTCGAGATCCTCGAGCGTGTTGGTGCGGTTGCGTATCGGTTAGCCCTTCCGCCCAGTTTTCCAGATGTGCACCCCATATTTCACGTTTCGATGCTCCGCAAGTATCTTCATGATCCTTCGCATGCGATTCTGCACCCGACGATCCAGCATAAGCGCGACCTTTCCTATGCAGAGCAGCCGGAGGTCATCTTGGATCGACAAGTGAAGAAATTGAGATCGAAAGATATACCGTCCATCAAGGTGCTTTGGCGTGGTCCGAGCAGCGAGGAGGTCACTTGGGAGACCGAGAGCGAGATGAGGAAGAAGTATCCCCATCTCTTTGAAGGTACGTGTAGTTAGATTTTTAAATTCGGGGACCGAATTTCTTTAAGGGGGGTAGATTGTAACGCTTTGAAATTCATTTAGGATATTTTCGCGATAATTAGCAATTTTGCTTGTCTTTCATAAAAACCCGAATATCGTATTTTCTTTCTTGACTAGTGATAATCGTGTTGTGAAGTGTTATATATATATATATATATATATATATATATATATATATATATATAGGGTTATTAATTATAATTTAGTCATGTTAACCTTAATTGGGAATTTTTGCGTTAAGTGCACACATGCACACTTAGCACACTTTTGGACTTAGGTTTAAAGTGTTAGCATGTAACCATTTTCTTTCTTTCATGGTTTTTAATTATCCCCACCCTTTTTACCAAGTCAAAACCCTTTTTATTTTAAAAATTCAAATAGAAATGGAGGCATGGTGGTTAGGTGAGAATTTGACCTCTTTTGACCCATTTTCCTTCTCTCTTCTCTCTCTTTTCTCATTTCTGAAATTCCTGCAGAAAAGGCAGCAGCAATAACACCATTTCTTCATCTTCTCTTCTCTTTTCACTTCCCATTTGATTCATGCTCAAACCCTACACCAAAAACCCATTTTTATTCACAAAAACCCATATAAAGGTGGCTTTTTTGAGGTGTTTGGTGGCAAGTCTGTGAACTTGAGGCTAGGACTGGAAATTTTGGGTTTTTCTAGGTCTTTTGAAGGTATATAGCTCATGTTTAACACCCTTTTTTTCATATCTTGTAGTATTTTTAGCTAAAATCGTGTTTTATGTGCATTTTTGGGGATATTGAAGGGAAATTGTGATGTATATGTTAGATTGGTATTTTGTTGGCTTGGTTAACTCTTTTATGTGCTATTAGAGCTGTTGAAGGCAGGTTTTCACCTTGGTTTGCATTAAAATACCCTAAAGTATCGTTTTAGTGTCAAAATGTTGTTTTTAACTAGAATTAGGCTTTGTTGTAATCTGCTTCTACCCAGGTTGCTTCAGAATAAATTTTTAATTACTGGAGCATACACAATAGGTATAGAGTACACACACGAAACCCGGGAGCCCAATTCCCAAGACAGGCCGCCGAAAAATGCATTCTGGCCGCAATTTGCGGCCAGATGGGTGAATTGGGGGTTGGGGTTTGGATGATAGGAGTCTGCTGCTATTTTATGAATTATGGTATATGCAATTTTATTTAGTTCTTCCTGTAGCAAAATCTGGGGCCAATTACCCTATTTCTCATAACCTTCGCGGCACGTGTGATACGTGTGTGGGATTGGGGTTTTCTGCGTATCGCGACGTGTCGGAGTAGCTTCAGGAGCGTAATCACACGTTTTAGCGTATCGTGCACGCACGCGCCTGGTTCGCGACGTGGGTTACTAGTTTGGCTTTAATGTCGTATTTTTATGTTTGAGCTTATGTGTGATAATTGGTGAAATTCTAGGTTCGCAGGAGAGTACGACGGACGCCGTGAAGAAGGGGAAGCAAGTCGTCGACTACACTAAGCGCGAGACTACGGTGAGTAGATTTAATATCTACGGGGAAATCGCCCGCATGGAGTTATGCGTCAGGGCTGATAGGACCTTGTAGCAGCATATTGCATTTACATACATTGACTGTTCATGGATACCATTTGTTGTATACTGCATTCCCTGCTATATGTATATGAACTTAGAATTGATAGAAAACCGCACTGTTACTAACGGTTCATGTTGCACGAGCACTAATCTGCATGTTACACATACACCGTTAGTAATTGCCATGACACTCTCACTGTAGAATTGCCATGATCATTATACTGTAGTTCATCTCCCATATGATTCGATATGATGATTCATACTTGTGCACGTACTCATTCACATATTCATACTTGTGCACGTACTCATTTACATACTTAAGCATACTCAAACCGTTCCTACCTGGATATGCTGATTTTGGAAGAAACTGGGAGCCGCATGATGCCTTTGAAAAAACTGAAACTATTTTAAAGAGCGGTTTCTCCCTTTTACTTATAGTATGACTTGATGCACATATCACATCGCATTGACTTACACATTGGTTTTGGATTTCATGTGATTTCTGGTTTTGAGGACCGTGGAATTATTTAAGAAATGATGCACTATTTGAAAACCCGGTTTCCTCTTGATATGATATTTTGGTGCGTCCACCACGCATTTTCTCGGTTCTGAGACGTGTGCTTGAAACCCGATTCGAGAAGTTGGATGATCCGTTTGCGGGTTCATGGTGGACCCGGTATAGTTCCCCGGGGCGAGAAATGTTTTTCGTGGAGTAGAAGATGAGCCTGGCAGGGTGGCGAGTACCTACCGGTGATTGGTTGGACCTGGCGGTTATCCGGAGGATACTGACTAGAGTCGATAGATGGATGCGGGATGACCCGTACTGTCGGGGACGAGGGCCGATACCGCAGACGGAGCCCGTGGGCTGATCCGGACTGACGGAGCCCGATATATGAGGATTTACATGTCGATGCTGGACATGATTATTTCATGATATTTGAGTGTCGATGTTGGGCACTCGTGATTCTCTGAGATTTACAGGATTTGAGGGCCGATGAGAGTGCCGGCGCCTGAATTATTGGGATCTGGGTGCATTGATGGGCACCGATTATATTTTACACGTTGATATTCCGTGTAGATGTTATATTTCCCATGCTCAACATTCATTATTTTGCATCTCATCCTGTAGTTATATTACCTGATAGAGCAGTTGCATGATTATTGCACATACTGCTTATCGCATATAGATATCATCTGCTGGCATATGATAGAGTAGCGCAGCACGTGCATGCTCGCGATTACCTTTATATGTTATCTCTATTCACAAGTTGGCAACTCACCCCCGTTGTGCCACAGTATTTGCAGGTTGCCCCTCAGAGTAGTCGCGGCAGGCTGTTTCCTTGTACCTTTTGGCTAGAGATACCACTACAGTTGGTGCGAGAGCTGTTTTGCTGTTAGGTGGGTTGTGGTATCTGGTTACTTCTATTGTAAACACTTTTGTATCTAGTATTCTCCATCTACCTTTATATGTATTTGACTTAGAGACAGTGTGAGGACGATGATTTATATTATTTGTATTCTGGTGTCGAGTCGTGGGAGCCGACTTTATATATGCAGTTTTAATATTCTGTGATGTTTTTACTTATTGCTCATTTCTTCGCAACGGCGTCGTATATTACTCTTGTGGTGATGGTTTCCTCCGTTGGGCGTGATTGCTCCCGTTTGGGGATGCTTTATTTCATTGTATATCATTTTTACTCATATCCTGTTTTGCAGCCGATTTCGGGGTTAGTTTTTACAAAGGAAATGATACCAAAATTTTTAAGATAATAACTTAACTTTAAAGATTGTTATTAAACTACATAAGGTTTTTTCCAATGTTTTAATCAAATGTTTTCAACACTCACTACTTTTAAATGGTTTTGATTTCTGGGTTCGGCTTACTTAGTCGCGTTACGCCTGTAGACGTTGCGTGGTTAAGTACCGGTCACGAGTCGAATTTCGGGTAGTGACACAAGTATATATTAGCAATCGACCAATAACACATACAAACTACGTTTGACCGACGCACCAACTCCAAACATACTCTCAAGTGTTCGTCAAGTGGCTAACGCGCGTAGCGACACTACGAAACCAACTCGAGAGAAAAAGTAACACAAAGACACGAACGACATCAGCACGACCCTAGCTAGGAACGCAAAGCGACACAACTGCCAAGCCTGGACCATGATCGTACCGATCGCGCATTCACAACATAAGATATGGCATGGAATCTAGTAAAAATAGCATCGCAACGCCAAAAGAAACCTACGCCAAAACATACCGGAACCGAGAAATCTCATGGTCGAAGCCGAAATATCATATAAAGAGAAATCGGGTTTTTCAAATAATGCATAATTTCTTGAAACAACTACAGTCCTCAAATCCAGAAAACATGAAGTAATGAATAAGTATAACTGCATGAATCAATACATATAAATTAGCGTCCCATTCTACTAGTGTGTGTGTGTGTGTGTGGGCGCGCATATATAACAGCGTCCCATTCCACAGTTATATATACTTAGGAGTAAAAATATCAGAGAGCATCATATGAAATCCATGAATGTGATATATGCAACATGAAAGAGTAATATGAGCATATAAAGGAAAATCCGCTATTTAACTGCAATAAGTTAATATATATATCATGCGGTTCCTAATTTCTCCAAGTCCATACAACATCAAATATAGGTGAACATGTAGCTATAGCCAGATATGCGTAACCATGTTGGCATAGAAAGATATGTGTATCTACCTATCAGTAATGATCTAATACCCCCAGGTATATGTATAAGTATGAATGCAAGATTTACATGTAGCTATGTCTCATATGTGTATATACCTATCACTAATGGTACAATACCCTATAGGTATATGGGTAACTAGCATGTAAGCATGTCAAGGCATATGTGTAAGCATGTAGGTATACAGGTATTCTATATGTCATACGCACAATGAAAATGAGGATCATGTCTCAATGTCCTTAAGCAATACAGTATCACATATGTATAAGTGTTATGCGTGTCATGGCAATTATCGACGGTGTGTGTGTACATACAATTAGTGCTCGTGAAATATGTACCGTCAATCTTGGTGTTGTGTCTCATTAATACTAAGTCCATGCACGATAGGAAATGAGATATGCAACAAAGGTACACATGCACAATCAGTATCTGTATACATCTAACTAATAGTCATATCATTTAATCTAGCACAAACGCATAACGCCATTCGGGCGATTCGCCTGTAGATGTTAAATCTACTCACAACAATCCTGGCTAAGTGAAGCCAACCACTCGCTTTTCCTCCTTCGCAGCGCCCGAAGTCCCCGCCTGCGATCCTGAAAGCAAATAACAATATAACAAGTATATATTAGCAATCGACCAATAACACGTACAAACTACGTTTGACCGACGCACCAACTCCAAACATACTCTCAAGTGTTTGTCAAGTGGCTAACGCACGTAGAGACACTACAAAACCAACTCAAGAGCAAAAGCTACACAAAGACACGAACGACATCGGCACGACCCTAGCTAGGAACGCAAAGCGACACAACTACCAAGTCTAGACCCTGATCGTACCGATCGCGCATTCACAACATAAGATATAGCGTGGAATCTAGTAAAAATAACGTCGCGACGTCAAAATAAACCCACGCCAAAACTTACAGAAATCTAGTAAGCAACATATATCATTTTAGCTCAAAACTATAAGTTTTACCAAAACTAGAAATTACAACCATCACAATATAGCATGATTTAACCATACAAACCCTTACTAGAATTTTAGATTTTACTCAAATAAGATTAGTAAAAGTTTAGTTTGCAAATGAAAACCCTAACTTGATTAACCAAAACCAATTGCTAGAAATTCTAAACATGCAACTAAAAGCTTTAATTTAACAACTAATAAGCTAATTAAAGTATTAGAATAACAAATAGAGATTTGGGTTACGGTTTTATACCTTCAAGGATTCAGGAAAAAAAGAACCAAGATTATCAAAAAAAACTCCAAAATGATGACTTCTATGAATATCCAATCTAGTTTTGTGAAGAAGAATGATGGGTTTTGATTTGTATTTGAGTTTGTATGAATTATTTAGGATTTTTGATGATTTATTTGGACTTTGAAATGATGAAATGGGGTGAAGAACAACAAAGGACAGCAAGGGGGGAATGCTCGGCCATCGAGGAAGAAGTAGGGGGATTTTGGTGAAGTGTGTGGAAATTTCTAGCAACAAAATGAAATAAATGCTCATAAATGCAATTTTGCCTCTTTTTTTTCTCTTTTCTTTTTAAAAAAAACCCATTAACCACAAAATATCTAGATATTTGGCATGAAAGGTTTAAGTCTAATTTTAGTGATTAGTTTAGCAAAGAAACTCATTAGTAGTAATTAACCCAAGCCAAAAATTAATTACCACTAATAAAGTGCACAAATAAAGCATTAAAATAATATTTAATTTGGGAAAAATTCTATGTGAATCAAAACTTCCAATTGACCCCCAAATCCCGTGCATTAGCTTCATTCTAGCTAAACTAGGTGCCGACAGGTCTATACAGAAGTTTGATCACAATCGGGTTAAAACAGAAAACACCGACTATTTTACCCTAAAAACGGAAAATTCGCAAAACGATTTCTAAAACGTTACAATCTTCCCCCCTTAAAGAAATTCGGTCCCCGAATTTAAAATTCTTACTACGCCCACCTTCAAAGAGATGAGTACAAAACTCATAAATCTCGCTCGCTGCCTCCCAAGTGATCACCTATACGGCTACGCCGAAGAAAACCCTCCACAGATGGCAAGACCCTTGATAGAATTTTCTCCACCTGCCGATCAATTAACACTATCGGCTGCTGGTGAACGAAAAGATCGTGCCCAAGCTAAATGGGTTGATGCTGAATCATGTGAGAAAGGTCATGAAGGTATTTGCGAAGTATCGGTATAAGGAATACGGGGTGAATACACAAAAATCTGGGCGGAAGTGCTAAATTATAGGCAATGGAACTAACTCGCTCAAGGATCTCAAAGGACCAACAATCTGGGACTAAGCTTCCTAAAACTCAACACGCTATTCATCGGAAAATCCGTAGGAATACATGATCTCCCACCGCGAACTCAAGTCTGCGACCACCACGGTCGACATAAGACTTCTGTCTGCACTGGGCTTCTCTCAGCCTGACCTGAATCAACTTGATCTTCTCTATTGTCTCATGACTAGATGGGGTCAAAAATCCTACTCTCGCAGAGTCAGAAAAACAAATTGGCGATCGACACCACCTACCAAACAAAGCCTCCGGGTTGCCAATTGGAATGTCTCCTGATAACAGCTATCGAAGGATAACCCTATCAATGGCAAGTGATGATCCCAACTGCCAACAAACAATTAGTACGTACGCATAAGAATATCCCCCAGAGTCTGTATAGTCTGCTCTATCTAACCATCGGCCAACGGATGGAAAGCGGAGCTAAAGCTCAACCAGTACCCAAGGCTTCCTGAAGCTTCTGCCATCGACGGCTAGCAAACGGGGTGCCTCTATTGGATACAACGCATGAAGGAACTCCATGCAAACGCACAAACTTAACAAAGAACAACTGAGCAAACTGAGCATAACCGGACAACAAACACCCAAATGGAGTCACACCCTGTCTAAACCTCGGTTGACACCACAACGAAATTCATGGAGGTCTGCTCCTATTCCCACTCTGGAACGGCTAAAGATTGCAACTCTCCAGCCGGTCTCAGATGCTCAACCTTAGCTTGCAACCAGACGAGCACCTCGAAATGAATCCGAAACTTCACGCTTCATCCCTGCCCTCCCATAACTATCTCATAAGTCACGTTACATATTGGTGAACTTGAATGAATACAGAAAGCTGACTGATGTGCCTGCTCTAGGATTTCGCGTCTCTATCCATCAGTATCAGGTACATACAAACGTGTCCTTAAACATAGCACACCCTAGTCACAAATCAAGGACTCCGAATCTTTACCCTACCGAACATGCTCAAGTATCACAGACAACGAGCATCGGTGGGCTGTGCCTCACAAAAACGATTAAGTAAAAGTGGACGGGCACGGACATGAGCAAGCTATCCCTTCCTAAAGAGACAAACTAAAGCTGCACTCCATGATCGCACAAGAACTGTAAATCTACAGAAGACTGTCTCTGTACTGCGCACAACAGGAACAAGCTACCCCCGGGCTTACGACTCAAAGTATCAGCTACCATAATCGCCTTGCCATGGGAACCAAAGGATCTCACAATCATAATCCTTCACAAGCTCCATCCAACGGCACTGTCTCTGTAATTCTACGCCAGCGCCCCGGCCAATAATCTGAGGCCAAATGCGGAATAAAAACTTTTTCATAAACTGGCGCTAACATAGATTGTAAACCGGATCGGGCCATTAACATTAAACTGGCTAACTGTAAATGATAGAATGTCTATACCGATCGATCCGTGTCCTTCGGTCTCTAGCCATCATCCCATGCTCCTCGCGGCATCTCCGATCTCCTGTCTCCTCCACGAGGTGGCACCACGTCAACAGATCTTTATACGGGCTCCCGCCTTTAAACCGAGGCAACTCGGACATGAAGTTTGCTAACCGACATGTCCAAGATTGAAGTAGAGATATTGTAGAATACTTTGTCTCAAGACACCCAAGCCATTAGGTGGAGGTAAATTGCAATTTCCATTTGGGGTGATGAAATTGAACTCAGAAATTAACAAATGAATCAATCTTCTCCTCTAAATAGGTTCAGCCAAATTTTAGGGCTGAAATGGGCGTGGGGTCTGCCATGAGGTGGAGGGGGTGAGCACAAAAGAAAGAAGGGTGACCATAAGGAAAAATTGTTGGAGATAGTGCCCTCAGAGTCATTTATTGGATCACAGGCACGTGATTGCAATGATTGAGAGAGAACCTATTCCGGTAGGACAGTCTTACTAAAGATGATAGTATGCTATCTGGTTTACCTTTATCATCGTGTACTGCTTCAGGTGACCTTACAGGTCATTATTACACGTCGATAGAGCCCTTAGGATTCTTGCTTGACGACCAGCAGTATGATGGCGATCATATACGTGGGAGCTGGGGTCTATAAGCACATCCTTAAAAGGTCCCTAGTCGTTTGAGTTTCGAGACAGGGCATCGATACTCCAGAGTAGACTAGTGTATACAGTCGAAACCCCGACGAGGGGCGGTGGTCGGTATCACAAGCCACTGGTGTCAGTTGGTTCACCTAAGATGTATACAGCTGCTCATTGGGTTATGAGCACACCGGACAGGACTCGCCGGAAAAATGCTAGTTGGTCTTATACCTGACGTCAGATGGCAATTCCCTGGTGGCATGTATACAGGTTAGTTCATCGACCTGAGATCGTCATTTGTCCCGTGTGAGATCCCACTATACTTTGATTACTACCCTACCACGCTCAATGGAGACGTGCAAACAGGTTTTAGTTGGGTACAGTCCCGAGCCACATGGAGGCAGTGAGCGGATCTGCAGGGGTTCGTCTCTCCCGGTATTGGGGGTGAGGTCGCGCTGTGTCTAGGAGAGCCATTACACGGAGTCCTTGGCCAAGGCAGGAGATTTATTGGTAGGTATTCCAGTTGTATCTCAGGGTGTTCTGGGCTACACTCCGACACGACTTGTACTGCTTTTGGGGGTCTGACTTTTACCAACCCCCTATGCCCGCCATGCGATGTTCATAGACGAACGGACCGGACTGTACGGATATTGTCACTGACAGGCTCAGTAGGGTGTCAGGATGAGTTCTCTCATCGACGTACCTTTTGGTCAATACCTGGTAGCCCGTTACGTATGGCTAATACCTCTGACGTGCTAGTGATTAAATCCACAGCCAAAGTATTGACGAGTTTTTAGAGTCCCCCACGGACCGTTTTCTCAAGTTTTGGGTGAAACGCTGTAGAGGACGTATGGAGATATGGCAAGGTTCGATCATATACGTGCGGTATTGCATGGATCATGATCAGACGGATAATACTAGCGAGCTTTGGTTTAAGCCGGATCCTAGTATTGTACAGTGTAGATTTTGTCTCATTGCATTTGTATTCGGTCGGTATACAAATGCGGGTATGTATATACAGTCGCGGGGTTTTCCTGTAATTTATTACGGGATCGGTTTTCTGAAGTTGCCAGTTTGCATTCCGTTTCGGCCATTTTCCTTTGTATCTTTCTTTGGCTGAATTTTGGTGGAGAGGGGCTTATTTGCAAATGTGCAAATTAGCAAAGTGGAGGGTGTTTCTTGTAAGAGGGTGGTTCATGATGGTTCCACCATCCTTTGACTTCCTTGGTTAATCATTGCTTGACTTTTGTGTGATAAGATGAGTGATGGGTTTTTGGAGTGAGACTTTTGTTGTGATGATTATTCCTCATCATCATTTATTTTCTCTTGCTTGCATTATTGCTCCCTCTCCTTGACTTTTCTCCCTCTCTCATTCTTTTGTGGCAAAAGGGGCCGGCCAATTTTTGATGGGGGCTGCCAAAATTTTGTAGGTGATTTTTTTCTCTTCATGTTTGCTACAAAATTCCCTAAGCCGTGACAAAAGTTGATATCTCATTCTTCCACCCAAAAGGCAACTTCTAATACCCCTTTAGAGACATGGTAATCTACGTATAGCCTACTGCATTCTTGGACACGTCGACTCGCCAACTTCGTGCCCGAGTTGCCTCGGTCCAGAGGTGGGAGCCCGCAAAAGAACCCGGCGATGTGGTGCCCTTCCGACGAGGAGATGAAGAACGGAGATTCCGCGGGGAGATCGGGATGACGATGAGAAGACCGAAGGAAATGGATCGCTCGGTATATCTCTCTACCCCATTCTCTAGTTAGCTAGTAGTAGGTTAATGGCCCGATCCGGATTTTAATGTCCGCGGTAGCGCCGGTTTTAGTTTATAGAAAAGTTTTGATTCCGCATTTTGGCCTCGTTCAGACGGCCGGGCGCTGCCGTGCACTAACACTGGTATCAGAGCCACCCCATTAACCTAGTCTAGCTTGCTCTAGTATGTTTAAAACTTCAATCGAACAAATTTCCAAAAACCCCGATTTCAATTTGACAGTTTCTATCAATTTTCAGTTGTGCTCGAAAAATTATTTGGTACATTGCATAAATATGTGCAGGCAATTTTATGAAAACTGAGAAAATTTGGCATGCTGATTTTACTGTAGAGCGGCAGATCCGCCGCCAAAACGACGTTCTGGCCGCGGATCCGCCGCCGTTCTATTGCCTCAGTGTACCAAATTTCTTCAGTAAGTCTCTGACTTGGAATTGGGGTTTATGGTATATTCAGTTTGGGCCCAGATTTTTCTGAGTACTGGATATTGTGCTTGGGGCCCACTTCCGGAAATTTAGTCGATCGAAAATTTTAAACATGTTAGTTCACAGTATTTACATTATATCTGCGACCGTGAATGTCATTTGATCGGTAAATCCTGTCTAACTGTTATAGCCCTTTTAGACGGATTTGCGAACGTGACATTCACGTTGATGTTCTGTGTTGTGCTGTGATGTTGCGGATTGTCGTGGGGATAGCCTGGATGCAATGTTAGTACAGATTTGGTATTATAATGTACATTTGATATTGCGGGGCGGGCATCCGACATGTGGGCTGCCGTCACTGCCTGTTTGTATATTATTCTTTTGGGGCATGACCGGGCTGAGGTCGATGTACCCGTTGCATGTATATTTTACTTTTTGTATTAGGATTACCCCGTAGAGGGGTGCACGGATAGCCGGGTTCTAGAGGGCAACGGGCCCGCATCTCATGGCGTTGAGACGGAGGGGGCTTCACTCTAGAATTGGCGGGCTATTCGCCGCACTCGTAGGGGGTACAGGTTGACCCAAGGAGGGGTGAGCAAGTTACCGGATTCCGTGAAGTGCTGGGTGGTCCATTCACGTTGCTGAAGGGGGCTGCCTCGCTTCAGGTTTTGGCGGGTAACTTTCCGCGCCCATAGGGGTCTAGGATTTCATTGCACAGGCTATCCACACGACCAGGGGAACGTCAGGTTTCAGTAGCGGCTCTATGAAACCCGGGGATCCCAGATATCTGTATTGTTCTATGATGCTTATTACATTTCTGTGATGTTGCATTTTTATCACGCCTTGAGCGAAAATTATATATTGATATATACACTAGTAGATGTTGTATATTTTTTGCATCCGTGCTAGTCCAGTCCCCGCTCTGTCGTTTGTTAAGTAACCTAACGGGTAATGACGGGACCCAGTGGCGAATGCGGATGGCATATACGTACATCATTATTTTCGTTCTTTATTGGTGTGATCAATTGATGGGACTGCACTGATTCGGATCAATGCAAGTTAAACAAACCTATTCTGATGTTGTTGGAACATTTTTCAAAAAGCTGTTATTGCAAAGACATTCTCTTTTGTTATGCACAGTCGTATTCGGTTATGAATATCCAGCACCTCCGTCGACGAGGCAAGGGCCGAGATCCCTTCACCGGGAGTGACCCCTTGGACAGAAGTTTGCGCCAGGGCAATAACTTCACTATAGTCGATTACTTTTGCTTTGCATCATGGTATTTAGTTGGAATATCCTGCACCTCATTCTACGGGGAAAGAGTCGAGATCTCTTCACCGGGAGTGACCTCTTTAGCAAAGGTTTCGTCACTATATTTTTATAAAAAGCTATCCGGTTCCTTCAACGATATCAAGTTCATTACCTTAAAGGTTTTTCGCCAAAAACCATTCGTAGCCCTCCTTCATTTCAGAAAGGTAGCACTTAGTATTCATGCTATGTATGTTGGCCTTCGTCAAGGCATAGTGTATGGTAGCTATTTGTTACTTTTGTGCAGCATAGATAGATGCGTTGGTTTAGGACAGTTGTACTACTATTTTGGCCTTCGACAAGGGTATGTACGGGTGGGTTCAAATTAACCTGGATAATGACGAGTGGAACTTGACATGTGACTTGTGATATGTTGGCCTTCGTCAAGGTCATAAGCGCATGGGGCAAAAATCACATCGGGAGTTTCTAAAGAAACCGAAACTTGCCAGATATGCGCATACCTTCTGGAGTGTGATAACGTGAGCGGATTCCGTCACGTTATCATGCGATGATAGTTGGATCCCGATTCCCACTGATGAGTTGGTTTACTCCTCGGGTGATCCCGACTAATTCATCTTTCGGGTTTGGAGGAGAATTTGACGTTACAGTGGGAGGTTTCCTGATTAGATAAAGTGACAACCATTCTGATCTAGGTTAGATTGCACGCTGAGTGTTTCTTTTCTCTCTCTCTTTGGCAGCGACCATAACCCAACCCTAGACTATGACTCAGTGACCAAGTTGACCGAACCTTCTTAAACACTGGCTTTTGGATTGTCAGAGTTGCATACCTCATTGCCACTCCTACTTTTACCCTTTTCTCCAGAACACCCCGTATTAATACGAACGTCCACTTCTATTGGATAAAACCATCGTATGGTTATATACGAACTCGAAGGAATTTATTCGAGGAGGGTTTCCGGTTCTGGAGAAAACGAATTGTATTATTCAGTTGTCTTTTCCTCTTACCTTCTCTTTGGTTTCGAGTGCTCCTTGGATTAGGGGATAGTACACCTATTAAGCAAATTGGATAGTCTTCTTCCAAACCATAGGCAGGTGCCGACCGGTAGGGAATGAAGAAAACCAATTAGCCTAACGATGGTGTACAGAAGGTAATAAGTTAAGACAAATAAAGAGATTAGTAAGAGAGCAAAGTAAATTGCGAGTACTATTCACGACCAAACCAAGTATTTCATTTCCACTCCCACTTCACCTTTGTATTTCTCCAGGACACTCCGTATCACTACGAAGATCCACAGTTATTTGGATACTCCATCGTATGGTTATATACGAACCCGAAAGGAACTTGTTCCAGTTCGGGGATGGATTCTGGTTCGGGAGAAATAGGAATAAGGTTTATTCGGTTGTCTTTTATCTTCACCTTCTCTTGCATTGCGAGTGCTCCTAGGATTAGGACAGTACACCCATTAGGCTAATTGGATAGTTTTCTTCCAAACCATAGGCTGGTGCCGAACGGTAGGGAAGGAAGAAAACCATTTAGCCTAAGAGGGTGTACAGAAGGTAATGACTAAAGACATATGAAGGGATGTGGAGAGATGGCATAGAAATATACGGTTACAGTTGTGAATCAGGATAGTGGAAGAGGCATTACTAGGAATACCCGGATAACCCTACGAAACATTTACATGTTTCTGTTTTACTGTGTATTGTTAATAGAGAACTGATTTCCCAATTAGTCCTTACTCCTGGATATGTATTTACCAGGTATGATTCTCACATCCGTATGGTTTTACAGATGATGAGTGGGAGTAAGTTATTGGGAATTAGGTGATCATCCTCATTACATCGGAATTCGTTGTAATTGGTGATATTTGAGGAAATCGCCTGGACTGTTTGCCGGTCGGCAAATATTTAGTTTTGAATATCCGTTGCTATGCACCAATTTCAAATTGATATATCCGTACGTCTATTTTTATAGAGTGAGATATAAATTTTTGAAATTATATTTCACGACCCGAAAGGTACAGAACGTGACTGGCACTTAAATTATGAAACGTCTTAAGGCGTCCGTAAAATAAGTAAGCCAAAGCCCAGAAATCAAAACCTAATAAGCAGAAGAGTGAAGGAAAACCAATCAATTGAAAGCGAGTTTATCAAATAAGTCATATCAAGCTTTTTTTTAAAAACAATATCAATTTTTCCGAAAATTTCGGCAGAATCTCCTTTGTAAATACTGGCCCCCAAAATGGGTACAACAAGAATATATGTGAATACAACAAATAATGCATCCCGAAGCGGGAGCTAGCTCTTCGCCACAAGGCGGTCACAAATCCCACGCAATGTAAATCAGCAATGTGCATAAATAAACATAAGAAGCACAAGTAAAACATCATGTCGACTCAAGTGAGCTCGACCCAAAAATACAGCATAAAAAGCCCACAACTCTCACAGTCTCATCTCTAGGTCAATATACAACAATACTAGTAGATACAGTAGATGGAGTACTCTAGATACAAAGAATATATAAGGTGGTACAAAATAATAATACAACCCACCTACGAGCAAAATCCTCAAGTCCAGGCAAAAGAGGCAAAAGAAGCGGTGCGCCGCTGCTACTGTGCTGACGGAGCGGACCTGCAAAAGACTGTGGCACAACGGGGGTGAGTTGCCAACTCGTGAGTAATAAATAACATCTATAGAGGCTATCGCAAGCATGCACACAAGCATCCTAGCATCTATAATACAGGTATGGCAGGATATACTAGCAGGTATGTATGCAACATGAATATACTAGCAGGTATGTATGCAATATGAATATACTAGCAGGTATGTATGCAATATGAATCAACTCGTGATCTGCATGTGTAAGTATAAGAATCAACTTTTTCCTTTAGGAATCTCTTTTGAAATATTAGCACAATACCAAGAGAATCAACAAGAATCTGTGTCCAGCATCGACACCTCAAAACTGTCTCAATCTCATGTATCTGTATCATAGTATCTCTGTCCTCAGCCGTCCGGCTGACCCATCTCAAATATCAATATCTCATCACCTCGCGGCCACGGTCGGTATCCTCTGGATATCCGCCGTGCCAAATGAAGTCACCGGTAGGTAATCCATCCCCTGCCAGGCTCAACGTCAACAACACGATCCTCTTGCCCCGGGGTACCTTACCGGGCCCACCATGTACCCGTGACGGTTCCTCCACTCTTCGACACGGATCTCGAAAACCACAGCAAACTCATGGTGGATGACACTTTACATCACTAGAAAACCGAAACTTTTTATATTTTAAAAGATCATAAGTTGTAAATTTTGCGGCTTTCCGCGAAATCCAGAAATATCATAAATCTTAAGAAATCATCATAAGTGCATATGTCAATGATAATGAATGCATATGGTATCAATAACCAAGTTGCAATGTATGATTAATAAACTAGGCATGAACAATTGATGTAATGGTATACATGCACATGAATAGCAATTCTACAATGTTATTTTAAGGATTTATTGCAATAGTACAGGTTTAAGTATCAAATATGGTGACAATATTCTATATTATAAGTTATCTAGTGTCGTGGCATGGCAATTAACAGGGCATGTGGGTACGCATGAATAGTGCTCGTGCTGCATATAAAAAACCCTGGTAATGGTGCAGGTGTCCTATAGAATGGGTTCGCATATGTATGACAATATAAAGCATGGATGTAGCAAGATGTTACGCAAGCATTTACTCCTAACTACTAATATCACTAGAAATCTTTAAACTACTTAAAATATCAGGCAACTTGCGCCATCCAAACGATAGTCCCCCGTAGATGTTACATCTACTCACCAGAATCCCCAGCTAGCTATGTACAATCCCAAAATGGGTGCAACAAGAATATAAGTGAATACAACAAATAAGGCATCCCCAAGCGGGAGTGTCACGACCCGAAAGTACGGAACGTGACCGGCACTTAGATTACGAAGCGTCTAGAGGCGCAACGCAACCTAAGTAAGCCGAAGCCCAGAAATCTAAACCATAAAAAGAAGAAGAAGTAAAGGAAAACATGTAGAAAATAAGTTTAAAAGCAACATCCAATTTTCTCAAAAATTTCGGCAGAGTCTCCTTTGTAAAAACTGGCGCCAAACGGGTACAAACAAGAATAATATATATCAAACAATAAAAAAGCATCCCCAAACGGGAGCTATCTCTACGCCAAAAGGCGAAAACAACTACATCAATGCACAATAGTATACAAAGCCAAAGGGCGAGGCTCAAAACTCAAAAGAAAACAAAACCACCAAATATTATAATAATACAAGCGCGGCTCTAAGGTCGAAATAAACAACTGATCCAGTAAATTATCAAGTAATACAAGTTTGGTTGATGGAGTTTTCTAGATACAAATGAAATAATAAAAGTACAATGGCGGTCCAGATACAAGTGAACCAACCTACCGTGCAAATCACCCTGAATGAAAAGATGTGCTATTTAGCTGCCAGGAAAACCTGTACATCGAACCTGTAATAAAATTTGGCACAACGGGGGTGAGTTTCCAACTCGTGAGTAGAAGATATCTGCGAAAAGAAATCGAATGCACGACGCTGTCCTAGGTCATAATAATATACTAATATACTATTAGTCATCAAGTAAAGACAGGATAATAAGCTACGTGTAAGTGCAAATGCTCCGTGCTCGTATCAGTGCCTCATATAGAACTATGTCATGTGAATGAGTATGCATGCACCATGAATGTGAAATAACCAATCCTGAAATCTAGATATATCTGTATAAGAAATCTTTAACTTTTATCATAGTAAAATGTGTATAGAAATCTGAAATATCAACGATGAAATCCATGGAAATCCGTGTCAAGCATTGACACAAAACATGTAAATCTCAAGTCTCAATACCTCATAATCTCAATGTCTCATAGTCTCAATATCTCGGGCTCCGTCAGTCCGGATCGTCCCGTATCATCAAATCTCACGACAACGGTCGGTATCCTCCGGATATCCGCCGCGCCAGACATCACCGGTAGGTAGTCCTCCCCTGCCAGGCTCATCGTCTACAACTCGATCTTCTTACCCCGGGGTACCATACCGGGCCCACTATGTACCCGAGATGGTTCATCCACTCCTCGAATCGGGTCTCGAAATCCAACAGAAAATATGAAATCTCATGGTGGACGACACATACATCATGAGAAAACAGCATCTTATGTTTTAAAAAGAGAGGAGGAGAGAGAGAGAAGTTTTTATATATTCTTGCGGTTTTCCCCAAAAATCCAGAAATCTCATAGAAATCCAAAATCCCAAAATCATGAGTAAGTATATGATAAGTGTCGGCATATGCCCCATAATACTGCATGATAACATGAAAATGCGAATGCATGAAACGTCTAAGTAATAAATACCATATCTATACTAACACCAGAGAGTAATCACAATATTATATCGATATAGCTGTTAGCTGATTGTATCAATAAAAGATAATATGATCTAAAGTGTACGTGACATAGCAATTACCGATGATGATGTGTGTGAGCCGGCAAATAAGTGTGCGAGGAATATGCGCATCATCGGTAATGGTGCTGGTGTCCTAACAGGCAAAGTTTTATTCTGATTATAGAAACATATGAATGAACATGCACCATTATGATTACGGTATGAATGTAAAGACGGATGTGTAATAACCACTCATCTGTGATATACAAGTATAACTACAACTATATGACTCGAGCATAAACTAGTGTCCATCTACCCTCCTAAGGAACTAAACCTAAGAAACTAGTCAATAATAAATAAGAGTCCACCTAAGGTCTGAATCCATATCTCTAATAGTCGGCGATCCAACCTCAATAGCGTCACGTACGTAGTACGGCTTCCTCGAATCAAGAATGCGGATCAATCATCATATCTATGCCTCGTACGGTAAAATCCATCGTACGGCATCCCAATATCAGGGTACGGGTCAAGTATCACCTACGTGTCTCATCATTCGTATAATATCATCATCAACACATGTCAAGATCAAGGTGCTATACTGTAATCGCATACATCAATCATATATCATTGTCAGTATAAATATACATCGTTAATTTATCCTCAGAAATATCATGTCATATGTATCATATTGTGATTAAGTCATACTTAGATCATATCGTAATCAAGTCACACCTATATGATATCGTAATCAAGTCATACATATATGATATCATATCAGAATCTCAGGCACAGGTTACGGTCCGGGTTCTATTTTAGAGTCCCATATACTTCAATATCATCACCACCCTTTATTATTTATGTATACCTATTCATTATCTCATTTCCTAATGATCCGCTAACATCATAAAACGACCGTAAAGCCAAGAGTCATGGCATCAAGCCCAATTACATTGTTTCATCCCCGTGTATCATATCACATCCTTGTATCACATATACGTGTTGTGTATATATATATATATATATATATATATATATATATACCTACACCTAGTCCTATATATATATACACATATACGTATACACTACGTCGAGTCTCAGTGTGTGCGTGTGTGTATCTATCTGAAACCTACGAATCTCTTCCAAGATATTCATTCTCGGGTAAGGTCTTTCTAAATCAATCTAGTCCAACCTAAGGTCACTACTAGGGTCCTACTCACCGAAATTCTAAGGTCACGTCTGTCTTCCTAATGACAATAAGTACTATCCCTATTCTACGTTTGCGGAGGTGCTAAACGCCATCCACCCGACTTCCCCGCGTAGATATACATCTACTCACCTGGTCCTTGTCTGCCGAAGACGGTGTCGCCATCCTCTTCTTCATCGCCCGCAGTCCACGTGAGGGGTACCTATATGCAAACACATATAATATCGTAAACTGAATCACGGACAACATCAAAACGACGCACGAAACGCGCATAGGTTAAAACCTATGTCCCGCTCATGCAAAAGAACCAAATATCGCTCGATATCGGCATACAAACGCCGATTGATCGAGATAAGCATCAACAAACAACTCATAGTTATAAAACTCATTACTTATAATATAAAACAAGATTTAATTCATCGAAACCCTAAAAATCGATCAAATCGTCCGATTTCGTAAAACCTGAAAACACCAATTTACCGTTTTACTTCAAAACTTGATGTTTAAAAGAAACTAATGGTCATAGTATTCATTAATTAGCATAACTAGACTATATAAACCATCACTATATTTTTAACATCCTAATTTATATTAGTTTGAAAATTCTAGTTTGCAAACTTGCCCGATTTCGATACTTTTAAGGAAAATTTCACAATATCACATCTAAACTGGATTTTGCATGAATTAATGTATTAAACTACAATTAATGATGATAATTATATAATGAAACCATAAATTATATTTTAAATTTCGTTTATTTAAGAATTTCCAAAATCTAGTTAGCAAAATCGCCTTTTATTAGTATTTTTCAATTATCAATAGAAACTAGTAACCAATTTATGTTTTTCATTCCACCAACAAGTTAATATCCTCATTAAAACCACAATCTAGTGTTACAAAAATTAATTGAAATTTTATCTCACCAATATATACAATATATAGAAATCTAGTTTGCAAAATGGATTAATTTAAACAATTTTGGATAACCAATTTACAATATATCATCCATACAAGATTTTCCACTTCTAAAAATGTTAAACTAGTTATTATAACCATACTTAATTAAAAAAAACCATAACTTAATTTTACAAACCCTAACTTGAATTTTTAAAACTTGTAGATAGAAATTATTTATTAAATCTAATTATGCTTAAATGAAACATCTAATAACAATAAATCAAAAGAAGAAGATTTATACCTCCACAACATGAAATCCAAACAAGAAAATTAGCCTCCAAAATGAATGCTTTCCATCTCCAAAATCCATGTAAAGATGAGCAAAGAATAGAGGGTAGGAATTTATTAGGATTTTGTGGATTTTTTATTGAATTTTTGATGAATTTTGATGATTTTTAATGGAAAAATGATGGGGGGAAAATTTTGGGGTTGCCCATGGAGGTGAGGCCGGCCATGAGGTGAGGAAAAGAGAGGAGAGTGAGAAAAGGTGAAGAAAGGTGTAGAAAGTTTCACAAAAATATCACACAATTAAGTCTTTTCATGAATTTATTTAAAAATTCTTTATTTTCTTCACTCCATTTGACCTAGAATGGTCTAGAACCATTGTAAAATTTCGAAAATAAATTTTGCATGGAACACACTTGATTCTAAGATGCAATGGTTCATTTTTGCAAATTTAACCCATTCAAATTTGTAATTTACACTAATTTAGTGTAAAAATAAAGCTTATGTTAATATTTAAAATAATTAATTTAAGAAAAATATTTAATTAAACTAAAAATTTATAAGCGGCTAAATAAACACCATTTACTAGTAATAACATAATTAAAATAGGTATTTTTAAATTTATATTGAATAATAATTACGGTTTAGTTTTATGAAAACTATGTTTTACTTTATCGAAAATTATAAAATTCACTTAAACGATTTTATTTATTTAATTAATTATTTAATTATTTTTAAAATGTTACAGGGAGCTAGCTCTTCGCCACATGGCGGTCACAAATCCCACGCAATGTAAATCGGCAATGTGCATAAATAAACATAAGAAGCACAAGTAAAACATCATGTCGACTCAAGTGAGCTCGACCCCAAAATACAGCATAAAAAGCCCACAACTCTCGCAGTCTCATCTCTAGGTTAATATACAACAATACTGGTAGATACAGTAGATGGAGTACTCTAGATACAAAGAATATATAAGGTGGTACAAAATAATAATACAACCCACCTACGAGCAAAAGCCTCGAGTCCAGGCAAAAGAGGCAAAAGAAGCGGTGCGCCGCCGCTACTGTGCTGACGGAACGGACCTGCAAAAGACTGTGGCACAATGGGGGTGAGTTGCCAACTCATGAGTAATAAATAACATCTATAGAGGCTATCGCAAGCATGCACACAAGCATCCTAGCATCTATAATACAGGTATGGCTGGATATACTAGCCGGTATGTATGCAACATGAATATACTAGCAGGTATGTATGCAATATGAATATGCTAGCAGGTATGTATGCAATATGAATCAACTCTTGATCTGCATGTGTAAGTATAAGAATCAACTTTTTCCTTTAGGAATCTATTTTGAAATATTAGCATAATACCAAGAGAATCAACAAGAATCTGTATCCAGAATCGACACCTCAAAACTGTCTCAATCTCATGTATCTGTATCATAGTATCTCTGTCCTCAGCCGTCCGGCTGACCCATCTCAAATATCAATATCTCATCACCTCGCGGACATGGTCGGTATCCTCTGGATATCCGCCGTGCCAAATGAAGTCACCGATAGGTAATCCATCCCCTGCCAGGCTCAACATCAACAATACGATCCTCTTGCCCCGGGGTACCTTACCGGGCCCACCATGTACCCGTGACGGTTCCTCCACTCCTCGACACGGATCTCGAAAACCACAGCAAACTCATGGTGGACGACACTTCACATCACTAGAAAATTCAACTTTTTATATTTTAAAAGTTCATAAGTTGTAAATTTTGCGGCTTTCCCCGAAATCCAGAAATATCATAAATCTCAAGAAATTATCATAAGTGCATATGTCAATGATAATGAATGCATATGGTATCAATAACCAAGTTGCAATGTATGATTAATAAACTAGGCATGAACAATTGATGTAATGGTATACATGGACATGAATTGCAATTCTACAATGTTATTTTAAGGATTTATTGCAATAGTACAGGTTTAAGTATCAAATATGGTGACAATATTCTAGATTATAAGTTATCTAGTGTCGTGGCATGGCAATTACCAGGGCGTGTGTCTACGCATGAATAGTGCTCGTGCTGCATATAAAAAACCCTGGTAATGGTCCAGGTGTCCTATAGAATGGGTTCGCATATGTATGACAATATAAAGCATCGATGTAGCAAGATATTACGCAAGCATTTACTCCTAACTACTAATATCACTAGAAATCTTTAAACTTCTTAAACTATCGGACGACTTGCGCCATCCAAATGATAGTCCCCCGTAGATGTTACATCTACTCACCAGAATCCCAGCTAGCTATGTCCAATCACCGCCTTTCCTTTTCATGCCGCGTCCGAAGTCTCCGCGACCGAACCCGGAATTTGCACCAATACAAAACATAAGGTTACATATCATGAAATGACGCAAATCCCAAACGGAAACATCAACGTTCACGAGTTAGGCACAACGTGCACAAGGTGCGCGGAACACACACGAAAATCACAAAAACTAACTATAATCGTCGTTTTGGGGCGCCCGGCAAAACTAAAACCCGAACACACAAAACTCTGCACTCACACATCTTAAATGTCATAGGATATGCTAAAAATATCATCAAGATATCACAATTACATCACCACAATATTTTAATAAAAACCTAGTAAGTACAAAAGACTTCCAAATTCGTGCAAACTTCGCGGATTTGCGACAAAAGACTACAAAGCATAATCACCCAAGTCACACCATTAGATAGCCACTACACTAAATTTCAACACATTAACCATGCTTCAAAACCTATAATCCATAAATAACCCTTTCTTGATTTTATAAACTAGCACTTCCAATCAAAATCCATACTAGAAAAACTTAAACTAACACTAATTTGAAACCCAATAGCAACCTAACCTCTTAGATTTTGGTTAGCAAAATACTAGATAGCTAAATAAATTAATTAACCTAATAATGCTTTCCTAAACCCTAATTAAAATTCAAGCCATGAACTCAAAAAAACTAGATTAGAAATTAACACTAATATTTACACTAAAACAACTCAATTAAAGAAATCTAACCAAAAGAATTTAAATAGGTAAGGATTATACCTCTAGATCTAGAGATCTAGCAAGAATTTTTGACTCCAATGATGGCCTCCTATCATCCAAGATCCATACAAGAAGGGTTAAGAAGAATGGATGAAGGATGGGGATTAATTTGTGAGGTAAAAATTGAATTTTTTGAAGCAATTTGTGATGTTTTGTGAAGGAAAAAGAGAGGAAATATGGGGGCTATTTTTCTGCAGGTGGTTTCGGCTGGAGGGAGTGGGGAGAGTGAAGGAAAAAGTGTGGAAAAAATTTCTAAGTCAAAAGACGATATCAATCAACAAAACCCATACTCTAATTAATATATTTTAATCCTTCACATATCATTTCATCACAAAAGTTGAAGTCAAAATGGATGGGGGTTTCTTGCTGTGGTGGGGCCGGCCACAAGAGGAGAGGAATGAGTGTGAGAGATTTACACAAAAATTCTATGCAAAAAGACCCCCCACAAGTCCAAAATTGCAAGTTTTAGTTCAAAATAACTATATTTTTGTTTTCCATAATAAAAACCAATTAAAACCTGAAATAAAATACTAAAAAATTATATTACAACTAGATTTTAGTTAACATGATTTTAAAGATTAAAATTAGCACATTTAAATTTGTATTTATAGCTAATTTAATGTATATTTTTTTACCGGCTTAAAATAATATTAAAAATTGAAAAATTAGGGAAAATTTTTAAATAACCAGAAATTTATAAGTAACTCATTAGTTACTAAAAACTAGCAATTACCTATCCAAATTAGGTATAATTAGTCCTAAACTGCAAAATAACAAAAAAGACGATTTACGGAAAAATACCAAATTTTCACCGATTTTCAGGAAAACACCAAAATGACTTTTCAAGGAGTTACATTATGTCTATGACATTTACCTATATCAGTGGATGGTTAGGTAAGGAGCATTGAACAGCGGTGTAATTCTTCTTAAGCATAGGTACAGTTTTCAACCTACGACGCACAGGGATTGAGTTATTATACCCAAGGGACTTATACAGAGTATTGTATGTTGTCCAGCGTCCAAGAGGACAGAGGGGTTGGTTCTCGTACCATATTCATTTTACTTATGTCTTCACTAGTTTTTAGACAGGTGTTTCGTAGAAACGCATGGTCCGAATTTTGAGAAGTTATAGGTATATGAATAAAGTAGAGAACCGGGTGTTGCAAGTATCGGGATTATTCAAGGTGATCGAAGATGTAGATACTTGTGTTTCTTATTCAGTTAATAGTAATGATTAAAAGAAGTTGCTTCTCTTTCAGGTTACTCATAATTGAAAGTACTTCTAAGTTGAGTAATGCTGATCGGCCTCTCTCCATTTTGTTAACATACACTGGAGACAGCTGCATGATTTGAATCTGGTTCAATTAAATCACTGCCTCTGTTTCTGTATTGGATATAGAACAGTTTATATCTTGACATTGTTAAGGTACGGGGAGTTTTCCGGCTTATGCTTAAAACCAGACTCCGGATAACTCGAGGCACGTTTCTGTAATGGCTGTTTGTGGGTTGACCCAGGCTATAACAAGGGTTAACTTTCTACCATCTGGAAGATCAATAGTGATATTGTTCTAGACTCGCCACAGTTTTAATAAAAATGGATTTTTTCAGAAAACAGTTGTGGGAGTATGGTAGAAATGGAAGTGATTCCAGAACCGCAAACGATTACTGAAAATTTGATAAGAACCTAAAGATTTAATCTGGTTTGACATTCCATTGGCCACACCTCAGATATGGTGGGTAACCTCAGGCACTCGAGAGATACTTCGGTATGCTCAAAGACGGTGAAAGGAAGGTTCTTATTTACCCAGACTTGACACTCCTGTTATTCCAGACTATGAGAATCGGCTGGAGGATGAGTATAGCATCATTCTGAACTAGCTTTAGAAGTGTACATGTATATGACTCTGCCAGAGGGTTGTCGTAGTCAGTGGGAGCAGCGGAAGCATGGTGGACAAGTGGCTTATGTCTATTTGTAGACTAAAGCACATAAAGCGGAGATAGATCATCTATTTCTGATGTGACAGTCATAGGTTTGACTTCATTAGAATAGGGGATGGATCTGTTAAGAAGGTAGTAGGGTGTGATGTCCTGGTATTTGGATGACATACACAGAGTAGGAAGTGAAATTCCTATACTACGATCGGTTATACTTTGGTAGTCACACAGTGGTTTCTCCACATAAGACTTGGATATTATATCAGACATTCTGGTCACTAGATCCATGGTTCTAGATCTAGATTTGGGTGGTTTCCCAATCTGGGTACTTAGACAGCATTCTAAAAGTATTTAGAATGGACGACTCCAGGCATGGTAGTATACCTGCAGGTGAGGGAGTCACCCTCTTCAAAGGAGTCTTACAGACTAAAGGGGGAAGGATGTGCATGATTGGCAGATCACTTGCTTAGGCAATTGAGTCAATCATGAGATGTCAAGTACCACACCAGATGTTGTTTTTGCAGTAGGTGCAATAAGTTGATATTGATCCAATCCTGGAGAAACATTCGGAAGCAGTTTTAGAACATAAGTGGATGTTCTAGTGATATGATAACGACAGCCTCATTCGGGAGACAGTTATCATTCCAGGCTTCCAAGGTCACTTGGATGACAGAGTGACTGTCAGAGTTATAGTTTTCCCTCTGACGAGGGGCAGTAGTTTGGACAGGAGGTCCAAGCGGATACTGAGGGAGGCATGGCGCAGGATACTGATTAAGTTCATTTGACGATACAGTCTAAGAAGTTTGGATTTGGAGTTCATTTATGAGCTAGGTTCCATTAGATATCCAGACATATTCTAAGACAGGTATTGCTCATTTTGGGAGGTGGCTTTTTCCGCGAACTTGAGATAAAGAGAGACATAGAAAGAAACATCTGAGCGGATCCACTCACTCAGGCTATTCCTCGAACGCATTAGTTTCGCAAACAGGTTTTGTGAGACTGATTTGTAGAGGAGTTGGGTGTTCGTTATCACACGGGCTGTGAGTATGCGACATTGCAATAATTAGCCTTGAGTGCAAGTGGGAGATTGTTGGAGATAGTGCCCTCAGAGTCAATTATTGGATCAAAGGCACATGATTGCAATGATTGAGAAAGGACCTATTCCGGTAGGACATTCTTACTCAAGATGATAGTATGCTATCTGGTTTACCTTTATCATCGTGTACTGCTTCAGGTGACCTTACAGGTCACTATTACACGTCGATAGAGCCCTTAGGATTCTTGCTTGACGACCAGCAGTATGATGGCGATCATATACGTGGGAGCTGGGGTCTATAAGCACATCCTTAAAAGGTCCCTAGTCATGGGAGTTTCGAGACAGGGCATCGATACTCCAGAGTAGACTAGTGTATACAGTCGAAACCCCGACGAGGGGCGGTGGCCGGTCTCACAAGCCAGTGGTGTCAGCTGGTTCACCTAAGATGTACACAGGTGCTCATTGGGTTGTGAGTACACCGGACAGGACTCGCCGGGAACATGCTAGTTGGTCTTATACCTGATGTCAGATGGCAGTTCCCTGGTGACATGTGTACAGGTTAGTTCATCGACCTGAGATCGTCATTTGTCTCGTGTGAGTTCCCACTGTACTTTGATTACTACCCTACCATGCTCAAAGTAGACGTGCAAATAGGTTTTAGTTGGGTACAGTCCCGAGCCACATGGAGGCAGTGAGCGGATCTGCAGGGTTCGTCTCTCCCGGTATTGGGGGTGAGGTCGCGCTGTGTCTAGGAGAGCCATTACACGAAGTCCTTGGCCAAGGCAGGAGATTTACTGGTAGGTATTCCAGTAGTATCTCAGGGTGTTCTGGGCTACACTCTGACACGACTTGTACCGCTTTTGGGGGTCTGACTTTTACCAACCCCCTAGGCCCGCCATGCGATGCTCATAGTCGAACGGACCGGACTGTACGGATATTGTCACTGACAGGCTCAGTAGGGTGTCAGGATGAGTTCGCTCATCGACGTACCTTTTGGTCAATACCTGGTAGCCCGTTACGTATGGCTAATACCTCTGACGTGCTAGTGGTCAAATCCACAGCTAAAGTATTGACGTGTCTTTAGAGTCCCCCACAGACCGTTTTCTCAAGTTTCGGGCGAAACGCTGTAGAGGCCATATGGAGATATGGCAGGGTTTGATCATATACGTGCGGTATTGCACGGATCATGATCGGACGGATAATACTAGCGGGCTTTGGTTTAAGCCGGATCCTAGTATTGTACATTGTAGATTTTGTCTTATTGCATTTGTATTCGGTCGGAATACAAATGCGGGTATGTATATACAGTTGCGGGGTTTTCCTGTAATTTATTACGGGATCAGTTTTTTGAAGTTGCCAGTTTGCATTCCGTTTCGGCCATTTTCCTTTGTATCTTTCTTTGGCTGAATTTTGGTAGAGAGGGGCTTATTTGCAAATGTGCAAATTAGCAAAGTGGAGGGTGTTTCTTGTAAGAGGGTGGTTCATGATGGTTCCACCATCCTTTGACATCCTTGGTTAATCATTGCTTGACTTTTGTGTGATAAGATGAGTGATGGGTTTTTGGAGTGAGACTTTTGTTGTGATGATTATTCCTCATCATCATTTATTTTCTCTTGCTTGCATTGTTTCTCCCTTTTCTTGACTTTTCTCCCTCTCTCTTTCTTTTGTGGCAAAAGGGGCCGGCCAATTTTTGATGGGGGCTGCCAAAATTTTGTAGGTGATTTTGTTGTCTTCATGCTTGCTACAAAATTCCCTAAGCCATGACAAAAGTTGATATCTCATTCCTCCACCCAAAAGGCAACTTCTAATACCCCTTTTGAGACATGGTAATCTACGTATAGCCTACAGCATTCTTGGACACGTCGACTCGCCAACTTTGTGCCCGAGTTGTCTCGGTCCAGAGGTGGGAGCCACTAAAAGAACCCGGCGATATGGTGCCCTTCCGACGAGGAGATGATTACCGGAGATCGGGATGACGATGAGAAGACCGAAGGACACGGATCGCTCGGTATATCTCTCTACCCCATTCTCTAGTTAGCTAGGAGTAGGTTAATGGCCCGATCCGGGTTTTAAAGTCCGCGGTAGCGCCGGTTCTAGTTTATAGAAAAGTTTTGATTCCGCATTTTGGCCTCGTTCAGACTGCCGGGGCGCTGTCGTGCACTTACAAAAATATCATAACAAAATATCATGATCAAATATCTTTGCAAAGACAAAGATAATTAATGCAAATGGTGACTCAAAAACACCACACAATTCTAAAAGCTTCCCATGTGCTCCTTGAGCGCCAGGCACCACAAAAAACCCCTCTAAATACAAAAGCCACATTTACAAAGAACCCCTTCGCAACTAAGAAATTCAGCCAAGAAGGATAGAAAGAAAAATGGCCAAAATGAAGATACAAACTGGCAACATCAAAAAGCGATCCCATAACTAATTACAGGATAACCCCACAACAGTATAAACATACCCGCATTTGTATTCCGACCGAATACAAAATCCAAAGAGACAAAGATATCCCTACACAATATAATACTAGGATCCGGCTAAAACCAAAGCCCACCAGTATTATCTGTCCGAACTATGACACGTGCACAAGTGCATGTGTATGTTCGAACCCTACCATAAAACCATACGTCCTCTACAACGTTTCGCCCGAACTTGGGAAACTATCTGTTGGGGACTCTAAAGACTCGTCAATACTCTAGCAGTGGGTTTAACCACAAGCCGTCAGTGGTACTAGCAGTACGTAATGGCTGCCCATGTATTGACAGAAAGGGAAGCTGATGAGCGAACTCATCCTGAAATCCTACTGAGCCTATCAGTGACAATATCCGTACAGTCCGGTCCGTTCGTCTATGAGCATCGCATATCGGGCCTAGGGGGCTGGTAATGTCAGACCCCCATTAGCGGTATAAGCCGTGTCAGAATATAGCCTAGAATAGCCTGAGATTCTACTGGAGTACCTACCAGTAAATCTCCTGCCTCGGCTGATGGCTTTGTGTAATGGCTCTCCTAGACACAGCGCGATCTCACCCCAATACCAGGGGAGACGAATCCCCTGCCGATCTGCTCACTTGCCTCCATGTGGCTCGGGACTGTACCCAAGTAAAACCTGTTTGCACGACTCCTTTCAGCCGTGGTAGGGTAATAATCAAAGCACAGTGGGAACTCATACGAGATAAATGACGACCTCAGGTCGATGAACTAACCTGTACACATGTCACCTGGGAACTGCTATCTGACGCTAGGTATAATACCAACTAGCAGGTTCCCGGCGAGTCCTGCCCGGTGCACTCATAACCCAATGAGCACCTGTATACATCTTAGGTGAATCAACAGACACCAGTGGCTTGTGAGATCGGCCACCGCCCCACGTCGGGGTCTCGACTGTATACACTAGTCTACTCCGTAGTATCGATGCCCTGTCTCGAAACTCCCACCACTAAGGACCGCTTTTAAAGATGTGCTTATAGACTACCCAACTCTCACGTATATGATCGCCATCATACTGCTGGTAGTCAAGTAAGAATCCTAAGGGCTCTATCAACGTGTAATAGTGAACAGTAATGTCACCTAAAGCTGTACCTGATTGATAAAGGCAAACTAGATAGCGTGCTATCATCTCGAGTAAGATTGTCCTACCGGTATAGGTCCTCCCTCAATCATTGCAATCAAGTACCTGCGATCCAATAATTGACTTATAGGGCACTATATTCAACAGTCTCAACAATCAAAATCTGTTGCAGGAAGATGTACATTATGCTCTAGTGGTCCGTGAAAATCTGACACGACTCTCCGCAAAAGTAGTGTCCTCAGATCTTCAACGCACGACCACCGCGGTCATCTCCAGATCATGAGTGGGATGTCCTGCTCGTACTTCCTCCAACTGTCAGGATGCATGAGCGATAACTCTATCGTGCTACATCAGTATACAGTCGAGCCCCACCCATGAAATGTTACAGAGAACAACAAAGTCGCCTTTAACCACAAGACCTTAGGAAGTCGATACAATCAAGCCTGAAGGAACACTCCGAGAATTTAGTAAACCGCTGGGGCTCTCCCAATGTCTGCAATGAAAATCCTCAAGTGCTACTTGTTGGAGATAGTGCCCTCAGAGTCAATTATTGGATCACAGGCACGTGATTGCAATGATTGAGGGAGGACCTATCCCGGTAGGACAGTCTTACTCAAGATGATAGTATGCTATCTGGTTTATCTTTATCATCGTGTACTGCTTTAGGTGACCTGACAGGTCGCTATTGCACGTTGATAGAGCCCCTAGGATTCATGCTTGACTGCTAGCAGTATGAGGGCGATCATATACGTGGGAGCTGGTAGTCTATAAGCACATCCTTAAAAGGTCCCTAGTCGTGGGAGTTTCGAGACAGGGCATCGATACTCCAGAGTAGACTAGTGTATACATTTGAGACCCCGACGAGGGGTGGTGGCCGGTCTCACAAGCCACTGGTGTCAGTTGGTTCACCTAAGATGTATACAGGTGCTCATTGGGTTATGAGTACACCGGACATGACTCGCCGGGAACATGCTAGTTGGTCTTATACCTGACGTCAGATAGCAGTTCCCTGGTGACATGTGTACAGGTTAGTTCATCGACCTGAGGATCGTCATTTGTCTCGGGTGAGTTCCCACTGTACTTTGATTACTACCCTACCACGCTCAAAGGAGACGTGCAAACAGGTTTTAGTTGGGTGCAGTCCCGAGCCACATGGAGGCAGTGAGCGGATCTTCGGGTGTTCGTCTCTCCCGATATTGGGGGTGAGGTCGCGCTGTGTCTAGGAGAGCCAAAACATGAAAAGTCCTTGGCCAAGGCAGGAGATTTACTGGTAGGTATTCCAGTAGTATCTCAGGGTGTTCTGGGCTACTCTCTGACACGACTTGTACCACTTTTGGGGGTCTGACTTTTACCAACCCCCTAGGCCCGCCATGCGATGCTTATAGACGAACGGACCGGACTGTACGGATATTGTCACTGACAGGCTCAGTAGGGTGTCAGGATGAGTTCGCTCATCGACGTCCCTTTTGGTCAATAGCTGGTGGCCCGTCACGTATTGACTTATACCTCTGACGTGCTAGTGGTTAAATCCACAACCAAGGTGTTAACGAGTCTTTAGAGTCCCCCACATTCAGTTGCTCAAGTTTTCGGGCGAAAAGCTGTAGAGGCCGTATGGAGATATGGCAGGGTTCGATCAGATACATGCGGTATTGCACGGATCAGGATCGGACGGTTAATACTAGTCGGCTTTGGTTTAAGCCGGATCCTAGTTTAGTACAGTGTAGATTTGTCTCATTGCATTTGTATCTGGTTGGAATACAAATGCAGGTGTGTATACACAGTTGCGGGGTTTTCCTGTAATTTATTACGGGACCAGTTTTATGGAGTTGCCAGTTTGCTTTCCGTTTCGGCCATATTTCTTTGTATCTTTCATTGGCCGAAGATTGGTGGAGGAGGGCTTATTTGCAATTATGCAAATAAGCGTTTGAGGAGGGTGGTGATTGCATATTATTGTATCATGATAGCTCTTCTTTGACCTTGACTTCTTGATTTCATCATGGCTTGACTTTGGAGCAATCATGGTTGTTGATGATTGGTTGATGGAGTGTGAGTTTTAGTGGGTGATCATTTCCTTTTTCACGATTGCCTTTTCTCTCTCTCCCTTGGATTATTGGTGGGCTCACTCATTATTTTGATTGATACACTCCCTCATTCATTCTCTCCTCTCCCATTCCAATGCATGGCCGGCCACTTCTAATGGGGCTGTCCCATTTTGAGTGGGGGTTCTTGGTTGATCTCATATCATATTTCATCACCAAAATTCCTAAGTAAAACTCCATGGTTCATCCCTCCACCAAAAGGCAACATCCTGTTAGTTGTATGTATGCCCTAGAGGCCAGTATTGTACAGATGATGTATATTATATAGGATGCTTGGACATATATAGAGATGACTTTCTTGCTCGATATGATAGTATGCTATCTGGTTACTCTTTATCTTAACATGTATACTAGTCTCTTTTAACTGTCTTGTAGTTGCATGTTGGTAAAGCCCTTAGGATGTGTACTTGACTACCTGGACTATGATGCGGATCATACTAGTGGGGACATGGTAGTCTATAGGTACAACCTTCAAGGTCCCTAGTCGTGGGTGTATCGAGACGGGGCATCGATATACCAGTGTAGACTAGCGTATACGCTTCTCGACCCATGAGATGGGCGATGGATGATCCCATATCCATTGGTGTTTGACATCAGAGATGGTATACGGGTGCTCAGTGGAGACTGGGTACACTGGACGGACTCGCCGAGAACTCCCAGATGGTATTATACTTCACGTCAGATGGCAGTTCTCAGGTGACACTTGTGCAGGTTAGTCTGTAGACCCGAGATCGTCATAGAGTCTTGTGTGATTCCCACTGTGCTTTGATCTCCACCTTACCACGTCCATGAGGGCGTGCAAAACGGTGGTCTTTGGGTATAGTCCCGAGTCACATGGAGGCAATGAGCGATAGGAGGGGTTTCGTCTCTCCCGGTATTGGGGGTTGATGTTGCGCTGTGCTCGATTGGCCGTAACAGGGAAGTCCCTGGCCAGGGCTGATCAGAGATTTGCTGGTAAGTGTTACCAGTAGTTTCTCGACCCGTTATGAGCCTCACATCGGCACGATTTATCGGTTATTGGGGGTCTGACGTTTACCACCCCTAGACTTGATATGCGACATATCAGACGAACAGACCGGACTGTACGGTAAGTGTTACTGGTTGGATTCACAGGAGTGTGAGCGGGCTGGCTCGTCGATCTTCTGATCGCTCAATACCCGGATGGCCGTTACGTTTAGCAGACCGCTTGCGGCTTATGGGTGCTTGCTATGATCATCATCTGCTGCCGGCGTATTGACGAGTCTTTAGAGTCCTACACAGAGGTTTCCTGGCTCAAGCAAAACGAAATAGGAGCGCATATGAGATATGTGCGGGACCGAGAATAATGCGTGTATGTGATACCGTATTTCATTCTCGCGATGAATGTTTCGATTGGTTGTATGCGATATAACCTAGTTATCGAATCAAAGATTGATTCGATAAGTCGATTCATTTGATACTGGTCGGTTATGTGCGACATGACCGGATCATTGAATCAAGTGTTGATTTAATGATTTAATGTATAATTATATATTTGATATATTACTTTGCATTAACTAGTATTGGTTCATTTTAAAAGGATTTTCTCACTTGAAGTGCACATTGTATATGTGATATATTTTATGTGCGCTTGATTGTATCATGTTTGATGATACATACTTACTTGGCTTTGTGCAAAGAATTAAACCATGGTTATGATAATGGTTAGGGTTTTGAGTTATTCACTTTTTTATTTATCCATTCTTTTAAGAGAAATAGATAAAAGAAAAACAAAATGGTTTCTTTCTTTCATGAAGCTTGTTGAAGCTTCATGAAGCTTTGACTAAAGTGACCATTTTGTCTTCATCCTTAACCCTAACCATTCCTACTAACCATGGTCTATTCTCTACACCTAACCAAAGTTAGAAGATGATAAGTATTCATTTTATTATTCTTTTCAAGAATAACTTATAATATTCTATCTTCTTCTTCTTCTTCTTCATCTTCATGAAGAAAACCTTGCCTCCATCAATGGCACCTTGAAAAAAAGAGTGAGAAATCCAATTCTAAAGTGAACCCACCTCCTATTTCTTCACCCTCTACCTCTTGCCAAGTAGTATAGGGTGTTTTCTTCACAAGTTTCACAACTTGGTGAAGTTGGAGCTTGATCTTGTGTAACCTCGACGTAGATCATCTTCGGCATCGTAGCCGACGACTAGTCCGCTCATTTTCTCCGATGAAGCCGATGCAAGAGTCCGGGATTCAAGATGGACAGCGAGGGGACGACTACGTGGAGCTAAGGAAGTGGATAACCGGATCTACAAAGGTTGTAGCATCTTATCTTTAGTTAAGTTGTTAACTAGTTTAATGTTTCGCCTAAAATTCTAGTTAACGATCCGTATTAGAGTTTCTCGGCACTTGTAAAATTTGAAATTGGCATGGTTGATGCCTTGTGAGACCTCTTGAGAGTGCCTAGGAACCCAACAGTGGTATCAGAGCCTAGCTAGAGCCTTAGGCGATGCTTAAACGGTGTTTGAAACCCGATCGAACCCGAAACCCTATTTTTTTCACGCTCTCTGGACTTTTTTCAAAAACTGGGTTTTTTCCATATTTAAAATTCTTTAAAAATTCAGCAGGGAATTCTAAGAATTACGGTGCAAATTTTTCCAAGAGATGAGTTCAAAGAGCGGCGGAACCGCGGCAGAAGCCTGGATTCTGCAGCGGTTCCGCGGCCATATGATGACATCATCATTCCCTTTTTGCACAGTAATTCCTACTTTATGATGCTGAGTTTTCTGGGAATTTTTAATTTGACTCAAGAGTTGAGTGTTCTGGGGTTCCATTGGGAATCGTTGATTCGATCGGATTATTAAACTTCGTCTATGTGTTTTTCCGGATAACTTTAGAATATGTTAAAAAGTTCGACCGGATATAAATACCCAACTTTTCCCCTGCCGGAAAATTTCCAAGTGTTGGATTTTTCGGAGGCTTAAAGACGTTCTAAGTAGTGCAAGTAACGCGATGGTCCCTCTAGAAGACAACAAACCTTAACTCGATTATGTGACCGTCTTGAACTGCCCTTTGAACCTTCGGGTTTGGGGCAGTACGGCGTGCCACATGTGAGGCGTTGGCTTGACCCTTCTACGGCTGGACCGTTGGTACTGAGGCATGAAGTGAATGTCTTTGAACCTATTTCATGTGTTGAACGGTTTCGGGAAAACTTGGGTGTTCGAATGTTCGATCGGAAAGTTTAATATTTTCTATTTATCCGGAATGGGATACAATAATTGGAATTCACAAACAGTTATGAGATAACTGGATGAATGTTATAAATCTAGCGGTTTAGTCTCACTTGATATTGAAAAGAGTTTTCGATAATGGGACTAAAATGCGGGGTTTATAATTGTTAGGCATGTGATGTCTAAGTATTTCATTTGATTAGGCATGCGATGTCTAAAGAGCTTGTGGATTCCAACTGTTGTAGTTTTACACTTTCTTTTCTGTGACCATAAGTGTAATATGTGATATTGCCGGTTTCGTTACTATATGTCAACGACAATTGGGATGCGCATATTTACTTACGTTGATGACATATGATGTTATGTGTTGCTGGATATGTTATATTGGATCGTCGTATTTGAATAGCCGGGGGTTTTTATGTGAGATGAGTGTTTTTCATTTTCATTCATGTAAAAACTTGTATATAATATTCTTTTATTTGGGGCACTTCCAGGTTACGGAAGATGTCACCATTTGTATATTATTTACTTTTCCGCATTAGGATAGACCCAAGGAGGGGAGCACAAGTAACCGGGTTCTAGGGTCCAGTGGGAGACCATCTCGAGGAGTCGAGTCCGGGTCTCCTAACCCTAGAATTGGTAGGGTTGCTTGCCGCTCTCGTAGGGGTCTAGGGGTGTGGGATTGGCTATTCATCACGACTGTGGAATCCGTGTTTTATACTGGCTCGTATTGAAAACACGGACATCCTAGTATATCCAAAGTTTCATATGTTTCTTCTGCTGCGATATCTGTAATGTGATCATGTGATGTTCTGTGATAGATACAGTATATAGTATATATGATATATTATATAGACGTTACTTATGTTTTTCACCCGCACTAGCCCTGCCCTGCTCTGCCGTTAGTTACCTAACCTAACGGTGCACGAAGGGACATCCAGGCGAATGCGGATGGCATAAGTGTACGTCGTATTTATCTGTGATGTTTAGGTGACTTAAATGATGGGACTTCATTAATGTGATTAATGAAAGAAAAGAAACTTAAGATGTTGTAGAATCAAATTTTAAACAAAACAGGTAGCTACAGTTCTTGCTTTGCACAGCGGTATATATGATATATCCTGCACCTTATTCGATGAGGAAAGGACCGAGATCCCTTCACCGGGAGTGACTCCATTAGCAATAACTGGCATATGCTACACACTCGGTTTGTCTTTTGAAAGCTTCTATAGTTTTTGCTTTGCATAGTGATATATATGATATATCCCGCACATCATTCGACGAGGAAAGGGCCGACGATCCCTTCACCGGGAGTGACCCCTTTAGCAAAACTAGAAAAAGCCTCAAAGACACTCCATTTCAAAAATCATTCGATTGTACAACGATATCAAGTTCATTACGCAATAGGTTTTCAGAAAAACCTGTCGTAGCCCTCCGTCATTTCAGATAAGAACTGTTTAGTATTCGTGCTGCGTTTGTTGGCCTTTGTCAAGGCGTAGTGTGCGGTAGCTGAATAGTACTTATCTGCTTGTGCTTGTGATGCAGATTGTTTCAGGGTAGTCGTACGACCTTGTTGGCCTTTGTCAAGGGCCGTGCGGGTGGGTTTGATTCAATCAAGAAATGATGGGTTGAACTTGACTAGCAGACTATGATTTGTTGGCCTTTGTCAAGGTCATAGGACGCTAGGGGCAAAATACTATCGGGAATTTCAAGTGTTGAAATTTGCAATGAGATTGCATACCTTCTATGAGATAGTTGGATCCCGATACCCACTGCGAGTAAGAGTTACTCCTGGGAGAGTTTTACACATTGCAATTAGCTAATCAAGTAGGTGTCTAGAAAGGTGTCAACGGGGTTACGCCTCTGGGAAAATGAGGTTTACATTAATTAGGTTCGTGCGAAAGCACGGGGGACCTCCCTCAAAGTACCGACACTGGCCTGGCTGAAAGATCGACGAACTTGTAGTGTGTAATTAATCCCGGCTAGTCTTTTCTTTTAGGGTTTGAAGGAAGATTTGATAAAAATAGTGGGAGCCATCCTGATTAGATAAGATAATAACCAATCTGATCTTGCAAGAGCATACGCTAAAGTGTTTTCTTCTCTCTCTCTCCAGGTAGCGACCATTTCATGCCCTAATCAAGATAATAATATGGATGTATTGACCGAACCCGCATGTTATACTGTGCTGGGGAACGTTGGTTCCGTTCTTTCCTATAAGAGTTATAGGACTGAACAGGATATAGGGGAATACCAGGATTCCCATGCCACCCGAATGAAGAAAGTACATGATGATGCATTTTCTTCGGGTGTGTTCGTTACAGAGAACTGTTTCTCCATTTGCTCTACGTCCTAGGTATTAGATACCGGGTCAGGATCCCATATATGTAATCAGTTACATGGGCTTAGGAAAGGTAGAGAACTTGGAGAAGGTGATAAAGACATTAGAGTTGGAAATGGTGCAATTGTTGCAGCTAAGACTGTCGGGGAATATCACCTTGTATTACCAACTGGTAATACATTGATTCTGAACGAATGCTATTACATGCCGAACCTGATATGCAACATTATATCGGTTTCTTTGTTGAGCAAAGAGGGATATAATTTTGTATTACAGGACAATGTTATGAACATTTTCCGTAACCAAAAGTTGGTTGGATCAGGCACGTTGTGCAATGGCATTTATGTTCTAAATCAATCAACAGTTCTGAGCATAACAAACACACACAAGAGGAAGAGTTCTGAACTGAACGAATCCTTCTTGTGGCATTGTAGACTAGGTCACATCAATGCGACACGACTAGCTATGTTGCATAAGGATGGATATTTAAATCCGTTTGAATTTTCATCTTATGACACTTGCCAGTCATGTCTCAAAGGCAAGATGACCAAAACTCCGTTTACGGGACACGGAGAAAGAGTTACCGAACTCTTGGGACTGATACATAGTGATGTATGCGGTCCTATGTCTACACATGCCAGGGATGGTTCTTCGTACTTCATTACATTCACTGACGATCTCTCTAGATTCGGATATGTGTTCCTGATGAAACACAAATCAGAAGCTTTTGAGAAATTTAGAGAATATAAACAAGAAGTCGAGAACCAAACCGGAAAAAGTATTAAAATCCTTCGATCTGATCGAGGAGGTGAATACTTGAGCAATGAATTCCTGGACTTCCTAAAAGAGAATGGGATTCTCTCTCAGCTGACTCCTCCATATACACCACAGCACAACGGTGTATCAGAACGGAGGAACCGCACCCTATTAGATATGGTGCGCTCTATGATGAGCGCAGCTGAGTTACCTATTTCCTTCTGGGGATATGCGCTGGAAACAGCAGCATACCTATTGAATCAAGTTCCAACTAAATCTGTACCTACCACACCATATGAGATATGGAGAGGGAAGAGACCATGTCTTAAAAGAGTTAAGATATGGGGTTGCCCGGCCTATGTCAAAAGGCAAAATCCAGACAAACTCGAGGCACGGTCAGTTCTATGCAAGTTTGTGGGATATCCCAAACATTCACATGGATATCTTTTCTACCATACAGAGGAACAAAAAGTGTTTGTTTCTCGACATGCCACCTTTTTTGAAAAGGAATTTCTTGCAAAAGAAATTAGTGGGGATAAGGTTGAACTGGAAGAAATTCCGGCTACACAAACTCAAACTAAAGATTTAGTGGAACCAGAGGATTCAGAAGCTCCCGACGAACCTCAGCCTCTCCGCCGATCTAGTAGGGTTCCTCGCCCACCTGAGAGATACTACAGTTTTCTCATGGATGGTGGGAGCGAGGATTGCATCATGGAGGATGATGACCCAACTAGCTTCGAGCAGGCCATCATGAGTAGGGACTCAGTGAAATGGCTGGATGCAATGTGGTCCGAGATGGAATCCATGTACACCAACAAAGTATGGACTTTGGAAGTTTCTCCTGAAGGGGTAAAACCCATTGGGAGCAAATGGATCTTCAAGAAAAAACTTGGTGTAGATGGGAAAGTGGAGACTTTCAAAGCTAGACTTGTTGCAAAGGGTTTTCGTCAAAGACCAGGTGTGGACTATGACGAAACCTTTTCTCCAGTGGCTATGCTTAAATCCATCCGGATCATGCTTGCCATCGCTGCATATCATGACTACGAAATCTGGCAAATGGATGTTAAGACCGCCTTTCTAAATGGTGATTTAGATGAGTGCGTGTACATGACTCAGCCAGAGGGCTTCGTAGACAGTGGGAGCAGTGGGAAAGTGTGCAAGCTGCTTAAATCCATTTATGGATTAAAGCAAGTATCGCGGAGTTGGAACATCTGCTTTGACGTCGTTAGCAAAGAGTTTGATTTCGTCAAAAACCCAGATGAACCTTGTATTTACAAGAAGGTGGCAGAGAGTAAGGTTGTCTTCCTCGTATTGTACGTGGACGACATACTCTTGATAGGAAATGATATTCCTATGCTGCAATCGGTCAAGCTCTTCTTATCACAAAGATTCTCAATGAAAGATCTTGGTGATGCCTCCTGCATATTGGGAATTAGGATCTATAGAGATAGATCCAAAAGGATATTGGGATTGTCCCAATCCAAGTACATTGACACCATACTAAAGAGGTTTAGTATGGAAGAATCCAAGCGTGGGAACTTGCCCACGATCTCTGGAGTCACTCTCTCCAAAGAGATGTCTCCCAAGACTGATTTGGAGAGAGCTCGCATGCAAGGGATACCCTATGCTTCGGCTGTAGGCTCTATCATGTATGCGATACTATGTACCAGACCCGATGTAGCATACTCACTAAGTGTAGTGAGCAGGTATCAAGCTGATCCTGGAGAGAGTCACTGGACAGCTGTGAAGAGCATTCTCAAGTACTTACGAAGGACTAAAGAGATGCTCTTGGTGTATGGTAACGGAGAACTCCAAGTGGTGTCCTTTACCGATTCGAGCTTCCAGAGTGATAAGGACGACTCTAAGTCGCAGTCGGGATTTGTCTTTACCCTTTACGGAGGGGCGGTTAGCTGGAAGAGTTCTAAGCAGGAAACCGTGGCAGACTCGACGATGGAGGCTGAATACATCGCTGCCAACGATGCTGCCAAAGAGGCTGTCTGGATCAAGAAGTTCAGTACTGAACTTGGTGTGGTTCCATCCATTGAGCATCCAATTCCTTTGTATTGCGATAACAATGGAGCAGTGGCTTTGGCTAAGGAACCTAGGTCCCATCAGCGATCCAGGCATATTCTGAGGCGGTATCACCTGATCCGGGAGATAGTTGATCGCCGGGAGATCGAGGTCAGAAGGGTTGACACGAAGAACAACACGGCGGATCCACTCACGAAGGCCATTCCCCAGATACAGTTTGAGAGACTCTTCGGGATGCTCGGTATGCGATACTACAGCAGCTGGCCCTAGTGCAAGTGGGAGATTGTTAGTTGTATGTATGCCCTAGAGGCCAGTATTGTACAGATGATGTATATTATATAGGATGCTTGGACATATATAGAGATGACTTTCTTGCTCGATATGATAGTATGCTATCTGGTTACTCTTTATCTTAACATGTATACTAGTCTCTTTAAACTGCCTTGTAGTTACATGTTGGTAAAGCCCTTAGGATGTGTACTTAACTACCTGGACTATGATGCGGATCATACTAGTGGGGACATGGTAGTCTATAGGTACATCCTTCAAGGTCCCTAGTCGTGGGTGTATCGAGACGGGGCATTGATATACCAGTGTAGACTAGCGTATACGCTTCTCGACCTATGAGATGGGCGATGGATGATCCCATATCCATTGGTGTTTGACATCAGAGATGGTATACGGGTGTTCAGTGGAGATTGGGTACACTAGACGGACTCGCCGAGAACTCCCAGATGGTATTATACCTCACGTCAGATGGCAGTTCTCAGGTGACACTTGTGCAGGTTAGTCTGTAGACCCGAGATCGTCATAGAGTCTTGTGTGATTCCCACTGTGCTTTGATCTCCACCTTACCACGTCCATGAGGGCATGCAAAACGGTGGTCTTTGGGTACAGTCCCGAGTCACATGGAGGCAATGAGCGATAGGAGGGGTTTCGTCTCTCCCGGTATTGGGGGTTGATGTTGCGCTGTGCTCGATTGGCCGTAACAGGGAAGTCCCTGGCCAGGGCTGATCAGAGATTTGCTGGTAAGTGTTACCAGTAGTTTCTCGACCCGTTATGAGCCTCACATCGGCACGACTTATCGGTTATTAGGGTCTGACGTTTACCACCCCTAGACTTGATATACGACATATCAGACGAACAGACCGGACTGTACGGTAAGTGTTACTGGTTGGATTCACAGGAGTGTGAGCGGGCTGGCTCGTCGATCTTCTGATCGCTCAATACCCGGATGGCAGTTACGTTTAGCAGACCGCTTTCGGCTTGTGGGTGCTTGATATGATCATCATCTGCTGCCGGCGTATTGACGAGTCTTTAGAGTCCTACACAGAGGTTTCCTGGCTCAAGCGAAACGAAATAGGAGCGCATATGAGATATGTGCGGGACCGAGAATAATGCGTGTATATGATACCGTATTTCATTCTCGCGATGAATGTTTCGATTGGTTGTATGCGATATAACCTAGTTATCGAATCAAAGATTGATTCGATAAGTCGATGCATTTGATACTAGTCGGTTATGTGCGATATGACCGGATCGTTAAATCAAGTGTTGATTTAATGATTTAATGTATAATTATATATTTGATATATTACTTTACATTAACTAGTATTGGTTCATTTTAAAAGGATTTTCTCACTTGAAGTGCACATTGTATATGTGATATATTTTGTGTGCACTTGATTGTATCATGTTTGATGATACATACTTACTTGGCTTTGTGCAAAGAATTAAACCATGGTTATGATAATGGTTAGGGTTTTGAGTTATTCACTTTTTTATTTATCCATTCTTTTAAGAGAAATAGATAAAAGAAAAACAAAATGGTTTCTTTCTTTCATGAAGCTTGTTGAAGCTTCATGAAGCTTTGACTAAAGTGACCATTTTGTCCTCATCCTTAACCCTAACCATTCCTACTAACCATGGTCTATTCTCTACACCTAACCAAGGTTAGAAGATGATAAGTATTCATTTTATTATTCTTTTCAAGAATAACTTATAATATTCTATCTTCTTCTTCTTCTTCATCTTCATGAAGAAAACCTTGCCTCCATCAATGGCACCTTGAGAAAAAGAGTGAGAAATCCAATTCTAAAGTGAACCCACCTCCTATTTCTTCACCCTCTACCTCTTGCCAAGTAGTATAGGGTGTTTTCTTCACAAGTTTCACAACTTGGTGAAGTTGGAGCTTGATCTTGTGTAACCTCGACGTAGATCATCTTCGGCATCGTAGCCGACGACTAGTCCGCTCATTTTCTCCGATGAAGCCGATGCAAGAGTCCGGAATTCGAGATGGACAGCGAGGGGACGACTACGTGGAGCTAAGGAAGTGGATAACTGGATCTACAAAGGTTGTAGCTTCTTATCTTTAGTTAAGTTGTTAACTAGTTTAATGTTTCGCCTAAAATTCTAGTTAACGATCCGTATTAGAGTTTCTCGGCACTTGTAAAATTTAAAATTGGCATGGTTGATGCCTTGTGAGACCTCTTGAGAGTGCCTAGGAACCCAACACATCCACTACCCCGAAATGAGACATAAGTTATACACACATTCTACAGCAAACCTTGGGCACGTCGGCTCGCCAACTTCGTGCCCGAGTTGCCTCGGTATAGAGGTGGGAGCCCGTAAAAGAAGCCGGCGACGTGGTGCCCTTCCGGCTACGTGGTGGAGACCGGAGATTCCGCGAGGAGATCGGGACGACGACGAGAAGACCGAAGGACACGGATCGCTCGGTATATCTCTCTTCCCATCTTGTAGTTAGCTAGGACTAGATTAATGACCCGTTCCGGGTTTATAGTGCGCGGTGGTGCCGGTTTGAAAAATCAAAGTAAATCACCGCTTCCGCATTCCGGCATCGGATTGACGGCCGGGGCGCCGTCGTGCACTTACAGTGGTATCAGAGCCTCGCCATTAACATAGTCTAGCTTTGTCTAATGTGTTTTACATTTCCGATCGAACAAAAATTCCAAAATCCGTGTTTTTCAGTACAATCAGTTTCTGTCGAAATTTTTTTGTCTCCAAATTTTTTTCAGTAAGTTGCAGAGTGATGTGCAGAGAAAGATAAGACATCTGTGAAAATTTGGTGTACTGATAAGGCAAGATGACCGCGGAATCGCGGCCAAACCCCCCATTGGGCCGCGGTTCCACCGCAGTATAGAGCCTTCAGTGCACCAATTTTGCACAGTAATCTTTAAACAGTGGAAATAGGGGTTTTGGAACATTCTTTTTGGGCCCAGAATTTCTTTATCTGCTACAGTAAAGCTTGGGGCCCACTTGGTAAAATTTTGATCGATCGGAAAATTTTAAACACATTAGTTCACAGTATTTACATTATATCTGCAACCGTGAATGTCACTTGATAGGTAAATCCTGTCTAACTGCTATAGCCCGGTTAGACGGATTTGCGAACGTGACTTTCACGTTGATGTTCTGTGATTGTGCTGTGATGTTGCGGATTGGTCGTGGGGGATAGCCTGGATGCAATGCTAGTACAGTTTTTGTTGTATTATGTACATTTGATATTGCGGGGCGAGCGTCCGACATGTGGACTGCCGTCACTTCCTGGTTGTATTATTATTTTGGGGCACGACCAGGTTGCGGTCGATGTACCCGTTGTATGTATATTTTACTTTTTGTACTAGGATCACCCCGCGGAGGGGTGCACGGATAGCCGGGTTCTAGAGGGCAACAAGCTCGCATCTCATGGCATTGAGACGGAGGGGGATTCACTCTAGAATTGGCGGGCTATTCGCCGCACTCGTAGGGGGTACAGGTTGACCCAGGTGGGGTGCCCAAGTTACCGGATTCCGTGAAGTGTTGGGTAGTCCATTCACGATGCTGAAGGGGGCTGCCCCGCTTCAGGTTTTGGCGGGTAACTTGCCGCGCCCGTAGGGGTCTAGGATTTCATTACACAGGCTATCCACACGACCAGGGGAACGTCGGGTTTCAGCGGCTCTGTGAAACACGGGGATCCCAGATATCTGTATTTTTCTGTGATGTTGTACATTTATGTGATGTTGCATTTTATCACGCCTTGAGCGAAAATTATATATTATATATATACTAGTAGATGTTGTATATGTTTTGCATCCGTGCTAGTCCAGTCCCTGCTCTGTCGTTAGTTAGCTAACCTAACGGGTAATGACGGGACCCAGTGGCGAATGCGGATGGCATATACGTACATCAGTATATTTTCGTTCTTTGTGGTGTGGTCAATTGATGGGACTGCGTTGATTCGGATCAATGCAAGTTAAACAAACCTAATCTGATGTTGTTGGAACACTTTTCAAAAAGCTGTTATTGCAAGGACGTTCACTTTTGTTTTGCATCGTGGTATTCAGTTGGAATATCCTGCTCCTCAGTCGACGAGGCAAGGGCCGAGATCCCTTCACCGGGAGTGACCCCTTGGACAAAAGTTTGTGTCAGGGCAATAACTTCACTATAGCCGATTACTTTTGCTTTGCATCGTGGTATTCAGTTGGAATATCCTGCACCTCATTCTACGGGGAAAGTGCCGAGATCCCTTCACCGGGAGTGACCTCTTTAGCAAAGGTTTTCGTTACTATATTTTTATGAAAGCTATCCAGTTCCTTCAACAATATCAAGTTCATTACGTTAAAGGTTTTCGCCAGAAACCATTCGTAGCCCTCCGTCGTTTCATATGGGTAGTCAATAGTATTCAAGCTGTGTTTGTTGGCCAAAGTCAAGGCACAGTGTTTGGTAGCTGTTGGGTATTCATATGCAGCATAGATAGATGCGTTGGTTTGGGACAGTCGTATAGCCTTGTTGGCCTTCGTCAAGGGCTTGTACGGGTGGGTTCAAAATAACCTGGACAATGACGGGTAGAACTTGACATGTGACTTATGATTTGTTGGCCTTCGTCAAGGTCATAAGAGCATGGGGCAGAAATCACATCGGGAGTTTCTAAAGAAACTGAAACTTGCCAGATATGCGCAAACCTTCTGGAGTATGATAGCGTAAGCGGATTCCGTCACGTTATCATGCGGTGATAGTTGGATCCCGATTCCTACTGATGAGTTGGTTTACTCCCCGGGTGATCCCGACTAATTCTTCTTTTAGGTTTGGAGGAGAATTTTACAGTACAGTGGGAGGTTTCCAGATTAGATAAAGTGATAACCATTCTGATCTAGGTTAGAGTGCACGCTGAGTGTTTCTTTTCTCTCTCTCTTTGGCAGCGACCATTGACCCGACCCTAAGACTATGACTCATAGACCAAAATTAACCGAACCTTCTTAACACTGACTTTTGGATTGTCAGAGTTGCAGACCTCATTGCCACTCCTACTTTTACCCTTTTTCTCCAGGACACCCCGTATTACTAGGAACGTCCACTTCCATTGGACAAAACCATCGTATGGTTATATACGAACTCGAAAAGATTTATTCGAGGATGGTTTCCGGTTCTGGAAAAAACGAATAGGACTATTCAGTTGTCTTTTCCTTCTACCTTCTCTCAGGTTACGAGTACCCCTTAGATTAGGGGATAGTACACCTATTACGCAAATTGGATAGTCTTCTTCCAAACCATAGGCAGATGCCAACCGGTAGAGAATGAAGAAAACCAATTAGCCTAACGATAGTGTACAGAAGGTATTGAGTTAAGACAAAGAAAGGGATTAGTAAGAGGGAAAAGTAAATTGCGACAGCTATTCACGACCAAACCAAGTATTTCATTACCACTCCTACTTCACCTTTGTATTTCTCCAGGACACTCCGTATCACTACGAAGATCCACAGTTTATTAGATACTCCATCGTATGGTTATATACGAACTCGAAAGGAACTTGTTCCAGTTCGGGGATGGATTCTGGTTCAGGAGAAATAGGAATAAGGTTTATTCGGTTGTCTTTTATCTTCACTCGCATTGCGAGTGCTCCTAGGATTAGGACAGTACACCCATTATGCTTATTGGATAGTCTTCTTCCAAACCATAGGCTGGTGCCGAACGGTAGGGATGGAAGAAAACCATTTGGCCTAAAGGGGTGTGCAGAAGGTAATGACTAAAGACATATAAAGGGATTTGGAGAGGTGGCAAAGAATTACACGGTTACAGTTGTGAATCTGGATAATGGAAGAGGCATTACTAGGAATACCGGGATACCCCATCGAAACATTTCAATGTTTCAGTTTCACTGTGTACTGTTAAACGAAAACTGATTTCCCGATTAGATACTTACTCCAGGGTATGTATTTACCAGGTATGATTCTCACATCTGTATGGTTTTACAGATGGTGAGTGGGAGTAAGTTATTGGGAATTGGGTGATCATCCTCATTATATCGGGATTCGTTGTAATCGGTGATATTTGAGGAAATCACCTGGGCTGTTTGCCGGTCGGCAAATATTTGGTTTTGAATATCCGCTGTTATGCACCAATTTCAAATCGATATATCTATACGTCTATTTTCATAGAGTGAGATATACCTTTTTGTGATTATGTCTATGCCATTTACCTATATCAGTGGATGGTTAGGTAAGGAGCATTGAACAACGGTGTAATTCTTCTTAACCATAAGTACAGTTTTCAACCTGCGATACACAGTGAATGAGTTATCAGACTCAAGGGACTTATACAGAGTATTGTATGTTGTCCAGGGTCCATCAGGACAGAGGGGTTGGTCCTCGTACTATATTCGGTTTACTTATGACTTCTCTAGTTTTTAGACAAGTGTTTCATGGAAGCACAGAGTCCAAGTTTTGAGAAGTTATAGGTATTTGGATAAAGTAGAGAACCAGGTGTTGCAAGTATCGGGATTCTTCAAGTTGATCGAAGATGTAGATACTTGAGTATGGTATTCAGTTGATAGTAGTGATTAAGAGAACTTGCTTCTCTTTCAGGTTACTCATAATTGGAAGCATTCCTAAGTTGAGTAACGCTGATCGGCCTCCTTCCATTTAGTTGACATGCACTGGAGACAGCTGCATGATTTGAATCTGGTTCAATTAAATCAGTGCCTCTGTTTCTGTATTGGATATAGAACAGTTCATATCTTAACGATGTTAAGGTATGGGGAGTTGTCCGGCCTATGCTTAAAACCAGAATCTGGATAACTCAAGGCGCGTTTCTGTAATGGCTGTTTGTGAGTTGACCCAAGCTATGACGAGGGTTGACTTTTTACCATAAGAAAGATCAATAGTGATATTGTTCTTAACTCGCCACAGTTTTAATAAAAATGGATTTTTTCAGAAAACAGTAGTGGGAATATGGTAGAACTGGAAGTGATTCCAGAACCACAAACGATTACTGAAGATTTGATAGGAACCTAAAGATTCAATCTGGTTTGACATTCCATTGGCCACTCCGCAGATAAGGTAGGTTTCTTTAGGCACCCGAGAGGTACTCCGGTAGCCTCAAGGACGGTGACAGGGAAGTTCTTGTTTACCCAGACTTGCCATTGCTGTTGTTCCAGACTGTGAGACCCGGCAGGAGGATGAGTATAGCGTCGTTCTGAACTAGCTTTAGAAGTGTACGACCATATGACTCTGCCAGAGGGTTGTCGTAATCAGTGGGAGCAGCGGAAGCATGGTGGACAGGTGGCTTATGTCTATTTATAGACTAAAGCAGATATAGCGGAGATAGATCATCTATTTCTGATGTGACAGTCATAGGTTTGACTTCATCAGAATAGGGGATGGATCTGTTGAGAAGGTAGTAGGGTATGATGTCCTGGTATTTGGATGACATACACAGAGTAGGAAGTGATATTCCTATACTACGATCGGTTATTCTTTGGTTGTCACACAGTGGTTTCTCCATAAAAGACTTGGATATTATATCAGACATTTTGGTTACTAGATCTGTGGATCTAGATTTGGGTGGTTTCCCAATTAAGGGTACTTAGACAGCATTCTAAGAGTATTTAGAATGGACGACTCCTGGCACGGTAGTGTACCTGCAGGTGATGGAGTCACCCTCTCTAAAGGTTTCTTACAGACTAAAGGGGAGAGGGATGTGCAGGATTGGCAGATCACTTGCTTAGGCAATTGAGTCAATCATTAGATGTCAAGTACCACACCAGATGTTGTTCTTGCAGTAGATGCAATAAGTTGATATTAATCCAATCCTGGAGAAACAGTCGGAAGCAGTTTTAGAACATAAGTGGATGTTCTAGGGATGTGATAACGACAGCCTCGTTTAGGAGACAGTTATCATTCCAGGCTTCCAAGGTGACCTGGACGACGGGGTGGTCGTCAGAGTTATAGTTTTCCCCCTGACGAGGGGCAGTATTTTGGACAGGTGGTCCAAGGAAATACTGAGAGAGGCATGGCGCAGAATACTGATTAAGTTCAGTTAACGATACAGTCTAAGAAGTTTGGATTTGGAGTTCATTTATGAGCTAGGTCCCATCAGACATCCAGACACATTCTAAGACAGGTATTGCTCATTACGGGAGATGGCTTTCTCCGCGAACTTGAGATATAGAGAGACATAGAAAGAAACATCAAAGCGTATCCACTCACTGAGGCTATTCCTCGAACGCAATAGTTTCGCAAACGAGCTTTGTGAGACTGTCAAGTAGAGGAGTTGGGTTTTCGGTATGACACGGGCTGTGAGTATGCGACATCGCAATAATTAGACTTGAGTGCAAGTGGGAGATTGTTGGAGATAGTGCCCTCAGAGTCAATTATTGGATCACAGGCACGTGATTGCAATGATTGAGGGAGGACTTATCCCGGTAGGACAGTCTTACTCAAGATGATAGTATGCTATCTGGTTTATCATTATCATCGTGTACTGCTTTAGGTGACCTGACAGGTCGCTATTGCACGTTGATAGAGCCCCTAGGATTCATGCTCGACTGCCAGCAGTATGAGGGCGATCATATACGTGAGAGCTGGTAGTCTATAAGAACATTCTTAAAAGGTCCCTAGTCGTGGGAGTTTCGAGACAGGGCATCGATACTCCAGAGTAGACTAGTGTATACATTCGAGACCCCGACGAGGGGCGGTGGCCGGTCTCACAAGCCACTGGTGTCAGTTGGTTCACCTAAGATGTATACAGGTGCTCATTGGGTTATGAGTACACCGGACAGGACTCACCGGGAACATGCTAGTTGGTCTTATACCTGACGTCAGATAGCAGTTCCCTGGTGACATGTGTACAGGTTAGTTCATCGACCTGAGGATCGTCATTTGTCTCGTGTGAGTTCCCACTGTACTTTGATTACAACCTTACCACGCTCAAAGGAGACGTGCAAACAGGTTTTAGTTGGGTGCAGTACCGAGCCACATGGAGGCAGTGAGCGGATCTTCGGGGGTTCGTCTCTCCCGGTATTGGGGGTGAGGTCACCCTGTGTCTAGGAGAGCCAGAACATGAAATGTCCTTGGCCAAGGCAGAAGATTTACTGGTAGGTATTCCAGTAGTATCTCAGGGTGTTCTGGGCTACTCTCTGACACGACTTGTACCGCTTTTGGGGGTCTGACTTTTACCAACCCCTTAGGCCCGCCATACGATGCTCATAGACGAACGGACCGGACTGTACGGATATTGCCACTGACAAGCTCAGTAGGGTGTCAGGATGAGTTCGCTCATCGACGTCCCTTTTGGTCAATAGCTGGTGGCCCGTCACGTATTGGCTTATACCTCTGACGTGCTAGTGGTTAAATCCACAACCAAGGTGTTGACGAGACTTTAGAGTCCCCCATATTCAGTTGCTCAAGTTTTCGGGCGAAAAGCTGTAGAGGCCGTATGGAGATATGGCTGGGTTCGATCAGATACGTGCGGTATTGCACGGATCAAGATCGGACGGTTAATACTAGCCGGCTTTGGTTTAAGCCGGATCCTAGTATAGTACAGTGTAGATTTTTCTCATTGCATTTGTATCTGGTTGGAATACAAATGCGGGTATGTATACACAGTTGCAGGGTTTTCCTGTAATTTATTACGGGACCAGTTTTATGGAGTTGCCAGTTTGCTTTCCGTTTCGGCCATATTTCTTTGTATCTTTCATTGGCCGAAGATTGGTGGAGGAGGGCTTATTTGCAATTGTGCAAATAAGCGTTTGTGGAGGGTGGTGATTGCATATTATTGTATCATGATAGCTCTTGTTTGACCTTGACTTCTTGATTTCATCATGGCTTGACTTTGGAGCAATCATGGTTGTTGATGATTGGTTGATGGAGTGTGAGTTTTAGTGGGTGATCATTTCCTTTTTCATGATAGCCTTTTCTCTCTCTCCCTTGGATTATTGGTGGGCTCACTCATTCTTTTGATTGATACACTCCCTCATTCATTCTCTCCTCTCCCATTCCAATGCATGGCCGGCCACTTCTAATGGGGCTGTCCAATTTTGAGTGGGGGTTCTTGGTTGATCTCATATCATATTTCTTCACCAAAATTCCCAAGTAAAACTCCATGGTTCATCCCTCCACCAAAAGGCAACATCCACTACCCCGAAATGAGACATGAGTTATACACACATTCTACAGCAAACTTTGGGCACGTCGGCTCTTCAACTTCGTGCCCGAGTTGCCTCGGTATAGAGGTGGGAGCCCGTAAAAGAAGCCGGCGACGTGGTGCCCTTCCGGCGACGTGGTGGAGACCGGAGATTCCGCGAGGAGATCGGGACGACGACGAGAAGACCGAAGGACACGGATCGCTCGGTATATCTCTCTTCCTATCTTGTAGTTAGCTAGGACTAGATTAATTCCCCAATCCGGGTTTATAGTGCGCGGTGGTGCCGGTTCGAAAAATCAAAGTAAATCACCGCTTCCGCATTCCGGCGTCGGATTGACGGCCGGGGTGCCGCCGTGCACTTACACTACTCAAGTTCCTCACGACACATTGAAAATAGACCAGAATGTCATCAATAACACAACAATCAACTGGTCGAGGAATGGCCTGAAGAAATCTGGTTCATCACAGCCTTGAATGCTGCTAGGGCATTGGTGAGTCCAACAACACCACCAAGAACTCATGTTGCCCGTAGCGTATACAAAGCAGTCTTCGGAATGTCATCACTCCGATCCCGCAACCAATGATGACCCGATCTCAAAGCAAACATAGAAAAATGTCTCGCACCCTGGAGCTGATCGAACAAATCTGTAACATTTCAAAAAAATTAAAATATTATTTTTGTGAATTTTTATAATTAAATAATAAAATATTGAATATTTTAATAAGGCGGTATAATTAAATACCGAAAAATTAGGAAAAAATTTGGAAAATTATGGAAATTACTAAAAGAGGGTGTTTTATGTGAATTATGCAAATTTTAAGTTTTTATGATTAATTATACACTAATTTTGTCCTAATCGTGATTAAAAATCGCTAATCGGGCTTTAAACGTGTTTTGTGCATATGACATGCACATGTCATTTTTAACACTTGTTACATTTTCCTTCATGATTCATACATGTCTATTTGTTTTGGGTTTACTATTGAGGAGAGAAGAAAAGAAAAGAAAAGAAAAGAAAAGAAAAGAAAAAGGAATATGAATAAGATAATAAGGGCTGGGCATGAGAGAGAGAGAGTGGGAGAGGATGAGAGTTTAGTTGACTTGGCCATTCTCTCCTCCATCATTTTCCCTTATCATTTCCCTCCTTCTTCAGCCCAAGGCAGCACCCTCACCTCCACCATCTTCAAAACTCACAAAACACCATCAAAACAACCTCAAAACTCAATCCCCACTTCATAAAAATTGTACACAAGCTCACAAGCTACACCTTGGACCAAGAAAGTTTGCATTTTGGCGCTGTAGAGGATTCATGTGTGTCAAATGAGGTAATCTCTTCACAATTAGTGTAGTATTTCCTTTGCTAAAGCCTCTTTTCAAGTTTAAAAGTGATTTGGCGAAGTTTAGCGAAGTTTGAAATCTCAAGTTGGGAACTAGGGTTTGATTTGAATAGAGATGGTGTATTTGGGCTTTGGAGGTGACCTTAAACCCCCATAGATGATAGGAAACCCAGACCAACCCAACTGAAATGCAAAATACGGAAAAACAAAACTTTCATGTCGGTTTTGCGAGTTTTAGGGTGTGCCGGGAGATCTGGAATGAACCGGGGAATTTACTAGAAAAGTAAACAATACCAAAGACCTGGTGGGACCCATAGGAAGACACCCTACCAATACGAGACATTTCCACCATGCCAAAACCGAGGAGGCCGGTTTCTCTGGGTATGTAGCCGGCCATAGGGTATGGGTTAGAACCCAGGTTGCTTCATCAGGTCTTATTCACACTATATATCACCCAGTGTTGTTTGCTTGCCTTGTTTTGGCCTGAGTCAAAATCTAGGACCACTTTCTCTAGTTGCTGCATTGATTCGAGCAATGGTTTTCCGTATTTTAAATTTTGGAATTTTTTATTTGTGCTTTATATCGATCACGTGACGTTTGTACGTCTATATCGAGTGATATCGGGTTGATTTGCAGGAGTAGACCATAGGTTTTGACCTATGTGAGTTCCGCGTGTCGTTTTGGTTTCGATTTGGTTTTAATGTGATACGATGCGTGTGATATGTAGGTACCCCATGATAATTTGAGACGATGAAGAAGATGATGACGACATCGACATGAGCAAGCAAGATCAAGGTGAGTAGATTATATCTACGGGGGAAGTTGGGTGGATAGCGTATAGCACCCACGCAGTTCGATGTTTAGTATGCTATATATATGATATATTTTATTTGTGACATGGATATTCAGGATATGATTAGGTGTTCAATGGTTAGATTAGGGTTGCTAGAAGTGAACTAGTATAGCTTCTTAGTCGTGAACCCTAGAATTGGTTTACACTTACACGCACACACAAGTTTACTGTTATACTTGTGCGTACATGGGGAGATATATATATACACACATAGGTATGGGACTGTGTATATATATATACTCGTATACCTACACTTGGATGATGAGGATAGGAGATGATATGTGGAGATTAGTCGATGAGACTGGGCATGGTGCCATGAGATCGGTGATATGATGTGGTTCGTATGATGAGATACGACATGAGATTTTAGCAGGCCTTTGGACGTGTGTTTTACACACGCATTTATATTTATATAGATGGTATCAGTTTGTACTAGACTTAGATCAGTACCCCAGTTCATGAGATATGATGATAAGGATACCAGATAATCGATGAAATAAATGTGAGATTCGACCCGTACCCAGATTTGGGATGCCGTACGACGGATTTAGGTACGAGCTAATTATTGATGATAGATCTGCACTCTTGACTCGAGAATGTCATATTGTATATTGTATCGTATGTGATACTATTGAGGCGGGATCACCGACTATTATATGTATATATATATATATCGACTCAGATTTAGGTGGTTTCCATACCCTTTCGATTAGCTGGATAGTTAGATCTGTAGTTTACTTAGTAGATGTTACACTAAACCCGAGTCATACCTATTTCAAAACTAACGAATCATGAGTATTTTAAAGACAGGCCAAAGGATTCTACGGATATTTTCAAAAGATGCATCTTTTCTTAAAAACACCGTAGACCTTATTTTTCTAAACACCACGATCCGTTTTATTTCAAATGGCAAAACTGTATGACATTCACTAATTGATGTAGATTCTTCACTGTTGCATTTATTGTTCGGTTTCCGCATATTATTGCTATTCGCATCGCATCGCATGTGTAAATGTGTTTATTGTTATATTAAACCCATGTTGTCAGGACACCAGCACCATTATCGATGATGCGTATGTTCCACGTACACCTACTTTCCGGCTCACACACTTCATCATCGATAATTGCCATGTCACTACACAGTAGGATTGTTGCATCAGGATATGACTACTTGTACATCCATATTGGTGCACGGCATATTGTACACTCATACTTGCGTACATACCTACTTGTACATCCATACTGGCACACATACATATTGTACACTTATACTTGCGTATATACCTGCTTGTACACATATTGTACACCTATACTTGGACACATACGTATTTTCACATACATAGATGATTCTGGCTTTATTTTGGAGATTTGGGAACGACAAGATATATTTTAAAACTGGATTCATTTAAAAGAGCGGTTTTCTCCTCAATGTGTGCATATAACTGCTTTATGTTGGATGATATACGGATATGCTTACATTTCTATCATATGTCGCATACATCATTCTTTATGATTTTACGCTTTGAGATATACCGTTTTCATGAGATTTCTGGATTTGAGAACCGTGGTTATATTAAAAGAAAGTCTGCATTGTTTAAAACCCCGGTTTCTCTTGATATGATATTTTAGAGCGTCCACCATGCGTTTTCTCGGTTCTGAGACGTGTGACATGTGAAACCCGATTCAAGGAGCTGGATGAAGCCGATTGCGGGTACATGGTGGACCCGGTTTGGTACACCGGTGCAAGAAAGGGATGCTGTGTATACAGATTGTGAGCCTGACAGAGGGACTACTACCTACCGGTTATTGTATTTGGGCTCGGCGGATATCCGGAGTCGAGAGATGATATGGGCCGATCCGGACTGACGGAGCCCGTGGGCCGATCCAGACTGACGGAGCCCGATATATGAGGATTTATGTGCCGATGCTGGGCACGGGTTTCGAGATGTTTTCGAGTGTCGATGCTGGACACTCCGGTTCCATGATTTTGATGTGTCGCGAGGGACACACGTTGATTTACATCCTGATACTTCCATGCATATGCTTTATGATATTTACATGCATGATGTTTTGTGTTATTGGGTGACACGTGGACGAGATCTACATACATACAGGCATTGATTACATAGTTGGATAATATCCATATACTCATAGACTTCATGATATAGTTGACACTGATTACATTGATCCCACCTCATGTTTATGATATGTTGATACCTGAGGCACTGGCACGAGCATTTGGTATTAGACTTATGTATAGATGTTTACCCTTGCCACCTTATCATGTTTCAGACTTATTCATTTGAGATTTATATATATATCTGATCGTATTGACCTAGCATTGAGTCATACATACGATTTCTGCTCTGTGATGTTTTCTATTCACGAGTCGGCAACGCACCCCCATTGTGCTACAGTTCTAGCAGGTTTTGCCGTACAGGTTTCATTGCGGCTTTTTCTGGCACACTGCTTCCTTTCTGGGTGATTGCTTTGGTAGGTGGGTTCACTCGCATCGTGACCACCATTTTACTTATTTATTTTCAATTGTCTCTAGTAAATTCCATCAACTAAACTTGTATATTAATTTCTAACTTATAAAACCAGTCGTGTATTATTTCGACCTTAGAGTCGCGCGTTGTAGTATTATGGTTTTCTTGATGATTTTGAGTTTCCTTTTGAGTTTTGAGCCTCGCCCTTGGCGTTGTATTTTATATTGCTTGCGTGGTTGTGACCGTCGATTGACGAAGAGCTAGCTCCCTCTCGGGGATGCCTTTTATCATTGATGTATATATTATTCATGTTGTACCCCGTTTGGGGCCAGTATTTATAAAGGAAACTCTGCCGAAATTTTCATAAAAGACTCGAGATTTTAAAAAATGCATATTCGACTTACTTATTTAAAAACCTTGCTTTTAAAACATGTTTTCTTTACTTCTTTAAAACTAGTTTTCTTTACTTACTCCTTAAAATGGTTTTAGATTTCTGGGCTTTTGGCTTACTTGAATTAGATGAGGTCCTATAGACTTCATATGATTCAAGGGTCAGTCACGTGCTATTTCGGGTCGTGACAAAATCGTCAATGCGAGATAAAGTATACCTATCCGCACTGTAACTCGGTTCAATTGACGATCAATCAACACACAACCTCAAACTGCGGTCTTTCTCCATGACGAACAGAATAGGAGCTCCCCAAAGCGAAACACTTGGACGTACAAGTCCCCCTATCTAGCAACTCTGCAGCAGATCCTTAAGCTCCCTAAGCTTTGCCGGCTCATCCGGAACAACGTCAGAAAACCCCCGCATGATAGGAACCCGGTCCAACAAACCCACTGTGGCTCCGGTATTACAACTGAAAGCTAAGAATTCTCGATATCCTCTCCTCAAATGCCGATAAGCGAACAAGGCAGAATTCAAGCTGTGAGGGGTGGCACCGCTGTCCTCCCGCACAACAAGAACTGGCTCGCCGGAAAAACAAAACCGGACTGTTTCCTCACGGCAGTCCACAGACGCCTAGCATGTAGCTAACCAGTCCGTGCCCTAGAGAACGTCAAATTCAACATCTGAGGAAGGATCAAAATGACGGACGAATCTCTATCTCCTATCCGATTGGCACATGACTGAAATACGTGTCGCGCAACAAAAGAATCGCTGACAGAACTTAACACAACAACGGCTGATCTAGCTAACACGTCTTTCGTCCCAAGCCTCTACTACTCCCGCGACGTGCACGAAACCTGTCACGGCGACTGAACCTCTGTCTCTGGGCTGGTACACCTGCATAAGCCCTCCTTTGTCCTCGAACTCCCAAAGTCTCGGAAAGACGGTCCTCGTCAAATAGGGCTGATAGCAAGGTATAACGAGTAACAGGGGTGACAACCTCCTGTCGCTGCGCTTGACTGGCCTCAACCCAAGACTTCATCGTCTGGCACAAGTCGTGCATGTCTGCCTCAAGCCTAGCTATACGATTTATCGAAGGCGGATCCATTTGCTCCTGTGCAACGAGCATGCCATCATTGTCAGTCCTCGTCCCACACGAGTCAACTCTGACCTCGGCTCTCCCTGCATCACTCTGAGTCTTCATAGTCATCGGTGGCAAAGGCTATAAATGGAAAAAGGATTCGATATGAACACATACTCGAATCACAAGGATATGTATCATCATGGAAGGAATTTAAAGCAATTAGAACTTAGGTCACATTAGGCGGAGTACCGTGATCGTGTGTTTGACACGGACATACACACGCTGCGTCACTCTGTTTAAGCTACCTACTCTATCATACCAAGGTCATCATACACTCCGAAAGGTAAAACCTAGCGCTCTGATACCAACTTTGTCACGACCCGAAATTGGCACGTGACGGCCCTTAAACTACGTAACGTCTACAGGCGTAACCCAATTTAAGTAAGCCGAAAACCCAGCAATCTAAACCATCAAAAGTTGTATGTGATAAGAATATTGTTAAAACTTTTGAAAATCTCGAGTACAAATTCTTTAAAGTCCAATTTAGTTCTTAAAAATTTTGGCAGCACCTCCTTTGTAAAAAATAACCTCAAAAATGGGTACAACATAAATATAAGTAAAGCATCCCCAACGGGAGCAAAATCCACGCCCAAAGGCAGAAACAAACACCACAACAGATATACGACGCCGTAGCGAAGAAACAAAAGACGATATAAATAAAAACTGCATAAAAGACCTCCAAGTCACAAAATAACATACAATATCATCCTCACATCAAGTCTCTAAGTCATACACATGAAAGTGGTAGATGGAGAGTACATGGTACAAAGATAACAATAAACAATATCGGATAGCCGCAAAACCTACTTATAGAAAAACTGCACACAGTCAGCCGAAGAGGTATCCGCTGCAAAAGATGATACGAAAGATAAAAAGCCTACCGCGACTTCCGCGAGGGACTACCTGCAAAACACTGTGGCACAACGGTGGTGAGTTTCCAACTCGTGAATAGTAAATAACATATGCAGGTAATCGCAAGTATGCACGTACAGCACGAATCTAATACATGCAAGCTGATCGCAATAAATGGCCATATATATGCAACAGTCATGAAAGGTACTCTATCAGGTACAACTAATACATGAATCAATGCATATCAAATAAATGAGGAGTATGGAATAAAATATGTCATCCTCACAGAATCTTGACATCCTGGCAGGACCAAAATCCATCAAGACAATCTAAATCCCAAATTTCCTCAAATCAGCCCCCAAATTAGCCTTCATATCCTTTAAGTCTCATATATCCTGAGTGTCCAATATCAAGTAAATCTCATATATCCAATATCCAATATCAAGTAAATCTCATATAACCAGTATCCAATATCGAGTAAGTTTCATGAAACCTGAGTGTCCAAGATCTACACCCAAAAACATCATGAAAACAAGTGTCTAGAATCGACACAAAATACTCAAATTTGAGGCGCCATCACCTGGGACTGGCCCTCTTGTGTCACGTACGTACATCCTATGAACCAGGGTAAGCACCACCCAAAATATGCAAGGCATGTGCGTACATAACCTCGATCGATATGCCTCAGATATCCGTCGAGTCCAAATACTATCACCGGATGGCAAACGTCCCCAGCCAGGCTCATCGGCATGTACCGTCGATCATCTTGCCCTGGGGAACCAATCGGGTTACACCATATACCCGCACACGGCCCACGACACCTCCTTGCATTGGGTATATATAAGCTCAGAACCGAGAAATCTCATGGTGGAAGCTGAAATATCATATCAAGAGAAACCGGGTTTTTCAAATAATACATAATTTCATAAAACAACCACGGTCCTCAAATCCAGAAAACATCAAGTAATGAATAAGTATATAACTGCATGAATTAATACATATACATTAGTGTCCAATTCCACTAATATATATATATATATATATATATATATATAACAGCGTCCCATTCCACTGTTATATATACTTAGGAGTAAAAATATCAGAAAACATCATATGAAATCCAAGAATGTAATATATGCAACATGAAACAGTAATATAAGCATATGAACGAAAAATAACTATTTAACTGCAACAAGTTAATATATATATATATATATATATATATATATATATATATATATCATGCGGTTCCTAATTTCTCCAAGTACATACAACATCAAATAAAGGTGAACATGTTGCTATAGCCAGGTATGCGTAACCATGTTGGCATAGCAAGATATGTGTATCTACCTATCAATAGTAATGTAATACCCTCCAGGTATATGTATAAGTATGAATGCAAGATGTACATGTAGTTATGTCTCATATGTGTATATACTTATCACTAATGGTTTAATACCCTATAGGTATATGGATAACCAGCATGTAAGCATGTCAAGGCATATGTGTAAGCATGTAGGTATACAGGTATGCTATATGTCATATGGACAATGAAAATGAGGATCATGTCTCAATATCGTTAAGCAATACAGTATCACATATGTATATGTGTTGTGCGTGTCATGGCAATTATCGACGGTGTGTGTGTAACATACAATTAGTGCTCGTGAAACATGAACCGTCAATAATGGTGTTGTGTCTCATTAATACTAACTCCATGCACAATAGGAAATGAGATATGAAACAAAGGTACACATGCACAATCAGTATCTGTATACATCTAACTAATAGTCATTTCATTTAATCTAGCCCAGACGCATAACGCCGTGTGGGCGATTCTCCTATAGATGTTAAATCTACTCACAACAATCCTAACTAAGTAAAGCCAACCACTCGTTTTTCCTCTTTCGCAGCGACCGAAGTACCCGCCTGCGATCCTGAAGGCAAATAATAATATAACAAGTATATATTAGCAATCGACCAATAACACGTACAAACCACGTTTGACCGATTCACCAACTCCAAAAATACTCTCAAGTGTTCGTCAAGTGGCTAACGCGCCTAGCGACACTACGAAACCAACCCGAGAGTAAAAGCTACACAAAGACATGAACGATATCGGCACGACCCTAACTAGGAACGCAAAGCGACAAAACTACCAAGCCTAGACCCTGATCGTACCAATCGTGTATTCACAACACAAGATATAGTGTGGAATCTAGTAAAAATAATGTTGCAACGTCAAAACAAACCCACGCCAAAACTTACCGAAATATAGTAAGCAACATATATCATTTTAGCTCAAAACTACAAGTTTTACCGAAACTAGAAATTACAACCTTCACAATATAGCATTATTTAACCATACAAACCCTTACTACAATTTCAGATTTCACTCAAATAGGATTAGTAAAAGTTTAGTTTGCTAATTAGCTAATTATTCAATTAAAAAAAATCATTTAACAAACTAGCATCTAGGTTAACTTTTCATCAAGCCTAACTTATCAATTAACCCTTTCACTAATGAAAACCCTAACTTGATTAACCAAAACCAATTGCTAGAAATTCTAAACATGCAACTAAAAGCTTTAATTTAACAACTAATAAGCTAATTAAAATATTAGAACAACAAATAGATAATAGGGTTAGGGTTTTTTACCTTCAAGGATTCATAAAAAAAGAACCAAGATCATCAAAAAAACCTCCAAAATGATGACTTCTATGAAGATCCAAGCTAGTTTTGTGAAGAAGAATGATGGGTTTTGATTTGTATTTGAGTTTGTATGAAATATTTAGGATTTTTGATAATTTATTTGGACTTTGAAATGATGAAATGGGGTGAAGGACAACAAAGGGCAGCAAGGGGGGAGTGCTCGGCCATGGAGTAAGAAGTGTGTGGATTTTGGTGAAGCGTGTGGAAATTTCTAGCAACAAAATGTAATAATTGCTCATAAATGCAATTTTGCCATCTTTTCATCTCTTTTCTTTTAAAAAAAAACCATTAACCACCAAATATCTAGATATTTGGAATGAAAGGTTTATGTCTAATTCTAGTGATTAGTTTAGCAAAGAAACTCATTAGTAATAATTAATCTAAGCCAAAAATTAATTACCACTAATAAATTGCACAAATAAAGCATTAAAATAATATTTAATTAGGGAAAATTTCTGTGTGAACCAAAACTTCCAATTGACCCCCAAAGCCCGTGCACAGGCTTCATTCTACCTAAATTAGGTGCCAACAAGTCTATACAGAAGTTTGATAACAATCGGGTTAAAACGGAAAACACCGACTATTTTACCCTAAAAACGGAAAATTCGCAAAACGATTTCTAAAAGGTTACCCAAACGCCATAAAATTTTTGTTCCGCATTTGGCCATGGAAGTTGGCCGAGGCGCTAGTATAACCCTTCATGGTAACAGAGCCAGCCCATAAACTCTAGACTAGCAAGTTTAAACAATGTTAAAACAACGATACCAAAACGACTCCGTAACATTTGGAAACTCAAGAATATTCTTGAGTTGCCCAAAGTCCTCAAAATCTTGACTTGATGCCTCCAAGGTGCTTGTGATGAACTTGTGATCATTTTTTGTGAAGGTGACATGGTTGTTTGAGGTGCTTTTGGAGGTGTTAGAGGGGGGTAGAGGAGGTGGAGGATGAGGGAGATGAAATTATGAAGAATGAGATGAAGATGAGAATAAAAAGATGAAGGGGCCATGGGCGAAGGTCAAGGAAAACTCTAGAGTCTTCTCACTTTCTCTCTCTCCCTCTCTCTCATGTTTCATGCCCCCATCTCACATATTCTTTTCTTTTATTTAAAAACAAAACAAAACAAAACCCATTAATATGCAAATGAGTCATGGTTCATAGAAATGCAAAAAGTGTTTGTAACATGTTGTGGTGCATGTCATGTACATACTTAATGCAAATTTAGTAAATACTAATCGAGTTTAGTAAATAACCCATTTGCAAATAATTGTACAAGAATTCATAAAATTCCCAAATCACTTAAATACCTTCAAATCAGTAATTTATATTAATTACCCAATTATCGGTATATAATTTTACATTTTCATTAAAACTAATCTCCATACTTTTTAATATTCGTAGAAATTATTATTTTAATTCCAAAAAATAATATTTTATTTTCTGAAATGTTACAATCTTTGACCTAAAATAAATTAGGTCCCCGAATTTAAATTTAAATCCCCCAAATACTTAAAACATTTCAGTCAATTACTCAATCAACGGGGCTCCGAGTATCATCAATACATAAAGCATATCTTCGCACCATGCATACACATGAAAAACGGGTGTAGAACTCAAAATCAAAACTCCGTCAAATATCACGCAATCATCGGAGTTATGGAGAAAGTATAAATCCAATATGAAAACCAACATATATAATCAAACCATAACATATATATAGTACGCATCATGGTGAAATCTTTAAGACAACTGAAATCAAATCCATGCAAAAATCCCTTTTCAAATTGTCGTGTGATGCGCGTATCACGGCATAAGTAGTGGACATTCATTTATAAGAAATAGCTACATAACTATATCCTTTGTTTAACATACACATCCCACCTTTTGAAAATAATTTAGAATGGTTTCCTTTGTAAAATATATCAAGTCATCTCGGACACGTAGGAAAATATTGAGACTATAGCTCCTTTTTGGAAATCCCTTCGGCTGTTATCGATGCTTGCAAAAACACTTAGGTACTATTCTCAGAACTGTCCTGCTTGGTTACTAAACCAAATAGTAAATATCACAAAACATACTGCTCCAAAGGAAGTCAATCCCAAACTGTGTACAAGAATGCCACGTGCGTCTGGTGCGCACGGAAATCGAAATCAAAATTAGGTGTCATACAGGTGCATGGAAACAAAATCTAAGTGCAACGGGTGTACACGAAAACATATGTCAAGTGCAATGGGTGTGCCTGACAACAATATCAGGTGCATCTGATGTGCACGAAGAATCTTGATCAGGTGCATCTGGTGTTCACAAAATCGCATCAAGTGCAGCAAGTGTGCGCAAAAATATCAATCAAGTGCACGTGGTTCACGAAAGCATAATTTCAGTACACTAGGGTGCACGAAAACGAAAATCGGGTATAAAAATCGAAATCAACGATATACGACATACACCAATTCAAAATCAAGTATACCGCGGTATATAACTCATAAACATGTGCAACTGCGTGCACAAAACCATATGAAGTACTGAAAGCTCATGTAAACTACGCCGAAAGCATAAATCAACTCATATGCTCACTATATGTATGAAATCAAAATCACCACTCGGAAAGCATAAGATCGAAATCGAGTGCAATAAATATTCATGAAAACAACAATCAACATACTGGTATATAAAATACGAATCAAGTGCAACTGTGGTGCACATAAAAAATACCAATCTTAAAACGAAATCCTCAAAATACCCGAATCAAAGACAACAGAAACGTCATATCCGAATCACCGAGTCGCAAGGCATAAATAACTATCATTGATGTGCCCCTTCTCCAAAGTCGGAAGGTGTCGGTGCATCTAAATCTAGCAGAGCAAGATATCTACTTGCCTCCTGTATCACGGTCTGGCGCCTTATGCCCTTAGGTTCTCATCTCTTACTGCGGATTACCTGTTTTATTCCCTCTTGGCTTGGTAGTCCTATTCGGGGTACTGGCAGAAACAGTCATGTTTTGGCGTTTCTCTGATGATCTCCTGACTAATTAACATGGTCACTCGTATCGTATCTCGCCAATGATAGCAAACTCTGGCCTACCGAGTGTGCGCGATACGACCGATCATGGGTCCAAGTCTTTTCGTGTAATATTCCAGAATGATTTTGTTGGGGTCTCTCCCAAATCTCATCTCTGCCGAACCGCCCAGATGTTATCACCCTTACTTAATTCATTTCTTGTTCCGGAACAGCTGCATACTCATCACGACTTCTTCTGGAAGATATATCCATATTCAACGCCTCTGCATGCGTATCACAGCTCAGATGACAATGGAGTGGAACGTCATCTCGTTAAGAACTCTTACGAACCTTTTACTCTGCTTTTCTTCAATGTGAACCGATTCAGAATTATCTCTTCGTAAATGTATGAAATGCGCTCCAAACGGCTGCACTCATATCTAGATTCTCCTCTCCGAAGCTACGTACTTGGCATCTCAAATATCCTGTAGTAGGCATCTTGCCAATTACATCCTCGGGGATTTGTCCAAATCATCAGAGTGATGCGCTTACGCTCGTTCGTTCTCGATCGACTCACATCGCATCTGGGTGAGGTCCTCTTCTATCTGATGTTCGTCAATTTATGACCTCGCATTGATGCATCCAAGCGAGCAAAAAGGTCCTAGTCTTATCCAAGGGTGACTAGCGATCTTCTATCACATTCCTGAGTGTTGCCGCATGCAGCAATAGCTTTCAAACGTCTGGGGGCGGTATCTTATCAAATTTAGAAACAGCTGGTTCCTCTCTCCGCACGGTAGACAACGCCCCAACCATCTAGAGTTAATAGTACGCTAGTAGTCTTTACAATAAGGCTGGCTTCTGGCAATGGCCCAATCATCTGGGGCAGATCTCAAACGCTCGTGTCAACGGAAAAATCCAAATATCAATATATCGACATGTTTCGTATGCTACCGGAAAACAACCTGGTCAGTCCTCGTCCCTGACGTGCTCGTGTTGATCGCAACTCTAGCCGCATCTCCCTCTCCTCGTGTAACCGCGGTAACAGAAACCACAATCCGATATTGATGAGGATATATCATAGGAACGAATTGAAATACAGCGCCTAATAAATGTACATCCTAAGGCTTCTTAAGAGGAGTAGCGTATCGTAAGTATGCCGCGGAACAAACACACAGTACGTCACTCCACTTAAGTAACCTAGTCCATCAACCAAGGTCAACCTACGCGACGAAAGTTCAGGTCTAATACCCGCTCGGCCAAGTCAATGTTCCGTAAGGTCAAGCCTAGGTTCTGAACATATATACGCCATAGACTTCGCATAGTCAAACCTAAACTCGAACCAAGGTTAAATCTAACGCTCTGATACAAACTTTGTCACGACCCGGAAAAGGCACGTGACCGGCACTTGAATCATGTGGAGTCTATAAGAACCCACCTAATTCAAGTAAGCAAAAAGTCCAGAAATCTAAACCTTTTAGGGGGAAATAGTGGAGGTGCAGTTTTGAAATAAGGTTTACTGAAATCAAACTTATTCTTATATAAACATAAGTAGCAATATATGGAAACACTATATTTGTATCTAGCTTGAAAACCCTTTTGTCGTTTGAAATTCAGGCAGCACCACCTTTGTAATTTGTAACCCAAAAACAAATACAAGGAATAATATATAAGTCATCCCCAAGCGGGAGCTAGCTCTTCGCAAATTGGCGGAAACAACCACGCAAGATAAAATATAAGTATACAACGCCGAAGGCGAGGATCAAAATTCAGAAAGACAGTAAGAAAACTAAACATCATCAATAATACCATAAGCAACAATAATCAATAAGCATGACTCTAAGGCCGAAAGAATATACAACTATGGTTATGTAAGTCTACTAATATACATAGTCTGGTTGATGGAGCTTTTAACTAGATACCACAGAAATAATATACAAACAGATACTGGTGGTCACGAAGCAAATGTATCCCACCTATTCAGCAATCACCCGGAAGAAAGTGAAGTGCCGGCAAGACGCTATGGAACCTGTACGGCTAAACCTGCAAGAAACTGTGGTAAAACGGGGGTGAGTTGCCAACTCGTGAGTAGAAGACATCATAGGGTAGAAACCGAATGTATGACGATCTCCTAGGTCATACAGTACAATACTCATAATATAACACTGAAACATCTAGTATTGGCATGGGTGATAAACTAAGCATAAGTGTAATACCAAGTACTCGTGTCTGTGTCACAAAGTAGCAACATGTCTTATATATGTCGTATGAATGCATCATGAATGAATAAGTAACATGAATCAGGATATGTCTGTATGAGAAAGCTGTATTCTTATCTTAGTAAAATTTTAGTGTAACAACTGGAGAATCATTAATGAAATTGACAAAAATCCGTGTCAAACATCGACACAAATTCCTCATATCTCGGGCTCCGTCGGTCCGGATCGGCCAATATCATCAAATCTCACGATTACGGTCGGTATCCTCCGGATATCCGCCGCGCCAAATATAACCGGTAGGTAGCCTGCCCCTGCCAGGCTCATCGCCTACAATTCGAGCTTCTTGCCGCGGAGTACCATACCGGGTCCACCTTGTACCCAAAAGGGTTCATCTTACTCCTCGAATCGGGTCACGAAAACCAACTCAATCTGGAAAACACATGGTGGACGCCATATACATCATATCACGAGAAAACCGCAACTTGCATTTTTCAAAATGAAAGTGAGTTTATAAAATCCTTGCAGTTTTCCCCCAAATCCAAAAATTTCATGGAAAATCTGAAATCCCAAAATCAAAAGTCAATAAGCAGTGAATATTGGCATAAAGCCCACAATATTGCATGACGGAATGAATCTATAAATGCATGGAGTATGTAAGTAAGGAATGCAATATCTAAACTAGCATATGAGAGCAAGCATACTAATAATCTGTTGAAACTACCAGCTAACAGGTTATACCAATGAAGTAATGTTTTCTAAAGTGAACATGAAATGTCAATTACCAATGATGATGTGTGTAAGCCGGCAAGCAAGTATACGTGGAACATACGCATCATCTGTAACGGTGGCGGTGTCCTAACAGAAGGGATTCATAATAGCTAAAGAAACACATGTGATAAATATACAATGCGATGAGAACAACATAAATGTAACAGAAAAGAGAATAGTAAACGTAACATTATAAAATATACATAACAGTGTACGAGTCATAGGGTTTCAGTGTTTTAAAATAACACGAATCGAGGTTTTTAGAAAAGTAGGGGTTACGGTGTTTTTGAGAAAAGATATATCTTTTGAAAAATCCGTAGCGTCCCTCGGGTTGTTTTTTGAAAATTCTCACGATTCGTTAGTTTTGAAAATAGGTATGACTCGATCCTAGTCTATCATCTACCTAAATAACTAAGTGACTAACTACGAGCTAGTCGGAAGGGTAAGAACTAAATATATATCCCGAGTCGATATACCTAGCAGTCGGCGATCCAGCCTCATATCGTCATGTACTGTATAATACATAGTATGGAACCCTCGAGTCAAGAATGTGGATCAATCATCTTATATGTCTCGTACGGTAATATCCATCGTACGGAATCCTAAAAATCGAGGGTACGGGTCAGATCATATGAATTATCAATCATACGGTATCAATCGTCGTACAATATCAATATCATAATTAGTGGTACGGATCTAAGGTCTCGTACAATCTATTATTTTATCAATTCACATGTTACATGTTTGAATACATATTGCCCAACGATCCATTAAAATATCATATACCATATCATGTCTCAATCACATATCAAATCTCACGGCATTATGCCCAATCATTTCGACTCATCTCTACATATCACATGCTATCCTCATCACTCGTGTATATGTATATATATACACATACTCAAATACCTATATATATACTATTGGGATTCCTTCGCACCCTACTTGGTTTTGACAACAACTACTATACCAAATTTAAAAATTCTAAGGTTTTAATCAATCCTAATCTAGGATCAAGCTAGAGTAAATAGACACAATAACATGTAATCTACCATTACACTAAGTGAATGAGGAATACAACATTTGTAGACCGATCCTTCACTTCTAAAGCTCCGTGTAGTAGTCCCTTCGCTGCGAGTGTCGATCACCCGAACTCTTGTATGGGTTCCCTTGGAGAAATAAACAAGCTTGCTCGAAGTCTTCGAGACCGAAGATGATCTATGTCGAGGAGACTCAAAACAAAAGCTACCTCTTCACTAGGTCAAGAACTTTGTGAAGAGAACACACTATACTACCCAAGCAAGTGTGTAGGATGATGAAGTAGGAAGTGGGCTCACTTTAGATTTTATTTTCTCACTCATTTTCACCATTTATCAAAAACCTAGAAAGCTTTTGTGTTGAGATAAAGAAGAAGAAGAATGAACTCAAGAATAAATCAAGTGGTGAATTTTTCAACCATGGGTGAGTTAATATCATATATTAAACCATTATAGAGACTAAACCATGGCTAAAATCATAATGGTTAGGTTTAAAATATCTTAGTTAAAACAAAATGAGTGGACTTTGGACAATGGTCTACAAGCTTCATAAAGCTTTCAAGCCATGACAAAATCCATGTCATTTTGATTTACTTAAAACAAATAAAACCCATAATTATAATAAGCATGGTGTAAGTCATACAAACACCCAAGTTTGCATGTATCATGAAGCATGACACAATCTTGTACACAAGTATATATCACATATATACTCAATATACAATCAAGTGATAAAAGCAATTTTAAGTGAGCCAATACTAGTCAATGTAAATTAATTTATCAAATATATAATTATACATTAGATTACTAAATCAACACTTGATTTAACAATCCGGCTATATCACATATAACCGACTAACATCATGTGTATCAATTTATTGAATCAACACTTGATTCGATAACCCGGCTATATCGCATATAACCGACCGATGATACAAATCGCGAGAATAGAATACGGTATCACATACGTGTATTAATCTCTCACCCGCACATATTTCATATGTACTTCTACTTCGTTTCGCCTGAGCCAGGAAACCTCTGTGTAGGACTATAAAGACTCGCCAATACGCCGGCAGTAAGTTATGATCGTATCAAACACCGACAAGCCGCAAGAGGCGTGCCAAACATAACGACCACCCGAGTATTGAGCGATCAGAAGATCAACAAGCAACCCTGCTCATACTCCTACAAATCCAATCAGTAATGTAGGGTGTTTTTCGTCACCCCATTGAGATGGGAATACGCACGCGTTGGTCAGACGCAGTACAGATTCCCCTTGCCTAGGGCAGCCCGGGGTTTATTGATTGTAGGGGTCCGAATCTCCGGCAGCCGCGGACTAAGCTGCAGTTAATTACCCATCGCCTTTGAAGTGAGGGAACCTCCGATTGATGGGTCAAACTGGACATGCGAACTCAGTGCGATGCGTTGGAGTGTTTTGTTTTGGAGGGGGCTTGGATATATCGGGGGCCACGAAGAGTTTTTACAGGGGTCCCGCTACCCGTATAGCGGGCTGGGGTCAAGGGGGCTAGCAGCCCCCTTGCGGGGTGCGGGGCAGTGCCTCGGCCCAAATTATTTTTGAGAGGGACAGTGTTGTAGAGTATGTGTTTGTGTGTATATGTATGTATATACATATATATATATATATTTATATATGAAAAAGGGAAAGGGAATCCAAAGGATGCATGGGGGCCAGTGCCTCGCGTGTCTAACGCGCGAACGCAGGGCGCTGGCGCACCACGTGCCCGACACGTGGGCGCAGGGCGCTTGAGCGCTAGGCGCTCGAACGCTAGCACACCATGTGCCCGGCACGTGGGCGCTGGGCGCTCGAGCACGGACGCACCATGTGCCCGGCGCTTGAGCGCCAGGCGCTCGAGCGCTAGCGCACCACGTGTCCGGCACGTGGGTGCTGGGCGGTTGAGCGCCAGGCGTTCGAGTGCTAGAACACCACGTGTCCGGCACGTGGGTGCCGGGCGCTTGAGCGCTCGAGCGCTAGCGCACCACATGCCCGGCACGTGGGCGCTGGGCGCTTGAGTGCTCGGGCTCCAGGCGCTCGGGCGCTTAGGCGCCGGCGAGGAAAAGGGGGCTTTTAGTCCTAGATATAGGATTTAAAATCCCAAAAGTGGATTTAGAGTGGAGTTAAACTCCTAAGATGTTTTGGAGTTGATGAAAGGGGTTCTTCTATGGAGCCCTGGGTCTTCCCCAAAATGGGTTTTTCGGAGATGGGCCTCCTTCTTCCTCCTCTGTTGGCAGGATCTTGAAGATCAAGAGATGTGAGATTTTAAAAATCTTTTCTTTTTGAGATCTGATGGAAGATCTAAGCTCCACTTAGTGGGTTTTGTGGTGAAAAACTATTTAGTTTTGGAAGAGGAAGAGTAAAACTCTTGATTTAATTCAAAAGAAAGAAGAAGGTTGAACCTTCAGAAAGGGGAAAGAGGCACAAACCCTAGATTTTGAGGGGAATGAAAAGAGTATATTAGATATTTTCATCATGTTGCCTTATATAGGCTTACATCTTTATATATATCCCCTTGGGTTTTACAAAATGGCATTTTGCCCATCCTATGGCTCTTCTGCCATTTCTTTTTTTTCGCACATAAACCATGGGCTTTACAAAAAAATGGCTTTATGCCCACTCAAACATAAAAAATTACATAAAAAATATTTATTACATGATTTTGTTGTTGGCAGGGGGAGCCTTGGCCGCGGGGTCGGCTTTGGCATGGGCCCGCTTGACCTGGGCTTGGGCCCACCTGGCTTAGGGTTGACCTTGACTCTGACTAGGTCAACCGGGGTGCAAATTTTGACCCCAACAAAGTGCCCCCATCAATAAATACACCCCGCACATTTGAGTTGTGTGTATGAAATTGATGGATCTTGAAGCTGGACTTCGAGGTGGAACATCATTCTGGCGGCGGAGAATCCCTCGAGGAGCATGATTCCTGAGGATCGGAGCATCATTCAGATTTGCGGAGCATAATTACAGGGTCGGGGTATCATTCCGAAGAGTCGGAGCATAATTCCGAGGGTTGGAGCATAATTCCGGGATCGGAGCATCATTCCTGAAGAGCGGAGCATGATTCCAGGGATTGGAGCTTCATTCCGAAGAGCGGAGCATGATTCCAAAGATTGGAGCATCATTCCGAAGAGCGGAGCATGATTCTAGGGTTCAAAGCATCATTCCGAAGAGCGGAGCATGATTCCCTGTATCGGAGCATCATTCCGAAGAGCGGAGCATGATTCCAGGGATCAGAGCATCATTCCGAAGAGCGGAGCATGATTCCAGGGATCGGAGCATCATTCCGAAGAGCGGAGCATGATTCCAGGGATCAGAGCATCATTCCGAAGAGCGGAGCATTATTCCAGGGATCGAAGCATCATTCCGAAGAGCGGAGCATGGTTCCAGGGTTCGTAGCATCATTCCGAATAGCGGAGCATGGTTCCAGGGTATGGAGCATCATTCCGAAGAGCGGAGCATGATTCCTGGGATCGGAGCATCATTCCGAAGAGCGGAGCATGATTCCATGGTTCGGAGCATCATTCCGAAGAGCGGAGCATGATTCCAGGGGTCGGAGCATCATTCCGAAGAGCGGAGCATGGTTCCAGGGATCAGAGCATCATTCCGAAGAGCGGAGCATGGTTCCAGGGATCGGAGCATCATTCCGAAGAGCAGAGCATGATTCCAGGGATCGGAGCATCATTCCGAAGAGCGGCAGACATTTTGACTGAAGCATAATTTTGTTGTAGAGGTTGATTCCCAGGCAAAGCATAATTCCGACAGGGAAAGCAGATACTCCGAGGTGAAGCATGATTTCGACATGTGGTACATTCTGAGATGAAGCAAGATTGCAACGCAAAGCTCGTTAGTTGACTTGATTCTGAGATGAACCATAATTTCGACAGGGAGGGCAGATACACCAAGGCGAAGCATGATTTCGACACGGGGTAAACTCTGAAACGAAGCTTGATTCCGGCGCAGAGCTTGTCGGCTGACTTGATTCCGAGACGAAGCATAATTTCGACAGGGAAGGCATATACTCCGAGGCGAAGCTTGATTTCGACACAGGGTACACTCTGAGATGAAGCAAGATTCCGGCGCAGAGCTGGTCGGTTGATTTGATTCTGAGGCAGAGCATAATTTCGACAGGGAAGGAAGATACACCGAAGCAAAGCATGATTTCGACACGGGGTACACTCTGAGAAGAAGCATTATTCCGACGCAGAGCTGGTTGATTTGATTTGATTTGGGTTGACATCAGCACCGCTACACTGGAATATGGTACCATAAGCAAATCATCATTTTCCATGAGTGGATTTGGGGATTTAGGTTTTTGTTTGGCATCAGCATCGCTACACTGGAATATGGTACCAGAAGCGAATCATCATTTGCGCTTGCTTATCCGAAAGCGATGGCTTAGGAGATAGGCTTTAGATCCCTATCACCTAAGGCTTTTCAATTTTGTGAGCCGTAAGGGTCTCACAAAGCATTTTCTCCCTATGGGTCGTAAGGATCCCGTAGGTGTATTTTCTCCTTAGGAGTCGTGGGGACTCCCAAGTGTGTTTTTCCTTCGTGAGTCGTAAGGATCTCACGCGGGAATTTTCTCCTCTCAAAGTCGAGAGGACTTTGTGAGTGCATTTCATCTCTTTTTCACGAATTTGAGCCCTTTCTGGTTTTCACAAACTCGACGGCGGTCCTGCTGTTTTTACTCACGGAGCCCTTTCGGGTTTTCATCCGTGCCCATTTTGCTTGTGGACATACACTTTTTCTTTAATCTTCACCACCAGTGGGACTTTGAATGTGGTCTTACCGGCAGGACTTGGGAGGGATTGGGATCGTATTACGCCCGTGGATTGTATACGGATTTGCATGATGTATGATCCAGACTGTAGGGCCGGAAAAATTTCAGGACTTTGTCGGCGTCTGCATCGCTGCACTGGAATATGGTACCAGGAGCGACTCATCATTCACCGTTAGGGTATACGATTTGGAATTTGGTTGGCGTCTGCATCGCTGCACTGGAATATGGTGCCAGGAGCGACTCATCATTCGCCGTTGGGGTATGGTATTTGGTTGGCATCTGCATCGCTGCACTGGAATATGGTACCAGGAGCGACTCATCATTCGCTATTTGGGGATTTGGATTTTGTTGGCGTCTGCATCGCTGCACTGGAATATGGTACCAGGAGCGACTCATCATTCGCCATTTGGGGATTTGGATTTTGGTTGGCGTCTGCATCGCTGCACTGGAATATGGTACAAGGAGCGACTCATCATTCGCCATTGGGGTATAGGATTCGGTTGGCGTCTGCATCGCTGTACTAGAATATGGTACCAGGAGCGACTCATCATTCGCCATTGCCTATCGGGAAGCGATGGCTTAGGAGACAGGTTTAGATCCCTATCACCTAAGCTTTTCAATTTTATGAGCCGTAAGGGTCCCATAAAAGCATTTTCTCCCTACGAGTCGTAAGGATCCTGTTGGTGCATTTTCTCCTTAGGAGTCGTGAGGACTCCTAAGTGTGTTTTTACTTTGTGAGTCGTAAGGATCCTACGAAGGTTTGTTCTCCTCATGCATCGTGAGGACACATGAGTGGGTCTTCCCAATGGAGCATAATTCCAAGGGCGGAGACCGGCCGCTGGACTAGTGATTGGAGTGGGGCATGAGTTTGATGAGAATTATTTGAGCCCGTGGATTGTATACGGTAGTCAATTTGGGGACTACCTGTAGGCCGGAAGAATTTTGGGAAACTGGATTTTGGTTGGCATTTGCATCGCTGCATTGGAATATGGTACCAGGAGCGGCTCGTCATTCGCCGTTGTTTTTTTTTTTTTTTTTTTACCGCGATTGCTCTATCATTTCAGTTTTTCTTATCACGAAGATCGCAATTGCTCTATCATTTCGGCTTTTATTCGCGGTTGCCCCATCATTTCGGCTTTATTTTCATCTTTATTTTACTCGCTGATTTTTATTGCGAGTTGCCCCATCATTTCGGCTTTTCTTTATTTTTCTTTTATTTACACATTTTTTGTTTATTTACATATATTTTTTTTACATTCCCAGTTCAACGACTTAGAGGTCGACTGTTCCCAGTTTAATGACGTGGTGGTCGAATGTTTTCAGAGAAAGGCAGATGTCTGAGAGAATCAGTTTCATGAAGAACTTCGGTCTCCGTTTGTATGAAATTGGCGGTCGCAGCTGGACTGTTTGTTAACATGCATTTAGACATTTCTATCTCTCCTTCCTTGTATTGCTTTTTGACCCAATCTTTGAAGATGAAGCAGTCCTCAATGGCATGGCCTATCACTCTGTGATAGGGGCAGTATTTGGGGTCGTCGGTCATATTCGCTTCATGCGGTCTTTTTGACTCTGGCAGTTGTAGACCGTTCTTAAGGGCATCTTTGAATATTTTACGGATTTTTTCCCTTCTGAAGGAATAGACCTTATCTAGCTTCTCTTTGAGTGGAGATTCTCCCCCCTCTCCAAACACTGGCTTCCGAGGCTGGTTGGCACTAGGTCCGCTCATCCCTTGCTTATTTCGGTTATTCGAAGTTTTAAAAGATTCAGAATCGTCGGGATTTCCGCCTTTGCGATTATCGTCCTTTCGGTTTCTCCAGGACCTATTGTTATTTTGGGAATCCGAGGAGGACTCCTGCTTTGAGCGCTCCAGCATCTGAACTTTCCTGGTCGGCTCTTGGAATGTTTTGAGACCCGCGGTGCATTGAAACGGGGCCATCCAATTGTTGCGATTTCCGACAAGGAGACTGACAGATTGGTCCTGCTCTATCGGCGGTTCATATTTGACGGAGAGATTGCGCCATCGGGTTATAAAATCCGTGCTGCTTTCGTTGTTCTTTGGCTTGGTCCTTATTAGATCGGCATTGGTGATCTTATCGCTGACACTCATGAACCTCTGCCGAAATAGAGACTCCATTTGGACGAAAGTTGTGATGGAGCCATCCGGTATGCTCGCGTACCAGTCGAAAGAAACAACAATCAAGCTATTAATGAACTGGTGGAGGAGAAGCGCATCATTGCCCCCAGTATTCCCACATGAGGCATTAAAGTGGGCGATATACTGATTCGCATTACCCGTCCCATCGAATCTTTCGAATTTAGCGATGGCATAGCCATTAGGAAATTCTACCAGATCATACTGAGCAGGATATGGTCTCCCACTGCTGCTGATATCTTTTTGCGCTTCGGCTTTGGCTACCAATGTTTTGACTTTGTTGGTAACCAAATCCATGATTTGATCTTGAGTTAGCGGGCTACTGTCATCGGTAGCCAAGACATTTCCTAAGATAGGATGCGACTGGCTTTCATGCGGTCCGCCCACCTTTGGATTTGAGGGAATAGGCGTCGGCTGTCTCAGGACATCGTTTCCCAGTTCATGAGCAGAGCCATGCGCTTGATTGGGTGGCAGAGAGGCAAGCTGGGCCATGAGCTGTAAGACGACGTTTGTCAAGTGGTCAATTTTGAGTAGAGCTTGGCCATCTCCCTGTCTTTGTTTCTAAGCTGCTTTCAGAGTTCTTAGAGAAGTTGCTGCTCTGCGGTCTTAGGATGGAAATTTGGCTCATCTTCGCTTTCCGAGCCCGACTCCTCATGAACTGTGGCTCTCTCTGCCTATCAGCCTCACTGGGAGGATTTTCATCACCCTCCGGAGGATGCTGGTCTTGAGAAGTGACAGCTGTATTCACACCTGGTTGGATTTGAGATGTGGTGGCCCCATCCTTGCTTTTGCTGCGAAAGTTGTCGTTGGGACGAGTGCCTACCATATAGACGGTTTGAATAACACATTCAGCCATCCCCTCATTTTTGGCGAGGTAACCCTGTTCCTCGAACCTCAAGAGGTTCGGCCCAGCAGGAGCCCTAGCCCTTTTGTTGGCTCTATATCTGAGCCTTTTCTGCCTTAGCTTCTCAATTTTAAGGGCTTGATGGGCGTCTGTTTACTGGGAATCCACCGTGAGTCGAATAGCGGGGAGCTTAGAGAAGACACCCGATCGAGCAGTTGTCAGAGGCACCGCCATAGCTTGCTCGAGACATCTTGTTGCTTTGTTGGTGTTGATGGCCTTGCCCCCAGCTAGGGCCAAGGAGAGCCGCTCAAACACCGACTTGCGTTTGAGATGGGGCGCCTTTGAGACCACCACATTTGGCCTCTTACCTTTCGAGACCGGTTTGTCTGTCACCAGGGCTTGAGGAGCTGGGATGGTGTTAGCTGACACGTATAGAATAGAGCCGAATGGTAGCGGCGGCTCCTCCCACTGTCGCCCAAGACTGGCCGGAAAGACTGTCCTGGTATCCATCTTCGTCGTGTAGAAGATGGGAGCTGAGTCCATCTTCGGAGACATTGTTGAAAGGTGATTGCTTGAAAATTTGCGTGAAAGAGCATTATTTTAGTACAAATATAGATATGTTTATTGATTGAGTTCGCATGAACGTTTAACCCGAAATATGGAAGGAGAGATAAGTCCCACCGGGCGTGCCAGAATCTGTAGGGTGTTTTTCATCACCCAATTGAGATAGGAATACGCGCGCGCTGGTCAGGCACAGTATAGATTCCCCCTGCCTAGGGTAGGCTGGGGTTTATTGATTGTGGCGATCCGAATCTCCGGCAGCCGCAGACTAAGCTCCCGTTAATTACCTCTCGCCTTTGAAGCGAGGGAACCTCCGATTGATAGGTCAAACTGGACATGCAAACTCAATGCGATGTGTTGGTGTGTTTTGTTTTGGAGGGGCTTGGATATATCGGGGGCCACGCAGAGTTTTTTTTGAGAGGGACAGTGTTATAGAGTGTGTGTGTGTGTGTGTATGAAAAAGGGAAAGGGCATCCAAAGGATGCATGGGGGCCAGCGCCTCGCGTGTCTAACACGTGAGCGCTGGGCACTTAGGCGCTGGCGCACCACGTGTCCGGCGCGTAGGCATAGGGCGCTTGAGCGCTAGGCGCTCGAGCGCGAGCGCACCACGTGCCCGGCAAATGGGCGTTGGGCGCTCGAGCGCGAGCGCACCACGTGCCCGGCACGTGGGCGCTGGGCGCTTGAGCGCCAGGCGCTCGAGCGCGAGCGCACCACGTGTCCGGCACTTGGGCGTTAGGCGCTTGAGCGCCAGGCGCTCGAGTGCTAGCACAACACGTGTCCGGCACGTGGGCACCGGGCGCTTGAGCACTCGAGCGCGAGCGCACAACGTGCCCGGCACTGGGCGCAGGGCGCTTGAGCGATTGGGCGTCAGCGAGGAAAATGGGGCTTTTAGTCCCAGAAATAGGATTCAAAATCCCAAAAGAGGATTTAGAGTGGAGTTAAACTCCTAAGATGTTTTGTAGTTGATGAAAGGGGTTCTTCTTTGGAGACCTGGATCTTCCCCAAAATGGGGTTTTCGAAGATGGGCCTCCTTCTTCCTCCTCTGTTGGCAGGATCTTGAAGATCAAGAGATGTGAGATTTTAAAAATATTTTCTTTTTAAGATTTGATGGGTGTTCTAAGCTCCTCATTGTAGGTTTTGTGGTGAAAATCTATTTAGTTTTGGAAGAGGAAGAGTAAAACTCTTGATTTAATTCAAAAGAAAGTAGAAGGTTTAGAACCTTCAGAAATGGGAAAGAGGCACAAACACTAGATTTTGAGGGGAATGAAAAGTGTATATTAGATATTTTCATCATGTTGCCTTATATAGGCCTACATGTTTATATATAGCCCCTTGGGCTTTACGAAATGGCATTTTGCCCATCTCATGGCTCTTATGCCACTTCTTTTTTTTTTGCACATAAGCCATGGGCTTTACAAAAATTTGGCTTTTTGCCCACTCATACATAAAAAAATATTTATTACATGATTTTGTTGTTGGCATGGGGAGGCTTGGCCACTAGCTCGGCTTGGGCATGGGCCCGCTTGACCTGGGCTTAGGCCCACCTGGCTTGGGGGTGACCTTGACTTTGACTCGGTGAACCGGGGTGCAAATTTTGACCCAACAAGTAACAGTTACCCTACAGTCCGGTCTCTTCGTCTAATATGTCGCATATCTCGTCTAGGGGTGGTAAACGTCAGACCCCAGTAACTCGATAAGTCGTGCCGATGTGAAGCTTATAACAGGTTGAGAAACTACTGATAACACTTATCTGTAAATCTCAGAATCAGCCCTGGCCAGGGACTTCATGTTATAGCTAATCGAGCACAGCGCAACATCAACTCCGTATAACAGGAGAGACGAATCCCCTCCTATCGCTCATTGCCTCCATGTGACTCGGGACTGCACTCAAAAACCACCGTTTTGCATGTTCTCTTGAACGTGGTAAGGTGTAAATCAAAGCACAGTGGGAATCACAGAAGACTCTATGACGATCTCGGGTCGACAGACTAACCTGGACCAGTGTCACCAGAGAACTGCCATATGACGTGAGGTATAATACCATCTGGGAGTTCTCGTCTAGTCCGTCGAGTGTACCCAGTCTCTACTGAGCACCAATATATCATCTCTGATGTCAGACACAAATGAATATGGGATCATCCATCGCCCATATACATGGATCGAGAAGCTATACGCTAGTCTACTCTGGTATATCGAGGCCCCGTCTCGATAAACCCACGACTAGGGACATAAATGGATGTACTCACAGACTACCTTTGTCGCACTAGTATGATCTCCATCATAATCTAGGTAGTCAAGTATGCATCTTAAGGGCTTTACCAACATGTAACAGAGAGACAATCAGTGTACATGTTTAGATAAAGAGTAACCAGATAGCATACTATCATGTCGAGCAAGAAAATCCTCCCTATATATGTCCAAGCATCCACTATAATGTGCATCTCATGTACAACAATGGCCTCTAGGGCATACAAATAACTAACAATCTCCCACATGCACTAGGGCCATCATATAGCAGTGGTTGTAGTATCGCATACTCAACCATCCCATAAAAGTCTCTCCTGGGAAAAGGCCTTTGTGAGTGGATCCGCCGTGTTCTCCTCTGAGTCTACTCTCCTAATCTCGATCTCCCTGGAGATCAACTGTTAGTTGTATATATGCCCTGGAGGCCATTGTTGTACATATGATGTATAATATAGTGGATGCTTGGATATATATAGCGAGGACTTTCTTGCTCGATATGATAGTATGCTATCTGGTTTCACTTTGTCTTAACATGTTGACTTGTATTGATTTACTGTCTTGCTCTCACATGTTGATAAAGCCCTTAGGATATGTACTTGACTACTAGAACAATGATGAGATCATACTAGTGGGGCAAGGGTAGTCAACGAGTACATCCTATAACTGTTCCTTGTCGAGAGTGTATCGAGACAGGACATCGTTACACCAGTGTAGACTAGCGTATACGCATCTTGTCCCATATGATGGGCGATGGATGATCCCATATCCATAGGTGCTCAATAGAGACTGGGTACACTGAACGGACTCGCCGAGAACTCCTAGATGGTATTATACCTATCGTCAGATAGCAGTTCTCCGGTGACACTGGTACAGGTTAGTCTGTAGACCTGAGATCGTCATAGAGTCTTGTGTCATTCCCACTGTTCTTTGATTTCCACCTTACAACGTCTAAGAGGGCATGCAAAACATTGGCTTTTGGGTACATTCCCGAATCACATGGAGGCAATAAGCGATAGGAGGGGTTTCGTCTCTCCTGGTATAGGGAGTTGATATTGTGCTGTGTTCGATTTGCTATAACTGGAAGTCCCTGGCCAGGGATGATATGGACTGCTACTGGTAAGAGTTACCAGTAGTTTCTCGACCCGTTATGAGCCTCACATCGACACGACTTATCGGTTACTTGGGTCTGACGTTTACCATCCCTAGACTTGATATGTGATATATGAGACGAAGATACCGGACTGTACGGTAGTGTTACTGATTGGATTCACAGGAGAATGTACAGGCTTGCTTGTTGATCTTCTGATCGCTCCATACCTGGGCGGCTGTTATGTTTAGCTGACCGCTTGCAGCTTGTGGGTGTTTGATATGATCATCATGTAAGTGCACGGCAGCGCCCCGGCCGTCATTCCGAGGCCAAAATGCGGAAACGAAACTTTTCTTTAAACTTTTAAACCGGCTCTACCGCGTACCAAAAACCCGGATCGGGCCATTAACCTAATGCTAGCAAACTAGAGAATGGGTAGAAAGCTATACCGAGCGATCCGTGTCCTTCGGCCTTCGGCCTCCATCCCGATGTCCTCGCGGAATCCCCGGTCTTCATCTCCTCGTCGGAAAGGGCACCGCATCGCCGATTCTTTTTACGGGCTCCCACCTCTGGACCGAGGCAACTCGCGCACGAAGTTGACAAGACGACGTGCCCAAGAATGCTGTAGATTAAGTGTAGAATCGGTTTGCCTCAAGGGTTTATGAAGTTGCCATTTTTGAGGGAGAAGAGAAAGAACTTTGGAGAGAGGTTAAAGGATTTTGTTGCAAGCAAGAAAAATGAGATGAATAATTTCCCACCACCGAAAAGAATCCTCTCTCCCCTCAAATGTGGCCGGCCGTGCATAAAATGGGAGTGGGAAAATACAAGGGAGGTAAGCACAAGAAAACGTAAGGTTAAGCATAAGAAAAGGTGTTGGTAATTAGGAAATTTTGTCACAACAAAATCCTTTCATTTCCTAACCAAATCCGATCACCAATAATGCAAAACCACGATGAATGAAAAAGCAAAGTTGCTTTAAACTATCATGAGAACTCATATCACAAATAACCCCCTACACTTTGCTAATTTGCACAATTGCAAATTAGCCCCTCCATCAGAAAAATCCGGCCATGAAGGAACAAAGGAAATATGGCCGAAATGGAATGCAAACTGGCAACTTCGGAAAAACGATCCCGTAATAAATCACAGGTAAACCCCGCGACCGTATACAAATGCAATGAGACAAAATCTACACTGTACAATACTAGGATTCGGCTTAAACCAAAGCCCTCTAGTATTATCCGTCCGGTCATGATCCGTGCAATACCGCACGTATATGATCGAACCCTGCCATAAATCCATACGGCCTCTACAGCGTTTCGCCTGAAACTTGAGAAACTGTCTGTGGGGGACTCTAAAGACTCGTCAATACTTTGGCTGTGGATTTCACCACTAGCACGTCAGAGGTATTAGCCATACGTAACGGGCTACCAGGTATTGACCAAAAGGGACGTCGATGAGCGAACTCATCCTGACACCCAACTGAGCCTGTCAGTGACAATATCCGTACAGTCCAGTCCGTTCGTCTATGAGCATCGCATGTCGGGCCTAGAGGGTTGGTAAAAGTCAGACCCCAAAAGCGGTACAAGTCGTGTCGGGGTGTAGCCCAGAACACCCTGAGATACTACTGGAATACCTATTAGTAAATCTCCTGCCTTGGCTAAGGACATCGTGTAATGTCTCTCCTAGACACAGCGTGACCTCACCGCCAATACAGAGAGAGACGAACCCCTGCAGATCCGCTCACTGCCTCCATGTGATTCGGGACTGTACCTAACTAAAACCTGTTTGCACGACTCCTTTAAGCCATGGTAGGGTAGTAACCAAAGTATAGTGGGAACTCACACGAGACAAATGATGATCTCAGGTCGATGAACTAACCTGTACACATGTCATCAGGGAACTGCCATCTGACGCTAGTTATAATACCAACTAGCATGTTCCCGGCAAGTCCTTTTCGGTGTACTCATAACCCAATGAGCACCTGTATACATCTTAAGTGAAACAACTGACACCAGTAGCTTGTGAGACCGGCCACCGTCCCTCGTCGGGGTCTCGACTGTATACACTAGTCTACTCTGGAGTATCGATGCCCTGTCTCGAAACTCCCACGACTAGGGACCTTTTAAGGATGTGCTTATAGACCCCAGCTCCCACGTATATGATCGCCATCATACTGCTGGCAGTCAAGCAAGAATCCTAGGGGCTCTATCAACGTGTAATAATGATCAGTAATGTCACCTAAAGCAGTACACGATGATAAGGATTAACCAGATAGCATACTATCAACTTGAGTATGACTGTCCTACCGGCATAGGTCCTCCCTCAATCATTGCAATCACGTGCCTGTGATCCAATAATTGACTCTGAGGGCACTATATCCAACAATCTCCCACTTGCACTCAAGGCTAATTATTGCGATTTCGCATACTCACAGCCCGTGTGATACCGAATACCCAACTCCTCTACTAATCAATCTCACAAAGCCTGTTTGCAAAACTATTGCGTTCGAGGAATAGCCTCAGTGAGTGGATCCGCTCTGATGTTTCTTTCTATGTCACTCTTTATCTAAAGTTCGCGGAGAAAACCATCTCCCGAAATGAGCAATACCTGTCTTAGAATATGTTTGGATGTCTGATGGGACCTAGTTCATAAATGAACTCCAAATCCAAACTTCTTAGACTGTATCGTCAACTGAACTTAATTAGTATCCTGCGCCATGCCACCCTCAGTATCCGCCTGGACCACCTGTTCAAAATACTGCCCCTCGTCAGAGGGAAGACTATAACTCTGACAGTCACTCTGTCATCCAGGTCACCTTGGAAGCCTGGAATGATAACCGTCTCCCAAAAGAGGCTGTCGTTATCATATCCCTAGAACATCAACTTATGTTCCAAAACTGCTTCCGAATGTTTCTCCAGAATTGGATTAATATCAACTTATTGCATCTACTGTAAAAACAATATCTGGTGTGGTACTTTATATTTCATGATTGACTCAATTGCCTAAGCAAGTGATATGCCAATATGCACATCCCTCTCCTCTTTAGTCTGTAAGACACCTTTAGAGAGGGTAACTCCATCAACAGCAGGTAGAATACCATGCCAGGAGTCGTCCATTATAAATACCTTTAGATTGCAGTCTAAGTATCCTGATTGGGACACTTCCTAAATCTAGATCTAAAACCATAGATCTAGTAACCAGAATGTATGATGTAATATCCAATTCCTCTGTGGAGAAGCTACTGTGTGAAAACCAAAGTATAACCGACCGTAGTATAGGAATTTCACTTCCTACTCTGTGTATGTCATCCAAATACCAGGAAATCACACCCTACTACCTTCTTAACAGATCCATCCCCTATTCTGATGAAGTCAAACCTATGACTGTCACATCAGAAATAGATGATCTATCTCCGCTATATCTGCTTTAGTCTATAAATAGACATAAGCCACTTGTCCACTATGCTTCCGCTGCTCCCACTGACTACGACAACCCTCTGGCAGAGTCATATAGACGTACACTTCTAAAGCTAGTTTAGAACGACGCTATATTCATCCTCTTACCGGGTCTCACAGCCTGGAACAACAGCAATGGCAAGTCTGGGAAAACAAGAACCTCCCTGTCACCGTCCTTGAGGCTACCGGAGTACCTCTCGGGTACCTGAGGTTACCCATCATATCTGCGGAGTGGCCAATGGAATGTCAAATCATATTGAATTTTTAGGTTCTTATCAAATTTTCAGTAATCATTTGCGGTTCTGGAATCACTTCCAGTTCTACCATACTCCCACTACTGTTTTCTGAAAAAATCCATTTTTATTAAAACTGTGGCGAGTCAAGAACAATATCACTATTGATCTTTCAGATGGTAGAAAATCAACCCTCGTCATAGCCCGGATCAACCCACAAACAGCCATTACAGAAAAATGCCTTGAGTTGTCCAGTGTCTGGTTTTAATCATATGCTGGACAACTCCTCATATCTTAACAATGTCAAGATATGAACTGTTCTATATCCAATAGAGAAACAGAGGCACTGATTTAATTGGAACCAGATTCAAATCATGCAACTGTCTCCAGTGCATGTCAACTAAATGGAAAGAGGCCGATCAGTATTACTAAACTTAGGAATGCTTCCAATTATGAGTAACCTGAAAGAGAAGAAAGTTCTCTTAATCATTACTATCATCTGAATACCATACACAAGTATCTACATCTTTGATCACCTTGAAGAATCCTGATACTTGCAACACCTGGTTCTCTACTTTATTCTTATACCTATAACTTCTTAAAACTCGGATCTTGTATTTCTACGAAACACATGTCTAAGAACTAGAGAAATCACAAGTAAACAGAATATAGTATGAGTACCTACCCCTCTGTCCTAATGGACACTGGACAACATACAATACTCTGTATAAGTCCCTTGAGTCTAATAACTCATTCCCTTTGTGTCGTAGGTTGAAAACTGTACTTATGGTTAAGAAGAATTACACCACAGTTTAATGCTCCTTACCTAACTATCCACTGATATAGGTAAATGTCATAGACATAATTTCAAAAAGTTATATCTCACTTTATAAAAAATAAACATACAGATATATCAATTTGAAATTGGTGTATAACAATGGATATTCAAAACCAAATATTTGCCGTCCGGCAAACAACCCAGGCGATTTTCTCAAATATTACCAATTACAACGAATTCCGATATAATGAGGATGATCACCTAATTCCCAATAACTTACTCCCACTCATCATCTGTAAAACCATACAGATGTGAGAAACAAACATGGTAAATGCATACCCTGGAGCAAGGGCTAATTGGGAAATCAGTTTTCTTTTAACAGTACATAGTGAAACTGAAACATTGAAATGTTTCGATGGGGTATCCAGGTATTCCTAGTAATGCCTCTTCCATTATCAGATTCACAACGGAAACCGTATATTTCTTTGCCATCTCTCCAAATCCCTTTATATATCTTTTAGTCATTACCTTCTGCATACCCTCTTAGGCTAAATGGTTTTCTTCCTTCCCTACCGTTCGGCACCAGCCTATGATTTGGAAGAAGACTATCCAATAACCATAATGGGTGTACTGTCCTAATCTTAGGAGCACTCGCAATGCGAGAGAAGGTAAAGATAAAAGACAACTGAATAAACCTTATTCCTATTTCTCCTGAACCAGAATCCATCCCCGAACTGGAACAAGTTCCTTCGAGTTCGTATATAACCATACGATGGAGTATCCAATAAACTGTGGATCTTCGTAGTGATACGGAGTGTTCTGGAGAAATACAAAGGTAAAGTGGGAGTGGTAATGAAATACTTGGTTTGGTCGTGAATAGCAGTTGCAATTTACTATGCCCTCTTACTAATCCCTTTATTTGTCTTACTTAATACCTTCTGTGCACCATCGTTAGGCTAATTGGTTTTCTTCATTCCCTACCGTTCAGCACCAGCTTATGGTTTGGAAGAAGACTATCCAATTTGCGTAATAGGCGTACCGTCCTAATCAAAGGAACACTCGCAACCTGAGAGAAGGTAAAGGAAAAGACAACTGAATAGTCCTATTCGTTTTCTCTAGAACCGGAAACCATCCTCGAATAAAATCCTCCGAGTTCGTATATAACCATACAATGGTTTTATCCAATGGAAGTGGACGTTCGTAGTAATACGGTGTGTTCTGGAGAAAAGGGTAAAAGAAGGAGTTGCAATGAGGTATGCAACTCTGACAATCCAAAAGCCAGTGTTATAAGAAGGTTCGGTCAACTTGGTTACTGAGTCATAGTCAAGGGTCGGGTCATGGTCGCTGCCAAAGAGAGAGAAAAGAAACACTCAGCGTGCACTCTAACCTAGATCAGAATGGTTATCACTTTATCTAATCAGGAAACCTCCCACTTTAACCTCAAATTCTCCTCCAAACCTCAAAGAAGAATTAGTCGGGATCGCCCGAGGAGTAAACCAACTCATCAGTGGGAATCGGGATCCAACTATCATCGCATGATAACGTGAAGGAATCCACTCACGTTATCACACTCCAGAAGGTATGCGTATATCTGGCAAGTTTCAGTTTCTTTAGAAACTCCCGATGTGATTTTTGCCCCATGCTCTTATGACCTTGACGTTGGCCAACATATCATAAGTCACATGTCAAGTTCTACCCATCATTATCCAGCTTAATTTGAACCCAACCGTACATACCCTTGACGTAGGCCAAAATAGTAGTACGACTGTCCCAAACTAACGCATCTATCTATGCAACAGAAAAGTAACAAGTAGCTGCCATACACTATGCCTTGACGTAGGCCAACATACATAGCATGAATACTAAGTGCTACCTTCCTGAAATGACGAAGGGCTATGAATGGTTTTTGGCGAAAAACCTTTAACGTAATGAACTTGATATTGTTGAAGGAACCAGATAGCTTTTTATAAAAATATAGTGGCGAAAACCTTTACTAAAGAGGTCACTCCCGGTGAAGGGATCTCGGCTCTTTCCCCGTAGAATGAGGTGCGGGATATTCCAACTGAATACGACGATGGAAAGCAAAAGTAATCGACTATAGTGAAGTTATTGCCCTGACGCAATCTTCTGTCCAAGGGGTCACTCCCGGTGAAGGGATCTCGGCCCTTGCCTGGTCGACTGAGGTGCTGGATATTCATAATCGAATACCACTGTGCAAAACAAAAGAGAACGTCCCTGCAATAACAGCTTTTTGAAAAAATGTTCCAATAACATCAGAATAGGTTTGTTTAGCTTGCATTGATCTGAATCAATGCAGTCACATCAATTGATCACACCACAAAGAACGAAAATAATGATGTACGTATATGCCATCCGCATTCGCCACTGGGTCCCGTCATCACCCGTTAGCTTACTTAACTAACGACAGAGCGGGGACTGGACTAGCGCGGATGCAAAACATATACAACATCTACTAGTATATATATCAATATATAATATTCGCTCAAGGCGTGATAAATTGCAACATCACAGAAATGTAACCAGCATCACAGAACAATACAGATATCTGGGATCCCCGGGTTTCATATGGCCGCTAGTGAAACCCGACGTTCCCCTGGTCGTGTGGATAGCCTGTGCAATGAAATCCTAGACCCCTACGGGCGCGTCAAGTTACTCGCCAAAACCTGAAGGGTGGCAGCACCCTTCAGCAACGTGAATGGACCACCCAGCACTTCACAGAATCCGGTAACTTGGGCACCCCACCTTGGGTCAACCTGTACCCCCTACGAGTGCGGCGAATAGCCCGCCAATTCTAGAGTAAAGCCCCCTCCGTCTCAACGCCATGAGATGCGAGCCCGTTGCCCTCTAGAACCCGGCTACCCGTGTACCCCTCCACGGGGTAATCCTAGTACAGAAAGTAAAATATATACAACGGGTACATCGACCTCAGCCCGGTCGTGCCCCAAAAGAATAATATACAAACAGGCAGTGACGACAGTCCACATGTCGGACGCTCGCCCCGCAATATCAAATATACATAAACAACCAAACTGTACTACCATTGCATCCAGGCTATCCACCACGACAATCCGCAACATCACAGCACAACACAGAACATCAACGTGAATATCACGTTCGCAAATCCGTCTAAAAGGGCTATAGCAGTTGGACAGGACTTACCGATCAAGTGACATTCACGGTCGCAGATATAATGTAAATACTGTGAACTAATATGTTTAAAATTTTCGATCGACTAAATTTTCCGAAGTGGGCCCCAAGCACAACTGTAGCACCCAAAATAAATCTGGGCCCAAACAGAATATACCAAGAGCCCCATTTCCAACTCAAGAATAAATCTGGAAATTTTGGTGCAATGTTTCTACAGTACGGCCGCGGATCCGCCGCGCTATAGTAAAATCAGTGAACCAAAATTTCACAGAATTCTTAAAAAACCCTACACGTAATTTTGCAATATACCAAATAATTATTTGAGCACAGGAAAAATTCGACAGAAACATGGACTTGAAAATGGGGTTTTCGGAAAATCCATTCGATCGAACTTGTAAACACGTTAGAGAAAGCTAGACTAGGTTAATGGCGTGCCTCTGATACCGATGTAAGTGCACGGCAGCGCCCCGGCCGTCATTCCGAGGCCAAAATGCGGAAACGAAACTTTTCTTTATACTTTTAAACGGGCGCTACCGCGTACCAAAAACCCGGATCGAGCCATTAACCTAATGCTAGCAAACTAGAGAATTGGTAGAAAGCTATACCGAGCGATCCGTGTCCTTCGGTCTTCGGCCTCCATCCCGATCTCCTCAAGGAATACCAGGTCTTCATCACCTCATCGGAAAGGGCACCACATTGCCGATTCTTTTTACGGGCTCCCACATCTGGACCGAGGCAACTCGCGCACGAAGTTGGCAAGCCGACGTGCCCAAGAATGTTGTAGACTAAGTGTAGAATCGGTTTGCCTCAAGGGTTTATGAAGTTGCCATTTTTGATGGAGAAGAGAAAGAACTTTGGAGAGAGGTTAAAGGATTTTGTTGCAAGCAAGAAAATGAGATGAATAATTTCCCACCACCAAAAAGAATCCTCTCTCCCCTCAAATGTGGCCGGCCATGCATAAAATAGGAGTAGGAAAATACAAGGGAGGTGAGTACAAGAAAAGGTAAGGGTAAGCATAAGAAAAGGTGTTGATAATTAGAAAATTTTGTCACAACAAAATCCTTTCATTTCCTAATCAAATCCCATCACCATTAATGCAAAACCATGATGAATGAAAAAGCAAAGATGCTTTAAACTATCATGAGAACTCATATCACAAATAACCCCCTCCACTTTGCTAATTTGCACATTTGCAAATTAGCCCCTCCATCAGAAAAATCCGGCCATGAAGGAACAAAGGAAATATGGCCGAAACGGAATGCATACTGGCAACTTCGGAAAAACGATCCCGTAATAAATTACAGGAAAACCCCGCGACCGTATATACATACCAGCATTTGTATTCTGACCGAATTCAATTGCAATGAGACAAAATCTACACTGTACAATACTAGGATCCGTCTTAAACCAAAGCCTTCTAGTATTATCCGTCCGATCATGATCCGTGCAATACCGCACGGATATGATCGAACCCTGCCATAAATCCATACGGCCTCTACAACGTTTCACCCGAAACATGAGAAACTTTCTGTGGGGGACTCTAAAGACTCGTCAATACTTTGGATATAGATTTAACCACTAGCACGTCAGAGGTATTAGCCATACGTAACGGGCTACCAGGTATTGACCAAAAGGGACGTCAATGAGCGAACTCATCCTGACACCCTACTGAGCATGTCAGTGACAATATCCATACAGTCCGGTCCATTCGTCTATGAACATCGCATGTCAGGCCTAGGGGGTTGGTAAAAGTCAGACCCCCAAAAGCGGTATAAATCGTGTCGGAGTGTAGTCCAGAACACCCTGAGATACTCCTGGAATACCTACCAGTAAATCTCCTGCCTTGGCCAAGGACTTCATGTAATGGCTCTCCTAGACACAGCGCGACCTCACCCCCAATACCGGGAGAGACGAACCCCTGCAGATCCGCTCACTACCTCTATATGGCTCGGGACTGTACCCAACTAAAACCTGTTTGCACGACTCCTTTGAGCCGTGGTAGGGTGGTAATCAAAGTATAGTGGGAACTCACACGAGACAAATGACGATCTCAGGTCGATGAACTAACCTGTACACATGTCATCAGGGAACTGCCATCTGACGCTAGGTATAATACCAACTAGCATGTTCCAGGCAAGTCCTGTCTGGTGCACTCATAACCCAATGAGCACCTGTATGCATCTTAGGTGAACCAACTGACACCAGTGGCTTGTGAGACCGGCCACCGCACTCGTCGGGGTCTCGACTGTATACACTAGTCTACTCTGTAGTATCGATGCCCTGTCTCGAAACTCCCACGACTAGGGACCTTTTAAGGATATGCTTATAGAGCCTAGCTCCCACGTATATGATCGCCATCATACTGCTGGCAGTCAAGCAAGAATCCTAGGGGCTCTATCAACGTGTAATAGTAATCAGTAATGTCACCTAAAGCAATACACGATGATAAAGATAAACCAGATAGCATACTATTATCTTGAGTAAGACTGTCCTACCGGCTTAGGTGCTCCATCAAGCATTGCAATCACGTGCTTGTGATCAAATAATTGACTCTAAGGGCACTATTTCCAACACATCACCTACTGCCGGCCTATTGACGATTCTTTAGAGTCCTACACAGAGGTTTCCTGGCTCAGGAAAAACGGAGTAGGAGCACATATGTGTGCGGGTCCGAGAATAATACGATATGAGATACCGTATTCAATTCTCGCGATATGTGATATCGGCCGGGTATATGTGATATAGCCGGGTCATCGCATCAAGTGTTGATTCGATGAAATGTAACATGTTATATTAGTCGGTTTTAAGCAATATAGCCGTATTGTCGGATCAAGTGTTGATTCGATAATTTAATGTATAATTATATATGTGATATATTACATTACGTTAACTAATATAAGCTCGCTTTATTGATTCATTTTCTCACTAGATATTACATAGATGTATATGCGATATATGTTAATTATATTATTTTCTTTTGTTACAAAATATGTTGTATTTGTGATATATAATATTGTAACAAGTTAGGGTTACAAATGCAACATGGTTTTTGGGTTTAAACCTACTTAGGGTTTGGATTAGGGTTAAGCTTTGGATGAAGCTTTCATGAAGCTTCATGAAGCTTTGACTTTTGTCATCTAGCTTTGATATTTTGTGTAGATATTCTTTAACCCAACCTAAAGCCTTAACCTATAGTTTATTCTCTACAAGAGTTAAGACTCTCATTCTTATCTCATGGTTGCAATTGTTAACACAACAATTAATTCATTATTCAACACAAAATTTTTTTGCTCCTCTTCTTCTTGCTTCAAGAAGGAAAGCTTCACTTCCTTTTGCATTTGTGATGATAAATGGTGAGAAATTGAAAACAAAAGAAAGCAAAATTCCTACTTCATCATCCTCATCTATTCTAGCCACTTAGATTAGGGTGTTCACTTCTTTAATTACTTCTTTAGTGAAGTGTAAGCTTGGGTTAGAGATTCTTCAAGATAGATTATCTTAGATCAAGAAGATTTCAAGCAAGATGCATCATTCACCTCTTGGAGCCTCACGAGAGTCGGAGTTCTTCATGATCTCAGTGAGGGACCTCAACATGGAGCTTATTAAGCGAAGAAACGGACTACAAAGGTTGTAATCCTAATCTCTTTAGTTCTTTGTATGTGATACAAACTTGTTACCCTAGAATTTCTAGTAAAGATTCATGGTTTGCTTGCTTTGCACCTCTCTAAATTTTTAAATGGCATGAGTGATGCTACCAAACCCTAGACTAGGTGCAAGCAAAGCCCAACAGTGGTATCAGAGCTAAACTAGAATTCTAGATACGGTGTTAAAACAATTACGAAAATGAAATCGACTGCGAAATACGATATTATGAAACCCCCATTTTGCTCTGTATAAATTTTCAAATAAGTCCTTTAAAATTTTTTCAAACAGGTGCATAATGATATTTCGGACATCCTAAGAACATGGGTGAAATACGGAGAAAGGGGCTCAGATTTTGGCCGAGCCCCAGGCCATAATGTCACGACCCGAAACATTAGCTCGTGACCAGCACTTAAATCACGCAACGTCTAAAGGCGTAACGAAATTCAAGTAAGCTGAAACCCAGAAATCTAAACCTTTTTAAGAAAATAAAGGAGGTGAAGTTTTTGAAATAAAAGTATAATGAAATCAAGTGCGCTTAAATGCATAGAAAAGAACATGAATGAAGCAAGTGAAATTTACTAGTTTGAAAACATGTTTCGCCTTTTTAAAAATTTTGGCGGCACCTCTTTGTATATTTTGATCCAAAACCACAGATAGATAATAATGATAAAGGCATCCCCAAGCGGGAGCTAGCTCTTCGCCAAACGGCGGATCACAACCACGCAATACAGTAAGAAAAACTTTACGACGCCCAACGGCAAAATCCACCACAAAGATAAAAGAAAGCAAGACATAAATATCACAAGTAGCAAAAAACCCCTCGCTCTAAGTCTCGGGACTACAATCCCACTAAGTCTCATTACTTATACAAATTTCTAATTTTTGATTGATTGATAGAGTTAACTAGATACAATATGAAATATAATACAAGAGTGGGTAAAATACAAATGTCCCACCTACCACTGCAAAACACCCAATGAAGCTGTGTGCCAGCGATGCCGCTACTGATCCAAGCGGTCAACCTGCAAGAGCTGTGGCACAACGGTGGTGAGTTGCCAACTCGTGAATAGAAAAACATCAACAAGTAGAAATCGAATAAACAATGACTCCTAGGTCAACTATATCAAAGGGTAATACTATGATATCTAGGGTGACCGGGTCGTATATGTGCCAACAAGGTAGTCAAACCTATATGCATGCGGATAACATCCAACAGTAATAATCAATACCTGTATATGGATCTCGTCCAACCATAATCAAGGAATGCATGCATCTGGATCTCGTCCACCCAATATCAAGTTATGTATGTATGTGGATCTCGTCCACCCATATAATCAATGTCTGTATGCACGTAAATATCATAAAGGAGTGTGCATGAAAGTATGAGGATATATATCAACGGTGTCCCTCCCGACACATCAAAATCAGGGAAACTGAGTGCCTAGCATCGACACTCGAAAACATCATGAAACTGTGCCCAGCATCGTCACGTAAATCCTCATATATCGGGCTCCGTCAGTCCGGATCGGTCCACGGCCTCCGTCAGTCCAGATCGGCCCATTTCATCTCTCGACTCCGGTCGGTATCCTCCAGATATCTGCCGAGCCCAAATACTATCACCGGTAGATAGTAGTCTCTCTGCCAGGCTCACCGTCTACTGCACATCGATCCGTTCTTACCCCGGGGTACCATACCGGGTCCACCATGTACCCGCAATCGGCCTCATCCGCCTCCTCAAATCGGGTTTCACATGTCGCTCTCAGAACCGAGAAAACACATGGTGGACGCACTGAAATATCATATCAAGAGGAACCGGGTTTTTAAAACAACACATAATCTCTTTTAAAATGTCCACGGTTCTCAAATCCAGAAATCTCATGAAAACAGCATATCTCAATGCGTAAAATCAGAGAGCATAATGTATGGGTGATATAATAAAAATGTAAGCATATCCGTATATCATGCAACATGGAACAATGATATGACATATTAAGGGAAAACCGCTCTTTTAAAATGATTCTGGATTTTTTAAAATATAACATGCGGTTCCCAATTTTCCAATAAAACCAGTTATCTATGTAGGCACAATATGTATATGCGCAAGTATAGAGGTACCAATGTGTATATGCGCCAAGATGGGTATGCAATGTGCATACGCGCAAGTATGGATGTATCAATGTATATGTGCATCAATATGAATATACAATGTGTATGTGCGGAAATAATAATGTATCAATGTACATGTGCACCAATATGAATATATAATGTGTATGTGCGCAAATAAGGATGTATCGATGTATATGTACACCAATATGAATATACAATGTTTATGTGCGCAAATAAGGATGTATCAATGTATATGTGCACCAATATGAATATACAATGTGTATGTGCGCAAATAAGGATGTATCAATGTATATGTACACCAATATGAATATACAATATGTATGTGCGCAAATAAGGATGTATCAATGTATATGTGCACCAATATGAATATACAATGTGTATGTGCGCAAATAAGGATGTATCAATCTATATGTGCACCAATATGAATATACAATATGTATGTGCACAAATAAGGATGTATCAATGTATATATGTGCACCGATATGAATATACAATGTGTATGTGCGCAAATAAGGATTTATCAATGTATATGTGCACCAATATGAATATACAATGTGTATGTGCGCAAATAAGGATGTATATGCAAGCATGTCATGCAAAGAGTCATATCATGATGCAGCAATACTACTGTGTAGTGACATGGCAATTATCGATGATGAAGTGTGTCGGCCTACAATCTGTATGCATGTAACATACGCATCATCGATAATGGTGCAGGTGTACTATCACAGGTATAAGTAGTACAGTATGAACAACATGAATGCATCATAAGGCAAACCGTCAGCTAGCAGCTATAAGGTATGCATATCTAATATGGTCGAGTCGGTGAATCTATCAGTCGGTATCCAGCCTAACGACATTGCGTATGGTATAATCTATCGTACGACAACCTCTAGTCAAGGGTAAGGATCAATCATCAAGTCAAACTCATCACGCACGGAAAATAATCATACGGCGGCATTAATCTTATAGGGATCCTAACATCCTATACGACAAATGAAGGTACGGCCTAATATCATATACGGACTATCATCCATGATTCACAACATTCTATATATATACTGTTGCGCCACGGCAGCGCCCCGGCCGTCTACTCGAGGCCAAAATTCGGAATCAAAATTTTTCTTAACTTTTAAACTGGCGCTACCGCGGACAATAAAACCCGGATCGTGACCATTAACCTAATGCTAGCTAACAAGAGAAAAGAAAAGAGCTATACCAAGCGATCCGTGTCCTCCGCTCTTCGTCTCCATTCCGATCTCCCGCGGAATCTCCGGTCGTCGCCTCCTCGTCGGAAAGGACACCACGTAGCCGGGTACTTTTACGGGCTCCCACCTCTGGACCGAGGCAACTCGGGTGCGAAGTTGGCTAGCCGACGCGTCCAAGATTTGCTGTAGAATAGTGTAGTAGCCATTGTCTCTTTGAGGGTTTGAAGTTGCCTTTGGATGGAAGTAGGAATCAAGAACTTTGGAGAGGTGAGAAGGATTTTGTGAGCAAGCCAAATGAAATAATCAAATGTCCCTCATACAAAATGAAACCTCTCTCTCTCTCCCCACAAGTGTGGCCGGCCTCTTAAAGAATGGAGGAGCAAAAAGAATAATGCAACAAGGGAGGTAAGTGTAGGAAACATGAAGGGGTGACCACATCCAAAAACCATGATAACAATATCATATCAACCTCAAATCCTTTCTCATCACAAAAAGCAAAGGAAAAGACTGATAAAGAATCTCATCATGATGAAGCTACAAATGCAAGAAACCCCCTTCCACAAATGTTATTTGCAAACTTGCAAATAACCCCCTCCATCGGAAAGTCCGGCCGCGAAAGAACAAAGGAAAACAGGCCGGAACGGAATGCAAACTGGCAACTTCAGAAAACTGATCCCGTAATAAATTACAGGAAAACCCCGCTACTGCATATGCATGCCTGCATTTGTATTCCCACTGAATACAAATGCAACGAGGCAAGACTACACTACCTAATACTAGGATTCGGCTTAAGCCAAAGCCGGCTAGTAAAAACCGTCCGATCACGATCCGTGCAATACCGCACGTATCTGATCGAACCCTGCCATATCTCCATACGGCCTCTACAGCGTTTCGCCCGAAACTTGAGTAACTGAGTGTGGTGGACTCTAAAGACTCGTCAATACTATGGTTGTGGATTTAACCACTAGCACGTCAGAGGTATTAGCCATACGTGACGGGCCACCATCTATTGACCAAAAGGGACGTCGATGAGCGCACTCATCCTGACACCCTACTGAGCCTGTCAGTGACAATATCCGTACAGTCCGGTCAATTCGTCTATGAGTATCGCATGGCGGACATAGGGGGTTGGTAAAAGTCAGACCCCCAAAAGCAGTACAAGTCGTGTCGGAGTGAAGCCCAGAACACCCTGAGATACTACTGGAATACCTACCAGTAAATCTCCTGCCTCGGCCGAGGGCTTTGTGTAATGGCTCTCCTAGACACAGCGCTACCTCACCCCCAATACCGGGAGAGACGAACCCCTGCAGATCCGCTCACTGCCTCCATGTGGCTCGGGACTGTACCCAACTAAAACCTGTTTGCACGACTCCTTTGAGCCGTGGTAGGGTAGTAATCAAAGTACAGTGGGAACTCACACGAGACAAATGACGATCTCAGGTCGATGAACTAACCTGTACACATGTCACCAGGGAACTGCTATCTGACGTCTGGTATAAACCCAACTAGCAGGTTCCCGGCGAGTCCTGTCCGGTGTACTCATAACCCAATGAGCACCTGTATACATCTTAGGTGAACCAACTGACACCAATGGCTTGTGAGACCGGCCACCGCCCCTCGTCGGGGTCTCGACTGTATACACTAGTCTTTTAATGGTGTATCGATGCCCAGTCTCGAAACTCCTACGACTAGGGACCTTTTAAGGATGTGTTTATAGACTCCAGCTCTCATGTATATGATCGCCCTCATACTGCTGGTAGTCAAGCAAGAATCCTAGGGGCTCTATCAACGTGTAATAGCAACTCGTAAGGTCACCTAAAGCAGTACACGATGATAAAGATAAACCAGATAGCATACTATCATCTCGAGTAAGACTGTCCTACCGGGATAGGTCCTCCCTCAATCATTGCAATCACGTGCCTGTGATCCAATAATTGACTCTGAGAGCACTATCTCCTACAATCTCCCACTTGCAATCAAGGCTAATTATTGCGATGTCGTATACTCACAGCCCATGTGATACCGAACACCCAACTCCTCTACTAGTCAGTCTCACAAAGCCTGTTTGCGAAACTATTGTGTTCGAGGAATAGCCTCAGTGAGTGGATCCGCTTTGGTGTTTCTTTCTATGTCTCTCTATATCTTAAGTTCGCGGAGAAAACCATCTCCCGAAATGAGCAATACCTGTCTTAGAATGTGTCTGGATGTCTGATGGGACCTAGCTCATAAATGAACTCCAAATCCAAACTTCTTAGACTGTATCGTCAACTGAACTTAATCAGTATCCTGCGCCATGCCTTTCCCTCAGTATCCATCTGGACCACCTGTCCAAAATACTTCCCCTCGTCAGAGGGAAAACTATAACACTGACAGCCACTCTGCCATCCAGGTCACCTTGGAAGCCTGGAATGATAACCGTATCCTAAAGGAGGCTGCCGTTATCAAATCCCTAGAACATTCACTTATGTTCTAAAACTGCTTCCGATTGTTTCTCCAGGATTGGATTAATATCAACTTATTGCATATACTGCAAGAACAACATCTGGTCTGGTACTTGACATCTCATGATTGACTCAATTGCCTAAGCAAGTGATCTGCTAATCATGCACATCCCTCTCTACTTTAGTCTGTAAGACACCTTTAGAGAGGGTGACTCCATTACCTGCAGGCATACCACCGTGCCAGGAGTCGTCCATTCTAAATACTCATAGAATGCTGTCTAAGTACCCAGATTGGGAAACTACCCAAAACTAGATCTAAAACCATAGATCCAGTAACCAGAATGTCCGATATAATATCCAAGTCCTATGTGGAGAAAGCACTGTGTGACACCCAAACTATAACCGATCGTAGTATAGGAATATCACTTCCTACTCTGTGTATGTCATCCTAATACCAGGACATCACACCCTACTACCTTCTTAACAGATCCATCCCCTATTCTGATGAAGTCAAACCTATGACTGTCATGTCAGAAATAGATGATCTATCTCCGCTATATCTGCTTTAGTTTATAAATAGACATAAGCCCGATGTCCACCAATGCTTCCGCTGCTCCCACTGACTACAACAACCCTCTGGCAGAGTCATATAGACGTGCACTTCTAAAGCTAGTTTAGAACGACGCTATACTCATCCTCCTGCCGGGTCTCACAGTTTGGAACAACAGCAATGGCATGTCTGGGTAAACAAGAACCTCCCTGCCTCCGTCCTTGAGCATACCGAAGTACCTCTCGGGTGCCTGAGGTTACCCACCATATCTGCGGAGGGGCCAATGGAATGTCAAACCAGATTGAATCTTTAGGTTCTTTATCAAATCTTCAGTAATCGTTTGCGGTTCTGGAATCACTTCCAGTTCTACCATACTCCCACTACTGTTTTCTGAAAAAATCCATTTTTATTAAAACTGTGGCGAGTCAAGAACAATATCACTATTGATCTTCCAGATGGTAGAAAGTCAACCCTCGTCATAGCCCGGGTCAACCCACAAACGGCCATTACTGAAACGTGCCTTGAGTTATCCTGAGTCTGGTTTTAAGCATAAGCCGGACAACTCCCCGTACCTTAACAATATCAAGATATGAACTGTTCTATATCCAATACAGGAACAGAGGCACTGATTTAATTGAACCAGATTCAAATCATGCAGCTGTCTCCAGTGCATGTCAACTAAATGGAAGAGAGGCCGATCAGCGTTACTCAACTTAAGAGTAGTTCCAATTATGAGTAACCTGAAAGAGAAGCAAGTTCTCTTAATCATTACTATCAACTGAATACTATCCACAAGTATCTACATCTTCGATCACCTTGAAGAATCCCGATACTTGCAATATCTGGTTCTCTACTTTATTCTTATACCTATAACTTCTCAAAACTCAGACCCTGTGTTTCTACGAAACACCTGTCTAAAACCAGAGATTTCATAAGTAAACTGAATATAATACGAGGACCATCCCCTCTGTCCTAATGGACACTGGGCAACATACAATACTCTGTATAAGTCCCCTGAGTCTGATAACTCATTCACTGTGTGTCGTAGGTTGAAAACTGTACTTATGGTTAAGAAGACTTACACCGCCGTTTAATGCTCCTTACCTAACCATCCACTGATATAGGTAAATGTCATAGACATAATTTCAAAAAGTTACATCTCACTCTATAAAAATAGACGTACAGATATATCAATTTGAAATTGGTGCACAACAACGGATATTCAAAACCAAATATTTTCCGACCGGCGAACAGCCCAGGCGATTTCCTCAAATATCACCAATTACAACGAATCCCGATATAATGAGGATGATCACCTAATTCCCAATAACTTACTCCCACTCATCATCTGTAAAACCATACAGATGTGAGAATCATACCTGGTAAATACATACCCTGGAGCAAGTGTCTAATTAGGAAATCAGTTTTCTTTTAACAGTACACAGTGAAACTGAAACATTGAAATGTTTCGATGGGGTATCCGGGTATTCCTAGTAAAGCCTCTTCTATTATCCAGATTCACAACTGTAACCGTATATCTCTTTGCCACTTCTCCAAATCCCTTTTTATGTCTTTAGTCATTACCTTCTGCACACCCCTTTAGGCCAAATGGTTTTCTTCCTTCCCTACCGTTCGGCACCAGCCTATGGTTTGGAAGAAGACTATCCAATAAGCATAATGGGTGTACTGTCCTAATCCCAGGATCACTCGCAATGCGAGAGAAGGTGAAGATAAAAGCCAACCGAATGAACCTTATTCCTATTTCTCCTGAACCAGGATCCATTCCCGAACTGGAACAAATTCCTTTCGAGTTCGTATATAACCATACGATGGATTATCCAATAAACTTAGGATCTTCGTAGTGATATAGAGTGTCCTGGAGAAATACAAAGGTGATTTAGGATTGGCGAAGAAATACTTGGTTTGGTCGTGAATAGCAGTCGCAGTTTACTTTGCCCTCTTACTAATCCCTTGCTTTGTCTTAACTTAATACCTTCTGTACACCATTTAGGCTAATTGGTTTTCTTCATTCCCTTCCGGTCGGCACCTTCCTATGGTTTGGAAGGAGACTATCCAATTTGCGTAATAGGTGTACTAGCTCCTAAACTAAGGAGTACTCGCAATGAGGGAAGGTGATAGGAAAAGACAACTGAATTGTCCTATTCGTTTTCTCCAGAACTGGAAACCATCCTCGAATAAAATCCTTCGAGTTCTTACATAACCATACGATGGTTTTGTCCAATGGAAGTGGACGTTCATAGTAATACGGGGTGTCCTGGAGAAAAGGGTAAAAGTCGGAGTGGCAAAGAGGTCTGCATCTCTGACAATCCAAAAGCCAGTTTTAAGAAGGTTCGGTCAACTTGGTCACTGAGTCATAGTCTAGGGTCGGGTCAATGGTCGCTGCCAAAGAGAGAGAGAAAAGAAACACTCAGCGTGCACTCTAACCTAGATCAGAATGGTTATCACTTTATCTAATCTGGAAACCTACCACTGTAACGTCGAATTCTTCCCCAAACCTGAAAGAAGAATTAGCCGGGATCACCCGAGGAGTAAACCAACTCATCAGTGGGAATCGGGATCCAACTATCATCGCATGATAACGTGACGGAATCCACTCACGTCACCACACTCCAGAAGGTATGCGCATGCCTGGCAAGTTTCAGTTTCTTTAGAAACTCCCGATGTATGTTTTTACCCCTAGGACCTAAGTGACCTTGACTGAGCCAACATATCAAAGGATCCTAGTCAAGTTCAAACCGTCATTATCTTGATTGCATTAGACCCACCCACACGAGTCCTTGACTGAGCCAAAATGACCGTACGACTGTCCTAACCAATCACATATCCATAAGACAGAAAAGCATTACAGAGCTACCGCACACTACGCCTCGGCTGAGCACGACATACGTAGCATGAATACTAAGCAATACCAATCTGAAATGACGGAGGGCTACGGCTGGTTTTTGGCGAAAAACCTTTAACGTAATGAACTTGATATCGTTGAAGGAACTGGATAAATTTTTATAAAATTATAGCGACGAAAACCTTTGCTAAAGAGGTCACTCCCGGTGAAGGGATCTCGGCTCTTTCCCCGTAGAATGAGGTGCAGGATATTCCAGCTGAATACCACGATGCAAAGCAAAAGTAATCGGCTATAATGAAGTTATTGCCCTGACGCAAACATTTGTCCAAGGGGTCACTCCCGGTGAAGGGATCTCGGCCCTTGCCTCGTCGACTGAGGAGCAGGATATTCCAACTGAATGCCACTGTGCAAAACAAAAGTGAACGTCCTTGCAGTAACAGCTTTTTGAAAAGTGTTCCAACAACATCAGAATAGGTTTGTTTATCTTGCATTGATCCGAATCAACGCAGTCCCATCAATTGATCACAACACAAAAGAACGAAAATAATGATGTACGTATATGCCATCCGCATTCGCCGCTGGATCCCGTCATCACCCGTTAGCTTACTTAACTAACGACAGAGCGGGGACTGGACTAGCGCGGATGCAAAACATATACAACATCTACTAGAATATATATAATATATAATTTTCGCTCAAGGCGTGATAAAATGCAACATCACAGAAATGTAACCAGCATCACAGAACAATACAGATATCTGGGATCCCCGGGTTTCATAGAGCCGCTACTGAAACCCAACGTTCCCCTGGTCGTGTGGATAGCCTGTGCAATGAAAATCCTAGACCCCTACGGGTGCGGCAGGTTACCCGCAAAAACCTGAAGCGAGGCAGCCCCCTTCAGCAACGTGAATGGACCACCCAGCACTTCACGGAATCCGGTAACTTGGGCACCCCTCCTGGGTCAACCTTTACCCCCTACGAGTGCGGCGAACAGCCAGCCAATTCTAGAGTAAAGTCCCTCCGTCTCAATGCCATGAGATGCGGGCTCGTTGCCCTCTAGAACCCGGCTACCCGTGCACCCCTCCGCGGGGTAATCCTAGTACAGAAAGTAAAATATACATACAACGGGTACATCGACCGCAACCTGGTCGTGCCCCAAAAGAATAATACAAACAGGCAGTGACGGCAGTCCACATGTCGGACGCTCGCCCCGCAATATCAGATGTACATATAAAACAAAACTGTACTACCATTGCATCCAGGCTATCCCCCACGACTGATCCGCAACATCACAACACAAACACAGAATATCAACGTGAATGTCACGTTCGCAAATCCGTCTAACCGGGCTATAGCAGTTAGACAGGATTTACCGATCAAATGACATTCACGGTCGCAGATATAATGTAAATACTGAGAACTAATGTGTTTAAACTTTTCGATCGATCAAATTTATCGAAATGGGCCCCAAGCATTACTGTAGCACTTAAAGAGAGTCTAGGCCCAAAAAGAATATTCCAAAAACCCCATTTTCAACCCAGGAGCTCACTGAAAAATTTGGTCCAATGAATAGTAAAAATGGCCGCGGAACCGCGGCAAATACGTGGATTTGGCCGCGGTTCCGCGGTGGAATAGTGAGATCACGCGATCAAATTTTCACAGAATGCTTAGAATTCCCTGCACATGTCACTGCAATGTACTGAAAAATTTTTGGAGCCAAAAATATTTCGACAGAAAACTGTGCAAATGAAAATGGGTTTTCGGAAAATCCGTTTGATCGAACTTGTAAACACGTTAGAGCAAGCTAGACTAGGTTAATGGCGTGGCTCTGATACCATGTTGCGCCACGGCAGCGCCCCGGCCGTCTACTCGAGGCCAAAATTCGGAATCAAAATTTTTCTTAACTTTTAAACTGGTGCTACCGCGGACAATAAAACCCGGATCATGACCATTAACCTAATGCTAGCTAACAAGAGAAAAGAAAAGAGCTATACCAAGCGATCCGTGTCCTCCGGTCTTCGTCTCCACTCCGATCTCCCGCGGAATCTCCGGTCGTCACCTCCTCGTCGGAAAGGGCACCACGTAGCCGGGTACTTTTACGGGCCCCCACCTATGGACCGAGGCAACTCGGGCGCGAAGTTGGCTAGCCGACGCGTCCAAGATTTGCTATAGAATAGTGTAGTAGCCATTGTCTCTTTGAGGGTTTGAAGTTGCCTTTGGATGGAAGTAGGAATCAAGAACTTTGGAGAGGTGAGAAGGATTTTGTGAGCAAGCCAAATGAAATAATCAAATGTCCCTCATACAAAATGAAACCTCTCTCTCTCTCCCCACAAGTGTGGCCGGCCCCTTAAAGAATGGAAGAGCAAAAAGAATAATGCAACAAGGGAGGTAAGTGTAGGAAACATGAAGGGGTGACCACATCCAAAAACCATGATAACAATATCATATCAACCTCAAATCCATTCTCATCACAAAAAGCAAAGGAAAAGACTAATAAAGAATCTCATCATGATGAAGCTACAAATGCAAGAAACCCCCTTCCACAAATGTTATTTGCAAACTTGCAAATAACCCCCTTCATCGGAAAGTCCGGCCGCGAAAGAACAAAGGAAAACCGGTCGGAACGGAATGCAAACTGGCAACTTCAGAAAACTGATCCCGTAATAAATTACAGGAAAACCCCGCTACTGCATATACATGCCTGCATTTGTATTCCCACTGAATACAAATGCAACGAGACAAGACTACACTACCTAATACTAGGATTCGGCTTAAGCCAAAGCCGGCTAGTAAAAACCGTCCGATCACGATACGTGCAATACCGCATGTATCTGATCGAACCCTGCCATATCTCCATACGGCCTCTACAGCGTTTCGCCCGAAACTTGAGTAACTGAGTGTGGTGGACTCTAAAGACTCGTCAATACTATGGTTATGGATTTAACCACTAGCACGTCAGTGGTATTAGCCATACGTCACGGGCCACCAGCTATTGACCAAAAGGGACGTCGATGAGCGCACTCATCCTGACACCCTACTGAGCCTGTCAGTGACAATATCCGTACAGTCCGGTCCGTTCGTCTATGAGTATCGCATGGCGGGCCTAGGGGGTTGGTAAAAGTCAAACCCCCAAAAGCGGTACAAGTCGTGTCGGAGTGAAGCACAGAACACCCTGAGATACTACTGGAATACCTACCAGTAAATCTCCTGCCTCGGCCGAGGGCTTTGTGTAATGGCTCTCCTAGACACAGCGCAACCTCACCCCCAATACCGGGAGAGACGAACCCCTGCAGATCCGCTCACTGCCTCCATGTGGCTCGGGAATGTATCCAACTAAAACCTGTTTGCACGACTCCTTTGAGCCGTGGTAGGGTAGTAATCAAAGTACAGAGGGAACTCATACGAGACAAATGACGATCTCCGGTCGATGAACTAACCTGTACACATGTCACCAGGGAACTGCTATCTGACGTCTGGTATAAACCCAACTAGCAGGTTCCCAGCGAGTCCTGTCCGGTGTACTCATAACCCAATGAGCACCTGTATACATCTTAGGTGAACCAACTGACACCAATGGCTTGTGAGACCGGCCACCGCCCCTCGTCGGGGTCTCGACTGTATACACTAGTCTACTAATGGAGTATCGATGCCCAGTCTCGAAACTCCTACGACTAGGGACCTTTTAAGGATGTGCTTATAGACTCCAGCTCTCAAGTATATGATCGCCCTCATACTGCTGGTAGTCAAGCAAGAATCCTAGGGGCTCTATCAACGTGTAATAGCAACTCGTAAAGTCACCTAAAGAAGTACACGATGATAAAGATAAACCAGATAGCATACTATCATCTCGAGTAAGACTGTCCTACCGGGATAGGTCCTCCCTCAATCATTGCAATCACGTGCCTGTGATCCAATAATTGACTTTGAGGACACTATCTCCAACATATACATCCCTATATACCTATGTCCCAAGTCACATCTGCAATAATATCATATCAGGGGACCGACAGGGTAATAATCATCTCGATCGACTCGCATCCGTATACCATCATATCATCATATAATCATATCATCAAATCCGTCATATATTCTTTCATCGCATTTATATCTCGTATCATGTCGAGTTTACATAAACATTCTATCTCTACTATAAGTATACGTATCTAATCTAACATACACACCCGAAACATACAATCAGATTTTTAAAGAAGTGAATCGTAGTTTTGAAAATAGGGGTTACGTTGTTTTTAAGAAAAAGATATCTTTTGAAAATCCATAACATCCCTCAAGATATATATTTAAAAGATACATACGATTCTTCGGTTTAGAAAAAAGTTATGGTTCGGATGACGCATCTACAGCGACTACCTAGTCTTACAGTACCCTAAATGGCAATATCACTAAACGTCATCCTATGATAGTCGTAACGTAACACTTCTAACTATCCTCTAGTTTCTAATATGGTTTCATAGATATCTTCATTCTAATCCAAGTTTCCTAATCTTGGTTTCCTTAACCATATTCTATAAATCAGTTATCCATCAAAACCTTGCGGGGGTGCTATACGCCATCCACCCGACTTCCCCTGTTGATATAGATCTACTCACCGTAGTCGTCGCTTGCCGAAGTCGTTGACGCCACGCTCCGTCGCCTCGGAATCCACGCGAAGGTACCTACAATAATAACAATCGCAATGCGTATTAAAATCAAGTTCTAAAATCCAAAACGGTACGCGTCTTGCTCGTAGGTTAGAACCTATAGCATACGCGTACAAAATCAACCAAACAACCCACGTTGTCGATGTACAAACATGCGACAACTAAAAACGAATCCAATATCAAAACTCGTCATTCAAAATACTGAAAACATATCCTAAATCACACACAAGTGTTCCCAGATTTTGACTCAGGTCAAATAAATCTAAGAAAACAAGTCTAGGGTGATGTATATGGTATATATGAGCTACTGGACCAACCTAGGCTCCTACATTCACCAAGTGGCCGGCCCCTATACCCAAAATTCCCAGCTCGCCGGCTAGGGGGTCTCTGCTTGGGTTCATCAGGTCAGAGTAGTCTACTAGGAGTATATCTATGCCCCTAGTATTGTTTGGTTGACTCAGAAAGTCCCCAGGTCATCCCAGATTCACTGTAGGCACACTAAAAGTCACAAAACCAATACGAAACAAAATCCTAAGTTCATGCATCGGGTTCAGATCTATGGCTCGGGTCAGGAATCGTGTCACCATGTCATGTAACCACTCCTAACAGCTCCCAAATGTCACCTATATTCATTACAGAAAAATCAAGTAGAACTGAACCCCCTTAAACATCATCAGGTAACCACCCTACAAAATCCAAACCCTAACTCTCCTACTCTCCCGGGGTCGCCGGAATTTCCTCACTAGCCGCCGGCCTAAACCGATGGGTATAGGATAGGGTTTCAGGTGGGCACTCCAGGTCTTGAGCACAACACCAACGCACAGTTTGTTTTCACCAAAAAGTCTCGGGGTCACAGCAGGTTGTCGATGTCACAAAACGACACTAAAATACGACATCTTACATAACTAAACTAAAAGGAAGAATTTATACCTCATCTAGTCCCCTCTAGGCAGCACTAACTTCCTAAAGTCTTCAAAATCCCACTTTGCTCGGTTCAACGCGTAGAGGAAGAGATGGGGACTAATATTTGTGAAGGGAGTGTAGGGTTTTAGGGGATTGTTTGGAGATAGATCTAGGGATATAAGTGGAGGGTTGTGGCTTGAGGAAGATGAAGAAGGAGAAGAAAAAAGATGGGGGATTCAAATTAGGCAGCAGCCCCCTCCCTCTCTCTCACATAATCACACACACACACACACTCTCTCTCTAAAAGCCTACCTAACCAAATCATTATGTCCCCCTTTTGACTTTTCCCTTTTTCCTTTTCTTTTTCTCACCAAAACACATACACCCATATAAAACCACAATGAAATAACATGTAACCAAATGAAACATGTCATGGTGCACTAACCATGAGAACTGTAGAAACACGGATTTGGCTTAATCGCGACTAGGAGTGCACTAATCGGGATTTTATCAAAACTGCATATAATAAATTTTTAAAATTGCCAAATCCGTTAAATATATTTTTAAATGAATAAATAATTTTAATTTCCATTTATTTCACAATTATTGGTATATATTTATACCCTTTTTCGAAAACCCTAATTTCGCAAATCGGACAGTTTTCGGGAAATATATTATTTTAATATCAAATTCCAAAAATAATATTTTATATTTTCTGAAATGTTACAGTCTTCCCCCCTTAAATAAATTCGGTCCCCGAGTTTAAATTGAAACCCCTAAAATCTAAAACATTTCAATAACCAGCTCAAATCAACGAGGCTCTGAAATCATGGAAAACTCAGAAATAACACAGCGCGTCAAGTGCGCATGAAAATGAGTATAAGCTCAAAATCGAACACCGTCAAGCATCACGCAAATCATCGTATTCGCACGCATATCCTCGGAGTTACAATAGTGACACAGATCTTGAAATCCACTACTGAAATCCAATATACACTAGTCAAATACTATAATACGTGTCTTTGAAAATTCCACAATCTGAATGAGATACATGCAAAATCTTTTCTAAATCGCCGTGTGATGCAAAACTCATGGCCTATGTGATGGACGTCCATTTGTAAGGAAATAGTAAATATCCATATATATTTTTCTAAATATACGTTCCGTCGTTTTGAAAATATTCCAAACGGTTTTCCTTTATAAACGTTCGTGTCGCTCACGGACACGTAGGGAATAGCGAGACTATAGCTCCTTTGAAAACATCTTGGTAAGCTTTTAATGCATGCAAGGTACTCAGGTCCTGTCCTCAGATCAGTCATGTTTGGCTACTATATAATATAGTGCCCAACATGAAAACAAAGTGCTCAAAAGCAGAATTAGCCTCAAAAGGCTTATCCAAAAATCACATGCGTCTGGTGCGCATGGAAATCAAACCAAATACAGGTGGCACTATAAGCACAAAGCAAAACTAAGTGCAACGGGTGTGCACAAAAAACATCTGTTCACTGCAAAGGTTTGCATGACAACAATACTTGGTGCATCTATTGTGCACACAAATTTCTATCCTGTGCATCCAACGTGCACGAAATCACGAATTCCAATATGAAGGGCCGATCATACGCAAAATTCCGCTCCAAACATGCGCAAGAATCCAATCAGGTATACCGTGGTATATAATCTCACAACCATGTGCATCAGCGTGCACAAAAGCAAATCAAATACCAAAAGTGCATGAAAACTATGCCGAAAGCATAAATCAAATTATATGCAAGCATCAGGCATGAAATCACAATAAATATCTCAAATGACATCTAAACGAAGTCAGGTGCAACTGTGGTGCACAAAATACGTATCAATGCACTACAAGCACATATAAGCTATACCGAGTGCAAAAATCAAATCATCCCTATGAAATCCACGAAATCATAAACACATGCTACGAAGGTATAAAATCGACATCAAAGCAATAGATATTCTCAAATCGCAAATCAACACAACGTCGTATAAAATATATGTCAAGTGCGACAACTATGCGCAAAACATAAATACCCAGTAGGTGCAGCCATGGTGTACGAAAATGATATCATGAAACTCAATACTCAAAACACAAATCCAAGCGATTTAAGCGTGATACTCGGATCACAACACAAATCGCAGTAAATGACATTGAAGTACACCTCCTACAATGTCGAAAAAATGAATCGGTGCGCCTAAAACCGACAAAACAAGAATATTCGCTCGCCTCCTGCTCACGGTCTGGCGTCTTCTGTCTCTGGGTCTTCTTTTTCTCTACGGATTACTACTCTCGCAATCCATTGGCTTATCGGCCCTGTCAGGTGTGCTAACGGGGACGATTCCGTTCTGGCACTTCTCTGGTCATCTCTCAGTCAATCATCACCATCGATCGTAGTGCAGCACTTCACTGGAATCGGCCTCTGGCTCTCTGAATACACATCACACATCTGATCCTGGGTGTAATTCTTATTGGAGCAGTGTCCCGGAAGGAATCCTGCTCAAGGTCTCTTCCGATCTTGCCTATGCCGAACTGTACGGAGGCTTGTATTCTTGCATAATCTTCTCTCGTTTTCTCGACATCTGCGTGTTCCGCACACCTTCCCTCGGGAATAGGCCGTATCCAAATGCCTCTATATACATATGAGATCTCTAATCTTGACGGGGAGTAGCAACAGCTCGTCAGCATCTCGCATGAACCTCTGGCCCCACTCGTCTGTATCATCGTCCACTTCGACGTCACATCGTGCTATCTGCGTACTGCTACTGTTCTCGGCCACGGTGACTCCGAAGTCTCTTACACAGACTCGAAATCGCGTACTCTATATCTTCATCACTCTGTACAAGATATCTGGCCGAACGCGTCCTCAGGAACTCGCCCCAACCATTGAAAGAATACTCAATACTCGTCCGTTCTCAAACATCTCCCAACGCATCTGGGTGAGGTCCTCTTATCCAAAGCTGGTCAGCTTACTGGTCTCCTATCACATGATATCCGGACGATGTCAAACTTTTCGATCGAGCCGCCAAGGTCCCAAAATTTCCCGAAGGCTCAACACCTGAGCGCGGTCTAAAAATATCTGGTACATACCATAGCACCTCTGGACCAGCCGTAGAAAGGAAAACCGAAGGCTCACTGATGGCACCGCTAAACTGCCACAAACCCTAAGGTTTAAAGCGGTTCCATGGTCATCAAGTCGAGTTAGGTTTTCATTCTTCTAGAGGGTCCACAGAATTACCTGCATGTTCCTCCGAACACTTTAAACTTGGGAAAATGGGTTTCTGACACTCGTTCGAACTTTTTTGCGTCGCCCATACAACATGTGAATACGCATCGTCCGCACGCTAAACAACGCCTAAATCCTTCAGGAAAAGGCGATACATCGACGGTCATCTCTGGATCGGTCAGCTCTACATCTGAGTAAGACTCTCTACACTTCAACTCAACTGGGCCTACGTCGGTGCATCAATCTGACGAATCACTTTCGTCTCTCAACTCGGGGTAGGCTAGCTATCATCTGTCGCATTTCTTCCTGGATGCTCCGGCGATCTCAGCTCGTAAGCTCCAGAAGCGACATCTTATCAATCTCAGCAACAACTGGGTCATCTGTCTGCACGGTAGGCGACATCAATATCTCTGGGGTATGATGTACATCAACAGTCCCCTCGCAATTGGCAGCTCTATCAAAGGCCCGATCATCTGGTGCAAAACCAAACACTAGCCTCAACAGGAGGTCACAACACAAAAGTACATCGAGACGTTCCAATGTCACCAGAAAACACAATGGTCAGCCTTCGTACCAGACGAGCTCGTCCTGACCGCAACACTAGCAGCAGCTCAATCTGCGCTCACATATGGTGATAGGAACCTCAATCGAGTATCGAAGAAAGCAGATCAACGGCATGAGAGGAAACGACAGATCCAGAATGGATAAATGATCATAAGAAGAAACAGTATCAATGAGAGTATGATCATGGAAACGAATAGAATCAAGGATCTCAAATGGATGTATAATCATAGGTATGAAGAGAATCATAAGTCTCAAAAAAAATGTACATCCTAAGGTTTCTTAAGTGGAGTATCGTATCGTAAATATGCCGCGGAACATACGTACGGTACGTCACTCTACTCAAGCTACCTACTCCATCAATCAGGGTCAGCCTATGAAACGAAAGTTCGGGTCTAATACCCCCGTTCAAGTCTAAGTTCCGTAAGGTCAAGCCTAGGTTCCGAAATACATACCCGCCCTTGACTCCTCCTTGTCAAACATAGACTGAAAATAAGGTTAAACCTAGCGTTTTGATACCAACTTTGTCACGACCCGAAATATTAATTCGTGACCAGCACTTAAATCACGCAACGCCTAAAGGCGTAACGGAATTCAAGTAAGCTGAAACCCAGAAATCTAAACCTTTTTAAGAAAATAAAGGAGGTGAAGTTTTTGAAATAAAGGTATAATGAAATCAATTGTGCTTAAATGCATAGAAAAGAACATGAATGATGCAAGTGAAATTTACTTGTTTGAAAACATGTTTCGCCTTTTTAAAAATTTTGGCAGCACCTCATTGTATATTTTGATCCAAAACCACAGATAGATAATAATGATAAAAGCATCCCCAAGCAGGAGCTTGCTCTTCGCCAAACGGTGGATCACAACCACGCAATACGGTAAGAATAAGTATACGACGCCCAACGGCGAATTTCACCACAAAGATAAAATAAAGCAAGACATAAATACCACAAGTAGCGAAAAACCCAACGCTTTATGTCTTGCAACCACAATCTCACTAAGTCTCATTACTTATACAAATTTCTAATTTCTGTTTGATTGATGGAGTTAACTAGATACAATATGAAATATAATGCAAGAGTGGGTACGATACAAATGTCCCCCCTACCACTGTAAAACACCCAATTAAGCTGTATGCCAGCGATGCCGCAACTGATCCAAGCGGTCAACCTGCAAGAAATGTGGCACAACTGGGGTGAGTTGCCAACTCGTGAATAGAAAAACATTTACAAGTAGAAATCGAATAAACAACGACTCCTAGGTCAACTATATAAAAGGGTAATACTAAGATATCTAGGGTGACCGAGTCGTATATATGCCAACAAGGTATTCAAACATATATGCATGCGGATAACATCCAACAGTAATAATCAATGCTTGTATATGGATCTCGTCCAACCATAATCAAGGTATGCATGCATCTGGATCTCGTCCACCCAATATCAAGGTATATATGCATGTGGATCTCGTCCACCCATATAATCAGTGTCTGTATACACGTAAATATCATAAAGGAGTGTGCATGAAAGTATGAGGATATATATCAACGGTGTCCCTCCCGACACATCAAAATCATGGAAACTGAGTTCCTAGCATCGACACTCGAAAACATCATGAAAACCGTGCCCAGCATCGGCACGTAAATCCTCATATATCGGGCTTCGTCAGTCCGGATCGGCCCACGGGCTCCGTCAGTCCGTATCGGCCCATATCATCTCTCGACTCCGGTCGGTATCCTCCGGATATCCGCCGAGCCCAAATACTATCATCGGTTGGTAGTAGTCCCTCTGCCCGGCTCACCGTCTACTGCACAGCGATCCGTTCTCGACCCGGGGTACCATACTGGGTCCACCATGAACCCGCAATCGGCCTCATCCGCCTCCTCGAATCGGGTTTCACATGTCGCTCTCAGAACCAAGAAAATACATGGTGGACGTACTAAAATATCATATCAAGAGGAACCGGGTATTTAAAACAGCACATAAACTCTTTTAAAATGTCCACGGTTCTCAAATCCAGAAATCTCATGAAAACAGCATATCTCATTGCGTAAAATCATAGAGCATGATGTATGCGACATATAATAAAAATGTAAGCATATCCGTATATCATGCAACATGGAACAGTGATATGACATATTAAGGGAAAGCCGCTCATTTAAAATGATTCCAGTTTATTTAAAATATAACATGCGGTTCCCAATTTTCCAATAAAACCAGTTATCTATGTAGGCAAATATGTATATGCGCAAGTTTAGAGGTACCAATATGTATATGCGCCAAGATGGGTATGCAATGTGCATATGCACAAGTATGGATGTATCAATGTATATGTGCATCAATATGAATATACAATTTATATGTGTGCAAATAAGGATGTATCAATGTATATGTGCACCAATATGAATATACAATGGGTATGTGCGCAAATAAGGATGTATTAATGTATATGTTCACCAATATGATTATACAATGTGTATGTGCGCAAATAAAGATGTATCAATGTATATGTGCACCAATATGAATATACAATGTGTATGTGCGCAAATAAGGATGTATCAATGAATATGTCCACCAATATGAATTTACAATGTGTATGCGCGCAAATAAGGATATATCAATGTATATGTGCACCAACATGAATATACAATGTGTATGTGCGCAAATAAGGATGTATAAGGATGTATCAATGTATATATGCACCAATATGAATATACAATGTGTATGTGCGCAAATAAGGATGTATCAATGTATATGCGCACCAATATGAATATACAATGTGTATGTGCGCAAATAAGGATGTATCAATATGAATATACAATGTGTATGTGCGCAAATAAGGATGTGTCAATGTATATGCGCACCAATATGAATAAACAATGTGTATGTGCGCAAATAAGGATGCATATGTATGCATGTCATGCGAAGAGTCATATCATGATGCAGCAATACTGCTGTGTAGTGACATGGCAATTATCGATGATGAAGTGTGTGAGCCTACAGTCTGTGTGCATGTAACATACGCATCATCGATAATGGTGCAGGTGTACTATCACAGGTATAAGTAATACAGTATGAGCAACGTGAATGCATCATAAGGCAAACCGTCAGCTAGCGGATATAAGGTACGCATATCTAACATGGTCGAGTCGGTGAATCTATCAGTCGGAATCCAGCCTAGTGACATTGCGCATGGTATAATCCATCGTACGACAACCTCTAGTCAAGTGTAAGGATCAATCATCAAGTCAAACTCATTACGCACGGAAAATCATCGTACGACGGCATTAAGCTAATAGGGATCCTAACATCCTATGCAACAAATGAGTGTACGGCCTAATATCACATACGGCCTATCATCCATGATTCACAACATTCTATATATATATCCCTATATACTGATATCCCAGGTCACATCTGCAAATAATCTCATATCAGAGGACCGGCAGGGTATAAATCATTTCGATCGACTCGCATCCGTATACCATCATATCATCAAATCCGTCTTATATTCTTTCGTCGCATTTATATCTCATATCATGTCGAGTTTACATAAACATTCTATCTTTACTATAAGTATAAGTATCTAATCTAACATACACACCCGAACCATACAATCAGATTTTTAAAGAAGTGAATCGTAGTTTTGAAAATATGGGTTACGGTGTTTTTAAGAAAAAGATATCCTTTGAAAATCCGTAACATCCCTCAAGGTATATATTTAAAATATACATACGATTCTTCGGTTTCGAAAAAAGGTATGGTTCGGATGACGCTTCTACAACGACTATCTAGTCTTACAGTACCCTAAACGGCAATATGGCTAAACGTCATCCTATGATAGTCGTAACGTAACACTTCTAACTAACCTCTAGTTTCTAATATGGTTTCATAGCTATCTTCATTCTAACCGTAGTTTCCTAATTTAGGTTTCCTTAACCATATTCTATAAATCAGTTATCCATCAAAACCTTGCGGGGGTACTATACGCCATCCACCCGACTTCCCCGGTAGATATAAATCTACTCACCGTAGTCGTCGCTTGCCGAAATCGTTGACGCCATGCTCCGTCGCCTCGGAATCCACGCGAAGGTATCTACAATAATAACAATCGCAATGTGTATTAAAATCAAGTTCTAAAATCCAAAACGGCACGCGCCTTGCTCGTAGGTTAGAACCTATAGCATACGCGTACAAAATCAACCAAACAACACTCGTTGTCGATGTAAAAACATGCGACAACCGAAAACGAATCCAATATCAAAACTCATCATTCAAAATATGGAAAACATATCCTAAACCACACACAAGTGTTCCCAGATTTTGACTCAGGTCAAATAAATCTAAGCAAACAAGTCTAGGGTGATGTATACGGTATATATGAGCTACTGGACCAACCTAGGCTCCTACATTCACCAAGTGGCCGGCCCCTATACCCAAAATTCCAAGCTCGTCGTCCAGGGGGTCTCTGTTTAGGTTCATCAGGTCAGAGTGGTCTCCTAGTAGTATATCTAGGCCCCTAGTATTGTTTGGTTGTCTCAGAATGTCCCTAGGTCATCCCAGATTCACTGTAGGCACATTAAAAGTCACAAAACCAATACGGAACAAAATCATAAGTTCGTGCATCGGGTTCAAATCTATGGCTCAGGTCAGGAATCGTGTCACCATGTCATGTAACCACTCCTAACAGCTCCCAAATTTCACCTATAGTCATTACAGAAAAATCAAGTAGAACCAAACCCCCTTAAACAACATCAGGTAACCACCCTACAAAATCCAAACCCTAACTCTCCTATTCAACCGGGGTCGCCGGAATTTCCTCACTAGCCGCCGGCCCAAACCGATGGGTATGGGATAGGGTTTCAGGTGGGCACTCCAGGTCTTGAGCATAACACTAACACACTGTTTGTTTTCACCAAAAAGTCTCGGGGTCACAGCAGGTTGTCGATGTCACAAAACGACACTAAAATACGAAATCGTACAAAACTAACTAAAAGGAAGAAGTTATACCTCATCTTGTCCCCTCTAGGCAGCACTAACTTCCCAAAGTCGTCAAAATCCCACTTTGCTCGGTTCAACGCGTAGAGGAAGAGATGGGGACTAATTTTTGTGAAAGGAGTGTAGGGTTTTGGGGATTGTTTGGAGAAAGAACTAGGGATTTAAGTGGAGGGTTGTGGCTTGAGGAAGATGAAGAAGGAGAAGAAAAAAGATGGGGGATTCAAATTAGGCAGCAGCCCCTTCCCTCTCTCTCACATAATCACACACACTCTCTCTCTCCAAAAGCCTACCTAACCTAATCATTATGTCCCCCTTTTGACTTTTCCCTTTTTCCTTTTCTTTTTCTCACCAAAACACATACACCCATATAAAACCACAATGAAATAACATGTAACCATATAAAACATGTCATGGTGCACTAACCATGACAACTGTAGAAACGCAGATTTGGCTTAATCGCGGCTAGCAGTGCACTAATCGGATTTTTATCAAAACTGCATATAATAAATTTTTAAAATTGCAAAATCCATTAAATATATTTTTAAATGATTAAATCATTTTAATTTCCATTTATTTCACAATTATTAGTATATATTTATACCCTTTTTCGAAAACCCCAATTTCGCAAATCAGACATTTTTCGGGAAATATATTATTTTAATATTAAATTCCAAAAATAAAATTTTATATTTTCTGAAATGTTACAGTCTTCCCCCTTAAATAAATTCGGTCTCCGAATTTAAATTTAAACCCAAAAATCTAAAACATTTCAATAACCAGCTCAAATCAACGGGGTTCCGAAATCATGGAAAACGCAGAAATAACACAGCGCGTCAAGTGCTCATGAAAACGAGTACAAGCTCAAAATCGAACTCTGTCAAGCGTCACACAAATCATCGGATTCGCACGCATATCTTCGGAGTTACAATAGAGACACAGATCTCGAAATCCACTACTGAAATACAATATACACTAGTAAAATACTATAATACGTGTATAGTACGCATCTTTGAAAATTTCACAATCTGAATGAGATACTGTTAGATCCATGTTACCCACCCCAGTTCTTTCGGGGAGGTGGAATAGGTAAAAATCAAAATTTTCTCACAAGGTAACATGGACCATCCATGAAGAATCTATGCTAAACAAAAACTAACACACTAACTACAAGTTCTAGCTACTATGTAGAATGTTTATACCTAGATCTTGAACTTCTTCTCTTCTTGTTGTGGTTATCCTTCTTGCTTACTCCTTGTACTGGCGTAGACAGCTCCACCTCGTCGTCTTCCTTTTGCCGAAGATAGATCCACCCGAGGGCCTTTACCTTGAGCTCCCACCTCAACCAAGAGGTAACTAGAGCGCTTGGTTTGCTAGACAAAGAACCCTAGGAAGAGTAGAGAGATGTTTTGTGGTTTTGTCTCAAGAGCTTTTGTTTTTCAACACATGAAAGATTTAAGCTTTGAGAGGAAGAGGGAGAGCTTAAGAACATGAGAGAGAAAGAGCAAGAGAGAATGAGAGAGTTTTTGCAACCATACTCTCATATGAGAGAATTATGAAAATAACAATAATAATTAAAGAAAATGTGATGGTTCATTTGGAATGACAATTATCATTTAACATTAAATGAATTTTGCAAGAATGAAGGAGCATTTTTCATGTGAAATGAAAATGGTCAATATGTCAACATAGGTCAACAAGTCAACCAAAGTCAAATGGTCAACAACCGTAACCAAGGCACAATTATCTTTAATTAATACCATTAATCATATTTCTCATTCTCATTAGGATTTGGAAAAAGTCAACGGTCAACAACCCTAATGAGAATCCTCTGCCTCTGCCACTGTCAACTGTGTATACACACCAGCATCCGTGTTCCGAGGAACACGAATACAATGAGACAAAACCAATCCCAAAACAAATACTAGGATCTGGTTTAAACTAAAGCCCGCAAGTAATAACTGCCCGAACACCAAACGTGCACAAGTGGGCGGATGTGAACGAACCCCGTCGCAAAACTATGCGACCTCTACTCTGTTTTGTCAAAAGGCGAATAACCCTCTGTGTGGGACTCTAAAGGCTCGACATTACGCTGGCAGTCGGTTTAACCACAGGCCGCAAGCGGTACTAGCTGTACGTAACGGTCCCCGGGTAGATGCCGATAAGAAGACTGATGAGGTGAACCCATCCGAACTCCTACTGAGCCTGGATGTGACAATCTCCATAGATTTCGGTCTGTTCATCTAAGTGTATCGCATGGCGGGCCTGGAGGGCGGTAAACGTTGGTCCCCTAATAGCGGTACAAGTCATGTCGGAGTGTAGCCCAGAACATCCTGAAAAACAAATGGTAACACTACCAGCAAATCTCGCTTGCCCTGGCCAGGGACGACTATGTGTAATGGCTCTCCTAGACACAGCGTGATATCAACTCCAAATACTGGGAGAGACGAACCCTGTCTAACCGTCACTGCCTCCAAGTGCTTCGGGACTGCACCCAACTATTACCTGTTTGCACGACTCAATAGTGTCGTCGTAGGGTAGCAACCTAAGAACAGTGGGAACACACTTGAGGCGTAGTGACTGTGTCAAGTCAACGGACTAAGCTGTACTCATGTCACCTGGGAACTGTTAACTGACGATAGGTATAATACCAACCAACAGTTCCCGACGAGTCCTGTACAGTGTACTCGTAACCTAACGAGCACCTGCATACTATCTCTGGTACGACGTACTGATGGCTGTGGGACAGTCCATCTCCCCCGTTGGGACGAGAAGCGTATGCACCAGTCTACTCTGGAGTATCGATGCCCTGTCTCGATAATCCTACGACTAGGGACCAAAATAAGGATGTGCTTATAGAATACCCAGTCCCCACTAGTGTGATCGCCATCACAACGCTGGTAGTCAAGCAAAGATCCTAAGTGCTCCATCAATATGTATTAGCGATATGTTAAAAGAAACATATACATATATTAAGATAGAAACAAACCAAGTAGCATACTACTATATTGAGCAAGACTGTCGCAAACCCGTACATATATCCTAAACCTCCAAAATGTAATATACAAACTATTACTATACAATAATGGCCTCTAGGGCATACATATCCAACAATCTCCCACTTGCACTAAAGGCAAGTAATTGGTGTACCGCATACCCAACGTCTGCACTAAGGCCAGCTGCTGGCGTACCGCATACCCAATAGCTCAAAAAGTCACTCGAACTGTGTTTGAGGGAGGGCCTTTGTGAATGGATCCGCCGTGTTGTCTTTTGTGTTCACTCTCCGTACCTCGATCTCCTGCCGATCAATGATCTCCCTGATCAGGTGATACCGCCTTAAGATGTGTCTGGACTTCTGATGGGACCTTGGTTCCTTCGCTAAAGCAATAGCCCTATTGTTGTCGCAATACAAAGGTATTGGGTCAACAATGGACGGAACCATCTGAAGTTCACTAATGAACTTCTTCATCCAGACCGTCTCTTTTGCGGCATCGCTTGCAGCAATGTATTCAGCCTCCATCGTCGAGTCTGCGACGGTATCCTGTTTGGAACTCCTCCAACACACTGCCCCTACGTTGAGGGTAAACACAAAACCTGAGACAGACTTGCTGTCATCTTTGTCACTCTGGAAGCTTGAATCAGTAAAGGACTCGACCCTGTGGTCTCTATTACCGTAAACCAGGAACATCTCCTTAGTCCTTCTCAGGTACTTGAGAATGTTCTTCACTGCCGTCCAGTGGTTTTCACCTGGGTCTGACTGATACCGGCTCACCACGCTTAGCGCGTAAGCTACATCTGGCTTTGTACATAGCATCGCATACATTATAGATCCTACCGCCGAAGCGTAGGGTATAGTGCTCATGCGAACTCTCTCTTCGTCAGTCTTGGGAGACATCTTCTTGGAGAGGGTGATTCCGTGCAATGTGGGTATATTACCGCGTTTGGAATCTTCCATACTAAATCTCTTTAGTACGGTCTCTATTTACCTGGACTGCGAAAGTCCCAGTAGTCTCCTGGATCTAACTCTATAGATCTTGTTCCCGAGAATGTACGAGGCATCACCCAGGTCCTTCATGGAGAACCTTTGTGAAAAGAATAGCTTGACCGAATGTAGCATAGGAATGTCATTTCCTATCAAAAGAATGTCGTCCATGTACAAGACCAGGAACACGACAGTTCGTCCTACAATCTTCTTATAGACACAAGGTTCATCTTCGTTCTTGATGAAATCAAATTCCTTGATTGCCTCATCAAAACAGATGTTCCAGCTCCGCGATAGCTGCTTTAATCCATAAATTGATTTAAGCAACTTGCACACCTTCCCGCTGCTCCTTCTGTCTACGAAACTTTCTGGCTGATCCATATAAACGCACTCTTCCAAACAGCCGTTTAGAAAAGTTGTTTTTACGTCCATCTGCCAGATTTCTTAATCATGGAAGGCAGCAATGGCATGTAGGATCCGAATGGATTTGAGCATAGTCACTAGAGAAAAAGTTTCATCATAGTCCACACCAGGTCTTTGACGAAAACCTTTTGCAACGAGTCTACCCTTATAGGTTTCCACCTGTCCATCAACACCAAGTTTCCTTTTGTAGATCCATTTGCATCCAACGGGTTTTAACCCAGGTGGAGCAATATCCAAGGTCCACACTTTATTGGTGTACATGGACTCCATTTCGGATTGCATAGCTTCCAACCACTTATCAGAGTCCCTACTGATAATAGCCTGCCTGAAACTGGTAGGGTCATCTTCTTCCAAGATGCAATCCTCTCGATCCCCGTCTATGAGAAAACCGTAGTATCTCCCGGGCGAATGAGAAATCCTACCAGATCTGCGGAGTGGCTGAGGTTCGTCTGGGACTATTGAATTTTCTGGCTCTGCTAAATCTTCACTTTGAGTTTGTGGATCAGATATTTCATCCAGTTCTACCGTGCTCCCACTTATTTCTTTTGCAAGAAATGGCCACTCTAAAAAGGTGGCGCGACGAGCAAGGAACACCTTCTGTTCCTCAGTGTGGTAGAACAGATATCCCAAAGAATTTCTAGGATATCCCATAAACTTGCAGAAAACTGATCGTGCTTTAAACTTATCCGGATTTTGTACCTTTATATAGGCCGGACAACCCCATATCTTAATACGTTCAAGATACGGTCTTTTACCACTCCATATTTCATATGGTGTCTTAGGCAAAGATTTAGACGGAACCAGATTCAGTAAGTATGCTGTTGTTTCTAGCGCAAGTCCCCAGAATGAAAGAGGTAACTCAGCATTACTCATCATGGAGCGAACCATATCCAATAGGGTACGATTCCTCCTCTCCGATACACCGTTGTGCTGTGGTGTATAAGGAGGAGTAAGCTGAGAGAGAATACCATTCTCTTTTAAGTAATCTAGGAATTCTGTGCTTAAGTACTCCTCTCCTCTATCAGATCGAAGGATCTTGATACTTTTGCCTGTCTGGTTCTCCACTTCATTTCTAAATTCCTTGAATTTCTCAAAAGTTTCAGATTTATGTTTCATCAGATACACATATCCGAACCTAGTGAGATCGTCAGTGGATGTGATGAAGTACGACAACCCACCCCTTGCATGTATATACATTGGACCACATACATCACTGTGTATGAGTCCCAAGAGCTCTGCTGCCCTTTCTCCATGTCCGGTGAACGGAGATTTGGTCATCTTTCCTTTGAGACAAGACTGACAAGTTTCATAAGATGAAAACTCGAATGTATTCAAGAGTCCATCTTTATGCAACTTACTTAGTCTTTTCTCTCCGATATGACCAAGTCTATAATGCCATAAGTAGGATTCGTTCGTATCTGAACTCTTCCTTTTGCGCGTGTTTTGTATATTGAGAACTGTATTCTGATTTAGAACGTAGATACCATTACACAGTGTACTTTCTGCAACCAGTACCTTATGAAGGTAAATGTTCTTGATATTTCTATCAAGAACAAAGTTATATCCATCTTTATTGAGTAAAGAAACTGATATGATGTTGCAAACCATGGAAGGTACATAGTAGCAATCGTTCAAAATCATAGTATTGCCATTCGGCAACACTAGGTGATATTCACCGACGGCTGCGGCATTAACTTATGCTCCGTTCGCTACCCTGAGCGACATATCACCAGGTGCAACATTCCTACTTTTTCTCAGTCTCTGCAATAAATTACAGATATGAGATCCTGATCCAGTATCAAGTACCCAGGAGGTAGGGCTGACCGTAAAGCAGTTCTCAATTACAAGAACACCTGAAGTTGATGCAAAACTATGCTTCTTCTTCAACTGGGTATCCTTGTAATCCATACAATCCTCTTTCTCTTGCTCATACATATGACTGTTGTCATAAGTTAGAGCCGAACCGACGTTCCCCAGCCCCGAATAAGAATTCGGATCGGTCAAGCGATACATTTTATTATCTTGATTAAGGTGTGAAATGGTTGCTACCTGGAAAGAGTGAGAAAAGAAACACTCAGCGTGCGCTCTTGCAAAGTTAGATTGGTTTATTAATTTATCTCACCAGGATGGCTCCCACTGTTTCCTCAAATTCTTCTTCAAACCCTAAAAGAAGAACTAGTTAGGATTAATCGCACGTCACAATACTTGCTTAACCTTTCAGCCAGGCTAGTGTTGGTACTTCGAGGGAGGTTTTCCGACGCTTTCACGAAGTTCCTTAATTAAATAACCTCTTTTCCCTGGAGGCGTAGCCCCGCTAACACCATTCTAGACACCTACTTGGTTTAAAGCATTGATTGTTAAGTGAAATAATCTCCCGAGAGTAATCCAACTCATCAGTGGGATCGGGATCCAACTATCATTGTGCGATGACCTAGATGGAATCCACTCTAGTCACCACACTCCAGAAGGTATGCTAAATCTGCAAGTTTCAGTTTCTTTAGGAACTCCCGATGTGGATTTTTGCCCCTAACGGTTTATGGTCTTGACAATGCCAACATATCATGAACCGCTAGTCAAGTTCGACCCGTCATTATCTTGATTAACTTAGACCCACCCACATATCTCTTGACAATACCAACATAGCTATGCGACTGTCCTAAATAATCTGAAAAATAAAGCTGCAAACAAGAAATACTTAGCTACCGATCACTACGCCTTGACAATGCCAAAATACGTAGCTCGAATACTAGGTCGTACTTGTAGGAAATGACGGAGGGCTACGGCTGGGTTTTTGGCGAAAAACTCGTTAACGTAATGAACTTGATATCGTTGAAGGAACCTGATAACCTTTTATTTTATTTTTTTTAAATATAGTGGCGAAAACTTCTGCTAAAGAGGTCACTCCCTGTGAAGGGAACTCGGCCCTTTCCTCGTCGAATGAGGTGCAGGATATTCCAAACTGAATACCATGATGCATAGCAAGAATAATCGACTATAGTGAAGTTATTACCCTGACACAAACTTTTGCCCAAGGGGTCACTCCGGATGAAGGGATCTCGGCCCTTGCCTCGTCGAATGAGGTGCTGGGCATTCATAACCGAACACCTCTGTGCAAAACGAAAGAGAACGTCCTTGCAGTAACAACTTTTTGAAAATTGTTCCAACAACGACTTTTAGGTTTGTTTTTCTTTGCATTAATTTAATGCGTCCCATCAATTAATCCTACCATTGCAGAAAACAACGAAAATATGACGTACGCTTATGCCATCCGCATTCGCCACGGGGCCCCGTCATCACCCGTTAGGTTACTGTTCATACCAGAATATTGCATTTTATACCGTCCATTCTTACGCTCGTTTATTTATAGGCAGGTGCTTTTGATCAGTGTTTGCTACATATTTGCAGAATACTAGTTCTCAACTCTAAACAGTGAAATCCATGGAAAAGTACGACAAATTCCGGATTACTACCAACAACAGATAAAGCACGGGTCTCCGCTCTCTATCCGTATGTTGCCACATACCAGTTTAAGAGACAAAATGGCAAATCGATTGTCATGTCATGCACAAAGCTCAATGTCAACACAAGATCCAAGAAATCTACGCGGAGCTCGAGGAAATCATGGCAAAAGATCCACATCACATCACCTCTTGTTCTACTGAAATTCTTGAAGAATTGTGAAGAGTTTCTGAGAAAAGTCATATACCACATAGCAGACAACTACAAACCAGGGAAGTACACAAAATCCCATGACCCAACTCATCAAGATGGCCGCGGTTCCGCGGCCAATAGGGGGTCTAGGCCGCGGTTCCGCGGCCGTATAGTCTCCTTACCTTGTCGTTTTTCATGGGCAGTTTGGTCACTTCATTTAGGGGCAGATTGTTGCCCTAGGTTTCCCATTCCCCTCCTATAAATACCCCAGAACTGAGCCAAACCAAAGGTGTTCAATTCTTTGTTCCTCTTTTGTAGTTTTTATTGTAGTTCTTCTTCTTCTTCTTCTTCTTCTTCTTCATCTTTCCTCCATGAAAATGTAGTGAGAGCATTGAGTGGATGATCAATGAAGATGAGGGTTTTTGTATCATTCTCTTTTGTTTAACTTCCCCTTGAGATTCTTGCTTTCTCTTGATCTTTCAACCTCTTCATTGAGCTTGAAAGGTTAAGGGTTTGTTATTGATCTCAAGGGTCGTATTTTTCTTATGGAATTAGTGCTTCATTTCACCTGCGTTCTTTACCCTTCTCTTGATCTTGCAACCTCTTGATTGAGCTTGCAAGTTTAAGGGTTGGCTATGTAAGTGCACGGCGGCGCCCCGTCCGTCAATCCGACGGCCAAATGCGGAAGCGGTGATAAACTTTACTTTTGCGAACTTAGCAAACCGGCACCACCGCGCACTAAACACCCGGATCGAACCATTAACTAGTCTAAGCTAACTACAAGACGGGTTAGAGATATACCGAATGATCCAAGTCCTCCGGTCTTCTCGTCGTCGTCCCGATCTCCTGCGGAAACTCCGGTCGTCGCCTCCTCGCCGGAAGGGCACCACATCGCCTGCATCATTTACGGGCTCCCACCTCAATACCGAGGCAACTCGGGCGCGAAGTTGGCTGGCCGACGCGTCCAAGATTTGCTGTAGAATGTGTAGGGTTGAAGATATGTCTCATTTGGGGTTTGTTGCCTTTGAAGATGATGGAGGAATCAAGATAAGAAAAATGGTGCTTGCATTTTTCTAGCATGAAATGAGATCAAGAATGAAACTCTCAAGAATGAAAAACTTCTTCTTCTCTTTTCTCAAAATGAAACCTCATATTGTTAGAATGGTGGAGGAAAGAATACATAAGCAAGAGGGAGGTGAGTGTAGGAAAAGAGAGAGGGTGACCATATCCAAACATCATCATAACTAACTCACATCAACTACTAATCACCTCAAATCAACAAAAAGCAAGTGATGATGATAGAAAAGAATGGTATCAAAAGATGCTTTCATAATTAATACATTTGCAAGAAAATCCTCCACAATGTGTTATTTGCAAACTTGCAAATAACACCCTCCATCAAAAAAGTCCAATCGGGAAAGAACAAAGGAAAACCGGCCGGAACGGAATGCAAACTGGCAACTCCAGAAAACTGGTCCCGTAATAAATTACAGGAAAACCCCCATACTGTGTATACACACCCGCATCTGTATTCCGTCCGGATACAAATGCAATGAGACAAAATCTACACTGTACTAAACTAGGATCCGGCTTAAACCAAAACCGGCTAGTAATATCCGTCCGATCCTGATCCGTACAATACCGTACGTATCTGATCGGATCCTGCCATATCTCCATACGGCCTCTAGTACTAACCGTCCGATCCTGATCCGTGCAATACCGCACGTATCTGATCGGACCCTGCCATATCTCCATACGGCCTCTACAGCGTTTCGCCCGACAGCTTGAGTAACTGAAAGTGTGGTGGACTCTAAAGACTCGTCAATACTATGGCTGTGGATTTAACCACTAGCACGTCAGAGGTATAAGCCAATACGTGACGGGCCACCACCTATTGACCAAAAGGGACGTCGATGAGCGAATTCATCCTGACACCCTACTGAGCCTGTCAGTGACAATATCCGTACAGTCCGGTCCGTTCGTCTACGAGCATCGCATGGCGGGCCTAGGGGGTTGGTAAAAGTCAGACCCCCAAAAGCGGTACAAGTCGTGTCGGAGTGTAGCCCAGAACACCCTGAGATACTACTGGAATACCTACCAGTAAATCTCCTGCCTTGGCCAAGGACTTCGTGTAATGGCTCTCCTAGACACAGCGCGACCTCACCCCCAATACCGGGAGAGACGAACCCCTGAAGATCCGCTCACTGCCTCCATGTGGCTCGGGACTGTACCCAACTAAAACCTTTTTTCACGACTCCTTTGAGCCGTGGTAGGGTAGTAATCAAAGAACAGTGGGAACTCACACGAGACAAATGACGATCCCCAGGTCGATGAACTAACCTGTACACATGTCACCTGGGAACTACTATCTGACGTCAGGTATAAGACCAACTAGCATGTTCCCGGCGAGTCCTGTCCGGTGTACTCATAACCCAATGAGCACCTGTATACATCTTAGGTGAACCAACTGACACCAGTGGCCTGTGAGACCGGCCACCGCCCCTCGTCGGGGTCTCGACTGTATACACTAGTCTACTCTGGAGAATCGATGCCCTGTCTCGAAACTCCCACGACTAGGGACCTTTTAAGGATATGCTTGTAGACCCCAGCTCCCACTTATATGATCGCCCTCATACTGCTGGTGGTCAAGCAAGAATCCTAGGGGCTCTATCAACGTGCAATAGTGACCTGTCAGGTCACCTAAAGCAGTACACGATGATAAAGGTAAACCAGATAGCATACTATCATCTCGAGTAAGACTGTCGTACCGGGATAGGTCCTCCCTCAATCATTGCAATCACGTGCCTGTGATCCAATAATTGACTCTGAGGGCACTATCTCTAACAATCTCCCACTTGCACACAAGGCTAATTATTGCGATGTCGCATACTCACAGCCCGTGTGATACCGAACACCCAACTCCTCTACTAGTCAGTCTCACAAAGCCTGTTTGCGAAACTCTTGCGTTCGAGGAATAGCCTCAGCGAGTGGATCCGCTCTGAAGTTTCTTTCTATGTCTCTCTCTATATCTCAAGTTCGCGGAGAAAACTATCTCCCGAAATGAGCAATACCTGTCTTAGAATGTCTGGATGTCTGATGGGACCTAGCTCATAAATGAACTCCAAATCCAAACTTCTCAGACTGTATCGTCAACTGAACTTAATCAGTATCCTGCGCCATGCCTCCCTCAGTATTGCCTTGGATCACCTGTCCATAATACTGCCCCTCGTCAGAAGGAAAACTATAACTCTGACAACCTCCTTGTCGTCGATGTCACCTTGGAAGCCTGGAATGATAATTGTCTCCCAAATGAGGCTGTCGTTATCATATACCTAGAACATCCACTTATGTTCTAAAACTGCTTCCGACTGTTTCTCCAGGATTGGATCAATGTCAACTTATTGCATCTAGTGCAAGAACAACATCTGGTGTTGTACTTGACATCTCATGATTGACTCAATTGCCTAAGCAAGTGATCTGCCAATCATGCACATCCCTCTCTACTTTAGTCTATAAGACACCTTTAGAGAGGGTGACTCCATTACCTGCAGGTACACTACCGTGCCAGGAGTCGTTCATTCTAAATACTCTTAGAATGCTGTCTAAGTACCCTGATTGGGAAACCACCCAAATCTAGATCTAAAACCATAGATCTAGTAACCAGTATGTCTGATATAATGTCCAAGTCCCTTGTGGAGAAACCACTCTGTGACGACCAAAGTATAACCGATCGTAGTATAGGAATATCACTTCCTACTTTGTGTATGTCATCCAAAACCCGGATATCATACCCTACTACCTTCTCAACAGATCCATCCCCTATTCTGATGAAGTCAAACCTATGACTGTCACATCAGAAATAGATGATCTATCGCCGCTACATCTGCTTTAGACTACAAATATACATAAGCCTGATGTCCACCAATGCTTCCGCTGCTCCCACTGACTACGACAACCCTCTGGCAGAGTCATATAGACGTGCACTTCTAAAGCTAGTTTAGAACAACGCTATACTCATCCTCCTGCCGGGTCCCGCAGCCTGGAACAACAACAATGGCAGGTGTGGGTAAACAAGAACTTCCCTGTCACCGTCCTTGAGGGTACCGGAGTACCACTCGGGTGCCTGAAGTTACCCACCTTATCTGCGGAGTGGCCAATGGAATGTCAAATCAGATTGAATCTTTAGGTTCTTTATCAAATCTTCAGTAATTGTTTGCGGTTCTGGAATCACTTCCAGTTCTACCATACTCCCACTACTATTTTTGAAAAAATCCATTTTTAATAAAACTGTGGCGAGTCTAGAACAATATTTCTATTGATCTGCCAGATGGTAGAAAGTCAACCCTCGTCATAGCCTGGGTCAACCCACAAACAGCCATTACAGAACGTGCCTTGAGTTATCCAGAGTCTGGTTTTAATCATAAGCCGGACAACTCCCCGTACCTTAACAATGTTAAGATATGAACTGTACTATATCCAATATAGAACCAGAGGCACTGATTTAATTGAACCAGATTCAAATCATGCAGCTATCTCCAGTGCATGTCAACTAAATGGAAGGAGGCCGATCAGCGTTACTCAACTTAGGAATGCTTCCAATTATGAGTAACCTGAAAGAGAAGCAATTTCTCTCTATCATTACTATCAACTGAATACCATACATAAGTATCTACATCTTCGATCACTTTGAAGAATCCCGATACTTGCTACACTTGGTTCTCTACTCTATTCAAATACCTATAACTCCTCAAAACTTAGACCCTGTGTTTCTACGAAACACATGTCTAAGAACTAGAGAAGTTAAAAGTAAACAGAATATAGTATGAGGACCAATCCCTCTGTCCTAATGGACACTGGACAGCATACAATACTCTGTATAAGTCCGCTGAGTCTAATAACTCTTTCACTGTGTGTCGTAGGTTAAAAACTGTACTTATGGTTATGAAGAATTACACCGCTGTTTAATGCTCCTTACCTAACCATCCACTGATATAGGTAAATGTCATCGACATAATATCAAAAGGTATATCTCACTCTATGAATATAGACGTACAGATATATCAATTTGAAATTGGTGCACAACAGCGGATATTCAAAACCAAATATTTGCCGACCGGCAAACAGCCCAGGTGATCTCCTCAAATATCACCGATTACAACGAATCCCGATATAATGAGGATGATCACCCAATTCCCAATAACTTACTCCCACTCATCATCTGTAAAACCATACAGATGTGAGAATCAAAACTGGTAAATACATACCCTGGAGCAAGTGTCTAATCGGGAAAACAGTTTTCTTTTAACAGTACACAGTTGAACTGAAACATTGAAATGTTTCGATGGGGTATGCTGGTATTCCTAGTAATGCCTCTACCATTATCCAGATTCACAACTATAACCGTATAATTCTCTGCCACCTCTCCAAATCCCTTTATATGTCTTTAGTCATTACCTTCTGCACACCCCTTTAGGCCAATTGGTTTTCTTCCTTCCTACCGTTCGGCACCAGCCTATGGTTTGGAAGAAGACTATCTAATAAGCATAATGGGTGTACTGTCCTAGTCCTAGGAGCACTCGTAATGCGAGAGAAGGTGAAGATAAAAGACAACCGAATAAACCTTATTCCTATTTCTCCTGGACCAGAATCCATCCACGAACTGGAACAAGTTCCTTTCGAGTTCGTATATAACCATACGATGGAGTATCCAATAAACTGTGGATCTTCGTAGTGATATGGAGTGTCTTGGAGAAATACAAAGGTGATTTAGGATTGGCGAAGAAATACTTGGTTTGGTCGTGAATATCAGTCGCAATTTACTTTGCCCTCTTACTAATCCCTTGCTTTGTCTTAATCTTAATACCTTCTGCACACCGTTTAGGCTAATTGGTCTTCTTCATTCCACACTGTTCGGCACCAGCCTAAAGTTTGGAAGAAGACTATCCAATTTGCGTAATAGGTGTACTATCTCCTAAACTAAGGAGTTCTCGCAACCTGAGAGAAGGTAAAAAGGAAAAGGCAACTGAATAATACTATCCGTTTTCTCCAGAACCGGAAACCATTCTCGAATTCCTTCGAGTTCGTATCTAACCATACGATGGTTTTGTCCAATGGAAGTGGACGTTCGTAGTAATACGGGGTGTCCTGGAGAAAAGGGTAAAAGTAGGAGTGGCAATGAGGTCTGCAACTCTGACAATCCAAAAGGCAGTGTTAAGAAGGTTCGGTCAAATTGGTCTCTGAGTCATAGTCTTAGGGTCGGGTCAAAGGTCGCTGGCAAAGAGAGAGAGAAAAGAAACACTCAGCGTGCACTCTATCCTAGATCAGAATGGTTACCAATTTATCTAATCAGGAAACCTCCCACTGTACCTCAAATTCTCCTCCAAACCTGAAAGAAGAATTAGTCGGGGTCACCCGAGGAGTAAACTAACTCATCAGTGGGAATCGGGATCCAACTATCATTGCATGATAACGTGACGGAATCCGCTCACGGTATCACACTCCAGAAGGTATGCGCATATCTGGCAAGTTTCAGTTCTTTTAAACTCCCGATGTGATTTTTACCCCATGCTCTTATGACCTTGACTTTGGCCAACAAATCATAAGTCACATGTCAAGTTCTACCCGTCATTCTCCAGGTTGATTTGAATCCACCCGTACCTACCCTTGACTTTGGCCAACAAGGCAGTACGACTGTTCCAAACCAACGCATCTATCTATGCTGCATATGAATAACCAACAGCTACCAAACACTGTGCCTTGACTTTGGCCAACAAACACAGGTTGAATACTATTGACTACCCATATGAAACGACGGAGGGCTACGAATGGTTTCTGGCGAAAACCTTTAACGTAATGAACTTGATATCGTTGAAGGAACGGATAGCTTTTTAGAAAATATAGTGACGAAAACCTTTACTAAAGAGGTCACTCCCGGTGAAGGGATCTCGGCTCTTTCCCCGTAGAATGGGGTGCAGGATATTCCAAATGAATACCACGATGCAAAGCAAAAGTAATTGGCTATAGTGAAGTTAATGCCCTGACGCAAACTTCTGTCCAAGGGGTCACTCCCTGTGAAAGGATCTCGGCCCTTGCCTCATCGACTGAGGAGCAGGATATTCCAAATGAATACCACGATGCAAAACAAAAGTGAACGTCCTTGCAATAACAGCTTTTTGAAAAGTGTTCCAACAACATCAGAATATGTTTTTTTTAACTTGCATTGATCCGAATCAACGCAGTCCCATCAATTGATCACACCACAAAGAACGAAAATATACTGACGTACGTATATGCCATCCGCATTCGCCACTGGGTCCCGTCATCACCCGTTAGGTTAGCTAACTAACGGCAGAGCGGGGACTGGACTAGCGCGGATGAAAAACATATACAACATCTACTAATATATATACCAATATATAGTATTTCGCTCAAGGCGTGATAAAATGCAACATCACAGAAAAGTACAGCATCACAGAACAATACAGATATCTGGGATCCCCGGGTTTCACAGAGCCACTACTGAAACCCGACGTTCCCCTGGTCGTGTGGATAGCCTGTGCAATGAAATCCTAGACCCCTACGGGCGCGGCAAGTCACCCGCCAAAACCTGAAGCGAGGAAGCCCCCTTCAGCACCGTGAATGGACCACCCAGCACTTCACGGAATCCGGCAACTCGGGCACCCCTCCTGGGTCAACCTGTACCCCCTACGAGTGCGGCGAATAGCCCGCCAATCCTAGAGTGAAGCCCCTTCCGTCTCAATGCCATGAGATGCGGGCTTGTTGCCCTCCAGAACCCGGCTATCCGTGCACCCCAGCGCGGGGTAACCCTAGTACAGAAAGTAAAATATACATGCAACGGGTACATCGACCGCAACCTGGTCGTGCCCCAAAATAATAATACAAACAGGCAGTGACGGCAGTCCACATGTCGGACGCTCGCCCCGCAATATCAAATGTACATAATACAACAGAAACAGTACTAGCATTGCATCCAGGCTATCCCCCACGACCGATCCGCAACATCACAGCAAAAACACAGAACATCAACGTGAAAGTCACGTTCGCAAATCCGTCTAACCGGGCTATAGCAGTTAGACAGGATTTACCGATCAAGTGACATTCACGGTCGCAGATATAATGTAAATACTGTGAAATAATGTGTTTAAAATATCCGATCGATCAAAAATTAACAAGTGGGCCCCCAAGCAATACTGTAGCACTCACAGAAAATCTGGGCCCAATTTTAATATTCCAAAACCCCTAAAATCAGCCCAGAAGCCCACTGGAAAATTTCGACACATTGATCCCTCAAATCTGCGGCGGAACCGCGGCGCCAAGTGGGGATTGGCCGCGGTTCCGCGCTCTACCTGAGCGATCAATGTGTCGAATTTTCCCAGAATTCTTAGAACTTCTTGTACATCAGTTTTCTACAACCTGAAAAATTTTTAGAGCCAGGAAAAATTCGACAGAAAACTGATGTGAGGAAAATGTGGTTTTTTGGAATTTTGGTCGATCGGAAATGCAAACACATCAAACAAAGCTAGACGAAGTTAATGGCGAGGCTCTGATACCACTGTAAGTGCACGGCGGCGCCCCGGCCGTTAATCCGACGGCCAAATGCGGAACCGGTGATAAACTTTACTTTTGCGAACTTAGCAAACCGGCACCACCGCGCACTAAACACCCGGATCGAACCATTAACTAGTCTAAGCGAACTACAAGACGGGTTAGAGATATACCGAATGATCCGAGTCCTCCGGTCTTCTCGTCGTTGTCCCGATCTCCTGCGGAAACTCCGGTCGTCGCCTCCTCGCCGGAAGGGCACCACATCGCCTGCATCATTTACGGGCTCCCACCTCAATACCGAGGCAACTCGGGCGCGAAGTTGGCTGGCCGACGCGTCCAAGATTTGCTGTAGAATGTGTAGGGTTGAAGCTATATCTCATTTGGGGTTTGTTTCCTTTGAAGATGATGGAGGAATCAAGATAAGAAAAATGGTGCTTGCATTTTTCTAGCATGAAATGAGATCAAGAATGAAACTCTCAAGAATGAAAAACTTCTTCTTCTCTTTTCTCAAAATGAAACCTCATATTGTTAGAATGGTGGAGGAAAGAATACATAAGCAAGAGGGAGGTGAGTGTAGGAAAAAAGAGAGGGTGACCATATCCAAACATCATCATAACTAACTCACATCAACTACTAATCACCTCAAATCAACAAAAAGCAAGTGATGATGAAAGAAAAGAATGGTATCAAAAGATGCTTTCATAATTAATACATTTGCAAGAAAATCCTCCACAATGTGTTATTTGCAAACTTGCAAATAACACCCTCCATCGAAAAAGTCCGGCCGGGAAAGAACAAAGGAAAACCGGCCGGAACGGAATGCAAACTGGCAACTCCAGAAAACTGGTCCCGTAATAAATTACAGGAAAACCCCCATACTGTGTATACACACCCGCATCTGTATTCCGTCCGGATACAAATGCAATGAGACAAAATCTACACTGTACTAAACTAGGATCCGTCTTAAACCAAAACCGGCTAGTAATATCCGTCCGATCCTGATCCGTACAATACCGCACGTATCTGATCGGACCCTGCCATATCTCCATACGGCCTCTAGTACTAACCGTCCGATCCTGATCCGTGCAATACCGCACGTATCTGATCGGACCCTGCCATATCTCCATACGGCCTCTACAGCGTTTCGCCCGAAAGCTTGAGTAACTGAAAGTGTGGTGGACTCTAAAGACTCGTCAATACTATGGCTGTGGATTTAACCACTAGCACGTCAGAGGTATAAGCCAATACGTGACGGGCCACCAGCTATTGACCAAAAGGGACGTCGATGAGCGAACTCATCCTGACACCCTACTGAGCCTGTCAGTGACAATATCCGTACAGTCCGGTCCGTTCGTCTACGAGCATCGCATGGCGGGCCTAGGGGGTTGGTAAAAGTCAGACCCCCAAAAGCGGTACAAGTCGTGTCGGAGTGTAGCCCAGAACACCCTGAGATACTACTGGAATACCTACCAGTAAATCTCCTGCCTTGGCCAAGGACTTCGTGTAATGGCTCTCCTAGACACAGCGCGACCTCACCCCCAATACCGGGAGAGACGAACCCCTGAAGATCCGCTCACTGCCTCCATGTGGCTCGGGACTGTACCCAACTAAAACCTTTTTGCACGACTCCTTTGAGCCGTGGTAGGGTAGTAATCAAAGCACAGTGGGAACTCACACGAGACAAATGACGATCCCCAGGTCGATGAACTAACCTGTACACATGTCACCTGGGAACTGCTATCTGACGTCAGGTATAAGACCAACTAGCATGTTCCCGGCGAGTCCTGTCCGGTGTACTCATAACCCAATGAGCACCTGTATACATCTTAGGTGAACCAACTGACACCAGTGGCCTGTGAGACCGGCCACCGCCCCTCGTCGGGGTCTCGACTGTATACACTAGTCTACTCTGGAGAATCGATGCCCTGTCTCGAAACTCCCACGACTAGGGACCTTTTAAGTATATGCTTGTAGACCCCAGCTCCCACTTATATGATCGCCCTCATACCGCTGGTGGTCAAGCAAGAATCCTAGGGGCTCTATCAACGTGCAATAGTGACCTGTCAGGTCACCTGAAGCAGTACACGATGATAAAGGTAAACCAGATAGCATACTATCATCTCGAGTAAGACTGTCGTACCGGGATAGGTCCTCCCTCAATCATTGCAATCACGTGCCTGTGATCCAATAATTGACTCTGAGGGCACTATCTCCAACAGGCTATTGATCCCATGCTTGTCTTGAGTTCTAGTTTCTAGTTTTCTTTCTCGCTTTTTATTACTTGCTTTTTATTACCTTGCTTTACTTACTTGCAATTTAATTCATGCACTTATTTACTTGTAATCTTTTCTTTTCTTTGTTCTTTTCTTTTGCTCTTCTTGGTTCTCTTTGTGAATGGTTGTAATTATTGTTGTTGATTAATAAATACGGTATTGTAAGTTAAGATTTTCTTTGCTCTTTTCCTTTTCCCGTTATTTTCCATTGAACTCCGCCCAAACGATACGCAAGCGCTCCGTTAGGCACCCTACCCTGACAAGGTAACGGTGATTCCTAACCGCGACCGGTTGCGTTCGGTTTGGCCGGAGGCGAAAGCAAGAGACAAGAACGGAAGGACAAGGGTAAATAAGCCGGATTCCACGAATACCGCGCTTAAATCCCCTAATCCACATTGTTGCCGATTGCTCTAGCTTCAATTGGTCAAGACTCGGCTCAAAGGTTTTGAGTATGGATTTCTTTAGCTTACATTATCGTATCTTTTCTTAACAACTTTATACTTGCAAATAATACACATAGGTTAGATTGAACAAACATATACTCATTCTTTATTGACTCGTCTAAAACTCGAACGGACATACAACCATCTCCCTGTGGATCGACCCGTGCTCAACCGGCTAGCTGCATAGCGACACCGTCCTGATCGCGGTTATACTTTAGAACTTTGAACAGCCGACACGCCAAAAGCGTGCGATCAAATGGCGCCGTTGCCGGGGAGACGGTAGCGTATTTTCTTTCTTGTTATTCGGGTTAACATTCTTTTTGTATATATTTATAAAAAAAAAATCTTTTTGTTTTTTTTTTATAATTTTTTAGAGCAAGTCTGCAGATTTTTGCGGATTTGCAAACGGAGATTGTGGGGAGCAAAGTGTACGCTCAAGGCTAAGGTGATTGCAAAGTACAGTGCCAAAGATCCGGGTAGTTTGACCCGTGCAAGCGAACTTTTCAAGCTTACCGGATTTGATTCAACGGGGGTTTTCTAACCCCAAAAAAAAAACACTTAACGGTACGTACTTTACTAACACCTTCTTCTCAAATCCGACGCATCCAATATACTTTTCTTTGCAGGATTCTTTGCAATTTCGCTAGCAAATGCTAAAAATTGACTAACCCGTATTTGTTGCAGTGCCGTGCTTAAAATAAAAAACGATTGTTTGATTCTTTATAGAATTTTTATTGAATTGCGCATTGCATACATTAATACGGACTTAAGGGCAAGCGAACCCCACAACATACGGTAAAGGATTTCATCACCTTTTCCGTGGCCCACAAATCACGAACTTGAGCATAACGTTTACCCGCACAAAATTTAAAAGAAACTAGACTTTAAGTCTTAAGGACTTCGCGCTCACTAGGAGAAGTCAACTGTGTTTAGAACCTCGCTTAACGGTATATTATTTTCGGGGTGTCTAGGAAAGTGTTAACGGCGAAACCGCCAAATGAGAAAGGGTTATTTAATTAAGGAACTTCGCGAAAGCGTTGGAAAACCTCCCCTTATCTCTGCACTTACCTGGCCTCGTGATCAGTGTATCTTGAGCCCGTTTCTCGACACATTTTACTTCGACAATCAAGTTCTGGAGCAGGTCTAGTTGACCTAGGTGAACCCTAGAACGATTAGGTGTGTGGTATTTTTGTGTCGTGATTGTTTTTGTCCATATTCTTTTTTTGTGTGTATATTTCATTCTTTTGTTAATATCTAAAAAAAATTATTAAAAAAAAAAATCACATTTTCCCCCCCCCCTCCTTTTCTCTGCCTTTCTTTCTTTCTCTCTTCATATCATGGGTACCCCACCTCGCAAAACTCTTGCCGAACTTTGGTACCCACAACCAGACATTACTTCTTACGGTTCTTGCTTTGGCCGAACGTCAAACGATCCCTCCATGCCCAAAATCTCTTTGAAAGATCGGATAGACGCGTCTAGGACAAACACTTGCCCTTCGCAATCCACTTTGTATCAACCTTTTCAACCTCCCCCACCCTCTTATGTTGATACCCCTTTTGCAAGTCGTCCTTTGTCCATCTCTGAACATATTGAACAATCCTGTAGCCGATCTTTCACTCCTTTCACCACTATAGATTCTTGGGATCAACAATTCCATTCACCTTCTTATCCAAATGTTGATCCTGTTCCTGTCCAGCCATTCAATTACTACCAGTCCTACCCGACTTTTGCACCTTCCCTAGACATTGCTTCTGAACCGCCATTTGGGAATTTTCAGTATCCAAACAACTTTGAATCTTTTACTGAAACCCTTTCACAACCCATGTCTAGTCTGGAACAGTCTTTGGAAGATTTTAGGGTAGCGTCGTACCAACAGATGATGGATTTGAATGCGTCCATGGCCGTCCTCATACAACCTAGTGACCCGGTAGCTAGTTTTGAACTAGCTCCAAATTTTCCAATGTATGAAGAGGCAGTAGGACAGGTTGAGAATTTGAGCAGAGAGAGTGAGCTGTACACCCTTTCAAATCAGACCTACCCGTTTCAATTTGAATCCCACAACTCCGGTTTTGAATGTCTATCTAGTGTTCCGAACGATTCATTGATTAAAGATAGAACAGATAATGAGTTGTGTGACTTTGTAGTGTTTGATTTGCCCGTTTGTGAAGGGTCCCTTTCGAGTGAAACCACACCCAATCCTTTTGACCTCTACACCTCCACTCTAAAACCTGAATTGATTAATATCCATGCTTTTGTTGAGGTGTCTGAGAATATTGATTTTCACTTGATTGAGGATATTGACGCTGGGAATATTTCGGATGATGAACTCGCAGTTTTGGATAAGTTTTTCTCTCCAATTCATCATCCCGAGTCTTTAACTGTTTTTCCCGAACTTCATATGCGTCTTGATTTTGATGAAATTTGCATGGATAAGCTGAACTTTGAGGAAAATTTTGAGGATAGTAATGAGGATGAACCAATTTTGTTTGATGAGTCGGATTTTCCAATTCATCCTGTTCCTTTCATTGACTGTGTACACCCTCCGGAACCTTTAACCGCTAACCTTCCTCAATCACCTACCTCCATCCTTTCTACCGTTCCGACCTTGCAAGAAACCGTATCACTTTCATTTCATATGTCTGGTTTACCGAGTTCGGCGTACCCATGGTTTCTCACGAATCTTGAGGGATTTGACCCCATTTCTCGATGGGTTAATAGATTAGCACAAACACTTCTTACACATCAGTCATCACAAATTGTGCTAATCTATTTACTCCATTTCCACCCTCAAGTTCGTATTCCACTTCCTTCTCCCTTCTGCCATTCTTCTTCTCATATACCGAGACCATATCTCGCTTCTATCTCCATACAGTCTCGCGTATTTTCCATTTCTTTCCTCTTCACATTCTTTCACTAACCCGCATCTTACAAAGATAGAATTTTTGAATGGTTGGTGTTAACTTTTGGCCTTTGTAAGGCCTTGTATAGCTTGATACTATTCTCTTTCCCCCCTAATCCTGAACTTTAATGCTTAACAGTGGAAACACTGTTTTACTTAAGTTTGGGGGGGACTCCTTTTTTGTATATATTTTTTGTTTTCCTTTTTGTTTTGTATATAATTTGTTTCTAGGGAGCGCCGACATTTTTGACCCTCTTGGTGTAGCCTGACAGTGAGGGCACTGTCAAGTTTAAGTCTGGGGGTGTGCTCGGTAAGCTTTCTTCCTTCGCATTCATTTGTATATTTTGCATTTGCATACCTTATTAAAAAAAACCACAAAAATTGAAAATTTTCCAAAAAATATAAAAACTTTGTCGTCAAGTTAGCTAATAGGGTAACTTAGATCTTTATTCCGAATGTTTAGTTGATATGATAGAATTAACTAAATTCTAGGCTTAGGGATTGAAAACCCTAAAAATAACCCTCATTCTGTCTAACTTTGGTAAGTATACGTCCTTACAGTTTTTTTTGAGAAATAGGTAATCTTGAGTTCAGTTCTTGAGTCAAGTCAAGCTGAAGGGAAAATATTGAAGCTTTACTGGAGGATAAGTCTGAAAAATAGTTTCTTTTCTCGAGTTCAAATTTAGAAAGTATATACCCTACAAACTGCAGTTACACGCACCTTGAAACTTGGGATAGTAGAGGATACCTTGAAATAGTCTTGCCTGAAAGCCTAGTATGAAAGAAAAAATGGTATTTAAAGCTAAACACCTAAAGAGCATGTTGAAAAATATATCCGGTCTTGAAAAAGAAAAATAAAAAGAAAAATAGAATAAAGTCAAGACCTGGAAACTGCTATTTACGCTTTAAGCTCACACATTCAGTAATTGGCCGTTAGTGCCTCAAGAAGCATTAATAGTCGCATGAAAGGTGTGTGAGCAACACCGTCCATCATTAAATGAAAAGAAGTAGTATTAGGTATTAGGGCAAGGGTATTATAGCTTGAATTGAATTCTTGAGTGTAGGGGTGCAAATATACACACACGTAGGGGTATACAATTGATGTTTGGATAAGAGATAGAAATAAAGAATAAGACTTGTGTTTTCTGTAAAGTTGATAAAAATCCCTGATTTGAGGCAGCACTTTAGAAGGAAAACTCAGGAGAACCAACATCTTTCTAAACTTTTTTGGAACGTATAGGATCTAAAGTTAAACAGATAGGAGGTGTGAAACATAAGGGTTGGATATTTCTAACTTAGGATGATAGAATTTCTAATGTAAATACTAAAAACTGTAGGAGTGGAATCGACGTTAACTTATGACATTAGCTTGACGGGATTTTGTGGGTGTAATCCGCTGAAAACCCTCAGGATACAACACTCCTCCTACTAGGGACACCTAGAGGTTTAACGGCTTGTTGCACGTGCTCAGTGCAATCGCGTTCCCTGCGAAAGTGCGGTTAGGACTTTTTTGTGAATAATTGGTTTTGCTCGGGACGAGCAAAAGTTAAGTTTAGGGGTATTTGTTCATACCAGAATATTGCATTTTATACCGCCCATTCTTACGCTCGTTTATTTATAGGCAGGTGCTTTTGATCAGTGTTTGCTACATATTTGCAGAATACTGGTTCTCAACTCTAAACAGTGAAATCCATGGAAAAGTACGACAAATTCCGGATTACTGCCAACAACAGATAAAGCACGGGTCTCCGCTCTCTATCCGTGTGTTGCCACATACCAGTTTAAGGGACAAAATGGAAAATCGATTGTCATGTCATGCACAAAGCTCAATGTCAACACAAGATCCAAGAAATCTACGCGGAGCTCGAGGAAATCATGGCAAAGATCCACATCACATCACCTCTTGTTCTACTGAAATTCTGGAAGAATTGTAAAGAGTTTCTGAGAAAAGTCATATACCACATAGCAGACAACTACAAACCAGGAAAGTACACAAAATCCCATGACCCAACTCATCAAGATGGCCGCGGTTCCGCGGCCAATAGGGGGTCTAGGCCGCGGTTCCGCGGCCGTATAGTCTCCTTACCTTGTCGTTTTTCATGGGCAGTCTGGTCACTTCATTTAGGGGCAGATTGTTGCCCTAGGTTTCCCATTCCCCTCCTATAAATACCCCAGAACTGTGCCAAACCAAAGGTGTTCAATTCTTTGTTCCTCTTTTGTAGGTTTTAGTGTAGTTCTTCTTCTTCTTCTTCTTCTTCTTCATCTTTCCTCCATGAAAATGTAGTGAGAGCATTGAGTGGATGATCAATGAAGATGAGGGTTTTTGTATCATTCTCTTTTGTTTAACTTCCCCTTGAGATTCTTGCTCTCTCTTGATCTTTCAATCTCTTCATTGAGCTTGAAAGGTTAAAAGTTTGTTATTGATCTCAAGGGTCGTATTTTTCTTATGGAATTAGTGCTTCATTTCACATGCGTTCTTTACCCTTCTCTTGATCTTGCAACCTCTTGATTGAGCTTGCAAGTTTAAGGGTTGGCTATTGATCCCATGCTTGTCTTGAGTTCTAGTTTCTAGTTTTCTTTCTTGCTTTTTATTACTTGCTTTTTATTACCTTGCTTTACTTACTTGCAATTTAATTCATGCACTTATTTACTTGTAATCTTTTCTTTTCTTTGTTCTTTTCTTTTGCTCTTCTTGGTTCTCTTTATGAATGGTTGTAATTATTGTTGTTGATTAATAAATACGGTATTGTAAGTTAAGATTTTCTTTGCTCTTTTCTTTTTCCCGTTATTTTCCATTGAACTCCGCCCAAACGATACGCAAGCGCTCCGTTAGGCACCCTACCCTAACAAGGTAACGGTGATTCCTAACCGCGACCGGTTGCGTTCGGTTTGGCCGGAGGCGAAAGCAAGAGACAAGAACGGAAGGACAAGGGTAAATAAGCCGGATTCCACGAATACCGCGCTTAAATCCCCTAATCCACGTTGTTGCCGATTGCTCTAGCTTCAATTGGTCAAGACTCGGCTCAAAGGTTTTGAGTACGGATTTCTTTAGCTTACATTATCGTATCTTTTCTTAACAACTTTATACTTGCAAATAATATACATAGGTTAGATTGAACAAACATATACTCATTCTTTATTGACTCGTCTAAAACTCGAACGGACATACAACCATCTCCCTGTGGATCGACCCGTGCTCAACCGGCTAGCTGCATAGCGACACCGTCCTGATCGCGGTTATACTTTAGAACTTTGAACATCCGACACGCCAAAAGCGTGCGATCAGTTACTTAACTAACGACAGAGCGAGGGCTGGACTAGCGCGGATGCAAAACATAAGCAACGCCTACTAGATATCATATATAGATATATACATTCGTCAGATACAATGATAGCCATTCCAGATCACAGATGAACACATTGGATATTCTAGGAATCCGCGTTTTGTTCGAGCCTGCAACGAAAGACGGATTACACGGTCGCGATGAATAGCCAAACCCCACCCTAGACCCCTACGGGTGCGGCAAACTACCCGCCAAATACCTGAAGTGAAGCAGCCTCCCTAAACAACGTGAGTAGGCCGCTCAGCACTTCAATGTACCCGGTAGTTTGTGCACCCCACCTTGGATCTATCCTAGGACCAAAAACAGTAAAAGAAATAATATACAACGGCGGCTACAACCTCATCCCGGATGTGCGGCTATGAAATAATATTACATCAATTTACATATTACATCAAATGAAAGATAAAGAAAACACTCATCTCACAAACCCCGGCTATTCATCCGCGACAATCCAACATGTTCATATACACAATCCAACAACATTACAGATCACGGATATGCACAACCCCCACTAATCGACGTATAGTGATTACTCGACGTTCAGTGCATATATCACATTACAGATATAACCATTTAACAAAAGTTTGTAGAACTTCGATCAAAATACTAAATTGTAACTACCCTAAACACAACATTGTACTCTGGAAAATCTGGGCAGAAACAAAATATCTTAAATATCCCAAAACACCACACTAAACAATCTGCAGGAAACCTGAGTCGCGGCCGAGTCAACTCGGCCGCGGATCTGCGGCGAAACGCGTGGTTGTGCCGCGCTTCCGCGGTGCGTTGACCGAGTCGTGGGCTCATTTTTCCTGGTTGTTCCTGAAAAACCCTGCACCGATTTTTAAGGTATGTGGAATTATTTTTATAGCAGTTTTAAAAATCGGCAGAAAGTGCATGATTTTAGATGAATTTTGCGATTTTTTCCGGATCGAAGTTCTAAACACTTTGCTAACTGTTAGTTGTTGTTTAGCTAGACTCTGATACCACTGTTAGGTCAACGTTACCCACCGCGGTTCTTTCAGGGAGGCGGAATAGGTAAAAATCAAAATTTTCTCACAAGGTAACATGGACCATCCATGAAGGATCTTTGCTAAACAAAAACTAACACACTAACTACAAGTTCTAGCGACTATGTATAATGGTTATACCTAGATCTTGAACTCCTTCTCTTCTTGTTATGGTTCTCCTTCTTGCTTACTCCTTGTAGTGGCGTAGAGGGCTCCTCCTCGTCGTCTTCCCTTTGCCGAAGATAGATCCACCCGAATGCCTCTACCTTGAGCTCCTACCTCAACCAAGAGATAACTAGAGTGCTTGGTTTGCTGGACAAAGAACCCTAGAAAGAGTAGAAAGATGTTTTGTGGTTTTGTCTCAAGAACTTTTGTTTTTCAACACATGAAAGATTAAATCATTGAGATGAAGAGGGAGAGCTCAAGAACATGAGAGAGAAAGAGCAAGAGAGAATGAGAAATATTTTGCAACCATATTCTCATATGAGAGAATTATGAAAATAACAATAATAATTAAAGAAAATGTGATGGTTCATTTGGAATGACCATTATCATTTAACATTAAATGAATTTTGCAAGAATCAAAGAGTATCTTTCATGTGAAATGATGATGGTCAATATGTCAACATAGGTCAACAAGTCAACCAAAATCAAATGGTCAACAACCCTAACCATGGAACAATTATCTTTAATTAAAACTATTAATCATATTTCTCATTCTCATTATGGTTTGGAAAAAGTCAACGGTCAACAACCCTAATGAGAATCCTCTGCCTCTGCCTCTGTCAACTGTGCATACACACCCGCATCCATGTTCCGAGGAACACGAATACAATGAGACAAAACCAATCCCAAAAAAAATACTAGGATCTGGCTTAAACCAAAGCCCGCTAGTAATAACTGCCCGGACACCAAACGTGCACAAGTGCGCGGATGTGAACGAACCCCGTCGCAAAACTATGCGACCTCTACTCTGTTTTGCCTAAAGGCGAATAACCCTCTGTGTGGGATTCTAAAGGCTCGACATTACGCTGGCAGTGGGTTTAACCACAGGCGGCAAGCGGTACTAGGTATAAGTAACGATCCCCAGGTAGATGCCGATAAGAAGACTGATGAGGTGAACTCATCCGAACAACTTCTGAGCCTGAATGTGACAATCACCATACAGTCCGGTATGTTCGTCTAAGAGTATAGCATGGCGGGCCTAGGGGGCGGTAAACGTCAGTCCTTTAATAGCGGCACAAGTCGTGTCGTAGTGTAGCCCAGAATACCCTGAGAAACTACTGGTAACACTACCAGCAAATCTCGCTTGCCCTCGCTAGGGACGACTATGTGTAATGGCTCTCCTAGACACAGCGCGATATCAACTCCCAATACCGGGAGAGACGAATCCTGTCTAACCGTCACTGCCTCTAAGTGCTTCGGGACTGCACCCAACTACTACCTGTTTGCACGACTCAATATAGCCATGGTAGGGTACTAATTTAAGAATAGTGGGAACACACTTGAGGGGAAGTGACAGTGTCAAGTCAATGGACTAAGTTGTACTCATGTCACCTGGGAACTGTTAACTGACGATAGGTATAATACCAACCAACGGTTCGCGACGAGTCATGTCCAGTGTAATCGTAACCTAATGAGCACCTACATACTATCTCTAGTACGACGTACTGATGGCTGTGGGACAGACCATCTCCCCTGGTGGGATGAGAAGCGTATGCACCAGTCTACTCTGGAGTATCGATGCCCTGTCTCGATAATCCTATGACTAGGGACCAAAATAAGTATGTGCTTATAGACTACCCAGCCCCCACTAATGTGATCGCCATCACAACGCCGGTAGTCAAGCAAAAATCCTAAGGGCTCCAACAATATGTATTAGCGATATGTTAAAAGAAACATATACACATATTAAGATAGAAACAAACCAAGTAGCATACTACTATATTGAGCAAGACTGTTGTAAACCCGTATATATAGCCCAAGCCTCCAAAATGTATTATACAAACTAGTACTATACAATAATGGCCTCTATGGCATACATATCCAACAGATACATGCAAAATCATTTCTAAATCGCCGTGTGATGCGTAACTCACGGCCTAAGTGACGGACGCCCATTTGTAAGGAAATAGTATATATCCATATATAATATGCTAAATATATGTTCCGTCATTTTGAAAATATCCCAAAAGGTTTTCATTTATAAACGTTCGCGTCGCTCATGGACACGTAGGGAATAGCGAGACTACAGCTCCTTTGAAAACCTCTTGGTAAGCTTTTAATGCAAGCAAGGTACTCAGGTCCTGTCCTCAGATCAGTCCAGTTTGGTTACTATACAATTTAGTGCCCAACATGAAAACAAAGTGCTCAAAAGCAGAATCAACCTCAAAAGGCTTATCCAAAAATCACGCGCATCTGGTGCGCATGGAAATCAAACCAAATACATGTGCCACTATAAGAACAAAGAAAAACAAAGTGCAACGGGTGTGCACAAAAAACATCTGTCCACTGCAACGGTTTGCATGACAACAATACTTGGCTCATCTATTGTGCACAAAAATCTCTATCCTGTGCATCCAACGTGCACAAAATCACGAAATCCAATATCAAGCGCTGATCATGCGCAAAAGTCCACTCTAAGCACGTCAAACATGCGCAAGAATCCAATCAGGTATACCGTGGTATATAATCTCATAACCATGTGCATCAGCATGCACAAAAGCAAATCAAATACCAAAAGTGCATGAAAACTATGCCGAAGGCATAAACCAAATCATATGCACACCTCAGGCATGAAATCATAATAAATATCTCAAATGACATCAAAACGAAGTCAGGTGCAACTGTGGTGCACAAAATACGTATCGATGCATATTTGTTCATACCATAATACTGCATTCTTGTAAACCCGATTCTTATGCTTTTTACAAACAAACAGGTGCTTTTGACCCATGTCTGCTACTTAGTTGCAGGTTACAGATTCTCGGGACAAAAACAGTGAAAAAGACAAAAGACGATACAAAAGTGAGACTACGACCAATAAAATGGTGGAATCTTGATCAAGCCTACACGAAGATCAGTTCACAAAGTACAAGGCAGCGCAAGGTTCAAGACTTCGTCACGAAGCAATGGTAAAAGTCAACTACAATTACTCACTGTGGAGATCTTGGAGAAAACCAAAAGACATTCAGAAGAAACAACTGTAGAAACAAGAAATAACAGTGCAACAGAACCAACCCAAGAAAATGCAGCCCATGATCCTCCCATTTGGCCGCGGAACAACGGCCAAACAGGCCCTCTGGCTGCGGTTCCGCGGCCGTCTAATACCCATGTCGGTGCAAATTGAGTCGGTGCGCTGGCGGGCTTTGACTAGGTCTTTTTCTTAGGGGGTATTTTTGTAAAAGCAGATGTGACGCGATTGTAACCTAGGGTTTCTATGAATCTATAAATAGGAACCCTAAATCTTGTTTTAGGTTATGGCTCCTTTCATTAATAAAATTCAGAATTCTTTTTGGAGAGCATCGATGCCTCTTTTCATTTCATCTATTCAGATCTGACAAGTCTTGTGTAAATGTTTGGAGAGAGCCATCAATAAAGTAAGAAGTTTTATTTAATTGCCTTAGTATAGATCTTTAATTCCTTGTCCTAGTTAGATAGATAGCATAATCTTCAATTCCCTATTCAGCGAGTAGTCTCCTCACTTGTTAGGGTTAGCTTTGGGGAAGGCTTTTGAGAGATGAAGATCTCTATCCCTTTCATGCCCATCACATATAATTAATAGGACTCCATACATACATGCACACACCACTCCTTATGGCACCCTATCCCACGAGGTAGCGGTGATACCGTAGTATAAAGGCCCGGTTGAGCGTGTTTTCCATGGAGATTAGGATAAGGATTGATAAAGGAAGGACAAGAACCCAGAGGAAGAAACACCTTACCGAATGGTTCTAATCCCCTCTATTAATAATTACCATGACACTTCATAGATCTTAATTTGGGTATAGAAAGCGGTGAGATTTATTTACATTTCCAAACCTACCCTAAACCTAACCCTAGCAAGATTTAAATCTAGATAGATTTAGTTTTTAGATTTAATCAATCTGACACCCATCGGAATTAACTCGTAAGAACAAATAGGAAATTCACAACATCCCTGCGGACCGACCCGTACTCACCGGCTAACTACCAAGCGACGCCGTTCTTGATTGCGGTTATAAATTCTTTGATTCATCTTTTTAAAGCGCATAAGCCAATTAAAATCATTCAATCAATGCACTACAAGCACATATAAGCTATACCGAGTGCAAAAATCAAATCAGCCCTATGAAATCCACGAAATCATAAACACATGCTACGAAGGTATAAAATCGACACCAATGCAATAGATATGCACAAATCGCAAATCAACACAACGGTGTATAAAATATTTGTCAAGTGCGACAACTATGCGCAAAACGTTAATACCCAGTAGGTGCAGCCATGGTGCACGAAAATGATATCATGAAACTTAATCCTCAAAACTCAAATCCAAGCGATATAAGCGTGATACTCGGATCACAACGCAAATCGCAGTAAATGACACTGAGATACATCTCCTATAATGTCGAAAAATTGAATCGGTGCGCCTAAATCGGCAAAACAAGAATATCCACCTCCTGCTCACGGTTTGGCGTCATCTGTCTCTGGGTCTTCTTTTTCTCTGCGGATTACTACTCTCGCAATCTATCGGCTCATCGGTCCTGTCAGGTGTGCTAACGGGGACGATTCCGTTCTGGCACTTCTCTGGTCATCTCCTAGTCAATCATCACCACCACTCGTAGTGCAGCACTTCACTGGCGTCGGCCTCTGTGTAGGGTTTCCTTAACACCTCTTTTAGGGTTTGGAAGCATCACGCATGCCATAACTTTAAATTTATGAGGTGCTAAGTAAACTAAACTAGGAATCGAACTAGAATTATGAAGTAACAATTAAAAGTATCATATCTAAAAGATAATTTATACTGAGTGATGAGACTACAACCTTTGTAGACCTCTTTGGAAGACTCCTTTGGTTTGGAAAGGATCGCTTGATCGCCTCCTCGTCCACGACGATCCACCCGAAGTCCTTTGCCCTAAGCTTGTTGCTTCCCTCGATCTTTGAAAATCTTGAAGCAAAACACCCTACACAAAGTAGCAAGGGTTGTGTAGGATGATGAAGTGGTTGCTAATCTCACTTAATACCTTTTCTTTTATTTATCTAGCTCAATTTAACATTTAAGAGAGAGCTAGAAAGAGGAAGAAGAAGATGGCTCTTTCTTTTTTCTTTTGGAATGAATAATGAAAAAGAAAATGAGAGAGAGAGATAGTATCATAAGAATAACCGTAGTTAAATGATATCTAGATATTTTCTTCTTGAGTTAAAGGCAAAGGAAAAATAAACCATGGTTGAGTCAAAGTCAACCATGGAATTGTGTAGAAGAAATGAGTCATGGAAAAAGAAATGAGTCATTTTTATTTTTCCTTTATCTTTAACTTTATCAAAAATATCCATATATATAATTGTCTACTATGTGATTCTTATATTGCCATCTATCTTGTATCATCAACCATGATACATTTTCATGTATGTATGTGTGTATGCACATCATCATGTACATATGCATGCTTGCATCCATTAAAATAAAAGGGTTTAAATAAATGATATAAAAGTCAATATTAAATCAACAAATGATTTAATAAACCAGTCATATCTCATACGACCCGACTAGTATAAAATGCCCGATTAAAATACAGTATCATATACTCGTATTTAATCGAGCTTCCGCACATATCTCATATGCGCACCACTTCGTTTTGCCTGAGCCGAGAAACTTCTATGTGGGACTCTAAGACTCGTCAATACGCCAGCAGTAGGTGATGATCATATCAAACACCCACATGCCACAAGCGGTCAGCTAAACGTAACGGCCACCCAGGTATTGAGCGATCAGAATAAGAACAAGCGAACCTATCAAAACTCCTGTCAATCCATCTGGCAACACTTACCGTACAGCCCGGTCTCTTCGTCAGATAAGCTGCATATCGAGTCTAAGGATGGAATCGTCGACCCCAATAACTCAATAAGTCATGCCGGTATATGGTCTATAACAGATCGAGAAACTTACTGATAACATTTATCAGTAATATCTCAGCAGCCCTGGCCTGGGACTTCCCGTTATAGCCAATCGTGCACAGCATAGCATCAACACCCAATACCGGGAGAGACGAAACCCCTCCTATCGCTCACTGCCTCCATATGCCTCGGGACTATACCCAAAATCCACCTGTTTGTACGACTCAGTAGAGCCGTAGTAGGGTGGAGATCAAAGTACAGTGGGAGGACATATAAGACTCTATGACGATCTCGGGTCTACAGACTAACATGTACCAGTGTCACCTGAGAATTGCTATCCGACGTATGATAAAATACCATATAGGAGTTCTCGGTGAGTCCGTTCAGTGTACCCAGTCTCACTGAGCACCCGTATACTATCTTTGGTGTCATCACACCAGACGGATATGGGATCATCCATCGCCCATCATATGGAAAAAGAATGGTATACGCTAGTCTATACTGTAATATCGATGCCCTGTCTTGATATACCTACGACTAGGAACATTTCAAGGATATGCTTATAAACTACAGATGTCCCACTAGTATGATCCGCAACATAATCCCAGTAGTCAAGCCAATATCCTTAGGTCTTTATCAACATGTACCAAATGAATATAAACATGATCAAGTGAACATATGATAAAGTGAAACCAGATAGCATACTATCATGTTAAGGAAGACTGTCCTCTGAATATACATATATATACACAACAGTACATACACTATCTTATAATGGCCTCTAGGGCATACATATATCCAACAATCTCCTACTTGCACTAAGGCCAGTTATTAGCGTATCTCATACCCAACATCTTAAAAAGTCGCTCATGCTGCGGCTGAGGGAGGGCCTTGGTGAATGGATCCGCAGCGTTGTTCTTTGTGTCTACTCTCTTAATCTCGATCTCGCGGCGATCAACTATCTCCCGGATCACATGATATCGCCTCAGGATGTGTCTGGACTTCTGATGGGACCTGGGCTCTTTGGCCAACGCCATAGCCCCATTATTGTCACAATACAAAGGTATTGGATCAATAATGGTTTGAACTACTCCTAGCTCCGCTATGAACTTCCACATCAAGACGGCTTCCTTGGCAGCATCATTTGCAGCAATATATTCATCTTCCATCGTTGAGTCTGCAACGGTATCCTGTTTGGAACTCATCCAACTCACCGTCCCTCCATTGAGGGTAAATGCAAACCCTGAGATAGACTTGTTGTTATCTTTGTCACTCTGGAAGCTCGAATCGGTAAAGGCCTCCATTTGGAGATCCCCGTTACCATACACCAAGAACAATTCTTTAGTCCTTCGCAAGTACTTAAGAATGTTCTTCACAGCAATCTAGTGATTCTCCCCTGGGTTTGACTGATACCTGCTTACTACACTAAGTGCATAAGCAACATCAGGGCATGTACATAACATCGCATACATTATCGATCCTACTGCCGAAGCATAGGGAATAATGCTCATGCGAGCTCTTTCTATATCAGACTTTGGGCAATCGTCTTTTGAGAGAGTGACTCCGTGGCAAGCGGGTAAGGCACCCCTCTTGGAGTCTTCCATACTAAACCTCTTTAGGATGGTGTTAATGTACTTGGTTTGGGACAATCCCAATAACCGTTTGGATCTATCCCTATAGATCCGTATACCCAATATGTATGTGGCATCACCCAGGTCCTTCATGGAGAACCTTAGTGATAAGAATGATTTGACCGACTGTAGCATAGGAATATCATTTCCTATCAGAAGTATGTCATCCACGTACAATACGAGGAATGCGACATTTCTCCCTACAGTCTTCTTATAAACACAAGGTTCATATGTATTTTTGATGAAATCAAACTCATTGATAACATCATCAAAATCGATGTTCCAACTCCGTGATACCTGCTTTAATCCATAAATGGATTTAAGAAACTTACATGCTTTTCCGCTGCTCCCACTGTCAATGAAGCCCTCTGGTTGATCCATATAAACGCATTCATCTAAATCACCATTTAGGAATGCAGTTTTAACGTCCATCAGCTAGATTTCACAGTCGTAGTGAGCAACAATAGCAAGTAGGATTCGAATAGATTTAAGCATGGCTACCGGAGAGAAAGTCACGTCATAGTCCAAACCTGGTCTTTGAGGAAAACCTTTCGCTACGAACATTGCCTTATAGGTCTCTACCTGTCCATCTATACCGATCTTTCTTTTAAAGATCCATTTGCAACACACAGGTTTTATCACGGAGGGTACATCTTCCAAAGTCCATACTTTGTTGGTGTACATGGACTCCATTTCGGATCTAATGGAATCCAGCCATTTCACAGAGTCACCACTCGTGATAGCCTGATGAAATCTGGAAGGATCATCATCATCCATGATGCAATCTTCTCTATCACCATCAATGAGAAAACCGTAGTATCTCTCTGGTGGGCGAGAAGTCCTACCAGATCTACGGAGTGGCTGAGATTCATTAGATTCTGTTATAACTTCAGGTTCAGCCAAGTTATCATTTGTAACTTGTGTCTCTAGAACCTCTTCTAGATCTACCACATTGCCATCAGCATCATTTGAAAAAATGTCATTTTCTAAAAAAGTGGCACACTGAGAAACAAACACCTTTTGTTGCTCGTTATGGTAGAAAAGATACCCAAATGAATGTAGGGTTACTAGGCACTCTAACAAGGTTCTACAAAGCATCAAACATGCCCGATTAAAATTTTAGCCGTGCCTAAGAACCCTAAACAAGATCTTTGCTAGAAAATTAGGGTTTTATATGTATGTAAATAGCATCTATGACTAAGTGAACACAAAATACAACCTTTGTAGATCGGTCCTTCACTTCTAAAGCTCCTTGTTGAAGTACCTTCGCTGCGATCGTGGTTCTCCCGGACTCTTGCATGGCTTCATGAGGCTAATGGTGCGTCCTTGCTTGAAGTCTTCGGGGCCGAAGATAGTCTACGTCGAGGGGATGCCAACTCAAGCTTCTATTTCACTAACTTGAGAATTAGTGAAGCAAACACCCTAAACTAAAGTGCTAGTCTAGTAGAGGATGGAGAAATAGGAAATGGGTTCTCTTTAGAATTTTATTTCTCACAATGTTTCTCACTTTGGATCAAACCCTAGCTTGCTTTTCATTTGAACAAAGAAGAAGAAGATGAACAAAAGAAAGAGATGAGGATAATGATCAAGTGAGTGAGCTAACCATGGTGAGTGAGTATCATATACTAACTCATGTAGAGACATAACCAAAGCTAATTCAAAATGGTTAGGTTAATTAAACTCTAAAGTAAAACAAATTTAGTGGACTTTGTCAAAACATCCACAAGCTTCTACAAGCTTCATGCATATGACCTAAGCTCCACTAATTTGTAATTACCTTAAATAAATATTAACCACCATCTAAAATAGTATAGTGTATGTCTTGCACACCCATGTATGATGTATCATCAACCATGATACAAAAAGAAAACACATTTTAATATATATCATATATATATAGAAGATGTGTACATGTGAGAAAAAACCCTAAATGAACAAGTGTTAGTTAATGCAAATTAGTATATCTAATATACAATTATACACTAAATTATTAAACCAACACTTGACTTAATTATCCGGTCCTACCACATATAACCGACTAACATCTTTTGTATCGACATATCGAATCAACACTTGATTCGATAATCCGGCTATATCATATATAATCGACCGATACAAAAAGTCGCGAGAATAGAATACGGTATCACATACACGCATTATTCTCGGTCCCGCACATATCACATACGTGCTCCTATTTCGTTTTGCCTGAGCCAGTAAAACCTCTATGTAGGACTCTAAAAACTCGTCAATACGCCGGCAGTAGGTGATGATCACATCATGTAGCCACAAGCCATCAGCGGTACTAGCTGGACGTAACGGCTACCCGGGTATTGAGCGATCAGAAGATTAGCAAGCAAGCCCGCTCCAACTCCTGTAAAAGCCTACCGGCAACACTTCCCGTACAGTCCGGTCTCCTCGTCTGATATGTCGCATATCAAGTCTAGGGGTGGTAAACGTCAGACCCCAACAACCGATAAGTCGTGCCGATGTGAGGCTCATAATGGGTCAAGAAACTACTGGTAACACTTACTAGTAAATCTCTAACTCAGCCCTGGCCAGGGACTTCCCTGTTACGGCCAATCGAGCAGAGCGCAACATCAACCCCCAATACCGGGAGAGACGAAACCCCTTCAATCGCTCATTGCCTCCATATGACTTGGGACTGTACCCAAAAACCACCGTTTTGCACGCCCTCATGGATGTGGTAAGGTGGAAATCAAAGGGAATCACACAAGACTCTATGACAATCTCGGGTCTACCGACTAACCTGCACAAGTTTCACCAGAGAACTGCCATCTGACGTAAGGTATAATACCATCTGGGAGTTCTCGGGGAGTCCGTCTGGTGTACCCAGTCTCCACTGAGCACCCGTATACCATCTCTGATGTCAAACACCAATGGATATGGGATCATCCATCGCCCATCTCATGGGTCGAGAAGCATATACGCTAGTCTACACTGGTATATCGATACCCCGTCTCGATACACCCACTATTGGAGATAGTGCCCTCAGAGTCAACTATTGGATCACAGGCACGTGATTGCAATGATTGAGGGAGGACCTATCCCGGTAGGACAGTCTTACTCAAGATAATAGTATGCTATTTGGTTTATCTTTATCATCGTGTACTGCTTTAGGTGACCTTACGAGTCGCTATTGCACGTTGATAGAGCCCCTAGGATTCTTGCTTGACTACCAGCAATATGAGGGCGATCATATACGTGAGAGCTGGAGTCTATAAGCACATCCTTAAAAGGTCCCTAGTCGTGGGAGTTTCGAGACAGGGCATCGATACTCCAGAGTAGATTAGTGTATACAGTCGAGACCCCGACGAGGGGCGGTGGCCGGTCTCACAAGCCACTGGTTTCAGTTGGTTCACCTAAGATGTATACAGGTGCTCAATGGGTTATGAGTACACTGGACAGGACTCGCCGGGAACCTGCTAGTTGGTAATATACCTGACATCAGATAGCAGTTCCCTGGTTACATGTGTACAGGTTAGTTCATCGACCTGAGATCGTTATTTGTCTCGTGTGAGTTCCCACTATGCTTTGAATACTACCCTACAACGCTCAAAGGAGACGTGCAAACAGGTTTTAGTTGGGTACAGTCCCGAGCCACATGGAGGCAGTGAGCGGATCTGCAGGGGTTCGTCTCTCCCGGTATTGGAGGTGAGGCCGCGCTGTGTCTAGGAGAGCCAGTACATGAAAAGTCTTTGGCCAAGGCAGGAGATTTGCTGGTAGGTATTCCAGTAGTATCTCAGGGTGTTCTGGGCTACACTCCGACACGACTTGTACCGCTATTGGGGGTCTGACTTTCACCAACCCCCTAGGCCCGCCATGCGATGCTCATAGACGAACGGAACGGACTGTACAGATATTGTCACTGACAAGCTCAGTAGGATGTCAGGATGAGTTCGCTCATCGAAGTCCCTTTGGTCAATAGCTAGTGGCCCGTCACGTGTGTCTAATACCTCTGACGTGCTAGTGGTTAAATCCACAGCCATAGTATTGACGAGTCTTTAGAGTCCACCACACACAGTTACTCAGGTTTCGGGCGAAACGCTGTAGAGGCCGTATGGAGATATGGCAGGGTTCGATCAGATACGAGCGGTATTGCACGGATCGTGATCGGACGGATTTTACTAGCCGGCTTTGGCTTAAGCCGGATCCTAGTATTAGATAGTGTAGTTTTGTCTCTTTGCATTTGTGTTCAGTGGGAAAACAAATGCGGCCATGAATAGGCAATAGCGGGGTTTTCCTGTAATTTATTACGGGATCAGTTTTCTGAAGTTGCCAGTTTGTATTCCGTTCCGGCCGGTTTTTCTTTGTTCCTTCCCGGCCGGACTTTTCGGTGGAGGGGATTATTTGCAAGTTTGCAAATAACTTATTGTGGAGGTGTTTCTTACACTTGTGGCTTCATCATGATGAGATTCTTTTTATATCTCTTCACTTGCTTTAAATGAGAAAGGATTTGGATGGGAATTGATTTGGCTTGAGATTAGCTTATGGTGTTACTTTTATCCATTCATATCATCACACATTATCCCCACTTGCATTATTCCCTTTTCCCTCACCCATTTTCCTTATGAGGCCGGCCACTTTGGTGAGAGAGAGAGAGGTTTTCATTATGTGAGGGAAATTGTTTCATCTCCTTTTCTTGCTACCTAAATTCCTAAGCACATTTCCTTAGTTGCTTTCTTCACCTCCACAACATTAAGGCAACTTCTTAAACCCCAAAGAGACATAGCCTACTACACTACATCTACAGCAAATCTTGGTCGCGTCGGCTAGCCAACTTCGCGCCCGAGTTGCCTCGGTCCAGAGGTGGGAGCCCGTAAACGAACCCGGCTACGTGGTGCCCTTACCGACGAGGAGGTGACGGACGGAGATTCCGCGGGAGATCGGAGTGGAGACGAAGACCGAAGGACACGGATCGCTTGGTATAACTCTCTACCCGTCTTTTAGTTTGCTAGTAGCTAGGTTAATGGCCCGATCCGGGTTGATAGTACGCGGTGGTGCCGGTTTGCTAGTTTGCAAAGTTTTTCGTTTCCGCATTTCCGGCGTCGGATCGACGGCCGGAGCGCCATCGTGCACTTACATTGGTATCAGAGCCATGCCATTAACTTAGCCTAGCTTGATCTAACGTGTTTAGAACTCGATCGAACAATAAAACCCCAAAAACCGTATTTTCTTGTGCATTGGGTTTCTGTCGAAATTTTTTTGGCTCCAAAAATTTTTCAGGGTGTTGCATAAACATGTGCAGGGAATTCTAAGAACACTGTAAAAATTTGGTGACCTAATCCCTCAAGAGAGCCGCGGATCCGCGGCCATAACCCCACTTTGGCCGCGGTTCCGCCGCAGGAATATAGCTTCATTGCACCAATTTTTTTCAGTGGGTCCTAGTCTGTGAAATAGGGGTTTTGGGATATTCTCTTTGGGCCCAGATTTTCTGTGAGAGCTACAGTAGTGCTTGGGGCCCACTTTGATAAATTAGATCGATCGAATATTTTAAACATGTTAGTTCATAGTATTTACATTATATCTGCGACCGTGAATGTCATTTGATCGGTAAATCCAGTCTATCTGCTATAGCCCTTTTAGACGGATTTGCGAACGTGACATTCACGTTGATGTTTTGTGTTGTGCTGTGATGTTGCGATTCGGTTATGGGGATAGCCTGGTTGCAGTGGTAGTACAGTTTATTTTATATGTACATTTGATATTGCGGGGCGAGCGTCCGACATGTGGACTGCCGTCACTGCCTGTTTGTATTATTCTTTTGGGGCACGACCGGGTCGAGGTCGATGTACCCGTTGTATGTATATTTTACTTTCTGTACTAGGATTACCCCGCGGAGGGGTGCACGGATAGCCGAGTTCTAGAGGGCAACGGGCCCGCATCTCATGGCATTGAGACGGAGGGGGCTTCACTCTAGAATTGGCGGGCTATTCGCTGCACTCGTAGGGGGTATAGGTTGACCCAGGAGGGGTGCCCAAGTTACCGGATTCCGTGAAATGCTGGGTGGTCCATTCACGTTGCTGAAGGGGGCTGCCTCGCTTCAGGTTTTGGCGGGTAACTTGCCGCGCCCGTAGGGGTCTAGGATTTCATTGCACAGGCTATCCACACGACCAGGGGAACGTCGGGTTTCAGTAGCGGCTCTATGAAACCCGGGGATCCCAGATATCTGTATTGTTCTGTGATGCTGTACATTTCTGTGATATTGCATTTTATCATGCCTTGAGCGAATATTATATATTGATATATATACTAGTAGATGTTGTATATGTTTTGCATCCGCGCTAGTCCTGTCCCCGCTCTGTCGTTAGTTAAGTAACCTAATGGGTGATGACGGGACCCAGTGGCGAATGCGGATGGCATATACGTACATCATTATTTTCATTCTTTATTGGTGTGATCAATTGATGGGACTGCGTTGATTCGGATCAATGCAAGATAAACAAACATATTCTGATGTTGTTGGAACATTTTTCAAAAAGTTGTTATTGCAAGGGCCTTCTCTTTTGTTTTGCACAGTGGTATTCAGTTGGAATATCCTGCTCCTCAGTCGACGAGGCAAGGGCCGAGATCCCTTCACCGGGAGTGACCCCTTGGAAAGAAGTTTGCGTCAGGGCAATAACTTCACTATAGTCGTTTACTTTTGCTTTGCATCGTGGTATTCAGTTGGAATATCCTGCACCTCATCCTACGGGGAAAGTGTCGAGATCCCTTCACCGGGAGTGACCTCTTTAGCAAAGGTTTTCGTCACTATATTTTTATAAAGCTATAAGTTCCTTCAACAATATCAAGTTCATTATGTTAAAGGTTTTCGCCAGAAACCATTCGTAGCCCTCCATCATTTCAGTTAAATATTCGATAGTATTCAAGCTATGTATTTTGACCTCACGCCAAGGCATAGTGATTGGTAGCTGCCGGATATTTATCTGTTGCATAGATAGAATGCGTTGGTTTGGGACAGTCGTACTACTATTTTGGCCTACGTCAAGGGTATGTACGGGTGGGTTCAAATTAACCTGGATAATGATGGGTAGAACTTGACATGTGACTTATGATATTTTGACCTCACGCCAAGGTCATAAGAGCATGGGGCAAAAATCCACATCGGGAGTTTTTAAAGAAACTGAAACTTGCCAGATATGCGCATACCTTCTGGAGTGTGATAACGTGAGCGGATTCCGTCACGTTATCATGCGATGATAGTTGGATCCCGATTCCCACTGATGAGTTGGTTTACTCCTCGGGTGATCCCGGCTAATTCTTCTTTAAGGTTTGGGGAAGAATTTGACGTTACAGTGGGAGGTTTCCAGATTAGATAAAATGATAACCATTCTGATCTAGGTTAGAGTGCACGCTGAGTGTTTCTTTTCTCTCTCTCTTTGGCAGCGACCATTGACCTGACCCTAGACTATGACTCAGTGACCAAGTTTGACCGAACCTTCTTAACACTGGCTTTTGGATTATCAAGGTTGCAAACCTCATTGCCACTCCTACTTTTACCCTTTTCTCCAGGACACCCCGTATTACTACGAACGTCCACTTCCATTGGAAAAAACCATCGTATGGTTATATACGAACTCGAAGGAAATTACTCGAGGATGGTTTCCGGTTCTGGAGAAAACGAATAGGACTATTCAGTTGTCTTTTCCGTTTACCTTCTCTCAGGTTGCGAGTACTCCTTAGTTTATGAGATAGTACACCTATTACGCAAATTGGATAAGTCTTCTTCCAAACCTTAGGCTGGTGCCGAATGGTGGGGAATGAAGAAAACCAATTTGCCTAACGGTGGTGTACAGAAGGTATTATGTAAAGACAAAGAAAGGGATTAGTAAGAGGGCAAAGTAAATTGCGACCGCTATTCACGACCAAACAAAGTATTTCTTCGCCAATCCTAAATCACCTTTGTATTTCTCCAGAACACTCCGTATCACTACAAAGATCCACAGTTTATTGGATACTCCATCGTATGGTTATATACGAACTCAAAAGGAACTTGTTCCAGTTCGGGGATGGATTCTGGTTCAGGAGAAATAGGAAAAAGGTTTATTCGGTTGTCTTTTATCTTCACCTTCTCCCGTATTGCGAGTGCTCCTAGGATTAGGACAGTACACCCATTATGCTTATTGGATAGTCTTCTTCCAAACCATAGGCTGGTGCCGAACGGTAGGGAAGGAAGAAAACCATTTGGCCTAAAGGGGTGTACAGAAGGTAATGACTAAAGACATATAAAAGGATTTGGAGAGGTGGCAAAGAGATATACGGTTACAGTTGTGAATCTAGATAATGGAAGAGGTATTACTAGGAATACTAGGATACCCCATCGAAACATTTTAATGTTTCAGTTTCACTGTGTACTGTTAAAAGAAAACTGATTTCCCAATTAGACACTTGCTCCAGGGTATGTAATTACCAGGTTTGATCTCTCATCTGTATGGTTTTACAGATGATGAGTGGGAGTAAGTTATTGGGAATTAGGTGATCATCCTCATTATATCGGGATTCGTTGTAATTAGTGATATTTGAGGAAGTCACCTGGGTTGTTTGCCGGTCGGCAAATATTTTGTTTTGAATATCCGTTGTTATGCACCAATTTCAAATTGATATATTTGTACGTCTATTTTTATAGAGTGAGATATACCTTTTTGAAATTATGTCTATTACACTTACCTATATCAGTGGATGGTTTTGTAAGGAGCATTAAACAGCGGTGTAATTCTTCTTAACCATAAGTACAGTTTTCAACCTACGACACACAGTGAATGAGTTATTAGACTCAGGGGACTTATACATGTTAGTTATATGTATGCCCTAGAGGCCATTACTGTACATAGGATGTATATGGTAGTGGATGGTGGGACATATAAAGGGAGGACTTTCTCGCTCGACATGATAGTATGCTATCTGGTTACTCTTTACCTTAACGTGTATGCTGATTGTCTCTCTGTTACATGTTGGTAAAGCCCTTAGGATGTGTACTTGACTACCTGGACTATGATGCGGATCATACTAGTGGGGACATGGTGGTCCATAAGTACATCCTTCAAGGTCCCTAGTCGTGGGTGTATCGAGACGGGGCATCGATATACCAGAGTAGACTAGCGTGTACCTTCTCGACCCATACAGATGGGCGATGGATGATCCCATATCCATTGGTGTTTGACATCAGAGATGATATACGGGTGCTCAGTGGAGACTGGGTACACTGGACGGACTCGCCGAGAACTCCCAGATGGTATTATACCTTACGTCAGATGGCAGTTCTCTGGTGACACTGGTACAGAGTAGTCTGTTGACCCGAGATCGTCATAGAGTCTTGTGTGGTTCCCACTGTGCTTTGATTTCCATTTTACTACGTCCAAGAGGGCACGCAAAACGGTGGTTTTTGGGTACAGTCCCGAGTCACATGGAGGCAATGAGCGATAGGAGGGGATTCGTCTCTCCCGGTATAGGGAGTTGATGTTGCGCTGTGTGCGCTGTGTCTCGAAATGTTATAGACCTCATATCGACACGACTTATCGAGCTATTGGGGTCTGACGTTAACCACCCCTAGGCGAGATATGCGACATATCAGACGATCAGACCGGATACGGTAAGTGTTACTGGTTGGATTCACAGGAGTGTGAGCGGGCTTGCTCGTCGATCTTCTGATCGCTCAATACTCGGGTGGCCGTTACGTTTAGCAGACCGCTTGCGGCTTGTGGATGCTTGATATGATCATCATCTGCTGCCGGCGTATTGACGAGTCTTTAGAGTCCTACACAGAGGTTTCCTGGCTTAAGAAAAACGAAATAGGAGCGCATATGAGATATGTGCGGGACCGAGAATAATACCAGTATGTGATACTGTATTCGATTCTCGCGATGTGACATTGATCGGTTGTATGCGATATAGCCGGGTTATCGAATCAAGTGTTGATTCGATAAGTTGTTATTAATGATACTAGTCGGTTATATGCGATATGACCGGATCGTTAAATCAAGTGTTGATTTAATGATTTAATGCATAATTATATATTTGATATATTACTTTGCATTAACTAGTATCGGTTCACTTTAAATGGATTTTCTCGCTCGGGTGTGCGCATTGCATATGCGATATGATTTTGTGCACATGCTTGTATCATGTTTGATGATACATGCCTTTTTAATTAAGTGTATAGAATTAAACCTTGGTTAATGGAATGGTTAGGGTTTACTATTTGCTTATTCATTTTATTCATTTATTTATTAATCTTTTTCTTATTGGAAAAAGGAAATGAAATGATAAAATGGTGGCATTTCTTTTGTACATTCATGAAGCTTCATGAATGCTTTGACTTGATGACCATTTTGTTTTTAGCTTAACCCTAACCATTGCATTAAACCATGATTAGTTCTCTACACTTAACTATGGTCATGTTATGATAAGGATTGATTATTCTTTTCCTTTTTAATTAACTTATCATAACATAATTCTTCTTCTTCTTCCTTTCTTCACTTGAAGAAAGCAAGCTCTATCAATGGTGATTGATGGAAATGAGTGAGAAATCCAATTCTAAAGTCTACCCACTTCCTATTTCTTCATCCTCTATCTCTTGCCAAGTAGTAGAGTGTGTTTCCATCACAAGTTTTCATGACTTGGTGAAGGTGGAGCTTGATTTAGCGATGCCTCGACGTAGATCATCTTCGGCATGGACATCGACGACCTAGCTCGCCATTTCTCCGACGAAGCCGACGCTAGAGCCCGGGAATTCATTTGGACAGCAAAGGGACTTCGTTGCGGAGCTATGGAGGTGGAGCACCGGATCTACAAAGGTTGTATTCCGTTTAAACTTTAGTTAAGTTGTTAACTAGTTTCTTTTTCGCCTAGAAATCTAGCCAACGATCCGTTCTAGGGTTTCTCGGCACCGTTTAAATTTGAAATTGGCATGGTTGATGCCTTGTGAGACCTCATTAGGGTGCCTAGGAACCCTACAGTGGTATCAGAGCCTAGCTAGAGCCTTAGGCGAAGTCTAGACGCAATTTGAAGTCCGAACGAACCCGAAACCCAATTCCAAACATGCTCTCTGTCCTTTTTCTAAAATCTGGGATTTTTCAACATTAAAAATATGCAGAAAAATCAGCAGGAATATCTAAGAGTTACTGTGAAATTCGGAGGCCCAATTCAACTATCCCACCGCGGTTCCGCGGCATAAGCAAGGCTCATGCGGCGGTTCCGCGGCCGTACGGCCACAGTATTTAAATTATTTTGCACAGTAATTCTTAGTTTCCAGTGGTGATTTTTCTGGGAATTTTTAATTTTTATTCAAGAGTTGAATTTTCTGGGGTTGTTTTGGGGATTCGTATATTCGATCGGATTATCAAATTTTGTCTGTGTGGCTTTCCGGATAAATTTTAGAATATGTTAAAAAGTTCGACCGGATATAAATACCCAATTTTTCCCCTGTCGGGAAATTTCCAAGTGTTGGATTTTTCCGTAGTTTAACGACGTTCTAAGTAGTGCAAGTAACGCGATGGACCCTCTAGAAGACAACAAACCTTAACTCGATTATGTGACCATCTTGAACTGCCCTTTGAACCTTAGGGTTTGGGGCAGTATGGCGTGCCACATGTGAGGCGTTGGCTTGACCCTTCTACGGCTGGACCGTTGGTACTGAGGCATGAACTGAACGTTGTTAGACTTATTTCATGTGTTGAGCTGTATCGGGAAAACTTGGGTGTTTGACTGTTCGATCGAAAAGTTTAACATTTTCTAATTATCCGGAATGGGATACAATAATTGGAATTCACAAAGAGTTATGAGATAACTGAATGAATGTTATAAACATAGCAGTTTAGTCTCACTTGATCGGTTGCCACGGAATTTTGATGTGATCAAAAGTCCGTCGCAATCACGTAGTGTACGCGGATACTCGCCGGGTAAACTTAATAGACAGCCTCACTCCATAGCCCCGACCAAGTGACTGTAGGAGAACCCCGTCGCCGAAAGCATCTGTTCGGGTGCTCGCGGAAGCGGTGTTCCGCCTTAGTGCACTTCGTCGACAGCATCGGGGGTGCGGCCGCCTACTAAAGTTTGCGACGAGCATTCGATCAGGATGTCGGGAATCTTGTTGAATTGCCCGACTTGATATTGAAAAGCGTTTTCGATAATGAGACTAAAATGCGGGGTTTATAATTATTAGGCATGCGATGTCTAAGGAATTCATTTGGTCAGGCATGCGATGTCTGAGGTGGTTGCGGATTCCAACTGTTGTAGTTTTACACTTTCTTTACTGTGACCGTAAGTGTAATATGTGAAATCGCCGGTTTCGTTGCTATATGTCAACGACAATTGGGATGCGCGTATTTACTTACGTTGATGACATGTGATGTTATGTGTTGCTGGATATGTTATATTGGATCGTCGTGTTTGAATAGCCGGGGGTTTTTATGTGAGATGAGTGTTTTTCATTTTCATTCATGTAAAAACTTGTATGTAATATTCTTTTATTGGGGCACTTCCAGGTTGCGGAAGATGTCACCGTTTGTATATTATTTACTTTTCCGCACTAGGATAGACCCAAGGAGGGGAGCACAAGTAACCGGGTTCTGGAGTCCAGTGGGAGACCAACTCGAGGAGTCGAGTCCGGGTCTCCTAACTCTGGAATTGGTAGGGTTGCTTGCCGCTCTCATAGGGGTCTAGGGGTGTGGGTTTGGCTATTCATCGTGACCGTGGAATCCGTGTTTTATACTGGCTCGTTTTGAAAAAACGGACGTCCTAGTATATCCAATATTTCATATGATTCATCTGCTGCGATATCTATGATGTGATCATGTGATGTTCTGTGATAGATACTGTATATAGTATATATGATATATTATATAGACGTTACTTATGTTTTACACCCGCGCTAGCCCTGCCCCGCTCTGTCGTTAGTTACCTAACCTAACGGTGCACGAGGGGACATCGAGGCGAATGCGGAAGGCATAAGTGTACGTCGTATTTATCTGTGATGTTTAGGTAATTAAATGATGGGACTTCATTAATGAGATTAATGAAATAAAAGAAACCTAAGATGTTGTAGAATCGAATTTCAAAATAAAACAGGTAGCTACAGTTCTTGCTTTGCACAGCGGTATATGTGATATATCCTGCAACTTATTCGATGAGGAAAGGACCGAGATCCCTTCACAGGGAGTGACTCCTTTAGCGATAACTGGCAGATGCTACACACTCGGTTTGTCTTTTGATTGCTTTTAAGAGTTTTTGCTTTGCACAGTGATATATATGATATATCCCGCACCTCATTCGACGAGGAAAGGACCGACGATCCCTTCACCGGGAGTGACTCCTTTAGCAAAACTAGAAAAGCCTCAAAAGCACTCCATTTTTAAAATCATTTGATTCTACAACGATATCAAGTTCATTACGCAATAGGTTTTCAGAAAAACCTGTTGTAGCCCTCCGTCATTTCAGATAAGTGCTAGTTAGTATTCGTGCTACGTTTGTTGGCCTGCGTCAAGGCGTAGTGTGCGGTAGCTAACTAGTATTTATCTGCTTATGCATATGATGCAGATTGGATTAGGGTAGTCGTGCGACTTTGTTGGCCTGCGTCAAGGGTCGTGCGGGTGGGTTTAATTCAATCAGGAAATGACGGGTTGAACTTGACTAGCGCACTATGGTTTGTTGGCCTGCGTCAAGGTCATAGGACGCTAGGGGCAAAATATTATCGGGAATTTCAAGTGTTGAAATTTGCAATGAGATTGCATACCTTCTATGAGATAGTTGGATCCCGATACCCGCTGCGAGTAAGAGTTACTCCTGGGAGAGTTTTACACATTGCAATTAGCCGATCAAGTAGGTGTCTAGAAAGGTGTTAACGAGTTTACGCCTCTGGGGAAACGAGGTTTACATTAATTAGGTTCGTGCGAAAGCACGGGGGACCTCCCTCAAAGTACCGACACTGGCCTGGCTGAAAGATTGGCGAACTTGTAGTGTGTAACTAATCCCGGCTAGTCTTTCCTTTTAGGGTTTGAAAGAAGATTTGATAAAAAGCAGTGGGAGCCATCCTGATTAGATAAAATAATAACCAATCTATTCTTGCAAGAGCGCACGCTGAGTGTTTTCTTCTCTCTTTTCCTGGTAGCGACCATATCACGCCTTAATCAAGATAATAATACGGAATATTGACCGAACCCGCTTGTTATACTGAGCTGGGGAACGTTGGTCCCGCTCCAACTTATAATTGTTATAAGACAGAGCAGGAAATTGGGGATTACCAGAATTCTCGTGCCGCCCAAACGAAGAGAGTGCATGCTGATGCATCATCTTCGGGTGTGTTCATTATATAGAACTGTTTCTCAGTATCCTTTACGTCCTGGGTATATGATACCGGATTAGGATCCCATACATGTAATCCGTTACATAGGCTACAGAAAGGTAAAGAACTGAGAACGGGTGATAAGTTTCATGAGACAGAAAACGGGGAAAGTGTTGCAGCCAAGTCTGTTGGTCACTGTCACCCTGTATTAACAATACATTGATTCTGAACAAATGCTGTTAGATACCGAACCTGATATACAAAATCATATCAGTCTCTTTATTAATAAAGAAAGGATATAATTTTGTATTGATGGATAATGTTTTGAACATTTCCTATATCAAAAGTTGATCGGTTCAGGCACGTTATCTAAAAGCATTAACGTTCTAAATCAAACTACAGTTCTTAGTATACGGAACACACACAAGAGGAAGAGTTCAGAAATGAACGGATTCTTCTTGAGGTATTATAGACTAGGTCAGATCAATGTGACCCGACTAGCTGAAGTTACATTTAGATGTATATTTAAATTAGTTTGAATTTACATCTTGTGAAACTTGCCAGTCATGTCACAGAGATAAGATGACCATAGCTCCGTTTACTGGAAACAGAGAAAGAGTTAGTGAACTCTTGGGAATGATACATGATGATGTATGTAAGGTCTCCCGTCTACACATGCCAGGACTGGTTCTTTATACTTCATTACGTTCTCTGATGATCTCTTTAGATTCAGACATATGTTCTTGTTGAAACGCAAGTCCGAACCTTTTGAGATATTCACAGAATATAAGTTAGAAGTAGAGAACCAAAATACGGGTATAAGTATTATGTCCTTTGATGAGATCAAGGAGGAGAATACTTGGGCACGAAATTCTTGGACTTTTCTAAAGGAGAATGAGATTCTCTCTCAGCATTACTCCTCCGTATACACCATAGCACGATGCTATATCGGGGCGGAGCAGATACACCCTATTTGATATGGTGTGCTCTATGATGAGTACTACTGAGTTACCTATTTCCTTTTGGGAGTTATGCACTTATGAAGTTGCATACCTATTGAATAGGGTTCGAATCGAATCAGTGCCTACCACTTCATATGTGATATGGAAAGGGAAAAGCCCATATCTTAAGTTGGTTAAGATTTGGGGTTGTCCGGGCTATGTCTAAAAGCATAATCCAGACAAACTCGAGGCAAGGTCTGTTATGTAGAACTGGAATAGTTCCAGCTATACAAGCTACAGCTGATGATTTGATAGAACCAAAGGATTCAGTAGATTCCAACGAACCTCAGCCTCTCCGCCGATCTAGTAGGGTTCCTCACCCACCTGAGAGATACTTCAGTTTCTCTATGACAGTGGGAGCGAGGATTGCATCATGAGATGATGACCCAACTAGTTTCGAGCTGGCCATCAGGAGTAATACTCTGTAAGAATGGCTGGATGCTTAGCGATCTGAGATGGAATCCATATACACCAACAAAGTATGGACTTTGGTTGCTATATCTGAAGGGTTAAATCCCCATCAGGAGCAAGTATATCTTGAGAAGATTACTTGGTGTAGATGGAAAAGTTGAGACTTTCAAAGCTAGACTTGTTAAAGGTTTACATCATTGACCAGGTGTGGATCATGATGAAACTTTTTCTAAGGATCTATGCTTAAGTCCATCCAGATCCTACTTGCCACGGCTACATACCATGACTACGATATCTGGTGGTTGGGTGTCATGACTGATTTTCTAAATGATGATTTGGAAGAGAGCATCTATAAGTACACAGCCAGAGGGCTTCGTAGACAGTAGGAGCAGCGGAAACGTGTGCAAGATGCTTTATAGGATAAAGCAGGCATCGCGGAGTTGGAACATCTGTTTTGATGTGGTAGTCAAAGAGTTTGACTTCATCAAAATGGTAGATGAACCTTGTATATACAAGAAGGTAGTAGGGAGTATGGTAGTGTTCCTCGTAGAGTACGTGGATGACATACTCTTGATAGGGAAGGAGTTTCCTATGCTACGCTCGATCAATCTCCGATTATCACAAAGATTCTCCATATAGGATCAAAGTGATACCTACTAAATCCTGGATTTTGGATCTATGGGATAGATCTAATTGGATGTTAGGAATCTCACTAGAAGTAGTGAGATGGTATCAATTGATTCTGGGGAGAATCACTGGAAAGGTTCCAGGGTGATAAAGACGACTGAATGTCAGTCACAGGCATTGTCTTTACCCTCAGTAAAGGGACGGTATGTTGGAAGAGTTCCAAGCTAGATACCGTGACATACTAGACGATAAAGGCAGGATACATCGCTACTTAAGATGCTACCAAAGAGGCTGTCTGGGTGTATATTAGTTCATGAGATGAACTTAGTTCCTCCCATTGTATGACAATGGTGTTGTGGCTTATGCCAAGGAACATCTGTCCCATCAGTGATCCAGACATATTCTAAGGCAGTATCACCTGATTATGGAGATGGTTGATCTCCAAGGAAGATCGAGGTATGGAGAGCAGACTCAGAGGACAACACAGCGGATCCACTCACAAAGGCCTTTTCCCAGAGAGAGACTTTCATGGGATGGTTGAGTATGAGATACTGCAACCACTGCTACAGATGGCCCTAGTGCAAGTGGGAGATTGTTAGTTATATGTATGCCCTAGAGGCCATTATTGTACATAGGATGTATATGGTAGTGGATGCTGGGACATATATAGGGAGGACTTTCTCGCTCGACATGATAGTATGCTATCTGGTTACTCTTTACCTTAACGTGTATGCTGATTGTCTCTCTGTTACATGTTGGTAAAGCCCTTAGGATGTGTACTTGACTACCTGGACTATGATGCGGATCATACTAGTGGGGACATGGTGGTCCATAAGTACATCCTTCAAGGTCCCTAGTCGTGGGTGTATCGAGACGGGGCATCGATACACCAGAGTAGACTAGCATGTACCTTCTCGACCCATACAGATGGGCGATGGATAATCCCATATCCATTGGTGTTTGACATCAGAGATGATATACGGGTGCTCAGTGGAGACTGGGTACACTGGACGGACTCGCCGAGAACTCCCAGATGGTATTATACCTTACGTCAGATGGCAGTTCTCTGGTGACACTGGTACAGAGTAGTCTGTTGACCCGAGATCGTCATAGAGTCTTGTGTGGTTCCCACTGTGCTTTGATTTCCATCTTACCACGTCCAAGAGGGCGTGCAAAACAGTGGTTTTTGGGTACAGTCCCGAGTCACATGGAGGCAATGAGCGATAGGAGGGGATTCGTCTCTCCCGGTATAGGGAGTTGATGTTGCGCTGTGTTTGATTGTCTATCACAGGAAATCCCTGGCCAGGGTTGCTGAGATTTACTGGTAAGTGTTACCAGTAGTTTCTCGAAATGTTATAGACCTCATATCGACACGACTTATCGAGCTATTGGGGTCTGACGTTAACCACCCCTAGGCGAGATATGCGACATATCAGACGATCAGACCGAACTGTACGGTAAGTGTTACTGGTTGGATTCACAGGAGTGTGAGCGGGCTTGCTCGTCGATCTTCTGATCGCTCAATACCCGGGTGGCCGTTACGTTTAGCAGACCGCTTGCGGCTTGTGGATGCTTGATATGATCATCATCTGCTGCCGGCGTATTGACGAGTCTTTAGAGTCCTACACAGAGGTTTCCTGGCTCAAGCAAAATGAAATAGGAGCGCATATGAGATATGTGCGGGACCGAGAATAATACCAGTATGTGATACTGTATTCGATTCTCGCGATGTGACATTGATCGGTTGTATGCGATATAGCCGGGTTATCGGATCAAGTGTTGATTCGATAAGTTGTTACTAATGATACTAGTCGGTTATATGCGATATGACCGGATCGTTAAATCAAGTGTTGATTTAATGATTTAATGCATAATTATATATTTGATATATTACCTTGCATTAACTAGTATCGGTTCACTTTAAATGGATTTTCTCGCTCGGGTGTGCGCATTGCATATGCGATATGATTTTGTGCACATGCTTGTATCATGTTTGATGATACATGCCTTTTTAATTAAGTGTATAGAATTAAACCTTGGTTAATGGAATGGTTAGGGTTTACTATTTGCTTATTCATTTTATTCATTTATTTATTAATCTTTTTCTTATTGGAAAAAGGAAATGAAATGATAAAATGGTGGCATTTCTTTTGTACATTCATGAAGCTTCATGAATGCTTTGACTTGATGACCATTTTGTTTTTAGCTTAACCCTAACCATTGCATTAAACCATGATTAGTTCTCTACACTTAACTATGGTCATGTTATGATAAGGATTGATTATTCTTTTCCTTTTTAATTAACTTATCATAACATAATTCTTCTTCTTCTTCCTTTCTTCACTTGAAGAAAGCAAGCTCTATCAATGGTGATTGATGGAAATGAGTGAGAAATCCAATTCTAAAGTCTACCCACTTCCTATTTCTTCATCCTCTATCTCTTGCCAAGTAGTAGAGTGTGTTTCCTTCACAAGTTTTCATGACTTGGTGAAGGTGGAGCTTGATTTAGCGATGCCTCGACGTAGATCATCTTCGGCATGGACATCGACGACCTAGCTCGCCATTTCTCCGACGAAGCCGACGCTAGAGCCCAGGAATTCATTTGGACAGCAAAGGGACTTCGTTGCGGAGCTATGGAGGTGGAGCACCGGATCTACAAAGGTTGTATTTCCGTTTAAACTTTAGTTAAGTTGTTAACTAGTTTCTTTTTCGCCTAGAAATCTAGCCAAAGATCCGTTCTAGGGTTTCTCGGCACCGTTTAAATTTGAAATTGGCATGGTTGATGCCTTGTGAGACCTCATTAGGGTGCCTAGGAACCCTACAATACAGAGTATTGTATATTGTCCAGTGTCCATTAGGACAGAGGGGTTGGTCCTCGTACTATATTCTGTTTACTTATGACTTCTCTAGTTTTTAGACATGTGTTTCGTAGAAATGCAAGGTCTAAGTTTTGAGGAGTTATAGGTATAAGAATAAAGTAGAGAACCAGATGTTGCAAGTATCAGGATTCTTCAAGGTGATCGAAGATGTAGATACTTGTGTATGGTATTCAGTTGATAGTAATGATTAAGAGAACTTGCTTCTCTTTCAGGTTACTCATAATTGGAAGTACTCCTAAGTTGAGTAACACTGATCGGCCTCCTTCCATTTAGTTGACATGCACTGGAGACAGCTGCATGATTTGAATCTGGTTCAATTAAATCAGTGCCTCTGTTTCTGTATTGGATATAGAACAGTTCATATCTTGACATTGTTAAGGTACGGGGAGTTGTCCGGCTTATGCTTAAAACCAGACTCTGGACAACTCAAGGCACGTTTCTGTAATGGCTGTTTGTGGGTTGACCCGGGCTATGACGAGGGTTGACTTTCTACCATCTGGAAGATCAATAGTGATATTGTTCTTGACTCGCCACAGTTTTAATAAAAATGGATTTTTTCATAAAACAGTAGTGGGAGTATGGTAGAACAGGAAGTGATTCCAGAACCGCAAACGATTACTGAAGATTTGATAAGAACCTAAAGATTCAATCTGGTTTGACATTCCATTGGCCACTCCGCAGATGTGGTGGGTAACCTCAGGCACCCGAGAGGTACTCCGGTAGCCTCAAGGACGGTGACAGGGAGGTTCTTCTTTACCCAGACTTGCCATTGCTGTTGTTCCAGACTGTGAGACCCGGCAGGAGGATGAGTATAGCGTCGTTCTAAACTAGCTTTCGAAGTGTACGTCTATATGACTCTGCCAGAGGGTTGTCGTAGTCAGTGGGTGCAGCTGAAGCATGGTGGACAAGTAGCTTATGTCTATTTATAGACTAAAGCAGATATTGCTGAGATAGATCATCTATTTCTGACGTGACAGTCAAAGGTTTGACTTCATCAGAATATGGGATGGATATGTTAAGAAGGTAGTAGGGTGTGATGTCCTGGTATTCGATGACATACACAGAGTAGGAAGTGAAATTCCTATACTACGATCGGTTATTCTTTGGTCGTCACACAGTGGTTTCTCCACATGGGACTTGGATATAATATCAAGACATTCTGGTTACTAGATCTATAGATCTAGATTTGGGTGGTTTCCCAATCTGGGTACTTAGACAGCATTCTATGAGTATTTAGAATGGACGACTCCTGGCACGGTAGTGTACCTGCAGGTGATGGAGTCACCCTCCCTAAAGGTGTCCTACAGACTAAAATAGAGAGGGATGTGCATGATTGGCAGATCACTTGCTTAGGCAATTGAGTCAATCATGAGATGTCAAGTACCACACCAGATGTTGTTCTTGCAGTAGGTGCAATAAGGTGATATTGATCCAATCCTGGAGAAACGTTCGGAAGCAGTTTTAGAACATAAGTGGATGTTCTAGGATATGATAACAGCATTCTCCATCGGAAGACAGTTATCATTCCAAGCTTCTAAGGTGACCAGGATGGCAGAGTGGCTGTCAGAGTTATAGTTTTCCCTCTGACGAGGGGCAGTATTTTGGACAGGTGGTCCAGGTGGATACTGAGGGAAGGCATGGCGCAGGATAATGATTAAGTTCAGTTGACGATACAGTCTAAGAAGTTTGGATTTGGAGTTCATTTTTGAACTAGGTCCCATGAGACATCCAGACACATTCTAAGACAGGTATTGCTCATTTCGGGAGATGGTTTTCTCCGCGAACTTAAGATACAGAGAGACATAAAAGGAAACAACACAGCGGATCCACTCACTGAGGCTGTTCCTCGAATGCAATAGTTTCGCAAACGAGCTTTGTGAGACTGACTAGTAGAGGAGTTGGGTGTTCGGTATCACACGGGCTGTGAGTATGCGACATCGCAATAATTAGCCTTGAGTGCAAGTGGGAGATTGTTGGAGATAGTGCCCTCAGAGTCAATTATTGGATCACAGGCACGTGATTGCAATGATTGAGGGAGGACCTATCCCGGTAGGATAGTCTTACTCAAGATAATAGTATGCTATCTGCTTTATCTTTATCATCGTGTACTGTTTTAGGTGACCTTACGAGTCGCTATTGCACGTTGATAGAGCACCTAGGATTCTTGCTTGACTACCAGCAGTATGAGGGCGATCATATATGTGAGAGCTGGAGTCTATAAGCACATCCTTAAAAGGTCCCTAGTCGTGGGAGTTTCGAGACAAGGCATCGATACTCCAGAGTAGACTAGTGTATACAGTCGAGACCCCGACGAGGGGCGGTGGCCGATATCACAAGCCACTGGTGTCAGTTGGTTCACCTAAGATGTATACAGGTGCTCATTAGGTTATGAGTACACCGGACAGGACTCGCCGGGAATTTGCTAGTTGGTATTATACCTGACGTCAGCAGTTCCCTGGTGACATGTGTACAGGTTAGTTCATCGATCTGAGATCGTCATTTGTCTCGTGTGAGTTCCCACTCTGCTTTGATTACTACCCTACCACGCTCAAAGGAGACGTGCAAACAGGTTTTAGTTGGGTACAGTCCCGAGCCAAATGGAGGCAGTGAGCGGATTTGCAGGGGTTCGTCTCTCCCGGTATTGGGGGTGAGGTCGCGCTGTGTCTAGGAGAGCCAGTACATGAAAAGTCCTTGGCCAAGGCAGGAGATTTGCTGGTAGGTATTCCAGTAGTATCTCAGGGTGTTCTGGGCTACACTCCGACATGACTTGTACCGCTATTGGGGGTCTGACTTTCACCAAACCCTAGGCCCGCCATGCGATGCTCATAGACGAATGGACCGGTCTGTACGGATATTGTCACTGACAGGCTCAGTAGGATGTCAGGATGAGTTCGCTCATCGACGTCCCTTTGGTCAATAGCTGGTGGCCCGTCACGTGTGGCTAATACCTCTGACGTGCTAGTGGTTAAATCCACAGCCATAGTATTGACGAGTCTTTAGAGTCCACCACACACTGTTACTCAGGTTTCGGGCGAAACGCTGTAGAGGCCGTATGGAGATATGGCAGGGTTCGATCAGATACGAGTGGTATTGCACGGATAGTTATCGGACGGATTTTACTAGCCGGTTTTGGCTTAAGCCGGATCCTAGTATTAGACAGTGTAGTTTTGTCTCTTTGCATTTGTGTTCAGTGGGAATACAAATGCGGGCATTTATATGCAATAGCGAGATTTTCCTGTAATTTATTACGGGATCAGTTTTCTGAAGTTGCCAGTTTGCATTCCGTTCCGGACGGTTTTTCTTTATTCCTTCCCGGCCGGACTTTTCGGTGGAGGGGGTTATTTGTAAGTTTGCAAATAACTTATTGTGGAGGGGTTTCTTGCACTTGTGGCTTCATCATGATGAGATTCTTTTTATATCTCTTCACTTGCTTTAAATGAGAAAGGATTTGGATGGGAATTGATTTGGCTTGAGGTTAGCATATGGTGTGACTTTTATCCATTCATATCATCACACATTATCCCCACTTGCATTATTCCCTTTTCCCTCACCCATTTTCCTTATGAGGCCGGCCACTTTGGTGAGAGAGAGAGAGAGAGGTTTTCATTATGTGAGGGAAATTGTTTCATCTCCTTTTCTTGCTACCAAAATTCCTAAGCACATTTCCTTAGTTGCTTTCTTCACCTCCACAACATTAAGGCAACTTCTTAAAACCCAAAAAGACATAACCTACTACACTACATCTACAGCAAATCTTGGTTGCGTCGGCTAGCCAACTTCGCGCCCGAGTTGCCTCGGTCCAGAGATGGGAGCCCGTAAACGAACCCGGCTACGTGGTGCCCTTTCCGACGAGGAGGTGACGGACGGAGATTCCGCGGGAGATCGGAGTGGAGACGAAGACCGAAGGACACAGATCGCTTGGTATAACTCTCTACCCGTCTTTTAGTTTGCTAGTAGCTAGGTTAATGGCCCAATCCGGGTTGATAGTGCGCGGTGGTGCCGGTTTGCTAGTTTGCAAAGTTTTTCGTTTCCGCATTTCCGGCGTCGGATCGACGGCCGGGACGCCGCCGTGCACTTACACCCACGACTAGGGACCTTGAAGGATGTACTTATGGACTACCATGTCCCCACTAGTATGATCCTCATCATAGTCCAGGTAGTCAAGTACACATCCTAAGGGCTTTACCAACATGTAACTATAAGACAGTATAAAAGAGACAAGTATACATGTTAAGATAAAGAGCAACCAGATAGTATACTATTATGTCGAGCAAGAAAGTCCTCTCTATATATGTCCAAGCATCCAATATAATATACATCATCTGTACAATATTGGCCTCTAGGGCATACATACAACTAACAATCTCCCACTTGTACTAGGGCCAGCTGCTGTAGAATCGCATACCTAGCATCCCGAAGAGTCTCTCAAACTGTATCTGGGGAATGGCCTTCGTGAGTGGATCCACAGTGTTGTTCTTCGTGTCAACCCTCCTGACCTCGACCTCCCGGCGATCAACTATCTCCCGGATCAGGTGATACCGCCTCAGAATATGCCTGGATCGTTGATGGGACCTGGGTTCCTTGGCCAAAGCCACCGCCCCATTGTTATCACAATACAAAGGTATTGGATGCTCAATGGATGGAACCACTCCAAGTTCAGTAATGAACTTCTTGATCCAGACAACCTCTTTGGCAGCATCGTTGGCAGCGATGTATTCAGCCTCCATCGTCGAGTCTGCCACGGTTTCCTGCTTGGAACTCTTCCAGCTAATCGCCCCTCCGTAGAGGGTAAAGACAAAACCCGAGTGCGACTTAGAGTCGTCCTTATCACTCTGGAAGCTTGAATCGGTAAAAGACTCCACTTGGAGTTCTCCGTTACCATACACCAAGAGCATCTCCTTAGTTCTTCGTAAGTACTTGAGAATGCTCTTCACAGCTGTCCAGTGACTCTCTCCAGGATCAGCTTGATACCTACTCACTACACTTAGTGAGTATGCTACATCGGGTCTGGTACGTAGCATCGCGTACATGATAGAACCTACAGCTGAAGCATAGGGTATCCCTTGCATGCGAGCTCTCTCCAAATCAGTCTTGGGAGGCATCTTTTTGGAGAGAGTGGGCCCTGAGATCGTGGGTAAAAACCCACGTTTGGACTCTTCCATACTAAACCTCTTTAGTATGGTGTCAATGTACCTGGATTGGGACAATCCCAATATCCTTTTAGATCTATCTCTATAGATCATAATCCACAGTATGCAGGAGGCATCACCAAGATCTTTCATTGAGAATCTTTGTGATAAGAAGAGCTTGACCGATTGAAGCATAGGAATATCATTTCCTATCAAGAGTATGTCGTCCACGTACAATACGAGGAGGACAACCTTAATCTCTGCCACCTTCTTGTAGACACAAGGTTCATTTACGTTTTTGACGAAATCAAACTCTTTGATAACGACGTCAAAGCAGATGTTCCTACTCCGCGATGCTTGCTTTAATCCATAAATGGATTTAAGCAGCTTGCACACCTTCCCGCTGCTCCCACTATCTACGAAGCTCTCTGGCTGAGTCATGTACACACACTCTTCTAAATCACCGTTTAGAAAGGCGGTCTTAACATCCATTTGCCAGATTTCGTAGTCATGATATGAAGCAATGGCAAGCATGACCCGGATGGATTTAAGCATAGCCACTGAGAAAAGGTTTCGTCATAGTCCACACCTGGTCTTTGACGAAAACCCTTTGCAACAAGTCTAGCTTTGAAAGTCTCCACTTTCCCATCTACACCAAGTTTTTTCTTGAAGATCCATTTGCTTCCAATGGGTTTTACCCCTTCAGGAGCAACTTCCAATGTCCATACATTGTTGGTGTACATGGATTCCATCTCGGACCGCATTGCATCCAGCCATTTCACTGAGTCCCCACTCGTGATGGCCTGCTCGAAGCTAGTTGGGTCATCATCAACCATGATGCAATCCTCGCTCCCACCATCCATGAGAAAACCGTAGTATCTCTCAGGTGGGTGAGGAACCCTACTAGATCAGCGGAGTGGCTGGGGTTCATCGGGAACAACTGAATCCTCTGGTTCCACCAAATTTTCTTTCGTAGTCTGTATTGCTGGAACCTCTTCCAGTTCTACCTCCTTGCCACTAATCTCTTTTTCAAGAAATTCCTTTTCTAGAAAGGTGGCATGTCGAGAAACAAACACCTTTTATTCCTCGGTGTGGTAGAAGATATACCCGTGCGAATGTTTGGGATATCCAATAAACTTACACAGAATGGACCTTGCCGCGAGTTTGTCCGGATTTTGTGTTTTTACATAGGCCGGACAACCCAATATCTTAACATAATTAAGACGTGGTCTTTTTCCTTTCCATATCTCATATGGAGTGGTTGGCACAGATTTGGTGGGAACCATATTTAATAGGTCTGCAGCTGTTTCCAGTGCATACCCCCAGAAGGAAATAGGTAACTCAGCTGTGCTCATCATAGAGCGCACGATATCTAATAGGGTGATGTTCCTCCGTTATGATACACCGTTGTGCTGTGGTGTATTTGGAAGAGTCAGCTGAGAGAGAATCCCATTCTCTTTTAGGAAGTCCAGGAATTCATTGCTCAAGTATTCACCTCCTCGTTCAGATCGAAGGATTTTAATACTTTTTCCGGTTTGGTTCTCGACTTCTTGTTTATATTCTCTAAATTTCTGAAAAGCTTCTGTTTTGTGTTTCATCAGGAACACATATCCGAACCTAGAGAGATCTTCAGTGAATGTAATGAAGTACGAAGAACCATTCCTTGGATGTGTAGACATGGGGCCGCATACATCACTATGTACCAGTCCCAAGAGTTCCGCAACTCTTTCTCCGTGTCCTGTAAACGGAGGTTTGGTCAACTTTCTTTTAAGACATGACTGATAAGTGTCATAGGATAAAAATTCAAACGGATTCAAATATCCATCCTTATGCAACTTAGCTAGTCGTGTCGCATTTATATGACCAAGTCTATAATGCCACAAGAACGATTCGTTCATTTCTGAACTCCTCCTCTTGTGTGTGTTTGTTATACTCAGAACTGTTGATTGATTTAGAACATAAATGCCATTGCACAACGTTCCTGATCCAACCAACTTTTGGTTTAGAAAAATGTTCATAACATTATCCTGTAATACAAAATTATATCCCTCTTTACTCAACAAAGAAACCGATATAATGTTGCATATCAGGTTCGGCATGTAATAGCATTCGTTCAGAATCAATGTATTACCAGTTGGCAATACAAGGTGATATTCTCCGACGGTTTTAGCTGCAACAATTGCACCATTTCCAACCCTTATGTCTTTATCACCTTCTCCAAGTTCTCTACCTTTCCTAAGCCCATGTAACTGATTACATATATGGGATCCTGACCCAGTATCTAATACCCAGGACGTAGGGCAAATGGAGAAACAGTTCTCTGTAACGAACACACCCGAAGAAAATGCATCAGCATGTACTTTCTTTATTCGGGTGGCATGGGAATCCTGGTATTCCCCTATATCTTGTTCAGTCCTATAACTCTTATAAGAAAAAACGGAACCAACTTTCTCCAGCACAGTATAACATGCGGGTTCGGTCAATACATCCATATTATTATCTTTATTAAAGCATGATATGGTCGCTACCTGGAGAGAGAGAGAGAAGAAAACACTTTAGCGTATGCTCTTGCAAGATCAGATTGGTTATTATTTTATCTAATTAGGATGGCTCCGACTGTTTTTATCAAATCTTCCTTCAAACCCTAAAAGGAAAGACTAGCCGGGATTAATTACACCCTACAATTTCGCCAATCTTTCAGCCAGGACAGTGTCGGTACTTTGAGGGAGTTTCCCCGTGCTTTCGCACGGACCTAATTAAAGTAAAACTCGTTTTCCCAGAGGCGTAACCCCGTTGACACCTTTCTAGACACCTACATGATCGGCTAATTGTCCTGTGTAAAACTCTTCCAGGAGTAACAATTACTCGCAGTGGGTATCGGGATCCAACTATCTCATAGAAGGTATGCAATCTCATTGCAAATTTCAACACCTGAAATTCCCGATAATATTTTGCCCCTAGCGTCTTATGACCTTGACGTTGGCCAACAAACCATAGTGCACTAATCAAGTTCAACCCGTCATTTCTTGATTGAATTAAACCCACCCGTACGACCCTTGACGCAGGCCAACAAAGTCGCACGACTACCCTAATCCAATCTGCATCATATGCATAAGCAGATAAATACTAGTTAGCTACCGCACACTACGCCTTGATGCAGGCTAACAAACGTAGCACGAATACTAAGTAGGACTTATCTGAAATGACGGAGGGCTACGACAGGTTTTTCTGAAAACCTATTGCGTAATGAACTTGATATCGTTGTAGAATCAAGTGAATTTTGAAATGGAGTGATTTTGAGGCTTTTATTAGTTTTGCTAAAGAGGTCACTCACGGTGAAGGGATCTCGGCTCTTTTCTAATCGAATAAGGTGCAGGACATATCATATATATCGCTATGCAAAGCAAAACTCCAAAAGCAATCAAAAGACAAACCGAGTGTTGTAGCATCTGCCAGTTTTGCTAAAGAGGTCACTCCCAGTGAAGGGATCTCGGCTCTTTCCTCATCGAATAAGGTGCAGGATATATCATATATATCGCTATGCAAAGCAAAACTGTTGCTACCCTTCTTTTGAAAAATTTGATTCTATAACATCTTTTAGGTTTCTTTTCTTTCATTAATCACATTAATGAAGTCCCATCATTTAAGTCACCTAAACATCACAGATAAATACGACGTACACTTATGCCATCCGCATTCGCCTCGATGTCCCCTCATGCACCGTTAGGTTAGGTAACTAACGGCAGAGCGCGGCAGGGCTAACGCGGGTGTAAAACATAAGTAACACCTGTATAATATATCATATATACTATATGCAGTATTTATCACAGCACATCAAATGATCACATCACAGATATCCCAGCAGAAGAAACATATGAAACATTGGATATACTAGGACGTCCGTGTTTTATTTTGAGCCTCTATAAAACACGGATTCCACGGTCACGACGAATAGCCAAACCCACACCCCTAGACCCCTACGAGAGCGGCAAGCAACCCTTCCAATTCTAGAGTTAGGAGACCCGGACTCGACTCCTTGAGTTGGTCTCCCACTGGACTCTAGAACCCGGCTACTTGTGCTCTCCTCCTTAGGTCTATCCTAGTGCGGAAAAGTAAATAATATACAAATGGTGACATCAACCTCATCCCGGAAGTGCCCCAATAAAAGAATATTACATACATTTAATTTTACATGAATGAAAATAAAAACTCTCATTTCACATAAAACCCCCGGCTATTCAGAACGCGACGATCCAATATAACATATCCATCAACACATAACATCACATGTCATCAACGTAAGTAAATATGCGCATCCCAATCGTCGTTGACATATAGCAATGAAACCGGCGATATCACATATTACACTTACGGTCGCAGAAAAGAAAGTGTAAAACTACAACATTTGGAATCCGCAATCTCTTTAGACATCGTAAATCCGAAATATCACATATTTCGCATTTCATGCCTAACTGTATGAATTCCAGATATTGTATCATATTCCGGATAAATAGGCAGTACTAAACTTTCCGATCGAATAATCAAATACCCAAGATTTCCTTAATAGCTTAACACTTGAGTGGAGTTCAAAAATTCCAGAATACGTCACAGTAGCAACGGTGCAGCCGTAAAAGGGTCAAGCCAACGCCTCACATGTGGCACGCCGTACTGCCCCAAACCCTAAGGTTCAAAAGGCAGTTCAAGAAGGTTACATAATCGAGTTAAGGTTTGTTGTCTTCTAGAGGGCCCATCGCGTCACATGCACGTTTTTCCGAAAGATTTAAACCCGAGAAAAATTCAACACTTGAATGTTTTTCGTGCCGGAAAAAATTGAGTTAATGATGTCCGTTCGAACATTTTAATACTTTCTAAATTATCCGGAATAACAAAACAAAATTAAATTCTCCCATCGAATCGACGATTACAAAATAAACACCAGATCACTCAACACTTGAGACAGTTAAAAAAATACCAAGAAAATATAAGAAATAGCTACGGTTATTACTGCACAAAATTCCGTCCTTAATTGACTTTTACTGCCGCGGAACCGCCGCCTAAGGTAGAGTGGGACCGCGGTTCCACGGCGCATGTACGGAATTAAGGTCTTGAATTTTATGGTAATTCTTAGAATTCCCTGATGATTTTTTTATGTATTTTTATTTCAGAAAAAACCCAATTTTTAAAAAATGTTCAGAGAGGGGGTTATCTTGACGTTTCCGGGTTCGATCGGGGTTTCAACTTCGTTAACACATCGCCTAATGCTCTAGCTAGGCTCTGATACCACTGTAGGGTTACTAGGCACTCTAACAGGGTTCTACAAAGCATCAAACATGCCCGATTAAAATTTTAGCCATGCCTAAGAACGCTAAACAAGATCTTTGCTAGAAAATTAGGGTTTTATATGTATGTAAATAGCATCTATGACTAAGTGAACACGAAATACAACCTTTGTAGATCGGTCTTTCACTTCTAAAGCTCCTTGTTGAAGTCCCTTCGCTGCGATCGTGATTCTCCCGGACTCTTACATGGCTTCACGAGGCTAAAAGTACGTCCTTGCTTGAAGTCTTCGAGGCCGAAGATGATCTACGTCGAGGGGATGCCAACTCAAGCTTCTACTTCACTAACTTGAGAATTAGTGAAGCAAACACCCTAAACTAATGTGCTAGTCTAGTAGAGGATGGAGAAAAAGGAAGTGGGTTCTCTTTAGAAATTTATTTCTCACAATGTTTCTCACTTTGGATCAAACCCTAGCTTGCTTTTCTTTTGAACAAAGAAGAAGAAGATGAACAAAAGAAAGAGATGAGGATAATGATCAAATGAGTGAGCTAACCATGGTGAGTGAGTATCATATACTAACTCATGTAGAGACATAACCATAGCTAATTCAAAATGGTTAGGTTAATAAAAATCTAAAGTAAAACAAATTTAGTGGATTTTGTCAAAGCATCCACAAGCTTCTACAAGCTTCATTCTTATGACCTAAGCTCCACCAATTTGTAATTACCTTAAATAAATATTAACCACCATCTAAAATAGTATGGTGTATGTCTTGCACACCCATGTATGATGTATCATCAACCATGATACAAAAAGAAAAAACATTTTAATATATATCATATATATATAGAAGATGCGTACATGTGAGAAAAAAACCCTAAATGAACAAGTGTTAGTTAATGTAAATTAGTATATCTAATATACAATTATACACTAAATTATTAAATCAACACTTGACTTAATAATCCGGTCATATCACATATAACCGACTAACATCTTTTGTATCGACTTATCGAATCAACACTTGATTCGATAATCCGGCTATATCATATATAATCGACCGATACAAAAAGTCGCGAGAATAGAATACGGTATCACATACACGCATTATTCTCGGTCCCGCACATATCACATACGTGCTCCTATTTCGTTTTGCCTGAGCCAGTAAAACATCTATGTAGGACTCTAAAGACTCGTCAATACGCCGGCAGTAGGTGATGATCACATCACGCACCCACCAGCCGTCAGCGTTACTAGCTGGACGTAACGGCTACCCTGGTATTGAGCGATCAGAAGATCAGCAAGCAAGTCCGCTCCAACTCCTGTAAAAGCCTGCCGGTAACACTTCCCGTACAGTCCGGTCTCCTCGTCTGATATGTCGTATATCAAGTCTAGGGGTGGTAAACGTCAGACCCCAACAACCGATAAGTCGTGCCGATGTGAGGCTCATAACGGGTCGAGAAACTACAGGTAACACTTACCAGTAAATCTCTAACTCAGCCCTGGCCAGGGACTTCCCTGTTACGGCCAATCGAGCACAACGCAACATCAACCCCCAATACCGGAAGAGACGAAACCCCTCCTATCGCTCATTGCTTCCATGTGACTCGGGACTGTACCTAAAAACCACCGTTTTGCACGCCCTCATGGACGTGGTAAGGTGGAAATCAAAGCACAGTGGGAATCACACAAGACTCTATGACGATCTCGGGTCAACAGACTAACCTGCACAAGTGTCACCAGAGAACTGCCATCTGACGTAAGGTATAATACCATCTGGGAGTTCTCGACGTGTCCGTCCAGTGTACCCAGTCTCCACTGAGCACCCGTATACCATCTCTGATGTCAAACACCAATGGATATGGGATCATCCATCGCCCATCTCATGGGTCGAGAAGCATATACGCTAGTCTACACTGGTATATCGATTCCCCGTTTCGATACACCCACGACTAGGGACCTTGAAGGATGTACTTATGGACTACCATGTCCCCACTAGTATGATCTGCATCATAGTTCAGGTAGTCAAGTACACATCCTAAGGGCTTTACCAACATGTAATTATAAGACAGTATAAAAGAGACAAGTATACATGTTAAGATAAAGTGCAACCAGATAGCATACTATCATGTCGAGCAAGAAAGTCCTCTCTATAAATGTCCAAGCATCCAATATAATATACATCATCTGTACAATACTGGCCTCTAGGGCATACATACAACTAACAATGAATGTTTAGGATATCTTATAAATATACATTTGACTGATCGTGTCTCGAGTTTGTCTGGATTCTTCTTTTTGACAAAAGCCGGACAACCCCAAATCTTAACTCTTTTAAGAGATGGTTTCTTCCCATACCATATCTCATATGGAGTGGTAGACACGGTCTTGGTTGGAACTTTGTTTAACAGAAAAGCTGATGTTTCCAATGCATGCCCCCAAAACGAGAGAGGTAACTCAGAATCACTCATCATGGATCGTACCATATCTAATAAGGTACGGTTCCTTCGTTCTGACACACCATTGTGTTGTGGTGTGTAAGGTGGAGTGAGCTAAGAGAGAATCCCATTCTCTTTTAGGAAGTCCAAGAACTCAGTACTTAAGTACTCTCCGCCTCGATCTGATCGAAGTATCTTGATACTCTTTCCTGTTTGGTTTTCTACTTCATGTTTATATTCCTTGAATTTCTCGAAAGCTTCAGACTTATGCTTTAACAAATACACATAACCGAATCTTGAGAAATCATCAGTAAAAGTTATGAAGTAAGAAAAACCGCCTCTTGCATGTGTAGACATTGGTCCGCATACATTACTATGTATGAGGCCTAAGAGCTCAGTAGCTCTTTCTCCATGTCCTGTAAATGGAGTTTTGGTCATTTTAGCATTGATACAAGACTTGCAAGTTGCATAAGATTTATACTTAAATGAATTTAAATATCCATCTTTATGAAGCTTGTTTAGTCTTGTTTCATTAATATGACCAAGTCTACAATGCCAAAGAAAAGGTTCATTTATATCTAAAATTTTTCTTTTATTTGTGTGTTGTACGTTGAAAACTGTGTGTTGATTAAGGACGTATATCCCGTTATTTAATGTACCACAACCAATCAACTCTTGATTAAGTCTAATGTTCATAACATTGTGTTACACAGCAAAATGATACCCTTCATTGTCTAACAAGGATACAGATATAATATTACAAAGCATACTTGGCACAAAATAACACGGGTTCAAAACCACTATACAACCCGAAGGAAACCCTAGGTGATACTCTCCTACTGAAACGGCATTTACATTAGAACCATTTCCAACTTGGAGAGTATGATCACCTGTCTTCAGAACTCTGCTATTTCTCAACGCCTAAACAGAATTGCAAATATGAGAACCCGAACCGGTATCCAATACCCAGGAAGCAGAGTTAATAGAAAAACAGTTTTCAATTATGAACACTCCTGAAGCTGAAGCATCACAATGCTTCTTCTTGAGTTTTAGGTACTCAAAACAGTTTCTCTTCCAGTGTCCCGTCTTTTTGCAGTGGAAACATTCTCCTTTCCCCGATTCCCCAACCTTGGACTTGCCTTTTCCCTTCACCTTTTTGGCTCCACCTTTAGGTTTGGTGGGTTTCTTTTTCATCTTTCCCTTGGCCTTAGACTTCGGGAAAGAGGAGGAGGATTGCCCAACACTCATAACGGAAGTCTTTACTGACTTCAGTGTGCTCTCTCCACTCCTTAACATATTAAGGAGTTCAGGCAGTTCCTTCTCCATGTTGTGCATGTTGAAGTTAACAATGAACTGAGCAAAGCTGGAGGGGAGAGACTGCAGAATAATATCCTTATATTGTTCATTGTCCATTGCCCACCCAAGGTCCTCAAGCTCTTCTATGAGAGCTATCATTTTTAGAACATGGTCTCCTACTGCTGTGCCAGTAGTCATTCGCATCTGAAACAGTTTCTTAGATACTTCGTATCGTAATACGCGAGATTGCTCTCCAAACAACTCTTTTGTATGGAGGAATATGGCTTGTACGTCCATATTCTCGCGCTGCTTCTGATGTGTGTTATCCATCGATGCAAGCGCGAAGCATTTTGCCGTGGCACAGTCTGCGTCCCATGTCATGCGGATTTCTCAATCCGCAACTGAAGATTTAGGACCTAGGGTGGGCAGGGCTGGAGCCCTGAGGACATATGATACTTTATCATAAGTCAAGGCAATGTTTAAATTCCTCAGCCAGCCTTTATAGTTGGTCACATTCAGCTTGTTTTTATCTAATAGAAGCTTAAGTCCTGTCATAGGTATCTGCCATTAAGAGAGAGAAAAGAATACACTTAGCGAAAGCTCTTGCAAAGATCAGATTGGTTATTATCTTGTCTAATCGATGTCTCCTACTGTTTTTATCAAATTTTCTTTAAAACCTTTAAAAAGAGAACTAGCCGGGATTAATTACATTCTACAACTTCGTGAACCTCTCAGCCAGGCCAGTGCCGGTACTTGAGGGAGGTTCCCCATGCTTTCGTACGGACCTAAGTAAAGTAAACCTCATCTTCCCAGAGGCGTAGCCCCGTTTGGCACCTTTCTAGACACCTACCGAGTTAGCTAATTGTAAAGTGCAAAATTCTCCTGGGAGCAACATTTGCTCGCAATGGGATCGGGATCCTACTATCATATAGAAGGTATGCAATCTCATTGTAATTTTCAATTCTTGAAATTCCCCATATTATTTTTTCCCCTAGTACTCATGACCTTAACTAAAGTCAACATATCATAAATACTAGTCAAGTTCTTCCCGTCATTTCGTGATTAACTAGACCCACCCATATGACCCTTAACTAAAGTCAACATAATCATATGAATGTCCTAACTAATCTGCATCATATGCAGTGTAGGAAGACATCACTTAGCTACCGTTCACTGCGCCTTAACTAAAGTCAAAATGCGCAGCACGAATACTAAGTACTCTACTTCCTAAAATGACGGAGGGCTGCGGATAGTTTTTTTAATAAAAGTTTTAACGCTTTGAACTTGATATCGTTGTAGAATCTAATGGGTTTAAAAGAAGTGGCTTAAGCTCCGTAGTTTGAAACTTGCTTTTTCATAAAAGGCCGAGTGTGTTTCAAATCTGATTTTACAACATCTTTTTAGGTTCATTTATCTTTTACATTAATCTCATTAATGTAGTCCCATCATTTAAATCCTAAGCCATTATAGAAAGAAACGAAAATATAACGTACACTTATGCCACTCGCATTCGCCATAGTGTCCTGATATGCACCGTTAGGTTACTTAACTAACAGCATAGCGAGACGGGGCTAGTGCGGGTGCAAAACATAAGTAACGTCTATTATATATCATATATATAATATTGCATTCGTCTCAGATATATATTAAATGATCAAATCAGATAATAAAAGCAGCAGAAGCACATATAGGATATCTAGGAGGTCCGTATTTTGTATTTAGCCAGCAATAAAAATACGGATTCCACGATCGCGGTGAATAGCCAAGCCCACACCCCTAGACCCCTACGAGAGCGGCAAGCGACCCTACCAATTCTGGATTTTAGGAGACCCGGTCTCGACTCCTCGAGATGGCCTCCCACTGAACCCTAGAACCCGGTCACTTGTGCCTTACTCCTTAGGTCTATCCTAATACGGATAAGTAAATAATATACAACACTGGTGACAACAATCTCAACCCGGAAGTGCCCCAAATAAAAGAATATTACATACAATTTAATTATACATGAATGAAAAGAAAACTCTTATCTCACATAAAACCCCCCGGCTATTCATTGCGATAATCCTGCATATCAAATCTCATCGACACATAATATCAAATATCATCAACGTAAGTAAGTATGCATACACCGATCGTCGTTGATGTATAGCAACGAAAACCGGCAATACAACTACATACTACACTTACGGTCACAGAGAAATAAAATGAAAAAGTACAACAATTGGAATCTTAACTGCCTTTAGACAACACAAACCCGGAATATCATATCTACAAGATTTCATGCCTAAAAATGTAAAGCTCGCATTTGGGTCTCATTCAAGAAAACACCCTTTCAAAACAAACCGGATAATTCAACAAGATTTCCGTTTATCCCGAGATCGAACTGCTAGATTAACACGCAACAAACAAATTTGCAGATTCCAATTATTGTATCACATACTAATAAACTAGGCATAGTTAAAACATTCGATCGAACGATTAAACAATCACAGATTGCTCAGAAAGCTCAACACTTGAGCAGTTTTAAAAAAATACCAGTAACTGCAAAAAATACATACGGTCCAGCACAAGAAATTACGGCCCATGAATCACCTACGGCGCCGCGGAACTACCGAAACAAGGCTACTAAGACCGCGGTTCCGCGGTCGTACGGTCGATTCAGGGCAGCGTATTTCTGGTGGGCCCATATAATTCCCTGCTTAATTTTTTACGTATTTTTAATTTGAAAAAATCCAGGTTTTCGAAAAATTTCTAGAGAGCACCCGGGCGTCGTTTTTCGTTCGTTCTAGGTTTTTAATGTCGTCAAGGTTACTCTAAATCTCTAGCTTGGCTCTAATACCACTGTAGGGTTTCTTTAACACCACTTTTAGGGTTTGGAAGCATCACACATCCCATAACTTTAAATTTATGAGGTGCTAAGTAAACTAAACTAGGAATCGAACTAGAATTATGAAGTAACAATTAAAAGTATCATATCTAAAAGATAATTTATACTAAGTGATGAGACTACAACCTTTGTAGACATCTTTGGAAGACTCCTTTGGTTTGGAAAGGTTCGCTTGATCGCCTCCTCGTCCACGACGATCCACCCGAAGGCCTTTGCCCTAAGCTTGTTGCTTCCCTCGATCTTTGAAAATCTTGAAGCAAAACACCCTACATAAGGTAGCAAGGGTTCTGTAGGATGATGAAGTGGTTGCTAATCTCACTTAATACCTTTACTTTTATTTATATAGCTCAATTTAACATTTAAGAGAGAGCAAGAGAGAGGAAGAAGAAGGTGGCTCTTTCTTTTTTCTTTTGGAATGAATAATGAAAAAGAAAATGAGAGAGAGAGATAATATTATAAGAATAACCATAGTTAAATAATAGCTAGATATTTTCTTCTTGATTTAAAGGCAAAGGAAAAATAAACCATGGTTGAGTCAAATTCAACCATGGAATTGTGTAGAAGAAATGAGTCATGGAAAAAGAAATGACTCATTTTTATTTTTCCTTTATCTTTAACTTTATCAAAAAATATCCGTATATATAATTATCTATTATCACTAGTAAAATAAGGGGTTTCCCCTACGGATAACAACATCCGTAGGGGTAGATAAAGTTTGGCCCTACGGATTAATCCGTAGGGCCAAACGGTTGCCCCTACGGTCCTTCCATATTTATTTAAAAATTATTAAATCTTAAAGTGTTGTTTGCCCCTACGGAGCCGCAAACCAAGCACCTACGGTTATATCCGTAGGGGCATCTAAATTGGGATTTAAGTGATCGATCCCTACGCTGATTATTTCTTATTCCCTTTACCGATCACAGTTGCGCGCGAACCAAAATCCCCAAACCCTCGACGTTCCCGCCGATCGCCGTTCTCGTCTTCGCCAGCGCCGTCGTCGCCTGCGCCGGCCGAATCGTCGTCGCCACCGCCTGCTTCTTCCTCATCTCCGTTCGTCGTCGCCATCGCCTGCTTCTTCAACCCACGACCGATTCGTCGTGACCACCGATTCGTCGTCGCCACCGCCTGCACAGGTTAGGAAATCTTAATTAAACAAAATTTTGATTGTTTTAGGTCTAGGGTTCATGGTTTGGGTAGGCATCGGTTGGGGTTAGCGTTAGGGTTAGGGGTGGGGCTGGGGGTCTGCTGTTACGGTTGGGGTTGGGGTTCGGCAGGGGGTAGCGGTTGGGGTTGGGGTTGGGGTTGTGTGTCCCTGAGCACTTCTTGATTGGGGCTGGGGCTGGGGCTGGGGCTAGGGCTGGGGTTAGGGCTGGGGCTCAGGCTAGGGTTGGGGCTGGGGCTCGGGCTGCAGCTAGGGCTGTGGTTGGGGTTGGGGCTCGGGCTCGGGCTGCGGTTAGCGTTAGGGTTGGGGCTGGGGCTGAGGCTGGGGCTGGGGCTGTAGTTGGGGTTAGGGTTTGGCAAGGGGTTGCTGTTAAGGTTAGGGTTGGGGTTAGGGTTAGGGTTGGGGTTTTGGATTTCAGGGTCTAAGCTTTTTTCTTTGAATTGTTTTATTTTGTTGCTGGTTCTTAGGTGAAGGGTGAATTTAGGGTTAGGTATTAGCTATCTGGTTGATCTTGGAACGCAATTTTGAAGATCAAATATTTACTTTATAATTTGATCAGGTTTGAATTGTTGGGTTCTTGTCGTTTGTGTTGCAATGTTAGTATTTTCTAATGTTGTCTAATGAGATTGGAGGGCTTTGATATGCTCTACGATATGCATTTCTAACGATTTGTCCTGCAGTCTGATTCCAAGAACAACAAGTAACGAATAATAGAAAGGATGAGTCGTGTGTTTAGGAAAAAGCAGAAAATGTTTTATCTGACACCGTGTACCTAATTTTCCCACACACACCCCTTCACACATGAAGGTTGGCAGAAGATGTTTTTCTGGTAACATCTTCAGCATCATCGAGACTTAATTGCATTTGAAAGGAGGATATATATTCTTTCAACTTAAATTTATATTATATTCATCTTGTTTATTGATTTCTTTTCTATGTTGCAGGTATGTGTCTCAATCTCAAGTCTAATGCATCTTAGTTCTTTAATACTCAATTCTCAAAGGAGCTTAGTTCTCCATAGGAGCTTAGTTCTCCAAGATAGGAGCATGCTCCTCCCCATAATGCGCATATGCGCAAGCGCCACGTTCACCACGTGCAACGCACGTGTGCCCGCCATGCGCGCACCACGTGCAATGCACGTGCGCACCACATGAGAATATTTAATAATATTAAAAGGAGCTTAGTTCTCCAAGATAGGAGCATGCTCATCCCCATAATGCGCATATGCGCAAGCGCCATGTGCACTACGTGCAACGCACGTGTGCCCGCCTTGCTCGCACGACGTGCAATGCACGTGCGCACCAGATGAGAATATTCAATAATATTAAAAGGAGCTTAGTTCTCCTAGTTAGGAGCCTGCTCCTCCCTATAATGCGCATATGCGCAAGCGCCATGTGCGCTACGTGCAACGCATGTATGCCCGCTATGCGCGCACCACGTGCAATGCACGTGTGCACTACATGAGAACAATTAATAATATTAAAAGGAGATACGTTCTCCGGAGGAGCTTAAGTCTAATGCATATACACGGATTTTCACCTTTGTCGGTAACTATCCCGTTCTTATATTTCTCAATATAGTAAGCATAACCTACAATTTATATGTTATACAGTCTAATATGGCCCATGAGTACATCAGAGCTAAGGACTGGATGTATGTGGATTGGAAACAACGTATGCAACCTAAGTTTGTCGCAGAAGTTGATGCTTTCCTTGAATTTGCACGCGCACATAATAAGATCATAATAGAGAAGATTCTCTGTCCGTGCGATAGATGTGGCAATAAGTACTGGCAGAAGGTAGAATTGGCAGAGCTTCATATTGTAAAACATGGGTTTACTAGACTTTATACAACTTGGAAATATCACTGGGAAGGAGAAGAATGCATTACTGCGGCAGAAGAAGTAGAACACGATAATGCAGCAGGAGAAGAAGAATTCGGTAATGCGGCAGAAGGAGAAGGCGGTAATTTATTTCCATCAGAAGAAATGGGGGATATGGTAGAGGCTGCCCTAGGTTAATTTATTCGTACTGAAGATGACATTCCTTCCGGTCAAGGACCTCGTGCGGATAAATATGAAAATTTCATGAATGATGCTAGGAAACCAATTTATGCGAATGCGAAGTATTCCACCCTCTCATGGTTCGTCCAACTTTTCCAGATTAAGTGTCTAAATGGATGGAGCAACAAGTCATTTACAATGCTTCTTTCATTCTTGAAAGATTCTATGCCTCCGGGAAATAATGTGCCCGACAGCTGGTACGAAGCCCAGAAGATGATGTCTGATTTGGGTCTAAAGTGCGAGAAGATTCAAGCATGTCCTAAAAACTGCGTGTTGTACCGGAAAGAGAATTCAGATTTGAAAGAGTGTCTAACATGCGGAGAGGCCAGGTATAAGCCGAAAGATTCTGATAAGAAGCCTGATATACCTGTGAAGATAGCACGATACTTTCCCATAACACAGAGGCTACAGAGGCTATTCAGGTGCAAGAAAACAGCCGAGGCAATGATTTGGCACCACCGTGCTCCTCCAAGTGAAGATGGGAAAATAAGCCATCCAAGAGATTCACCGGCATGGAAGAATTTCGAAAGGAGGCACGCAATATTGAGTAGCGATCCTCGCAATGTCCGGCTCGGACTGGCTACTGATGGCTTCTGCCCATTCAACTATATGGCTGGAAGTCACAGCACATGGCCCGTTGTAATGATAATTTATAATTTGTCGCCTTGGTTGGCTATGGACCAATCATATTTTATGATGCCTCTTCTTATCGACGGACCAAACTCACCGAGGAACAATATCGACGTCTATCTCCGACCTCTGATCGAGGAGTTGAAATCTTTGTTCGCTGATGGTGTAGAGACATATGATGCAAACACAAAGACAACCTTCATACTGCGTGCGGCTTTAATGTGGACAATTAATGACTTTCTTATGTATGGAATGCTATCAGGTTGGTCCGTACATGGTCACAAAGCATGTCCTCATTGCCATGAACACACAACATCGAAATTCTTGAATTTTAGCAGGAAGGTTTGTTATTGCAGCCATCGACGTTTCCTGCCTCCAGACCACCCCTATAGGTTAGACACGGTTCACTTTGATGGTCATCAGGAGCTTCTTGGACCTCCATCTCCATTGTCCGGAGAGGACGTGGCTGCTAAATGGGATGGTTACAATAACATGACCTTCGGGATGGATCCGACGAAACAGGTCAAACCATCATATTGGAACAAGTTAAGCATTTTCTTCGAGCTTCCGTACTGGTCTACAAATTCAGTGCGTCATTGTCTGGACATCATGCATATAGAGAAGGGAGTATCAGAGCACATACTTAACTTGCTTCTTTGTAAAGACGGAAAATCTAAAGACAACATGAATGCTCGGATGGATCTACAAGAGTGGGGAATAAGAAGTGAATTGCACCCTAGACCGGTAGCGGGTAAACCGGGCAAGTTTGTACTTCCCAATGCCGCTTATCATATGTCACAACCGGAGAAGAAAAGATTCCTGTAGGTGTTGCATGATTTGAAAGTCCCCATAGGTTTCTCAGGATCATTCAGCAAGAAAATAAAAATTGTGAAGGGCAAGATCGATGAGCTGAAAAGTCATGATCACCATGTTATTTTGGAGTACCTTCTTCCCTTAGCCTTCAGGACTTCTCTCCCCAACTCGGTTGGTCTAGTAATCAACGACCTATGTTGTTTTTTTAGAGAGTTGTGTGCTAAAACACTGGAGGTTGTGACACTGGATAAACTAGAAAAATCTATTGCGTTGATACTTTGCAAGTTTGAACGTATTTTCCCACCGTCATTCTTCGATATCATAATACACTTGACGGTTCATCTTGCAACTGAGGCGAAATTAGCCGGACCGGTACAATATCGATGGATGTATCCCGTCAAGAGGTACGTGTAATTTTTCGTTTCGCGCAATTTAAAAATTTATTGTTGTCCTGTATGCCCGTATTTATTTATTCAACATATTTTCATTAGGTATCTCTACACTCTTAAGAAGTATATACGCAATAAAAATCGACCAAAGGGTTCTATCATGCAAGGTTATCTTCTTGATGAAGCAACCACATTTTGTTCCCGCTATCTGGACGAGATCATTGAGACAAGGCTTAACCGACCACGAAGGATTCAAGACGGACCATATGGTAAAGCCGAGTATAAGAGGGTAGACACTATGTTTATCAACAAGATATACCGGTTTATCTTGCTTAATTGCGAATGTCTTGAACAAATTAGAGAGTAAGTTTTTTGGATTAATTATTATATATGTGTTTGTGTGTGTATGAAATAATATAATATTAATGTCACCATTATTTGTCGAAAACAGAATTCATTTTAACGAGGTACGTGAGGGGCATCCTGATTGGAATGAAGAACAATTGGAAAAATATCATCAGGATAATTTTTGTGATTGGGTCACAGATTATGTAAGTTATTCGAATAACATTTTATTGCTAGCAGTTTTAATCTAAACTAGTATCGTTATGTATTTGTCGTAAAATTTATTTTGTTAGATCCACGATCCGAACTTGGCTGCATCATTTGAGAGTGATTCAAGATGTTTAGATCAATTTCCTAGTACGGAGGTTGCATATTACAAAGGATTTGGTGTCCTTGGATACAAATTCGAAGTTAAGGAATTAGAAACATCTAGAACCACTCAGAATAGTGGGATTGCGACGGTAGGATCGGACGGTGTGATTTATTATGGGTACTTAAATTGTATACTCGGCATCCACTATCCCAGACGATCAGAACCTTTTTATATATTCCAGTGTACTTGGTACGATACGCGAACCGATACGGACAGGTGGAGAAGCAATCTTGGGACTTGGAAAGATGAATATGGATTGACCAGTGTGAACACACTTCGATTTTACTGTCAGGAAGATCCGTTTATCTTTCCGAACCAAGCGTTCCTAGTATACTACTCATAATGTTTGAAGCATCCGGGGTGGAGTGTTGTTTGCCGATGGAAACCCAGAGATGTCTACGATGTCCCAGAATACGAGGACAGCGATGAGGACGAATAAGAGAGAAGGCTTAAAGTGCTCCGACCGTCTGTTTCGAAGGACGGGTTGTCTTCGACCGATCATGAAGTTACGTGGGTTAGAAATGACATCGACGATGAAATCCAAGTAGATATGTATAATGCGCCCATGAAACGAAAAAGGTTATCAGTAATGTTATATTATTACTTCACATTTTACGCTCTATACATATATAGTCAATATTTTTAATGATTGTCTAATGCGTCCACGAACCGTTTATCTAGATTTGATGACGATGTCGGGAGTAGCGAGGGGCGGCAGGAGCTCCAGCCGCGGCAGAGGCAGAGGCAGAGGCAGAGCGGTTCTGCCTCCCGCAGAGCTCCGTAGGGAGCTTCAGAGGGCTGGTCTTGCACCCAGATCGGAGACCCCTTCGGATGCTTCCTTCCGTGTGGATTTTGCCATACATCCAGGTATACTGCACGCATATCCATTTTGAATGTAATATTACAGATATTCATGCCTGTTTATATCAAAATTACTTATATTGACAATGTTTGATTGTCTAGTTATTGGTGATGCGTCCACATCTAGGTCAGAGGCCACTCCCGCTCCTCCAGGTATGTCTATATATCATATAGTGCATGTATAATGATTTAGAATGCTATATCATAAATATACACACATTCCTTTTGCTCTTACTTAGCAATTTTTATTATTGTCTAGCTGTAGGTGGTGACACCACCGCACCTGCGGTTATGTTTATATATCCTATAGTGCATACATATTGATTTAGAACGTTATATTATTCATCGACACATTCTTTTTGCAATTACTTATATAATCTATTTTTAATTGTCTAATTATAGGTGGTGCGTCCACATCTTCCGCAGGGGCCACTCCTGCCGCTTCCATACCATCCGCATTGTCTACAGGTTAGTATGAATAAATATAAAATATTTATTCATTTTACATATGCTCTATAGAATAAATATGAACTTCATGGAAATTTAGCGTCAATGTTTATTTTCTAGTTGCAGGGGATGCGTCCGCATCCGGGACCCCGGTTGTTCCTCACCGGAGGAACTATCATCCCGCTCGTGCTGCTGCCCGGGCCCAGGCTCGTGCGATAGTCACCGGAGGTATATATATCACCCTTCAATTTTCGCTTAAGCTTGATTTCTTAATACAACTTTGTCTTAATATTTATTGTTTTGATATTTCGTGCAAACGCAGGGCCTCCCCATCCCCAGAGGGGGACTCGAGGCCCGAATCAGTCCCATAGGCTGAGGCCTGACAGAGCTAGGGTGAGGCACCATTCCCCTTCCTTTTTACCCTTGACTGTCGCTATACCGGTCCTCATGCCGAGAGGTTCGGCCGGTATATGGGGGATGAGAGCCGGCTCGTGAAGAACTATCCACTTCACGTTGAGTGGGGCGAGCAGCACCGGCGCTCATTCGCCCTCTTCTTTGATCAGGCTCGGGTACGTATTAACGGCCTATTTTCATTTGATTTATCCAATATATTTATTATTAACACTTGCAATCTAATAACAATGTTTTTTTTGTATTTTCAGTTGGATTACGATTTTCAGCCTGTAGCCGACCCTGATCACCCTGGGAGGGTGCTCGACCTTCAAGCTCTGTACAATGGCCTGATGAAGAACATGCAGACCAAGGTCCGATACAACAGGAATGAGCTGAAGGCCGACTGCTACTCCCTGTGGATGGTGACCCCCGAGGCAGAGAGAGCGGCCCTCCAATCTACTCCGGCGTTTGCGAGAGTCGACGTAGAGACATGGCCTCTATTGTGCGATTATTTCGACTCCCAACGCAAACAGGTATGTATTTTAAATGTAATTCTTTGTTTATGATATAATTTATTTCTTTGTGTTCCTTAATTAGAAAACTAAATATTAATGCGTTGTGCAGAAACAGGCCGCTCAGAATACAGAGAATAGGAAGTCGACGAAGAGGGGTCGCCCCACTTACACAGGTGGCTCGAGGAATATTACTCGAGCCATGGAGTTATCGGTAAATTACAATAGACCGACCTTTCTGAAATTCTGCAATATTAAGAGTTATTTTCTAATATTGCAGAGAGCTCGGACCATGGCGCAAGGTGGTACACCGAGCGTGCTGTCCGCATATCTTGCCATCCACGGCACCTCGACAGATCCCGCCACGGGCGAGCTTCGATATCCCGACGTCGCTACCAAGGAGTATTGCGTAAGTGTTAAATATTTATTCTACCCATATTTTAAATTTTAGTTTTGGAAGCTTCAAGTTTAAATTTTATACTTATACTTTACTGCTTAATGTGGGTGAAGGAGCGGGTGGTTGAGCAGGCCGACGCCTCGGGGATCGATTTTACCGGACAGAACGATCCGAGGCTGCTGACCCCAGTTCTGGACGCCGCACACGGAGGGCACCACGGAGATTGGGAGAGAGGCCAGGGACTGGGCCCTAGCAGGGCCCATATGAGGTTGGACTCCACCCCGGCGGTTACTTCCTCCGTCTCCAGTGAGCGACATGTCCAGCAGGAACTGGAGAGCTTGAGGGCCACCGTTGACAAGTTGAAAGAGATGCTGGTATGTATACTACTTTATAGTAAAATATCATGTCATAATATACATATCAACATATCCATAATTAGTACGTAGCTTGAGCTTATTTGGGTTTAGAGTTAGGTTTGATTAATAATACATACATATGTAATTAAAATAAACAACGGTTATCCAAACTAGATATCCAAATGGGATTTCGAAATAACTTGATAATGATACGAATTCGAGTAATACACAGTTCTTACACGCTTCTTACACACGTTAGGTCCAGACGCGACAGGGTACATGTCATGCATCTCCTTCGGCTGCGGCTCCGCAAGCCACTACATCGGCTGCGGTTCCGCAGACAGCTCCTATAGCTCCAGCGCCTGCTCAGACTCCCACAGCCACGACTCCGCAAGCGACTCCTTCGATGGCGGCTGCGCAGACCACATCGCCAGCTCCACAGGACGCTCAGACTCCCGCTCGCGCCGAATTGCAAAGTTTATTGACCGAGGAGCAGGCGCGCGTTATTCTATCGTTATTCAGATGTAGAGCTGGACCGAGCTAGGGTAGCTTTTTGGTTCTTATTTTTTGAATATTGGTTTATATTGATATTGATATTGGTTTATTTTTTGAATATTGGTTTATATTGATATTGATATTGGTTTATTTACATATTGTACTATATTTTTAAACGATATTGATATTGATATTGGTTTATATTTATATCATATTCAGTATTTGGGTTTCTTTTGTATATTATATGCGTGAGATGTGATTATGAATACAGCGATATATGTTGTGTGATGATTAATATTATATTTTACTGATATATATATTATTGTGCACAGGGCGAGAAAAAATAAGGCAACCCCTTTTTAAAAAAAACGGATAATGTGTACCTACGGATTAATCCGTAGGTACACATGCTGCCGCTACGGATTAAGCCGTAGGGGCAAAATATCAGCATTAACAGATATTTCCCCCTGATCTCAGTGTCAGGGGGGTTGGGCTTGTCCCTACGGATATATCCGTAGGGGCAAACAAAGACCCCTAAGGATATGTACCTACGCATATATCCGTAGGGGATACTTCTTGGCCCTACGGATATATCCGTAGGTACAGTTAATATAATTAAAATAACCGTAAATAAAATAACTTTTTTCCCCTACGCCCTAATCCGTAGGTGCAAATGTACCTACACAGAACTCCGTAGGGGCAAGTTTTTGTCCGTAGGGGCAAGTGTAGGGCTTCGACTTGCACCTACGGCGTTTGCACCTACAGATGAATTTTTTGCCCCTACGGATATATCCGTAGGGGCAACCCTTATTCGTAGTAGTGTATGTGATTCTTATATTGGTATCTATCTTGTATCATCAACCATAATACATTTTCATGTATGTATGTGTGTATGCACATCATCATGTACAAATACATGCATGCATCCATTAAAAGAAAAGGGTTTAAATAAATGATATAAAAGTCAATATTAAATCAACACTTGATTTAATAAACCGGTCATATCTCATACGACCCGACTAGTATAAAATGCCCGATTAAAATACAGTATCATATACTCGTATTTAATCGAGCTTCCGCACATATCTCATATGCGTACCACTTCGTTTCGCCTAAGCCGAGAAACTTCTATGTGGGACTCTGAGACTCGTCAATACGCCAGCAATAGGTGATGATCATATCAAACACCCACAAGCCGCAAGCGGCCAGCTAAACGTAACGGCCACCCGGGAATTGAGCGATCAGAATAAGAACAAGCGAACCTATCAAAACTCCTGTCAATCTATCTAGCAACACCTACCGTACAGTCCGGTCTCTTCGTCAGATATGCTGCATATCAAGTCTAGGGATGGAATCGTCGACCCCAATAACTCAATAAGTCATGCCAGTATATGGTCTATAATAGATCGAGAAACTTACTGATAACACTTATCAGTAATATCTCAGCAGCCCTGGCCAGGGACTTCCCGTTATAGCCAATCGTGCACAGCACGGCATCAACCCCCAATACCGGGAAAGACGAAACCCCTCCTATCGCTCACTGCCTCCATATGCCTCGGGACTATACCCAAAATCCACCTGTTTGTTCGACTCAGAAGAGCCGTAGTAGGGTGGAGATCAAAGTACAGTGGGAGGACACACAAGACTCTATGACGATCTCGGGTCTACAGACAAACCTGTACCAGTGTCACCTGAGAACTGCTATCCGACGTATGATATAATACCATATAGGAGTTCTCGGTGAGTTCGTTCAGTGTACCCAGTCTCACTGAGCACCCGTATACTATCTTTGGTGTCATCACACCAGACAGATATGGGATCATCCATCGCCCATCATATGGAACAAGAATGGTATACGCTAGTCTACACTGGAATATCAACGCCCTGTCTCGATATAACTACGACTAGGAACATTTCAAGGATATGCTCATAAACTGCAGATGTCCCACTAGTATGATCCGCATCATAATCCCAATAGTCAAGCCAATATCCTTAGGGCTTTATCAACATGTAGCAAATGAATATAAACGTGATCAAGTGAACATATGATAAAGTGAAACCAGATAGCATACTTTCATGTCAAGCAAGACAGTCTTCTGAATATACATATATATACACATCAGTACATACACTATCTCATAATGGCCTCTAGGACATACATATATCCAACACTCTGGCTCTCTGAATACACATCACACATATGATCCTGGGTGCAATTCTTATTGCAGCAGTGTCCAGGAAGAAATCCTGGTCAAGGTCTCTTCCGATCTTGCCTATGCCGAACTGTACGGAGGCCGGTACTCTTGCATAATCTTCTCTCGTTTTCTAGACATCTGCGTGTTCCAGAAACCATCCTTCGGGAACAGGCCATATCCCAACGCCTCTATATACATATGAGATCTCTAATCTCGACAGGGAGTAGCAACAGCTCGTCAGCATCTCGCAATAACCTCTGGCCCCACTCGTCTGTATCATCGTCCACTTCGACGTCACATCGTGCTATCTGCATACCGCTACTGTTCTCCGCCACAGTCAATCCGAAGTCTTTCACACGGACTCGAAATCGCGTACTCTGTATCTTCAATGCTCTGTAGAAGATATCTGGTAGAATGCGTCCTCGGGAACTCGCCCCAACCATCGGAGGAATACTCAATACTCGTCCGTTCTCGATCATCTCCCAATGCATCTGGGTGAGGTCCTCTTATCCAAAGCTGGTCAGCTTACTGGTCTCCTATCACATGATATCCAGACGACGTCAAACTTTTCGATCGAGTCACCAAGGTCCCAATATTTCCCGAAGGCTGAACACCTGAACGCAGTCTAAAAATATCTGGTACATACCACAACACCTCTGGACCAGCCGTGGAAGGGCAAACCCAAGCCTCACTGATGGCACCGCTAAACCGCCACAAACCCTAAGGTTCAAAGCGGTTCCATGGTCATCATATCGAGTTAGGGTTTCATTCTTCTAGAGGGTCCACAGAATTACCTGCATGTTCCTCCGAACACTTTAAACTTGGGAAAATGGGTTTCTGACACTCGTTCGAACCTTTTTGCTTCGCCCATACAACATGTGAATACCCTTCGTCCGTACGCTAAACAACGCCTCAATCCTTCACGAAAGGCGATACATCGACGGTCATCTCTGGATCGGTCTGCTCTAGATCTATGTAAGACTCTGCACACTTCAAATCAACTGGGCCTACGTCGGTGCATCAATCTGACGAATCACATTCGTCTCTCAACTCGGGGTAGGCTAGCTATCATCTGTCACATTTTTGCCTGGAAGCTCCGGCGATCTCAGCTCGTAAGTTCTGGAAGCGACATCTTATCAATCTCATCAACAGCTGGGTCATCTGTCTGAACGGTAGGCGACATCAATATCTATGGTGTATGCTGTACATCAACAGTCCCCTCGCAACTAGCAGCTCTATCAAAGGCCCGATCATCTGGTGCAAAACCAAACACTCACCTCTACAGGAGGTCACAACAAAAAACTACATCGAGACGTTCCCATGTCACCAGAAAACACAATGGTCAGCCCTTGTACCAGACAAGCTCGTCCTGACCGCAACACTAGCAGCAGCTCAATCTGCGCTCACACATGGTGACAGGAACCTTAATCGACTAACAAAGAAAGCTGATCAACGGCATGAGAGGAAACGACAGATCCAGAATGGATATATGATCATAAGAAGGAACAGTATCAATGAGAGTATGATCATTGAAACGAATAGAATCAAGGATCTCAAATGGATGTATAATCATGGGTATGAAGAGAATGATAAGTCTAAAAAAAATGTACATCCTAAGGTTTCTTAAGTGGAGTATCGTATTGTAAATATGCCGCGGAACATACGTACGGTACGTCACTCTACTCAGGCTACTTACTCCATCAATCAGGGTCAGCCTATGAAACGAAAGTTCGGGTTTAATACCCTCCGTTCAAGTCTAAGTTCCGTAAGGTCAAGCCAAGGTTCCAAAATATATACCCGCCCTAAAGTCCACATAGTCAAACATAGACTCGAAACAAGGTTAAACCTAACGCTTTGATACCAATTTTGTCACGACCCAAAATATTAGCTCGTGACCAGCACTTAAAGCACGCAACGCCTAAAGGCGTAACGGAATTCAAGTAAGTTGAAACACAGAAATCTAAACTTTATAATGAAAATAAAGGAGGTGAAGTTTTTGAAATAAAGGTATAATGAAATCAAGTGTGCTTAAATGCATAGAAAAGAACATGAATGATGCAAGTGAAATTTACTAGTATGAAAACATGTTTCGCCTTTTTAAAAATTTTGGCAGCACCTCCTTGTATATTTTGATCCAAAACTACAGATAGATAATAATGATAAAGGCATCCCCAAGCGGGAGCTAGCTCTCGCCAACCGGCGGATCACAACCACGCAATACAGTAAAAATAAGTATACGACGCCCAATGGCGAAGTTCACCACAAAGATAAAGGAAAGCAAGACATAAATACCACAAGTAGCGAAAAAACCCTCGCTCTAAGTCTCGCAACCACAATCCCACTATGTCTCATTACTTATACAAATTTCTAATTTTTGATTGATTAATGGAGTTGACTAGATACAATACGAAATATAATACAAGAGTGGGTACGATACAAATGTCCCACCTACCACTGCAAAACACCCAATGAAGCTGTGTGCCAGCGATGCCGCTACTGATTCAAGCGGTCAACCTGCAAGAACTGTGGCACAACGGGGGTGAGTTGCCGACTCGTGAATAGAAAAACATCTACAAGTAGAAATCGAATAAACAACGACTCCTAGATCAACTATATCAAAGGGTAATACAATGATATCTACTGTGACCGGGTCGTATATGTGCCAACAAGGTAGTCAAACGTATATGCATGTGGATAACATCCAACAGTAATAATCAATGCAAGTATATGGATCTCGTCGAACCATAATCAAGGTATGCATGAATGTGGATCTCGTCCACCCAATATCAAGGTATGTATGCATGTGGATCTCGTCTACCCATATAATCAGTGTCTGTATGCACGTAAAAATCATAAAGGAGTGTGCATGAAAGTATGAGGATATATATCAACGGTGTCCCTCCCGACACATCAAAATCAAGGAACCTGAGTGCCTAGCATCGACACTCGAAAACATCATGAAAACCGTGCCCGGCATCGGCATGTAAATCTTCATATATCGGGCTCCGTCAGTCCGGATGTGCCCATAGGCTCCGTCTATCCGGATCGGCCTATATCATCTCTCGACTCCGGTCGGTATCCTCCGGATATCCGCCGAGCCCAAATACTATCACCGGTAGGTAGTAGTCCCTCTACCAGGCTCACCGTCTACTGCACAGCGATCCGTTCTAGCCCCGGGGTACTATACCGGGTCCACCATCTACCCGCAATCGGCCACATCCGCCTCCTCGAATCGGGTTTCACATGTCGCTCTCAGAACCGAGAAAACACATGGTGGACGCACTGAAATATCATATCAAGAGGAACTTGGTTTTTTAAACAACAAATAATCTCTTTTAAAATGTCAACGGTTCTCAAATCCAGAAATCTCATGAAAACAGTATATCTCAATGCGTAAAATCATAGAGCATGATGTATGCGACATATAATAAAAATGTAAGCATATCCGTATATCATGCAACATGGATCAGTGATATGACATATTAAGGGAAAACCGGTCATTTAAAATAATTCCAGTTTTTTTAAAATATAACATGCGATTCCTAATTTTCCAATAAAACCAGTTATCTATGTAGGCACAATATGTATATGCGCAAGTATAGAGGTACCAATATGTATATGCGCTAGGATGGGTATGCAATGTGCATATGCGCAAGTATGGATTTATCAATGTATATGTGCACCAATATGAATATACAATGTGTATGTGCGCAAATAACGATGTATAAATGTATATGTGCACCAATATGAATAAACAATGTGTATGTGCGCAAATAAAGATGTATCAATGTATATGTGCACCAATATGAATATACAATGTGTATATGCGCAAATAAGGATGTATCAATGTATATGTGCACCAATATGAATATACAATGTGTATGTGTGCAAATAAGGATGTATCAATGTATATGGGCACCAATATGAATATGCAATGTGTATGTGCGCAAATAAGGATGTATCAATGTATATGTGCACCAATATGAATATACAATGTGTATGTGCGCAAATAAGGATGGATCAATCTATATGTGCACCAATATGAATATACAATGTGTATGTGCGTAAATAAGGATGGATCAATGTATATGTGCACCAATATGAATATACAACGTGTATGTGCGCAAATAAGGATGCATCAATGTATATGTGCACCAATATGATTATATAATATGTATGTGCGCAAATAAGGATGTATATGCAAGCCTGTCATGCGAAGAGTCATATCATGATGCAGCAATACTACTGTGTAGTGACATGGCAATTATCGATGATGAAGTGTGTGAGCCTACAGTCTGTGTGCGTGTAACATACGCATCATCGATAATAGTGCAGGTGTACTATCACAGGTATAAGTAGTATAGTATGAACAACATGAATGCATCATAAGGCAAACCGTCTCCTTGTAGATATAAGGTATGCATATCTAACATGGTCGAGTCGGTGAATCTATCAGTCGGCATCCAGCCTAACTACATTGCGTATGGTATAATCCATCGTATGACATCATCTAGTAAAGGGTAAGGATCAATCATCAAGTCAAACTCATCACGCACGGAAAATCATCATACGGCGGCATTAAGCTATTAGGGATCCTAACATCCTATAAGACAAATGAGGGTACGGCCTAATATCACATACGACCTATGATCCACGATTCACAACATTCTATATATATACATCCCTATATACCTATGTCCTTGGTCACATCTGCAATAATCTCATATCAGGGGACCGGCAGGGTATAAATCATCCTGATTGACTCGCATCCGTATACCATCATATCATCATATCATCATCTCATCATATCATCAAATCCGTCTTATATTCTTTCGTCGCATTTATATCTTATATCATGTCGAGTTTACATAAACATTCTATCTCTACTATAAGTATAAGTATCTAATCTAACATACACACCCGAACCATACAATCTTATTTTTAAAGAAGTGGATCGTAGTTTTGAAAATAGAGGTTACAGTGTTTTTAAGAAAAAGATATCCTTTGAAAATCCATAACACCCCTCAAGGTATATATTTAAAAGATACATACGAATCTTCGGTATAGAAAAAAGGTATGGTTCTGATGACGCATATGTTAGTTATATGTATGCCCTAGAGGCCATTACTGTACATACGATGTATATTGTAATGGATGCTTGGACATATATAGGGAGGACTTTCTTGCTCGACATGATAGTACGCTATCTGGTTTTACTTTATCTTAACATGTACTCTGATTGTCTCTATTTTACATGTTGATTAAGCCCTTAGGATATGTACTCGACTACTGGGACTATGATGAGATCATACTAGTGGGGCCACGGTAGTCGACGAGTACATCCTATAACTGTTCCTAGTCGAGGGTGTATCGAGACAGGGCATCGATACACCAGAGTAGACTAGCGTATACGCATCTTGACCCATAAGATGGGCGATGGATGATCCCATATCCATCGGTGTTTGACATCAAGGATGGTGTACGGGTGCTCAGTAGAGACTGGGTACACTGGACAGACTTGCCAAGAACTCCCAGATGGTATTATACCTCACGTCAGATGGCAGTTCTCCGGTGACACAGGTACAGAGTAGTCTGTTGACCCGAGATCGTCATAGTGTCTTGTGTGATTCCCACTGTGCTTTGATTTCCATCATACCACGTCCAAGAGGGCATGCAAAAAGGTGGCTTTTTGGTACAGTCCTGAATCACATGGAGGCAATGAGCGATAGGAGGGGATTCGTCTCTCCCGGTATAGGGAGTTGATGTTGCGCTGTGTTCGATTGGCTATAACTGGAAATCCCTGGCCAGGGTTGCTGAGATTTACTGGTAAGTGTTATCAGTAGTTTCTCGAACTGTTGTAGACCTCATATCGACACGACTTATCAAGCTACTGGGGTCTGACGTTTACCACCCCTAGGCGAGATATGCGACATATCAGACGACGAGACCGGACTGTACGGGAGTGTTACTGATTGGATTCACAGGAGAATGTACAGGCTTTCTTGTTGATCTTCTGAGCGCTCAACACCTGGGTGGCTGTTACGTTTAGCTGACCGCTTGCAGCTTGTGGGTGTTTGATATGATCATCACCTACTGCCGGCGTATTGACGATTCTTTAGAGTCCTACACAGAGGTTTCTTGACTAAGGCAAAATGGAGTAGGAGCACATATGTGATATGTGCGGGACCGAGGATAATGCGGTATGTGATACCGTATTGGATTCTCGCGATATGAGATATCGGCCTAGTATATGTGATATACCCGGGTCATCGTATTAGTCGGTTATTTGTGAAATAGCTGGATTATCGGATTAATTGTTGATTCGATAATTTAATGTATAATAATATATATGATATATTAAATTACATTAACTAATATTAGCTCACTAGAAGATTCATTTTCTCACAGAATAATACATTGATATATATGCGATATATGTTAATTGTATTATTTTCTATTGTTACAAAATATATTGTATATGTGATATATAATAATGTAACATGTAAGGGTTACAAATTTAACAATGGTTTAGGGTTTAAACTTGGTTAGGGTTTGGATTAGGGTTAGCTTTTGCATGAAGCTTCCATGAAGCTTCATGAAGCTTTGACTTTGTGTTTTGCTTGATATTTTGTGAAGATATTATGTTAACCCAATCCAAACCATTAACTCTAGTTAATTCTCTACAAGGGTTAACTCCTTCATGCTTAACCCTTGGTTAAATTTGTAACAACTACAATAATTCATTGTTCATCACAAAAGGATTCTATCATCTTCTTTCTTTAGTTCCATCTTGGAAAAAGCTTTCTAGATTTTTGCTAAGTTATGAAAGTGAGTGAGAATATGAAAACAAATGAGAGCAAAAATCCTACTTCATCATCCTCATCTACCCTTGCCATCTAGATGAGGGTGTTCACTTCATTTTGTGAGTGAGAGCTTGTGTTAATGAAACTTCAAGGTAGATCATCTTTGTTATCGAAGATCGGAATCAAGCTTGCACCTTTCTCTTCGTGAAGCCTCTCGAGAGTCCGGAACAAGATGATCGCATCGAAGGGACCTCAACACGGAGCTTAAGAAGTGAAGGACCGGATCTACAAAGGTTGTAATCCCTCTCACTTAGTGTTAAACTGTTTAATATACTTGTTTTCGCGTAAACTCTAGTTTAAAGATCCGGCTTTGGGTTGTTCGGCACGGCTAAATTTTAAATCGGGCATGGTTGATGCCTCGTGGACCCTTATGGCAGTGCATAGCAACCCTACAGTGGTATCAGAGCCTAGCTAGAGCTTTAGGTGATGTCTGAGCGAAGTTTAAAGTCCGATCAAACCCGGATACACCGATACGAACCCTTCTCTGGACAATTTTCAAAAATGTGATTTTTTATGAATTAAAAATACTTAGAAAAACAAGCAGGAGAAAATAAGAATTAATGTGAAGTACGTCCCACTAATTCGCTCATTCGGCCGCGGAACCGCCGCCAAACACTTGGTTTGGCCGAGTTTCCGCGGCCAAAATTTTAAATTAGTCCCTGGAACTTCATATATTTATTCTTTGGTCCATTCTTGTCATTTTTTTCTGCTAATTTTTTAATTCCACTGAAGTGTTGAGTTTTCTAGGGTTGTATTGGGGACTAGTTGATGCGATCGGATAATTTAATTTTGTTTAGTTTGTCCGGGTAATTTTTAGAACCTGTTAAAAATTTCGAACGGATATCAATAACTCAGTTTTTCCCCAGTCGGAATTTTTTTCAAAAGTTGGATTTTTTCTCGAGTTTGAAACTTTCTAAGTCGTGCAAGTAACGCGGTTGACCCTCTAGATGACAACAAAGCTTAACTCGATTATGTGACCGTCTTGAACAGCCTCTGAACCTTAGGGTTTGGGACAGTACGGCGTGCCACATATGAGGCGTTGGCTTGACCCTTCTACGGCTGGACCATCGGTACTGTGGCATGTGATGGATATTTTTGAACTCCGCTCAAGTGTTGAGCTATTTGGGAAATCTTGGGTGTTTGATTATTCGATGGGAAAGTTTAACACTGTCTATTTATCTGGAATGTGATACGATATTTGGAATCCACAGGTTGTTATGAAATAACTAATTTGAATGTTATAAATCTAGTAGTTCAGTCTCAGTTGATCAGTTACCACGGGATTTTGCTGCGATCAAAACTCCGTCGCAATCACGTAGCGTACGCGGATACTCGCTGGGTAAACTTAATAGACAGCTACGCCCCATAGCCCCGTCTAAGTGACTGTAGGAGAACCCCGTCGCCAAAAGCATCTATTCGGGTACTCGCGGCAGCGGTGTTCCGCCTTAGTGCACTTCGTCGACGGCATCTGGGGGTGCGGCCGTCTCCTAAAGTTTGCGACGAGCATTCGATCAGGATGTCGGGAATGAATTTCCCGACTTGACATTGAAAAGAGTTTTCGATAATGAGACTAAAATGCGGGGTTTATAATTGTTAGGCATGCGATGTCTAAGGAATTCATTTGGTTAGGCATGCGATGTCTAAGGAGGTTGCGGATTCCAACTGTTGTAGTTTTACACTTTCTTTTCTGTGACCGTAAGCGTAGTATGTGGTGTATCGCCGGCTTTGTTGCTATACATCAACGACAATCGGGATACGCATACTTGCTTACGTTGATGATATGAGATATTATGTGTTGCTGTGATATGTTATATTGGATCGTCACGTTTTAAATAGCCGGGGGTTTTATGTGAGATGAGAGTTTTTTCTTTTTCATTCATGTAAAATTCATTTGTATGTAATATTCTTTTATTGGGGCACTTCCGGGCTGAGGATGATGTCACCATTTGTATATTATTTACTTTTCCGCACTAGGATAGACCCAAGGAAGAGAGCATAAGTAACCGGGTTCTAGAGTCCAGTGGGAGACCATCTCGAGGAGTCAAGACCGGGTCTCCTAACCCTAGAATTAGCAGAGTTGCTTGCCGCTCTCGTAGGGGTCTAGGGATGTGGGTTTGGCTATTCATCGCGACCGTGGAATCCGTGTTTTATACAGGCTCGTACTAAAACATGGACGTCCTAGTATATCCAATATTTCATATATGTTCTTATGCTGCAATGTTCTGTGATGAGATCATATTACTGCCTGAGACGAATGTTTATATTATATATATGAGATATATGTTATATTGCAGTTTTCGTTTCAAATGTGATGTTTGTGAAGCATAATTAAAATGGGACTTCATTAATGAGATTAATGAAAATAAAAGAAACCTAAGATGTTGTAGAAACTTGTTTAAAAACTTGTAGCTCTAGTTCTTTCTTTGCATAGTGGTGTTCTTTGTAGAACATCCAGCACCTTATTTGATAAGGAAAGAGCCGAGATCCCTTCACCGGGAGTGACCTCTTTAGTGAAACTAGCAGATGCTACAAACTCGGTTTGTCTTCTGATTGTTTCTTTAGTTTTTGCTTTGCATAGTGATATTTGTGAAATATCCTGCACCTTATTCGATGAGGAAAGAGCCGACGATCCCTTCACCGGGAGTGACCTCTTTAGCCAAACTAGAAAAGCCTTAAAAACATTCCATTTAAAATCACTCAATTCTACAACGATATCAAGTTCATTACGCAAAGGGTTTTCTTAAAAACCTGTCGTAGCCCTCCGTCATTTCAGATAAGTCCTACTTAGTATTCGTGATACGTTTGTTGACCTCCGTCAAGGCGTAGTGTGCGGTAGCTAACTAGTATTTATCTGTTTATGCATATGATGCAGATTGTTTTAGGGTAGTCGTGCGGCCTTGTTGACCTCCGTCAAGGGTCGTGCGGGTGGGTTTAATTCAATCAGGAAATGACGGGTAGAACTTCACTAGCAGCCTATGGTTTGTTGACCTCCGTCAAGGTCATAGGACGCTAAGGGTAAAATATTTATTGGGAATTTCAAGTGTTGAAATTTGCAATGAGATTGCATACCTTTTATGAGATAGTTGGATCCCGATACCTACTGCGAGTAAGAGTTACTCCAAGGAGAGTTTTACACATTACAATTTGCCGATCAAGTAGGTGTCTAGAAAGGTGTTAACGGGGTTACGCCCCTGGGAAAACGAGGTTTACTTTAATTAGGTCCATGCGAAAGCACGGGGAACCTCCCTCAAAGTACCGACACTGGCCTGGCTGAAAGATTGGCGAACTTGTAGAGTGTAATTAATCCCGGTTAGTCTTTCCTTATAGGGTTTGAAGGAAGATTTGACTAAAACAGTGGGAGACATCCTGATTAGATATATTAGATAACCAATCTAATCTTGCAAGAGCATACGCTGAGTGTTTTCTTCTCTCTCACTCCAGGTAGCAACCATATCACACCTTAATCAAGATAATAAAACGGATATATTGACCGAACCCGCTTGTTATACTGAGCTGGGGAACGTTGGTCCCGCTCCAACTTATAATTGTTATAAGACAGAGCAGGAAATTGGGGAATACCAGATTTCCCATGCCCCCCAAACGAAGAAAGTGCATGCTGATGCATCATCTTCGGGTGTGTTCATTACATAGAACTGTTTCTCAGTATCCTTTACGTCCTGGGTATGAGATACCGGATCAGGATCCCGGATATATAATCTGTTTTATGGGCTACAGAAAGGTAGAGAACTGAGAACGGGTGATAAGTTTCATGAGATAGAAACGGTGCAAGTGTTGCAGCCAAGTCTGTTGGTCACTATCATCCTGTATTACCAGAATACATTGATTCTGAACGAATGTTATTAGATACCGAACCTGATATACAACATCATATCAATCTCTTTATTAGTAAAGAAGGTTATAATTTTGTATTGTTGGATAATGTTCTGAACATTTCCTATATCAAGAGTTTATCCGATCAGGCACGTTATCTAAAAGCATAGACGTTCTAAATCAAACCACAGTTCTTAGTATACAGAACACACACAAGAGGAAGAGTTCAGAAATGAACGAATCCTACTTGAGGCATTGTAGACTAGGTCATATCAATGCAACCCGACTAGCTGAAGTTACATCTAGATGCATATTTAAATTAGTTTGAATTTACATCTTGTGAAACTTGCCGGTCATGTCACAAAGATACGATGACCATAGCTCTGTTTATTGCAAACAGAGAAAGAGTTAGTGAACTCTTGGGATTGATACATGATGATGTATGATGGTCCCCTTTCTGCACATGCCAAGACAAGTTTTTTGTACTTCATTACATTCTCTGATGATCTCTCAAGATTCGGACATATGTTCCTGTTGAAACACAGTATGAACCTTTTGAGATATTCACAGAATATAAGTAAGAAGTAGAGAACCAAAAAAAAACGGGTATAAGTATTAGGTCCTTTGATGTCATCAAGGAGGAGAATACTTGAGCACGGAATCCCTGGACTATTCTAAAGGAGAATGAGATTCTCTCTCAGCATTACTCTTCCGTATACACCACAGCACGTCGGTGTATAGGGGCGGAGCAATCACACCCTATTTGATATGGTGCGCTCTATGATGAGTACTACTGAGTTTCCTATTTCCTTTTGGGAGTTATGCACTTAAGAAGCTGCATACCTATTGAATAGGGTTCCAATCAAATCAGTTGCCTACCACTTCATATGTGATATGGAATGGGAAGAGCCCATATCTTAAGCGAGTTAAGATTTGGGGTTTTCCGGCCAATGTCTAAAAGCATAATCCGGACAAGTTCGAGGCAAAGTGAGTTCTGTGGAAGTTTGTTGGATATCCCAAGCATTCGCAAGGAAATATCTTCTACCTAACCGAGGAACAAAAGATGTTTTGTTTCTCAACATGCCACCTTTGTGAAAGGGAATTTCTTGTGAAGAAATCAGTGGTCATGAGGTAGAAATGGAAGGAGTTCCAGCTATACAAACTACAGCAGATGATTTGGTATAACCAAAGGATTCAATAGTAACCAACGTACCTCAGCCTCTCCGCCGATCTGGTAGGTTTCCTCACCCACCTGAGAGATACTTTGGTTTCTCTATGACAGTGGGAGCGAGGATTGCATCATGAGATGATGACCCAACTAGTGTCGAGCAGGCCATCAGGAGTAGGACTCTGTATGAATGGCTTGATGCTTAGTGATCTGAGATGGAATCCTTATACACCAACAAAGTATGGACTTTGGTTGCTTTATCTGAAGGGTTAAATCCCCATCAGGAGCGAGTATATCTTGAGAAGATTACTTGGTGTACATGGAAAAGTTGAGACTTTCAAAGCTATGCTTAAGTCTATCCAGATCCTACTTGCCACGGCTACATACCATGACTATGATATCTGGTGGTTGGGTGTCATGACTGCTTTTCTAAATGTTGATTTGGAAGAGAGCGTCTATAAGTACACAGCCAGAGGGCTTCGTAGACAGTGGGAGCAGCGGAAACGTGTGCAAGATGTTTTATGTGATAAAACAGGCATCGCGGAGTTGGAATGTCTGTTTTGATGTGGTAGTCAAAGAGTTTGACTTCATCAAAATTGTAGATGAACCTTGTATATACAAAAAGGTACTAGGGAGTATGGTAGTGATCCTCGTAGAGTACGTGGATGACATACTCTTGATAGGGAAGGAGTTTCCTATGCTATGCTCGGTCAATCTCTGCTTATCACAAGGATTCTCCATATAGGATCAAAGTGATACCTCCTAAATCCTGGGTTTTGGATCTATGAGATAGATCTAATTAGATGTTCGGATTCTCACTAGTTATTGTGAGATGGTATCAATCGATCCTGGGGAGAATCCCTGGAAAGGTTCCAGGGTGATAAGGACGATTGAATGTCAGTCGCAGGCATTGTCTTTACCCTTAGTGGAGGGACGGTATGTTGGAAGAGTTCCAAGATAGATACCGTGACTTACTAGACGATTAAAGGCAAGATACATCGTTACCAAGGATGCTACCAAAGTGGTAGTCTGGATATATATAAGTTCATGAGATGAACTTCGTTCCTACCATTGTGTGACAATGGAGTTGTGGCTTTTGCCAAGGAACCCCTGTCCCATCAGAAATCCAGATATAATTCTTAGGCAGTATCACCTGATCATAGAGATGGTTGATCTCCAGGGAGATCGAGGTTAGGAGAGTAGACACAGAGGACAATAGCGCGGATCCACTCACAAAGGCCTTTTACCCAGAAAAGTCTTTTATGGGATGGTTGAGTATGAGATACTTCAACCACAGCTAATTGTTGGGTATATGATACCACAACAGATGGCCCTAGTGCAAGCGGGAGATTGTTCGTTATATGTATGCCCTAGAGGCCATTACTGTACATACGGTGTATATTGTAATGGATGCTTGGACATATATAAGGAGGACTTTCTTGCTCGACATGATAGTACGCTATCTGGTTGTACTTTATCTTAACATGTACTCTGATTGTCTCTATGTTACATGTTGATAAAGCCTTTAGGATATGTACTCGACTACTGGGACTATGATGAGATCATACGAGTGGGGCCACGGTAGTCGACGAGTACATCCTATAACTGTTCCTAGTCGAGGGTGTATCGAGACAGAGCATCGATACACCAGAGTAGACTAGCGTATACGCATGTTGACCCATATGATGGGCGATGGATGATCCCATATCCATCGATGTTTGACATCAAGGATGGTGTACGGGTGCTTAGTAGAGACTGGGTACACATGACGGACTCACCGAGAACACTCAGTTGGTATTATACCTCACGTCAGATGGCAGTTCTCCGGTGACACTGGTACAGAGTAGTCTGTTGACCCGAGATCGTCATAGAGTTGTTCATCACAGAATACTGCATTTTATACCGCCCATTCTTACGCTCGGTTGTTTATAGGTAGGTGCTTTTAATCCGTGTTTGTTATATATTTGCAGGATACAGGTTCTCGGTTCTAAAACGGTAAATTCATGGAAAACACGACAAAATCCGGGTTCCTGCCAACCACTGAGAAAACACGGTCTCCGCTCGTCATCCGTATGTTGCCAGATACCAGTTTAGGAAGACAAAATGTCAAATCAATGTCACCTTCATGCACAAGGCTCAATGGCAACAACAAGTTCCAAGAAATCTACGCGGAGCTCGAGGCAATCATGACAAAAACATCCACAAAAAGTCCACCTTTCCTCAACAGAAATTCTGGAAGAATTGTGAAAGAATTATCAGAAAATACATATACCAGACAACAAAGGACAAGAAACCAGGGAAGCACAGAAAATCAGAGCCCCTAATCCCACTATAGGGCCGCGGATCCGCGGCCAATAGGGGGTATTGGCGGCGGATCCGCGGCCGTACTGTGTCCTCTCACTGTCGTCTTTTGGGGGCAGTTTGGTCTTTGCATGTGTGGTCTTCTGGTTGCCCTAGAACTTTAACTCCCTGCCTATAAATACAGCAGAACTGAGCTCAACCAAGGGGCCATTCTTTAGTTCATTCTTTGTTCTCCATTCTTTTGTAGGATTTAGTTCTTTTTCTTCTTCTTCTTCATTCCTCTTCTATGAAATTGTAAGTGAGAAGCTTTTTTGTGGATGTGAATAAAGATGAAGGTTTTTTGTATTATTCTTTTTTGTTTAAGCTTCCCCCTTGAGCTCTCTATCTTAACTTGATCTTGCAACCTCTTAAGTGAGCTTGCAAGTTTAAGTTTTGGTCATTGGTCTCAAGGGGTTGTATCATTTCGTTCTCGCCTTAGCGCTTCAATCCACATGCGTTCTCTACCCTTCCCTTGATCTTGCAACCTCTTCATTGAGATTGCAAGTTTAAGGGTTGGCTATTGATCCCATGCTTGTTTTGAGTTCTATGGTTCTTGTAATTACTTTCTTGCATTTTTCATTCTTATCTTTAATTACTTGCAATTTATTTCTATGCTCTTTAATTACTTGCAATTTACATTCATGCACTTTAAATACTTGTATCTTTCCTTTTCTTTGTTCTTTTCTTTTTGTTCTCTTTTTGTTCATTTTGTGAATGTATGTAATTATTGTTGTTAAGATAAAATACGGTATTATAAGTTAACGTTTCTTTGCCAATTCCTTTTCCCGTTATTTTCCATTTGAACTTCGCCCAAACCATACGCAAGCGCTCCGTTAGGCACCGTACCCTGACAAGGTAACGGTGATTCCTAACCGCGACCGGTTGCGTTCGGTTTGGCCGGAGGCGAAAGCAAGAGACAAGAACGGAAGGACAAGGGTAAATAAGCCGGATTCCACGAATACCGCGCTTAAATCCCCTAATCCACGTTGTTGCCGATTGCTTAGCTTCAATTGGTCAAGACTCGGCTCAAAGGTTTTGAGTAAGGATTTCTTAGCTTATAATCTCGTATCTTTTCTTAACAACCTCTTACTTGCAGATAAACACATAGGTTAGAATCAAACTCACACAGATTCTTTATTGACTCGTCTAAAACAAGAAGGTAAGATAACACCATCTCCCTGTGGACCGACCCGTGCTCACCGGCTAGCTGCATAGCGACACCGTCCTGATCGCGGTTACACTTTAAATCTTTGAACATCCGACACGCCAAAAGCGTGCGATCAAATGGCGCCGTTGCCGGGGATACGGTAGCGTATTTTCTTTCTTGTTATTCGGGTTAATATTCTTTTTGTATATAAAAAAAAATATATTCTTTTTTGTTTTTTGGACAATATTTTTGTGGGCAAGTGTGCAGAATTTTGCGTATTTGCAAACTGCGATAGTGGGGAAGCAAAGTGTACATTCAACGTTAAGGTGATTACGAAGTACAGTGCCAAAGATCCGGGTAGTTTGACCAGCGCAAGCGAACCTTTCAAGCTTACCGGATTTGATTCAACGGGGGTTTCCTAACCCAAAACTTAAACGGTACGTACTTTACTAACACCTTCTTCTCAAATCCGACGCTTCCAATATACTATTCTTTGCAGGATTCTTTGCAAGTTCGCTAGCAAACGCTAAAACTTGACTAACCCGTATTTGTTGCAGCGCCGCGCTTAAACTAAAAAAACGATTGTTTTGATTCTTTATAAGAATTTTTTGAATTGCGCATTGCATCAATTAATACGGACTTAAGGGCAAGCGAACCCCACAACATACGGTAAAGGATTTCATCACCTTTTCCGTGGCCCACAAATCACGAACTTGCGCATAACGATAACCCGCACAAATTTTAAAAGAAACTAGACTTTAAGCCTTAAGGACTTCGCGCTCACTAGGAGAAGTTAACTGTATTTAGAAGCTTGCTTAACGGTATATTGTTTACGGGGTGTCTAGGAAAGTGTTAACGGCGAAACCGCCAAAAGAGAAAGGGTTATTTAATTAAGGAACTTCGCGAAAGCGTTGGAAAACCTCCCCTTATCTCTGCACTTACCTGGCCTCGTGATCAGTGTATCTTGAGCCTGTTTCTCGACACAGTTTTACTTCGACAATCAAGTTCTCGAGCAGGTCTAGTTGACCTAGGTGAACCCTAGAACGATTAGGTGTGTGGTATTTTTGTGTCGTGATTTTTGTCCATATTCTTTTTTGTGTATACTTCATTCTTTTGCTAACAACTAACTAAATAAAAAAAAAAAATATCACATTCTTTTTCCCCTCCTTTTCTCTACCTTTCTCTCTCTCTCTCTCTTCATATCATGGGTACCCCACCTCGCAAAACTCTTGCCGAACTTTGGTACCCACAACCAGAAATAACTTCCTACGGTTCTTGTTTTGGCCGAACTTCGAACGATCCATCCATGCCAAAAATTTCATTGAGAGATCGGATAGACGCGTCTAGGACGAACAACTGGACCCCGCAATCCACTTCGTATCAACCGTTTCAAACATTCACCCCTTCTTGCGTTGATACCCCTTTTGAAAGTCCGGTTGTAACCCCGAGACCAATGTCTCTTGCTGAACGAATTGAACAATCCCGTTGCCGATCTTTCACTCCTTTCACCACTACAAATTCTTGGGATCAACAATTCCATTCACCTTCTTATCCCAATGTTGATCCCACTCCTGTCCAGCCATCCATTTCCTACCAATCCTACCCTACTTTTGCACCTTCCCTAGACATTACTTCAGAACAGCCGTTTGGAAGTTTTCAGTATCCAAATAACTTTGAATCTTTTACTGAAACCCCATCACAACCCATGTCTAGTCTGGAACAGTCGTTGGAAGACTTTAGGGTAGCGTCAAGCCAACAGATGATGGATTTGAATGCGTCCATGGCCGCCCTCATGCAACCTAGTGACCCGGTAGCTAGTTTTCAACTAGCTCCAACATTTTCAATGTATGATGAGGCGGCAGGACAGGCAGTGAATTTGAGGGGAGAGAGTGAGATATACCCCCTTCTAAATCAAACCTACCCGTCTCAAATTAAATCCCACAACTCCTGTGTTGAAAGTCTATCAAATGTCCCAAATGAATTATCAGTTGAAGATAGAATGTTTAATGAGTTGTGCGACTTTGTAGTGTTTGATTTGCCCGATTGTGAAGGGTCCCTTTTGAGTGAAACCATACCCAATCCTCTCGACCTCTACACCTCCACTCTAGAACCTGAATTGATTGATATCCATGCTTTTGTTGAGGTGTCTGAGAATATAGATTTTCACTTGATCGAGGATATTGACGCTGGGAACATTTTGGATGATGAACCCGTAGATTTGGCTGAGTTTGTCTCTTCAAATCATCATCCCGAGTCTTTAACTGTTTTTCCCGAACTTCATATGCGTCTTGATATTGATGATAAAGGCATGGATGAGATAAATTTTGAGAAGAATATTGAGGATAGTTTTGAGGATGAAACAGTTTTAATTGATGAGTCGGATTTTCCAATTCATCCTGTTCCTTTCATTGACTGTGTGCACCCTCCCGAAACCCTAACCGATACCCCTCTTCAACCACTTCCCTCCACCCTTTCCATCGTTCCGACCTTGCAAGAACCCGTCTCACTTTCATTTACTATGTCTGGTTTACCAAGTTCGGTGTACCCATGGTTTCTCACGAACCTTGAGGGATTTGACCCCATTTCTCGACGGGTAAATATATTAGCACAATCGCTTTTCACACATCGGTCATCACAAATTGTGCTAATCTATTTACTCCATTTGCACCCTCAAGTTCGTATTCCACTTCCTTTTCCCTTCCGCCATTCTTCTTCTCATCTACCGAGACCGCATTCCACTTCTCTCCACAAGCGGTCTCGCGTAGTCTCCATTTCTTACCTCTCCGCATTCTTCCACCAGCCACTGCTTTATAGAGATACAATCTTTGAATGGTTGGTGTTAACTTTTGGCCTGTGTAAGGCCTTGTATAGATGGATACTGTTCTTTCCCCCCCAATCCTGAACTTCATCGCTTAACAGTGGAAACACTGTTTTACTTAAGTTTGGGGGGGACACTTTTTTGTATATATTTTTGTTTTCCTTTTTGTTTTGTATATAATTTGTTTCTTAGGGAGCGCCGACAATTTTTACCCTCTTGGTATAGCCTGACAGTGAGGGCACTGTCAAGTTTAAGTTTGGGGGTGTATGCTCGGTAAGCTTTCTTCCTTCGCATTCATATGTATATTTTGCATCTGCATATTAAATCCATAAAATCCATAAAAATCTGAAAATTTTCTAAAAATATAAAAACTTTTTTGTCGAGTTAGCTTGTGGAAGAACTCTGATTCAACATTCAACGGTTTTTGTTTGAAAAAATAGGAATAACTAAATCTTATGTTTAGATTTTGAAAACCTGAAAGATAACTCTCCTTTGAAGTTAACTATAGCTGATATACGTCTTTACATTACACTACACGTGTTGTGAGTCTTGGAAATTAGATGACAAGTCTTTTATGTTTAAAAAACTTTTAAATAGATAAATGATTTTCTGAGGATCAAATAGGTTTGTTCTGAAATAAGTAATATATCAAGAATAGTTTATGAAGTAAGTGAATATGAAGGAATGTTATTGATGCCTTAATTGGAACTAAGTCTGAAAAATAACCCATCTGAAACTTGATTGGAATGATTACACACCGAACCCACTAAACACGTCTTTTATCCAAAAAATAATTGAACTACCGGTTATATCTCCGTTCGTATTGAATCATCATGTTTTTCACGCCAAACCGTCTTTTGTTTTTGGACCTAGGTAACTTGAGTTATTAAGTCCGCTGGGGTGTTTCTACACCTAATGCCCTAAAACCAACTGGTTTGGGTGCATTGGCCCAAAGCTCGCTAAGAAGCCTAGAAAGTCCAGATAAAAACAAAGTCAAGCAAGTGTTCTCTCCGAGTTAAAATTCCTAACGGTTCTTTGTGTGAGAATAATCTTGATAAAAGACAGGCTTTTATAAAAAAATTTAACGGAGATATGAAGGTTTTATTCTATGATAAAGACTATTGCACGTTCACAGAGGTGTGTATGAAATGAAAACAAGAAAAAGGTGGAGTGAAGAATAAGACCTAGTTTCCTGTTAGGGAAGATAGAAATTCTGAAGTTGAAACTTTACTGGAAAACGAAACTTGAAAAATGCTTAACTCTTTATAAAACTTATGTGATCCTTTTAAAATTGTTATCTGGGCTTTATTGTGTGACATAATGACTTTAATCGATCCTTCTGGAACTTAACGACACTATTTGCACTGCACGTGAAGACATATAAAATCTGTAGTTAAATAAGAAGAGAGGTGTGAAAAATAAAGGTTCGATAGTCTAAACTTAGGATTATAGAATTGTTATTTTCTGAAACAAAACTTTAGGGGCTTGAATCTTAGTTATTTTACAAAACTAGCTTGACCGGATTTTGTGGGTAGTATCCGCTGAAAACCCTCAGGAGACAACACTCCTCCTACTAGGGACACCTAGAGGTTTAACGGCTTGTTGCACATGCTCAGTGCAATCGCGTTCCCTGCGAAAGTGCGGTTATCATTTTATTTTTGTGAATAATTGGTTTTGCTCGGGACGAGCAAAAGTTAAGTTTGGGGGTATTTGTTCATCACAGAATACTGCATTTTATACCGCCCATTCTTACGCTCGGTTGTTTATAGGTAGGTGCTTTTAATCCGTGTTTGTTATATATTTGCAGGATACAGGTTCTCGGTTCTAAAACGGTAAATTCATGGAAAACACGACAAAATCCGGGTTCCTGCCAACCACTGAGAAAACACGGTCTCCGCTCGTCATCCGTATGTTGCCAGATACCAGTTTAGGAAGACAAAATGTCAAATCAATGTCACCTTCATGCACAAGGCTCAATGGCAACAACAAGTTCCAAGAAATCTACGCGGAGCTCGAGGCAATCATGACAAAAACATCCACAAAAAGTCCACCTTTCCTCAACAGAAATTCTGGAAGAATTGTGAAAGAATTATCAGAAAATACATATACCAGACAACAAAGGACAAGAAACCAGGGAAGCACAGAAAATCAGAGCCCCTAATCCCACTATAGGGCCGCGGATCCGCGGCCAATAGGGGGTATTGGCGGCGGATCCGCGGCCGTACTGTGTCCTCTCACTGTCGTCTTTTGGGGGCAGTTTGGTCTTTGCATGTGTGGTCTTCTGGTTGCCCTAGAACTTCAACTCCCTGCCTATAAATACAGCAGAACTGAGCTCAACCAAGGGGCCATTCTTTAGTTCATTCTTTGTTCTCCATTCTTTTGTAGGATTTAGTTCTTTTTCTTCTTCTTCTTCATTCCTCTTCTATGAAATTGTAAGTGAGAAGCTTTTTTGTGGATGTGAATAAAGATGAAGGTTTTTTGTATTATTCTTTTTTGTTTAAGCTTCCCCCTTGAGCTCTCTATCTTAACTTGATCTTGCAACCTCTTAAGTGAGCTTGCAAGTTTAAGTTTTGGTCATTGGTCTCAAGGGGTTGTATCATTTCGTTCTCGCCTTAGCGCTTCAATCCACATGCGTTCTCTACCCTTCCCTTGATCTTGCAACCTCTTCATTGAGATTGCAAGTTTAAGGGTTGGCTATTGATCCCATGCTTGTTTTGAGTTCTATGGTTCTTGTAATTACTTTCTTGCATTTTTCATTCTTATCTTTAATTACTTGCAATTTATTTCTATGCTCTTTAATTACTTGCAATTTACATTCATGCACTTTAAATACTTGTATCTTTCCTTTTCTTTGTTCTTTTCTTTTTGTTCTCTTTTTGTTCATTTTGTGAATGTATGTAATTATTGTTGTTAAGATAAAATACGGTATTATAAGTTAACGTTTCTTTGCCAATTCCTTTTCCCGTTATTTTCCATTTGAACTTCGCCCAAACCATACGCAAGCGCTCCGTTAGGCACCGTACCCTGACAAGGTAACGGTGATTCCTAACCGCGACCGGTTGCGTTCGGTTTGGCCGGAGGCGAAAGCAAGAGACAAGAACGGAAGGACAAGGGTAAATAAGCCGGATTCCACGAATACCGCGCTTAAATCCCCTAATCCACGTTGTTGCCGATTGCTTAGCTTCAATTGGTCAAGACTCGGCTCAAAGGTTTTGAGTAAGGATTTCTTAGCTTATAATCTCGTATCTTTTCTTAACAACCTCTTACTTGCAGATAAACACATAGGTTAGAATCAAACTCACACAGATTCTTTATTGACTCGTCTAAAACAAGAAGGTAAGATAACACCATCTCCCTGTGGACCGACCCGTGCTCACCGGCTAGCTGCATAGCGACACCGTCCTGATCGCGGTTACACTTTAAATCTTTGAACATCCGACACGCCAAAAGCGTGCGATCAAGAGTCTTGTGTGATTTCCACTGTGCTTTGATTTCCATCATACCACGTCCAAGAGGGCGTGCAAAAAGGTGGCTTTTGGGTACAGTCCCGAATCACATGGAGGCAATGAGCGATAGGAGGGGATTCGTCTTTCCCGGTATAGAGAATTGATGTTGCGCTGTGTTCGATTGGCTATAACTGGAAATCCCTGGCCAAGCTTGCTGAGATTTACTGGTAAGTGTTATCAGTAGTTTCTCGAGCTGTTGTAGACCTCATATCGACACGACTTATCACGCTACTGGGGTCTGACGTTTACCACCCCTAGGAGAGATATGCGACATATCAAACGACGAGACCGGACTGTACGGGAGTGTTAATGATTGGATTCACAGGAGAATGTACAGGCTTGCTTGTTGATCTTATGAACGCTCAATACCTGGGTGGCTGTAATGTTTAGCTGACCGCTTGCAGCTTGTGGGTGTTTGATATGATCATCACCTACTGCCGGCGTATTGACGATTCTTTAGAGTCCTACACAGAGGTTTCTTGACTCAGGAAAAACGGAGTAGGAGCACATATGTGATATGTGCGGGACCGAGGATAATGCGGTATGTGATACCGTATTGGATTCTGTTAGTTATATGTATGCCCTAGAGGCCATTACTGTACATAGGATGTATATTGTAGTGGATGCTGGGACATATATAGGGAGGACTTTCTTGCTCGACATGATAGTATGCTATCTGGTTACCCTTTACCTTAACGTGTATGCTGACTGTCTCTCTGTTACATGTTGGTAAAGCCCTTAGGATCTGTACTTGACTACCTGGACTATGATGCGGATCATACTAGTGGGGACATGGTAGTCCATAAGTACATCCTTCACAGTCCCTAGTCGTGGGTGTATCGAGATGGGGCATCGATAATACCAGAGTAGACTAGCGTGTACCTTCTCGACCCATACAGATGGGCGATGGATGATCCCATATCCATCGGTGTTTGACATCAGAGGAGATATACGGGTGCTCAGTAGAGACTGGGTACACTGGACGGACTCGCCGAGAACTCCCAGATGGTATTATACCTCACGTCAGATGGCAGTTCTCTGGTGACACTGGTACAGAGTAGTCTGTTGACCCGAGATCGTCATAGAGTCTTGTGTGGTTCCCACTGTGCTTTGATTTCCATCTTACCACGTCCAAGAGGGCGTGCAAAACGGTGGTTTTTGGGTACAGTCCCGAGTCACATGGAGGCAATGAGCGATAGGAGGGGATTCGTCTCTCCCGGTATAGGGGGTTGATGTTGCGCTGTGTTTGATTGGCTATAACAGGAAATCCCTGGCCAGGGTTGCTGAGATTTACTGGTAAGTGTTACCAGTAGTTTCTCGAACAGTTATAGACCTCATATCGACACGACTTATTGAGCTATTGGGGTCTGACGTATACCACCCCTAGGCGAGATATGCGACATATCAGACGATCAGACCGGACTGTACGGTAGTGTTACTGGTCGGATTCACTGGAGTGTGAGCGGGCTTGCTCGTCGATCTTCAGATCGCTCAATACCCGGGTGGCCGTTACGTTTAGCAGACCGCTTGCGGCTTGTGGATGCTTGATATGATCATCATCTGCTGCCGGCGTATTGACGAGTCTTTAGAGTCCTACACAGAGGTTTCCTGGCTCAAGCGAAACGAAATAGGAGCGCATATGAGATATGTGCGGGACCGAGAATAATACTGTATGCGATACTGTATTCGATTCTCGCGATGTGACATCGATCGGTTATATGCGATATAGCCGGGTTATCGGATCAAGTGTTGATTCGATAAGATGTTACTAATGATACCCGTCGGTTATGTGCGTCATGACCGGGTCGTTAAATCAAGTGTTGATTTAATGATTTAATGCATAATTATATATTTGATATATTGCTTTGCATTAACTAGTATCGGTCTACTTAAGATGGATTTTCTCACTCGGATGTGCGCATTACATATGCGATATGTTTTTGTGCACTTGCTTGTATCATGTTTGATGATGCATGCCTAACTTGGTTAAGTGTAAAGAATGAACCATGGTTATGAATGGGTTAGGGTTTTGATTTTTATTTATTCATTTATCTTTCTTATTTATTCTTTTTTGGAATAAGGAAAAGAAAGATAAATGGTGGCTTATTTTGGATTTAGTTGAAGTTTCATGAAACTTTGACTAAGTCTTCATTCTTATCTCATGCTTAACCTAACCATTCTTTAACCATGATTTACTCTCTACATCTAACCATGGTTCAAGTTATGATAAGATGATTATTCTTTTCATTTTGATGATAATCTAATCATAACTTTTTCATGAGCTTCTTCTTCTTCTTCTTCAAAAAACACATGAAGAAAAAGCTTCTAGTCATCAATGGTAGATTGATGATATGAGTGAGAAATCCAATTCTAAAGTATACCCACTTCCTATTTCTTCATCCTCTACCTCTTGCCAAGTAGTAGAGTGTGTTTCCTTCACAAGATTTTAGGGTTTGGTGAAGGAGGAGCTTGATTTAGCGATGCCTCGACGTAGATCATCTTCGGCATGGACATCGACGACCTAGCTTGCCCATTCTCCGACGAAGTCGACTCTAGAGCCCGGATTTGATTTGGACAGCGGAGATGACCTCGTTGCGGAGCCATGGAGGTGGATATCCGGATCTACAAAGGTTGTAATTTCCGTATCTCATTAGTTAATCTGTTAACTAGTTCTTGTTCGCCTAGAAATCTAGTATACGATCCGTTGTTTAGGGTTTGTAGGCACCATAATTTTTGAAATTGCCATGGTTGATGGCTTGGGAGACCTCACTAGAGTGCCTAGGAACCCTGCAGTGGTATCAGAGCCTAGCTAGAGCCTTAGGCGAAGTCCAGACGGAAATTGAAGTCCGAACGAACCCGGAATTCCAAATCAAATATGCTCTCTGTACAAATTTTAAAATCTGGCCTTTTTCTACATTAAAAATGTTCAGAAAAATCAGCAGGTTAATATATGATATACTGTGAAATTCGTACACATAATTCCTTAATCTTGCCGCGCTTCCGCGGCACGAGCTAGCCTCGTGCGGCGGTTGCGCGGCGGTACGGAATGATTGTTTATTAATTTTTGCACAGTATCTCATAATTATTAGTGCTGGTATTCCTGGGTATTTTTAATATTTATTACAGAGTTGAAAAATTCTGAGTTGATTTGGGGATTCGGTATTTCGATCGGGATATCAAATTTTGTCTGTGTGGCTTTCCGGATAAATTTTAGAATATGTTAAAAAGTTCGACCGGATATAAATACCCAACTTTTCCCCTGTCGGGAAATTTCCAAGTGTTGGATTTTTCCGTAGTTTAACGACGTTCTAAGTAGTGCAAGTAACGCGATGGTCCCTCTAGAAGACACAAACCTTAACTCGATTATGTGACCGTCTTGAACTGCCCTTTGAACCTTCGGGTTTGGGGCAGTACGGCGTGCCACATGTGAGGCGTTGGCTTGACCCTTCTACGGCTGGATCGTTGGTACTGAGGTACGAACGGAATGTTGTTAGACTTGTTTCATGTGTTGATCAGTTTCGGGAAAACTTGGGTGTTCGATTGTTCAATCGAAAAGTTTAACATTTTCTGTTTATCCGGAACGGGATACAATAATTGGAATTCACAATGAGTTATGTGATAACTGAATGAATGTTATAAACGTAGCAGTTTAGTCTCACTTGATCGGTTGCTACGGAATTTTGATGTGATCAAAAGTCCGTCGCAATCACGAAGCGTACGCGGATACTCGCCGGGTAAACTTAATAGACAGCCTCACTCCATAGCCCCGACCAAGTGACTGTAGGAGAACCCCGTCGCCGAAAGCATCCGTCCGGGTGCTCGCGGTAGCGGTGTTCCGCCTTGGTGCACTTCGTCGACGGTAACGGGGGTGCGGCCGTCTACTGAAGTTTGCGACGAGTATTCGATCAGACTGTCGGGAATCTTGTTGAATTCCCCGACTTGATATTGAAAAGTGTTTTCGATAATGAGACTAAAATGCGGGGTTTATAATTGTTAGGCATGCGATGTCTAAGTAATTCATTTGGTCAGGCATGCGATGTCTGAGGTGGTTGCGGATTCCAACTGTTGTAGTTTTACACTTTCTTTTCTGTGACTGTAAGTGTAATATGTGATATCGCCGGTTTCGTTGCTATATGTCAACGACAATTGGGATGGACATATTTACTTACGTTGATGACATGTGATGTTATGTGTTGCTGGATATGTTATATTGGATCGTCGTGTTTGAATAGCCGGGGGTTTTTATGTGAGATGAGTGTTTTTCATTTTCATTCATGTAAAAACTTGTATGTAATATTCTTTTATTGGGGCGCTTCCAGGTTGCGGGAGTTGTCACCTGTTGTATATTATTTACTTTTCCGCACTAGGATAGACCCAAGGAGGAGGGCACAAGTAACCGGGTTCTGGAGTCCAGTGGGAGACCAACTCGAGGAGTCGAGTCCGGGTCTCCTAACTCTAGAATTGGTAGGGTTGCTTGCCGCTCTCGTAGGGGTCTAGGGGTGTGGGTTTGGCTATTCATCACGACCGTGGAATCCGTGTTTTATACTGGCTCGTATTGAAAACACGGACGTCCTAGTATATCCAATATTTCATATAATTCTTCTGCTGCGATATCTGTGATGAGATCATATGATGTTTCTGTGATGGATATAGTATATAGTATATATGATATATTATATAGACGTTACTTATGTTTTACACCCGTGCTAGCCCTGCCCCGCTCTGCCGTTAGTTACCTAACCTAACGGTGCACGAGGGGACATCGAGGCGAATGCGGATGGCATAAGTGTACGTCATATCTATCTGTGATGATTAGGTATTTAAATGATGGGACTTCATTAATGTGATTAATGAAATTAAAAGAAACCTAAGATGTTGTAGAATCGAATTTCAAAATAAAACAGGTAGCTACAGTTCTTGCTTTGCATAGCGGTATATGTGATATATCCTGCACCTCATTCGACGAGGAAAGGACCGAGATCCCTTCACCGGGAGTGACTCCTTTAGCAATAACTGGCAGATGCTACACACTCGGTTTGTCTTTTGATTGCTTTTAAGTGTTTCTGCTTTGCACAGTGATATATATGATATATCCCGCACCTCATTCGACGAGGAAAGGACCGACGATCCCTTCACCGGGAGTGACTCCTTTAGCAAAACTAGAAAAGCCTCAAAAGCACTCCATTTTAAAATCATTTGATTCTACAACGATATCAAGTTCATTACGCAATAGGTTTTCAGAAAAACCTGTCGTAGCCCTCCGTCATTTCAGATACGTACTAGTTAGTATTCGTGCTGCGGTTGTTTGGCCTCCGTCAAGGCGTAGTGTACGGTAGCTAACTAGTGCTTATCTGCTAGCATATGATGCGATTGGATTAGGGTATTCGTACGGCGTTGTTTGGCCTCCGTCAAGGGTCGTGCGGGTGGGTTTAATTCAATCAGGAAATGACGGGTTGAACTTGACTAGCGGACTATGGGTTGTTTGGCCTCCGTCAAGGTCATAGCGAGCTAGGGGCAAAATATTATCGGGAATTTCAAGTGTTGAGATTTGCAATGAGATTGCATACCTTCTATGAGATAGTTGGATCCCGATACCCGCTGCGAGTAAGAGTTACTCCTGGGAGAGTTTTATACATTACAATTAGCCGATCAAGTAGGTGTCTAGAAAGGTGTTAACGAGGTTACGCCTCTGGGAAAACGAGGTTTACATTAATTAGGTTCGTGCGAAAGCACGGGGGACCTCCCTCAAAGTACCGACACTGGCCTGGCTGAAAGATTGGCGAACTTGTAGTGTGTAATTAATCCCGGCTAGTCTTTCCTTTTAGGGTTTGAAGGAAGATCTGATAAAAAGCAGTGGGAGCCATCCTGATTAGATAAAATAATAACCAATCTATTCTTGATAGAGCGCACGCTGAGTGTTTTCTTCTCTCTCTCTCCTGGTAGCGACCATATCACGCCTTAATCAAGATAATAATACGGAATATTGATCGAACCCGCTTGTTATACTGAGCTGGGGAACGTTGGTCCCGCTCCAACTTATAATTGTTATAAGACAGAGCAGGAAATTGGGGAATACCAGATTTCCCGTGCCGCCCAAACGAAGAGAGTGCATGCTGATGCATCATCTTCGGGTTTGTTCGTTACACAGAACTGTTTCTCAGTATCCTCTACGTCCTGGGTATGTGATACCAGATCAGGATCCCAGATATGTAATCAGTTACATAGGGCTACAGATAGGTAGAGAACTGAGAACGGGTGATAAGTTTCATGAGGCAGAAAACGGGGCAAGAGTTGCAGCCAAGTCTGTCGGTCACTGTCACCCTGTATTACCAATACATTGATTCTGAACGAATGTTGTTAGATACCGAACCTGATATACCAAATCATATCACTCTCTTTGTTAGTAAAGAAAGGATATAATTTTGTATTGTTGGATAATGTTTTGAACATTTCCTATATCAAAAGTTGATCGGATCAGGCACGTTATCTAAAAGCATTGATGTTCTAAATCAAACTACAGTTCTTGGTATACAGAACACACACAAGAGGAAGAGTTCAAAAATGAACGAATTCTTCTTGAGGCATTGTAGACTAGGTCAGATCAATGTGACCCGACTAGCTAGAGTTACATAAAGATGCATATTTAAATTAGTTTGAATTTGCATCTTGTGAAATTCGCCAGTCATGTCACAAAGATAAGATGACCATAGCTCCGTTTACTGGAAACAGAGAAAGAGTTAGTAAACTCTTGGGATATGATACATGTTGATGTATGAAAGGTCCCCGGTCTACACATGCCAACACCGGTTCTTTGTACTTCATTACATTCTCTGATGATCTCTTTCGAGTTTCAGACCTATGTTCCTGTTGAAACATGAGTCCGAACCTTTTGAGATATTCACGGAATATAAGTTAGAAGTAGAGAACCAGAATACGGGTATAAGTATTATGTCCTTTGATGTGATCAAGGAGAAGAATACTTGAGCACGAAAATCCTGGATTATTCTAAAGGAGAATGAGATTCTCTCTCGGCATTACTCCTCCGTATACACCACAGCACGTTGGTATATCGGGGCGGAGCAATCACACCCTATATGATAAGGTGTGCTCTATGATGAGTAATACTGAGTTACCTGTTTCCTTTAGGGTGTTATGCACTTGAGAAGCTGCATACCTATTGAATAGGGTTCGAATCAAATCAGTTGCCTACCACTTCATATGTGATATGGAAAGGGAAGAGCCCATATCTTAAGTTAGTTAAGATTTGGGATTGTCCGGCCTATGTCTAAAAGCAAAATCCGGACAAGCTCGAGGCAAGGACTGTTATGTAGAACTGGAAATGTTCCAGCTATACAAACTGCAGAAGATGATTTGAAAGAACCAAAGGATTCAGTAGATACCAACGAACCTCAGCCTCTCCGCCGATCTAGTAGGGTTCCTCACCCACCTGAGAGATACTTCGGTTTCTCTATGACAGTGGGAGCGAGGATTACATCATGAGTTGATGACCCAACTAGTTTCGAGCTGGCCATCAGGAGTAAGACTCTGTAAGAATGGCTGGATGCTTAGTGATCTGAGATGGAATCCTTATACACCAACAAAGTATGGACTTTAGTTGCAATATCTGAAGGGTTAAATTCCCATCAGGAGCAGGTATATCTTGAGAAGATTACTTGGTGTAGATGGAAAAGTTGAGACTTTCAAAGCTAGACTTGTTAAAGGTTTTCTTCATTGACCAGGCGTGGATCATGATGAAACCTTTTCAAGGATCTATGCTTAAGACGATCCAGATCCTACTTACCACGGCTACATACCATGACTACGATATCTGGTGGTTGGGTGTCTTGACTGCTTTTCTAAATGATGATTTAGAAGAGAGTGTCTATAAGTACACAGCCAGAGGGCTTCGTAGACAGTGGGAGCAGCGGAAACGTGTGCAAGATGCTTTATAGGATAAAGCAGGCATCGCGGAGTTGGAACATCTGTTTTGATGAAGCAGTCAAAGAGTTTGACATCATCAAAATGGTAGATGAACTTTGTATAAACAAAAAGGTAGTAGGGAGTATGGTGATGATCCTCGTAGAGTACGTGGATGACATACTCTTGATAAGAAAAGAGTTTCTTATGCTACGCTCGATCTATCTCCGCTTATCACAATGATTCTCCATATAGGATCAAAAGTGATACCTACTAAATCCTGGATTTTGGATCTATGAGATAGATCTAAATGGATGTTAGGATACTCACTAGGTGTAGTGAGACGGTATCAACTGATCCTGGGGAGAATCACTGGAAGGGTTCCAGGGTGATAAAGACGACTGAATGTCAGTCGCAGGCATTGTCTTTACCCTCAGTAAAGGGACGGTATGTTGGAAGAGTTCCAAGCTGGATACCGTGACATACTAGACGATAAAGGCAGGATACATCGCTACTTAAGATGCTACCAAAGAGGCTGTTTGGGTGTATATTGGTTCATGAGATGAACTATGTTCCTACCATTGTGTGACAATGGAGTTGTGGCTTATGCCAAGGAACGCCGGTCCCATCAGTGATCCAGACTTATTCTAAGGCAGCATCGCCTGATCATGGAGATGGTTGATCTCCAGGGTGATCGAGGTTGGGAGAGTAGACTCAGAGGACAACACAGCGGATCCACTCACAAAGGCCTGTTCCCAGAGAGAGACTTTCATGGGATGGTTGAGTATGAGATACTGCAACCACTGCTACAGATGGCCCTAGTGCAAGTGGGAGATTGTTAGTTATATGTATGCCCTAGAGGCCATTACTGTACATAGGATGTATATTGTAGTGGATGCTGGGACATATATAGGGAGGACTTTCTTGCTCGACATGATAGTATGCTATCTGGTTACCCTTTACCTTAACGTGTATGCTGACTGTCTCTCTGTTACATGTTGGTAAAGCCCTTAGGATCTGTACTTGACTACCTGGACTATGATGCGGATCATACTAGTGGGGACATGGTAGTCCATAAGTACATCCTTCACAGTCCCTAGTCGTGGGTGTATCGAGATGGGGCATCGATAATACCAGAGTAGACAAGCGTGTACCTTCTCGACCCATACAGATGGGCGATGGATGATCCCATATCCATCGGTGTTTGACATCAGAGGAGATATACGGGTGCTCAGTAGAGACTGGGTACACTGGACGGACTCGCCGAGAACTCCCAGATGGTATTATACCTCACGTCAGATGGCAGTTCTCTGGTGACACTGGTACAGAGTAGTCTGTTGACCCGAGATCGTCATAGAGTCTTGTGTGGTTCCCACTGTGCTTTGATTTCCATCTTACCACGTCCAAGAGGGCATGCAAAACGGTGGTTTTTGGGTACAGTCCCGAGTCACATGGAGGCAATGAGCGATAGGAGGGGATTCGTCTCTCCCGGTATAGGGGGTTGATGTTGCGCTGTGTTTGATTGGCTATAACAGGAAATCCCTGGCCAGGGTTGCTGAGATTTACTGGTAAGTGTTACCAGTAGTTTCTCGAACATTTATAGACCTCATATCGACACGACTTATTGAGCTATTGGGGTCTGACGTATACCACCCCTAGGCGAGATATGCGACATATCAGACGATCAGACCGGACTGTACGGTAGTGTTACTGGTCGGATTCACTGGAGTGTGAGCGGGCTTGCTCGTCGATCTTCAGATCGCTCAATACCCGGGTGGCCGTTACGTTTAGCAGACCGCTTGCGGCTTGTGGATGCTTGATATGATCATCATCTGCTGCCGGCGTATTGACGAGTCTTTAGAGTCCTACACAGAGGTTTCCTGGCTCAAGCGAAACGAAATAGGAGCGCATATGAGATATGTGCGGGACCGAGAATAATACTGTATGCGATACTGTATTCGATTCTCGCGATGTGACATCGATCGGTTATATGCGATATAGCCGGGTTATCGGATCAAGTGTTGATTCGATAAGATGTTACTAATGATACCCGTCGGTTATGTGCGTCATGACCGGGTCGTTAAATCAAGTGTTGATTTAATGATTTAATGCATAATTATATATTTGATATATTGCTTTGCATTAACTAGTATCGGTCTACTTAAGATGGATTTTCTCACTCGGATGTGCGCATTACATATGCGATATGTTTTTGTGCACTTGCTTGTATCATGTTTGATGATGCATGCCTAACTTGGTTAAGTGTAAAGAATGAACCATGGTTATGAATGGGTTAGGGTTTTGATTTTTATTTATTCATTTATCTTTCTTATTTATTCTTTTTTGGAATAAGGAAAAGAAAGATAAATGGTGGCTTATTTTGGATTTAGTTGAAGTTTCATGAAACTTTGACTAAGTCTTCATTCTTATCTCATGCTTAACCTAACCATTCTTTAACCATGATTTACTCTCTACATCTAACCATGGTTCAAGTTATGATAAGATGATTATTCTTTTCATTTTGATGATAATCTAATCATAACTTTTTCATGAGCTTCTTCTTCTTCTTCTTCAAAAAACACATGAAGAAAAAGCTTCTAGTCATCAATGGTAGATTGATGATATGAGTGAGAAATCCAATTCTAAAGTATACCCACTTCCTATTTCTTCATCCTCTACCTCTTGCCAAGTAGTAGAGTGTGTTTCCTTCACAAGATTTTAGGGTTTGGTGAAGGAGGAGCTTGATTTAGCGATGCCTCGACGTAGATCATCTTCGGCATGGACATCGACGACCTAGCTTGCCCATTCTCCGACGAAGTCGACTCTAGAGCCCGGATTTGATTTGGACAGCGGAGATGACCTCGTTGCGGAGCCGTGGAGGTGGATATCCGGATCTACAAAGGTTGTAATTTCCGTATCTCATTAGTTAATCTGTTAACTAGTTCTTGTTCGCCTAGAAATCTAGTATACGATCCGTTGTTTAGGGTTTGTAGGCACCATAATTTTTGAAATTGCCATGGTTGATGGCTTGGGAGACCTCACTAGAGTGCCTAGGAACCCTGCAGATTCTCGCGATATGAGATATCGGCCGGGTATATGTGATATACCCGGGTCATCGTATTAGTCGGTTATTTATGAAATAGCTGGATTATCGGATCACGTGTTGATTCGATAATTTAATGTGTAATAATATATATGATATATTAAATTACATTAACTAATATTAGCTCACTAAAAGATTCATTTTCTCACAGAATAATACATTGATATATATGCGATATATGTTAATTGTATTATTTTCTATTGTTACAAAATATATTGTATATGTGATATATAATATTGTAACATGTAAGGGTTAAAAATTTAACAATGGTTTAGGGTTTAAACTTGGTTAGGGTTTGGATTAGGGTTAGCTTTTGGATGAAGCTTCCATGAAGCTTCATGAAGCTTTGACTTTCTGTTTTGCTTAATATTTTATGAAGATATTATGTTAACCCAATTCAAACCATTAACTCTAGTTAACTCTCTATAAGGGTTAACTCCTTCATGCTTAACCCTTAGTTAGATTTGTAACCACTACAATAATTCATTGTTCATCACAAAAGGATTCTATCATCTTCTTCCTTGAGTTCCTTCTTGGAAAAAGCTTTCTAGCTTTTTGCTAAGTGATGAAAGTGAGTGAGAATATGAAAACAAATGAGAGCAAAAATCCTACTTCATCATCCTCATCTACCCTTGCCATCTAGATTTGGGTGTTCACTTCATTTTGTGAGTGAGAGCTTGTGTTAATGAAACATCAAGGTAGATCATCTTTGTTATTGAAGATCGGCAGCAAGCTTGCACCTTTCTCTTCGTGAAAGCTCTCGAGAGTCCGGAACAGGATGATCGCAGTGAAGGGAGCTCAACACGGAGCTTAAGAAGTGAAGGACCAGATCTACAAAGGTTGTAATCCCTCTCACTTAGTGTTAAACTATTTAACATACTTGTTTTCGCATAAACTCTAGTTTAATGATCCGGCTTTGGGTTGTTCGGCACGGCTAAATTTTAAATCGGGCATGGTTGATACCTCGTAGACCCTTGTAGCAGTGCATAGCAACCCTACAGCATCTACAACGACTATCTTGTCTTACAGTACCCTAATCGGCAATATCGTAAACGTCATCCTATGATAGTCGTAACATAAAACTTGCAACTAACCTCTCGGTTCTAATATGGTTTCATAGCTATCTTCATTCTAACCCTAGTTTTCTAATCTATATTTCCTTATCCATATTCTATAAATCAGTTATCCATCAAAACCTTGCGGGGGTGCTATACGCCATCCACCCGACTTCCCTGGTAGATATAGATCTACTCACCGTAGTCGTCGCTTGCCGAAGTCGTTGACGCCACGCTCTGTTGCCTCGGAATCCACACGAAGGTAACTACAATAATAACAATCGCAATGCGTATTAAAATCAAGTTCTAAAATCCAAAACGGCACGCGCCTTGCTCGTAGGTTAGATCCTATAGCATACGTGTACAAAATCAACCAAACAACCCTCGTTGTCGATGTACAAACATGGGACAACCAAAAACGAATCCAATTTCAAAACTCATCGTTCAAAATATGGAAAACATATCCTAAATCACACACAAGTATTCCCAGATTTTGACTCAGGTCAAATAAATCTAAGAAAACAAGTTTAGGGTGATGTATAAGGTATATATGAGCTACTGGACCAACCTAGGCTCCTATATTCACCAAGTGGCCGACCCCTATACCCAAAATTCCGAGCTCGCCGGCCAGGGGGTCTCTTCTTGGGTTCATCAGGTCAGAGTGGTCTCCTAGTAGTATATATAGGCCCCGAGTATTGTTTGGTTGTCTCAGAAAGTCCCTAGGTCATCCCAGATTCACTATACGCACACTAAAAGTCACAAAACCAATACGGAACAAAATCCTAAGTTTGTGCATCGGGTTCATATCTATGGCTCAGGTCAGGAATCGTGTCACCATGTCATGTAACCACTCCTAACAGCTCCCAGATTTCACCTATAGTCATTACAGAAAAATTTAGTAGAACCAAACCCCCTTAAACATCATTAGGTAACCACCCTAACTCTCCTACTCACCCGGGGTCGCCGGAATTTCCTCACTAGCCGCCGGCCCAAACCGATGGGTATGGGATAGTGTTTCAGGTGGGCACTCCAGGTCTTGAGCACAACACTAACACACAGTTTGTTTTCACCAAAAAGTCTCAGGGTCACAGCAGGTTGTCGATGTCACAAAACAACACTAAAATACGACATCGTACAAAACTAAACTAAAAGGAAGAAGTTATACCTCATCTAGTCCCCTCTAGGCAGCACTAACTTCCCAAAGTCGTCAAAATCCCACTTTGCTCGGTTCAACGCGTAGAGGAAGAGATGGGAACTAATTTTTGTGAAGGGAGTGTAGGGTTTTGGGGATTGTTTAGAGATAGATCTAGGGATTTAAGTGGAGGGTTGTAGCTTGAGGAAAATGAAGAAGGAGAAGAAAAAAGATGGGGATTCAAATTAGGCAGCAACCCCCCTCTCTCACATAATCACACACTCTCTCACTCTGCAAAAGCCTACCTAACCTAATCATTATGTCCTCCTTTTGACTTTTCCCTTTTTCCTTTTCTTTTTCTCACCAAAACACATACACCCATATAAAACCACAATGAAATAACATGTAACCAAATGAAACATGTCATGGTGCACTAACCATGCCAATTATAGAAACACGGATTTGGCTTAATCGCGACTAGCAGTGCACTAATCGGGTTTTTATCAAAACTGCATATAATAAATTTTTAAAATTGCCATATCCGTTAAATATATTTTTAAGTGAATAAATCATTTTAATTTCCATTTATTTCACAATTATTGGTATATATTTATACCCTATTTTGAAAACCCCAATTTCGCAAATCGGAAAGTTTTCGGGAAATATATTATTTTAATATTAAATTCCAAAAATAATATTTTATATTTTTTGAAATGTTACACATAATTTCCGGCCTGGCCGGCCCCCTCACCTCCTCTGCTCCCCGTATTCCTCCTGTGCTCTGGTATCTTCATTTTGGGTTTCCTAGTATTGTTTGTTTAGCCCAATTTTCTTGTGATAATTAGTTTGACCTGGGGCTATTTTGTAGTGCTTCGTAGTCGTATATTTTAACACTGTATTAGTAACCTTGACTATTTTTTGCTGTTCGATCGAACTTCGCACACCACATTTTAAACCCCGCTGAAATTTCCAAGTGTTGTAATTTTCCGAAGTTGATTATATTCGTAAAATCGTGCAAGTACCCCTATGGACCCCCTAGAAGACTATACTAACCTTAACTCGATTCTATGCCCATAGAACCGCGAACGAACCTTAGGGTTTGCCGTAGTTCCATGGTGTCATAGGTGAGGCATTGGTTAACTCATTTCTACGGCTGGTCCATTGACACTGTGGCACGGTTTTTGAGTGTTTCGACTTTGCTCAAGTGTTGAGCTCACGAGGGTAATTTGTGAGTGTATGTTGATCCGATCGAAACATTAAATATCGTCATGATATTCTGTGATTGTGATACAATATGCGGAATTCATATAGTTAGGAATGAAATCCATAATATATGATATTTCAGGTTTACGATGTCTAAGGTGACTGTGGATTCAAAATGTTGTAGTTTTTCACTTTTCCTTTCTGCGACCGTAAGCGTAGTATGTGGGGTATTGCTGGGTTCGTTGCTATACATCAACGATAATCGGGATACACATACTTGCTTACGTTGATGATATAAGATATTATGTGTTGCTGTGATATACTATATTTGATTGTCGTGTTCTGAATAGCCGGCGGTTTTATCTGAGATGATGGTTTTTATTTTCATTCATGTAAAATTCATTGTATCTAATATTCTTTTATTGGGGCACTTCAGGGTTGAGGTTGATGTCACCATTGTATATTAATTACTTTTCCGCATTAGCTAGACCCAAGGAGGGGAGCACAAGTAACCGGGTTCCAGGGTCCAGTGGGAGGCCATCTCGAGGAGTCGAGACCAGGTCTCCTAACCCTAGAATTGGCAGTGTAACTTGCCGCTCTCGTAGGGGTCTAGGGGTGTGGGTTTGGCTATTCATCACGATCATGGAATCCTTGTTTTATACAGGCTCGAAATCAAACACGGAGCTCCTAGTATATCCAATATTTCATATGTTTCTTCTGCTGCTGATATACTGTGATGTGATCATATTATATTCGTGAGACGAATGCTTTATTATTGTATATATGATATATAATAAACATTGCATATGTTTTACACCCGCGCTAGTCCCGTCCCTGTATGCGTTAGTTAAGTAACCTAACGGTGCATAACGGAATATTGTGGCGAATGCGGATGGCGTAAGCGTACGTTGTATTTTCGTTTTTTGGTGATTCTTAGGAAGCATAATTGATGGGATTTACTAATGAGATTAATAAAAGAAGAGAAACCTAAAAGATGTTGTAGAATCAAATTTTCAAAAAGGGTAGCTACAGTTTTTGCTTTGCATAGTGGTATATGTGATATACCCTGCACCTTATTCGATGAGGAAAGAGCCGAGATCCTTTCACCGGGAGTGACCTCTTTAGCAAAACTGGCAGATGCTACAAACTCACGGTTTAGTTTTTGATTGCTCCTATAGTTCTTGCTTTGCACAGCGGTATTTGTTAAATATCCTGCACCTTATTCGATAAGGAAAGAGCCGAGATCCCTTCACCGGGAGTGACCTCTTTAGCGAAACTAGAAAAGCCTCAAATATACTCCTTTTTCAAAATCACTTGTTTCTACAACGTTATCAAGTTCATTACGCTCATGGTTTTATGAAAAACCTGTGTAGCCCTCCGTCATTTCAGATAGAGACTAGTTAGTATTCGTGCTGTATTTGTTGGCCTTTGACAAGGCGTAGTGTACGGTAGCTAATTAGTATTTATCTTCTACAACATGAGATGTGATTGAGTTAGGGTAGTCGTACTACTTTGTTGACCTTAGCCAAGTGTCGTACGGGTGGGTTTAATTCAATCGAGAAATAACAGGTTGAACTTGGCTAGCGCTTATGATTTGTTGACCTTAGCCAAGGTCATGAGGTTCTAGGGGCAAAAGTATTATCAGGAATTTCAAGTGTTGAAATTTGCAATGAGATTGCATACCTTCTATAGGATAGATGGATCCTGATACCCACTGCGAGTAAAAGTTACTCCTGTGAGAGTTTTACACATAACAATTAGCTGATCAAGTAGGTGACAAGAAAGGTGTTAACGGGGTTATGCCTCTGGAAAAACGAGTTTTATTCTAATTAGGTCCGTGTGAAAGTACGGGAAACCTCCCTCAAAATACCGACACTGGCCTGGCTGAAAGATTGGCGAACTTGTAAAGCGTAATTAATCCCGGCTAGTCTTACCTTTTAGGGTTTTAAAGAAGATTTGATAAAAAGTAGTGGGAGCCATCCTGATTAGATAAGATAATAACCAATCTAATCTTGCAAGAGTATACGCTAAAGTATTTTCTTCTCTCTCTCTGCAGGTAGCGACCATGTCAGGCCTTAATCAAGATAATAATATCGATGTATTGACTGAACCCGCTTATTATACTGAGCAGGGGAACGTTGGTCCCGCTCCCACTTATAATTGTTATAAGTCCGAGCAGGGAATAGGAGAATATCTAGATTCTCATACCGCCCAAACGAAGAACAAGCATGCTGATGCATCATCTTCGGGTGTGTTTGTTATCGAGAACTGTTTCTCAGTTCACTCTACGTCCTGGGTATTAGATACTGGATCTGGATCCCATATATGTAATATGTTACATGGGCTACGCAAAGGTAGGGAACTGGGAGACGGTGATCATTCCGTAAGAGTTGGGAATGATGCAAATGTTGCAGCCAAAGCAGTTGGCGAATATCACCTTGTGTTGCCAAATGGTAATACACTGATTCTGAACGAATGCTATTACATTCCGAGCATGATATGCAATATTATATCAGTTTCTTTATTGAGTAAAAAAGGATGTAATCCTGTAGTACAGGATAATGTTATGAACATCTTCCTGAATCAAAAGTTGGTTGGATCAGGCTCGTTATTTAATGGCATATATGTTCTCAATCAGACTACAGTACTTAATGTGCAAAACACACACAAGAGGAAGAGTTCAGAAATGAACGAATCCTCCTTGTGGCATTGTAGACTAGATCATATCAATGCGACACGACTAGCTAAGTTGCATAAGGATGGATATTTGAAACCGTTCGAACTTTCATCTTATGACACTTGCCAGTCATGTCTCAAAGGCAAGATGACCAAAACTCCGTTTAGTGGACACGGAGAAAGATTTACAGAACCCTTGGGACTGATACATAGTGATGTATGTGGTCCCATGTCTACACATGCTAGGAACGGTTCCTCATATTTCATTACATTCATTGATGATCTCTCAAGATACGGACATGTGTTCATGATAAAACAAAAGTCTGAAGCTTTGGAGAAATTCAGAAAATATAAGAACGAAGTAGAGAACCAAACGGGTAAAAGTATTAAGATCCTTCGATCGGATCGAGGAGGAGAATACTTGAGCAATGAGTTCCTGGATTATTTAAAAGGGAATGGGATTCTCTCTCAGCTTACTCCTCCTTATACACCACAGCACAACGGTGTATCGGAGCGGAGGAATCTCACCCTATTAGATATGGTGCGCTCTATGATGAGCACTTTTTAATTACCTATTTCCTTTTGGGGGTATGCGCTTGAGACAGCCATATACCTATTGAATAGAGTTACAACCAAATTGGTGCCTTCCACTCCATATGAGATATGGAATGGGAAGAGACCATCTGTTAAACGAGTTAAGATATGGGGTTGTCCGAACTATGTTAAAAAGCAAAATCCGGATAAGCTCGAGGCAAGATCAATTCTTTGTAAGTTTGTGAGATATCCAAGCAATTCGTATGGATATCTATTCTACCACAGTGAACAACAAAGGGTGTTTGTTGCTCAACATGCCACCCTTTTAGAAAAGGAATTTCTTGTTAAAGAAATTAGTGGCGAAGAGGTAGAGATGGAAGAGGTTTCGGCACCACAAACTGCAGCAGATGATTTACTGGAACCAGAGGATTCAGTAGTATCCGACGAACCCCAGCCTATGTTGGATATAGTGCCCTCTAAGTCAATTATTGGATCGCAGGTACGTGATTGCAATGATTGAGGGAGGACCTATACCAATAGAACAGTCTTACTCGAGATAATAGTGTGCTATCTGGTTTGTCTTTATCACTGTTACATGTTGATAGAGCCCATAAGATTCTTGCTTGACTACCAGTGTTGGAGATAGTGCCCTCAGAGTAAATTATTAGGTCACAGGTACGTGATTGCAATGATTGATGGAGGACCTATCCCGGTAGGACAGTCTTACTCGAGATGATAGTATGCTATCTGGTTTACCTTTATCATCGTGTACTGTTTCAGGTGACCTGACAAGTTGCTATTACACGTTGATAGAGCCCCTAGGATTCTTGCTTGACCACCAGCAGTATGAGGGCGATCATATAAGTGGGAGCTGGGGGTCTATAAGCATATCCTTAAATGGTCCCTAGTCGTGAGAGTTTCGAGACAGGGCATCGATTCTCCATAGTAGACTAGTGTATACAGTCGAGACCCCGACGAGGGGCGGTGGCCGGTCTCACAAGCCACTGGTGTCAGTTGGTTCACCTAAGATGTATACAGGTTCTCATTGGGTTATGAGTACACCGGACAGGACTCGCCGGGAACATGCTAGTTGGTCAGATACCAGACGTCAGATGGCAGTTTCCTGGTGACATGTGTACAGGTTAGTTCATCGACCTGGGGATCGTCATTTGTCTTGTGTGAGTTCCCACTGTACTTTGATTACTACCCTACCACGGCTCAAAGGAGTCGTGCAAACAGGTTTTAGTTGGGTACAGTCCCGAGCCACATGGAGGCAGTGAGCGTATCTTCAGGGGTTCGTCTCTCCCGGTATTGGGGGTGAGGTCGTGCTGTGTCTAGGAGAGCCATTACACGAAGCCCTCGGCCGAGGCAAGGAGATTTACTGGTAGGTATTCCAGTAGTATCTCAGGGTGTTCTGGGCTACACTCCGACACGACTTGTACCGCTTTTGGGGGTCTGACTTTTACCAACCCCCTAGGCCCGCCATGCGATTCTCATAGACGAACGGACCGGACTGTACGGATATTGTCACTGACAGGCTCAGTAGGGAGTCAGGCTGAGTTCGCTCACAGACGTCCCTTTTGGTCAATACCTGGTAGCCCGTTATGTATTGGCTTATACCTCTAACGTGTTAGTGGTTAAATCCACAACCAAGGTGTTGATGAGTCTTTAGAGTCCCCCACATTATGTTACTCAGCTTTCGGGCGAAAGGTTGTAGAGGCCGTATGGAGATATGGCAGTGTCCGATCAGATACGTGCGGTATTGCACGGATCAGGATCGGACAGTCTGTACTATAGGCCGTATGGTTATATGGCAGGGTTCGATCAGATACGTGCGGTATTGCACGGATCAGGATCGAACAGGTATTACTAGCCGGTTTTGGTATAAGCCGGATCCTAGTATAGTACAGTGTAGACTTTGTCTCATTGCATTTGTATTTCGGTCGAAATACAGATGCGGGTGTGTATGCACAGTATCGGGGTTTTCCTGTAATTTATTACGGGACCAGTTTTCTGGAGTTGCCAGTTTGCTTTTCGTTTCGGCCGATTTCCTTTGTATCGTTCATTGGCCGAAGATTGGTGGAGGAGGGTTTATTTGCATTGTTGCAAATAGGCATTAGTGGAGGGGGTTCTTTGCATCTTGTTGCATCATGATGGCTTTCATGATGTGCACCATCCTTTGACTTGATTTCTTCATGATGGCATGACTTTTTGAGTCATCATGGTTCATGATGGTTGGACTTTTGGAGTGATGATTGTTGCTTTGAGTGTTGGATTTTCCTTACTATCATTTCTTTTGCATGATAGCTTTCCTCTCTCTCTTTTTGGTATTAGATGAGAATGGCTCCCATTTGATTTACTCTCCCACTCACTCCATTCTCTCCATCCCCATGACCATGGCCGGCCACTCTCATGGGTTGGCTGTCCAACATTTTGTGTGTGGGATTTTGGTTCATTTGAGGTTGCAAAAATCCCACAAGATCATTCCAAAAAGCTCCAAGTTCAATCCCTCCACCAAAGGCAATTCCTACAACCCCGAAATGAGACTTGTACACTACATTCTACATCGAATCTTGGGCACGTCGAGTAGCCGGCTTCATGCCCGAGTTGCCTCGGCATTGAGGTGGGAGCCCGTAAAAGAAGTAGGCGATGTGGTGCACTTCCGGCGACGAGGAGGAGACGGCACATTCCGCAGGAGATCGGGACGGCGACGAGAAGACCGGAGGACTCGGATCTGTCGGTATATCTCTCTTCCCTTTCTTGTTGATAGCTAGGACTAATTAATGGTTCGATCCGGGTATTAGTGCGCGGCGGTTTGCCAGTTCAAGAAAAATTAAAGTTTATCACCGCTTCCGCATTTGGCCGTCGGATTGACGGCCGGGGCGCCGCCGTGCACTTACAACCAGCAGTATGATGGCGATCATATATGTGGGAGCTGGGGTCTATAAGCACATCCTTAAAGTGTCCCAAGTCTTGGGAGTTTCGAGAAAGGGCATCGATACTCCGGAGTAGACTAGTGTATACATTCGAGAACCCGACGATGGGCGGTGGCCGGTCTCACAAGCCATTGGTGTTAGTTGGTTCACCAAAAATGTATACAGGTGCTCACTAGGTTATGAGTACACCGGACAGGACTCGCCGGGAACTTGCTGGTTGGTATTATAGCTAGCGTCAGATAGCAGTTCCCTGGTGACATGTGTACAGGTTAGTTCATCGACCTGAGGTCATCATTTGGCTCGTGTGAGTTCCCACTGTACTTGATTTATACCCTACCACGGGTCAAAGGAGTCGTGCAAACAGGTATATTTTGTGTACAGTCCCGAGCCACATGGAGGCAGTGAGCAGATCATCGGGGATTCGTCTCTCCCGGTATTGGGGGTGAGATCGCGCTGTGTTTAGGAGAGCCATTACACGAAATCCCTGGCCAGAGTAATCGAGATTTACTCGAAGGTATTCCACTAGTATCACAGGGTGTTCTGGGCTGCTCTCTGATACGACTTATACAGCTATTGAGGGTCTGACGTTTACCGGCCCCCTAGGCCGTATATGCGATACTCATAGACGAATGGACCGGACTGTACGGATATTGTCACTGTCAGGCTCAGTAGGATTTTTGGATGAGTTCGCTCGTCAGCTTCCCTTCCAATCAATACATAGGCAACCGTTACGTACAGCTAGTACCTCCGATGTGCTAGTGGTTATACCCAGTGCCAGTATGTTGTTGAGTCGTTAGAGTCCCCCATAGACACTTTCCCAAGTTCGGGCGAAACGTTGTAGAGGCAAGATGATTTTATGGCAGTGTTCGGAAAATGCACGTGCGTTTTCGCACGTGTCATTTTTCGGGCAGATAATACTGGTAGGCTTTGGTTTAAGCCGGATCCCAGTATTATACTGTGTAGTTATAATATCTTTGTCTCAGTTGCATTTGTATTCGGTCGTAATACAAATGCGGGTATATTTATACTGTTAAGGGGTTATCCTGAAATTCGTTTCAGGATCACTTTTGGAAGTTGCCAGTTTTCAGTTTTCTATCACCCGTATTTAACATTCGGTAAAATGCGAATTTATCTTTTCTTGGGTGAGTCATGTTTCTAGATGGTTCTAGATGGTGACATGGCATGTGAGTCATTAGTTCATTAATGGTGCATTTAATGATGGAGGATGACTAAGGTTATGAGTCATTGTTTCCATTAAAGCAATTTGGTAATGCTTAAGATATTTTTCCTTGATCTTTTGCCTGATGATTACCTCCCCTCTCCTACACTCACTCTCCCTCTTCTTTAAAGTGGCCGGCCCCTCTTGAGGGTGATGATGAATTCATTTTGTGAAAAAGATACAAGAAATTTAGTTCATGGAAATTTCATATAGTTCAATTTCCATTTACCCGATTCCAATTGGTAACTTCGTTAACCGTTCATCCATAGCCTTAGATGTAACGATACAAAGTGTTCTACTCATTCTCTACATCAATCTTGGTCATCTCTTTTGGCAAACTTGATGATCGAGTTGCCTCGGTTCAGAGGCGGGAGCCCGTTTAAAGATCCGTCGACGTGGTGCCACCTGGACGACGAGACAGGAGATCGAGGAGATGGGAGCAGCCGCAACAAAGTGTGGGATGATGGTTGAAGACTGAAGGAATCGGATCGTTCGGTATAACATTTCTACTCACTTTGTAGTTTGTCAGTTTAGCTTTAATGGCAGATCCGGGTTATAGTACGCGATAGCGCCGGTCGTAAAAGTTTTGTTCCGCATTTTGGCGTCTGTTAGATGGCCGGGGCGCTACCGTGGACTTACAGTGGTATCAGAGACTCACCATTAAGCTATGCTAACTTGTGCTAACGCGTTTAAAACATCGATCGAACGGAATTTCGCAAAACTATAATTTTCTGTTCAAAGTTTCTGTCGATTTTTAATCAGATCTAAAAATTATTTTGAGCACTTCAGAAAACAGAGCAGGCCTTTTGAAGCAAACCGTACAAATTTGGTCACGTGATCCCATATAACAGCGACGGATCAGCGGTCAAACCTATGGTTTGACCGCGCATCCGCGGCCATTTAGTGGGAACAGTGCTCCAAAATTGTACAGGGGTTTCAACACAGTAAATTATGGTTTTTTGTATATTTCTTTTGGGCCCAGATTTTATTACAGTACAACAGATGTACGTGGGGCACACTTCGGGAAATTTTGTCGATCGAAATTTAAACGTGTTAGTTTACAGTATTTACATTATATCTCCGACCGGGAATGTCATTTGATCGGTAAACCGCGTCTGATTGCTATAGTTCTTTTAGACGGGTTTGCGAACGTGATATTCGCGTTGATGTTCTGTGTTGTACTGTGATGTTGCGGATTTGTCGTCGTGGATAGCAGTGTGCAATGGTAGTGCTGTTTGGATTTATTTATACATTTGATATTGCGGGGCGAGCGTCCGACTTGTGGACTGCCGTCACTGCCTGTTTGTATAATATTCTTTTGGGGCACGACCGGGCTGAGGTCGATGAACCCGTTGTATATATTTTTTCATTTCTGTACTAGGTTTACCCCGCGACAGAGTGCACGGATAGCCAGTTTCTGGAGGGCAATGGGTCCGTATCTCATGGCTTTGAGAGGCAGAGGGGCTCCACTCTAGAATTGGCAGACTATTCGCCGCACTCATAGGGGGGTACAGGTTGACCCAAGGAGGGGTACTCAAGTTACCGGATTCCGTGAAGTGCCAGGTGGTCCATTCATTTTGCTGTAGGGGGCTGCCTCGCTTCAGGTTTTGGCGGGTAACTTGCCGCACCCATAGGGGTCTAGGTTTCATTGCACAGGCTGTCCACACGATCAGGGGAACGTCGGGTTTCAGTAGCGGCTCTGTGAAACCCGGGGATCCCAGATTATCTGTATTGTTCTGTGATGCTTATTACTTTTCTGTAATGTTGCATATTATCACGCCTGGAGCGATTATTGTATATTAGTCTATATACTATTAGATGTTTTATATGTTTTGCACTCGCGCTAGCCCTGTCCCCGCTCTGTCGTTAGTTAAGTAATCTAACAGGTGATGACGGGACCCAGTGGTGAATGCGGATGGCATATACGTACATTATATTTTCGTTCTTTTCTGGTGTGATTAATTGATGGGACTGCATTGATTCTAATCAATGCAAGGATAAAACAAACCTATATTTGATGTTGTTGGAACAAATTTTAAAAGGTGTTATTACAAAGATATTTCCTTTTGTTTTGCATCGCGGTATTCAGTTAGAATATCCTGCACCTCATTCTACGAGGCAAGGGCCGAGATCCCTTCACCGGGAGTGACCCCTTGGGCAGAAGTTTGCATCAGGGTAATAACTTCAATATAGTCGATTACAAGTTGCTTTTCATCGCGGTATTCTGTTGTAATATCCTACACCTCATTCCACGAGTAAAGAGCCGAGATCCCTTCACCGGGAGTGACTTCTTTAGCAAAAGGTTTTCGCTACTATATTTTTATAAAATGCTATCAGGTTCCTTCAACGAGATCAAGTTCATTACGTTAAAGGTTTTTCGCCAAAAACCAGCCGTAATCCTCTGTCATTTCTTATGGATGGTCAGTAGTATTCAAGCTATGTTTGTTGGCCTACTTCAAGGCATAGTGTTGGGTAGCTGCTGGGGTATTCATTTGTTGCATAGATAGATGCATTAGTTTAGGACAGACGTACAGCGTTGTTAGCCTACGTCAAGGGCATGTACGATGACCTAAATTAATCAGGACAACGACGGGTAGAACTTGACATGTGGCTTATGATTTGTTGGCCTACGTCAAGGTCATAAGAGCATGGGATAAAAATTATGTCAGGAGTTTCAAACATACAGGAAACTTGCAAAACTTGAGCATACCTTCTGGAGTATGATAACATGAGTGGATTCTTTCACGTTATCATGCGTTGAGAGTTGGTTCCCGATTCTCACTGATGAGTTGGTTTACTCTTTGGGTGATCCGGACTAATTCTTCTTTGAAGTTTGGAGGAGAATTTGAGATTACGGTGGGAGGTTTCCTAATTAGATAAAGTAATAATCATTCTGATCTAGGTTAGAGTGCACGCAGAGCGTTTCTTTTCTCTCTCTCTTTGACAGCGACCTTTGACCGACCCTAGACTATAACTCAGTGACCAAGTTGACCGAACCTTCTTAAAATACTGGCTCTTGGATTGTCTAAAGTTGCATAGGTCATTTCCGCTCCTTCTTTTACCCTTTGTATTTCTCAGAACACCCCGTATTACTACGGACATCCGCTTCCATTTGATAGATCCATCGTATGGTTATATACGAACTCGAAGGGACTTTTTTGAGGATGGATCCAGGTTCAGGAGAAATAGAATTGGTTTATTCAGTTTTCTTTTATTATCACCTTCTCTCAAGTTGCGAGGGCTCCTTGGTTTAGGAGAGCACACCTATTACGCTTATTAGATAGACTTATTCCAAACCATAGGCAGGTGCCAAAATGTAGGGAATGAAGAAAACCAATTAGCCTAAGCCGGGTGTATAGAAGGTAATAAATAAAGACAAAATAAAGGGATTAGAAAGAGGGCAAACTAAATTGCGACTGCTATCATTCACGACCAAACCGCGTACTTCATCGCCACTCCTACTTCACCTTTAATTTCTCCATAACAACCCGTATCACTACGAACATCCAATTCCATTGGATAAATCCATCGTATGGTTATATACGAACTCGAAGGATACTTTTTCGAGGATGGATTCTGGTTCAGGAGAAATAGGAATAAGGTTTATTCAGTTGTCTTTTATCATCACCTTCTCTCAAGTTGCGAGTACTCCTAGGTTTAGGAGGGTACACCTATTATGCTTACTGGATATTCTTCTTCCAAACCATAGGCTGGTGCCGAACGGTAGGGAAGGAAGAAAACCACTTAGCCTAATGATGGTGTACAGAAGGTAATAAATAAAGACAAATAAAGGGATTTGGGGAGATGGCAAATAAATATACGGTTAAAGTCATGAATTGGATTATGGAAGAGGCATTACAAAGAATACCAGGATACCCCTTCGAAACATTTTTATGTTTCAGTGCATTGTTAATAGAAAACTGATTTCCCGATTAGATACTTACTCCAGGGTATGTATTTACCAGGTTTCATTCTCACATCTGTATAGTTTTACAGATAATTGTTGCGCCACGGCAGCGCCCTGGCCGTCTATCCGAGGTCAAAATGTGGAATCAAAATTTTCTTTACTTGGAACCGGCACTACCGCGGACAATAAACCCGGATCGTAACCATTAACCTAATCCTAGCTATTAAGAGAATGGGTAGAGAGATATACCGAGCGATCCGTGTCCTTCGGTCTTCTCGTCGTCGTCCCGATCTCCCGCGGAATCACCGTTCGTCACCTCCTCGTCGGAAAGGACACCACGTAGCCGATTTCTTTTACGGGCTCCCACCTCTTGACCGAGGCAACTCGAGCGCGAAGTTGGCTAGCCGACGCGTCCAAGGGTACTGTAGGTTGTAGTGTAGAACCTTGTCTCTTTGGGTTCATGAAGTTGCCATAAAGATGATGGAGAAGAGAAAGAACTTTTGAATAGAAGGAAGGTGTATCATATTTTCAAGCATGAAGAATGAGAGATGAATAAATCCCAAACTAGAAAAATGAACTCTCTCTCTCACTCTCATGAAGTGGCCGCCCCTCCCCCCCTTTGGAAATATGGTGGAGAGAAAAACAAGAAGGGAGGTGAGAGTAGGATAGCTCAAGGAGGTGACCACACCCAAAAGAAGCCTCACATCATATACATAATCAATCTTTCACAAATCCAATCTCAATTAATGCTATCCATTATGAAGAATAAAGCAAAGATGCTTTACCCATCATAATCCAACGAATGCAAAAAAAAACCCTCCACAATAAGTTATTTGCAAACTAGCAAATAACCCCTCCATCGGAAAAGTCCAGCCGGGAAGGAACAAAGGATAACCGGCCAGAACGGAATGCAAACTGGCAACTTCAGAAAACTGATCCCGTAATAAATTACAGGAAAACCCCGTGACTGCATATACATGCCCGCATTTGTATTCCCACTGAACACAAATGCAAAGAGACAAAACTACACTGTCTAATACTAGGATCCGGCTTAAGCCAAAGACGGCTGGTAAAATCCGTCCGATCACCATCCGTGCAATACCGCACGTATCTGATCGAACCCTGCCATATCTCCATACGGCCTCTACAGCGTTTCGCCCGAAACATGAGTAACTGTGTGTGGTGGACTCTAAAGACTCGTCAATACTATGGCTGTAGATTTAACCACTAGCACGTCAGAGGTATTAGCCATACGTGAAGGGCCACCAGCTATTGACCAAAAGGGACGTTGATGAGCGAACTCATCCTGACACCCTACTGAGCCTGTCAGTGACAATATCCATACAGTCCGGTCCGTTCGTCTATGAGTATCGCATGGCGGGCCTAGGGGGTTGGTAAAAGTCAGACCCCCAAAAGCGGTACAAGTCGTGTCGGAGTGTAGCCCAGAACACCCTGAGATACTACTGGAATACCTACCAGTAAATCTCCTGCCTCGACCGAGGGCTTTGTGTAATGGCTCTCCTAGACACAGCGTGACCTCACCCCTAATACCGGGAGAGACGAACCCCTGCAGATCCTCTCACTGCCTCCATGTGGCTCGGGACTGTACACAACTAAAACCTGTTTGCACGACTCCTTTGAGCCGTGGTAGGGTAGTAATCAAAGCACCGTGGGAACTCACACGAGACAAATGACGATCTCAGGTCGATGAACTAACCTGTACACATGTCACCTGGGAACTGCTATCTGACGCCTGGTATAATCCCAACTAGCAGGTTCCCGGCGAGTCCTGTCCGGTGTACTCATAACCTAATAAGCACCTGTATACATCTTAGGTGAACCAACTGACACCAGTGGCTTGTGAGACCGGCCACCGCCCCTCGTCGGGGTCTCGACTGTATACACTAGTCTACTCTAGAGTATCGATGCCCTGTCTCGAAACTCCAACGACTAGGGACCTTTTAAGGATGTGCTTATAGACTCCAGCTCTCAAGTATATGATCGGCTTCATACTCCTGGTAGTCAAGCAAGAATCCTATGGGCTCTATCAACATTCAATAGCGACTCGTAAGGTCCCTAAAGCAGTACACGATGATAAAGATAAACCAGATAGCATACTATCATCTTGAGTAAGACTGTCCTACGGGGATAGGTCATCCTTCAATCATTGCAATCACGTGCCTGTGATCCAATAATTGACTCTGAGGGCACTATCTCCAACAATCTCCCACTTGCACTCAAGGCTAATTATTGAAATGTCGCATACTCACAGCCCGTGTGATACCGAACACCCAACTCCTCAACTAGTCAGTCTCACAAAGCACGTTTGCGAAACTATTGCGTTCGAGGAATAGCCTCAGTAAGTGGATCCGCTCTGATGTTTCTTTCTATTTCTCTCTTTATCTCAAGTTCGCGGAGAAAACCATCTCCCGAAATGAGCAATACCTTTCTTAGAATGTGTCTGGATATCTGATGGGACCTAGCTCATAAATGAACTCCAAATTCAAATTTCTTAGACTGTATCGTCAACTGAACTTAATCAGTATCCTGCGCCATGCCTTCCCTCAGTATCCACCTGGACCATCTGTCTAAAATACCGCCCATCGCCAGAGGGAAAACTATAACTCTGACAGTCACTCTGCCGTCCAGGTCACCTTGGAAGCCTGGAATGATAACCGTCTCTAGAACGAGGCTGTCGTTATCATATCCCTAGAACATGCACTTATGTCCTAAAACTGCTTCCGATCGTTTCTCCAGGATTGGATTAATGTCAACTTATTGCATCTACTGCAAGAACAACATCTGGTGTGGTACTTGACATCTCATGATTGACTCAATTGCCTAAGCAAGTGATCTGCCAATCATGCACATCCCTCTCTACTTTAGTCTATAAGACACCTTTAGAGAGGGTGACTCCATCATCTGCAGGTACACTACCGTGCCAGGAGTCGTCTATTCTAAATACTCATAGAATGTTGTCTAAGTACCCAGATTGGGATACTTTCAAAATCTAGATCTAATACCATAGATCCAGTAACCAGAATGTCTGATATAATATCCATGTCCTATGTGGAGAAATCACTGTGTGACGACCAAAGAATAACCGATCGTAGTATAGGAATTTCACTTCCTACTCTGTGTATGTCATCCAAATACCAGGACATCACACCCTACCACCTTCTTAAAAGATCCATCCCCTATTCTGATGAAGTCAAACCTATGACTGTCGCATCAGAAATAGATGATCTATCTCCGCTATATCTGCTTTAGTCTATAAATAGACATAAGCCACCTGTCCACCAATGCTTCCGCTGCTCCCACTGACTATGACAACCCTCTGGCAGAGTCATATAGACGTGCACTTCTAAAGCAAGTTTAGAACGACACTATACTCATCCTTCTGCCGGGTCTCACAGTCTGGAACAACAGCAATGGCATGTCTGGGTAAACAAGAACCTCCCTGCCACTGTCCTTGAGCATACCGAAGTACCTCTCGAGTGCCTGAGGTTACCCACCATATCTGCGGAGTGGCCAATGGAATGTCAATACAGATTGAATCTTTAGGTTCTTATCAAATTTTCAGTAATCGTTTGCGGTTCTGGAATCACTTCCAGTTCTACCATACTCCCACTACTGTTTTCTGAAAAAATCCATTTTTGTTAAAACTGTGGCGAGTCTAGAACAATATCACAATTGATCTTCCAGATGGTAGAAAGTCAACCCTCGTCATAGCCTGGGTCAACCCACAAACAGCCATTACAGAAACGTGCCTTGAGTTATCTAGAGTCTGGTTTTAAGCATAAGCTGGACAACTCCCCTACCTTGACAATGTGAAGATATGAACTGTTCTATATCCAATATAGAAACAGAGGCACTAATTTAATTGAACCAGATTCAAATTATGCAGCTGTCTCCAGTGCATGTCAACTAAATGGAAAGAGGTCGATCAGCATTACTCAACTTAGGAGTACTTCCAATTATGAGTAACCTGAAAGAGAAGCAAGTTCTCTTAATCATTACTATCAACTGAATGCCATTCATAAGTATCTACATCTTCGATCACCTTGAAGAATCCCGATACTTGCAATACCAGGTTCTCTACTTTACTCATATACCTATAACTTCTCAAAATTCAGACCCTGTGTTTCTACGAAACACCTGTCTAAGAACTAGAGAAGTCATAAGTAAACAGAATATAGTACGAGGACCAACCCCTCTATCCTAATGGACACTGGACAACATACAATACTCTGTATAAGTCCCCTGAGTCTAGTGACAAATTCACTGTGTGTCGTAGGTTGAAAACTGTACTATGGTTATGAAGAATTACACCGATGTTCAATGCTCCTTACCTAACCATCCACTGATATAGGTAAATGTCATAGACATAATTTCAAAAAGGTATATCTCACTCTATGAAAATAGACGTACAGTTATATCAATTTGAAACTGGTGCATAACAACGGATATTCAAAACAAAAAATTTGCCGTCCGGCAAACAATCCAGGTGACTTCCTCAAGTATCACCGATTACAAAGAATCCCGATATATTGAGGATGATCACCTAATTCCCAATAACTTACTCCCACTTATCATCTGTAAAACCATACAGATGTGAAAATCATACCTGGTAAATACATCCCCTGGAGCAAGTGTCTAATTGGGAAATCAGTTTTCTTTTAACAGTACACAGTGAAACTGAAACATTGAAATGTTTCGATGGGGTATCCTGGTATTCCTAGTAATGCCTCTTCCAGATTCACAACTGTAACCGTATACTTCTTTGCCATCTCTCCAAATCCCTTCATACGTCTTTAGTCATTACCTTCTGTACACCCCTTTAGGCCAAATGGTTTTTCTTCCTTCCCTACCGTTCGGCACCAGCCTATGGTTTGGAAGAAGACTATCCAAAAAGCATAATGGGAGTACTGTCTTAATCCTAGGAGCGCTCGCAATGCGAAAGAAGGTGAAGATAAAAGACAACCGAATAAACCTTATTCCTATTTCTCCTGAACCAGGATCCATCCCCGAACTGGAACAAGTTCCTTTCGAGTTCGTATATAACCATACGATGGATTATCCAATAAACTTGGGATCTTCATAGTGATACGGAGTGTCCTGGAGAAATACAAAGGTGATTTAGGATTGGCGAAGAAATATTTGGTTTGGTCGTGAATAGCAGTCACAATTTACTTTGCCCTCTTACTAATCCCTTTCTTTGTCTTTAAATAATACCTTCTGTACACCGTTTAGGGTATTTGGTTTTCTTTATTCCCTACCGTTCGGCACCAGCCAAAGGTTTGGAAGAAGACTATCCAATTTACGTAATAGGTGTACTATCTCCTAAACCAAGGAGTACTCGCAACCTGAGAGAAGGTAAAAGGAAAAGACAACTGAATAGTCCTATCCGTTTTCTCCAGAACCAGAACCATCCTCGAATAAATTGCTTCGAGTTCGTATATAACCATACGATGGTTTTGTCCAATGGAAGTAGACGTTCGTAGTAATACGGGGTGTCCTGGAGAAAAGGGTAAAAGTAGGAGTGGCAATGAGGTCTGCAACTCTGACAATCCAAAAGACATTGTTAAAGAAGGTTCGGTCAACTTGGTCACTGAGTCATAGTCTAGGGTCGGGTCAATGGTCGCTGCCAAAGAGAGAGAGAAAAGAAACACTCAGCGTGCACTCTAACCTAGATCGGAATGGTTATTACTTTATCTAATCAGGAAACCTCCCACTGTAACGTCGAATTCTTCCCCAAATCGGAAAGAAGAATTAGCCGGGATCACCCGAGGAGTAAACCAATTCATCAGTGGGAATCGGGATCCAACTATCATCGCATGATAACGTGACGAAATCCACTCACGTCACCACACTCCAGAAGGTATGCGCATGCCTGGCAAGTTTCAGTTTCTTTAGAAACTCCCGATGTATGTTTTTACCCCTAGGACCCAAGTGACCTTGACTGAGCCAACATATCAAAGGATCCTAGTCAAGTTCAACCCGTCATTATCTTAATTGCATTAGACCCACCCGCACGAGTCCTTGACTGAGCCAAAATGACCGTACGACTGTCCTAACCAATCACATATCCATAAGACAGAAAAGCATTACAGAGCTACCGCACACTGCGCCTCGGCTGAGCACGACTTACGTAGCACGAATACTAAGCAATACCAATCTGAAATGACGGAGGGCTACGGCTGGTTTTTGGCGAAAAACCTTTAACGTAATGAACTTGATATCGCTGAAGGAACCGGATAACCTTTTATAAAAATATAGTGACGAAAACCTTTGCTAAAGAGGTCACTCCCGATGAAGGGATCTCGGCTCTTTCCCCGTAGAATGAGGTGCAGGATATTCCAACTGTTCCATGATGCATGATATACGAATATGCTTACATCTCTATTACATGTCGCATACGTCATGCTATATGATTTTACGTATTGAGATATGCTGTTTTCATGAGATTTCTGGATTTGAGAACCGTGGTCATTTTAAAAGAGATTATGTGTTGTTTTAAAATCCTGGTTTCTCTTGATATGATATTTCAGTGCGTCCACCATGCGTTTTCTCGGTTCTGAGTCGTGTGACATGTGAAACCCGATTCGAGGAGGCGGATGAGGCCGATTGCGGGTACATGGTGGACCCAGTATGGTACCCTGGGGCAAGAAAGGGATGCTGTGTATACAGACGGTGAGCCTGGCAGAAGGACTACTACCTACCGTTGATAGCATTTGGGCTCGGCGGATATCCGGAGATACCGACCGGAGTCGAGAGATGATATGGGCCGATCCGGATTGACGGAGCCTATGGGCCGATCCGGACTGACAGAGCCCGGTATATAAGGATTTGCGTGCCGATGCCGGGCACGGTTTTCATGATGGTTTTGAGTGTCGATGCTAGGCACTCAGGTTCCATGATTTCGATGTGTCGTGAAGGACACCGTTGATTTACATCCTCATACTTTAATGCACACTATTTTATGTTATTTACGTGCATGCAGACATTGATTATATTGGTGAACGAGATCCACATGCATACATACATCGATTATATGGATGGACGAGATCCACATGCATACATACTTTGATTATACTGTTGGATGTTATCCATATGCTTATATGCATTGACTATCTTGTTGGCACACATACCGACCCGGTCACCCTAGATATCATAGTATTACCTTTATGATATAGTTGACATAGGAGTCGTTATTTATTCGATTTCTACTTGTTGATATATTTCTATTCACGAGTTGGCAACTCACCCCCGTTGTGCCACAGTTGTTGCAAGTTGCCTGCTTGGATCAGTAGCGGCTTCGCTGGCACACAGTTGCAGCCGGGTGTTTTACACTAGTAGGTGGGACATTTTTATCGTACCCACTCTTGTATCTATATTTCATTATTGTATCTAGTTAACTCCATCAATCAAATTTAGTAAATTGTATAAGTAATGAGACTTAGTGGGATTGTGGTTGTGAGATTTAGAGCGAGTGGTTTTTCGCTACTTGTGGTATTTATGTCTTGCTTTCTTTTATCTTTTGTGGTGAACTTCGCCGTTGGGAGTCGTATACTAATTTTTACTGTATTGCGTGGTTGTGATCCGCCGTTTGGCGAAGCACTAGCTCCCGCTTGGGGATGCCTTTATCATTATTATGTATTTTTGGTTTTGGATCAAAATATACAATGAAGGTGCTGCCAAAAATTTTAAAAGACGAAACACGTTTTCAAATTAGTAAACTTCACTTGCATCATTCATGTTCCTTTTCTATGCATTAAGAAAACTTGATTTCATTATACCTTTATTTCAAAAACCTCACCTCCTTTATTTTTCTTAAAAAGGTTTAGATTTCTGGGTTTCAGCTTACTTGAATTCCGTTACGCCTTTAGACGTTGCGTGATTCAAGTGCTGGTCACGAGCTAATATTTCGGGTCGTGCCAAAGTTAGTATCAGAGAGTTAGGTTTAACCTTGGTTCGAGTCTATGTTTGACTATGCGGAGTCTAGGGAGGGTATGTATTTCGAAACCTGGGCTTGACCTTATGGAACTTAGACTTGAACGGGGGGGTATTAGACCTGAACTTTCATTTCATAGGTTGACCCTGATTGATGGAGTAGGTAGCTTGAGTGGAGTGACGTACCGTACATATGTTCCGCGGCATATTTACGATACGAATCTCCACTTAAGAAACCTTAGGATGTACATATTTTGAGACCAGTGATTCTCTTCGTATCCATGATTATACATCCATTTGAGATCCTTGATTTTATTTGTTCCATGATCATACTCTCAGTGATACTGTTCCTTCTTATGATCATGTATCCATTCTAGATATGTCGTTTCCTTTCTTGCCGTTGATCTACTCTCTTCAGTACTCGATTGAGGTTCCCGTCACCATAGTTGAGCGCAGTTTGAGCTGCTGCTAGTGTTGCGGTCAGGACGAGCTCGTCTGGTACGAGGTCCGACCATTATGTTTTCTGGTGACATGGGAACGTCTCGATGTAGTTTTGTGTTCTGACCTCCTGTTGAGGCGAGTGTTTTGTTTTGCACCGGATGATCGGGCCTTTGATAGAGCTGCCAGTTACGAGAGGACTGTTGATGTACAACCTACCTCAGAGATTGTGATGTCGTCTACCGTGCAGTCAGATGACCCAGCTGTCGCTGAGATTGACGGGATGTCGCTTCCAGAGCATACTATCTGAGATCGCCGGAGCTTCCAGGAAGAAATGCGACGGATGATATCTAGTCTACCCCGAGTTGAGAGATGAAGATGATTCGTCAGATTGATGCGCCGACGTAGGCCCAGTTGAGTTGAAGATTTCCAGTGTGGAGAGGCTTTCCCAGGTCTAGAGCAGACCGATCCTGAAATGACAGTTGATGTACTGTCTTTCTTGGAGGATTGAAGCATTGTTTAGCGTGCGGACGGAGGGTATTCGCTGTTGCCTAGGCGAAGTTAAAAAGTTCGAGCGAGTGTCAGAAACCCATTTTTTCCTAAGTTTTAAGTGTTCGGAGGAATATGCAGGTAATTTTGTGGACCCTCTATATGAATGAAACCCTATCTCGACATGATGATCATGGAACCGCTATGAACCTTAGGATTTGCAGCAGTTTAGCAGTGCCATCAGGGAGGCTTGGGTTTGCCCTTCTACGGCTGGTCCAGAGGTGCTGTGTTATGTACCAGATATTTTTACACTACGCTCAGGTGTTGAGCCTTCGGGAAATTTTAGGACCTCGATGACTCGATCGAAAAGTTTGACACCGTCCAAATATCATGTGGTAAGAGATAAGCAAGCAGACCAGTTTTGGATAGAGGACCTCACCCAGATGTGTTATGAGTTGATCGAGAACGGACGAGTATTGAGAATTCCTATGATGGTTAGGATGAGTTCCCGAGGACGTGTTCGGCCAGATATCTTCTATAGAGTGATGAAGATATCGAGTTCGTGACTTCGAGTCCGTGTGAGAGACTCCGGATTGACCGTGGCCGAGGACAGTTGCAGCGCACAGATAGCATAACGTGACGTCAAGATGGACGATGATAAAGGCGAGCGAAACCAGAGTTTCGTGCGAGATGCTGTCATGCTTTTTTTACTCCCTGTTGATGCCGGAGGGTCTGATATGCATACAGAGGCATTGGGATACAGCCAATTCCTGTGGAACGTTGTGCTGAAATGCAGATGTCCAGAAAACGAGAAAGGATTATGTAAGAGCACCAGCCTCCGTACAGTTCGGCATAGGCAAGATCGGAAGAGACTTTGAGCAGGATTCCTTCCGGGACACTGCTGCAATGAGATTTGCACCCAGGATCAAATGTGTCAGGTGTATTCAGAGAGCCAGAGGTCGACGCCAGTGACGTTCTGCCTTACGAGTGGTCGTGATGATTGATCGGGTGATGACCCGAGAAGTGCCAGAACGAAATCGTCCCAATTAGCACACCTGACAGGGCCGATGAGCTGAAGGATTGCAAGATTGGTAATCCAAGGAGAAGATGAGTACCCATGGACAGAAGATGCCAGACCCTGAGCAGGTGGTGAGCGGATATTCTTGTTCTGCCGGTTTTAGGTGCACCGACTAATTTTTCGACATTGTAGGAGGTGTACCTCAATGTCCATTGTTGCGATTTGCGTTGGTGATCTTAGTATCACGCTTATATCGCTTGGATTAGAGTTTTGATGACGAGTTTCCTGATATTGATTTTGTTCACCATGGTTGCATCTACTAGGTATTTACATTTTGTGCATAGTTATTGCACTTGAGATAAGTTTTTATACACCATTGTGTTGGTTTTTGATTTGTGCATATTTATTGCACTTGATATCGGTTTTGTTCCTGGCTGCACATGTTTATGATTTCGTGGATTTCATACAGTTGATTCGATTTTTGTGCGTGTGGTACGCACTCGATTTGATTTTTGCACTCGGTATAGCTTATATGTGCTTGTAGTGCATTGATATGTGTTTTGTGCACGCAGTTGCACACGTTTATGATCTTATACACCTTGGTACACTCGGTGTTGCTGTTCACGCGTTTGAGTTATTGATCAGTATTTTATGCACAGGATGCACTGTATTTAGTATTTCGTGCACGGGATGTACTGGATTTGTATTTCGTGCCCTTGATGCACCGGATTTGTGTTCTGTGCATTTGTTGCACCAGATTCGTATTTCGCACATTAGTTGCACTAGATTTGCATTTCTTGCATTTCTTGCACCAGACGGGTATTTATGCGTTTGTCGCACTGGATTTATACTTCGTACCTTTGTTGCACCCGATTTATCTCCTCGAGCATTCGTTTTACCAGATTTGCATTTTTCTGTGCGTTAGCACTTGCCGTTCGTTTTCGTGCATGCTACCGCACTATATGCCTTTATGGACCCGACGCGCTTTTGTTGGATTTTTGCGCATATTAGGCACTTGATTTGGATTTTCGCGCATGTTGGGCGCATGATATGAGACGTGATTTTGTGCACATCGGATGCACTCTAGATGCACTTGATATTATTGTCGTGCACACCCGTTGCACTGGACAGATGCTTTCGTGCACACCCGTTGCACTGAGTTTTGCTTTTGTGCATACTGTGGCATTTGTATTTGGATTTGATTCCATGTGCACCAGACGCACGCGATTATTGGATACGCCTTTTAAGGCTAATTTTGCTTTTGAGCATCTTGTTTACATGATAGGCACTATATTATGAAGTAGCCAAACAGGACTGATCTGAGGACAGTACCTGAGTACCTTGCATGCATTAAAAGATTACCAAGAAGGCTTTCAAAAGGAGCTATAGTTTCGCTATTTCCTATGTGTCCATAAGCAACACGAACGTTATAAAGGAAAACCTTTTGCGATATTTTGAAAAAAACGGGACATGTATTTAGGAAAACATATATGGACATATATTATTATTTTAAAATGAGCGTCCGTCACTTATGCCATGAGTTACGCATCATACGGCGATTTAGAAAAGATTTTTGCATGAGTTTTATTTAGTTCTTGAGAGTTTTCCAAAGATGCGTGCTATACACGCATTATAGTATTTGACTAGTATATATTGGATTTCAGTAGTAGATTCGAGATCTGTATCTCTATTGTAACTCCGAGAATATGCGTGCAAATCCGATGATTTGCGTGACGCTTGACGGAGTTCGATTTTGAGTTTTGTACTCGTTTTCATGCGCACTTGACGCGCTGTGTTATTTCTGCATCTTCCATGATTTCGGAGCCCCGTTGATTTGAACTGATTATTGAAATGTTTTAAATTTTGGGGGTTTAAATTTAATTTCGGTGATCGAATTTATTTAAGGGGGGAAGATTGTAACATTTCAGAAAATATAAAATATTATTTTTGGAATTTAATATTAAAATAAGATTTTTCCCGAAAACTGTCCGATTTGCAAAATTGGAGTTTTCGAAAAAGGGTATAAATATATACCAATATTTGTGAAATTAATGAAAATTAAAATGAATTATTCATTTAAAAATATATTTAAAGGATTTGGCATGTTTAAGATTTATTATATGCAGTTTTGATAAAAACCCGATTAGTGCACCGCTAATTGCGATTAAGCCAAATCCGTCTTTCTACAGTTTTCATGGTTAGTGTACCATGACATGTTACATGTTATTTCATTTGTGTTGTTTTTATTAGGGTTTAAGTATTATTGGTGAGAAAAGAATAGAAAAAGGTGTCAAGATGAGTGAGGAGAGAGAAAGGAGACATAATGATGACTTGGAGAGAGAGAGAGTGAGAATAATTGAGAAAGAGGGAGGGCGCTGCCTCATTCTCTTCCCCATATTTTTTTTCCATCTCCTTCTTCATCTTTCTCACCCACATCTCCTTCCACCTTCAAACTCTAGATCCATCTCCAAATAATCCCCAAAACCCTAAACCCCTTTCACAAAAAACGATCCCCTCTTCATGCTCATCACATAGAACCAAACAAAGTGGGATTTTGGCAACATTGGGACTACTAGGGTTCTCTTGAGTTCATCCATGAGGTATATCTCTTTCAATGTTAGTTTAGCTTGAATTCCTAGTTTTTAGTTTATCTTAGAACTCGTTTAGTGGTGATTTGTGGAGATTACAAAATCCTAGTAAGGGTTTGAGTGAAATTGTGGATTGATGATGTTTGAGTGGCTATGGAGGGGCTGTATAATACCTTAGAATGAGTATGGGAAACCAAAATACGGATTTGGGAATTGAGTTCATGTTGGTTTATGAAGAATTGGAGTGTGCAAGGAAATCTAGAATGAACCGGGACATGTTATAGAAAAGTAAACAGTACCAGGGACCCAATACACCACCAGGAGACCACCCTACGGAGATGAAGCCCTAAGGAGCCAGCAAAACCGGCCTGGCCGGAATTTTCTTGTATGTGGACGGCCACCTAGTGTGTTCAGTGCCCAGGTTGCTTTAGTAGGTCACACACTCCTTATACTACACTCTAGACTTGTTTGCTTACCTTGTTTTCACCTGAGACAAAATCTGAGACCACTTTTCTAGGTTGCTGCCATGTGTTTCATGATGTTTATGGATTTAAGTTCTGATATTTGGTTTTGTATTCGATCCCTTGACGTTTGTACATCTATATCGAGGGTTATTTTTTTGAATTGAGAGAGGTAGACCATAGGTTTTGACCTATGGGTGATTCGTGCGACTTTTTGGTTTTCGTGTGTCGTTTCGGTTTTGAAGTGGATTTTAGAACTGATTTTAATAGCATTGCGATATGTGTTGTTATTTGTTAGTTATATATATGCCCTAGAGGCCATTACTATACATAGCATGTATATTGTAGTGGATGCTGGGACATATATAGGGAGGACTTTCTTGCTCGACATGATAGTATGCTATCTGGTTGATCTTTACCTTAACGTGTACACTGATTGTCTCCCTGTTACATGTTGGTAAAGCCCTTAGGATCTGTACTTGACTACCTGGACTATGATGCGGATCATACTAGTGGGGACATGGTAGTCTGTAAGTACATCCTTCAAAGTCCCTAGTCGAGGGTGTATCGAGACGGGGCATCGATATACCAGAGTAGACTAGCGTGTACCTTCTCGACCCATACAGATGGGCGATGGATGATCCCATATCCATCGGTGTTTGACATCAGAGATGGTATACGGGTGCTCAGTAGAGACTGGGTACACTGGACGGACTCGCCGAGAACTCCCAGATGGTATTATACCTCACGTCAGATGGCAGTTCTCTGGTGACACTGGTACAGAGTAGTCTGTTGACCCGAGATCGTCATAGAGTCTTGTATGGTTCCCACTGTGCTTTGATTTCCATCTTACCACGTCCAAGAGGACGTGCAAAACGGTGGTTTTTGGGTACAGTCCCGAGTCACATGGAGGCAATGAGCGATAGGAGGGGATTCGTCTCTCCCGGTATAGGGGGTTGATGTTGCGCTGTGTTCGATTGGCTATAACAGGAAATCCCTGGCCAGGGTTGCTGAGATTTACTGGTAAGTGTTACCAGTAGTTTCTCGAAGTGTTATAGACCTCATATCGACACGACTTATCGAGCTATTGGGGTCTGACGTTTACCACCCCTAGGCGAGATATGCGACATATCAGACGATCAGACCGGACTGTACGGTAGTGTTACTGGTCGGATTCACTGGAGTGTGAGCGGGCTTGCTCGTCGATCTTCAGATCGCTCAATACCCGGGTGGCCGTTACGTTTAGCAGACCGCTTGCGGCTTGTAGGTGTTTGATATGATCATCATCTGCTGCCGGCGTATTGACGAGTCTTTAGAGTCCTACACAGAGGTTTCCTGGCTCAAGCGAAACGAAATAGGAGCGCATATGAGATATGTGCGGGACCGAGAATAATGCGTGTATGTGATACCGTATTCTATTCTCGCGATGAATGTGTCGAATGGTTGTATGCGATATAACCTAGTTATCGAATCAAGGATTGATTCGATAAATCGATACATTGGATATTAGTCGGTTATATGTGATATGACCGGATCGTTAAATCAAGTGTTGATTTAATGATTTAATGCATAATTATATATTAGATATATTACTTTGCATTAACTAGTATTGGTTCACTTTAAATGGATTTTCTCGCTCGGATGTGCACATTGTATATGTGATATACTTTTTGTGCACTTGGTTGTATCATGTTTGATGATACATGCTCACTAGGGTTTGTGTAAAGATCAAACCATGGTTACATGATTATGGTTAGGGTTTTGTTTTATTCACTTATTTATTTATCTATTTCTTTTTGGAAAATAATTTGCATAAAGAGAAAATGGTGGCTTTCTTTGTTTGTACATTGAAGCTTCATGAAGCTTTGACCTTGTGACCATTTTGTCTTGATGCTTAACCCTAACCCTTCATTCTAACTATGGTTTATTCTCTACAACAAACTATGGTTGGCTTATGATAAGTATTCATATTATATTCTTTTTAAAAAGTGATGATATAACACTTATTATCTTCTTCCTCTTCTTCATCTTCATGAAGAAAAACCTTCCTCCATCAATGGTGATTGATGGAAATGAGTGAGAAATCCAATTCTAAAGTCTACCCACTTCCTATTTCTTCATCCTCTACCTCTTGCCAAGTAGTAGAGTGTGTTTTCTTCACAAGTTTCTTGACTTGGTGAAGTCGGAGCTTGATTTAGCGATGCCTCGACGTAGATCATCTTCGGTATGGACATCGATGACCTAACCCGTACATTCTCCGATGAAGCCGATGCTAGAGCCCGGGACTTGTTATGGACAGCGAGGAGACTTCATTGCGGAGCTATGGAGGTGGAGAACCGGATCTACAAAGGTTGTATTTCCGTATCTCTTAGTTAAGTGTTAACTAATTTACTTTTCGCCTAGAATTCTAGCCGACGATCCGTAGTCTAGGGTTTCTCGGCACCGTATTTTTGAAATTGGCATGGTTGATGCCTTGTGAGACCTCATTAGGGTGCCTAGGAACCCTACAGTGGTATCAGAGCCTAGCTAGAGCCTTAGGCAAAGTCTAGACGGAATTTGAAGTCCGAACGAACCGAAAACCCAACCCGGAACATGCTCTCTGTCCTTTTTCTAAAATCTGGGATTTTCGAAAATAAACATATGCAGAAAAATCAGCAGGGAATCCTCTCGTGCGGCGGATCCGCGGCGGAATGATGGAATTATGGACTCGTTTTGCACAGTTATTCTTAGTTTTGTGTGCTGGTTTTCCTGGGAATTTTTAATATTTTTTCCAGAGTTGAATTTTCTGGGTTGATTTGGGGATTCAGTGTTTCGATCGGAATATCAGATTTTGTCTATGTGGCTTTCCGGATAAATTTTAGAATATGTTAAAAAATTCGACCGGATATAAATACCCAATTTTTCCCCTGTAGGGAAATTTCCAAGTGTTGGATTTTTCCGTAGTTTAACGACGTTCTAAGTAGTGCAAGTAACGCGATGGACCCTCTAGAAGACAACAAACCATAACTCGATTATGTGACCGTCTTGAACTGCCCTTTGAACCTTCGGGTTTGGGGCAGTACGGCGTGCCACATGTGAGGCGTTGGCTTGACCCTTCTACGGCTGGACCGTTGGTACTGAGGCACGAACTGAATGTTGTTAGACTTATTTCATGTGTTGAGCTGTATCGGGAAAACTTGGGTGTTCGACTGTTCGATCGGAAAGTTTAACATTTTCTATTTATCTGGAATGGGATACAATAATTGGAATTCACAAATAGTTATGAGATAACTGAATGAATGTTATAAACATAGCAGTTTAGTCTCACTTGATCGGTTGCCATGGAATTTTGATGTGATCAAAAGTCCGTCGCAATCACGTAGCGTACGCGGATACTCGCCGGGTAAACTTAATAGACAGCCTCACTCCATAGCCCCGACCAAGTGACTGTAGGAGAACCCCGTCGCCGAAAGCATCCGTTCGGGTGCTCGCGGTAGCGGTGTTCCGCCTTGGTGCACTTCGTCGACGGTATCAGGGGTGCGGCCGTCTACTGAAGTTTGCGACGAGCATTCGATCAGGATGTCGGGAATCCTGTTGAATTGCCCGACTTGATATTGAAAAGTGTTTTCGATTTTGAGACTAAAATGCGGGGTTTATAATTGTTAGGCATGCGATGTCTAAGGAATTCATTTGGTCAGGCATGCGATGTCTGAGGTGGTTGCGGATTCCAACTGTTGTAGTTTTACACTTTCTTTTCTGTGACCGTAAGTGTAATATGTGATATCGCCGGTTTCGTTGCTATATGTCAACGACAATTGGGATGCGCATATTTACTTACGTTGATGACATGTGATGTTATGTGTTGCTGGATATGTTATATTGGATCGTCGTGTTTGAATAGCCGGGGGTTTTTTATGTGAGATGAGTGTTTTTCATTTTCATTCATGTAAAAACTTGTATGTAATATTCTTTTATTTGGGGCGCTTCCAGGTTGCGGAAGTTGTCACCTTTTGTATATTATTTACTTTTCCGCACTAGGATAGACCCAAGGAGGGGAGCAAAAGTAACCGGGTTCTGGAGTCCAGTGGGAGACCAACTCGAAGAGTCGAGTCCGGGTCTCCTAACTCTAGAATTGGTAGGGTTGCTTGCCGCTCTCGTAGGGGTCTAGGGGTGTGGGTTTGGCTATTCATCACGACCGTGGAATCCGTGTTTTATACTGGCTCGTATTGAAAACACGGACGTCCTAGTATATCCAATATTTCATATGATTCTTCTGCTGCGATATCTGTGATGTGATCATGTGATGTTCTGTGATAGATACAGTATATAGTATATATGATATATTATATAGGCGTTACTTATGTTTTACACCCGCGCTAGCCCTGCCCCGCTCTGCCGTTAGTTACCTAACCTAACGGTGTACGAGGGGACATCGAGACGAATGCGGATGGCATAAGTGTACGTTGTATTTATCTGTGATGTTTAGGTACTTATATGATGGGACTTCATTAATGAGATTAATGAAATAAAAGAAACCTAAGATGTTGTAGAATCGAATTTCAAAATAAAACAGGTAGCTACAGTTCTTGCTTTGCACAGCGGTATATGTGATATATCCTGCACCTTATTCGATGAGGAAAGGACCGAGATCCCTTCACCGGGAGTGACTCCTTTAGCAATAACTGGCAGATGCTACACACTCGGTTTGTCTTTTGATTGCTTTTAAGAGTTTTTGCTTTGCACAGTGATATATGTGATATATCCCGCACCTCATTCGACGAGGAAAGGACCGACGATCCCTTCACCGGGAGTGACTCCTTTAGCAAAACTAGAAAAGCCTCAAAAGCACTCCATTTTAAAATTATTTGATTCTACAACGATATCAAGTTCATTACGCAATAGGTTTTCAGAAAAACGAGGTTTACATTAATTAGGTTCGTGCGAAAGCACGGGGGACCTCCCTCAAAGTACCGACACTGGCCTGGCTGAAAGATTGGCGAACTTGTAGTGTGTAATTAATCCCGGCTAGTCTTTCCTTTTAGGGTTTGAAGGAAGATTTGATAAAAAGCAGTGGGAGCCATCCTGATTAGATAAATTAAAAACCAATCTATTCTTGACAGAGCGCACGCTGAGTGTTTTCTTCTCTCTCTCTCCAGGTAGCGACCATATCATGCCTTAATCAAGATAATAATACGGAATATTGACCGAACCCGCTTGTTATACTGAGCTAGGGAACGTTGGTCCCGCTCCAACTTATAATTGTTATAAGACAGAGCAGGAAATTGGGGATTACCAGAATTCCCGTGCCGCCCAAACGAAGAGAGTGCATGCTGATGCATCATCTTCGGGTGTGTTCATTATACAGAACTGTTTCTCAGTATCCTTTACATCCTGGGTATGTGATACCGGATCAGGATCCCAGATATGTAATCTGTTACATAGGGCTACAGAAAGGTAGAGGACTGAGAATGGGTGATAAGTTTCATGAGACAGAAAACGGGGCAAGTGTTGCGGCCAAGTCTGTTGGTCACTGTCACTCTGTATTACAAATACATTGATTCTGAACGAATGTTATTAGATACCGAACCTGTTATGCAAAATCATATCTGTCTCTTTATTAGTAAAGAAATGATAAAATTTTGTATTGTTGGACAATGTTTTGAACATTTCCTATATCAAAAGTTGATCGTATCAGGCACGTTATCTAAAAGCGTTGATGTTCTAAATCAAACTACAGTTCTTAGTATACAGAACACACACAAGAGGAAGAGTTCAGAAATGAACGGATTCTTCTTGAGGTATTGTAGACTAGGTCATATCAATGCGACCCGACTAGCTGAAGTTACATTTAGATGCATAATTAAATCTGTTTGAATTTGCATCTTATGAAACTTGCCAGTCATGTCACAGAGATAAGATGACCATAGCACTGTTTATTGGAAACAGAGAAAGAGATAGTGAACTCTTGGGATGATACATGTTGGCCATCCTATCGTCCAGGTCACCTTGGAAGCAGAAGGAAAACTATAACTCTGACGGCCATCCTATCGTCCAGGTCACCTTGGAAGCCTGGAATGATAACTGTCTCCCGAATGAGGCTGTCGTTATCATATCCCTAGAACATCCACTTATGTTCTAAAACAACTTTCTACTGTTTCTCCACGATTGGATCAATATCAACTTATTGCACCTACCCTAAAAATAACATCTGGTGTGGTACTTGACATTTCATGATTGACTCAATTGCCTAAGCAAGTGATCTGCCAATCATGCGCATCCCTCTCCCCTTTAGTCTGTAAGACAGCTTTAGAGAGGGTGACTCCATCACCTGCAGGCACACTACCGTGCATGGAGTCGTCCATTCTAAAACACCTGTAGAATGCTGTCTAAGTACCCTGATTGGGAAACTACCCAAATCTAGATCTAAAACCATAGATCCAGTAACCAGTATGTCTGATATAATGTCCAAGTCCCATGTGGAGAAACTACTGTGTGACGACCAAAATATAATCGATCGTAGTATAGGAGTTTCTTTTCCTACTTTGTGTATGTCATCCAAATACCATGACAACACACCCTACTACCTCCTTAACAGATCCATCCCCTATTCTGTTGAAGTCAAACCTATGACTGTCATGTCAGAAATAGATGATCTATCTCCGCTACATCTGCTTTAGTCTATAAATAGACATAAGCCACTTGTCCACCAATGCTTCCGCTGCTCCCACTGACCACGACAACCCTCTGGCAGAGTCATATAGACGTACACTTCTAAAGCTAGTTTAGAACGACGCTATACCCATCCTTCTACCGGGTCTCACGGTCTGGAACAACAGCAATGGCAAGTCTGGGTAAACAAGAACTTCCCTGTCACCGTCCTTGAGGCTACCGGAGTACCTCTCGGGTGCCTGAAGTTACCCACCTTATCTGCGGAGTGGCCAATGGAATGTCAAACCAGATTGAATCTTTAGGTAATTATCAAATCTTCAGTAATCGTTTGCGGTTCTGGAATCACTTCCAGTTCTACCATACTCCCACTATTGTTTTCTTGAAAAAATCCATTTTTATTAAAACTGTGGCGAGTCAAGAACAATATCACTATTGATCTTCCAGATGGTAGAAAGTCAACCCTCGTCATAGCCTGGGTCAACCCACAAACAGCTATTACAGAAACGTGCCTTGAGTTATCCAGAGTCTGGTTTTAAGCATAAACCGGACAACTCCCCGTACCTTAACATCGTTAAGATACGAACTGTTCTATATCCAATATAGGACCAGAGGCACCGATTTAATTGAACCAGATTCAAACCATGCAGCTATCTCCAGCGCATGTCAACTAAATGGGAAGAGGCCGATCAGCGTTACTCAACTTAGGAATGCTTCCATTTATGAGTAACCTGAAAGAGAAGCAAGTTCTCTTAATCATTACTATCAACTGAATACCACACACAAGTATCTACATCTTCGATCACCTTGAAGAATCCCGATACTTGCAACACCTGGTTCTCTACTTTATTCATATACCTATAACTTCTCAAAACTTAGACCTTGTGTTTCTACAAAACACCTGTCTAGAACTAGAGAAGTCATAAGTAAACTGAATATAGTACGAGGACCATCCCCTCTGTCCTGATGGACACTGGACAATATACAATACTCTGTACAAGTCCCTTGAGTCTAATAACTCACTCCTTGTGTGTCGTAGGTCGAAAACTGTACTTATGGTTAATAAGAATTACACCGCTGTTTAATGCTCCTTACCTAACCATCAACTGATATAGGTAAATGTCATCGACATAATTTCAAAAAGGTATATCTCACTCTATAAAATAGACATACAGATATATCAATTTGAAATTGGTGCATTATAACGGATATTCAAAACCAAATATTCGCCGTCCGGCAAACAACCCAGGCGACTTCCTCAAATATCACCAATTACAACGAACTCCGATATAATGAGGATGATCACCTAATTCCCAATAACTTACTCCCACTCATCATCTGTAAAACCTTACAGATGTGAGAATCATACCTGGTAAATACATACCCTGGAGTAAGTATCTAATCGGGAAATCAGCTTTCCTTTAACAGTACACAGTGAAACTGAAACATTGAAATGTTTCGATGGGGTATCCGGGTATTCCTAGTAATTCCTCTTCCATTATCATATTCAAAACTGTAACCGTATATTTCTTTTCCATCTCTCCGCATCCCTTCATATGTCTTTAGTCATTACCTTATGTACACCCCTTTAGGCCAAATGGTTTTCTTCCTTCCCTACCATTCGGCACCAGCCTATGGTTTGGAAAAAGACTATCCAATAAGCATAATGGGTGTACTGTCCTAATCCTAGGAGCACTCGCAATGCGAGAGAAGGTGAAGTTAAAAGACAACCGAATAAACCTTATTCCTATTTCTCCTGAACCAGAATCCATCCCCGAACTGGAACAAGTACCTTTCGAGTTCGTATATAACCATACGATGGAGTATCCAATAAACTGTGGATCTTCGTAGTGATACGGAGTGTTCTGGAGAAATACAAAGGTGAAGTAGGAGTGGTAATGAAATACTTGGTTTGGTCATGAATAGCAGTCGCAATTTACTTTGCCCTCCTTCTAATCCCTTTCTTTGTCTTTACATAATACTTTCTGTACACGGTTTAGGCTAATTGGTTTTCTTCATTCCCTACCGTTCGGCATCTGCCTACGGTTTGGAAGAAGACTATCCAATTTGCGTAATAGGTGTACAATCTCCTAAACCAAGGAGTACTCGCAACTTGAGAGAAGGTAAAAAGGAAAAGACAACTGAATAGTCCTATTCGTTTTCTCCAGAACCGGAAACCATCCTCGAATAAATTCCTTCGAGTTCGTATCTAACCATACGATGGTTTTGTCCAATGGAAGTGGACGTTCGTAGTAACACGGGGTGTCCTGGAGAAAAGGGTAAAAGTAGGAGTGGCAATGAGGTTTGCAACTCTGACAATCCAAAAGCCAGTGTTTAAGAAGGTTCGGTTAATTTGGTCACTGAGTCATAGTCTAGGGTCGGGTCAATGCTCGCTGCCAAAGAGAGAAAGAAAAGAAACACGCAGCGTGCACTCTATCCTAGATCTGAATGGTTACCAATTTATTTAATCTGGAAACCTCCCACTGTAACCTCAAATTCTTCTCCAAACCCAAAAGCAGAATTAGTCGGGATCACCCGAGGAGTAAACCAACTCATCAGTGGGAATCGGGATCCAACCATCATCGCATGATAACGTGACGGAATCCGCTCACGTTATCACACTCCAGAAGGTATGTGCATATCTGGCAAGTTTCAGTTTCTTTAGAAACTCCCGATCTGATTTTTGCCCCATGCTCTTATGACCTTGGCGGGAGGTCAAAATGTCATAAGTCACATGTCAAGTTCTACCTATCATTGTCCAGGTTAATTTGAACGCAACCGTACATACCCTTGACGTAGGCCAAAATTGTAGTACGACTATCCCAAACCAACGCATCTATCTATGCAACAGATAAATACCCGGCAGCTACCAATCACTATGCCTTGGCGTGAGGTCAAAATATATAGCTTGAATACTACCGAATATTTAACTGAAATGATGGAGGGCAACGAATGGTTTCTGGAGAAAACCTTTAACGTAATGAACTTGATATCGTTGAAGGAACCGGATAGCTTTATAAAAATATAATGACGAAAACCTTTGCTAAAGAGGTCACTCCCGGTGAAGGGATCTCGGCTCTTTCCCCGTAGAATGAGGTGCAGGATATTCCAACTGAATACCACGATGCAAAGCAAAAGTAATCGGCTGTAGTGAAGTTATTGCCCTGACGCAAACTTTTGTCCAAGGGGTCACTCCCGGTGAAGGGATCTCGGCTCTTGCCTCGTCGACTGAGGAGCAGGATATTCCAACTGAATACCACTGTGCAAAACAAAAGTGAGCGTCCTTGCAATAACAGCTTTTTGAAAAATTGTTCCAACAACATCATATTAGGTTTGTTTTTAACTTGCATTGATCCGAATCAACGCAGTCTCATCATTTGATCACACCAATAAAGAACGAAAATAATGACGTACGTATATGTCATCCGCATTCGCCACTGGGTCCCGTCATTAACCGTTAGGTCAGCTAACTAACGAAAGAGCGGGGACTGGACTAGCGCGGATGCAAAACATATACAACATCTACTAGTATATATATCAATATATAATATTTCGCACAAGGCATGATAAAATGCAACATCACAGAAATGTACAGCATCACAGAACAATACAGATATCTGGGATTCCCGGGTTACACAGAGCCGCTACTGAAACCCGACGTTCCCCTGGTCGTGTGGATAGCCTGTGGAATGAAATCCTAGACCCCTACGGGCGCGGCAAGTTACCCGCCAAAACCTGAAGCGAGGCAGCCCCCTTCAGCAACGTGAATGGACCACCCAACACTTCACGGAATCCGGTAACTTGGGCACCCCTCCTGGGTCAACCTGTACCCCCTACGAGTACGGCGAATAGCCCTCCAATTCTAAAGTGAGGCCCCCTCCGTCTCAACGCCATGATATGCGGGCCCGTTGCCTTCTAGAACCCGGCTATCCGTGCACCCCTCCGCGGGGCAATCCTAGTACAGAAAGTAAAATATACATACAACGGGTATATCGACCTCGAGCCGGTCGTGCCCCAAAAGAATAATACAAACTGGCAGTGACGGCAGTCCACATGTCGGACGCTCGCCCCGCAATATCAAATGTACATAATACAACAAAAACTGTAATAACATTGTATCCAGGCTATCCCCCACGACCAATCCGCAACATCACAGCACTGTAAGTGCACGGCGGCGCCCCGGCCTCCATCATGAGGCCAAATGCGGAAGCGACGGTTAACTTTAATTTTCTAAACCGGCACCACCGCGCACTAAAACCCGGATCGTGCCATTAAACTATTCCTAGCTAACTACAAGATGGGGAAGAGAGATATACCGAGCGATCCGTGTCCTCCGGTCTTCTCGCCGTCGTCCCGATCTCCCGCGGAATGTCCGGTCTCCACCTCGTCGCCGGAAGGGCACCACGTCGCCGGCTTCTTTTACGGGCTCCCGCCTCTATACCGAGGCAACTCGGGCACGAAGTTGGCGAGCCGACGTGCCCAAGGTTTGCTGTAGAATGTGTAGTGCTCATGTCTCATTTCGGAGTAGTGGATGTTACCTTTTAGTGGAGGGATGAACCATGGAGTTTTACTTGGGAATTTTGGTGAGGAAAATTGATATGATATCAACAAAGAACCACACCCAAAAATGGGACAGCCCACATCTCATGTGGCCGGCCAAGTGAGGTAGGGAGAGAGAGAATGTAGCAATCAAAAAGAATAAGCCCCCCATCATACAAGAGAGAGAGAGAAGGTTACAATGATAAACAATGATCACAAAAGGAGAACCTCACTCCACCACAACCATCATGAAACCACAAGTCAAAACATGATGACTAAAGAAAGTCATGCAATGATGGTTTAAGTATCATGATACAATAATATGCAAAGACCCCCTCCACAAATACTTATTTGCATAAATGCAAATAAGCCCTCCTCCACCAAACTTCGGCCAATGAAAGATACAAAGAAATATGGCCGAAACGGAAAGCAAACTGGCAACTCCAGAAAACTGGTCCCGTAATAAATTACAGGAAAAACCCCGCTACTGTGCATACACACCCGCATTTGTATTCCGACCGAATACAAATGCAATGAGACAAAATCTACACTGTACAATACTAGGATCCGGCTTAAACCAAAGCCTGCTAGTATTAACCGTCCGATCCTGATCCGTGCAATGCCGCACGTATCTGATCGAACCCTGCCATATCTCCATACGGCCTCTACAGCGTTTCGCCCGAAAACTTGGGCAACTGAATGTGGGGGACTCTAAAGACTCGTCAACACCTTGGTTGTGGATTTAACCACTAGCACGTCAGAGATATAAGCCAATACGTAACGGGCTACCAGGTATTGAACAAAAGGGAGGTCGATGAGCAAACTCATCCTGACACCCTACTGAGCTTGTCAGTAGCAATATCCGTACAGTCCGGTCCGTTCGTCTATGAGCATCGCATGGCGGGCCTAGGGGGTTGGTAAAGTCAGACCCCCAAAAGCGGTACAAGTCGTGTCAGAGTGTAGCCCAGAACACCCTGAGATACTACTGGAATACCTACCAGTAAATCTCCTGCCTCGGCCGAGGGCTTTGTGTAATGGCTCTCCTAGACACAGCGCGACCTCACCCCCAATACCGGGAGAGACGAACCCCTGAAGATCCGCTCACTGCCTCCATGTGGCTCGGGACTGTACCCAACTAAAACCTGTTTGCACGTCTCCTTTGAGCGTGGTAGGGTAGTAATCAAAGTACAGTGGGAACTCACACGAGACAAATGACGATCCCCAGGTCGATGAACTAACCTGTACACATGTCACCAGGGAACTGCTATCTGACGTCAGGTATAAGACCAACTAGCATGTTCCCGGCGAGTCCTGTCCGGTGTACTCATAATCCAATGAGCACCTGTATACATCTTAGGTGAACCAACTGACACCAGTGGCTTGTGAGACCGGCCACCGCCCCTCATCGGGGTCTCGACTGTATACACTAGTCTACTCTGGAGTATCGATGCCCTGTCTCGAAACTCCCACGACTAGGGACCTTTTAAGGATGTGCTTATAGACCCCAGCTCCCACTTATATGATCGCCCTCATACTACTAGTGGTCAAGCAAGAATCCTAGGGGCTCTATCAACGTGTAATAGCAACATGTCAGGTCACCTAAAGCAGTACACGATGATAAAGATAAACCAGATAGCATACTATCATCTCGAGAAAGACTGTCCTACTGGGACAGGTCCTCCCTCAATCATTGAAATCACGTGCCTGTGATCCAATAATTGACTCTGAGGGCACTATCTCCAACAATCTCCCACTTGCACTCAAGGCTAATTATTGCGATGTCGCATACTCACAGCCCGTGTGATACCGAACACCCAACTCCTCTACTAGTCAGTCTCACAAAGCCCGTTTACGAAACTATTGCGTTCGAGGAATAGCCTCAGTAAGTGGATCCGCCTTGATGTTTCTTTCTATGTCTCTCTTTATCTCAAGTTCGGGAAGAAACCCATCTCCGGAAATGAGCAACACCTGTCTTAGAATATGTCTGGATGTCTGATGGGACCTAGCTCATAAATGAACTCCAAATCCAAACTTCTTAGACTGTATCGTCAACTGAACTTAATCAGTATCCTGCGCCATGCCTCCCTCAGTATTTTCTTGGATCACCTGTCCAAAATACTGCCCCTCTTCGGAAGGAAAACTATAACTCTGACAACCTCCCTGTCGTCCAAGTCATCTTGGAAGCCTGGAATGATAACTGTCTCCCGAATGGGCTGTCGTTATCATATCCCTAGAACATCCACTTTTGTTCTAAAACTGCTTCCGACTGTTTCTCCAGGATTGGATTAATATCAACTTATTGCATCTAGTGCAAGAACAATATCTGGTGTGGTACTTGACATCTCATGATTGACTCAATTGCCTAAGCAAGTAATCTGCCAATCATGCAAATCCCTCTCCCCTTTAGTCTGTAAGACACCTTTAGAGAGGATGACTCCATCACCTGCAGGTACACTACCGTGCCAGGAGTCGTCCATTCTAAATACTCTTAGAATGCTGGCTAAGTACCCTGATTGGGAAACCACCCAAATCTAGATCTAAAATCATAGATCTAGTAACCAGTATGTCAGATATAATATCCAAGTCCAATGTGGAGAAACCACTGTGTGACGACCAAAGTATAACCGATCGTAGTATAGGAATATCACTTCCTACTCTTTGTATGTCATCCAAATACCAGGACATCACACCCTACTACCTTCTCAACAGATCCATCCCTTATTCTGATGAAGTCAAACCTATGACTGTCACATCAGAAATGGATGATCTATCTCCGCTATATCTGCTTCAGTCTGTAAATAGACATAAGCCACTTGTCCACCAATGCTTCCACTGCTCCCACTGACTACGACAACTCTCTGGCAGAGTCATATATACATACACTTCTAAAGCTAGTTTAGAACGACGCTATACTCATCCTCCCGCCGGGTCTTACGGTCTGGAACAACAGCAATGGCAAGTCTGAGTAAACAAGAACCTCCCTGCCACCGTCCTTGAGCATACCGAAGTACCTCTCGGGTGCCTGAGGTTACCCACTTTATCTGCGGAGTGGCCAATGGAATGTCAATCCAGATTGAATCTTTAGGTTCCTATCAAATCTTCAGTAATCGTTTGCGGTTCTGGAATCACTTCCAGTTCTACCATACTCCCACTACTGTTTTCTGAAAAAATCCATTTTTATTAAAACTGTGGCGAGTTCAGAACAATATCAATATTGATCTTTCAGATGGTAGAAAGTCAGCCCTCGTCATAGCCTGGGTCAACCCACAAACAGCCATTACAGAAACGTGCCTTGAGTTATCCAGAGTCTGGTTTTAAGCATAACCCGGACAACTCCCCGTACCTTAACATCGTTAAGATATGAACTGTTCTATATCCAATATAGAACTAGAGGCACTGATTTAATTGAACCAGATTCAAATCATGCAGTTATCTCCAGTGCATGTTAACTAAATGGAAGGAGGCCGATCAGCGTTACTCAACTTAGGAATGCTTCCAATTATGAGTAACCTGAAAGAGAAGCAAGTTCTCTTAATCATTACTATCAACTGAATACCATATTCAAGTATCTACATCTCCGATCACTTTGAAGAATCCCGATACTTGTAATATCTGGCTCTCTACTTTATTCACATACCTATAACTTCTCAAAATTCGGACCCTGTGTTTCCACGAAACACCTGTCTAAAAACTAGAGAAGTCATAAGTAAACCGAATATAGTACGAGAACCAACCCCTCTGTCCTGATGGACCTTGGACTACATACAATACTCTGTATAAGTCCCTTGAGTCTGATAACTCATCCACTGTGTGTCGTAGGTTGAAAACTGTACTTATGGTTAAGAAGAATTACACCGCTGTTTAATGCTCCTTACCCAACCATCCACTGATATAGGTAAATGTCATAGACATAATTTCAAAAAGGTATATCTCACTCTATGAAAATAGACGTACAGATATATCAATTTGAAATTGGTGCATAACAGCGGATATTCAAAACCAAATATTTGCCGACCGGCAAACAGCCCAGGTGATTTCCTCAAATATCACCGATTACAACGAATCCCGATATAATGAGGATGATCACCTAATTCCCACTAACCTACTCCCACTCATCATCTGTAAAACCATACAGATTTGAGAATCATACCTGGTAAATACATACCCTGGAGCAAGTGTCTAATTGGGAAATCAGTTTTCTTTTAACAGTACACGGTGAAACTGAAACATTGAAATGTTTCGATGGGGTATCCCGGTATTCCTAGTAATGCCTTTTCCATTATCCAGATTCACAACTGTAACCGTATATCTCTTTGCCACCTCTCCAAATCCCTTCATTTGTCTTTAGTCATTACCTTCTGCACACCCCTTTAGGCCAAATGGTTTTCTTCCTTCCCTATCGTTCGACACCAGCCTATGGTTTGGAAGAAGACTATCCAATAAGCATAATGGGTGTACTGTCCTAATCCTAGGAGCACTCGCAATGCGAGAGAAGGCGAAGATAAAAGACAACCGAATAAACCTTATTCCTATTTCTCCTTAACCAGAATCCATCCCCGAACTGGAACAAGTTCCTTTCGAGTTCGTATATAACCATACGATGGAATATCCAATAAACTGTGGATCTTCGTAGTGATACGGAGTGTCCAGGAGAAATACAAAGGTGAAGTGGGAGTGGTAATGAAATACTTGGTTTGGTCGTGAATAGTTTGCCCTCTTACTAATCCCTTTCTTTGTCTTAACTTAATAACTTCTGTACACCGTCGTTAGGCTAATTGGTTTTCTTCAATCCCTACCGGTTGGCACCTGCCTATGGTTTGGAAGAAGACTGTCCAATTTGCATAATAGGTGTACTATCTCCTATACCAAGGAGTACTCGCAACCTGAGAGAAGGTAAAAGGAAAAGACAACTGAATAATCCTATCCGTTTTCTCCAGAACCGGAAACCATCCTCGAATAAATCGCTTCGAGTTCGTATATAACCATACGATGGTTTTGTCCAATGGAAGTGGACGTTCGTAGTAATACAGGGTGTCCTGGAGAAAAGGGTAAAAGTAGGAGTGGCAATGAGGTCTGCAACTCTGACAATCCAAAAGCCAGTGTTAAGAAGGTTCGGTCAACTTGGTTACTGAGTCATAGTCTTAGGGTCGGGTCAATGGTCGCTGCCAAAGACAGAGAGAAAAGAAACACTCAGCGTGCACTCTAACCTAGATCAGAATGGTTACCAATTTATCTAATCTGGAAACCTCCCACTGTCACCTCAAATTCTCCTCCAAATCTGAAAGAAGAATTAGTCGGGGTCACCCGAGGAGTAAACTAACTCATCAGTGGGAATCGGGATCCAACTATCATCGCATGATAACGTGACGGAATCCACTCACGTCATCACACTCCAGAAGGTATGCGCATATCTGGCAAGTTTCAGTTTCTTTAGAAACTCCCGATGTGGATTTTTGCCCCATGCTCTTATGACCTTGACTTTGGCCAACATATAATAAGTCACATGTCAAGTTCTACCCGTCATTCTCCAGGTTAATTTGAGCACACCCGTACATACCCTTGACTTTGGCCAAAATAGTAGTACGACTGCCCCAAACCAACGCATCTATCTATGCTGCATATGAATACCCAATAGCTACCAATCACTGTGCCTTGACTTTGGCTAACATACACAGCTTGAATACTATTGACCACCCATATGAAACGACGGAGGGCTACGAATGGTTTCTGGCGAAAACCTTTAATGTAATGAACTTGATATCGTTGAAGGAATGGATAGCCTTTTAGAAAATATAGTGACGAAAACCTTTGCTAAAGAGGTCACTCCCGGTGAAGGGATCTCGGCTCTTTCCCCGTAGAATGAGGTGCAGGATATTCCAACTGAATACCACGGTGCAAAGCAAAAGTAATCGGCTATAGTGAAGTCATTGCCCCGACGGAAACTTTTTGTCCAAGGGGTCACTCCCGGTGAAGGGATCTCGGCCCTTGCCTCGTCGACTGAGGAGCAGGATATTCCAACTGAATACCACGAAGCAAAACAAAAGTGAACGTCTTTGCAATAACAGCTTTTTGAAAAGTGTTCCAACAACATTAGATTATGTTTGTTTTTAACTTGCATTGATCCAAATCAACGCAGTCCCATCAATTGATCACACCACAAAGAATGAAAATATACTGATGTACGTATATGCCATAGGCATTCGCCACTGGGTCCCGTCATTACCCGTTAGGTTAGCTAACTAACGACAGAGCGGGGACTGGACTAGCGCGGATGCAAAACATATACAACATCTACTAATATATATACCAATATATTATATTTCGCTCAAGGCGTGATAAAATGCAACATCAAAGGAATGTACAGCATCACAGAACAATACAGATATCTGGGATCCCCGGGTTTCACAGAGCCACTACTGAAACCCGACGTTCCCCTGGTCGTGTGGATAGCCTGTGTAATGAAATCCTAGACACCTACAGGCGCGGCAAGTTACCCGCCAAAACCTGAAGCGAGGCAGCCCCTTCAGCAACGTGAATGGACCACCCAGCACTTCACGGAATCCGGTAACTTGGGCACCCCTCCTGGGTCAACCTGTACCCCCTACGAGTGCGGTGAATAGCCCGCCAATTCTAGAGTGAAGCCCCCTCCGTCTCAATGCCATGAGATGCGGGCTTGCTGCCCTCTAGAACCCGGCTATCCGTGCACCCCTCCGCGGGGCAATCCTAGTATAGAAAGTAAAATATACATACAACGGGTACATCGACCGCAACCTGGTCGTGCCCCCAAAAGAATAATACAAACAGGCAGTGACGGCAGTCCACATGTCGGACGCTCGCCCCGCAATATCAAATGTTCATAATACAACAAAACTGTACTACCACTGCAACCAGGCTATCCCCACGACCGATCCGCAACATCACAGCAATACACAGAACATCAACGTGAAAGTCACGTTCGCAAATCCGTCTAACCGGGCTATAGCAGTTAGACAGGATTTACCGATCAAGTGACATTCACGGTCGCAGATATAATGTAAATACTGTGAACTAATGTGTTTTAAATATCCGATCGATCAAATTTACCAAGTGGGCCCCCAAGTACTACTGTAGCACATCAAGAAATCTGGGCCCAAAAAATAACATTCCAGAAAACCTATTTTCCACTCAGGAGCATTCTGTAGAATTTTGGGGGATTGAACAGTTCAAGTCGCGGCGGAACCGCGGCCCAAGCATGGGTTTGGCCGCGGTTCCGTGGTGGTTTGGACTGTTCACGAGCCCAAATTTTCACAGAACTCTTAGAATGTCCTACACATCATTCTGAAACAACCTGAAAAATTTTTGGACATCAAAAAATTTCAACAGAAACTGATGTGAAGAAAAATACGCTTTTTGGAAAATTGTTCGATCGGAAATGTAAAACACAATAGACAAAGCTAGACTATATTAATGGCGAGGCTTTGATACCACTGTAAGTGCACGGCGGCGCCCCGGCCTCCATCACGAGGCCAAATGCGGAAGCGATGGTTAACTTTAATTTTCTAAACCGGCACCACCGCGCACTAAAACCCGGATCGTGCCATTAAACTAGTCCTAGCTAACTACAAGATGGGGAAGAGAGATATACCGAGCGATCCGTGTCCTCCGGTCTTCTCGCCGTCGTCCCGATCTCCCGCGGAATGTCCGGTCTCCACCTCGTCGCCGGAAGGGCACCACGTCGCCGGCTTCTTTTACGGGCTCCCGCCTCTATACCGAGGCAACTCGGGCACGAAGTTGGCGAGCCGACGTGCCCAAGGTTTGCTGTTGAATGTGTAGTGCTCATGTCTCATTTCGGAGTAATGGATGTTTCCTTTTAGTGGAGGGATGAACCATGGAGTTTTACTTGGGAATTTTGGTGAGGAAAATTGATATGATATCAACAAAGAACCACACCCAAAAATGGGACAGCCCACATCTCATGTGGCCGGCCAAGTGAGGTAGGGAGAGAGAGAATGTAGCAATCAAAAAGAATAAGCCCCCCATAATACAAGAGAGAGAGAGAAGGTTACAATGATAAACAGTGATCACAAAAGGAGAACCTCACTCCACCACAACCATCATGAAACCACAAGTCAAAACATGATGACTAAAGAAAGTCAAGCAATGATCGTGCAAGTATCATGATACAATAATATGCAAAGACCCCCTCCACAAATACTTATTTGCATAAATGCAAATAAACCCTCCTCCACCAAACTTCGGCCAATGAAAGATAAAAAGAAATATGGCCGAAATGAAACGCAAACTGGCAACTCCAGAAAAATGGTCCCGTAATAAATTACAGGAAAACCCCGCTACTGTGCATACACACCCGCATCTGTATTCCGACCGAATACAAATGCAATGAGACAAAATCTACACCGTACAATACTAGGATCCGGCTTAAACCAAAGCCTGCTAGTATTAACCGTCCGATCCTGATCCGTGCAATGCCGCACGTATCTGATCGAACCCTGCCATATCTCCATACGGCCTCTACAGCGTTTCGCCCGAAAACTTGAGCAACTGAATGTGGGGGGCTCTAAAGACTCGTCAACACCTTGGTTGTGGATTTAACCACTGGCACGTCAGAGGTATAAGCCAATACGTAACGGGCTACCAGGTATTGACTAAAAGGGACGTCGATGCGCGAACTCATCCTGACACCCTACTGAGCCTGTCAGTGACAATATCCGTACAGTCCGGTCCGTTCGTCTATGAGCATTGCATGGCGGGCCTAGGGGGTTGGTAAAGTCAGACCCCCAAAAGCGGTACAAGTCGTGTCGGAGTGTAGCCCAGAACACCCTGAGATACTACTGGAATACCTACCAGTAAATCTCCTGCCTCGGCCGAGGGCTTTGTGTAATGGCTCTCCTAGACACAGCGCGACCTCACCCCCAATACCGGGAGAGACGAACCGCTGAAGATCCGCTCACTGCCTCCATGTGGCTCGGGACTTTACCTAACTAAAACCTGTTAGCACGTCTCCTTTGAGCGTGGTAGGGTAGTAATCAAAGTACAGTGGGAACTCACACGAGACAAATGACGATCCCCAGGTCGATGAACTACCCTGTACATATGTCACCAGGGAACTGCTATCTGACGTCAGGTATAAGACCAACTAGCAAGTTCCCGGCGAGTCCTGTCCGGTGTACTCATAATCCAATGAGCACCTGTATACATCTTAGGTGAACCAACTGACACCAGTGGCTTGTGAGACCGGCCACCGTCCCTCGTCGGGGTCTCGACTGTATACACTAGTCTACTCTAGATTATCGATGCCCTGTCTCGAAACTCCCACGACTAGGGACCTTTTAAGGATGTGCTTATAGACCCCAGCTCCCACTTATATGATCGCCCTCATACTGCTGGTGGTCAAGCAAGAATCCTAGGGGCTCTATCAACGTGTAATAGCGACATGTCAGGTCACCTAAAGCAGTACACGATGATAAAGATAAACCAGATAGCATACTATCATCTCGAGAAAGACTGTCCTACTGGGACAGGTCCTCCCTCAATCATTGCAATCACGTGCCTGTGATCCAATAATTGACTCTGAGGGCACTATCTCCAACAAGCACAATCACTGAACATCAACGTGAATGTCACGTTCGCAAATCCGTCTAACCGGGCTAGCAGTTAGACAGGATTTACCGATCAAGTGGCATCCACGGTCGTAGATATAATGTAAATACTATGAACTAATGTGTTTAAAGTTTTCGATCAATCAAATTTACCAAGTGAGCCCCAAGCACTACTGTAGCACTCAAAGAAATCTGGGCCCAAAAAATAACATTCCAAAAACCCTATTTTACACTCAAGAGCTCTCTGTAAAATTTTGGGGCCATGAATAGTCAAGATTGAGGCGGAACCGCGGCCCAAGCATGGGTTAGGGCAGGGTTCCGCGGTGGAAAAGTGGGATCATGCAACCAAAATTTCACAGAATGCTTATAATGCCCTGAATGTACTTCTGCAACACACTGAAAAATTTTTTGAGCCAAAAAAATTTCGACAGAAAACGAAGCACATGAAAACGCCGGTTTTGGAATTTTGATCGATCGGAAATGTAAACACACTAGACAAAGCTAGACTAGGTTAATGGCGAGGCTCTGATACCAGTGTAAGTGCACGGCGGCGCCCCAGCCGTCAATCCGACGCCGGAATGCGGAAGCGATGATTTACTTTAACTTTTAAACCGGCACCACCGCGCACTAAAAACCCCGGATCGGGCCATTAATCTAGTCCTAGCTAAATAAAGAACGGGTAGAGAGATATACCGAGCGATCCGTGTCCTTCGGTCTTCTCGTCGTCTTCCCGATCTCCCGCGGAATGTCCGGTCTCCACCTCCTCGCCGGAAGGGCACCACATCGCCGGCTTCTTTTACGGGCTCCCACCTCTGGATCGAGGCAACTCGGGCACGAAGTTAGCGAGTCGACATGCCCAAGATTTGCTATAGAATAAGTGTGGAACTCTATGTCTCATGGGGTTTGTAGGATGTTTCCATTTTGTGGAGGAAATGATATGAACTTTTGGAGGAGGAGCAATATGATTTTGCAAAGACAAATGTGAGGATTTTCCCACACAAAGAATTGGGGCAGCCCCTAGACAATGTGGCCAGCCATATGAGGTGAGGAGGATGGGAGAAAATCCAAGTGGGGGTGTATCAATAATACAAGGAAAAAGAATGATAGATCATCAAGTCAAAAAGCAAACCACACTCCCTCATCATGACCAACCATCATCATCAAGCATGATGGCTCCAAAAGGTCAAGCCATCATGTAGTAACAAGTTAAATGATGGTACAATTATCATGAAAACTATCATGAAGCAAAAGAAAGTCAAGGGTGGGAGAAACATCATGATACAACAATATGCAATGACAACCCTCCAAAATGCTTATTTGCACAAATGCAAATAAGTCCTCCTCCACCAATCTTCGGCCAATGAAAGATATAAAGAAATATGGCCGAAACGGAAAGCAAACTGGCAACTCCAAAAAACTGATCCCGTAAGAAATTACAGGAAAACCCCGCTACTGTATATACATACCCGCATTTGTATTCCGACCGAATACAAATGCACTGAGACAAAATCTACACTGTACAATACTAGGATCCGGCTTAAACCAATGCCCTCTAGTATTAACCGTCCGATCATGATCCGTGCAATACCGCACGTATCTGATCGAACCCTGCCATATCTCAATACGGCCTCTACAGCGTTTCGCCCGAAACTTGAGAAACTGGTCTGTGGGGGACTCTAAAGACTCGTTAATGCTTTGGCTGTGGATTTAACCACTAGCACGTCAGAGGTATTAGCCTATACGTGACGGGCTACCAGGTATTGACCAAAAGGGACGTCTGTCTCGACCCGAAAGTACGGAACATGACCGGCACATAAACTACGAACGTCTCGAGGCGTACGTAATCTAAGTAAACCGAAAACCCAGAAATCCAAACCAAGAAAAGATGTAGAGTGCAGGAAAAACCAACTTAAAGCAAGTAGTTTCAATAGCATAAGCCGAATTATGCGGTTTTTAAAACATTAAAAATTTCCTGAAAATTTCAGCAGAGTCTCCTTTGTAAATACTGGCCCCCAAACAGGATACAACATGAATAGTATACGAAATCCATAAAAAGGCATCCCCAAGCGGGAGCTTGCTCTTCGTCAATCGACGGCCACAACCACACAAGCAATATAATATACAACGCCAACGGCGAGGATCAAAACTCAAAAGGAAACTCAAAACCACAAGAAATCCACAGAAATATAACACGCGACTCTAAGGTCGAAAGAATAACATCACTGGTCTCTATCTCAAAAATAAATACATGTTTGGTTTATGGAACTTCTAGATACAACTAAATAATAATATACAATGTATACTGATGGGTATGATACAATAAACCCACCTACTAGCAAATCACCCGAAAGAAGCAGTGCCAGCAAAGCCGTAATGAACCTGTACGACAAAACCTGCAAGAAACTGGGCACAACGGGGGTGAGTTGCCAACTCGTGAATAGAATACATCTACGAACAGGAATCGCATGTATGACGCAATCCTAGGTCATACGATCAATATATATCCTCAAATATGTAAATAACATGCAGCCCATAACAAAGGCTAGGGTAAATATCTAACTCGAGTGTAATCTCATGTGCCCGTGTGAGTGCCTCAGGTAGCAATATATCATATGAATGAGGTATGAATGCATGAAAACAGAATACTTGTAAATGAAGAAACTGTTTTCATAATTTAGTGAGATTTCATTTGTATTTTTAAAATGAGGTATCATAATGAAATCAGCATAAAACAGTGCCTAGCATCGGCACAAAACGTAATCCCAGTATCTCGATATCTCTGTATCACAGTCTCTGTACCTCAATATCTCGAAATCTCAATGTCTCAATCACAATATCTAGGGCGCCGTCAGTCCAGACCGGCCCCTACCATCCATCTCAAGACCACGACGGTATCCTCCGGATATCCGACGCGTCGGGTAATATCACCAGTCGGTAGTGCTCCCCTGCCAGGCTCAACGTCAACAACACGGCCTTCTCGCCCCGGGGTACCGCACCGGGCCCACCATGTACCTGAATCGGTTCATCCAACTCCTCGAATCGGGTCTCGAAATCCATCAGCAAACTCATGGTGGACAACTCATACATCATGGGAAAACCGCATTTTTATTTAAAAGGAGAGAAAGCAGTTTATATATGTTTTGCTGTTTTCCTCCAAATCCAGAAAATATCAGGGAAATCCGAATCATCAATAGCATGTAAAACCATGAATATAAGCATGAGAATCCATGAATACGGCATAACAATGAATAATGGTATGCATGAAGCGACAGTAATAACTACAATATCTAAGCTGGCATATAAGGTATGTACACTAATATTATGTCAAACTACTGGCTATCAAGCTAAGTTAAGCAATAATATTTTCTAAGGTGTACGTGACATGGCAATTACCGATGAAGATGTGTGTGAGCCGGCAAGTAAGTGTATGTGGCACATACGCATCATCGGTAATGGTGCTGGTGTCTTAACAACATAATGTCAACAATGCAATATGAAATAACAATGTAAGTATGCGATGCAGAGCGAGCAACCAAGATGAGCGGGAGCTAAATATTAAACAATGGTGCCATTTGAAATAACACGAATCGTGTGGTTTTGAAAATAGGGGCTACGGTATTTTTTTTTAAGAAAGGATACGTCTTTTGAAATATCCGTAGATCCCTTGACCTATATTTTAAAATACCCACGATCCGCTAGTTTTGAAATATGTAGGAGTCTAATCTAATCTAACAACTACACTAAACTATACGGCTGAATTAACAAGCCGAACTACAGGTAAGGAAACCGCCTATCATCTGAGTCGATACATATACATACCTGTATATGTATAGTCGGTGATCCTACTTCAATAATATCGCATCAGATACCATATCTATAATCAGGCATCCCAAGTCAAGAGTGCGGATCAATCATCAATATAGCTCGTACGTAAATCCGTCGTACGGCATCCCAAATCTGGGTACGGGTCAATATCACATTCATCATACTATTCACCTGGTATCCTCTTTATCAAATATCATGATCGGGGTACTGATCTACGTCTAGTACAATACTGATACCGCCTAAGTATGCATGCACGTGTGTGAAACACTACGTCAAGGACCCGCTACAACGTCATGTCGTATCTCAAATACGAACCCTGCTATATCACCGATTTCACGGCCTCAAATCAAATATCATCGACTCATCTTAAATCCCAAGTACTATCCTCATTATCCATGCATGTGTATATGAATGTACATATGCATAGTCCCATACCCACGCATATATACATATATACACATCCCAATCTGCGCACAAGAAAGTAAAGTATGCAAGTCTGTGTGTGCGTATGTGGGTATAACAACTACTCTAGGGTTTCGCAACTAACCCAAAGGTAAACCATGAACACATAAACATAACATGAATAAACATTCTCGTATCATAAAACACCTATATAAACATATATATAAGCTACACTACGGACTGCGGGGGTGCTATACGCCATCCACCTGACTTCTCCTCGTAGATATAAATCTACTCACTTGGTCCTCGCTAGCCGCTGCCGACGTCGCCACACGCTTGCTTGTCGTCTCGTAGTCCACATGGGGTACCTACATATCATAATGCACCATGTCGTATTAAAATCCGACTCACGACCCAAAACGACACGTGAATCCCACATAGGTCAAAACCTATGGTTGCTTTCACAAATCAACCCAAAAACCCTCGACGTCGGCGTACAAACGCCAAACCATCGAGAAAAACTCAAACGTATCAATCGTGGTTTCACAACACCTTAAATATATAAATGAAAAAAAAAAGTTAAAATCACCAAAACTTCAAATTCGCTTTAAAGCTATTTTTCCGAAAACCTAATAAGCAAAATTATCCGCTTTAATACAACATCTTGATGTTTAAACGAATCTAGCGGCCACAATATTCACTAAATATCATAACAAAGTCATATAAACCATTCCTATAATTTATTCTCATCAATTTCCATAAATTCCAAAATTCTAGTTTACAATATACCCAAATTTAACAATTTTATAGCAAAAATGCACAAACAACAATTTAGCTTGGATTTTCATGAACTAAAGTATTAAACTATATTTTATAATGTTAATGAAGTCATGAAAAACCTAATCACATTTTTAAACCCAATATTTAAACAATTTTTAAAAACCTAGTTAGCAATTTAGCAAAATTATCACCATTTTAATTTAACAAATTAGCAAGTAGCAACCAACTTAGATTTTGCATACAATTACATGTTAATCCCCTCATTACAACTATAAACTAATGATAAAAACACTAATTAAATTCAAACCCTAGTCTTTAATTTTTTAAAGTTGCAATAAAACCCAATTAAACTTCAAATTTGTTAACATAGAAGCAATTAAACAACAATATATGAATAAGGTTTAAATTATACCTCAGGATCATGGATCAATCATGAAATCTAGCCTCTCAAAATGCTCTCTTTTCACCACAATCCATGCTTGTTAGTCTAAGCAAAAATGGGTAAGGGTTGGATTTGGATTTTGGGATTTTTTTGATGGATTTTGAGGCAATTTTGAAGCATTTTTTGAAGAGAAATGAGAGGAGAAAAGGGGGAGGGGACTGCTGCTGGAAAGGGCCGGCCAAATGCAGGTGGGGGAGTGGAGAGAGGGGGTGTGGTGTGAGGTATAGTGAGGGAAAAGTCCAAGTCAACAAAAGGTCAACTCTTTTATCCATTCTCATTTCTTTTCTTTTCCTTTCTTTCTTTTCTTTTCTTTGAAATTCAAGTGTGGAAAAAGGGTGGGGGCTGCTGAATTCAGCCAAGGGGAGAAATAAATGGGGGTGTGTGATTGTGGGTATGGGTGTGGGGTGATGGAAAATGATAAATACAATACCCCAAACATCCATTTACATTAAAAAAAAAGCATTTTTCTTCGATATTTTCTAAACCGTTTTGCCAAACGATTTCATTTCAAAAACCACATGATAAAATTTTATTTAATGTTTTATGTTGCACAAAATTTGTTTCAACTCATTCCAATTTGTAATTTTCCCTAATTAAATGTATTAGTGATGGCTTAAAATAATATTAAAATAATTAATTTCGGAAAATTTTTCAGAAAATTTGAAATTTCACCAGTGGCGTAATAAACACCAAATACTAGCAATTACATAGCTAGAATATGTATATTTAATTTTATAATAAAGATATTTGCATTTTGACTTTTTACAGAAAACCCCCCTTATTTTACCGTTTTTTCGAAATTTCACCGAAACGATTTTCAAAATGTTACAATCTTCCCCCTTTAAAGAAATTCGGTCCCCGAATTTAAATTAAAACTCCTCCCCCAAATACTAAAATATTTCAGCCAAAACCATCAAATCCCCGGGGCTCCGAAATGATAGATACATAAACGCATCATAGCGCAATGCATGCGCAAGTAATGAGTAGATAACTCGAAATCAAAACTCCGTCAAGCATCCCGCAATCATCTGAGTCAAGGTGAAGACACGAATGCCAAATCTCAAGCAAGATCGATATGCTATAAATCGGAATTATACATGTAAATATCAGGAGGAAATGCATGCCAAATCCTTTAAGTTGCTGTGCAATGCACATAACACTGCACAGTGGCGGACGTCTATCATAAGAAAATAACTATATACATATATACCTTTGTTTGAAATGTACGTTCCGCCGTTTTGGGAAACAATTTAGAAGGGTTTTCCTTGTTTTAAACGTTTCGCGTCATATCAGACACGTAGGTAAATACTGAGACTATAGCTCGCTTTTTGGAATTCCCTTCAATAGCTATCAATGCATGCAAAATACATTCAGGTACTGTCCTCTGACTAGTCCTGCTTAGTACGAAAACACCTCGCAATTATCATAAAAAAAACGTACTGCTCTATAAGAAATCCATCCCAAAATACGCGTATGAATACTACGTGCGTCTGGTGCGCACGACCAACAAAATACATATACGTGCCATACAAGTGCACAGAAACAAGATCTAAGTGCATCGGGTGTGCACAAAGCATCTGTCGTAGGCAACGCGTGTGCCTGACAGCAAAATCAGGTGCATCTGACATGCACGGAAAAAAAAATAAAAAAATCTCGATTTAGTGCATCTGGCGTGCACCAAAATCGCATCTCAATACATGCGCTCAATCTGCGCGAAAACCCAAAACCAGGGGCACCCATCATGCACGAAATCATGAAATCCCATATCAAGCGCCGAACATGCGCAAAATCAAATCTGGTGCACAAAACAAATATCGAGTATCACAATCGAAATCGAAGTCCAGTGCATCTAAGTGCACAAAAGGCGTATCACTGCACTGCAAGCATATATAAACTATACAGAGTGCAGGAACCAAATCGTGTGCGTGCATACGCACAAAATCAACTCAAATGTCTAAAACCGTAAAATCACAAACATGTGAAACCAAAGCACGAAAACGATATCAAGTGCAACACTGTGCAAAGATCGTAAATCCTCAATCATCAAAATCAAATCATGCGAATAAATCACCCAAAACATCGAAATCAATAATGGCGGAATAGTACCGCTCAAGCGCATCCTCTAAGAATCTCGGACCAACTGTCGCGGTCACTAGTGGGACGTCTCGTCGATGATCATGAACTCTGGCCTGCTGGTGTGCGTAACAATGACCACTCCTGGGTCAATGTCTTCACTGTGAATTACCAATCTCTCGGTCCATCGGCTCATCGGCCCTGTCAGATGTGCTAACGGGGATGATTCCGTTCTGGCACTTCTCTGGTCATCTCTCAGTCAATCATTGCGACCACTCGTAAGACAGCATATCACTGGCGTCGGCCTCTGGCTCTCTGAATGTACGTGACACATCTGATCCTGGGTGCAAGTATCATTGCAGCAGTGTCCTGGAAGGAATCCTGCTCACAGTCTCTTCCATGTCTCGTCTTTGCCAACTGTACGGAAGTCATCGTCCTTTCCTATATCTGCATCGTGCTCTGGAACGACTGCATACTCATCGCGACTCCTTCTGGAAGGTAAAACCAAGTACCATGCCTCGGCATGCGCATCGCATCTCTGATGTCGGCGGAGTGGAACGTCATCTCATCTAGATCTGGTACGAACCTTTTACTTCACTTTTCTCTAATGTCGTCTTCTTTGGACTCGTCTCGTCGCGGCTGCATGGACTGAGCTCCAACGGCTATCCACGTATCGGGAGTCTCCCAAGAAATGCATCTCACCACCTAGCATCCGAATTAAGTCAAGCCATCCGATCGAGTCGTCAAAACCTCATAATCCCCCAAGAGCTCAACATCTTGGGTACAGTTTAATAGTATCGAGTACATACCACAACATCGGTGGTCCAGCCGTAGAAGGGCAAACCCAAGCCTCACTAATGGCGCCGTAGAACTGCCGCAAACCCGAAGGTTCAAAGGCTTTCACACGGTCATTAAGTCGAGTTAGGGTTTCATTCTTCTAGAGGGTCCATAGAATTGCCTGCATGCCCTTCCGAATAGTTTAAACTTGGAATAATAGGTTTCTGACACTCGATCGTCTCTGTCGACTCCCAACGTCTCCGCGTGAAGTCGTCTCTAGCTGGAATCAATCTATCTGATGACCTCTCATCGGGTAGACGAACGAACCACATGTCCTAGTCATTCATCCTCGGTGACTAGCGACTATCTATCATCTTTTAGTACAACCTGTACTGCAATAGCTCCAACATATGGGGCGATATCTCGTCGCTCGTAGCAACAACTGGCTCACTCGTCTGCACGCTGAACAGTGCCTCAATCATCATGAGTAAGCAATACACCAACGGTCATCAAAATCTGGCTGGCCTCTATCATTGGCTCAATCCTCTAGTGTCGATCAGCACATCCGAGTAACCTCATAAAGGCGATCCGCCAAACGCTCGTGGCGCGGAAACACAGTAAAAAGACACATCTCCGCAATCGTGTGTCGCCGGAATTTCGCCCTGGTCAGTCCTCGTTCGTGACGAGCTCCTGCTGACCGCAACTCTAGCTGTAGCTCTCCCTGCCCATAATCGTGGCAGCAAAACCATAACTGGTACTGATGAGTCTAGATCGGAATGAATATAATACTGAGCAAAGAAATGTACATCCTAAGGCTTCTTAAGTGGAGTAGCGTATCGTAAATATTCCGCGGAACATACTTACGGTACGTCACTCTACTTTAGTCGCCTATTCCATCAACCAAGTGTCATCCTACACTCCGAAGGTAAAACCGAACGCTCTGATACCAACTTTGTCACGACCCGAAAGTAAGGAACATGACCGGCACTTAAACTACGAACGTTTCGAGGCGTACGTAATCTAAGTAAACCGAAAACCCAGAAATCCAAACCAAGAAAAGATGTAGAGTGCTGGAAAAACCAACTTAAAGCAAGTAGTTTCAATAGCATAAGCCGAATTATGCGGTTTTTAAAACATCAAAAATTTCCTGAAAATTTCGGCATAGTCCCTTTTGTAAATACTGGCCCCCAAAAAGGATACAACATGAATAGTATACGAAATCCATAAAAAGGCATCCCCAAGCGGGAGTTAGCTCTTCGTCAATCAACGGCCACAACCACAACCACACAAGCAGTATAATATACAACGCCAACGGCGAGGATCAAAACTCAAAAGGAAACTGAAAACCACAAGAAATCCACAGAAATATAACGCGCGACTCTAAGGTCGAAAGAATAACATCACTGGTCTCTATCTCAAAAATAAATACATGTTTGGTTGATGGAACTTCTAGATACAACTGAATAATAATATACAATGAATACGGATGGGTATGATACAATAAACCCACCTACTAGCCAATCACCCGAAAGAAACAGTGCCAGCAAAGCCGTAATGAACCTGTACGGCAAAACCTGCAAGAAACTGGGCACAACGGGGGTGAGTTGCCAACTCGTGAATAGAATACATCTACGAACAGGAATCGCATGTAAGACGCAATCCTAGGTCATACGATCAATATATATCCTCAAATATGTATATAACATGCAGCCTATAACAAAGGCTAGGATAAATATCTAACTCGAGTGTAATCTCATGTGCCCGTGTCAGTGCCTCAGGTAGTAATATATCATATGAATGAGGTATGAATGCATGAAAACAGAATACATGTAAATGAAGAAACTGTTTTCATAATTTAGTGAGATTTCCTTTGTATTTTTAAAATGAGGTATCACAATGAAATCAGCATAAAACAGTGCCTAGCATCGGCACAAAACGTAATCCCAATATCTCGATATCTCTGTATCACAGTCTCTGTACCTCAATATCTCGAAATCTCAATGTCTCAATCACAATATCTAGGGCGCCGTCAGTCCAGACCGGCCCCTACCATCCATCTCAAGACCACGACGGTATCCTCCGGATATCCGACGCGTCGGGTAATATCATCGGTCGGTAGTGCTCCCCTGCCAGGCTCAACGTCAACAACACGGCCTTCTCGCCCCGGGGTACCGCACCGGGCCCACCATGTACCCAAAACGGTTCATCCAACTCCTCGAATCGGGTCTCCAAATCCATCAGCAAATTCATGGTGGACGACTCATACATCATGGGAAAACCGCATTTTTATTTAAAAGGAGAGAAAGCAGTTTATATATGTTTTGCGGTTTTCCTCCAAATCCAGAAAATATCAGGGAAATCCGAATCATCAATAGCATGTAAAACCATGAATATAAGCATGAGAATCCATGAATACGGCATAACAATGAATAACGGTATGCATGAAGCGTCAGTAATAACTACAATATCTAAGCTGGCATATAAGGTATGTACACTAATATTATGTCAAACTACTGGCTATCAAGCTAAGTTAAGCAATAATATTTTCTAAGTTGTACGTGACATGGCAATTGCCGATGAAGATGTGTGTGAGCCGGCAAGTAAGTGTATGTGGTACATACGCATCATCGGTAATGGTGCTGGTGTCCTAACAACATAATGTCAACAATACAATATAAAATAACAATGTAAGTATGCGATGCGGAGCGAGCAACCAAGATGAGCGGGAGCTAAATATTAAATAATGGTGCCATTTGAAATAACACGAATCGCGGGGTTTTGAAAATAGTGGCTACGGTGGTTTTTTTTAAGAAAGGATACGTCTTTTCAAATATCCGTAGATCCCTTGACCTATCTTTTAAAATACCCACGATCCGCTAGTTTTGAAATAGGTAGGAGTTTAATCTAATCTAAAAACTACACTAAACTATACGGCTGAACTAACAAGCTGAAGTACAAGTAAGGAAACCGCCTATCATCTGAGTCGATACATATACATACCTGTATATGAATAGTCGGTGATCCTGCCTTAATAATATCGCATCCGATACCATATTTATAATCAGGCATCCCAAGTCAAGAGTGCGGATCAATCATCAATATAGCTCGTACGTAAATCCGTCGTACGGCATCCCAAATCTGGGTATGGGTCAATATCATATTCATCATACTATTCACTTGGTATCCTCTTTATCAAATATCATGATCGGGGTACTGATCTACGTCTAGTACAATACTGATACCGCCTAAGTATGCATGCATGTGTGTGAAACACTACGTCAAGGACCCGCTACAACGTCATGTCGTATCTCAAATACGAACCCTGCTATATCACCGATCTCACGGCCTCAAATCAAATCTCATCGACTCATCTTAAATCCCAAGTACTATCCTCATTATCCATGCATGCATATATGAATGTACATATGCATAGTCCCATACCCATGCATATATACATATATACGCATCCCAATCTGCGCACAAGAAAGTAAAGTATGCAAGTCTGTGTGTGCGTATGTAGGTATAACAACTACTCTAGGGTTTCGCAACTAACCCAAAGGTAAACCATGAACACATAAACATAACATGAATAACCATTCTCGTCTCATAAAACACCTATATAAACATATATATAAGCTACTCTACGTACTGCGGGGGTGCTATACGCCATCCACCCGACTTCTTCCCGTAGATATAAATCTACTCACTTGGTCCTCGCTAGCCGGTGCCGACGTCGCCACGCGCTTGCTTGTCGTCTCGAAGTCCACATGGGGTACCTACATATCATAATACACCGTGTCGTACTAAAATCCGACTCATGACCCAAAACGACACGTGAATCCCACATAGGTCAAAACCTATGGTTGCATTCACAAATCAACCCAAAAACGCTCGACGTCGGCGTACAAACGCCAAACCATCGAGAAAAACTCAAACGTATCAAACGTGGTTTCACAACACCTTAAATATATATATGAAAAAAAAGTTAAAATCACCAAAACTTAAAATTCGCTTTAAAGCTATTTTTCCGAAAACCTAATAAGCAAAATTATCCGCTTTAATACAACATCTTGATGTTTAAACGAATCTAGCGGCCACAATATTCACTAAATATCATAACAAAGTCATATCAACCATTCCTATAATTTATTCTCATCAATTTCCATAAATTCCAAAATTCTAGTTTACAATATACCCAAATTTAACAATTTTATTGCAAAAATGCACAAACAACAATTTAGCTTGGATTTTCATGAACGAAAGTATTAAACTATATTTTATAATGTTAATGAAGTCATGAAAAACCTAATCACATTTTTAAACCCAATATTTAAACAATTTTTAAAAACCTAGTTAGCAATTTAGCAAAATTATAACCATTTTAATTTAACAAATTAGCAAGTAGCAACCAACTTAGATTTTGCATACAATTACATGTTAATCTCCTCATTAAAAGCATAAACTAATGATAAAAACCCTAATTAAATTCCAACCCTTGTCTTAAATTTCCTAAAGTTGCAATAAAACCTAATTAAATATCAAATTTGTTAACATAGAAGCAATTAAACAACAATATATGAATATGGTTTAAATTATACCCCATGATCATGGATCAATCATGAAATCTAGCCTCTCAAAATGCTCTCTTTTCACCACAATCCATGCTTGTTAGGCTAAGCTAAAATGGGTAAGGGTTGGATTTGGATTTTGGGATTTTTTTGATGGATTTTGAGGCAATTTTGAACCATTTTTTGAAGAGAAATGAGAGGAGAAAGGGGGGAGGGGGCTGCTGCTGGAAAAGGCCGGCCAAATGCAGGTAGGGGAGAGGAGAGAGGGGGTGTGGTGTGAGGTATGGTGAGGGGAAAGTCCAAGTCAACAAAAGGTCAACTCTTTTATCCATTCTCATTTCTTTTCTTTTCCTTTCTTTCTTCTCTTTTCTTTGAAATTCAAGTGGGGAAAAAGGGTGGGGGCTGCTGAATTCAGCCAAGGGGAGAAGTAAATAGGGGTGTGTGAGTGTGGGTATGGGTGTGGGGTGATGGAAAATGATAAATACAATACCCCAAACATCCATTTACACCAAAAAAAAGCATTTTTCTTCGATATTTTCTAAACCGTTTTGGCAAACGATTTCATTTCAAAACCACATGATAAAATTTTAATTAATGTTTTATGATGCACAAAATTTGTTTCAATTCATTCAAATTTGTAATTTTCCCTAATTAAATGTATTAGTGACGGCTTAAAATAATATTAAAATAATTAATTTCGGAAAAATTTTCAGAAAATTTGAAATTTCACCAGTGGCTCAATAAACACCAAATACTAGCAATTACATAGCTACAATATGTATATTTAATTTTATAATAAAGATATTTGCATTTTGACTTTTTACAGAAACCCCCCCTTATTTTACCGTTTTTTCGAAATTTCACCGAAACGATTTTCAAAACGTTACAACGTCGATGAGCGAACTCATCCTGACACCCTACTGAGCCTGTCAGTGATAATATCCGTACAGTCCGGTCCGTTCGTCTATGAGCATCGCATGGCGGGCCTAGGGGGTTGGTAAAAGTCAGACCCCCAAAAGCGGTACAAGTCGTGTCGGAGTGTAGCCCAGAACACTCTGAGATACTACTGGAATACCTACCAGTAAATCTTCTGCCTTGGCCAAGGAATTCGTGTAATGGCTCTCCTAGACACGGCGCGACCTCACCCCCAATACCGGGAGAGACGAACCCCTGAAGATCCGCTCACTGCCTCCATGTGGCTCGGGACTGTACCCAACTAAAACCTGTTTGCACGTCTCCTTTGAGCGTGGTACGGTAGTAATCAAAGTACAGTGGGAACTCACACGAGACAAATGACGATCCTCAGGTCGATGAACTAACCTGTACACATGTCACCAGGGAACTGCTATCTGACGTCAGGTATAAGACCAACTAACATGTTCCCGGCGAGTCCTGTCCGGTGTACTCATAGCCCAATAAGCACCTGTATACATCTTAGGTGAACCAACTGACACCAGTGGCTTGTGAGACCGGCCACCGCCCCTCGTCGTGGTCTCGACAGTATACACCAGTCTACTCTGGAGTATCGATGTCCTGTCTCGAAACTCGGCGAGTCCTGTCCGGTGTACTCATAGCCCAATAAGCACCTGTATACATCTTAGGTGAACCAACTGACACCAGTGGCTTGTGAGACCGGCCACCACCCCTCGTCGTGGTCTCGACAGTATACACCAGTCTACTCTGGAGTATCGATGTCCTGTCTCGAAACTCCCACGACTAGGGACCTTTTAAGGATGTGCTTATAGGCTACCAGCTCTCACGTATATGATCGCCCTCATACTGCTGGCAGTCAAGAAAGAATCCTAGGGGCTCTATCAACGTGTAATAGCGACCTGTCAGGTCACCTAAGGCAGTACACGATGATAAAGGTAAACTAGATAGCATACTATCATCTTGAGTAAGACAGTCCTACCGGAATAGGTCCTCCCTCAATCATTGCAATCAAGTGCCTGTGATCCAATAATTGACTCTGAGGGCACTATCTCCAACAAAACATTAGCTGTAGTTTGTATAGCTGGAACTGCTTCCAGTTCTACCTCATGACCATAAATTTGTTTCCAAAATAAATTCCTTTTCTATAAAGGTGGCATGCCGATAAATAAAACACTTTTTGTTCCTCGGTGCGGTAGAAGATATTCCATTACGAATGCTTGGGATATCCAACAAACTTCCACAGAACTGACCTTGCCTCGGGCTTCTCCGGATTTTGTTTTTAGACATAGGCCGGACAATCCCAAATCTTAATTTACTTAAGACATGGGCTCTTTCCATACCATATCTCATATGGAGTGGAAGGCACCTGATTTGGTTTAAACGCTATTCAATAGGTATGCAGCTTCACAACTGTATAACCGCCAAAAAGGAAATAGGCAACTCAGTAGTACTCATCATAGAGCACACCATATCTAATAGGGTGCGATTGCTCCACCCCGATACACAGTTGTGCTGTGGTGTAACTGGAGGTGTAATGCTGAGAGAGAATCTCATTCTCCTTTAGAATAGTCTAGGATCTCCGTGCACAAGTATTCTTCTCCCTGATCTCATCATAGGACATAATACTTTTACCTGTTTTGGTTCTCTACTTCTGACTTATATTCTTTGAATTTCTCAAAAGCTTCAGACTTGTGTTTCAACTAGAACATATGTCCGAATCTTAAGAGATCATCAGTGAATGTAATGAAGTACAAAGAACCAGTCCTGGTATATGTAGACAGGGGACTTACACAAATCATCATGTATCAATCCCAAGAGTTTGACAACTCTTTCTCTATTTTAAGTAAACGGAGCTGTGGTCATTTTATCTTCATCACATGACTGGCAAGTTTCACAAGATGTAAATTCAAACTGATTTAAATGTGCATCTTAATGTAACTTAGCTAGTCAGGTCGCATTGATATGACCTAGTCTCCAATGCCTCAAGGAGGATTCGTTCATTTCTGAACTCTTCCTCTTGTGTGTCTTCTGTACGTTGAGAACTGTAGTTTGATTTAGAATGTATATGCTTTTGGATAACGTGCCTGAACAGATCAACTCTTGATCTAGGAAATGTTCAAAACATTATCCAACAATACAAAATTATATCCTTCTATACGAAATAAAGAGACTGTTATAATAATGCAAATCAGGTTCGGTATCTAATAACATTCGTTCAGAATCAATGTATTTAGTAATACAGGGCGATAACTGCCAACATACTTGGCTGCAACAATTGCACTGTTTCTAACTCTTAGAACTTATCACCCATTCTCAGTTCTCTACCTATCTGTAGCCCATGTAACAGATTATATTAACAGGATCCTGATCTGGTATCTCATAACCAGGACGTAAAGGATACTGAGAAGCAGTTCTGTATAATGAACACATCTGAAGAACATGCATCATCATGCACTTTCTTCTTTTGGGCAGCACGGGAATCTTGGTAATCCCCCATTTCCTGCTCGGTCAGATAACAATTATAAGTTATAGCGGGACCAACGTTCCCCAGCTCAGTATAACAAGCAGGTTCGGTCAACACATCCATATTATTATCTTGATTAAGACATGACATGGTCGCTACCTGGAGAGAGAGAGAGAGAGAAGAAAACTCTTAGTGTATGCTCTTGCAAGATTAGATTGGTTATTATTTTATCTAATCAGGATGGCTCCCACTGTTTTTATCAAATCTTCCTTCAAACCCAAAAAGGAAAGACCAGCCGGGATTAATTACACCCTACAAGTTCACCAATGTTTCAGCCAGGCCAGTGCCGGTAAATTGTGGGAGGTTCCCCGTGCTTTCGTACGGACCTAATTAGAATAAAACTCGTTTTCCCAGGGGCATAACCCCGTTGACACCTTTCTAGACACCTACTTGATCGGCTAATTGTAAAGTGGAAAACTCTCTCAGGAGTAACTATTACTCGCAGTGGGTATCGGGATCCAACAATCTCATAGATGGTATGCAATCTCATTGCAAATTTCAACACTTGAAATTCCCAATAATATTTTGCCCCTAACCTCCTATGACCTTGACAAAGGCCAACAAACCATAGGATGCTAGTCAAGTTCAACCCGTAATTTCCTGATTGAATTAAACCTACCCGCACGACCCTTGACAAAGCCCAGCAAGGTCGCATGACTACCCTAATTCATTCGCATCATATGCTTAGGCAGATAAGCAGTAATCAGCTACCGCACACTACTCCTAGACAAAGGCCAACAAACGCACCACGAATACTAACTATTACTTATCTGAAATGACGAAGGGCTACGACAGATTTTTAAGAAAACCTTTTGCATAATAAACTTGATATCGTTGTAGAATCAAATGATTTAAAATGGAGTGTTTTTAGGCTTTTGCTAGTTTCGCTAAGGAGGTCACTCCCGGTGAAGGGATCTCGGCTCTTTCCTTATAGAATAAGGTGCAGGATATTTCACAAATACCACTATGCAAAGAAAGAACTAGAAAAACAATCAAAAGACAAAACCGAAGGTTGTAGTATCTGCCAGTTATTGCTAAAGAGGTAATTCCCGGTGAAGGGATCTCGGCTCTTTCCTTATCGAATAAGGTGCTGGATATTCTACAAGGAATACCGCTATGCAAAGCAAGAAATAGAGCTACCTGTTTTTGAAAATTCGATTCAACAACATAATTAGGTTTTTTTCTTTCATTAATCTCATTAATGAAGTCCCTTCAGTTAAGTTACCTAAGCATCACAGATAAATACAACGTACGCTTATGCCATCCGCATTCGCCTCGATGTCCCGTTATGCACCGTTAGGTTAGGTAACTACAGGCAGAGCGGGGCAGGGCTAGCGTGGGTGTAAAACTTAAGCAACGTCTATATAATATATCGCATATACTATATAAAGTATCTATCTAATCATATAAAGTGATCACATCACAGAATATCGTAGAAGAAATCAACATATGAAATATTGGATATACTAGGATTTGCGGGTTTTATATTAAGCCTGTATAAAACATGGATCCATGGTCGTGATGAATAGCCAAACCCACATCCTAGACCCCTACGAGAACGGCAAGCAACCCTACCAATTTTAGAGTTAGGAGATCCGGACTCGACGTCTCAAGATGGTCTCCCACTGTACTCTAGAACCCGATTACTTGTGCTCCCCTCCTTGGGTCTATTCTAATACGGAAAAGTAAATAATATACATCAACGATGACATCTTCCTCAACCCGGAAGTGCCCCAATAAAATAATATTACATACATGTTTTTACATGAATGAATGTTTTTCATTACATGATCTCGGCCAAAATCCGAGCAAACTGCCTAAAATATTTTTGGTATTCTTGTTGCATCCCATACAACACTCTGTATTTGTTTAAAAAAATTTTGAAGTCATTTAAAAATCGACAGAACCTAGTATTCGGTGTTTAAAGTTTTGGAGTATTTTCGGTTTCGTAATCTAACAAATTGATTAGCACCTTATAATTTTTAAATTTGGCATGGTAGTTGTTGTGAAAACCCAGTAGGGTGCTAAGGAATCCCAACAGCAGTATCAGAGCTAGAGTAAATAGACAAAATAATATGTAATCTACCATTACACTAAGTGAATAAGGAATACAACTTTGTAGACCGGTCCTTCACTTCTAAAGCTCCGTGTAGTAGTCCTTTCGCTGCGAGTGTCGATCTCCCGAACTCTAGTATGGGTTCCCTTGGAGAAATGAATAAGCTTGCTCGAAGTCTTCGAAGCCGAAAATGATCTACGTCGAGGAGACGCAAAACCCAAGCTACCATTTCACTAGGTCAAGAACTTTGTGAAGAGAACACCCTATACTACCCAAGCAAGTGTGTAGGATGATGAAGTAGGAAGTGGGCTGACTTTAGATTTTATTTTCTCACTCATTTTCACCATTTATCAAAAACCTAGAAAGCTTTTGAGTTGAGATTAAGAAGAAGAAGAATGAACTCATGAATAAATCAAGTGGTGAATTTTGTAACCATGGGTGAGTTAATATCTTATATTAAACCATTGTAGAGACTAAACCATGGCTAAAATCATAATGGTTAGGTTTAAAATATCTTAGGTAAAACAAAATGAGTGGACTTTGGTCAATGGTCTACAAGCTTCATGAAGCTTTCAAGCCATGACAAAATCCATGTCATTTTGATTTACTTAAAACAAATAAAACCCTTAATTGTAATAAGCATGGTGTAAGTCATACACACACCCAAGTTTGCATATATCATCAAGCATGACACAATCTTGTACACAAGTATATATCACATATATACTCAATATACAATCAAGTGAGTAAAGCAATCTTAAGTGAGCCAATACTAGTCAACGTAAAATAATATATCAAATATATAACTCTACATTAGATTATTAAAACAACAGTTGATTTAACAATCTGGTTATATCATATATAACCGACTAACATCATGTGTATCAATTTATCGAATCAACACTTGATTCGATAACCCGGCTATATCGCATATAACCGACCGATGATACAAATCGCTAGAATAGAATACGGTATCACATACGCATATTAATCTCAGTCCCGGACATATCTCATCTGTGCTCTTACTCCATTTCGCCTGTGCCAGGAAACCTCTATGTAGGACTCTAAAGACTCGTCAATACGCCGGCAGTAGGTTATGATCGTATCAAACACCCACAAGCCGCAAGTGGCGTGCTAAACGTAACGGTCACCCGGGTATTGAGTGATCAGAAGATAAACATGTAAGCCTGCTCATACTCCTGCGAATCCAATCGGTAACACTTACCGTACAGTCCGGTCTCTTCATCTGATATGCCGCATATCTCGTCTACGGGTGGTAAACGTCAGACCCCAGTAACTCGATAAGTCATACCGATGTGAGGCTTTTAACAGGTCGAGAAACTACTGGTAACACTTACTAGTAAATCTCAGAATCAGCCCTGGCCAGGGACTTCATGTAATAGCCAATCGAGCACAGCGCAACATCAACTCCATATACCGGGAGAGACGAATCCCCTCCTATCGCTCATTGCCTTCATGTGAATCGGGATTGTACCCAAAAACCACCATTTTGCACGTTCTCTTGAACGTGGTAAAGTGGAAAACAAATCACGGTGGGAATCATACAAGACTCTATGACGATCTCGGGTCCACAGACTAACCTGTACCAGTGTCACCAGAGAATTGCCATCTGACGTGAGGTATAATACCATCTGGGTGTTCTCGGCGAGTCCGTCCAGTGTACCCCGTCTCCACGGAGCACCCGTATATCATCTCTGATGTCAAACACCAATGGATATGGGATCATCCATCACCCATCTACATGGGTCGAGAAGCTATACGCTAGTCTACTCTAGTACATCGATGCCCCGTCTCGATACTCCTACGACTAAGTACATTAAAGGATGTACTCACAGACTACCTTTGTCCCACTAGTATGATCTCCATCATAATCTAGGTAGTCAAGTACGCATCCTAAGGGCTTTACCAATATGTAACAGAGAGACAATTAGTGTACATGTTAAGATAAAGAGTAACCAGATAACATAATATCATGTCGAGCAAGAAAGTCCTCCCTATATATGTCCAAGCATCCACTACAATGTACATCTCATGTACAGTAACGGCCTCTAGGGCAAACAAATAACTAACATACACACACACACACACACACATACACACAAAATCAAGTGTGTGTGTGTGTGTGTGCGTGTGTGTGAGACTACATATAACCTACGATTCACCACCAAGGTAATCATCCTATGGATAGGTCTCCCAAGATCAACCAAATCTAACCTAAGGTCTTCTAAACACCATCTTCACTAAGTATCCAAATATCGCATCCAAACATACAGATATAGTAATGTCATATTCTATAGTTGCAAGGGTGCTATACGCCATCCACCCGACTTCCCCCGAAGATATACATGTACTTACCTTGATCCTTGCCTACCGAAGTCAATAACGCCACGCTCTCCCTTGTCATACGATGTCCACGCGAGGTACCTACAGTTTTCAATACGTTATATCGTAACACGAATCGAATACGAAACCAAAACGGCACACGAAACAAAAATAGGTTAGACCCTATGGTCTATGCGTGCAAGAATAACCAACAACACTCGACATCGATGTACAAAGGCCAATCGATCGAGATAAAACACAAATATCAAAACTCAAGTTACCAAAATCCAAAGAACTCAAAACAACAACTAAGGAAAATAGTTTCAGATTTTGCTTCAGGTTATTAATGTATAAACAAAAAATACAGGGGATAGGTCATTAGGTAAGTGAGCTACACCCAAAACGTTTACACCAGTACCTACATTAGGTGTTGGATATAGTGCCCTCAAAGTCAATTATTGGATCGCAGGCACGTGATTGCAATGATTGAGGGAGGACCTATACCGGTAGGACAGTCTTACTCAAGATGATAGTATGCTATCTGGTTTATCTTTATCATCGTGTACAGTTTTAGGTGACCTTACAGATCACTGTTACACATTGATAGAGCCCTTAGGATTTTTTCTTGACGGCCTACAGTATGTTGGCGATCATATACGTGTGAGCTGGGGTCTATAAGAACATCATTAAAAGGTCGCTAGTCCAGGGAGTTTCGAGACAAGGGCATCGTTACTCCAGAGTAGACCAGTGTATATGGATCAAGACCCTGACGAGGGGCGGTGGCTGGTCTCACAAGCCATTGGTGTTAGTTGGTTCACTTAAGACGTATACAGGTGCTCATTGGGTTATGAGTACACCGAACAGGACTCACCGGGAACATGCTAGTTAGTTTTATACCTAGCATCAGATAGCAGTTCCCTGGTGACATGTGTACAGGTTAGTTCATCGACCTGAGATCGTCATTTGTCTCTTGTAAGTTACCACTTTGCTTTGATTACTACCCTACCACGGCTCAAAGGAGTCATGCAAACAGGTTTTAGTTGGGTACAGTCCCGAGCCACATGGAGGCAGTGAGCGGATCGGCAGGGGTTTCGTCTCTCCCGGTATTGGGGGTGAGATCGCGCTGTGTCTAGGAGAGCCATTACATAAAGTCCTTGGCCAAGGAAGGAGATTTGCTGGTAGGTATTCCAGTAGTATCTCAGGGTGTTCTGGGGTACACTCCGACACGACTTGTACCGCTTTTGGGAGTCTGAATTTTATCAACCCCCTAGGCCTGACTTGCGATACTCATAGACGAACGGACCGGACTGTACGGATATTGTCACTGACAGGTTCAGTAGGGTGTCAGGATGAGTTCGCTCATCGACCTCCCTTTTGGTCAATACCTGGTAGCCCGTTACGTACGGCTAGTGTTGGATATATGTATTCCCTAGAGGCCATTATATGATAGTGGATGTATTTATACATGTATATATATATATATTCAGTGTACATTCTTTCTCGACATGATAGTATGCTATCTGGTTCTTCTTTATCTGATATGTTGATTTGATCCTGCTTTTATTCATTCATACATGTTGATAAAGCCGTGAGGATATCGGCTTGACTACTGTGATTATAATAGAGATCATATTAATGGGACATCTGTAGTTTATAAGCATATCCTGAAATGTCCCTAGTCGTAGGTGTATCGAGACGGGGCATCGATATACCAGAGTAGACTAGCGTACATGATACTAGACCCATATGATGGGCGATGGATGTTCCAACATTCATCGATGTTTGACATCAAGATCATATACGGGTGCTCAGTGGTGATTGGGTACACTGGACGGACTCACCGAGAACTCCTATATGGAATTATATCTATCATCGGATAGCAGTTCTCAGATGACACTGGTACAGGTTAGTCTGTAGACCCAAGATCGTCATAGAGACTTGTGTGCTCTCCCACTGTACTTTGATTACCACCCTACCACGGCTCTACTGAGTCGTGCAAACAGGTGGCCGTTGGGTACAGTCCCGAGACACACGAAGGCGATGAGCGATAAGAGGGATTTCGTCTCTCCCAGTATTGGGAGTTGATGCTGTGCTGTGCTCGACTGGTTATATCAGTAAGTCCCTGGCCAGGTGTAACATTTTCAAAAGTATAAAATATTAATTTTGGGAATTTTTATAATTTAATATTATTTTATTAATTATTTTAATATTAAATCTATAATTAAATGCAAATAAATAGGAAAAATTTGAGAAAAATTATGGAAAATTCTAAAATAGGGTAAATTAGTGAATTAGGACATTTTTAAGTTTTTGTGATTAGTTTGACACTAATTTAGTGCTAATCGCGATTAAAATCGCTTATCGGGTTTTTGGCAATTTTGTGCAAAACATGCACATATCACCTTTTCTACACTTGTGCATTTCTCTTGCCATGATTTATCATTTGGGGTTTACTATTTATGTGAGAAGGATTTTGAGAGAAAAGAAAAGGAAAAGAAATGAGAAAAGATTAAAGAATTGTGGGTTGGTGAGAATGAGAGGCATGGGGCACCATTGACCTTGGGACTTAGCCATTTTATCCCTCATTTCTCTCCCTCTTCCTTGGCTTGCTGCTGCTGCCTCTCCTCCATCTTCCTCCCCTCTTCAACTCCTCACTTCACCTCTAAAACAACCCCAAGACCACACACTCATTTCATTAAAATTGTGCACAAGCCCGAGACCTACAAGATGGACCAAGAAAGCATGGATTTTGGCCACTAGGGGGCAACTCAAGAAAATTCTTGAGTTGCCAAATGACGTAATTTCTGGACCATTAGCTAAATTGTAGCATTTCCTTTAACCCCAAGTTAAGATTATATCGATATTGTGTGATATTATGGACTTGATGAAAACCTAGTTAGGGTTGTGGTGAATTATGGGTTGTAATATGAAATTGAGGTCAGTAGAGGTTATACCATCACCCTAGTGTATGAATTGGAACCCAAAACCTGAAGCTAGAACCAGAATACGGATTTTAGAAACCAATATCGGGGAAATTGTGTAATCTGTGAAGGTTAACTTGAATCTGCTATCATACGGGACACCTGAAAATAATATTGAGTGGACAGTGACATGTGCAGGCACCTTTGAACCAACACCCAAAACCCTAGCCCCCAACTCATCCGTACGGCCGCCGAAATCCCCTTTCTGGCCGCAATTTGCGGCCAGACCAGTGAGGAATTTCCTCGTTTTCTGTGCACAGCCCCAGTTCCTCTAGTGTTGACCCAGGGTACTTCTAGTTTTGACAGATTCTCTATAGGGTGAAATCTGGGACATATATCCTAAGTCGCTATTTTGGATTCGTGTTTCCGTATTCCGTATTTTTGATTCTGAAATTGTGGATTGTGTTTTGCCTCGACTATTTGGCGTTTATACGACGATATAGAGGATTTATTGATGGTTTTGAAGGCGTGTCATAGGTTCTCACCTATAGGCCCCTTATCGTATCGTTTTGGATTTCATGCGCCGTTTTAGCTTGGATTTGGTTGTAATGCGCATATACGATATTTTGATATGTAGGTACCCATGAAGACTTCGGGACGACAAGCAAATGCGTGGCGACGTCCGCAGATGATGATGCAAGGTGAGTAGATTATATCTACAGGGGGAAGTCGGGTGGATGGCGTATAGCACCCCCGCAGTCCATAGTTGTAATATTTATATATATGATGGTTAGGTGTACTGTAGATAGTGTAGGGTTAGAAGTGACTAGTGTAGTTCCTAGCCGCGAACCCTAGAATAGCTTTACACCTACACGCACACCCTTGCAGATTCATGATACTTGCACTGTGGTTGATGATATTGGACGGCATTGGTGATGAGTCGATTATATTGGGCCTTGTACCGCAAGGTCGGTGATTTGATATGGTTCACATTTGGGATATGACATGTGATTCTTGCGGGCTTGGGATGTGTGTTTACCCCCGCATGCATACTTTATTGATGGTATCGATTTTTACTAGACATAGAGTAGTACCCCAGATTATATGATCTGATGATAGTGATACCTGTTATGTGACGGGATTGTGAGATGTTGGCCCCTACCCAGCTTTTGGGATGCCGTACGATGATTTACCGTACGAGCCGATATTGATGATAGATCCGCGCTCATGACTTGAGGATGTCATATGATATACTGTATCGTACGCGATACTATTGAGGCGGGATCACCGACTATTATCTATATATATATATATCGACTCAGATTTAGGTGGTTTCCATACCCCTCCTGATTTTCTTGATACTTAGATCTGTAGTTTGCATAGTAGATGTTAGACTAGACCGAGGCATACCTATTTCAAAAACTATGAATCAGGGGTATCTTAAAAGACAAACAAAGGGATTCTGCGAATACTTAAAAGGCGTATCCTTTCTTAAAAACTTCGCATCCCTTATTTTACTAAAACCCTGATTCGTCTTATTTCAAAAGGCATCACTGCAAGACTTATAAATATTGATGTAATTTATTCACTGTAGTGCTGATTATTTGACTTCCGCATATTCATGCTATTCATATTTCCTGCATATGTTATTGCTATACTGATATCATGCTGTTAGGACACCAGCACCATTATCGATGATGCGTATGTTCCACGTACACTATTTGCCGGCTCACACACTTCATCATCGATAATTGCCATGCCACTACACTGTAGTACTGCTGCATTCATGATATGATTTCCGCATGGCATATTGTACACATATACCGGTACACAAACATATATGATTCTGACTTGATTAGAGATTTGAAGGCCGCAAGGTATTCCTTAAGAACTGATTTAGTCTAAAGGAGCGGTTTCCCTCGACATATGCACATTATCATTTATATGTGACATGACTTGATATTCATACCGGATACGTATATCACGTCTGATCATCATATTGTAGCTCATCTATATGTGACTTGACATGCTACTCATACTTGATGCTTATATCACATCGGATCATCATATTGTAGCTCATCTATATGTGACTTGACATGCTACTCATACTTGATGCATTATATCACATCTGATCATCATATTGTAGCTCATCTATATGTGACTTGACATGATATTTATATTTGACGCACATATCATATCGGATCATTGACTTGCATTCTGGTTTGGATTACATGTGATTTCTGGATTTGGGAACCGTGGCTATTGTAAATATGTAATCATTTAAAAACCCGGTTCCCTTGATATGATATTTCGGTGCGTCCACCATGTGTTTTCTCGGTGCTAGAGTGATATATGTGATCCCGAATCGAGGAGCTGGTTGAGGCCGATTACGGGTACATGGTGGACCCGGTATGGTACCCCGGGGCGAGAACGGTTTCGCTGTGTAGTAGACGGTGAGCCCGGCGGAGGGACTACTACCTACCGGTGATTGTATTTGAGCTCGGCGGATATCTAGAGGATACCGATCGGAGTTGAGAGATGGATATGGGTTGACCCGTACTGCCGGGGCCGAGGGCCGATACCGCAGACGGAGCCCAGAGATGGACATGGGTTGACTCGTACTGCCGAGGGCCGATACCGCAGACGGAGCCCCATATGGACGAGGATTTACGTGTCGATGCTAGGCACGGGTTTCATGATGTTTTTCCATGATTTTGTTTATATCCTCATATTGCATACATGATGTTTATTGTCATTGGTTGACGGGTGGACGGGTTCCACGTTTATTGTCATTGGGTGACGGGTGGACGGGTTCCACGTATATACCGACATAGATCATATACAGACATAGATCATATACAGACATGGATCATATACAGACTGGATTTACACTGATCATACTTCATTTGTATATATAACAGGGTATGAGGGCGCTGTTATATATACCCTTACACCAATATTAGTGGTATGGGACGCTAATATATGTGTATTGATATCATTGATACTTCATCATATTTACTTCATGCAGACATACCTTATACTGATGACATGTTATTACCTGAGTACTTGGCACCACATACCTGTTTAGATGTTGATTTGCCACCTTATCATGTTTCTGGCTTATTCCTTGAGGTTTATTACTGATTGTTGACTTAGGTTTATGTCTTGCATTCGGTTTCTGCTTGTAGATGTTTCTATTCACGAGTTGGCAACTCACCCCCGTTGTGCCACAGTTCTTGCAGGTTCTGCCGTACAGGTTTCATTGCGGCATTTCTGGCACACTACTTTCTTGCGGGTGGTTTGCTTTTGGTAGGTGGATTCTTTCGCATCAAGAACCACCATTGTATTTATTTTATTCATTGTATCTAGAATTTCCATCAACCAAAACTTGTATATTGTTTCAGACCTAGACTAGTGATGTATTATTCGACCTTAGAGTCGCGCTTAGTAGTATTGCGGTTTTCTTATTGCTTTTGAGCTTTCTTTTGGATTTGATCCTCGCCACTTGGCGTTGTATATCATATCATTGTTGCATATGTGGTTGTGACCGTCATTTGACGAAGAGCTAGCTCCCGCTTGGGGATGCCTTTATCATTGCATATATATATATTGTTATCCTTGTTGTACCCCATTCGGGGCCAGTTTTACAAAAGAAACTATGCCGAAATTTTTAGAAAAGACTTTATCTTTTAAAATGCACATTCGGCTTAGTTATTTAAAAACCTTGATTTCAAACATGTATTTCTTCACTTCTTTAAACCAGTTTCTTTACTTATTCTTAAAAATGGTTTTAGATTTCTGGGCTTTTGGCTTACTTGGATCAGATGGAGTCCTATAGACTTCATATGGTTCAAGGGCCAGTCACGTGCTCTTTCGGGTCGTGACAAAGTTGGTATCAAAGCGCTAGGTTGACCTTGGTTCGAGTCTAAGTTTGACTATGTGGAGCCTAGGGAGTTATATATATACGGAACTTAGGCTTGACCTTACGGAACTTAGACTTGGTCGAGGGGGTATTAGACCCGAACTTTCGTCGTATTAGGATGACCCTTGGTTGATGGAATAGGTGACTAAAGTAGAGTGACGTACCGTTGGTATGTTCCGCGGCATACTTACGACACGCCACTCCGCTTAAGGAACCTTAGGATGTACATACTTTCGAGATCAGTGATTCTCTTCATATCCTGGATTATACATCCGTTTGAGATCCCCGATTCTATTAGTTTCATGATCATACCTTCATTGATGCTGTTCCTTCCTATGATCATGTATCCATTTTGGATCTGTTGTTTCCTTTCTTGCCATCGATGTGCTCTTTTTGATACTCGACTGAGGTTCCTGTCGCCATGTTTGAGCGCAGTTTGGGCTGCTGCTAGGGTTACGGCCGGTGTGAGCTCGTTTGGTACGAGGGCCGACCATTGTGTTTTCTGGTGACATGGGAACGTCTCGAGTTAGTGTTGGTGATTGTGACCTCTAGTGGAGGCGAGTGCTTGGTCTTGCACCGGATGATCGGGCCATTGTTAGAGCTGCCAGTTGAGAGAGGACTGTTGATGTGCAGCCTACCTCAGAGATTATGAGGTCGCCTACCGTGCAGACAGATGGACCAGCTGTTGCTGAGATTGACAGGATGTCGCTTCCGGAGCTTACGAGCTGATATTGTTGGAGCTTTCAGGCAGATATGAGACAGAGGATAGCTAGTCTACCCGATTGAGAGACGAAGGTGATTCGTCCGATTTTGCGCCAGAGCGTGCCCAGTGAGTTGAAGATTTCCAGTGTGGAGAGTCTTACTCAGATCTAGAGCAGACCGATTCAGAGATGACCGCCACTGTGTCGCTTTTCCTGGAGGATTGAGGCGCTGTTCGGCGTACAGGCGAATGAGCCAGTTGTTGCTGCAAATGACGAGATATCGCCCAGATGGTTGGAGCTACTGCAGCATGAGCATATACTCAGAGAGATGATAGCGAGTCGCTAGTCACCTGAGGATGAATGACTAGGAAATTTGGTTCGTCCGTTTACCGATGCGAGGTCATCAGATAGATTGTTTTCAGCTAGAGACGACTTCACGCAGGTTCGTTGAGAGTCGATAGAGACGATCGAATGTCAGGAGCCCATTTTCCAAGTTTAAAGTATACGGAAAGACATGCAGGTGATTCTATGGACCCTCTAGAAGAATGAAACCCTAACTCGACTTAATGACCGTGTGAAAGCCTTTGAACCTTCGGGTTTGCGGCGGTTCCTCGGCGCCATTAGTGAGGCTTGGGTTTGCCCTTCTACGGCTGGACCACCGACGCTGTGGCATGTACTCGATACTATTAAACTGTACCCGAGATGTGAGCTCTTGGGGGATTAGGAGGATCTGACGAGTCGATCGGATGGTTCGACATCCTTCGGATATCGTGATGGGACACTGCTTGGGAGACTCCAGATGCGAGCGTAGCCGTCGGAGCGCAGTTCGTGTAGCCACGATGAGATAAGTCCGAATCAGTCGACATTTGAGCAGAGTGAAGAAAAGAGTTCGTATGAGATTTCGACGAGATGACGTCCCACTCCGCTGACATTAGAGATGTGATACGCACCCAGAGGCGTTGTATATGGATATATCTTCCAGAAAGAAGCGCGATAAGTGTACAGCCGTTCCGGAATGAGAAATTGCTTCAGCAATGGATGGTGACTTCCGGGCAATTCGGCAGGATTGAGATCTGAGAGAGGAACCTCGACGGACCTTCTAGAGTACGATACGAGAAGACCTAGACCCAAGGGTGGTCATATTGCGCACACCCAGCAGGCCAGAGTTCAGCATTGTCGACGAGGTAGTTGACCAGGTTCGGATAAAAGGACTTACCCAGATGCGTTGCGAATTGATCAAGGACGGACGAGTGATGAGTATTCCTCCGATGGTTGGGACGTATTCCCGAGGATCTGTTCGGCCTGACATCTTCTACAGAATGATGAAGCTACAGAGTACGCGATTTCGAGTCCGTGTGAGAGATTTCGGATTGACCGTGGCCGAGAACAGTGCAGTGCGTAGATAGCACGGCGTGACGTCATAGTGGACGACGATAGAGACAGGTGGAACCAGAGGTTCGGGCGAGACGCTGACGAGCTGTCATTACTTCCCGTCGAGACTAGAGACCTGATATGCTTACAAAGACGTTGGGATGTGACCAGTTTCCGAGAAAATATTGTACTGAGGACACAGATGTCTTTTGAGCGAGAAGAGGTTATGCGAGAGTACCAGCCTACGTACAGTTCGTCTTAGGCAAGATCGGAAGAGACCTTGAGCAGGATTCCTTCCAGGACATTGCTGCAATGATGTTTGCACCCAGGATCAGACGTGTGACGTGCATTCAGAGAGCCAGAGGCCGACGCCAGTGATATGCTGCCTTACGAGTGGTCATGAGGATTGACCGAGAGGTGACCAGAGAAGTGCCAGAACGGAATAGTCCCCGTTAGCACACCGGACAGGGCCGATGAGCCGATTGACTGCGAGATAGGAAATCCGCAAGGAAAGTAAGGACCCAGAGTCAGAGGACGCCAGACCATGAGCAAGAGGCAAGTAGATATCCTGCGCTGCTAGTAGTGGATTTGCACCGACTCCTTCTTGACCTTGAAGGAGGAGCTACCGACGACAGTATTTATGATTTGTGATTTTGTGATTCGATGATCACGTATCCGTCATTTTGGATTTCGGTATTTTGGGCGTTCTGTTTGCATGATTTAGTTTTGATGACTGAGTTTCATGATATTGGTTTCATGCACCCACTGGATATTTATATATTTTGCGCTGAGTTATTACATTTGAGATATTGATTGAGATTTCATGCCTACTGTATTCAGTGATTTGATTTATACTTCCAGCATAGTTTTCATACACCTTTAGTGTTTTGGTACACGATCCTGGTGCACACCAGATGCACTGAATCGGGATTCTTCGTGCATGTCACATGCACCTGATTTTTTCTGTCAGGCACACACGTTGCCTACGACAGATGTTTCGTGCACACCCGTTGCACCTAGATGTTGTTTTGTACACCTGTTTGACACATATGGATTTTGATTCCTTGCGCACCAGACGCATAGGATATTCTTATGTATGTATTTTGGGGATTGATTTCTAGTAGAGCAGTACATTTTTATGATATTCTCTATGTGTTGACGTTTTCGGAACCCCGACAAAATAGATTGTACTGAAATTGTTTTAGTATTGGGGGTTTAAATTTAAATTCGGGGACCGAATTTCTTTAAGGGGGGTAGATTGTAACATTTTCAAAAGTATAAAATATTAATTTTGGGAATTTTTATAATTTAATATTATTTTATTGATTATTTTAATATTAAATCTATAATTAAATGCAAATAAATAGGAAAAATTTGAGAAAAATTATGGAAAATTCTAAAATAGGGTAAATTAGTGAATTAGGACATTTTTATGTTTTTGTGATTAGTTTGACACTAATTTAGTGCTAATCGCGATTAAAATCGCTAATCGGGTTTTTGGCAATTTTGTGCAAAACATGCACATATCACCTTTTCTACACTTGTGCATTTCTCTTGCCATGATTTATCATTTGGGGTTTACTATTTATGTGAGAAGGATTTTGAGAGAAAAGAAAAGGAAAAGAAATGAGAAAAGATTAAAGAATTGGGGGTTGGTGAGAATGAGAGGCATGGGGCACCATTGACCTTGGGACTTAGCCATTTTATCCCTCATTTCTCTCCCTCTTCCTTGGCTTGCTGCTGCTGCCTCTCCTCCATCTTCCTCCCCTCTTAAACTCCTCACTTCACCTCTAAAACAACCCCAAGACCACACACTCATTTCATTAAAATTGTGCACAAGCCCGAGACCTACAAGATGGACCAAGAAAGCATGGATTTTGGCCACTAGGGGGCAACTCAAGAAAATTCTTGAGTTGCCAAATGAGGTAATTTCTGGACCATTAGCTAAATTGTAGCATTTCCTTTAACCCCAAGTTAAGATTATATCGATATTGTGTGATATTATGGACTTGATGAAAACCTAGTTAGGGTTGTGGTGAATTATGGGTTGTAATATGAAATTGAGGTCAGTAGAGGTTATACCATCACCCTAGTGTATGAATTGGAACCCAAAACCTGAAGCTAGAACCAGAATACGGATTTTAGAAACCAATATCGGGGAAATTGTGTAATCTGTGAAGGTTAACTTGAATCTGCTATCATACGGGACACCTGAAAATAATATTGAGTGGACAGTGACATGTGCAGGCACCATTGAACCAACACCCCAAACCCTAGCCCCCAACTCATCCGTACGGCCGCCGAAATCCCCTTTCTGGCCGCAATTTGCGGCCAGACCAGTGAGGAATTTCCTCGTTTTCTGTGCACAGCCCCAGTTCCTCTAGTGTTGACCCAGGTTACTTCTAGTTTTGACAGATTCTCTATAGGGTGAAATCTGGGACATATATCCTAAGTCGCTATTTTGGATTCGTGTTTCCGTATTCCGTATTTTTGATTCTGAAATTGTGGATTGTGTTTTGCCTCGACTATTTGGCGTTTATACGACGATATAGAGGATTTATTGATGGTTTTGAAGGCGTGTCATAGGTTCTCACCTATAGGCCCCTTATCGTATCGTTTTGGATTTCATGCACCGTTTTAGCTTGGATTTGGTTGTAATGCGCATATACGATATTTTGATATGTAGGTACCCATGAAGACTTCGGGACGACAAGCAAATGCGTGGCGACGTCCGCAGATGATGATGCAAGGTGAGTAGATTATATCTACAGGGGGAAGTCGGGTGGATGGCGTATAGCACCCCCGCAGTCCGTAGTTGTAATATTTATATATATGATGGTTAGGTGTACTGTAGATAGTGTAGGGTTAGAAGTGACTAGTGTAGTTCCTAGCCGCGAACCCTAGAATAGCTTTACACCTACACGCACACCGTTGCAGATTCATGATACTTGCACAGTGGTTGATGATATTGGACGGCATTGGTGATGAGTCGATTATATTGGGCCTTGTACCGCAAGGTCGGTGATTTGATATGGTTCACATTTGGGATATGACATGTGATTCTTGCGGGCTTGGGATGTGTGTTTACCCCCGCATACATACTTTATTGATGGTATCGATTTGTACTAGACATAGAGTAGTACCCCAGATTATATGATCTGATGATAGTGATACCTGTTATGTGACGGGATTGTGAGATGTTGGCCCCTACCCAGCTTTTGGGATGCCGTACGATGATTTACCGTACGAGCCGATATTGATGATAGATCCGGGCTCATGACTTGAGGATGTCATATGATATACTGTATCGTACGCGATACTATTGAGGCGGGATCACCGACTATTATATATATATATATATATATCGACTCAGATTTAGGTGGTTTCCATACCCCTCCTAATTTACTTGATACTTAGATCTGTAGTTTGCATAGTAGATGTTAGACTAGACCGAGGCATACCTATTTCAAAAACTATGAATCAGGGGTATCTTAAAAGACAAACAAAGGGATTCTGCGAATACTTAAAAGGCGTATCCTTTCTTAAAAACTTCGCATCCCTTATTTTACTAAAACCCTGATTCGTCTTATTTCAAAAGGCATCACTGCAAGACTTATAAATATTGATGTAATTTATTCACTGTAGTGCTGATTATTTGACTTCCGCATATTCATGCTATTCATATTTCCTGCATATGTTATTGCTATACTGATATCATGCTGTTAGGACACCAGCACCATTATCGATGATGCGTATGTTCCACGTACACTATTTGCCGGCTCACACACTTCATCATCGATAATTGCCATGCCACTACACTGTAGTACTGCTGCATTCATGATATGATTTCCGCATGGCATATTGTACACATATACCGGTACACAAACATATATGATTCTGACTTGATTAGAGATTTGAGGGCCGCAAGGTATTCCTTAAGAACTGATTTAGTCTAAAGGAGCGGTTTCCCTCGACATATGCACATTATCATTTATATGTGACATGACTTGATATTCATACCGGATACGTATATCACGTCTGATCATCATATTGTAGCTCATCTATATGTGACTTGACATGCTACTCATACTTGATGCTTATATCACATCGGATCATCATATTGTAGCTCATCTATATGTGACTTGACATGCTACTCATACTTGATGCATTATATCACATCTGATCATCATATTGTAGCTCATCTATATGTGACTTGACATGATATTTATATTTGACGCACATATCATATCGGATCATTGACTTGCATTCTGGTTTGGATTACATGTGATTTCTGGATTTGGGAACCGTGGCTATTGTAAATATGTAATCATTTAAAAACCCGGTTCCCTTGATATGATATTTCGGTGCGTCCACCATGTGTTTTCTCGGTGCTAGAGTGATATATGTGATCCCGAATCGAGGAGCTGGTTGAGGCCGATTACGGGTACATGGTGGACCCGGTATGGTACCCCGGGGCGAGAACGGTTTCGCTGTGTAGTAGACGGTGAGCCCGGCGGAGGGACTACTACCTACCGGTGATTGTATTTGAGCTCGGCGGATATCTAGAGGATACCGATCGGAGTTGAGAGATGGATATGGGTTGACCCGTACTGCCGGGGCCGAGGGCCGATACCGCAGACGGAGCCCAGAGATGGACATGGGTTGACTCGTACTGCCGGGGGCCGAGGGCCGATACCGCAGACGGAGCCCCATATGGACGAGGATTTACGTGTCGATGCTAGGCACGGGTTTCATGATGTTTTTCCATGATTTTGTTTATATCCTCATATTGCATACATGATGTTTATTGTCATTGGTTGACGGGTGGACGGGTTCCACGTTTATTGTCATTGGGTGACGGGTGGACGGGTTCCACGTATATACCGACATAGATCATATACAGACATAGATCATATACAGACATGGATCATATACAGACTGGATTTACACTGATCATACTTCATTTGTATATATAACAGGGTATGAGGGCGCTGTTATATATACCCTTACACCAATATTAGTGGTATGGGACGCTAATATATGTGTATTGATATCATTGATACTTCATCATATTTACTTCATGCAGACATACCTTATACTGATGACATGTTATTACCTGAGTACTTGGCACCACATACCTGTTTAGATGTTGATTTGCCACCTTATCATGTTTCAGGCTTATTCCTTGAGGTTTATTACTGATTGTTGACTTAGGTTTATGTCTTGCATTCGGTTTCTGCTTGTAGATGTTTCTATTCACGAGTTGGCAACTCACCCCCGTTGTGCCACAGTTCTTGCAGGTTCTGCCGTACAGGTTTCATTGCGGCATTTCTGGCACACTACTTTCTTGCGGGTGGTTTGCTTTTGGTAGGTGGATTCTTTCGCATCAAGAACCACCATTGTATTTATTTTATTCATTGTATCTAGAATTTCCATCAACCAAAACTTGTATATTGTTTCAGACCTAGACTAGTGATGTATTATTCGACCTTAGAGTCGCGCTTAGTAGTATTGCGGTTTTCTTATTGCTTTTGAGCTTTCTTTTGGATTTGATCCTCGCCACTTGGCGTTGTATATCATATCATTGTTGCATATGTGGTTGTGACCGTCATTTGACGAAGAGCTAGCTCCCGCTTGGGGATGCCTTTATCATTGCATATATATATATATATTGTTATCCTTGTTGTACCCCATTCGGGGCCAGTTTTACAAAAGAAACTCTGCCGAAATTTTTAGAAAAGACTTTATCTTTTAAAATGCACATTCGGCTTAGTTATTTAAAAACCTTGATTTCAAACATGTATTTCTTCACTTCTTTAAACCAGTTTCTTTACTTATTCTTAAAAATGGTTTTAGATTTCTGGGCTTTTGGCTTACTTGGATCAGATGGAGTCCTATAGACTTCATATGGTTCAAGGGCCAGTCACGTGCTCTTTCGGGTCGTGACACCAGGGCTGCTGAGATTTACTGATAAAGTGTTATCAGTAGTTTCTCGATCTGTTATAGACCATTCATCGGCATAACTTATTGAGTTATTGGGGTCGACGTGACCATCGCTAGGCTCGATATGCAGCATATCTGACGAAGAGACCGGACTGTACGCTAGTGTTGCCGGTTGGCTTGACGGGAGTTGTAGCAGGTTCGCTGGTTTTCTTCTGATCGCTCAATACCCGGGTGGCCGTTACGTTTAGCGGACCGCTTGCGGCTTGGGGGTGTTTGATATGATCATCACCCACTGCCGGCGTATTGACGAGTCTTAGAGTCCTACAAAGGAGTTACCTAGTCCAGGCGAAATGTTGTGGTGCGCGTATGCGATATGCTCATGGACCCGGTTAAAATGCACGTATGTGTCACGACCCGAAAGTACGGAACGTGACTGGCACTTAGATTACGAGACGTCTAAAGGCGTACCGTAACCTAAGTCAGCCAAAGCCCAGAAATCTAACCCAAAATCAAAGAGAGTGAAGGAAAATCTTAAATGAAAACGGTTTTCTAAATCAATTAAGTTGCATAGAATCCCTTTTTTTTTTTTAAAAACATCAAAAATTCCCGAAAATTTCGGCAAAGTCTCCCCTGTATTTTCTATCCCCAAAAATGGGTACAACAAGATAATACGTATGAAATCATAAAAATGGCATCCCCAAGCCGGAGCTAGCTCTTCGCCCAAAGCGGATCACAACCACATGCAATATATAAGCAATACCAAGAAAAGAGCAGAAGAAACCCAGAATATCAGAAAACGCAACGCCGGCTCAAGTGAGCTCGACCCAAAAGAAACCACAATTATACATATCTCTCATTCTCATCACTAGGTCGCATATACAATACAAGTGGTAGATGGAGAATACTAGATACAATGATAAAACAAAAAGAAGTAAAGTATACTCGCAACCCACCTACGGGCGATGCCGCGAGTCTGAGCAAAAGGAACTGATGATAAAATAGCCCGCCGCTACAAGACTGACGGGTCCAACCTGCAAGACACTGTGGCACAACGGGGGTGAGTTGCCAGCTCGTGAGTAAATATAACATCTAGTAAGGCAATCGTAAGAATGCACGCAATGCGGAACAACATGTATGTCCATATGTGATATAATAACTCTAGTATGCATGCACATGTACGCAATATCTTTCCTAACACTTTAAGTGTTTTAAATGTTAAAGTTACTGCATTCTTAACTTTTAGAAAACGAATGTCTGCATAATAGCCAAATATCATCAAGAAATCCTCAGAAAGCCCGTGTCAAGCATCGACACCAAATAGGAATCATATCTGTCTCAATGTCGGGCTCCGTCAGTCCGGATCGGCCCATATCATAAATCTCACGACAACGGTCGGTATCCTCCGGATATCCGCCGCGCCAGACATCACCGGTAGGTAGTCTTCCCCTGCCAGGCTCATCGTCTACAACTCGATCTTCTTGCCCCGGGGTACCATACCGGGCCCACCATGTACCCGAGACGGTTCATCCACTCCTCGAATCGGGTCTCGAAATCCAACAGAAAACATGAAAACTCATGGTGGACGACACATACGTCACGAGAAAACCGCAACTTTGTTTTAAAAATGATAATTATAAGCTTTGTTAAATTCTTGCGGTTTTCCCCAAAAAAATCCAGAAATCGCAGCAAACTGAAATTATCAAGAAATCATAATGCCCACATGTTATATATGATAAGTGTCTATGATATCAATGTATATGATGTGAGAGTTTGGCTAGAAATCTATGTGAATATGATAGCAATGCGAGGTATATGCGTGCGATAAAATCTCAAATATCCTGCATGAATGCAATGGCGTTACTAAGCTAAACAGGTATTTATAGTGCACGTGGCATGGCAAATACCAAAGGCGTGTGTGTCACATGAATAGTGCGCGTGCAATAGATGCCAATGGTAAGGTGTTCGTGTCCTACGAAATGATATCGCATATGTATATATGAATGTCATATGAATGTCCATGCAATCTAGTATAGGGTTAGCTGTAAGGGTATGCAATGTACATAAATGGATAAGCTAGCTAACAATATAATTATTGCATAAAGTAGAGTAATCCTAACTAGGGAGGGGGGGCCTCACGCCATCCAGACGATTCCCCCATAGATGAATATATCTACTCACCAGAAATCCCCGCTAATCTGATCCGGCCACCGCCTTGCCTTTGCGCGCCGTATCCGAAGTTTCCCCGACCGATCCTAAATTTGCACAACACCAAGTATAAGATTACAACACCTAAAATGATGTAAGTCACATTATACAAATATCGACGCTCACAAATTAAACATAGCATGCACTCGGTGCGCGGAAAAACGCACGAAAATCGCTAATTTTTAGCTAAAATCGTCATTTCGGGGAAATCGACAAAACTACAACCCGACTAGACGAAACCCCACGTTCGCGCACTCTAATAATCCTATACGAAGCTAATAATATCGCTAACCTAGCGCAATTTGAACGCATACTATTTTTCGTAAAAATCTAGTAAGCGATTTTCAAACCAAATCGATACAAACGTTGAAATTTGTCGTTTTAGCGAGCATACCAATACACAATTAACCACTCCAATCACCTAGATAACCATCCCTAACATAATCCCACCATTATGCTACAAACCCTAATTTCTAAAATCAAAACCTTCTCTTGATTTTTCCTAATCAAACATTTACTACTAAACTAATATTTAGAATTGAAATTCTAGCACAATTAAACCTCAAGTAAGCAAACTAGTTTAGGATTTTCACCTCTCAAGCTTGAACCCTAGCTTGATCAAGTCTCCAAGAAGCCTCCTTTCATCATGTTTTTGAACAAATTTGGGTTGAAGAGAGAAGGGATTAGGGTTAAGCTTTGAATGGAGGTGGAAATTGTGGATTTTTCTTGAATTTTTTTGCAAGAAATGAAGCAAAATGGAGTGAGGAAGTGGGGAAAACTGCAGGTGAAGGGGTCGGCCAGCAGGTGGAGGAGAGAGTTTGGGAAATTTAGAGAAGATTCTAGGTCCAAAACACCCCCATGTTATCATTTAATGCATTTCTTTTCAACATTTTACAAAAAAACCCTTATTTTACCTCATTTTCTCATTAAATTTCCAACCCAAAAACTAAAAATGTGAAAGTCATGACACAATTTTATTAACACCATATTTTAGCTTATAAAGACTCCTAATTAAGAAATTTACCTAATTAAATTTGTATTTATCCCTAATTAAATGTATTTAAAAAGGCTTAAAATAATAAAAAAAAATAATTAATTACGAAAAAATTTTTATTTAACTAGAAAATTATAAATGAAATTTTAGTGACAAAATTATAGTATTATCTTATTTAAATTTTTTATAACTAGGTCTACAATGAAAATTATCAATTTTGACTTTTTACGGAAAAAGCCGAAAAATTTGCCGATTACCGAAAAACTGCCTAAACGATTTTCGAAGGGTTACAATCTTCCCCCCTTAAAGAAATTCGGTCCCCGAATTTAGAATTTAACTACGCGTACCTTCAAAAAGATGGGGATATCTCTTCCTCATCTCGACCTCGGTCTCCCAGGTGACCTCCTCGCTGTTCGGGCCACGCCAAAGGACTTTGACAGACGGTATGACCTTCGACCTCAATTTCTTCACCTGCCGATCCAAAATGACCACCGGCTGCTCGGTGAAAGAAAGATCACGCTCTAACTGGATCGTCTGGTGCTGAATCGCCTGGGAAGGATCATGAAGGTACTTGCGGAGCATCGAGATATGGAATACGGGATGAACATCGGGGAAGCTGGGCGGAAGAGCTAGCCGATAAGCGACTGGACCAACATGCTCTAGGATCTCGAAAGGACCAACATATCTAGGACTCAATTTCCCCTTCCGCCTAAATCTCATCACACCCTTCATCGGAGAGACCTTCAGGAAAACATGATCGCCAACAGTGAACTTGAGTCGGCGACGACGCCTGTCAGCATAAGATTTCTGCCTGCTCTGTGCCGCTCTTATCCTGTCCCGAATCAGCTGTATTTTCTCGGTCGTCTCCTGCACGATCTGCGGCCCCAAAATGCTGCTCTCCCTGAGCTCTGTCCAACATACTGGCGATCGACATCTCCTCCCATATAAAGCCTCGAAAGGTGCCATCTGAATCGTCTCCTGGAAGCTATTATTGTAGGAAAACTCGATCAAAGGCAAATGACGATCCCAGCTACCACCGAAATCTAAAACACAAGCTCTGAGCATGTCCTCAAGAGTCTGAATCGTACGCTCCGACTGACCGTCAGTCTGAGGATGGAAGGCTGTGCTAAAACTCAATCGGGTGCCCAAGGCTTCCTGTAGTTTCTGCCACAATCGGCTGGTAAACTGGGTGCCACGGTCGGACACGATGCAAGTCGGAACACCATGCAGTCGTACTATCTCATCAATATAAACCTGGGCGTACTGAGAAAATCCAAAAGTGGTCTTCACTGGCAGAAAGTGAGCCGCTTTCGTCAGTCGATCAACAATCACCCAAATAGAGTCGTACCCTCGACTGGTCCTGGGTAGACCCACAATGAAGTCCATGGAGACCTGCTCCCATTTCCACTCAGGGATGGGCAAAGGCTGTAACTCGCCGGCTGGCCTCTGGTGCTCGGCCTTGACTTGCTGACAAGTCAGGCATCTCGACACAAAATCTGTAATATCCTTCTTCATCCCGTCCCACCAGTAAATCTCTCTCAAATCACGATACATCTTGGTGGAACCTGGGTGAACACTGTATACTGATCTATGTGCCTCCTCGAGAATATCACGCCTCAGTCTCTCTGAATCTGGCACACACAGTCGAGTCCCAAATCGAAGTATCCCCTGATCATCAATCACGAACTCAGAAACTCTGCCCTGTCGAATCTGCTCAATGATCTCTAATGTACGGGCATCGCCGGACTGTGCCTCGTGGATACGGTCAAGTAACTGTGGGCGCGCTCTGAAATGGGCCAGCTGTCCTCCTGTAGGAGTAAACTCGAACTGCACTCTGCTATCACATAAAACCTGCCAATCCGCCGTAGACTGCATCTGTGCTGCGCTCAAACAAGATAAGCTACCTCCGGGCCTCCTACTCAAAGCATCTGCCACCACATTCGCCTTGCCCGGATGGTATAAAATCTCGCATTCATAATCCTTCACCAACTCCATCCAACGGCGCTGTCTCAGGTTCAGGTCTCGCTGCTGGAAGATATACTTCAAACTCTTGTGGTCAGTGAATATCTGGCACGACTCACCGTATAGGTAATGTCTCCAGATCTTAAGTGCAAATACCACTGCAGCCATCTCTAAATCATGGGTGGGGTAGTTCTGTTCGTGTTTCCTCAGCTGCCGAGAAGCATACGCGATAACTCTGTCGTGCTGCATCAATACACATCCCAGCCCCACTCTAGAAGCATCACAATATACCACGAACCCGCCTGATCCTGAAGGCAATGCTAACACTGGTGCAGTAGTCAGACGAGTCTTCAACTGCTGGAAACTATCCTCACATGCCTGGGTCCAATCAAAAGGAACCCCCTTCCGGGTCAACCCGGTCAAAGGTGCAGCAATGCGGGAGAAATCCTGGACGAAACGTCGATAATAGCCGGCCAGACCTAGAAAGCTGCGAACCTCTGTAACTGATACTGGTCTAGGCCAACGCTGAACTGCCTCGATCTTCTTCGGGTCTACGCAAATACCGTCTCTCGTCACCACATGACCCAAGAAGTCGACACTGTCTAACCAGAATGCGCACTTGGAGAATTTGGCGAACAGCTGATGCTCCCTCAAAGTCTGCAATGTGATACGTAAGTGCTGCTCATGCTCCTCCCGGCTCCGAGAATAAACCAAGATGTCGTCAATGAACACAATGATGAACTGATCGAGATACGGCCTGAATACGCTGTTCATCAAATCCATAAACGCTGCCGGGGCATTGGTGAGCCCGAACGACATCACGAAGAACTCATAATGACCATATCGGGTACGGAAGGCGGTCTTCGGAATATCCTCCTTCCGAACCCGCAACTGGTGATATCCTGACCGTAAATCAACCTTCGAGAAGAACCCTGCACCCTGGAGCTGATCAAATAAGTCATCAATGCGGGGTAGGGGGTATCTGTTCCGCACAGTAACCCGGTTCAGCTGACGATAATCAATGCATAAACGCATACTTCCGTCCTTCTTCTTGACAAACAGGACGGGAGCACCCCAAGGTGACACACTCGGTCGGATGAGCCCTTTGTCCAGCAAGTCCTGTAACTGATCCTTTAGCTCTTTCAGCTCTGCCGGGGCCATCCGATAAGGAGGTATAGAAATAGGCCCTGTGCCAGGGATCAAGTCAATACAGAACTCAATCTCGCGCTCTGGTGGCAGACCAGGCAGCTCGTCAGGGAATACATCAGGAAACTCTCTCACAACAGGGACCTGGTCCAACGGAACCTCTGTGGAGATAGTATCACAAACATAGGCTAAGAATCCCTGACACCCTTTCCTTAAGAGCTGACCAGCGCGAAGAGAAGAAATCAAGCTGGGAAGGGTAGCACTACGATCTCCCTGAATAATAAGAACCGGCTCACCAGGAAAACTGAATCTGACTGCCTTTTCACGGCAGTCCACGGATGCATAACAGGTGGCTAGCCAGTCCATACCAAGAAGAACGTCAAAGTCGAGCATATCGAGGAGAATCAAATCTACTGAAGAATCTCTCTCCCCGATACGAACGGAACAAGATCGATTCACAAAACGGGCAACAAAAGACTCGCCTACCGGGGTAATAACGACAAGCGGCTGATCTAACGGAGAAGACTCTCAGCCCAACCTCGGTGCAAAATACGTGGAAACATAGGAATGTGTGGAGCCCGGATCAAATAATACCCGTGCATCAAAAGAACATACTGGCAGAGTACCTGTCACGACGGCATTGGATGCCTGTGCATCCTGAGGAGTCAATGCGAACACTCGGGCCTGTCCACTACTAATAGCTGGCTGTCCTCTGCCTCTACCTCGGCCTCTGCCTCTGCCTCTGTCGCCTCGTCCTCTCTGGACTGGACCGCCACGCCCACGGCCTCTAGAACCATCTGACTGGCGTGGAGCATCATCAGGAGTAGGAAGTAAAGCTCTCTGAGAAGGTGGTGAGGGTGGTAAGGTCACATGCGGGACTGTCGCCGCGCCCGGACATCCTATGGTACAGTCTCTGACACGGTGATACTGACTCCCACACCGAAAACATCCTGGAGACGACTGCTGGGTCTGTGGATATGAACCAAATAACTGACCTCGTCTCAATCCTCTGCCTCCGCCATCTCCCGGAAATAATCTATCACGATGTCTGCCCATCTGCCGCTGAGCTGGCGTATCAGTACGGATCCTCTTCGGCCCAGAAGCGATCGGAGTCTCAGAAATACGCTCCTCCAAAAGTAAGGCTGCATCCATCGCGGCTGCATATGTATCAAAGTGCTGGGTGCCGATGGCAAGGAATAGCTGTGTATCAAGCCCTCGTACAAACCTCTTTATCCTCTTCTCTTCTGTGTCGACTAGGTACGGTGCATATCGAGACAACTGGGTAAACTGTATATCATACTCCGACACTGTCATCCCAGGAGTCTTGCGCAGAGACTCAAAACTACGGGCTCGAGCATCTCGGACACTCTCCGGAAGAAAACGGGCAAGAAATGCAGCTGTAAACTCATCCCAGGTCATAGAAGGCAGACTTGCAGCTCGGCCTCTCTCTACTGAGTCGTACCATGTCTGGGCAAGACCCTCCAGACGAAAACTCGCAAACTCCACCAATCTATCCTCAGAACACCTCAACGAACGGCCAATCCGTGCCATCCTATCGAGAAATGTCTGTGGGTCCTCTGTCGCATCTGTACCGGTAAAAGCTGGAGGTCTCAATCTCATAAACTCCTGTAGTGAAACAGGAATAGTCTCCGTAGTAGCAGCAGGAGTGACCATCTGTGCAGCAGGTACGATCGTGGTCTGTGGGGTGGAAGGAACGTCCTCGGATCTCTGTGCCCGGCTGGACTCAACTAAAGATCCCATCATCTGCCGCAACTCTTGCATGCCGGCCTCTAATCTGGCAATACGGTCTGGATAAGGCGGATCAGTATGACCCTGAGGGACAGGTGTATCCTCCCGCTCGATCCTCGCCTCAGACGAGCCTGCCCGAACCTCATCCCTAGCGGCAGCCCGCTGAGCTCTCGTAGTCTTTGGTGGCATCGAAGCTGGAATAAGAAACAGGACCGATAAGGACATTGCAATTGAACCAAGGAATGCAAGGAATCAAGAAAGGAAACACAAGCAATTATGTCCTAAGGTTACTTAGGCGGAGTACCGTATCGTAAGTATGCCGCGGATCATACCCACGCTACGCCACTCTGCTTAAGTCACCTACTCCATCTACCAAGGTCGTCCTACACTCAGAAAGGTAAAACCTACGCTCTGATACCAACTTTGTCACGACCCGAAAGTACGGAACGTGACTGGCACTTAGATTACGAGACGTCTAAAGGCGTACCGTAACCTAAGTCAGCCAAAGCCCAGAAATCTAACCCAAAATCAAAGAGAGTGAAGGAAAACCTTAAATGAAAACGGTTTTCTAAATCAATTAAGTTGCATAGAATCCCTTTTTTTTTTTTAAAACATCAAAAATTCCCGAAAATTTCGGCAGAGTCTCCCATGTATTTTCTATCCCCAAAAATGGGTACAACAAGATAATACGTATGAAATCATAAAAATGGCATCCCCAAGCGGGAGCTAGCTCTTCGCCCAAAGCGGATCACAACCACATGCAATATATAAGCAATACCAAGAAAAGAGCAGAAGAAACCCAGAATATCAGAAAACGCAACGCCGGCTCAAGTGAGCTCGACCCAAAAGAAACCACAATTATACATATCTCTCATTCTCATCATTAGGTCGCATATACAATACAAGTGGTAGATGGAGAATACTAGATACAATGATAAAACAAAAAGAAGTAAAGTATACTCGCAACCCACCTACGGGCGATGCCGCGAGTCTGAGCAAAAGGAACTGATGATAAAATAGCCCGCCGCTACAAGACTGACGGGTCCGACCTGCAAGACACTGTGGCACAACGGGGGTGAGTTGCCAGCTCGTGAGTAAATATAACATCTAGTAAGGCAATTGTAAGAATGCACGCAATGCGGAACAACATGTATGTCCATATGTGATATAATAACTCTAGTATGCATGCACATGTACGCAATATCTTTCCTAACACTTTAAGTGTTTTAAATGTTAAAGTTACTGCATTCTTAACTTTTAGAAAACGAATGTCTGCATAATAGCCAAATATCATCAAGAAATCCTCAGAAAACCCGTGTCAAGCATCGACACCAAATAGGAATCATATCTGTCTCAATGTCGGGCTCCGTCAGTCCGGATCGGCCCATATCATAAATCTCACGACAACGGTCGGTATCCTCCGGATATCCGCCGCGCCAGACATCACCGGTAGGTAGTCTTCCCCTGCCAGGCTCATCGTCTACAACTCGATCTTCTTGCCCCGGGGTACCATACCGGGCCCACCATGTACCCGAGACGGTTCATCCACTCCTCGAATCGGGTCTCGAAATCCAACAGAAAAAATGAAAACTCATGGTGGACGACACATACGTCACGAGAAAACCGCAACTTTGTTTTAAAAATGATAATTATAAGCTTTGTTAAATTCTTGCGGTTTTCCCCAAAAAAATCCAGAAATCGCAGCAAACTGAAATCCTCAAGAAATCATAATGCCCACATGTTATATATGATAAGTGTCTATGATATCAATGTATATGATGTGAGAGTTTGGCTAGAAATCTATGTGAATATGATAGCAATGCGAGGTATATGCGTGCGATAAAATCTCAAATATCCTGCATGAATGCAATGGCGTTACTAAGCTAAACAGGTATTTATAGTGCACGTGGCATGGCAAATACCAAAGGCGTGTGTGTCACATGAATAGTGCGCGTGCAATAGATGCCAATGGTAAGGTGTTCGTGTCCTACGAAATGATATCGCATATGTATATATGAATGTCATATGAATGTCCATGCAATCTAGTATAGGGTTAGCTGTAAGGGTATGCAATGTACATAAATGGATAAGCTAGCTAACAATATAATTATTGCATAAAGTAGAGTAATCCTAACTAGGGAGGGGGGGCCTCACGCCATCCAGACGATTCTCCCATAGATGAATATATCTACTCACCAGAAATCCCCGCTAATCTGATCCGGCCACCGCCTTGCCTTTGCGCGCCGTATCCGAAGTTTCCCCGACCGATCCTAAATTTGCACAACACCAAGTATAAGATTACAACACCTAAAACGATGTAAGTCACATTATACAAATATCGACGCTCACAAATTAAACATAGCATGCACTCGGTGCGCGGAAAAACGCACGAAAATCGCTAATTTTTAGCTAAAATCGTCATTTCGGGGAAATCGACAAAACTACAACCCGACTAGACGAAACCCCACGTTCATGCACTCTAATAATCCTATACGAAGCTAATAATATCGCTAACCTAGCGCAATTTGAACGCATACTATTTTTCGTAAAAATCTAGTAAGCGATTTTCAAACCAAATCGATACAAACGTTGAAATTTGTCGTTTTAGCAAGCATACCAATACACAATTAACCACTCCAATCACCTAGATAACCATCCCTAACATAATCCCACCATTATGCTACAAACCCTAATTTCTAAAATCAAAACCTTATCTTGATTTTTCCTAATCAAACATTTACTACTAAACTAATATTTAGAATTGAAATTCTAGCACAATTAAACCTCAAGTAAGCAAACTAGTTTAGGATTTTCACCTCTCAAGCTTGAACCCTAGCTTGATCAAGTCTCCAAGAAGCCTCCTTTCATCATGTTTTTGAAAAAATTTGGGTTGAAGAGAGAAGGGATTAGGGTTAAGCTTTGAATGGAGGTGGAAATTGTGGATTTTTCTTGAATTTTTTTGCAAGAAATGAAGCAAAATGGAGTGAGGAAGTGGGGAAAACTGCATGTGAAGGGGTCGGCCAGCAGGTGGAGGAGAGAGTTTGGGAAATTTAGAGAAGATTCTAGGTCCAAAACACCCCCATGTTATCATTTAATGCATTTCTTTTCAACATTTTACAAAAAAACCCTTATTTTACCTCATTTTCTCATTAAATTTCCAACCCAAAAACTAAAAATGTGAAAGTCATGACACAATTTTATTAACACCATATTTTAGCTTATAAAGACTCCTAATTAAGAAATTTACCTAATTAAATTTGTATTTATCCCTAATTAAATGTATTTAAAAAGGCTTAAAATAATAAAAAAAATAATTAATTACGAAAAAAAAATTATTTAACTAGAAAATTATAAATGACATTTTAGTGACAAAATTATAGTATTATCTTATTTAAATTTTGTATAACTAGGTCTACAATGAAAATTATCAATTTTGACTTTTTACGGAAAAAGCCGAAAAATTTGCCGATTACCGAAAAACTGCCTAAACGATTTTCGAAGGGTTACAGTATGAGATACCGTATATTAATCGGGCGGCTTGCTTTTGGTTAGGTCGTATGTGATATCGCCGGATTGATAAATCAAGTGCTGATTTATCATTTAACCATTAGCTTTTCACTAGAAATCCTTTCTTGTTCTTTTTGGATGTATGCATTCATTCTTGTTCATGCACATATGGATGTGCATGCACACATGCATACATACATCATTCTATCATGGTTGTTTATACATAGAAAATGGTGGCAATATCAGACTCACACCTTGGTTATTTATATGGATAATTATTTCTATTTTGTGTTAAAACAAAATGAAAAAGGAAAGGATAATTCATGGTTTGTTTCTACACTCTTCTTTGACCTAACCTTGCTCACCTACTTTTAACCATGGATTAAACTTTCTTTTTATGTTTTAACTCAAATTAAATAAAATCTTTATCATTTAATCATGGTTTGAGATAAGAAGAGGAAAATATATATACATATATTTTCTATTTTTCTTTTCAACAGATTATTTTTTCTCTTCTTCTTAAAAAACCATCATCTTCTTCAACCTTTCTCTTTTGCTCTCTAGATCTTTCATGTGAGCAAAATACTCAACAAGATATGATTTTGAAGTGAGAAAAAGAACCACAACATCATTCTACACAAGTCTTGCCCACTTGTTTAGAGTGTTAGCTTCATTTCTTTCTCTTGATAAAGTGAAGTTGTTAGCTTGGACAAAGGAGCTTCGGGTGGTTCGTCGTGAATATTAGAAGACCTCAAGCAAACCCTTTTCCAACCCTCAAGTGGCCAAGGAGTCTAGCGTAGGGAGCTAGAAAGGTTGTACTCTCAAAACCCTAGTCTTTGTTACTTGTAAAGTTATGAAACCCTAATTTTCTAGGATTGATTCTTTGTGTGTTCACTTAGCACTCTAAAAATTTGATCTTTGTGACATGTGATGCTTCCAAACCTCTCATAGGGTGCTAGGTAAACCTAACATTGGTATCAGAGCCGACCTAGAACATTAGGTGAAACTTTAGCGAAGTAAAAACTCCGATCGAACCGAAATATGGGTTTTTGGAACCCTCTCTGGACATTTTTTCAAACCTGGTTATTTTCAGAATTAAAAATATGTAAAAACTTCAGCAGGCAAATCTAAGAAATACTGTAAAAACGATGCAGTGAACAGTCATTTCCGCCGCGGAAACGCGGCCACAACTTGCTTGGGCCGCGGTTCTGCGGCCGTACAGGTGATTCAATGCATGGTTTTTATACAGTAATACCTATAACTGCTTGTTGATATTTTTGGGTATTTTTAATCTGTTTTCAGTGATGAATGTTCTGGGGATGGTTTTGAGTTCAATGATTCGATCAAAATTTTAACTTCATGTTTTTTCCGGGTAATTTAGAAAGTTTTAAAGTGGTCGAACGAATATCATTAACTCACTCTTTCACGGGGTTTAAATCTTTCGGAAATATGTGCAAGTTTTTTTGTGGTGGACCCTCTAGAAGACAACAAACCTTAACTCGATTATGTGACCGTCTTGAACTGCCTTTTGAACCTTAGGGTTTGGTCATGCTTTTATTCATTCATACATGCTGATAAAGCCCTGAGGATATCGGCTTGACTACTGTGATTATGATAGAGATCATACTAGTGGGACATCTATAGTTTATAAGTTTATTCTGAAATGTCCCTAGTCGTAGGTGTATCGAGACGGGGCATCGATATACCACAGTAGACTAGCGTACATGATACTAGACCCATATGATGGGCGATGGATGTTCCCACATTCATCGATGTTTGAAATCAAGAACATATACTGGTGCTCAGTGGTGACTGGGTACACTGGACGGACTCACCGAGAACTCCTATATGGAATTATATCTATCGTCGGATAGCAGTTCTCAGGTGACACTGGTACAGGTTAGTCTGTAGACCCGAGATCGTCATAGAGTCTTGTGTGCTCTCCCACTGTACTTTGATTACCACCCTACCACGGCTCTACTGAATCGTGCAAACAGGTGGCCGTTGGGTACAGTTCCAAGACACACGAAGGCGATGAGCGATAGGAGGGGTTTCGTCTCTCCCGGTATTGGGAGTTGATGCTGTGCTGTGCTCGACTGGTTATATCAGTAAGTCCCTGGCCAGGGCTGCTGAGATTTACTGATAAAGTGTTATCAGTAGTTTCTCGATCTGTTATAGACCATTCATCGGCACGACTTATTGAGTTATTGGGGTCGACGTGACCATCCTTAGGCTCGATATGCAGCATATCGCACGAAGAGACCGGACTGTACGGTAGTGTTGCCGGTTGGCTTGACGGTAGTTGTAGCAGGTTCGCTTGTTTTCTTCTGATCGCTTAATACCCGGGTGGCCGTTACGTTTAGCTGACCGCTTGCGGCTTGGGGGTGTTTGATATGATCATCACCCATTGCCGGCGTATTGACGAGTCATAAAGTCCCACAAAGGAGTTACCTAGTCCAGGCGAAATGTTGTGGTGCGCGTATGCGATATGCGCATGGACCCGGTTAAAATGCGCGTATGAGATACCGTATATTAATCGGACGGCTTGCTTTTGGTTAGGTCGTATGTGATATGGCCGGATTGATAAATCAAGTGTTGATTTATCATTTAACCATTAGCTTCTCACTAGAAATCCTTTCTTGTTCTTTTTGGATGTATGCATGCATGTATGCATTCATTCTTGTTCATGCACATATGGATATGCATGCACACATGCATACATACATCATTCTATCATGGTTGTTTATACATAGAAAATGGTGGCAATATAAGACTCACACCTTGGTTATTTATATGGATAATTATTTCTATTTTGTGTTAAAACAAAATGAAAAAGGAAAGGATAATTCATGGTTTGTTTCTACACTCTTCTTTGACCTAACCATGCTCACCTACTTTTAACCATTGATTAAACTTTCCTTTTATGTTTTAACTCAAATTAAATAATATCTTTATCATTTAACCATGGTTTGAGATGAGAAGAGGAAAATATATATACATATATTTTCTATTTTTCTTTTCATGAGATTATCTTTTCTCTTCTTCTTAAAAAGCCATCATCTTCTTCAACCTTGCTCTTTTGCTCTCTAGATCTTTCAAGTGAGCAAAATACTCAACAAGATAGGATTTTGAAGTGAGAGAAAGAACTACAACACCATTCTACACAAGTCATGCCCACTTGTTTAGAGTGTTAGCTTCATTTCTTTCTCTTGATAAAGTGAAGTTGTTAGCTTGGACAAAGAAGCTTCGGGTGGATTGTCGTGGACATTAGAAGACCTCATGCAAACCCTTTTCCAACCCTCAAGTGGCCAAAGAGTCTAGCGTAGGGAGCTACAAAGGTTGTACTCTCAAAACCCTAGTCTTTGTTACTTGTAAAGTTATGAAACCCAAATTTTCTAGGATTGATTCTTTGTGTGTTCACTTAGCACTCTAAAAATTTGATCTTTATGACATGTGATACTTCCAAACCTTTTATAGGGTGCTAGGTAATCCTAACAGCTAGTACCACTGACGTGCTAGTGGTTAAATCCACAGCCAAAATATTGACGAGTCTTTAAAGTCCCCCACAGAAAGTTTCTCAAGTTTCGGGCGAAACGTTGTAGAGGCCGTATGGTATTATGGCAGGGTTCAATCATATACGTGCAGTCGTGCACGGATCATGATCGAACAGATCATACTAGTGGGCTTTGGTTTAAATCGGATCCTAGTATTAGATTTGTTGGATTACTTTAGTCTCATCGCATTCGCATTCAGTCGGATTGCGGATGGAGGTATGTATATATAGGTGAGGGGTATCCTTGTGATCCATCACGAGTTTACTTTAGATGTTGCCGTATCTTTTTGTTGGATTAAACATTTGGGTTAATGTTTACTTTGGTGGAAATTGTGAGCTTAATTCATGATTAGGTGCATTAAATATGACATGGACATGGGTGGTGACACATGGTCTTATTCTTTGAGCCATGTCATCTTTAGTGAGTGATTAAGGGTGTGAAATGAAAGATAGAGAGAGAAAGGGCAGCCATGTATATGGGTGAGCTCTTGTGATTATCTATGCGAGCTCTCATTTTCTTCATCTCAACACAAGAAAAGAAAAGCCTCTTCTTCTTCTTCTTCCTCTAGCTCACCATTTCCACCAATGGCAACATTTTCATATTAGTTATGTATATGCCTTAGAGGCCATTATTGTACATTTGATGTATATTATAGTGGATGCTTGGATATATATAGAGAGGACTTTCTTGCACGACATGATAGTATGCTATTTGGTTCACTTTATCATAACATGTTGACTTATATTTGTTTACTGTCTTGCTCTCACATGTTGATAAAGCCCTTAGGATATGTACTCGACTACTGGGACTATGATGAGATCATACTAGTGGGGCCAGAGTAGTCAACGAGTGCATCCTATAACTGTTCCTAGTCGAGGGTGTATCGAGACAGGGCATCGATACATCAGAGTAGACTAGCGTATACGCATCTTGACCCATATGATGGGCGATGGATGATCCCATATCCATCGATGTTTGACATCAAAGATGGTGTACGGGTGCTCAGTGGAGACTGGGTACACTGGACGGACTCGCCGAGAACTCCCAGATGGTATTATACCTCACGTCAGATAGCAGTTCTCCGGTGAAACATGTACAGGTTAGTCTGTAGACCCGGGATCGTCATATAGTCTTGTATGATTCCCACCGTGCTTTGATTTCCACCTTACTACATCCAAGAGGGCATGCAAAACGGTGCATTTAGGGTATTGTCCTGTGTCACATGGAGCAATGAGCGATAGAAGGTGATTCGTCTCCCCAGGTATAGGGAGTTGATGTTGTGCTGTGTTCGATTGGATATAACTGGAAGCCCCTGGCCAGGGCTGATATAGAGCACTACTGGTTAGTGTTATCAGTAGGTTCTTGACCTGTTATGAGCCTCACATCGACACGACTTATCGGTTACTGGGGTCTGACGTATACCACCCCAAGACTAGATATGCAACATATCAGACGAAGAGACCGGACTGTACGGAGTGTTACTGATTGGATTCACAGGAGAATGTACAGGCTTGCTTGTTGATCTTCTGATCGCTCAATACCTGGGTGGCTGTTACATTTAGCTGACCGCTTGCAGCTTGTGGGTGTTTGATATGATCATCACCTACTTCCGGCGTATTGACGATTCTTTAGAGTCCTACACAGAAGTTTCTTGACTCAGGAAAAATGGAGTAGGAGCACATATGTGATGTGTGCAAGACCGAGGATAATACGATATGAGATACTGTTGGATATAGTGCCCTAAGAGTCAATTATTGGATCGCAGGCACGTGATTGCAATGATTGAGGGAGGACCTATACCGGTAGGACAGTCTTACTCGAGATTATAGTATGTTATCTGATTTATCTTTATCGTTTACATGCTTTAGGTGACTTTGTAGTTCACTATTACACGTTGATAGAGAATAGTATGCTACCATGGTTTGTCTTTATCATCGTGTACAGCTTTTGGTGACCTTACAGGTCACTATTACACGTTGATAGAGCCCTTAGGATTCTTGCTTGACGGCCAGCAGTATGATGACGATCATATACGTGGGAGCTGGGGTCTATAAGCACATCCTTAAAAGGTCCCTAGTTGTGGGAGTTTCGAGACAGGGCATAGATACTCCATTAGTAAACTAGTGTATACAGTCGAGACCCCGACCAGGGGCGATGGCCGGTCTCACAAGCCATTGGTGTCGGTTGGATCACCTAAGATGTATACAGGTGCTCATTGGGTTATGAGTACAATAGACAGGACTCGCCGGGAACATGATAGTTGGTATTATACCTGACGTCAGATAGCAGTTCCCTGGTGACATGTGTACAGGTAAGTTCATCGACCTGAGATCGTCATTTGTCTCGTGTGAGTTCCTACTGTGCTTTGATTACTACCATACCACTACTCAAAGGAGTCGTACAAACAGGTTTTAGTTGGGTACAGTCCCGAGCCACATGGAGGCAGTGAGCGGATCGGCAGGGGTTTCGTCTCTCCCGGTATTGTGGGTGAGATCGCGCTGTATCTAGGAGAGCCATTACATGAAGTCCTTGGCCAAGGCAGGAGATTTACTGGTAGGTATTCCAGTAGTATCTCAGGATATTCTGGGCTACACTCTGACACGACTTGTACCGCTTTTGGGGTCTGACTTTTACCAACCCCCTAACCATGCGATGCTTATAGACGAAGGGACCGGACTGTACGGATATTGTCACTGACATGCTCAGTAGGGTGTCAGGATGAGTTCGCTCATCGACCTCCCTTTTGGTCAATACCTGGTAGCTCGTTACGTACAGCTAGTACCTCTGACGTGCAAGTGGTTAGATCCACAACCAAAGTATTGACGAGTCTTTAGAGTCCCCCACAGACAGTTCTCAAGTTTCGGGCGAAACGTTGTAGAGGCTGTATGATATATGGCAGGGTCCGATCATATACCTGCAGCAGTGCATGGATCATGATCGGGCGGATCATACTACTGGGTTTTGGTTTAAGCCGGATCCGAGTATTAGATTTGTTGGATTACTTTAGTCTCATCGTATTCGCATTCGGTCGGAATGCGGATGCAGGTATGTATATACAGGTGATGGGTATCCTTGTGATCCGTCACGAGTTTACTTTAAATGTTGCCGTATCTTTTTATTGTTGTAAACATTTGGGTTAATGTTTACAAATGGAAATTGTGAGCTTAAGCCATCATTTTATGCATTAAATGTGACATATACTTCATAGGTGACTCATGGTATCATTTCTTGTTCAAATGTCACTTTATTTGATGGATTTGAGTGTTGAAATGAGAAGGAGAGAGAGTGGGGCTGCCATATGATAAGTTTTGGTCTTGTATTTTTCATCTCACACTCTCACTCTCATTATCAACACAACAAAAGAAAAAGAAAGCTTCATCTTCTTCTTCCTCCTCTAGCTCACAACCTCCATTGATGGCTTCATCTTCAACCTCCATCCATGTAATGGATGCAAGAGAAAAAGTTGTCACAACATTCTCTACTTCACCTTGGACACGTCGGCTAGCGAACTTCGTGCCCGAGTTGCTTCGGATGAAGCGGGAGCCCGTAAAAAGACTCGAAGATGTGGTGCCCTTTCCGACGAGGAGATCGAGACCGGAGATGCCACGAGGCGCTTGGGATGGTGGCCAAAGACCGAAGGACACGGATCGATCGGTATAGCTTTCCAACCCTTTCTCTAGTTACTAGTTGCAGGTTATTGGTTCGATCCGGGTTTATAGTATATGATAGCGCTGGTTTCTAGTTTGAAAAAGTTTTCGTTTCCGTATTTTGGCCTCGGAAAGACGGCCGGGGCGCTACCGTAGACTTACATCGTATTAGAGCCACGCCATTAACCTTTACTAGCTTGCTCTAACGTGTTTAGAAATTCGATGGAACGAAATTTTCCAAAACTGCATTTCCAATCATGAAGTTTCTGTCGAATTTTTTTTATCATCGAAAAATTATTTTGAGTATTGCAGAAAATCAGGCAGGCTTTTCTAAGAAAACTGCAGAAATTTTATAGGCTGATTTCACTGTAGCGCGGCGGAACCGCGGCCGTACCCATGTTTTGGCAGCAGATCCACCGCAGTACTGTAGCAACACTGCACCAAATTTCTATAGTGCTCTCTGAGTTGGAATTGGGGTTTCTGGTATTTTTTGTTTGGGCCCAGATTTGTTTGAATACTGAGAATTGTGCTTGGGGCCCACTTCAGGAAATTTTGTCGATCGAAAATTTAAAACATGTTAGTTCACAGTATTTACATTATATCTGCGACCGTGAATGTCATTTGATCGGTAAATCTTGTCTAATTGCTAAAGCTCTTTTAGACGGATTTGCGAACGTGACATTCACGTTGATGGTCTGTGTTGTGTTGTGCTGTGATGTTGCAGATTTGTCGTGGTGGATAGCCAGGATGCAATATTAGTACAGTTTGGTATTGTTTGTACATTTGATATTGCGGGGCGAGCGTCCGACATGTGGACTGCCGTCACTGCCTGTTTGTATATTATTCTTTTGGGGCACGACCGGGCTGAGCTCGATGTACTCGTTGTATATATATTTTTACTTTCCGTACTTGGATTACCCTGCAGTGGGGTGCACGGGTTGTTGGATATATGTATGCCCTAGAGCCCATTATGTGATAGCAGATGTATTTGTACATATATATATATATATATATATATATATATATATATATATATTCAGTGTACATTCTTGCTCGACATGATAGTATGCCATCTGGTTCTTATTTATCTGACATGTTGATTTGATCATTCTTTTATTCATTCATACATGTTGATAAAGCCCTAAGGATATCGGCTTGACTTTTGTGATTATGATAGAGATCATACTAGTGGGATATTAGTAGTTTATAAGCGTATCCTGGAATGTCCCAAGTCGTAGGTATATCGAGAAGGGGCATCGATATACCAAAGTAGACTAGCGTATATGATACTAGACCCATATGATGGGCGATGAATGTTCCCACACTCATCGATGTTTCACATCGAGATCATATACGGGTGCTCAGTGGTGACTGGGTACACTGGACGGACTCACCGAGAACTCCTATATGAAATTATATCTATCGTCGGATAGCAGTTCTCAGGTGACACTGGTGCAGGTTAGTCTGTAGACCCGAGATCTTCATAGAGTTTTGTGTGCTCTCCCACTGTACTTTGATTACCATCCTACCACGGCTCTACTGTAGGGTTCCTAGGCACTCTCAAGAGGTCTCACAAGGCATCAACCATGCCAATTTCAAAAATTACAGGTGCCGAGAAACCCTAGACTACGGATCGATAACTAGATGTCTAGGCGAAAAAGAACTAGTAAACTATTTTACTAAGAGAACGGATATACAACCTTTGTAGATCCGGTCCTCCACCTCCATAGCTCCGCAATGAAGTCTCCTCGCTGTCCAAACGGAAACCCGGGCTCTAGCGTCGGCTTCATCGGAGAAATGGGCGGGCAAGGTCGTCGGCTTCGTGCCGAAGATGATCTACGTCGAGGCATCACAAGATCAAGCTCCAACTTCACCAAGTCATGAAACTTGTGAAGAAAATACACTCTACTACTTGGCAAAAGGTAGAGGATGAAGAAATAGGAAGTGGGTAGACTTTAGAATTGGATTTCTCACTCTTTTTCATCAATCACCATTGATGAAGTCTAGGTTTTCTTCTTGAAGAAAAAGAAGAAGAAAATGAAAATGTTATGATAAGTATCAAGTGAAATGAAATAATAATAATACTTATCATCTACCAACCATGGTCAAGTGTAGAGACTAAACTAGGGTTAGTGGGAATGGTTAGGGTTAAGCATGAGACAAAAATGGTCACTTAGGTCAAAGCTTCATGAAGCTTCAACTAGAATACAAATCAAGCCACCATTTTCTTTTCATGCCTTTTATTTTCCAAAAAGAATAAACAAATAAATAAATGAATAAATCAAAACCCTAACCATTAACATGTAACCATGGTTTGATCTTTTACACAAAAACCCTAGCAAACATGTATCATCAAACATGATACAATCAAGTGCACAAAATTATATCACATATACAATGTGCACATCCAAGTGAGAAAATCCATTTAAAGTGAACCAATACTAGTTAATGCAAAGTAATATATCAAATATAAAATTATACATTAAATCATTAAATCAACACTTGATTTAACGATCCGGTCATATCGCATATAACCGACTAGTATCCAATGTATCGGCTTATCGAATCAATACTTGATTCGATAACTAGGTTATATCGCATACAACCAATCGATACATTCATCGCGAGAATAGAATACGGTATCACATACACGCATTATTCTCGGTCCCGCACATATCTCATATGCGCTCCTATTTCGTTTCGCTTGAGCCAAGAAACCTCTGTGTAGGACTCTAAAGACTCGTCAATACGCCGGCAGCAGGTGATGATCATATCAAACACCCACAAGCCGCAAGCGGTCTGCTAAACGTAACGGCCACCCGGGTATTGAGCGATCAGAAGATCGACGAGCAAGCCCGCTCACACTCCTGTGAATCCAACCAGTAACACTTACGTACAGTCCGGTCTGATCGTCTGATATGTCGCATATCTCGCCTAGGGGTGGTAAACGTCAGACCCCAATAGCTCGATAAGTCGTGTCGATATAAGGTCTATAACAGTTCGAGAAACTACAGGTAACACTTACCTGTAAATCTCAGCAACCCTGGCCAGGGATTTCCGGTTATAGCCAATCGAACACAGCGCAACATCAACTCCCTATACTGGGAGAGACGAATCCCCTCCTATCGCTCATTGCCTCCATGTGATTCGGGACTGCACCCAAAAACCACCGTTTTGCACGCCCTCTTGGACGTGGTAAGGTGGAAATCAAAGCACAGTGGTAACCACACAAGACTCTATGACGATCTCGAGTCAACAGACTACTCTGTACCAGTGTCACCAGAGAACTGCCATCTGACGTAAGGTATAATACCATCTGGGAGTTCTCGGCGAGTCCGTCCAGTGTACCCAGTCTCCACTGAGCACCCATATATCATCTCTGATGTCAAACACCAATGGATATGGGATCATCCATCGCCCATCTGTATGGGTCGAGAAGGTATACGCTAGTCTACTCTGGTATATCGATGCCCCGTCTCGATATACCCACGACTAGGGACTTTGAAGGATGTACTTATGGACTACCATGTCCCCACTAGTATGATCCGCATCATAGTCCAGGTAGTCAAGTACACATCCTAAGGGCTTTACCAACATGTAACAGAGAGACAATCAGTATACACGTTAAGGTAAAGAGTAACCAGATAGCATACTATCATGTCGAGCAAGAAAGTCATCCCTATATATGTCCAAGCACCCACTACAATATACATCCAATGTACAGTAATGGCCTCTAGGGCATACATATAACTAACAATCTCCCACTTGCACTAGGGCCATCTGATAGCAGTGGTTGTAGTATCTCATACTCAACCATCCCATAATAGTCTCTCTCTGGGAAAAGGCCTTTGTGAGTGGATCCGCCGTGTTGTCCTCTGAGTCTACTCTCCTAACCTCGATCTCCTTGGAGATCAACCATCTCCATGATCAGGTGATACTGCCTTAGAATATGTCTGGATCACTGATGGGATGGGTGTTCCTTGGCATAAGCCACAACTCCATTGTCACACAATGGGAGGAACGAAGTCCATCTCATGAACTAATATACATCCAGACTGCCTCTTTGGTAGCATCTGAAGTAGCGATGTATCGAGCCTTAATCGTCTAGTATGCCACGGTATCTAGCTTGGAACTCTTCCAACATACCGTCCCTTTACTGAGGGTAAAGACAATGCCTGTGACTGACATTCAGTCGTCCTTATCACCCTGGAACCCTTCCAGTGATTCTCCCCAGGATCGGTTGATACCATCTCACTACAACTAGTGAGAATCCTAACATCCAATTAGATCTATCTCATAGATCCAAACTCAGGATTTAGGAGGTATCACTTTGATCCTATAGAGAATCATTGTGATAAACGGAGATTGGCCGAGCGTAGCATAGGAAACTCCTTTCTTATCAAGAGTATGTCATCTACGTACTCTACGAGGATCAGCACCATACTCCCTACTACCTTTTTGTTTATACAAGGTTCATCTACCATTTTGATGATGTCAAACTCTTTGACTACTTCATCAAAACAGATGTTCCAACCCCGCGATACCTGCTTTATCCTATAAAGCATCTTGTACACGTTTCCGCTGCTCCCACTGTCTACGAAGCCCTCTGGCTGTGTACTTATAGACGTCCTCTTCTAAAACATCATTTAGAAAAGCAGTCATGGCACCCAACCGCCAGATATCGTAGTCATGGTATGTAGCCGTGGCAAGTAGGATCTGGATGGACTTAAGCATAGCCACTTGAAAAGGTTTCATCATTATCCATGCCTGTTCGATGACGAAAAGCTTTAACAAGTCTAGCTTTGAAAGTCTCAACTTTTCCATCTACACCAAGTAATCTTCTCAAGATATACTTGCTCCTGATGGGGATTTAACCCTTCAGATATAGCAGCCAAAGTCCATACTTTGTTGGTGTACATGGATTCCATCTCAGATCACTAAGCATCCAGCCATTCTTACAGAGTCCCAGTCCTGATGGCCAGCTCGAAATTAGTTGGGTCATCATCTCATGATGCAATCCTCACTCCCACTGTCATAGAGTAACCGAAGTATCTCTCAGGTGGGTGAGGAACCTTACTAGATCGGCGGAGAGGCTGAGGTTCGTTGGTAACTATTGAATCCTTTGGTTCTACCAAATCATCTGCTGTAGTTTGTATAGCTAGAACCTTTCCAGTTCTACATAACTGACCTTGCCTTGAGCTTGTCCGGATTTTGCTTTTAGACATAGCCCGGACAACCCCAAATCTTAACCAACTTAAGATATGGGCTCTTCCCTTTCCATATCACATATGAAGTGGTAAGCAACTGATTTGATTTGAACCCTATTCAATAGGTATGCTGCTTCTCAAGCGCATAACTCCCAAAAAGGAGACAGGTAACTCAGTAGTACTCATCATAGAGCACACCTTATCATATAGGGTGAGATTGCTCCGCCCCGATATACCATCGTGCTATGGTGTATACGGAGGAGTAATGCTGAGAGAGAATCTCATTCTCCTTTAGAATAGTCCAAGAATTTCGTGCTCAAGTATTCTTCTCCTTGATCACATCAAAGGACATAATACTTTTACCTGTATTTTGGTTCTCTACTTCTAACTTATATTCTGTGAATATCTCAAAAGGTTCTGACTTGTGTTTCAACAGGAACATATGTCTGAATCAAAAGAGATCATCATAGAATTTAATGAAGTATAAAGAACCGGTCCTGACATGTGTAGACAGGGGACCTTTCATACATCATCATGTATCAATCCCTAGAGTTCACTAACTCTTTCAATGTTTCCAATAAACAGAGCTATGGTCATCTTATCTTTGTGACATGACTGGCAAGTTTCACAAGATGTAAATTCAAACTGATTTAAATATGCATCTAAAAGTAACTTTAGCTAGTCGGGTCACATTGATATGACCTAGCCTACAATGCCTCAAGAAGGATTCGTTTATTTCTGAACTCTTCCTCTTGTGTGTGTTCAGTATATTAAAGAACGGTAGTTTGATTTAGAACATCAACGCTTTTAGATAACGTGCCTGAACCGATCAACTTTTGATATAGGAAATGTTCAAAACATTATCCAACAATACAAAATTTTATCATTTCTTTACTAATAAAGAGATAGATACGATTTTGTATATCAGGTTCGGTATCTAATAACATTCGTTCAGAATTAATGTATTTGTAATACAGGGTGACAGTGACCAACAGACTTGGCTGTAATACTTGCCCCGTTTTCTGTCTCATGAAACTTATCACCCGTTCTCATTTCTCTACCTATCTGTAGCCGTATGTAACAGATTACATATCTGGGATCCTGATCCGGTATCAAATACCCAGGACGTAGAGGATACAGAGAAACAGTTCTTTGTAACGAACACACCCGAAAATGATGCATCAGCATGCACTCTCTTCGTTTGGGCGGCACGGGAAATCTGGTATTCCCCAATTTCCTGCTCTGTCTTATAACAATTATAAGTTGGAGCGGGACCAACGTTCCCCAGCTCAGTATAACAAGCGGGTTCGGTCAAAATTCCGTATTATTATCTTGATTAAGGCGTGATATGGTCGCTACCTGGAGAGAGAGAGAAGAAAACACTCAGCGTGCGCTCTTGCAAGAATAGATTGGTTATTATTTTATCTAATCAGGATGGCTCCCACTGCTTTTTATCAAATCTTCCTTCAAACCCTAAAAGGAAAGACTAGCCGGGATTAATTACAAACTACAAGTTCGCCAATCTTTCAGCCAGGCCAGTGTCGGTACTTTGAGGGAGGTCCCCCGTGCTTTCGCACGAACCTAATTAATGTAAACCTCATTTTCCCAGAGGCGTAACCTCGTTAACACCTTTCTAGACACCTACTTGATCGGCTAATTGTAATGTGTAAAACTCTCCCAGGAGTAACTCTTACTCGCAGTGGGTATCGGGATCCAACTATCTCATAGAAGGTTTGCAATCTCATTGCAAATTTCAACACTGGAAATTCCCGATAATTTTGCCCCTAGCGTCCTATGACCTTGACGCAGGCCAACAAACCATAGTGCGCTAGTCAAGTTCAACCCGTCATTTCCTGATTGAATTAAACCCACCCGCATGACCCTTGATGCAGGCCAACAAAGTCGCACGACTACACTAATCCAATCTGCATCATATGCAAAAGCAGATAAATACTAGTTAGCTACCGCACACTACGCCTTGACGCAGGTCAACAAACGTAGCACGAATACGAAGTAGCACTTATCTGAAATGACGGAGGGCTACGACAGGTTTTTCTGAAAACCTATTGCGTAATGAACTTGATATCGTTGTAGAATCAAATGATTTTAAAATGGAGTGTTTTTTAGGCTTTTCTAGTTTTGCTAAAGGAGTCACTCCCGGTGAAGGGATCGTCGGTCCTTTCCTCATCGAATGAGGTGCGGGATATATCATATATATCACTGTGCAAAGCAAAAACTCTTAAAAGCAATCAAAAGACAAACCGAGTGTGTAGCATCTGCCAGTTATTGCTAAAGGAGTCACTCCCGGTGAAGGGATCTCGGTCCTTTCCTCATCGAATAAGGTGCAGGATATATCACATATACCGCTGTGCAAAGTAAGAACTGTAGCTACCTGTTTTATTTTGAAATTCGATTCTACAACATCTTAGGTTTCTTTTCTTTCATTAATCACATTAATGAAGTCCCATCATTTAAGTACCTAATCATCACAGAAAAATACGACGTACACTTATGCCATCCGCATTCGCCTCGATGTCCCCTCGTGCACCGTTAGGTTAGGTAACTAACGGCAGAGCGGGGCAGGGCTAGCGCGGGTGTAAAACATAAGTAACGCCTATATAATATATCATATATACTATATAAAGTATCTATCACAGAACATATCACATGATCACATCACAGATAACGCAGCAGAAGAATCATATGAAATATTGGATATATTAGGACGTCCGTGTTTTCAATACGAGCCAGTATAAAACACGGATTCCACGGTCGCTATGAATAGCCAAACCCACACCCCTAGACCCCTACGAGAGCGGCAAGCAACCCTACCAATTCTAGAGTTAGGAGACCCGGACTCGACTCCTCGAGTTGGTCTCCCACTGGACCATAGAACCCGGTTACTTGTGCTCCCCTCCTTGGGTCTATCCTAGTGCGGAAAAGTAAATAATATACAAAAGGTGACATCTTCTGCAACCTGGAAGTGTCCCAATAAAAGAATATTACAAACAAGTTTTTACATGAATGAAAATGAAAAAACACTCATCTCACATAAAAACCCCCGGCTATTCAAACACGACGATCCAATATAACATATCCAGCAACGCATAACATCACATGTCATCAACGTAAGTAAATATGTCCATCCCAATTGTCGTTGACATATAGCAACGAAACCGGCGATATCACATATTACACTTACGGTCACAGAAAAGAAAGTGTAAAACTACAACAGTTGGAATCCGCAACCTGCATAGACATCGCATGCCTAATCAAATGAATTCCTTAGACATCGCATGCCTAACAATTATAAACCCCGCGTTTTAGTCTCATTATCGAAACCACTTTTCAATATCAAGTCGGGTAATTCAACAAGATTCCCGACATCCTGATCGAATGCTCGTCGCAAACTTTAGTAGGCGGCCGCACCCCCGACGCCGTCGACGAAGTGCACCAAGGCGGAACACCGCTGCCGCGAGCACCCGAACGGATGCTTTCGGCGACAGGGTTCTCCTACAGTCACTTGGTCGGGGCTATGGAGCGAGGCTGTCTATTAACTTTACCCGGCGAGTATTCGCATACGCTACGTGATTGCGACGTACTTTTGATCGCATCAAAATTCCGTGGCAACCGATCAAGTGAGACTAAACTGCTATGTTTATAACATTCATTCAGTTATCTCATAACTGCTTGTGAATTCCAATTATTGTATCCCATTCCAGATAATTAGAAAATGTTAAACTTTCCGATCGAACATTCAAACACCCATGTTTTCCCGATACAGATCAACACATGAAACAAGTCTAAAAACATTCAGTTCGTGCCTCAGTACCAACGGTCCAGCCGTAGAAGGGTCAAGCCAACGCCTCACATGTGGAACGCCGTACTGCCCCAAACCTGAAGGTTCAAAGGGCAGTTCAAGACGGTCACATAATCGAGTTATGGTTTGTTGTCTTCTAAAGGGACCATCGCGTTACTTGCACTACTTAGAACGTCTTTAAACTACGGAAAAATCCAACACTTGGAAATTTCCCGACAGGGGAAAAATTGGGTATTTTTATCCGGTCGAACTTTTTAACATATTCAAAAATTACCCGGAAAGCCACACAGACAAAATTTGATAATCCGATCGAATATACAAATCCCCAAAACAACCCCAGAAAATTCAACTCTTGAATAAAATATTAAAATTATCTAGAAAACACAGGAGTCAAATATAACAATTACCGTGCAAACAAAAGTCAAAGATTCAACATAACGGCCGCGGAACCGCCGCGATACGTGGGGTAAGGCCGCGGTTCCGCGGCGGGTTGACGGAGTTAGAGCTCCGTTTTGCACAGTAATTCATAAAAAACCCTGCTTAATTTTCTGCATATTTTTAATATGGAAAAATCCAGATTTTTAAAAATTGGACAGAGAGCATTTTGGAAATAGGTTTCGGGTTCGTTCGGATTTCAAACGTCGTCTAGACTTCGCCAAAGGCTCTAGCTAGGCTCTGATACCACTGTAGGGTTCCTAGGCACTCTCAAGAGGTCTCACAAGGCATCAACCATGCCAATTTCAAAAATTACGGGTGCCGAGAAACCCTAGACTACGGATCGATAACTAGATGTCTAGGCGAAAAAGAACTAGTAAACTATTTTACTAAGAGAACGGATATACAACCTTTGTAGATCCGGTCCTCCACCTCCATAGCTCCGCAATGAAGTCTCCTCGCTGTCCAAACGGAAACCCGGGCTCTAGCGTCGGCTTCATCGGAGAAATGGGCGGGCAAGGTCGTCGGCTTCGTGCCGAAGATGATCTACGTCGAGGCATCACAAGATCAAGTTCCAACTTCACCAAGTCATGAAACTTATGAAAAAAACACACTCTACTACTTGGCAAGAGGTAGAGGATGAAGAAATAGGAAGTGGGTAGACTTTAGAATTGGATTTCTCACTCTTTTTCATCAATCACCATTGATGAAGTCTAGGTTTTCTTCTTAAAGAAGAAGAAGAAGAAAATGAAAATGTTATGATAAGTATCAAGTGAAATGAAATAATAATAATACTTATCATCTACCAACCATGGTCAAGTGTAGAGACTAAACTAGGGTTAGTGGGAATGGTTAGGGTTAAGCATGAGACAAAAATGGTCACTTAGGTCAAAGCTTCATGAAGCTTCAACTAGAATACAAATCAAGCCACCATTTTCTTTTCATGGCTTTTATTTTCCAAAAAGAATAAACAAACAAATAAATGAATAAATCAAAACCCTAACCATTAACATGTAACCATGGTTTGATCTTTACACAAAAACCCTAGCAAACATGTATCATCAAACATGATACAATCAAGTGCACAAAAGTATATCACATATACAATGTGCACATCCAAGTGAGAAAATCCATTTAAAGTGAACCAATACTAGTTAATGCAAAGTAATATATCAAATATAAAATTATACATTAAATCATTAAATCAACACTTGATTTAACGATCCGGTCATATCGCATATTTATCCATAAAATAAAATAAAAGAAATACAACAAAATTATTTATTACAAAATTTTTATCTTGGCATGGGGGAAGGCCGGCCGCTTCATGTTCGGGCTCGACCCGGGCATGGGCCTACTGGGTCGGGGCCTGGGCCCACTTGGCTTGGGGTTGACTTGGATTTTGACTTGGTCAACCGGGGTGTAAATTTTTACCCCAACAAATTGCCCCCAATCAATACATGCACACCACATATGTGGGTCGTGTGCATGAAATTGATGGATCTTCTTTTACTTGGAGGCGACCTGATTTGGTTCCCGCTTTTTAGGAAGCCGGCGCTGCCCTTTTTATGACATGGACGGTCATTGCTTGACATGTCTCCGAGACGGAATGTCCGTGATAGACGTTTCCCTGGCCCGGAGCGATCTGATTCCCGCTTTGTAGAAATCCCGCGCTGCCCTTTTTGCGACTTGGACGATCGATGCTGCCCTTTTAGCGACTTGGACGGTCGGTGCTGCCATTTTAGCGACGTGGACGGTCGATGCTGCTATTTTAGCGACGTGGACGGTCGATGCTGCCCTTTTTGCGACTTGGACGGTCGATGCTGCCCTTTTTGCGACTTGGACGGTCGGTGCTGCCATTTTAGCGACGTGGACGGTCGATGCTGCCCTTTTAGCGACTTGGACGGTCGGTGATGCCCTTTTTGCGACGTGGACGGTCGATGCTGCCCTTTTAGCGACTTGGACGGTCGGTGCTGCCCTTTTTGCGACTTGGACGGTCGATGCTGCCCTTTTAGCGACTTGGACGGTCGGTGATGCCCTTTTTGCGACGTGGACGGTCGATGCTGCCCTTTTTGCGACTTGGACGGTCGATGCTGCCCTTTTAGAGACTTGGACGGTCGGTGCTGCCCTTTTTGCGACTTGGACGGTCGATGATGCCCTTTTTGCGACGTGGACGGTCGATGCTGCCCTTTTTGCAACTTGGACGGTCGATGCTGCCCTTTTAGCGACTTGGACGGTCGGTGCTGCCCTTTTTGCGACTTGGACGGTCGATGCTGCCCTTTTAGCGACTTGGACGGTCGGTGATGCCCTTTTTGCGACGTGGACGGTCGATGCTGCCCTTTTAGCGACTTGGACGGTCGGTGCTGCCCTTTTAGCGACTTGGACGGTCGGTGCTGCCCTTTTTGCGACTTGGACGGTCGATGCTGCCCTTTTAGCGACTTGGACGGTCGGTGCTGCCCTTTTTACGACTTGGACGGTCGGTGCTTGATTTGACTTGCTCTGCTTCTTGCAGTGTCAGGGGTAGACTTGACTTGCCCCGCCTCTTGCGATGTCGAGATTGGATTCTGACTTGCTCCGCTTTCTGCGGTGTCGGAGTGGAAGTTGACTTGTTGATTTCGATTTGGGTTGACGTCAGTATCGCTACGCCGGAACATGGTACCAGGAGCGAATCATCATTTGTCATGACAGGGTTTGGGAATTGGTTTTTGTTTGGCATCTGCATTGCTGCACTGGAATAATGCCAGGAGCAACTCATCATTTGCCCCGAGAGGATTTGGGAATTGATGGCTTAGGAGGCAGGTTTAGATCCCTATTACCTAAGACTTTTCAATTTTATGGGCCGTGAGGGTCCCATTGAAGCATTTTCTCCATACGAGTCGAAAGGATCCCGCAGGTGTATTTTCTCCTTAGGAATCGTGAGGATTCTTAAGTGTGTGCCTCCTTTGCGAGTCGTAAGGCTCTCACGCGGGAATTTTCTCCTCTCAAAGTCGAGAGGACTTTGAGAATGCATTTCATCTCCTTTTCACGAGTTTGCGCCCTTTTAGGTTTTCACAAACTCGCCGGCAGTCCTGCTGTTTTTACTCACGGAGCCCTTTCGGGTTTTCATCCGTGCCCGTTTTGCTTGTGAACATACCCTTTTTTTTTGGGACTTTGAATGTGGTCTCACCGGTTAGGACTTAGGAGAGATTAGGATTGTTTTACGCCCGTGGATTGTATACGGTTTTGCAGGATGTATGATCCAGACCGTAGCGCCGGAAAAATTTCAGGGCTTTGTTGGCGTCTGCATCGCTGCACTGGAATGTGGTACCAGGAGCGACTCATCATTCGCCGTTTGGGGACTTGGAATTTGGATCTTGTTTGGCATCTGCATTGCTGCACTGGTATAATGCCAGGAGCAACTCATCATTTGCCCCGAGAGGATTTTTTTTTTTTTGGGACTTTGAATGCGGTCTCACCGGTAGGACTTGGGAGAGGTTGGAATTGTTTTACGCCCGTGGATTGTATACGGTTTTGCAGGATGTATGATCCAGACCGTAGGGCCGGAAAAATTTCAGGACTTTGCCGGCGTCTGCATCGCGGCACTGGAATATGGTACCAGGAGCGACTCATCATTCGCCGTTGGGGTATGGGATTTGGAATTTGGTTGGCGTCTGCATCGCTGCACTAGAATAGGGTACCAGGAGCGACTCATCATTCGCCGTTTGGGGATTGGGGAGCGATGGCTTAGGAGACAGGTTTAGATCCCTATCGCCTAAGGCTTTTCAATTTTATAGGCCGTGAGGGTCCCATAAAAGCATTTTCTCCCTACGAGTCGTAAGGATCCCGCAGGTGTATTTTCTCCTTAAGAGTCGTGAGGGCTCCTAAGTGTGTTTTTCCTTTATGAGTCGTAAGGATCCCACAAAGGTTTGTTCTCCTCATGTATCGTGAGGACACATGAGTGGGTCTTCTTAATGGAGCATAATTCCAAAGGCGGAGACCAGCCGCGTAACTGGTAATTGTGGTGGGGCATGGGTATGACGAGAATTATTTGAGCCCGTGGATTGTATACGGTAGTCAACTTGGGGACCAACCGTAGGGCTGGGAGAATTTTGAGAAATTGGATTTTGGTTGGCGTCTGCATCGCTGCACTGGAATATGGTACCAGGAGCGACTCATCATTCGTCGTTTGGGGACTTGGAATTTGGATCTTCTTTGGCATCAGCATTGCTGCACTGGAATAATGCCAGGAGCAACTCATCATTTGCCATGGGAGGACTTGGGATTTGGGTTTTGGTCGGCATCAGCACCGCTAACACTGAAGCGAAATGCCAGGAGCGACTAATCATTTGCCATTGCCCGTTGGGGAACGATGGCTTAGGAGACAGGTTTGGGTCCCTATCACCTAAGGCTTTTCAATTTTACGGGCCGTGAGGGTCCCATAAAAGCATTTTCTCCCTACGAGTCGTAAGGATCCCGCAGGTGTATTTTCTCCTTAGGAATCGTGAGGATTCCTAAGTGTGTTGCTCCTTTGTGAGTCGTAAGGATCTCACGCAGGGGTTTTCTCCTCACAAGGTCGAGAGGACTTTGCGAGTGTATTTCATCTCCTTTCACGAGTTTGCGCCCTTTCGGATTTTCACAGACTCGCCGGTAGTCCTGCTGTTTTTACTCACGGAGCCCTTTCGGGTTTTCATCCGTGCCCTTTTTGCTTGTGGACATACCGTTTAGATTATTTTTTTTTATTTCTTTTATATATATATATATATATATATATATATATATATATATATATATATTTTTTTTTGCCGCTGGTGGGACTTTAAAAGTAGTCTCACCGGCAGGATTTGGGAGAGATAGGGGTCATTTATGCCCGTGGATTGTATACGGTTTTGCAGGATGTATGATCCAGACCGTAGGGCTGATGTGCTCAATTCGCCTGCGACTTGGAGCATTCACGTGTAGTATTTCTTGAGATATCGGCCATTGATGGGTGGCATGGGCCTTTCTTCCTCGGCACTTATTAGTTGGTAGGATCCTCCGTCGAACACTTTCTCGATGACGTATGGTCCTTCCCAGTTTGGTTCGAATTTTCCCTTGGCATGTCGATTGGGGATGATCGGTCTTTTGAGGACCAACACCAATTCACCTTTCTTGAAAGCGCGGAGACGGGTTATCTTGTCATAGGCCCGTGACATTTGAGCTCAGTATAGCTCCAGATTTTGCTGCACCGCGAGCCTCTTTTCTTCGAGGGCATCGAGTTCTTCAAGTCGAAGGAGCACGTTTTCCTCCTCCGTCAACTCATGCTGAATGGCCATTCTTAAGCTTGGAACTTCGACTTTGAAGGGGAGGACCGCCTCCACTCCGAAGAGCAATGAGTATGGAGTGGACTGAGTTGGAGTACGGTGCGTGGTACGATATGCCCACAATGCCTCGTGGAGCTTGAGATTCCAGTCTCTCTTGTTGGCTGAAGCATTTTTCCTCAGGAGCTTGAACAGAGTCTTATTGAAGGCTTCGGCTAGCCCATTGGCTCTTGGATTATAGATGGAGGAATATCTCCAGTCTATCTTGTGCTGAGTAGCGAACCTTGAGACATTGAAGCTCTTGAAAGAAGGCCCGTTGTCAGAAATGATTCTTCTTGGTGTACTGAAGCGGTATAGAATATTATGCTGGAAGAATGTCAGAATATCTTTTGTCTTGACTTCTTTTAGCGGGACAGCTTCAGCCCATCTGGAGAAGTAGTCTGTCGCGGCCAGTATGAACCGGTGGCCTTTAGATGACGGAGGATCAATTGGGCCAACAATGTCGGTGCCCCAGACTTCGAAGGGCCACGACGCCACCGTAGGATGCAACGGATTGGGATGCTTGTGAATGAAATCACCATGGATTTGGCAGATCTGACATTTCTTTGCATGTTCTCCGCAATCCCGTATCATGGTGGGCCGGTAATACCCAAGCCGTTTGATTTGAAGTCGCATCTTGGGGCCAGATTGGTGAGCACCGCAAACGCCCGAGTGAACATCTTTCATGACCTTTTGGGCTTCGGCCAATGACAGACACCTAAGCCATAGTTGGTCATATGACCTGCGGTATAGCGTATCATTTGCAAACACGTATCGGAGAGCTCTTTTCTTCAGCTGAATCCTCGCAGATTTTTCTTCGGGCAGCTTGTCGTATCGGAGGTACTCTATGAAGGGTTCTCTCCAATCAGGCTCGTTTTGGATGATCGAAGCTTCTTCGGCAGGACTGCTCTTCTGTTCCGCGCTTTCCTCTTCTCGTAAAGAGACTAGGGGTAGAATTTGTCGGCTCCTGACTGTGATCAGAATTTCGTCCATGTCAGGATCAGCCAGCTCCTTGGCTAGGCGAGCGAGTATGTCGGCTTTTCCGTTCAACGCTCTAGGGACTCTCATTAGTTCAATATGAGTGAACCGTTTCATGAGTTCCACCACCCGACCTCTGTACCGAGCTAACTCGGGTTTGTATATCTTATAGTCGCCGCTTACTTGGTTGACGACAAGCTGGGAGTCACCGTAAACCCGTAGCCGAAGGATTTCCATTTCTATGGCGAGCTCCAAACCAGCTATCAGAGCTTCATACTCAGCTTCATTGTTTGTCCGAGGCTCGGTGAGAGCAAAAGAACGCCGTAGGGTTCCCATTGATGGTGTGATGAACACCAATCCTATCCCTGCTTTTATCTCTGGGACGCTTGATTTACTGGAGGTCCTTATTGACGAGGCTCCATCGAAGTAGAGCTCCCAACATGGCTCATCTTCCTCGAGGTGCAGCACTTGTTCATCGGGTAACTCACAATTTAGCGGCGACCCTTCTGGTATGGGATGAGCAGCGAGAAAGTCTGCAAGAGCTTGCCCTTTTACTACTTTCTGAGGGGTATAAACTATGTCAAACTCAAGTAGCATGACAGCCCATCTTGCCATTCTGCCGGCTAGGCTTGCTTTGGTCATCAAGTGTTTGAGCGGGTCGACCTTGGAGATCAGCATAACCCGATGAGCGAGTAAATAGTGCCTCAGCTTCTTCACAGCAAATATCAGAGCCAGGCATTGCTTTTCGATTGGGGAATAGTTGTGTTCCGCCCCGACTAGAGTTCGACTGAGGTAGTAGAGGGCATTTTCTTTTCCCTCCTCGTTATTCTGGGCAAGGAGCGCACCGAGTGACTCGTCCAGCGCGGCAGTGTAGAGAATCAGTGGTTTATTTGGAATGGGAGCGGCCAGCACTGGAGGGTGCAACAAGTACTGTTTGATGCTTTCGAACGCTGCTTGACATTCGGCATCCCAAATAAAAGGAGCTCCTTTCTTCATGAGCTTTGAGAAGGGCCTACATCTCCCCGATAAATTTAAGATAAACCTCCGTATATAAGCAAGCTTTCCTTGAAAAGATCTTAGCTGCGTCAGACTCTTCGGAGGGGGCATCTCCATGATGGCCTTTATCTTTGATGGGTCAACTTCGATCCCTCGATGCCGGACTATAAAACCCAGGAATTTTCCCGATGACACTCCAAAAGCACATTTCAGAGGATTCATCTTCAGATCGTATTCCTTCAGTCTGGTGAGAACGGTCCTAAGATCTTGGATGTGGTCGGCCTTGGCTTTAGTTTTGACGACCAGATCATCAACATAGCATTCGACGACTTTATAGATTAGGTCATCAAAGATATTAGTCATTGCCCTTTCATATGTATCACCTGCGTTCTTCAATCCGAACGGCATCACCTTGTAGCATTATATTCCGATCGGGGTTCAAAATGCTGTGTGCTTCTCATCCTCAGGCGACATCTTGATCTGATTGTATCCAGACGAGCCATCCATGAAGGTGAACAACTCGTAATTTGAGGTGTCATCGACCATCATTTCCATGACCGGTAGCGGGAAGTCATCTTTAGGACATGCCTTGTTGAGGTCCCTGAAGTCGACACAAACTCGGATCTGCCCATTTTTCTTCTTCACTGGGACTATGCATGCGATCCAGTCTGCATATTTCTCTTCCCTGATGAAGCCGGCATCGATGAGCTTCTTAGTTTCCTCGATGACCTTTTCTTCTAGTTCCCTTCTCATTCTTCGAGGAGCTTGTTTGACTGGCTTAGCATCAGGAGATATAGCCAACTTATGTACGACCACTTCAGGGGAAAGGCCAGGCATTTCTTTGTACGTCCACGCGAAGCAGTCGACGAACTCATGCAGCAGGGCAATTATCTGCTCTTTCATTTCCTCCGACAAGAGTGAGCTGATATAGGTCGGCCTCGGATTATCGGGCATTCCTAAGTCAATCTCGGTTAGCTCATCAAAGGTTGCTTGTCCTCCATCTTCGAGCTCTTGAGGAGCTTCTTCTGGCTCGGCTATCTCGTCATCATCATTCGATCTTTCGCGGGCCTCACCAACATGGATCATGTAGCATGCTTTGGAATCAGGTTGAATGTAGCCTATGCCCCGTCTATCTGGAGTTCGTCCATCGATGAGTGCTCGGACCTGGGGTGGATGCCATAGCCCTTCGTAAAACTTGGCTTCGGACTCCGTTTGATATAACCGGCATCCACACTTCTTAAAGTATTCCCGCATCTCGGGTGCATAGTATCTGGGATTGAGGACGGCTCTTATGCCTCTCTCATAGGGAAGGCACGCGACAGAAAGATCGTCCGGGTGCACAACGGGGTTTGACCTGTAAAACAGGATGCCCTTCTGTCCATTTTTCCTCCCGGGCACGTAGAAAGTTTTCAGCTGGTCCACGGTAGAGACTGACAATGCGTCGAGCTCTTTGCACATCCGTTCTGGCACCCTTATGATGGCCAGGGACCCTTCAGTGACTTCGAAGGTCTCTCGTAGTTTCGCTTGCTGCATAGGGGGCTGATCTGCACAGCTGTTGCACGGCAGGTCCTCTTCTTCTGACTCTTCAGTGTCACTGCCAAGATGAGGGTGGACTTTGCTGCTAGATGGGCCTTCAGTAACAGATTCGTCCGTATCGCTGCCGAAATGAGGGCGAGTTTGGCGGAAGGACGGGCTTCCAGCATCGGACTCATCAGTGTCGCTGCCGAAATGCGGGCGCACTTGGGTATTTTTGCTTTTGAAAGTGATAGCCGGCGCAGATTTGCTTTTGAGTCTTGGGGCCGTTCTATCCTTAGTCAGTTGTGGCTTAGCATTTTGGTGGTTCGTAAAGTACCGAGAATCTTCATATCGGACTTCATGCACACCGAACGGCTGGATGTCTCCGTCAATGCGTCTTTCTTCGCCATTTTTAGTATACTTCATGCATTGATGGAGAGTTGACGGGATGACGCCATAATCGTGGAGCCATGGCCGCCCCAAGAGAATCTTATAAGACATGTCGGCGTCGATCACGTATATCTTAGCTTCAGTTTGCAGATCCCCGAATTTGATTGGCAAAGCTATAGACCCCAGAACTTGCTGACAATTTTGGTTGAACCCTTGAATGACAATCCTTTCCCTTGACAGGTGTTGGACGTCCATTGATAAACTCTTCAGAGTTCGCAAGTTCATGATGTTCACTGAGGACCCCGGATCAATCAATATACGATTAATTCGATCTCCGTCGCTGTACCCGGTCACGTAAAGCGGCCGATTATGCTCAGCCGTTCCCAGTAGCGAGTCTTCATCCTTAAATGTGACTGCGGCGGCATGCAAAGCGTGCTGGGCTTCTTTCATATTAATTTCCGCAAAGTGGGCCTGATACCGCTCGGGGTTTTGTAGAGCGTGGATGAGAACATCTCTAAGCTCCTTAGATAGGACCAAGGCGTCGTAGATGCTCAGGAGAGACGGAAGCTTCCGGAGATGCGCCAAGACATTATAGTCCACCGAGGAAGGACTTATGTTTTCATCAGCCGGTTCTCTGCCATCTTCTTCATTAGCGACTTGTTTTTCCTTCCCTTTTGGGGCGTTGCCCTGATTTGGCGGTAGAGCCCTGCCGCTTCTGAGCTGGATTTGATTGGTCGTTGTGGCGAGCTCCTCATCCTCTTCGGGAAAACAAAGATCATCCTCGGAGTCGCTGCCAAGATGGAAGGCGTAGCAGGTCACTACTGGGATCTCTTTATTGGAGTCTTCTCCTAACTCCTCCAGAATTTCAGCCGCTTGTACAGGGAAGAACTCCTTCAATTGAATCAATGTTCTTTCCTTTTGTTCATATTCTTCGAGGGAATCGATATATTTTTGAATGGTCGATCTCCCTGCAGACTCTTTTTCACGCCGAGCTGCACTTTTCTTCTTCTTGAGCTTCTTGGATTTTGAGCCTGATGGAGCCGCATTGGCAGCTGGACTGGTAGGCTTCTTCTGCCCTTCCCATTCCGTCCTGGGTTCCTTCCGAAGTAGCTTTATCATCTTCTTCGTCTTATTAGACATGTGTGTACTCCACGGAGGCCGCGATGAGTCAGTTTCATTTGTCAGGGCAGCAGGTTCAGCTGTCTGCTCCTAGAAGGCTTCAACTTCCGTCTGTATAAAGTTAGCGGTTGCAACTTGATTGTTCACCAACACGCTTTTGGACAGCTCGATCTCTCCAGCCTTGTACTGCTTCTCGACCCAGTCCTTGAAGATATAGCAATCCTCGATCGCATGGCTCACTACTCGGTGGTACGGGCAATACAGAGGATTGTCGGTCATTTTTGCTTCTTGGGGTCTTTTCGACTCCGGCAGTTGTAGGCCGTTGTTCAAGGCATCTTTAAATATCTTGCGAACCTTGTCCCTTCTGAAAGAGTAAACCTTGTTCTTTTACTCCTCTAGGGTGGGCCCATCTCCTCCCAGCAATGGCTTTCGAGACCGGTTAGTTTTGGATTCGGCCGCCCTTCGCTTTTCTTCACTGTCGGACGCATTGAAGACATTGGTACTGCTGGAACTCCCGCTTCTACGGTTGTCGTCCCGTTTGCTTTTCCAGGTTTTGTCTCTCTGAGAGTCCAGCGGGGACTCTTGCTTCGAGCGTTCCAGCATTTGAACTTTCTTGGTTAGCTCCTGAAATGTCTTGAGGCCCGCTGTACACAAGAATGGGACCATCCAATTGCTGAGGTTCCCAATGAGAAGGCTGACGGACTGGTCCTGCTCCAGCGGCGGTTCGCACTTGACTGTGAGATTACGCCATCGAGCGATAAAGTCAGTGTTGCTTTCATTCTTCCTTGGCTTGGTCCTCACAAGGTCGGCAATGGAGATTTTATCACTGACGCTCATGAATCTTTGCCGGAACAGAGACTCCATTTGGGCAAAGGTAATGACGGACCCGTCTGGTATGCTCGCGTACCAGTCGAAAGCGACACCGGTCAGGCTGTTGACAAATTGACGAAGAAGGAGCGTGTCATTGCCCCCTGTATTTCCGCACGATGCTTTGAAGTGGGCAACTTGCTGATTTGCATTCCCCGTTCCATCAAATCTTCCGATCTTAGGAATGATGTAGCCGCTCGGGAACTCGATCAGATCGTACTGCGCGGGATATGGCCGCCCACTACTGCCGATTTCTTTCTGAGCTTCGGCTTCGGCCACCAATGTTTTAACCTTGCTGGTGACCAAATCCATTATCCGGTCCTGTGTTAGCGGGATAGTGCTATCTGGGGCCAAGGCGTCCCCAGAAGCGGTGTGTGGCCGGCTTTCATGTGGCTCGACTAGTCTCGGTCCCAAAGGAACCGGCATTGGTTGCCTCGGATTGTCATCACCCGGCTGATTAGTAGCGGCTTGTGCCTGATTGGGAGGCGCTCGAGCAATTTGAGCCGTAAGCTGCATCACCACGTTCGTTAAGTCGTCAATCTTCGAATAGAGCTTGGCCATCTCTTTATCTTTGCTCCTGAGCTGTTTTTGAAGCTCTTGAAGTAGCTCTTGCTCCGCAGTCCTGGGGCGGAAAGTCGGCTCTTCCTCGATGTCCGAGCTTGACTCTGCATGGACGGAGGGGTCTTTCTGCCTATCATCCTCATCTAGAGGGTTTTCTTCATCTAGCGGGGGCGGCTGTTCTTGGGCGGCGGCAACCACATTCAGGCTAGATTGGGCTTGGGATGTGGTGGCCCCATCCTTGCTTTTGCTGCGAAGGTTATCGCTGGGGCGACCGCCTGCCATATAGACCGTATGGATGATATATCCGGTCGTCTTTCTATCATTGGCGGCTGATTTCACTAATCGCTGTCTTGACCCCCTTGCTTCGGTAGCTGGTAGTCGATTGAAGGCGGCTGGCCTAACCAGGTTCTTAAATGGTGCTGGCGCTTCTTTCCTGGGTTTTCCCTGCTGCTTTCGTGCGGCACAGAGTGCTTGATAGACAGTTGAAGAGATAGTGTCGTACTTTTTCTGTTGGGGCCAGGACACGTCTCTTTGTGGTACTGTTCGGACCGCTGTCTTATTGATTCTGGCGGTCATGGAATTTTTCTGAACCCACTTTAGAGGCTCGAAGGAATTGCTGATTCTTACGTCCGACTCCGCCGTCGTCGCGGGGCAATCTTGCACTTGGAACTTCACTCGATTCCATTTGGCCGAAGCCTTGGCCCTTTTGTTGGCTCGATACCTGAGCCGCTTCTGCCTTAACTTTTCTGTTCTAAGCACCTGGCAGACTTCGACTCTTTGGGAAGACGCCGCAGACCGATTGATGGAGGGCCTTGGAAATATGCCCGATTGTGCATTTGTTGGAGTCATCGCCTGAGCTCGTCCGTAACATTTGATTTTTCCCTTTGTACCGAAGTTCTTGCACCCCGCTGGAGCACCAGAGAATCGTTCAGATACAGTCTTAAGTTTTGGTTGTGGTGCCTTGGCGATCACGACATTCGGCCTCTTGCCCCGTGAGACCGGCTTGGCCACCTGTTCCGCCTGGATCTCCGCCAGATGAGCACTTCCGGCAGGGTAGATGATGACGGAGCCAAACTGGCGGGGCGGTTCCTCCCACTGTCGACTGAGGCTTGAGGGGAGAACCACACGAGCGTTGATCTTGACCACGTACGGAATCGGGGTCATGTTGGAAGCTGAATTCGTCTGAGAAGACATTGTCGTCGAAGGTTGATTGATGCACGGAAAAAAGAACATCATTTCAGCATAGGCAATCGATATATGTATTGATTGAGTTCGCATGAACGTTTAACCCGAAATATGGGAGGAGAGATTGGTCCCACCGGGCGTGCCAGAATCTGTAGGGTGTTTTTCGTCACCCCAGTGAGATGGGAATACGCACGCGCTTGTCAAGCGTACTACAGATTCCCCCTGCCTAGGGTAGGCCGGGGTTTAATGATTGTGGGGATCCGAATCTCCGGCAGCCGCGGACTAAGCTGCCTTTAATTACCCCTCGCCTTTGGGGCGAGGGAACCTCCGATTAACGGGTTAAACTGGTCATGCGAACCCAATGTGCGGTGTGCGTGTGTTCTGTTTTGAAAGGGGGGTTTTGGATATATCGGGATCCACGCAGAGTTTTTACGGGGGTCCCGCTACCCGGATAGCGGGCTGGGGGTCAAGGGGGCTAGCAGTCCCCTTGCGGGGTTCGGGGCAGCGCCCCGGCCCGAAATTTTTTTGGAGGGGGAGAATGTTGCGGAGTATGTGTATGTGTACATTTGTATACAAATGTATATATATACATATATATGCATATATATGTGAATAAAGGGGAAAAAAGACATCCAAAGGATGCGTGGGGCCAACGTCTAGGCGCGCGCGCGCCACGTGTCGGCAAATGGGCGCCTTGCGCAGCGCAAGCGCGCGCGCCACGTGTCGGCACGTGGGCGCCTTGCGCAGCGCAAGCGCGCGCGCCACGTGTCGGCACGAGGGCGCCTTGCGCAGCGCAAGCGCGCGCGCCAAGTGTCGGCACGAGGGTGCCTTGCGCAGCGCAAGCGCGCGCGCCACGTGTCGGCACGTGGGCGCAAATTGCTCGAGCGCTAGCGCGCTGGTGAGGAAAAGAGGGCTTTTAGCCTAAAAAGGGATTTCTTAAAAGAGAAATCAGAGAGGAGTTGGACTCCTGAATGTGTTTTGGGGTTAATGGAAGGGGTTCTTCTTCTTCCTCCTGTTGCTTGCTGGATCTTGAAGATCAAGAGATGTGAAATCTCAAAATCTCTCCTTTTTGAGATCTGATGACAGAACCAAGTTCCCCTTTGTGGGTTTTGTGGTGAAAAACTAATTTGTTTTATAAAAAGAAGATTAAAACTCTTGATTTAATTCAAGAGAAAGAAGAAGGTTTTGGAACCTTGAAGAAGAAGAAAAATCTCAGATCTGGAAAGTTTTTTTTTTAGAGAGAGAAAAAGTTCTTGGGATATTTCATTATCCTTGCCTTTATAGGCTACACACTTTACACATAGCCCCTTGGGTTTCACAAAATGGCATTTTGCCTATCCCATGGCTCATGTGCCATTTCTTTTTGCACATAAGCCATGGGCTTTACAAAAATTTGGCTTTATGCCTATTTTCTTACATTTATCCATAAAATAAAATAAAAGAAATACAACAAAATTATTTATTACAAAATTTTTATCTTGGCATGGGGGAAGGCCGGCCGCTTCATGTTCGGGCTCGACCCGGGCATGGGCCCACTGGGTCGGGGCCTGGGCCCACTTGGCTTGGGGTTGACTTGGATTTTGACTTGGTCAACCGGGGTGTAAATTTTTACCCCAACACCCCCGTGCTTTCGCACGAACCTAATTACTGTAAACCTCGTTTTCCCAGAGGCGTAACCTCGTTAACACATTTCTAGACACCTACTTGATCGGCTAATTGTCATGTGTAAAACTCTCCCAGGAGTAACTCTTACTCGCAGCGGGTATCGGGATCCAACTATCTCATAGAAGGTATGCAATCTCATTGCAAATTTCAACACTTGAAATTCCCGATAATTTTTCCCCTAGCGTCCTATGACCTTGACGCAGGCCAACAAACCATAGTGCGCTAGTCAAGTTCAACCCGTCATTTCCTGATTGAATTAAACCCACCGGCACGACCCTTGACGCAGGCCAACAAAGTCGCACGACTACCCTAATCCAATCTGCATCATATGCATAAGCAGATAAATACTAGTTAGCTACCGCACACTACGCCTTGACGCAGGCCAACAAACATAGCACAAATACTAACTACCACTTATCTGAAATGACGGAGGGCTACGACAGGTTTTTCTGAAAACCTATTGCGTAATGAACGTGATATCGTTGTACAATCAAATGATTTTAAAATGGAGTGTTTTTGAAGCTTTTCTAGTTTTACTAAAGGAGTCACTCCCGGTGAAGGGATCGTCGGTCCTTTCCTCGTTGAATGAGGTGCGGGATATATCATATATATCGCTGTGCAAAGCAAAAACTCTTAAAAGCAATCAAAAGACAAACCGAGTGTGTAGCATCTTCCAGTTATTGCTAAAGGAGTCACTCCCGGTGAAGGGATCTCGGTCCTTTCCTTATCGAATAAGGTGCAGGATATATCACATATACCGCTGTGCAAAGCAAGAACTGTAGCTACCCTTTTTATTTTGAAATTCGATTCTACAACATCTTAGGTTTCTTTTATTTCATTAATCACATTAATGAAGTCCCATCATTTAAGTACCTAAACATCACAGATAAATACGACGTACAATTATACCATCCGCATTCGCCTCGATGTCCCCTCGTGCACCGTTAGGTTAGGTAACTAACGGCATAGCGGGGCAGGGCTAGCACGGGTGTAAAACATAAGTAACGTCTATATAATATATCATATATACTATATACAGTATCCATCACAGAACATATCACATAATCACATCACAGATATCGCAGCAGAAGAAACATATGAAATATTGGATATACTAGGACGTCCGTGTTTTCAATACGAGCCAGTATAAAACACGGATTCCACGGTCGTGATGAATAGCCAAACCCACACCCCTAGACCCCTACGAGAGCGGCAAGCAACCCTACCAATTCTAGAGTTAGGAGACCCGAACTCGACTCCTCGAGTTGGTCTCCCACTGGACTCCAGAACCCGGTTACTTGTGCTCCCCTCCTTGGGTCTATCCTAGTGCAGAAAAGTAAATAATATACAAATGGTGACATCATCCGCAACCTGGAAGTGCCCCAATAAAAGAATATTACATACAAGTTTTTACATGAATGAAAATGAAAAACACTCATCTCACATAAAAACCCCCGGGCTATTCAAACACGACGATCCAATATAACATATCCAGCAACACATAACATCACATGTCATCAACGTAAGTAAATATGCGCATCCCAATTGTCGTTGACATATAGCAACGAAACCGGCGATATCACATATTACACTTACGGTCACAGAAAAGAAAGTGTAAAACTACAACAGTTGGAATCCGCAATCTGCATAGACATCGCATGCCTAATCAAATGAATACCTTAAACATCACATGCCTAACAATTATAAACCCCGCATTTTAGTCTCATTATCGAAAACTCTTTTCAATATCAAGTCGGGGAATTCAACAGGATTCCCGATGTTCTGATCGAATGCTCGTCGCAAACTTTACTAGACGGCCGCACCCCCGATGCCGTCGACGAAGTGCACCAAGGCGGAACACCGCTGCCGCGAGCACCCGAACGGATGCTTTCGGCGACGGGGTTCTCTTACAGTCACTTGGTCGGGGCTATGGAGTGAGGCTGTCTATTAAGTTTACCCGGCGAGTATCCGCGTATGCTACGTGATTGCGACGGACTTTTGATCACATCAAAATTCCGTGGCAACCGATCAAGTGAGACTAAAGTGCTATGTTTATAACATTCATTCAGTTATCTCATAACTACTTGTGAATTCCAATTATTGTATCCCATTCCAGATAAATAGAAAATGTTAAACTTTCCGATCGAACAATCGAACACCCAAGTTTTCCCGATACAGATCAATACATGAAATAAGTTTTAAAAACATTCAGTTCATGCCTCAGTACTAACGGTCCAGCCGTAGAAGGGTTAAGCCAACGCCTCACATGTGGCATGCCGTACTGCCCCAAACCCTAAGGTTCAAAGGGCAGTTCAAGACGGTCACATAATCGAGTTAAGGTTTGTTGTCTTCTAGAGGGACCATCGTGTTACTTGCACTACTTAGAACGTCTTTAAACCACGGAAAAATCCAACACTTGGAAATTTTCCGGCAGGGGAAAAATTGGGTATTTATATCCGGTCGAACTTTTTAACATATTGAAAAATATCCAGAAAACACATAGACAAAGTTTGAAATTACCGATCGAATCATCGAGGCTCTAAAACAACCCAGAAAACTCAACACTTGAGTGCAAATTAAAAATTCCCAGAAAACTCAGCACCTGGAAAAATGAATTACTGTGCAAAAACTACAGGCAACTCCCTTCATGTGGCCGCGGAACCGCCGCAGAAGCCATGCTTCTGCCGCGGTTCCGCCGCACTATAAACATATCATGGGTTAATTTTTGCATTGTAATTCTTAGAATTCCCTGCTGAATTTTTTAAGCATTTTTAATCTGGAAAAATCCCAGTTTTTGAAAAAAGTCCAGAGAGCAATTTGTTTTAGGGTTTCGATGTTCATTCGGGTTTCAAACGTCGTATACACTTCGCCTAAGGCTCTAGCTAGGATCTGATACCACTGTAGGGTTCCTAGGCACACCAATGAGGTCTCACAAGGCATCAACCAAGCCAATTTCAAATTTTACAAGTACCGAGAAACCCTCATACGGATCGTTAACTAGAATTTTAGGCGAAACAAGCAACTAGTTAACTACGTAACTAAAAGAACAGAAATACAACCTTTATAGATCCGGTCCTCCACCTCCATAGCTCCATGATGAAGTCTCCTTGCTGTCCAATTTTGAATCCCGGGCTCTAGTGTCGGCTTCATCGGAGAAATAGGCGGGCTAGGTCATCGACTACGATGCCGAAGATGATCTACGTCGAGGCAACACTAGATCAAGCTCCAACTTCACCAAGTCAAGAAACTTGTGAAGAAAACACCCTATACTACTTGGCAAGAGGTAGAGGGTGAAGAAATAGGAGGTGGGTTCACTTTAGAATTGGATTTCTCACTCATTTTCACATTTCACCATTGTTGGTAGAAAGCTTTCTTCATTAAGATGAAGAAGAAGAAGATGATATTAATATGATAAGTATTATGATAAAGGAAAATAATATGAATACTTATCATATACTAACCATAGTTAGGTGTAGAGAATAAATCATGGTTAGTTTGAAGGGTTAGGGTTAAGCCTGAAGACAAAATGGTCACTTGGTCAAAGCTTCATGAAGCTTCAACTAGAAAACAAATCAAGCCACCATTTTCTTTTCATTTGCCAAAAAGAAATAAATAAATAAATAAATAGATAGATAAATGAATAAGCAAAACCCTAATCATCAATTTAACCATGGTTTAGTTCTTTACATTTAACCAAATAAGCATGCATCATCAAACATGATACAATCATGTGCACAAAAGTATATCACATATACAACTTGCACAATACAAGTGAGAAAATCCATTTAATGTGAACCAATACTCGTTAATGCAAAGTAATATATCAAATATATAATTATACATTAAATCATTAAATCAACACTTGATTTAACGATCCGGTCATATCGCATATAACCGACTAGTATCCTATGTATCGGCTTACCGAATCAATCCTTGATTCGATAACTAGGTTATATCGCATACAACCTTTCGATACATTCATCGCGAGAATGGAATACGGTATCATATATAAGCATTATTCTCGGTCCCGCACATATCTCATATGCGATCCTATTTCGTTTCGCTTGAGCCCGGAAACCTCTGTGTAGGACTCTAAAGACTCGTCAATACGCCGGCAGCAGGTGATGATCATATCAAACACCCACAAGCCGCAAGCGGTTTGCTAAACGTAACGGCCACCCGGGTATTGAGCGATCAGAAGATCGACGAGCAAGCCCGCTCAAACTCCTGTGAATCCAACCAGTAACACTTACCGTACAGTCCGGTCTGATCGTCTGATATGTCGCATATCTTGCCTAGGGGTGGTAAACGTCAGACCCCAATAGCTCGATAAGTCATCTCGATATGAGGCCTATAACAGTTCGAGAAACTACAGGTAACACATACCAGTAAATCTCAGCAACCCTGGCCAGGGATTTCCGGTTATAGCCAATCGAACACAGCGCAACATCAACTCCCTATACCGGGAGAGACGAATCCCCTCCTATCGCTCATTGCCTCCATGTGATTCGGGACTGTACCCAAAAACCACCGTTTTGCACGCCCTCTTGGTCGTGTTAAGATGGAAATCAAAGCACAGTGGGAACCACACAAGACTCTTTGACGATCTCGGGTCAACAGACTACTCTGTACTAGTGTCACCAGAGAACTGCCATCTGACGTAAGTTATAATACCATCTGGGAGTTCTCGGCGAGTCCGTCCAGTGTACCCAGTCTCCACTGAGCACCCGTATATCATCTCTGATGTCAAACACCAATGGATATGGGATCATCCATCGCCCATCTGTATGGGTCGAGAAGGTATACGCTAGCCTACTCTGGTATATCGATGCCCCGTCTCGATACACCCACGACTAGGGACTTTGAAGGATGTACTTATGGACTACCATGTCCCTACTAGTATGATCCGCATCATAGTCCAGGTAGTCAAGTACACATCCTAAGGGCTTTACCAACATGTAACAGAGAGACAATCAATGTACACGTTAAGGTAAAGAGTAACCAGATAGCATACTATCATGTCGAGCAAGAAAGTCATCCCTATATATGTCCCAGCATCCACTACAATATACATCCAATGTACAGTAATGGCCTCTAGGGCATACATATAACTAACAAGTATGCTATCTGGTTTATCTTTATCATCGTGTACTGCTTTAGGTGACCAGACAGGTCGCTATTACACGTTGATAGAGCCCCTAGGAATCATGCTTGACTACCAGCAGTATGAGGGCGATCATATACGTGGGAGCTGGTAGTCTATAAGCACATACTTAAAAGGTCCCTAGTCGTGGGAGTTTCAAGACAGGGCATCGATACTCCAGAGTAGACTAGTGTATACAGTCGAGACCCCGACGAGGGGCGGTGGCCGGTCTCACAAGCCACTGGTGTCAGTTGGTTCACCTAAGATGTATACACGTGCTCATTGGGTTATGAGTACACCGGACAGGACTCGCCGGGAACATGCTAGTTGGTCTTATACCTGACGTCAGATAGCAGTTCCCTGGTGACATGTGTACAGGTTAGTTCATCGACCTAGGGATCGTCATTTCTTTCGTGTGAGTTCCCACTGTACTTTGATTACTACCCTACCACGCTCAAAGGAGACGTGCAAACAGGTTTTAGTTGGGTACAGTCCCGAGCCACATGGAGGCAGTGAGCGGATCTTCAGGGGTTCGTCTCTCCCGGTATTGGGGGTGAGGTCGCGCTGTGTCTAGGAGAGCCATTACACAAAGCCCTCGGCCAAGGCAGGAGATTTACTGGTAGGTATTCCAGTAGTATCTCAGGGTGTTCTGGGCTACACTCCGACACGACTTGTACCGCTTTTGGGGTCTGACTTTTACCAACCCCCTAGGCCCGCCATGCGATGCTCATAGACGAACGGACCGGACTGTATGGATATTGTCACTGACAGGCTCAGTAGGGTGTCAGGATGAGTTCGCTCATTGACGTCCCTTTTGGTCAATACCTGGTAGCCCGTTATGTATTGGCTTATACCTCTGACGTGCTAGTGGTTAAATCCATAACCAAGGTGTTGACGAGTATTTAGAGTCCCCCACATTCAGTTGCTCAAGTTTTCGGGCGAAACGCTGTAGAGGCCGTATGGAGATATGGCAGGGTTCGATCAGATACGTGCGGTATTGCACGGATTAGGATCGGACGGATAATACTAGCCGGCTTTGGTTTAAGCCGGATCCTAGTATAATACAGTGTAGATTTTGTCTCATTGCATTTGTATTTCGGTCGGAATACAAATGCGGGTGTGTATACACAGTATCGGGGTTTTCCTGTAATTTATTACGGGACCAGTTTTCTGGAGTTGCCAGTTTGCTTTCCGTTTTAACCAATTTCCTTTGTATCGTTCATTGGCCGAAGATTGGTGGAGGAGGGCTTATTTGCATTTGTGCAAATAAGCATTAGTGGAGGGGGTTCTTTGCATTTTGTTGCTTCATGATAGCTCTTGTTGACCTTGACTTGTTCACTTCATCATTGCTTGACTTTTGGAGTCATCATGTTTGATGATGGTTGTGGTTGAGTGTGGATGTGTTTGTGATCATGTTCTTTCATGATTTCTTTTGATTCCCTCTTGCATTATTGTGTGCCCTCTCTCATTTTTAATTCACACTCTCTTTTCTCTCCACTCCATCATGCATGGCCGGCCAAGCTCCTTGGGGGCTGTCCAAAATTCTAGAGGTGGGGTTTTTGTGTTTTTGCTTTGATAAAAATCCCTCAAGATCAATCTCCATTAGCTTGTATCATCCCTCCACCAAAAGGCAACCCCCCTGAACCCCAAAATGAGACATGGTTCTATACAGATTCTACAGCAAATCTTGGGCACGTCGACTCTCCAGCTTCATGCCCGAGTTGCCTCAGTATAGAGGTGGGAGCCCGTAAAAGAAGCCGGCGACGTGGCGCCCTTTCCGGCGAGTAGGTGGAGACCGGACATTCCGCGGGAGATCGGGACGACGACGAGAAGACCGGAGGACACGGATCGCTCGGTATATCTCTCTTCCCCATCTTGTAGTTAGCTAGAACTAGTTAATGGCACGATCCGGGTTTTGAGTGCGAGGTGGTGCCGGTTCAAGAAAAATCAAAGTTAACCATCGCTTCCGCATTTGGCCCCCGGATAGAGGCCGGGACGCCGCCGTGCACTTACAAATATAAATTAGAAGTAGAGAACCAAAATATTGGTATAAGTATTATGTCCTATGATGAGATCAGGGAGGAGAATACTTAAGCACGGAATTCCTGGATGATCCTAAAGGAGAATGAGATTCTCTCTCAGCATTACTCCTCCGTATACACCATAGCACGATGGTAAATCGGGGTGGAGCAATAGCACCTAATATGATATGGTGTGCTCTATGATGAGTACTACTGAGTTTCCTATTTCCTTTTGGAAGTTATGCACTTGAGAAGCTGCATACCTATTGAATAGGGTTCAAATCAAATCAGATCACAGCCTACCACTCCATATGAGATATGGTATGGGAAGAGCCTATGTCTTAAGCTAGTTAAGATTTGGGGTTGTCCGGCCTATGTCTAAAAGAAAAAATCTTGACAAGATCGAGGCAAGGTCTGTTATGTAGAACAGGAAAGGTTCCGGCTATACAAACTACAGCAGATGATTTGGTAGAACCAAAGGATTCAGTAGATTCCAACGAACCTCAGCCTCTCCGCCGATCTAGTAGGGTTCCTCATCCGCCTGAGAGATACTTCGGTTTCTCGATGACAGTGGGAGCGAGGATTGCATCTTGAGATGATGACCCAACTAGTTTCGAGCAGGCCATCGAGAGTAGGGACTCTGTAAGAATGGCTGGATGTTTAGCGATCTGAGATGGAATCCATGTACACCAACAAAGTATGGACTTTGGTTGCTATATCTAAAGGGTTAAATCCCCATCAGGAGCAAGTATATCTTGAGAAGATTACTTGGTGTAGATGGAAATGTTGAGACTTTCAAAGCTAGACCTGTTAAAGGTTTTCGTCATCGACCAGGCATGGATAATGATGAAACCTTTTCCAGTGGCTATGCTTAAGTCCATCCGGATCCTACTTGCTACGGCTACATACCACGACTACGATATCTGGCGGTTGGGTATCATGACTGCTCTTCTAAATGATATTTTAGAAGAGAGAGTTTATAAGTACACAGTAAGAGGGCTTCATAGACAGTGGGAGCAGCGGAAACGTGTACAAGATGCTTTATAAGATAAAGCGGGCATCGCGGAGTTGGAACATCTGTTTTGATGTAGTAGTCAAATAGTTTGACTTCATCAAAATGGTAGATGAACCTTGTATATACAAAAAAGGTAGTAAGGAGTATGGTGGTGATCCTCGTATAGTACGTGGATGACATACTCTTGATAAGAAAGGAGTTTCCTATGCTACGCTCGGTCAATCTCTGCTTATCACAATGATTCTCCATATAGGATCAAAGTGATACCTCCTAAATCCTGGGTTTTGGATCTATGAGATAGATCTAATTGGATGTTAGGATACTCACTAGTTGTAGTGAGATGGTATCAGTTGATTCTGGGGAGAATCACTGGAAAGGTTCCAGAGTGATAAGGACGACTGAAAGTCAGTCACAGGCATTGTCTTTACCCTCAGTAAAGGGACGGTATATTGGAAGAGTTCCAAGCTAGATACCGTGGCAAACTAGACGATAAAGACTGGATACATCGCTACTTAAGATGCTACCAAAGAGGCAGTCTAGATGTATATTTGTTCATGAGATGAACTTTGTTCCTCCCATTGTGTGACAATGGAGTTGTGGCTTATGCCAAGGAACGTCCTTCCCATCAGTGATCCAGACATATTCTAAGGCAGTATCACCTGATCATGGAGATGGTTGATCTCCAAGGAGATCGAGGTTAGGAGAGTAGACTCAGAGGACAACACGGCGGATCCACTCACAAAGGCCTTTTCCCAGAGAGAGACTTTTATGTGATGGTTGAGTATGAGAAACTACAACCACTGCTATCCGATGGCCCTAGTGCAAATGGGAGATTGTTAGTTATATGTATGCCCTAGAGGCCATTGCTATACATAAGATGTATATTGTAGTGGATGCTTGGACATATATAGGGAGGACTTTCTTGCTCGACATGATAGTATGCTATCTGGTTGCTCTTTACCTTAACGTGTACACTGATTGTCTCTCTGTTACATGTTGGTAAAGCCCTTAGGATGTGTACTTGACTACCTGGAATATGATGCGGATCACACTAGTGAGGACATGGTAGTCCATAAGTACATCCTTCAAGGTCCCTAGTCGTGGGTGTATCGAGACGGGGCATCGATATACCAGAGTAGACTAGCGTATACCTTCTCGACCCATACAGATGGGCGATGGATGATCCCATATCCATTGGTGTTTGACATCAGAGATGATATACGGGTGCTCAGTGGAGACTGGGTACACTGGACGGACTCGCCGAGAACTCCCAGATGGTATTATACCTTGTTGGAGATAGTGCCCTCAGAGTCAATTATTAGGTCACAGGTACGTGATTGTAATGATTGAGGGAGGACCTATCCCGGTAGGACAGTCTTACTCGAGATGATAGTATGCTATCTGGTTTACCTTTATCATCGTGTACTGTTTTAGGTGACCTGACACGTCGCTATTACACGTTGATAGAGCCCCTAGGATTCTTGCTTGACCACCAGCAGTATGAGGGCGATCATATAAGTGAGAGCTGGGGGTCTACAAGCATATCCTTAAAAGGTCCCTAGTCGTGGGAGTTTCGAGACCGGGCATCGATACTCCATTAGTAGACTAGTGTATATAGTCGAGACCCCGACGAGGGGCGGTGGCCGGTCTCACAAGCCACTGGTGTCAGTTGGATCACCTAAGATGTATACAGGTGCTCATTGGGTTATGAGTACACCGGACAGGACTCGCCGGGAACATGCTAGTTGGTCATATACCAGACGTCAGATGGCAGTTCCCTGGTGACATGTGTGCAGGTTAGTTCATCGACCTGGGGATCGTCATTTGTCTCGTGTGAGTTCCCACTGTACTTTGATTACTACCCTACCACGGCTCAAAGGAGTCGTGCAAACAGGTTTTAGTTGGGTACAGTCCCGAGCCACATGGAGGCAGTGAGCGTATCTTCAGGGGTTCGTCTCTCCCGGTATTGGGGGTGAGGTCGTGCTGTGTCTAGGAGAGCCATTACACAAAGTCCTTGGCCAAGGCAAGGAGATTTACTGGTAGGTATTCCAGTAGTATCTCAGGGTGTTCTGGGCTACACTCCGACACGACTTGTACCGCTTTTGGGGGTCTGACTTTTACCAACCCCCTAGGCCCGCCATGCGATACTCATAGACGAACGGACCGGACTGCACGGATATTGTCACTGACAGGCTCAGTAGGGTTGTCAGGCTGAGTTCGCTCACAGACATCCCTTTTTAGTCAGTACCTGGTAGCCCGTTACGTATTGGCTTATACCTCTGACGTGCTAGTGGTTAAATCCACAACCAAGGTGTTGATGAGTCTTTAGAGTCCCCCACATTCTGTTACTCAGCTTTCGGGCGAAAGGTTGTAGAGGCCGTATGGAGATATGGCAAGGTCCGATCAGATACGTGCGGTATTGCACGGATCAGGATCGGACAGTTTGTACTATAGGCCGTATCGTTATATGGCAGGGTTCGATCAGATACGTGCGGTATTGCACGGATCAGGATCGAACAGATATTACTAGCCGACTTTGGTATAAGCCGGATCCTAGTATAGTACAGTGTAGATTTTGTCTCATTGCATTTGTATTTCGGTCGAAATACAAATGCGGGTGTGTATGCACAGTATCGGGGTTTTCCTGTAATTTATTACGGGACCAGTTTTCTGGAGTTGCCAGTTTGCTTTTCGTTTCGGCCAATTTCCATTGTTCCGTTCATTGGCCGAAGATTGGTGGAGGAGGGTTTATTTGCATTGTTGCAAATAGGCATTTGTCGAGGGGGTTATCTGCTTTTTTGTTGTATCATGATAGCACCATCCTTTGACTTGATTTCTTCATGATGGCTTGACTTCATAACCTCATCATGGCTTGACTTATGTATGATGATGGAGGGACATGATGGTTGATGATGATGAGGGGTGAGGTTGGTTGAGTGTGGGTTTATTGTTGTGATCATTTCCTTTTTGGCATGATAGCCTTCTCTCTCTCCATTGCATTATGGGATGGCTCTCTCCTTTTCTATCATACAACCTCCTCATTCTCACTCTCCCTATTGTAGTGGCCGGCCCAAGCTTGAGTGGGGCTGTCCAAATTTTATGGAGTGGGGTTTTTGCTCATTTGATGTTCCAAAATCCCCAAAGTCCCTCCATATAGTTCTTGTATCTTTTCCTCCACCAAAAGGCACCTCCATGAACCCCAAATGAGACACAATCCTCTACTACACATTCTACAGCAAACCTTGGGCACGTCGAGTAGCCGGCTTCGTGCCCGAGTTGCCTCGGCATTGAGGTGGGAGCCCGTAAAAGAAATAGGCGGTGTGGTGCACTTCCGGCGACGAGGAGGAGACGGGACATTCCGCAGGAGATCGGGACGATGAAGAGAAGACCGGAGGACTTGGATCGTCGGTATATCTCTTTCTCATCTTATAGTTAGCTTAGACTTGTTAATGGTTACGATCCGGGTTATAGTGCGCGGTGGTGCCGGTTTGCTAAGTCCGCAAAATTCAAGTTTTTCACCGCTTCCGCATTCCGGCGTCGGATTGACGGCCGGGGCGCCGCCGTGCACTTACAGTGGTATCAGAGCCTTGCCATTAACTTAATCTAGCTTTGTGTAATGTGTTTGCATTTCCGATCGATCAAAAAGTTCCAAAACTGCATTTTAGTTCGCATCAGTTTCTGTTGAAAATTTTTGGTCTCGAAAAATTTTTCAGGTTATAAAATATTGATGTACTGGAAAATCTAAGAGTTCTGTAAAAATTTGACGAAGTAACTCCACAGTTGGAGCGCGGAACCGCCGCGAAAACCCCATTTGTGCGGCCCTTCCGCCGCGCACTATTCACATCACTTCACCAATTTTTTACAGAGGCCTTCTGGGCTTAAAATATGGGCTTTGGAATATTAAAGTTGGGCCAATTATTTCTGTGAGTGCTACAGTTTTCTTTGGGGCCCACTTGTTAATTGTTTGATCAATCGGAAATTTTTTAAAACACATTTTTCACAGTATTTACATTATATCTGCGACCGTGAATGTCACTCGATCGGTAAATCCGGTCTAACTGCTATAGCCCGGTTAGACGGATTTGCGAACGTGACTTTCACGTTGATGTTCTATGTATTTGCTGTGATGTTGCGGATCGGTCGTGGGGATAGCCTGGATGCAATGCTAGTACAGTTTTGTTGTATTATGTACATTTGATATTGCGGGGCGAGCGTCCGACATGTGGACTGCCGTCACTGCCCGTTTGTATTATTATTTTGGGGCACGACCTGGTTGCGGTCGATGTACCCGGTGTATGTATATTTTACTTTCTGTACTAGGATTACCCCGCGGAGGGGTGCACGGATAGCCGGGTTCTAGAGGGCAGCAAGCCCGCATCTCATGGCATTGAGACGGAGGGGGTTTCACTCTAGGATTGGCGGGCTATTCGCCGCACTCGTAGGGGGTACAGGTTGACCCAGGAGGGATGCCCAAGTCACCGGATTCCGTGAAGTGCTGGGTGGTCCATTCACGGTGCTGAAGGGGGCTGCCTCGCTTCAGGTTTTGGCGGGTGACTTGCCGCGCCCGTAGGGGTCTAGGATTTCATTGCACAGGCTATCCACACGACCAGGGGAACGTCGGGTTTCAGTAGTGGCTCTGTGAAACCCGGGGTTCCCAGATATCTGTATTGTTTCTGTGATGCTGTTCATTCTCTGTGATGTTGCATTTTATTCACGCCTTGAGCGAATATAATATATTGGTATATATATTAGTAGATGTTGTATATGTTTTGCATCCGCGCTAGTCCAGTCCCCGCTCTGTCGTTAGTTAGCTAACCTAACGGGTAATGACGGGACCCAGTGGCGAATGCGGATGGCATATACGTACATCAGTATATTTTCGTTCTTTTTGGTGTGATCAATTGATGGGACTGCATTGATTCGGATCAATGCAAGTTAAAAACAAACCTAATCTGATGTTGTTGGAACACCTTTTCAAAAAAAAGCTGTTATTGCAAGGACGTTTACTTTTGTTTTGCATCGTGGTATTCATTTAGAATATCCAGCTCCTCAGTCGACGAGGCAAGGGCCGAGATCCCTTCACCGGGAGTGACCCCTTGGACAAAAAGTTTGCGTCAGGGCATTAACTTCACTATAGCCGATTACTTTTGCTTTGCACCGTGGTATTCAGTTGGAATATCCTGCACCCCATTCTACGGGGAAAGAGCCGAGATCCCTTCACCGGGAATGACCTCTTTAGCGGAAGTTGTCGTCACTATATTTTCAAAAAGCTATCCGTTCCTTCAACGATATCAAGTTCATTACGTTAAAGGTTTTCGCCAGAAACCATTCGTAGCCCTCCGTCATTTCAGTTAAATATTCGGTAGTATTCAAGCTATGTATTTTGACCTCACGCCAAGGCATAGTGTTTGGTAGCTGCCGGGTATTTATCTGTTGCATAGATAGATGCGTTGGTTTGGGACAGTCGTACTACTATTTTGGCCTACGTCAAGGGTATGTACGGGTGGGTTCAGATTAACCTGGATAATGACGGGCAGAACTTGACATGTGACTTATGATATTTTGACCTCACGCCAAGGTCATAAGAGCATGGGGCAGAAATCACATCGGGAGTTTCAAAAGTACTGAAACTTGCCAGATATGCGCATACCTTCTGGAGTGTGATGACGTGAGCGGATTCCGTCACGTTGTCATGCGATGAGAGTTGGATCCCGATTCCCACTGATGAGTTAGTTTACTCCTCGGGTGACCCCGACTAATTCTTCTTTCAGGTTTGGAGGAGAATTTGAGGTACAGTGGGAGGTTTCCAGATTAGATAAATTGGTAACCATTCTGATCTAGGTTAGAGTGCACGCTGAGTGTTTCTTTTCTCTCTCTCTTTGGCAGCGACCATTGACCCGACCCTAAGACTTTGACTCAGTGACCAAGTTGACCGAACCTTCTTAAACACCGGCTTTTGGATTGTCAGAGTTGCAAACCTCATTGCCACTCCTACTTTTACCTTTTTCTCCAGGACACCCCGTATTACTACGAACGTCCACTTCCATTGGACAAAACCATCGTATGGTTAGATACGAACTCGAAAGAATTTATTCGAGGATGGTTTCCGGTTCTGGAGAAAGCGGATAGGATTATTCAGTTGTCTTTTCCTTTTACCCTCTCTCAGGTTACGAGTACTCCTTGGTTTAGGGGTAGTACACCTATTACGCAAATTGGATTGTCTTCTTCCAAACCTTAGGCTGGTGCCGACCGGTAGGGAATGAAGAAAACCAATTAGCATAACGATGGTGTGCAGAAGGTATTAAGTTCAGACAAAGCAAGGGATTAGTAAGAGGGCAAAGTAAATTGCAACAGATATTCACGACCAAACCAAATATTTCGTTACCACTCCCACATCACCTTTGTATTTCTCCAGGACACTCCGTATCACTACGAAGATCCACAGTTTTATTTGGATACTCCATCGTATGGTTATATACGAACTCGAATGGAACTGGTTCCAGTTTGGGGATGGATTCTGGTTCAGGAGAAATAGGAATAAGGTTTATTCGGTTGTCTTTTATCTTCACCCTCTCTCATTGTGAGTGTTCCTAGGATTGGGACAGTACACCCATTATGCTTATTGGATAGTCTTCTTCCAAACCATAGGCTGGTGCCGAACGGTAGGGAAGGAAGAAAACCATTTGGCCTAAAAGGGTGTGCAGAAGGTAAAGACTAAAGACATATGAAGGGATTTGGAGAGGTGGCAAAGAACTATACGGTTACAGTCGTGAATCTGGAAGAGGCATTACTAGGAATACCAGAATACCCCATCGGAACATTTCAATGTTTCAGTTTCACTGTGTAATGTTAAAGGAAAACTGATTTCCCGATTAGATACTTACTCCAGGGTATGTATTTACCAGGTACGATTCTCACATCTGTATGGTTTTACAGATGATGAGTGGGAGTAAGTTATTGGGAATTGGGTGATCATCCTCATTATATCGGGATTCGTTGTAATCGGTGATATTTGAGGAAATCACCTGGGCTGTTTGCCGGTCGGCAAATATTTGGTTTTGAATATCCGCTGTTATGCACCAATTTCAAATTGATATATCTGTACGTCTATTTTCATAGAGTGAGATATACCTTTCTGAAATTATGTCTACGACATTTACCTATATCAGTGGATGGTTAGGTAAGGAGTATTGAACAGCGGTGTAATTCTTCTTAACCATAAGTATAGTTTTCAACCTACGACACACAGTGAATGAGTTATTAGACTCAAGGGACTTATACAAAGGATTGTATGTTGTCCAGGGTCCATCAGGACAGAGGGGTTGGTCCTCGTACTACATTCAGTTTACTTATGACTTCTCTAGTTTTTAGACAGGTGTTTCGTGGAAACACAGGGTCCGAATTTGGAGAAGTTATTGGTATTTGAATAGAGTAGAGAACCAGGTATAGCAAGTATCGGGATTCTTCAAAGAGATCGAAGATGTAGATACTTGTGTATGGTATTCAGTTGATAGTAATGATGAAGAGATCTTGCTTCTCTTTCAGGTTACTCATAATTGGAAGTATTCCTAAGTTGAGTAACGCTGATCGGCCTCCTTCCATTTAGTTGACATGCGCTGGGGACAGCTGCATGATTTGAATCTGGTTCAATTAAATCAGTGCCTCTGTTTCTATATTGGATATAGAACAGTTCATATCTTAACGATGTTAAGGTACGGGGAGTTGTCCGGTTTATGATTAAAACCAGACACTGGACAACTCAAGGCACGTTTCTGTAATGGCTGTTTGTGGGTTGACCCAGGCTATGACGAGGGTTGATTTTCTACCATCTGGATGAACAATAGCAATATTGTTCTAGACTCGCCACAATTTTATTTTTCAGAAAACAGTAGTGGGAGTATGGTAGAACTGGAAGTGATTCCAGAACCACAAACGATTACTGAAGATTTGATAAGGAACCTAAAGATTCAATCTGGATTGACATTCCATTGGCCACTCCGCAGATAAGGTGGGTAACTTCAGCCACCCGAGAGGTACTACGGTAGCCTCAAGGACGGTGACAGGGAAGTTCTTGTTTACCCACAATTACCATTGCTGTTGTTCCAGGCTGCGAGACCCGGCGGGAGGATGAGTATAGCGTCGTTCTAAACTAGTTTTAGAAGTGTACGTCTATATGACTCTGCCAGAGGGTTGTCGTAGTCAGTGGGAGCAGCGGAAGCATTGGTGGACAAGTAGCTTATGTCTATTTATAGACTAAAGCAGAAGTAGCGGAGATAGATCATCTATTTCTGACGTGACAGTCATGGGTTTGACTTCATCAGAATAGGGGATGGATCTGTTAAGAAGGTAGTAGCGTATGATATCCTGGTATTTGGATGACATACACTACACAGAGTAGGAAAAGAAACTCCTATACTACAATCGGTTATACTTTGGTCGTCACACAGTGGTTTCTCCACAAAGGAAATGGATTTTATATCTGACATACTGGTTACTAGATCTATGGTTTTAGATCTAGATTTGGGTGGTTTCCCAATCTGGGTACTTAGACAGCATTCTGAGAGTATTTAGAATGGACGACTCCTGGCACGGTAGTATACCTGCAGGTAATGGAGTCACCCTCTCCAGAGGTGTCTTACAGACTTAAGGGGAGAGGGACGTGCATGATTGGCAGATCACTTGCTCAGGCAATTGAGTCAATCGTGAGATGTCAAGTACCACACCAGATGTTGTTCTTGCACTAGATGCAATAAGTTGACCTTAATCCAATCCTGGAGAAACGGTCGGAAGCAGTTCTAGAACATAAGTAGATGTTCTAGGGATATGATAACGACAGCCTTATTCAGGAGACAGTTATCATTCCAGGCTTCCAAGGTGACATGGACGACAAGGAGGTTGTCAGAGTTATAGTTTTCCTTCTGATGAGGGGCAGTATTTTGGACAGGTGGTCCAAGGCAATACTGAGGGAGGCATGGCGCGCAGGATACTGATTAAGTTCAGTTGACGATACAGTCTAAGAAGTTTGGATTTGGAGTTCATTTATGAGCTAGGTCCCATCAGACATCCAGACATATTCTGAGACAGGTATTGCTCTTTTCGGGAGATGGCTTTCTCCGCGAACTTGAGATATAGAGGGACATAGAAAGAAACAACTAAGCGGATCCACTCACTGAGGCTATTCCTCGAACGCAATAGTTCCGCAAACGAGCTTTGTGAGACTGACTAGTAGAGGAGTTGGATGTTCGGTATCACACGGGCTGTGAGTATGCGACATCGCAATAATTAGCCTTGAGTGCAAGTGGGAGATTGTTGGAGATAGTGCCCTCAGAGTCAATTATTAGGTCACAGGTACGTGATTGTAATGATTGAGGGAGGACCTATCCCGGTAGGACAGTCTTACTCGAGATGATAGTATGCTATCTGGTTTACCTTTATCATCGTGTACTGTTTTAGGTGACCTGACACGTCGCTATTACACGTTGATAGAGCCCCTAGGATTCTTGCTTGACCACCAGCAGTATGAGGGCGATCATATAAGTGAGAGCTGGGGGTCTACAAGCATATCCTTAAAAGGTCCCTAGTCGTGGGAGTTTCGAGACCGGGCATCGATACTCCATTAGTAGACTAGTGTATATAGTCGAGACCCCGACGAGGGGCGGTGGCCGGTCTCACAAGCCACTGGTGTCAGTTGGATCACCTAAGATGTATACAGGTGCTCATTGGGTTATGAGTACACCGGACAGGACTCGCCGGGAACATGCTAGTTGGTCATATACCAGACGTCAGATGGCAGTTCCCTGGTGACATGTGTGCAGGTTAGTTCATCGACCTGGGGATCGTCATTTGTCTCGTGTGAGTTCCCACTGTACTTTGATTACTACCCTACCACGGCTCAAAGGAGTCGTGCAAACAGGTTTTAGTTGGGTACAGTCCCGAGCCACATGGAGGCAGTGAGCGTATCTTCAGGGGTTCGTCTCTCCCGGTATTGGGGGTGAGGTCGTGCTGTGTCTAGGAGAGCCATTACACAAAGTCCTTGGCCAAGGCAAGGAGATTTACTGGTAGGTATTCCAGTAGTATCTCAGGGTGTTCTGGGCTACACTCCGACACGACTTGTACCGCTTTTGGGGGTCTGACTTTTACCAACCCCCTAGGCCCGCCATGCGATACTCATAGACGAACGGACCGGACTGCACGGATATTGTCACTGACAGGCTCAGTAGGGTTGTCAGGCTGAGTTCGCTCACAGACATCCCTTTTTAGTCAGTACCTGGTAGCCCGTTACGTATTGGCTTATACCTCTGACGTGCTAGTGGTTAAATCCACAACCAAGGTGTTGATGAGTCTTTAGAGTCCCCCACATTCTGTTACTCAGCTTTCGGGCGAAAGGTTGTAGAGGCCGTATGGAGATATGGCAAGGTCCGATCAGATACGTGCGGTATTGCACGGATCAGGATCGGACAGTTTGTACTATAGGCCGTATCGTTATATGGCAGGGTTCGATCAGATACGTGCGGTATTGCACGGATCAGGATCGAACAGATATTACTAGCCGACTTTGGTATAAGCCGGATCCTAGTATAGTACAGTGTAGATTTTGTCTCATTGCATTTGTATTTCGGTCGAAATACAAATGCGGGTGTGTATGCACAGTATCGGGGTTTTCCTGTAATTTATTACGGGACCAGTTTTCTGGAGTTGCCAGTTTGCTTTTCGTTTCGGCCAATTTCCATTGTTCCGTTCATTGGCCGAAGATTGGTGGAGGAGGGTTTATTTGCATTGTTGCAAATAGGCATTTGTCGAGGGGGTTATCTGCTTTTTTGTTGTATCATGATAGCACCATCCTTTGACTTGATTTCTTCATGATGGCTTGACTTCATAACCTCATCATGGCTTGACTTATGTATGATGATGGAGGGACATGATGGTTGATGATGATGAGGGGTGAGGTTGGTTGAGTGTGGGTTTATTGTTGTGATCATTTCCTTTTTGGCATGATAGCCTTCTCTCTCTCCATTGCATTATGGGATGGCTCTCTCCTTTTCTATCATACAACCTCCTCATTCTCACTCTCCCTATTGTAGTGGCCGGCCCAAGCTTGAGTGGGGCTGTCCAAATTTTATGGAGTGGGGTTTTTGCTCATTTGATGTTCCAAAATCCCCAAAGTCCCTCCATATAGTTCTTGTATCTTTTCCTCCACCAAAAGGCACCTCCATGAACCCCAAATGAGACACAATCCTCTACTACACATTCTACAGCAAACCTTGGGCACGTCGAGTAGCCGGCTTCGTGCCCGAGTTGCCTCGGCATTGAGGTGGGAGCCCGTAAAAGAAATAGGCGGTGTGGTGCACTTCCGGCGACGAGGAGGAGACGGGACATTCCGCAGGAGATCGGGACGATGAAGAGAAGACCGGAGGACTTGGATCGTCGGTATATCTCTTTCTCATCTTATAGTTAGCTTAGACTTGTTAATGGTTACGATCCGGGTTATAGTGCGCGGTGGTGCCGGTTTGCTAAGTCCGCAAAATTCAAGTTTTTCACCGCTTCCGCATTCCGGCGTCGGATTGACGGCCGGGGCGCCGCCGTGCACTTACATACCTTACGTCAGATGGCAGTTCTCTGGTGACACTAGTACAGAGTAGTCTGTTGACCCGAGATCGTCATAGAGTCTTGTGTGATTCCCACTGTGCTTTGATTTCCACCTTACCACGTCCAAGAGGGCGTGCAAAATGGTGGTTTTTAGGTACAGTCCCGAATCACATGGAGGCAATGAGCGATAGGGAGTTGATGTTGCGCTGTGTTCGATTGGCTATAACGGGAAATCCCTGGCCAGGGTTGCTGAGATTTACTGGTAAGTGTTACCAGTAGTTTCTCGAACTGTTATAGACCTCATATCGACACAACTTATCTAGCTATTGGGGTCTGACGTTTACCACCCCTAGGCAAGATATGCGACATATCAGACGACGAGACCGGACTGTACGGTAAGTGTTACTGGTTGGATTCATAGGAGTGTGAGCGGGCTTACTCGTTGATCTTCTGATCGCTCAATACCCGGGTGGCCGTTACGTTTAGAAGACCGCTTGCTGCTTGTGGGTGTTTGATATGATCATCACCTGCTGCCGGCGTATTGACGAGTCTTTAGAGTCCTACACAGAGCTTTCCTGGCTCAAGCGAAATGAAATAGGAGCGCATATGAGATATGTGCGGGACCGAGAATAATACCAGTATGTGATAATGTATTCGATTCTCGCGATTTGTGACATTGATCGGTTATATACGATATAGCCGGGTTATTGGATCAAGTGTTGATTCGATAAGTTGTTACTATTGATATTAGTCGGTTATATGATGTATGACCGAATCATTAAATCAAGTGTTGATTTAATGATTTAATGTATAATTATATATTTGATATATATTACTTTACATTAACTAGTATTGGTTCACTTAAGATTATTTTCTCACTTGAATGTGCACATTGTATATATGATATATGTTTGTGCACTAGTGTATCATGTTTGATGATACATGCAAACTTGGGTGTGTATGATTAAACCATGATTAGGTTAATGGTTAGGGTTTGATTTACTTATTGTTTTATTCTTTTCATTTATTTGTTAGGCAAGAAATAAAATGGTGGATTCTTTTGTTTTTACTTGAAGCTTCATGAAACTTTGAAAAGCTTTGACCATTTTGTTTCTTTCCTTAGCCTTAACTATTTACTTAAACCCTAGTTTATTCTGTACACTTGTTAACTCACCCATGGTTGCTAAATGATAAATATCACTTGGATTTTCTTTTTGAAACAATTGATTTTCTTTTCTTTCTTCTTCTTCTTCTTGATGAAGAAAGAAAACCTTTGCTTGAAAATTTCCAAGTGGTGATTCCAAGTGAGAAATCCAAATCCAAAGTGAACCCACTTCCTATTTCTTCATCCTCTACCACTTGCCATGTAGTAGAGTGTGTTATCTTCACAAGTTTCATAACCTAGTGAAAGTGGAGCTTGAGTTTGAGTCGCCTCGACGTAGATCATCTTCGGCATCGAAGTCAACGACCTAGCCTGCCCATTTCTCCGATGAAACCGACGCTAGAGTCCAGGATCCCGATGATCGTAGCAGAGGGACGTCATCTCAGAGCTAAAGAAGTGGTGGACCGGATCTACAAAGGTTGTATTTCCATTCACTTAGCAATAAAGTTGTTTACTTGCATCTTATTTCGCCTATCCTCTAGTAATCGATCTAGTTTAGGGTTTCTCGGCACCGGAAAATTTGTATTTGGCATGGTTGATGCCTTGTGGAACCTCTTGACTGTGCCTAGGAACCCTACACAAGTTACCCGCCAAAACCTGAAACGAGGCAGCCCCCTTCAGCAACGTGAATGGACCACCCAGCACTTTACGGAATCCGGTAACTTGGGCACCCCTCCTGGGTCAACCTATACCCCCTACGAGTGCGGCGAATAGCCCGCCAATTCTAGAGTGAAGCCCCCTCCGTCTCAATGCCATGAGATGCGGGCCCGTTGCCCTCTAGAACCCGGCTATCCGTGCACCCCTCCGCGGGGTAATCCTAGTACAGAAAGTAAAATATACATACAACGGGTACATCGACCTCGACCCGGTCGTGCCCCAAAAGAATAATACAAACAGGCAGTGACGGCAGTCCACATGTCGGACGCTCGCCCCATAAAATCAAATGTACATATAAAACAAAATTGTACTACCACTGCAACCAGGCTATCCCCCACGACCGATCCGCAATATCACAGCACAACACAGAATATCAACGTGAATGTCACGTTCGCAAATCCATCTAAAAGGGTTATAGCAGTTAGACAGGATTTACCGATCAAATGATATTCACGGTCGCAGATATAATGTAAATACTGTGAACTAACATGTTTAAAATTTTCGATCGATCAAATTTATCGATGTGGGCCCCAAGCACTACTGTAGTTCTCACAGAAAATCTGGGCCCAAAAAGAATATACCAAAACCCACATTTTCATGATAGAAGCACACTGGAAAAAATTGGTGAAATGAAGCTTTATTCCTGCGGCGTAACCACGGCCAAAGTGGGGTTATGGCCGTGGTTCCGCGGCTCTATTGAAGGATCAGGTCACCAAATTTTTACAGTGCTCTTACAAAACCCTGCACATGTTTCTGCAACAACCTGAAAAATTTTTAGATCCCAAAAAAATTTCGACAGAAACTTGTGCTATAGAAATTGTGGTTTTTGGAAATTCGTTCGATCGAAGCTTTAAACATACTAGAGCAAGCTAGACTAAGTTAATGGCGTGGCTCTGATACCAATGTAAGTGCACGGCGGCACCCCGGCCGTCAATCCGTCGCCGGAATGCGGAAACGAAACTTTTCTGGAACTTAGAAACCGGCACCACCGCGCACTAAAATCCCGGATCGGGCTATTAACCTAACTACTAGCAAACTAGAAAAAGAGTAGAGAGATATACCGAGCGATCCGTGTCCTTCGGTCTTCGCCTCCACTCCGATCCCCTCGCGGAACCTCCGGTCTTCATCTCCTCGTCGGAATGGGCACCACATCGCCGGGTTCGTTTACGGGCTCCCACCTCTGGACCGAGGCAACTCGGGCACGAAGTTGGCGAGCCGACGTGCCCAAGGAATGCTATAGATGAAGTGTAGAATCATATGTCTCAATTGGGGTTGTGAAGTTTCCATTGATGATGGAGAAGAGAGAAAAGCATTGGTGGAAAATTGGTGCTCTCATTTTTAGCAAAGAATAAGAAATGAGATGAATGAATTTTTCCTCACCCAAAAATGAACCTCCTCCTTTCTCTTGAAGTGGCCGGCCCCTATATGAATTTGGTGGAGGGAGTGAAATCATCAAGGGAGGTGAGAGTAGGAATCAAAAAGAGGTGACCACATTAAAAGGTGATGATAACAACATCATTTCAATATCTAATCCATTCTAATCTCATTAATGCAAGAAATGATCACAAGAAAAGAATGGAATCAAAAGATGCTTTCATAATCGTTCAAATCTCAAATAACCCCTCCACAAATGCTAATTTGCAAATTAGCCCCTCCATCGGAAAGTCCGGCCGCGAAGGAACAAAAGAAAACTAGCCGGAACGGAAAGCAAACTGGCAATTTCAGAAAACTGATCCCGTAATAAATTATAGGAAAACCCCGCGACTGCATATACATACCCGCATTTGTATTCCAACTGAATACAAATGCAAAGAGACAAAATCTACACTGTCTAATACTAGGATCCGGCTTAAACCAAAGCCCGCTAGTAAAATCCGTCCGATCACGATCCGTGCAATACCGCACGTATCTGATCGAACACTGCCATATCTCCATACGGCCTCTACAGCGTTTCGCCTGAAACTTGACAAACTGGTTTGTGGGGGACTCTAAAGACTCGTCAACACCTTGGTTGTGGATTTAACCACTAGCACGTCAGAGGTATTAGCCAATACGTAACGGGCTACCAGGTATTGACAAAAAGGGACGTCGATGAGCGAACTCATCCTGACACCCTACTGAGCCTGTCAGTGACAATATCCGTACAGTCCGGTCCGTTCGTCTATGACCATCGCATGGCGGGCCTAGGGGGATGGTAAAAGTCAGACCCCCAAAAGCGGTACAAGTCGTGTCGGAGAGTATCCCAGAACACCCTGAGATACTACTGGAATACCTACCAGTAAATCTCCTGCCTTGGCCAAGGAATTTTCATGTACTGGCTCTCCTAGACACAACGCGACCTCACCCCCAATAACGGAAGAGACGAACCCCTGCAGATCCGCTCACTGCCTCCATGTGGCTCGGGACTGTACCCAACTAAAACCTGTTTGCACGTCTCCTTTGAGCATGGTAGGGTAGTAATCAAAGCACAGTGGGAACTCACACGAGACAAATGATGATCTCAGATCGATGAACTAACCTGTACATATGTCACCAGGGAACTGCTATCTGACGTCAGGTATAATACCAACTAGCATGTTCCCGGCGAGTCCTGTCCGGTGTACTCATAAGCCAATGAGCAGCTGTATACATCTTAGGTGAACCAACTGACACGAGTGGCTTGTGAGACCGGCCACCGGCCCTCGTCGAGATCTCGACTGTATACACTAGTCTACTCTGGAGAATCGATGCCCTGTCTCGAAACTCCCACGACTAGGGACCTTTCAAGGATTTGCTTATAGACTCCAGCTCCCACGTATATGATTGCCCTCATACTGCTGGTAGTCAAGCAAGAATCCTAGGGGCTCTATCAACGTGCAATAGTGACCTGTATGGTCACCTAAAACAGTACACGATGATAAAGATAAACCATATAGCATACTATCATCTCGAGTAAGACTATCCTACCGGCATAGGTCCTCCCTAAATCATTGCAATCGCGTGCCTGTGATCCAATAATTGACTCTGAGGGCACTATATCCAACAAGAAATATCTAGCAAAATATCTTTTGCTGGAAACAAAGTATAACCTTCTAGAAGGTTCAAGAAAGAACTAACCCAAATCAAACCCTAACATTGTTTAATCTCCACTAAACATGTTGCATTAGTAATCATATAAAGTTACAATATTATATATCACATATACAATATTTATTGTAACAAAATAAAATAATACAAATAACATATATCGCATATATATACATGTATTACCCGAGCGAGAAAAAGAATCTTTTAGTGAGCTTATATCAGTTAATGTAATTTAATATATCAAATATATAATTATACATTAAATTATTGAATCAACACTTGATCCGATAATTCGGCTATTTCATAAATAACCGACTAATATAATCTGTATCATTTCATCGAATCAAGACTTGATCCGATGACTAGGCTATATCACATATACCCGGCCGATATCTTATATGGAGAGAATCTAATACGGTATCATATACATGTATTGTTCTCTGACCCGCACATATCATATATGTGCTCCAACTCCGTTTTGCCTGAGCAAAGAAATCTCTGTGTAGGAATCTAAAGAATCGTCAATACACCGGCAGTAGGTGATGATCATATCAAACACCCACAAGCTGCAAGCGGTCATCTAAACGTAATAGCCACCTAGGTATTGAGCACTCAGAAGATCAACAAGCAAGCCTGTACATTCTCCTGTGAATCCAGTCAGTAACACTCCCGTACAGTCCGGTCTCTTTGTCTGATATGTTGCATATCTCGCCCAGGGGTGGTAAACGTCAGACGCCAGTAACTTGATAAGTCTTGTCGATATGAGGTCTATAACAGTTCGAGAAACTACTGATAACACTTACCAGTAAATCTCAGCAACCCTGGCCAGAGATTTCCAGTTATAGCAAATCGAACACAGCGCAACATCAACTCCCTATCCCGGGAGAGACGAATCCCCTCCTATCGCTCATTACATCCATGTGATTCGGGACTGTACCCAAAAGCCACCATTTTGCATGCCCTCTTAGACGTGGTATGACAAAAATCAAAGCACAGGGGAATCACACAAGACTCTATGACGATCTCAGGTCTACAGACTAACCTGTACTAGTGTCACCAGAGAACTGCCATCTGACGTGAGGTATAATACCATCTGCGAGTTCTCGGCGAGTCCGTCCAGTGTACCCAGTCTCCACTGAGCACCCGTATACCTTCTCTGATGTGAAACACCAATGAATATGAGATCATCCATCGCCCATCATATGGGTCAAGAAGCGCATACGCTTGTCTACGCTTGAGTATCGATGTCCTGTCTCGGTACTCCCACGACTAGGAACATTAGAAGGATGTACTTGGCGACTACTCTGTCCTTACTAGTATGATCCACATCATAGTCCTGGTAGTCAAGTACTCATCCTAAGGGCTTTATCAACATGTAACATAGAGACAATCAGAGTACATGTTAAGATAAAGAGAAACCAGATAGCGTATTATCATGTCGAGCAAGAAAGTCCTCCCTATATATGTCCAAGCATCCACTACAATATACATCGTATGTACAGTAATGGCCTCTAGGGCATACATATAACTATTAATCTCCCACTTACACTAGGGCCATCTGTTGTGGTATCACATACCCAACAATTAGCTGCGGCTGAAGTATCTCATACTCAACCATCCCATAAAAGTCTCTACTGGGAAAAAGGCCTTTTTGAGTGGATCTACGCTATTGTCCTCTGTGTCTACTCTCCTAACCTAGATCTCCCTGGTGATCAACCAACTCCATGATCAGGTGATACTGCCTAAGAATTATATCTGGATTTCTGATGGAACGGGGGTTCCTTGGCATAAGCCACCACTCCATTGTCACACAATGGTAGGAACGAAGTTCATCTCATAAACTTATATATATCCAGACTGCCTCTTTGGTAGCATTCTTAGTAATGACGTATCTTGCCTTTAATCGTCTAGTAAGTCACGGTATCTAGCTTGGAACTCTTCCAACATAACGTCCCTCCACTGAGGATAAAGACAATGCCTGCGACTGACATTCAGTCGACCTTATCACCCTGGAACCTTTCCAGTGATTCACCCCAGGATCGATTGATACCATCTCACTATAACTAGTGAGTATCCTAACATCCAATTAGATCTATCTCATAGATCCAAAACCCAGGATTTAGGAGGTATCACCTTGATCTTATATGGAGAATCCTTGTGATAAGTGGACATTGACCGAGCGTAGCATAGGAAACTCTTCCCTATCAAGAGTATGTCATCGACGTACTCTACGAGGATCACCACCATACTCTCCACTACCTTTTTGTATATACAAGGTTCATCTACCATTTTGATGAAGTCAAACTCTTTGACTACCACATCAAAACAGACGTTCTAACTCCGCGATGCCTGATTTATCACATAAAACATCATGCTCATGTTTCCGCTGCTCCCACTGTCTACGAAGCCCTCTGGCTGTATACTTATAGACGCTCTTTTCTAAATCATCATTTAGAAAAGCAGTCATGATGTCACGACCCGAAAGAGCACGTGACTGGCCCTTGAACCATATGAAGTCTATAGGACCCCATCTGATCCAAGTAAGCCAAAAGCCCAGCAATCTAAAACCATTTAAAGAGTAAATAGGGAAAATTAGTTTTAAGAGGTAAAGAAAACATGTTTGAAAATCAAGTTTTTAAATAACTAAGCCGAATATGAATTTTTTAAAATGTGTAATTTTTCCTGAAAATTTCGGCAGAGTTTCCTTTGTAAAAACTGGCCCCGAACGGGGTACAACAAGAATAATATATATAACATGATAAAAGGCATCCCCAAGCGGGAGCTAGCTCTTCGTCAATCGACGGTCACAACCACGCAAGCAATAATAATATACAACACCAAGGGGCGAGGATCAAAACTGAAAAGAAACTCAAAAATAGCCAGAAAACCGCAATACTACAAGCGCGACTCTAAGGTCGAAACAATACAACACTGATTTCTAAGTCTGAAACAAACTACAAGTTTTGGTTGATGGACAATTCTAGATACAATAAAAATACATGAACAATGGCGGTTCTGATACAAAGAACCCACCTAACCAAGCAAGTCACCCATAGGAAGCAGTGTGCCAGAAATGCCGCTATGGAATCTGTACGGCAAAAACCTGCAAGAACTGGGGCACAACGGGGGTGAGTTGCCAACTCGTGAATAGAAAATATCTACAAGCAGAGATCGAATGCATGACCTATCCTAGGTCAATACGATCAGATAATAAATAAACCTCAATATGAATAAAGCTGAAGCATGCTAAACTGGCAATGTAATCTCTATACATGAGTGTAGTGCCAAGTGCTCGTGCTAGTGCCTCAGGTAATAGCATGTCATGAATATGAGGTATAACCAATGTAATCAAATCTGCACACTCGTGGATCCCGTCCACTCGTCACCCACTGATAATAACCACCATGCATGTAAATATCATGAATCATGTGTATGGGAAATAATATGAGGATATAACTACCCGTGTCCCTCGCGACACATCAAAATCATGGAACCAGGGTGCCCAGCATCGACACCCGAAAACATCATGAAAACTGTGCCCAGCATCGGCACGTAAATCCTCATATATCGGGCTCCGTCAGTCCGGATCGGCCCGCGGGCTCTGTCTGCGGTATCGGCCCTCGGCCCCGGCAGTATGCCCAAAACATCTATCGACTCTGGTCGGCATCCTCCGGATAACCACCAGGTCCAACCAATCACCGGTAGGTACTCGCCCGCCTCCAGGCTCAATCGGCAAAGCTCATCGATCATCTTGCCGAGGGGAACCATACCGGGTCCACCATGTACCCGCAATCGGCTCATCCACGCCTCGATTCGGGTTACACATATCGCTCTCAGCACCGAGAAAACACATGGTGGACGCACTGAAATATCATATCAAGGGTAACCGGGTTTTTAAAGAAATGACATATTCTCTTTTGAAATACCCTCGGTTCCCAAATCCAGAAATATCATAGAAACAACATATCTCAATGCGTACAGTCAAAGCATGATGTATGCGGCATGTAACAGTAATGCAAGCATATCAGTAAGTCATGCAACATGGAATAATAATGTGCACATGTCGAGGGAGACCGCTCTTTTAAAAGGAATCTGTTTTTAAAGAGTATCTTGCGGTTCCCAAATCCCCAATCAAGCTAGAATCATCTATATATATGTGTACAGGTATAAGTGTACAATATGCCATGCCAGAATCATATCATGAATGCAATAGTACTATAGTGTAGTGACATGGCAATTATCGATGATGAGTGTGTGAGCCGGCAACAAGTGTACGTGGAACATATACATCATCGATAATGGTGCTGGTGTCCTAGCAGCATGACTGAATGTCACAACAATACAAGCGATGCAATGCAAATAGCAGGAATATGCGGAAACGAATGATCAACGCAAAAGTACAGAACCTGCCCCAATAGATATGTCATGCAACCTTGCCTTTTGAAATAAGACGAATCAGGGCTTTTGGTAAAGTAAGGGCTACGGTGTTTTAAGAAAAGATGCATCATTTGAAAATATCCGTATAACCCTTCTTCTTATCTTTAAAATATCCCCGATTCGTTAGTTTTGAAATAGGTATGACTCGGTCTAGTCTAATGTCTACAAAATAATCTAGACAGGAGGGGTATGAAACCACCTAATCTGAGTCAATATATAAATATAGATATGATAGTCGGTGATCTCGCCTCAATAACATATCGTATGATATCCTCGAGTCATGAGTGCGGATCTATCATCAATATCGGCTCGTACGGTAAATCGTCGTACGGCATCCCAATAGCTGGGTAGGGGTCAATATCACACTATCTCATCACATATCAGGTATCACTTATCATCAGATCACACAATCTGGGATACTACTGTAAGTCTAGTACAAATCGACACCATCTATAAAATATGAATGCGGGTAAAGCACATGTCCAAAGGCCCGCTAAAACTATCATATCGCACCTCAAAGGCAAACTATGTCACATCGCCGATCTCACGGCCTCACATCAAGTATCATCTCAAACCACGTATCATCCTCCAATCCCGTATATAAACACATAGTCCCATACCCATGTGTAGATATACGCACCATCATATGCACTCTAATAAATGAAAGAATGAATGCAAGTATGTGTGTAAATGTATGTGTGAGTGCAACCACTACTCTAGGATTCGCACTATACTAAACCAATATATTCTTATCATCAAAATATCATTATTACCATCAATAACCCTAAACAACACATAATAAATATTCGTGTGTATACGTATTCGTATACATCACCACGGACTGCGGGGGTGCTATACGCCATCCACCCGACTTCTCCCCGTAGATATAAATCTACTCACCTTGCTTCTCGTGTGCCAAAGCCGATGTCGCTATCTTCACCTCCTTTGCCTCAACATCACGCGGGGTACCTACAAGTATATCACAATGCTAAAGCACATGAAAATCACATCGGAAACCAAAATAGCACACGCTACCCGCATAGGTAAAAACCTATCGACTCGCATGTAAACACAATCAAAATCCACTTGTCGTTGACGTCCAAACGCCACCCGACAGGAATGAATCACCAATTACCAAAATCCATGCTAAAACAAGTCCCAAATTATACACCAACATAGGAAAATCAACCCAGATTTCACCCTAGATGGAATCAGTCAAAACTAGACATACTCAGGGTCAAAACTAGAGGAAATGGGGGCATGCACAGAAAACGAGGCAATTCCTTAAAATACCTTATTTTAGAATTTTCCATAATTTTTCCCCATTTATCTGTATTTAATTATACCAGAATATTAAAATATTCATTAAAATAATATTAAATTATAAAATTTCCCAAAAATCATATTTTATTATTTTGAAGACGTTACACATGACACCCAACCGCCAGATATCGTAGTCATGGTATGTAGCCGTGGCAAGTAGGATCTGGATGGACTTAAGCATAGCTTTGAAAGTCTCAACTTTTCCATGTACACCAAGTAATCTTCTCAAGATATACTTGCTCCTGATGGGGATTTAACCCATCAGATAAAGCAACATCCTGATCGAATGCTCGTCGCGAACTTTAGTAGACAGCCGCACCCCCGGATGCCGTCGACGTAGTGCACTAAGGCGGGACACCGCTGCCGCGAGCACCCGAACGGATGCTTTTGGCGACGGGGTTCTCCTACAGTCACTTGGTCGGAGCAATGGGGCGTGGCTGTCTGTTAAGTTTACCCGGTGAGTATCCGCGTACGCTACGTGATTGCAACGGACTTTTGATCGCATCAAAATCCTGTGGCAACCGATCATCTGAGACTAAACTGCTAGATTTATAACATTCAAATTAGTTATCTCATAACTACATGTGCATTCCAAATATTGTATCACATTCAAGATAAATAGACAATGTTAAACTTTCCGATCGAATAAACAAACACCCAAGATTTCTCAAATAGCTCAACACTTGAGTGGAGTTCAAAAAGTATCCATCACATGCCATAGTAGCACTGGTCCAGCCGTAGAAGGGTCAAGCCAACGCCTCACATGTGGCAACGCCGTACTGCCCTAAACCCTAAGGTTCAGAGGCGGTTCAGACGGTCAAATAATCAAGTTAAGGTTTTTGTTCTTCTAGAGGGTCCACCGCGTTACTTGCATGATTTTCCGGAAGTTTCAAACTCGAGAAAAAATCCAACTTTTGAAAAAAATTCCGACAAGGGAAAAAGTGAGTTATTGATATTCGTTCGAACTTTTTAACACGTTCTAAAATTATCCGGAAAAAACTTAAACGAAATTAAATTATCCGATCGAATCAACGAGTCCCCAATACATCCCAGAAAACTCAACACTTGAGTATAATTAAAAATACCCAGAAATATGAGGAAACACCTACGGACATTACTGTAGGAAAATAAAACCCTAATCCCTAGAGACGGCCGCGGAACCGCCGTGCAAGAAAGGGTCATGCCGCGGTTCCGCGGCGCTTTAATGGAATTAAAGGGTCGTATTTTACAAGTATCCTTAGAATTCCCTGCTGATTTTTTTGAGTATTTTTAATACAAAAAAAATCACATTTTTAGAAAAATTCCAGAGAAGGGTCTAAACCGGGGTTTCGGGGTTCGATCGGACTGTAAACTTCGTCTAGATTTTGCCTAAAGCTCTAGCTTGGCTCTGATACCACTGCAGGGTTACTAGGCACTCTCATAAGGGTCTGTAAGGCATCAACCATGCCCGATTTAAAATTTAGACGTGCCGAACAAGCCTAACCAAGATTTTTAAACTAGAGATTAGGCAAAACAAAGTATGTTAAACACTTTAACACTAAGAGTTTTAGATTACAACCTTTGTAGTCCAGTCCTTCACTTCTAAAGCTCCGTGTTGAGGTCCCTTCGCTGCGATCATCGAGTATCCGGACTCTCGAAAAGCTCCACGAAGAGAAAGATGCAAGCTTGCTTCCGATCTTCGATAACTAAGATGAACTACCTTGAAGTTTCTTTAACACAAGCTCTCACTCACTAAATGAAGTGAACACCCTAATCTAAATGGCTAGGATAGATTAGGATGATGAAGTAGGATTTTAGCTGTCATTTGTTTTCTTTAACTCACTCAAAATCATCACTAAGCAAAAAGCTAGAAAGCTTTCAAGGAAGAAGAAAAAGAATCAATTTACTTTTGAAAGGATTGTCTAGCACCCTATGAAGAGTTTTGAAGCATCACATGTCTCAAAGTATGTATTATTAAGGTGCCAAACAAACACGCAAAGGAATCGATCCTAGAAAATTAGGGTTTCGAAACATTAAGCTAATAAAAATTAGGGTTTGAAGGCTACAACCTTTGTAGCTCCCCTTTTGCTTGACTCCTTAGTCTCTAGGGTGTTGGAAGAAGGTCCACTTGTAGTCCTCTTTCGTCCACGACGATCCACCTGAAGTTTCCCGTCCAAGCTTGCAACTTTGGAAAAGCAAAGAGAACACTCTAATCAAGTTGGCTAGACTTGAGTAGAATGATGTTGTGGCTAAGGATCTCACTTCAAAAACCTTTCTTTATTTGTATTTAACTCACTAGAAAAAACTAGAGAGGAAAAAGATGAAGGAGGATGAAGATGGTGGCTATTTTTTAACAAGAGGTGAAAAATAACCCTTGGTTCAAAAGAAAATGAAATATATCACTATATATATTTATTTCCTTCTTGCATTCAACCATGATTAAATGATGGAGAGTTAATTTAACTTGGGTTTTAAATGATAAAGAGAAGGATAACCCTAGGTTAGTGGTAGTTGAGCTTGGTTAGGTTAGAAGAAGAATGTAGAAGCTAGAATGATTATCCTTTCCTTTTCATTTTATTTTAAAACCAAAATTAAATAATAATCCATTATTTAATCCATGGTGTGAGTCTTATATTGCCACCATTTCCATATGCTAACAACCATGATGGATGGGTGTATGTATGTATGCATGTATGCACATCCACATGTGCATGAAACTAGAATGAAAGAAAGAAACACATGCATGCTTACATACATCCATCACATACTAGAAAGGTTTCAAGTGAGAAAACTAATGGTTAAATGATAAATCAACACTTGATTCATCAATCCGGCCATATCACATATGACCCCACCAAAAGCAGGCCGCCCGATCAATGTTCGGTATCATATACGCATATTTCAATCGGGTGCATGCGCATATCGCATACGCGCACCACAACGTTTCGCCTGGACTGGGTAACTCCTTTGTGGGACTCTAAGACTCGTCAATACGCCGGCAGAGGGTGATGATCATATCAGGTACCCTCAAGCCGCAAGCGGTCAGCTAAACGTAACGGCCACCCGGGTATTGAGCGATCAAAAGACAACAAGCGAACCTGCTACAACTCCCGTCGAGCCATCCGGCAACACTACCGTACAGTCCGGTCTCTTCGTCAGATATGCTGCATATTGAGCCTAGGGATGGTCACGTCGACCCTAATAACTCAATAAGTCGTGCCGGTGAATGGTCTATAACAGATCGAGAAACTACTGATAACACTTATCAGCAAATCTCAGCAGCCCTGGCCAGGGACTTACTGATATAACCAGTCGGGCACAGTACAGCATCAACTCCCAATATCGGGAGAGACGAAACCCCTCCTATCGCTCATTGCCTTCGTGTGTCTCGGGACTGTACCCAACGGCCACCTGTTTGCACGACTCAGTAGAGCCGTGGTAGGGTGGCAATCAAAGTACAGTGAGAGAACACACAAGACTCCATGACGATCTCGGGTCTACAGACTAACCTGTACCAGTGCCACCTGAGAACTGCTATCTGACGATAGATATAATTCCATATAGGAGTTCTCGGTGAGTCCGTCCAGTGTACCCAGTCAGCACTGAGCACCCGTATATGATCTTGATGTCAAACATCGATGAATGTGGGAACATCCATCGCCCATCACATGGGTCTAGTATCATATACGCTAGTCTACTCTGGTATATCGATGCTCCGTCTCGATACACCTCCGACTAGGGACATTTCAGGATATGCTTATAGACTACAAATGTCCCACTAGTATGATCTCTATCATAATCAGAGTAGTCAAGCCGATATCCTCAGGGCTTTATCAGCATGTATGAATGAATAAAAGTATGATCAAATCAACATGTCAGATAAAGAAGAACCAGATAGCATACTATCATGTCGAGCAAGAATGCAAACTGAATATATATACATGTATAGATACATCCACTATCACATAATGGCCTCTAGGGCATACATATATCCAACAATCTCCCACTTGCACTAAGGCCAGTTATTGGCGTATCTCATACCCAACATCTCAAAAAGTCGCTCATGCTGTGGCTGTGGGAGGGCCTTGGTGAGTGGATCCGCGGCGTTATTCTTTGTGTCTACTCTCTTAATCTCGATCTCGCGGCGATCTACAATCTCCCGGATCAAATGAAAGCGCCTCAGGATATGTCTGGACCGTTGATGGGATCTGGGCTCCTTGGCTAACGCCATCGCCCCATTATTGTCACAATACAAAGGTATTGGATCAATAATGGTTGGAACTACTCCTAGCTCCGAGACGAACTTCTTCATCAAGACGGCTTCCTTGGCGGCATCATTTGCAGCAATGTACTCAGCTTCCATCGTAGAGTCTGCAACGGTATCTTGTTTGGAACTCTTCCAACTTACCGCCCCTCCATTGAGGGTAAATACAAACCCTGAGATAGATTTGCTGTCATCCTTATCGCTCTGGAAGCTCGAATCGGTAAAGGCCTCCATTTGGAGATCTGTATTACCATACACCAAGAACAATTCTTTAGTCCTTCATAAGTACTTAAGAATGTTCTTCACAGCTGTCCAGTGGTTCTCCCCTGGGTTGGATTGATACCTGCTTACAACACTAAGTACATAAGCTACATCTGGGCGTGTACATAACATCGCATACATTATAGATCCTACTGCCGAAGCATAAGGTACAATGCTCATGCGAGCTCTCTCTTCATCGGTCTTTGGACAAGAATCCTTGGAGAAAGTGACTCCATGGCAAGCGGGTAAGGCACCCCGCTTGGAGTCTTCCATACTAAACCTTTTTAGGATGGTGTTGATGTACCTGGTTTGGGACAATCCCAATAACTTTTTGGATCTATCCCTATAGATCCTTATGCCCAGGATGTATGTGGCATCACCCAGGTCCTTCATGGAGAACCTTAGTGATAAGAATGATTTGACCGACTGTAGCATAGGAATATCATTTCCTATCAGAAGAATGTCATCCACGTATAATACGAGGAATGTGACAGCTCTTCCTACAGCCTTCTTATAAACACAAGGTTCATCTGGATTTTTGATGAAATCAAACTCTTTGATGACATCATCGAAACAGATGTTCCAACTCCGTGATGCCTGCTTTAACCCATATATGGATTTAAGCCATTTACATGCTTTCCCGCTGCTCCCACTATCAATGAAGCCCTCTGGCTGATCCATATAAACGCATTCTTCTAAATTTCCATTTAGAAACGCGGTTTTAACGTCCATCTGCCAGATTTCATAGTCGTAGTGAGCAGCAATAGCAAGTAGGATCCGAATGGATTTAAGCATGGCTACGGGCGAAAAAGTTTCGCCATAGTCCAAACCTGGTCTTTGACGAAAACCTTTCGCCACAAGTCTTGCCTTATAGGTCTCTACCTGCCCATCCACACCAATCTTTCTTTTAAAGATCCATTTGCACCCTACAGGCTTTACCCCAGGGGGTACAACGTCCAAAGTCCATACTTTGTTGGTGTACATAGACTCCATTTCGGATCTCATGGCATCCAGCCACTTCACAGAGTCACCACTCGTGATAGCTTGCTGAAAACTGGTAGGATCATCATAATCCATGATGCAATCTTCTCCGTCACCATCAATGAGGAAACCGTAGTACCTCTCTGGTGGGCGAGAAGTCCTACCAGACCTACGGAGTGGCCGAGGTTCTTCAGTTTCTGTTGCAACAGCCGGTTCAACCAAATCGTCATTTGTAGTTTGTGTCTCCAGAACCTCTTCTAGATCTACTACCTTGCCATCATCTTTATCTGTGAAAAACTCTTTTTCCAAGAATGTGGCATACTGAGAAACAAACACTTTTTGTTCCTTTTTGTGGTAGAACAGATATCCATAAGAATTCTTTGGATATCCCACAAAGTTACACATGACTGACCGTGTCTCGAGTTTGTCCGGATTCTGCTTTTTAACATATGCCGGGCAACCCCAAATCTTAATTCTCTTAAGAGATGGTCTCTTCCCATTCCATATCTCATATGGCGTGGTAGACACGGCTTTAGTTGGAACCCTGTTTAGCAGAAACGCTGCAGTCGCCAATGCATGCCCCCAAAACGAGACTGGTAACTCAGCGTCACTCATCATGGACCGGACCATATCTAATAGGGTCCTATTCCGTCGTTCTGACACACCGTTGTGCTGTGGTGTGTAAGGAGGAGTGAGCTGAGAGAGAATCCCATTCTCTTTTAGGATGTTTGCAAATTCTGTACTGAGATACTCTCCACCTCGATCTGATCGAAGCATCTTAATACTCAAGCCGGTTTTTTTTTCTACTTCTTGTTTATATTCAATGAATTTCTCGAAAGCGTCGGACTTGTGCTTTAATAAAAATACATGACCGAATCTTGAGAAATCGTCGGTGAATGTAATGAAGTATGAAAAACCGCCTCTAGCCTGTGTAGACATTGGCCCACATACATCACTATGTATGAGGCCAAGGAGCTGAGTAACTCTTTCTCCGTGTCCGGTAAACGGAGTTTTGGTCATTTTACCCTTGATACAAGACTGGCAAGTCGCATAAGATTTATATTCAAAAGAGTTTAAATATCCATCTTTGTGTAACCTGTTCAGTCTTGTTTCGTTAATATGACCAAGTCTACAATGCCAAAGAAAAGCTTCATTTAATTCTGAAAGTTTTCTTTTATTAGTGTGTTGTATACTGAAAACTGTGTGTTGATTTAGGACATATATTCCGTTATTAAGCGTACCATACCCAACCAACATTTGATTCAGGTGAATGTTCATAACATTGTTTTGCAATACAAAATTATATCCTTTATTGTCCAACAAAGAAACGAATATTATATTACATAGCATACTTGGTACAAAATAACATGGATTCAAAATCAAAATACATCCAGATGGCAACCCCAAGTGATACTCTCCCACTGCGACTGTATGTACATTGGAACCATTTCCAACGCGGAGAGTATGGTCACCTGTCTTCAAAACCTTGATATTTCTCAGCCCCTGCATAGAATTGCAAATGTGAGAACCTGAACCAGTATCCAATACCCAGGAAGCAGAGTTTATAGAAAAACAGTTTTCAGTCACAAACGCACCTGAAGCAGAAGCATCACCATGCTTCTTCTTGAGACTTAGGTACTCCGTGTAATTGCGCTTCCAATGTCCTGTCTTGTGGCAATGAAAACACTCGCCTTTCCCCGGGTCTCCAGCTTTGGACTTTCCCTTTCCCTTCACCTTTTCAACTCCGCCCTTAGGATTAGTGGGTTTCTTCTTTTTCTTTCCCTTGGCCTTGGCTTTCGGGCGAGAAGAGGAAGACTGTCCAATAGTCATAACGGGAGTTTTTGCTAACTTCATAGTGCTCTCTGCACTCCTTAACATATTAAGGAGTTCAGGGAGGTCCTTCTCCATGCCATGCATGTTGAAGTTCACTATGAACTGAGCAAAGGTGGAGGGGAGGGACTGCAGAATAATATCTATATATTGTTCATTGTCCATCGTCCATCCAAGGTCCTCAAGCTCTTCTATAAGAGATATCATCTTCAGAACATGGTCTCCTACTGGTGTGCCAGGGGCCATTCGCATCTGAAACAATTTCTTTGATGCCTCGTATCGTAATACGCGGGATTGCTCCCCATAAAACTCCTTTGTATGGAGCAATATACCGTGAATGTCCATGTCCTCGTGCTGCTTTTGATGTGTGTTATCCATCAATGCAGGCGCGGGGCATGTGGCCGTGGCACGGTCAGCGTCCCATGTCTTGCGGACTTCAATGTCCGCAACTGAGGATTTTGGACCTGGGACGGGCGGGGCTGAAGCCGTGAGGACATATGATACTTTATCATAAGTCAAGGCGATTTTCAGATTCCTCAGCCAGTCTTTATAGTTGGTCCCATTCAGTTTGTTTTTATCTAGTAAAAGCTTGAGTCCAGTCATGGGTATCTGCCATTAAGAGAGAGAAAAGAATACACTCAGCGAAAGCTCTTGCATAGATTAGATTGGTTTATTATCTTGTCTAATCGATGTTTCCCACTGCTTTTATCGAGTTTTTCTTTCAAACCTTAAAAAGAAAAACTAGCCAGGATTAATTACAGTCTACAACTTCGCTAACCGTTCAGCCAGGCCAGTGTCGGTACTTTGAGGGAGGTTCCCCGTGCTTTCGCACGGACCTAATTAGAGTAAACCTCGTTTTCCCAGAGGCGGAGCCCCGTTAACACCTTTCTAGACACCTAATGAGTTAGCTAATTGTAAACTGTAAAACTCTCCTAGGAGCAACTATTGCCCACAGTGGGATCGGGATCCAACCATCACATGGAAGGTATGCAATCTCATTGCAAATTTCAACACTTGAAATTCCCGATGTAATTTTTAACCCTAGTACTTATGACCTTAACTATGGTCAACAAATCATAAGTACCAGTCAAGTTATACCCGTCATTTCTTGATCAATTAGACCCACCCATATGACCCTTAACTATGGTCAACAAAGTCACATGAATGTCCTAATTAATCTGCATCATATGCAGTGTAGGAAGACATCACTTAGCTACTGTACACTACGCCTTAACTAAAGTCAACAAACGTGGCACGAATACTAAGTACTCTACTTCCTAAAATGACGGAGGGTTGCGAATGATTTTTAAGAAAATCTTTAACGCTTTGAACTTGATATCGTTGTAGAATCAAATGGTTTTCAAAAGGAGTGGCTTAAGCTCCGCAGTTTTGAAATATAGCTTTTTCATAAATAGCCGAGTGGTTTTCAAATCCGATTCTACAACATCTTTTTAGGTTTATTTTCTTTACATTAATCATATTAATGCAATCCCATCATTTAAGTCCTTAAGCCAATCACAGAAAAGAAACGAAAATAACACGTACGCTTATGCCATCCGCATTCGCCGCAATGTTCCGTTATGCACCGTTAGGTTACTTAACTAACGGCATACCGGGACAGGACTAGCGCGGGTGTAAAACATAAGCAACGTCTACTATATATCATATATATATAATAAGTCATTCGTCTCAGATATCACAGAAAACAGGCAGCAGAAATATAGATATAATGTGGGATATACTAGGATGTCCGTATTTAGTATTTAGCCAGAATAGAAAATACGAATTCTACAGTCGCGATGAATAGCCAAGCCCACACCCTGGACCCCTACGAGAGCGGCAAGTGACCCTGCCAATTCTGGAGTTTAGGAGACCCGGTCTCGACTCCTCGAGATGGCCTCCTACTGAACCACAGAACCCGGTCACTTGTGCTCCCCTCCTTGGGTCCATCCTAATGCGGAAAAGTAAATAATATACAACACTGGTGACACAACCTCAACCCGGAAGTACCCCAAATAAAAGAATATTACATTACATTTGAATTTACATGAATGAAAATATAAAACTCTCATCTCACAAAAACCCCCCGGCTATTCAATCGCGACAATCCTGCACATCATATCTCAGCAACACATAATATCTCATATCATCAACGTAAGTAAGTATGCATACCCCAATTGTCGTTGACGTATAGCAACGAAACCGGCGATATCGGACATACTACACTTACGGTCACAGAAAAGAAAGTGTAAAACTACAATATTTGGAATCCACATTCGCTTTAGACATCATAGATGCGAAATATCACATATTTCGTATTTCATGCCTAAACTATATAAATTCCACATATTGTATCAAATTCCGGATAAACAGACAGTATTGAAGTTTTTGAACGAACAATCAAATACCCAGGATTCACTAAAGCTCAACACTTGAGCAGAGTTCAAAAAAACTGGAGTGTGACACAGTAGTAGCGGTCCAGCCGTAGAAGGGTCAAGCCAACGCCTCACATGTGGCACGCCGTACTGCCCCAAACCCTAAGGTTCAAAGGGCAGTTCGAGACGGTCACATAATCGAGTTAAGGTTTGTTGTCTTCTAGAGGGACCACCGCAAAAAGACTTGCACGTATCTCCAAAGTATTTAAACCCAGTGAATAGTGAGCAAATGATACTCGTTCAAACACTTCAATACTTTCTAATTTACCCGGAAAAGCTACGAAATGAAAATCCCGATCGAATTGACGAGTCCAAAACCATCTCCAGAATTTTTCAAAACTAAATACAGATTAAAAATACCCCAAAATTTATTCAAGCTGATTCCAGAATTAATATAAAAAAATTATCCACTAATTAATGTGTACGGCCGCGGAACCGCGGCCCAAGAAAGCTTAGGCCGTGTTTCCGCGGCAGAAAGTACTGTTCATTGGATAATTTTTGCATCGTAATTCTTATTTTTACTTGCTGAATTTTTTAGATATTTTTAATTCTGAAAAATGTCAAATTTTAGAAAATTTCCAGAGAGCACCATAAAAAGCCGTATTTCGGTTCGATCGGAGTTTTAACTTCGTAAAAAGGTCGCCTAATGTTCTAGGTCGGCTCTGATACCAATGAAAGGATTGTCTAGCACCCTATGAAGAGTTTTGCAGCATCACATGTCTCAAAATATGTATTTTTAAGGTGCCAAACAAACACGCAAAGGAATCGATCCTAGAAAATTAGGGTTTCGAAACATTAAGCTAATAAAAATTAGGGTTTGAAGGCTACAACCTTTGTAGCTCCCCTTTTGCTTGACTCCTTAGTCTCTAGGGTGTTGGAAGAAGGTCCACTTGTAGTCCTCTTTCGTCCACGACGATCCACCCGAAGTTTCCCGTCCAAGCTTGCAACTTTGGAAAAGCAAAGAGAACACTCTAATCAAGTTGGCTAGACTTGAGTAGAATGATGTTGTGGCTAAGGATCTCACTTCAAAAACCTTTCTTTATTTGTATTTAACTCACTAGAAAAAACTAAAGAGGAAAAAGATGAAGGAGGATGAAGATGGTGGCTATTTTTTAACAAGAGGTGAAAAATAACCCTTGGTTCAAAAGAAAATGAAATATATCACTATATATATTTATTTCCTTCTTGCATTCAACCATGATTAAATGATGGAGAGTTAATTTAACTTGGGTTTTAAATGATAAAGAGAAGGATAAACCTAGGTTAGTGGTAGTTGAGCTTGGTTAGGTTAGAAGAAGAATGTAGAAGCTAGAATGATTATCCTTTCCTTTTCATTTTATTTTAAAACCAAAATTAAATAATAATCCATTATTTAATCCATGGTGTGAGTCTTATATTGCCACCATTTCCATATGCTAACAACCATAATGGATGGGTGTATGTATGTATGCATGTATGCACATCCACATGTGCATGAAACTAGAATGAAAGAAAGAAACACATGCATGCTTACATACATCCATCACATACTAGAAAGGTTTCAAGTGAGAAAACTAATGGTTAAATGATAAATCAACACTTGATTCATCAATCCGGCCATATCACATATGACCCTACCAAAAGCAGGCCGCCCGATCAATGTTCGGTATCATATACGCATATTTCAATCGGGTGCATGCGCATATCGCATACGCGCACCACAACGTTTCGCCTGGACTGGGTAACTCCTTTGTGGGACTCTAAGACTCGTCAATACGCCGGCAGAGGGTGATGATCATATCAGGTACCCTCAAGCCGCAAGCGGTCAGCTAAACGTAACGGCCACCCGGGTATTGAGCGATCAGAAGACAACAAGCGAACCTGCTACAACTCCCGTCGAGCCATCCGGCAACACTACCGTACAGTCCGGTCTCTTCATCATATATGCTGCATATTGAGCCTAGGGATGGTCACGTCGACCCTAATAACTCAATAAGTCGTGCCGGTGAATAGTCTATAACAGATCGAGAAACTACTGATAACACTTATCAGCAAATCTCAGCAGCCCTGGCCAGGGACTTACTGATATAACCAGTCGGGCACAGTACAGCATCAACTCCCAATATCGGGAGAGACGAAACCCCTCCTATCGCTCATTGCCTTCGTGTGTCTCGGGACTGTACCCAACGGCCACCTGTTTGCACGACTCAGTAGAGCCGTGGTAGGGTGGCAATCAAAGTACAGTGGGAGAACACACAAGACTCCATGACGATCTCGGGTCTACAGACTAACCTGTACCAGTGTCACCTGAGAACTGCTATCCGACGATAGATATAATTCCATATAGGAGTTCTCGGTGAGTCCGTCCAGTGTACCCAGTCAGCACTGAGCACCCGTATATGATCTTGATGTCAAACATCGATGAATGTGGGAACATCCATCGCCCATCACATGGGTCTAGTATCATATACGCTAGTCTACTCTGGTATATCGATGCCCCGTCTCGATACACCTCCGACTAGGGACATTTCAGGATATGCTTATAGACTACAAATGTCCCACTAGTATGATCTCTATCATAATCAGAGTAGTCAAGCCGATATCCTCAGGGCTTTATCAACATGTATGAATGAATAAAAGCATGATCAAATCAACATGTCAGATAAAGAAGAACCAGATAGCATACTATCATGTCGAGCAAGAATGCAAACTGAATATATATACATGTATAGATACATCCACTATCACATAATGGCCTCTAGGGCATACATATATCCAACAACTTTGTGATGAATAATGAATTGTGGTGAGGTTAGAATTGCAACCATGGGTTAAGTATGATAACTTAACCCATGTTGAGACTTAACCATAGTCATGGTTTGGGTTGGGTTAATAAATATCATAACAAATATCTTTACAAATATCTTTAGCATGAAACAAAAGAAAAACCTTCTAGAAGCTTCTAGAAAATATTAACCCAAATCAAACCTTAATCATGTTTAATCTCTACTAATCACGTTGCATTAATAACCCTAACATGTTACAATATTATATATCACATATACAATATTTATTATAACAAAATAAAATAATACAATTAACATATATCGCATATATATCAATGTATTACCCGAGTGAGAAAAAGAATCTTTTAGTGAGCTTATATTAGTTAATGTAATTTAATATATCAAATATATAATTATACATTAAATTATCGAATCAACACTTGATCCGATAATCCGGCTATTTCACAAATAACCGACTAATATTATCTATATCAGTTCATCGAATCAACACTTGATCCGATGACCCGGCTATATCACATATACCCGGCCGATATCACATATCACGAGAATCTAATACGGTATCACATACATGTATTGTTCTCGGTCCCACACATATCATATATGTACTCCTACTCCATTTTGCCTGAGCCAAGAAACCTCTGTGTAGGACTCTGAAGAATCGTCAATACGCCGGCAGTAGGTGATGATCATATCAAACACCCACAAGCTGCAAGCTATCAGCTAAACGTAACAGCCACCCAGGTATTGAGCGATTAGAAGATCAACAAGAAAACATGTACATTCTCCTGCGAATCCAATCATTAACACTCCCGTACAGTCCGGTCTCTTCGTCTGATATGTCGCATATCTCGCCTAGGGGTGGTAAACGTCAGACCCCAGTAGCTCGATAAGTCATGTCGATACGAGGTCTATAACAGCTCAAGAAACTACTGATAACACTTACCAGTAAATCTCATCAACCCTGGCCAGGGATTTCCAGTTATAGCCAATCGAACACAGCACAACATCAACTCCCTATAACGGGAGAGATGAAACCCTTGCTATCGCTCATTGCCTCCGTGTGATTCGGGACTGTACCCAAAAGCCACCTTTTTGCACGCCCTCTTGGACGTGGTATGATGGAAATCAAAGCACAGTGGAAGCACACAAGACTTTATGACGATCTCGGGTCTACAGACTAACCTGTACCAGTGTCACCAGAGAACTGCCATCTGACGTGGTGTATAATGCCATCTAGGAGTTCTCGACGAGTCCGTCCAGTGTACCCAGTCTATACTGAGCACCCATACACCATCCTTGATGTCAAACACCGATGGATACAGGATCATCCATCGCCCATCATATGGGTCAAGATAGGTATACGCTAGTCTATTCTAGTGTATCGATGCCCTGTCTCGATACACCCTCGACTAGGAACAGTTATACGATGTACTCGTCGACTACCGTGGCCCCACTAGTATGATCTCATCATAGTCCCAGTAGTCGAGTATATATCCTAAGGGCTTTATCAACATGTAACATAGAGACAATCAGAGTACATGTTAAGATAAAGTACAACCAGATAGCATACTATCATGTCGAGCAAGAAAGTCCTCTCTATATATGTCCAAGCATCCATTACAATATACATCATATGTACAGTAATGGCCTCTAAGACATACATATAACTAACAATCAGGCCCCAACTCCAAAGTTTGGCCGCGGAACCGCGCCAAACGCATGGTTTGGCCGCGGTTCCGCGGTCACGTGAGCGAATTGGTGGTCCGTACTTCACAGTAATTCTTAGATTTACCTGCTTTATTTTCTGAGTATTTTTAATACAGAAAAAATCAACATTTTTAAAAATTTCCAGAGAGGGGTGTAAAATGGGGTTTCGGGATTCGATCGGACTTTAAATTTCGTCTAGACATCGCCTAAAGCTCTAGCTTATCTCTAATACCACTGTAGGGTTACTAGGCACTGTCACAAGGGTCTATAAGGCATCAACCATGCCCGATTTAAAATTTAGACGTGCCGAACAACCCTAACCAAGATCTTAGACTAGAGATTAGGGTAAAACAGAGCATGTAAACAACTTTACTTCTAAGAGTTAGGGATTACACCCTTTGTAGTCCGTTCCTTCACTTCTAAAGCTCCGTGTTGAGGTCCCTTCTCTGCGATCATCGAGTACCCGGACTCTCGAGAGGATCCATGAAGAGAAAGATGCAAGCTTGCTTCCGATCTTCGATAACAAAGATGATCTACCTTGAAGAAACTCAAACCCAAGCTCTTGCTTTGCTAATCAAGTATTAACAAAGTAAACACCCTAATCTAAGCGGCTAGAATATATGAGGATGATGAAGTAGGAATTTAGCTCTCATTTGTTTTCAATTTCTCACTCATTTTCATCACATTAGAAAAAGCTAGAAAGCTTTTCTCAAAGGAAGAAGAAGAAGAAAACTCTTTTGTGATGAATAGTGAATCAAGTGAGGTTAGAAATGCAACCATAGGTTAAGTAAGAAAGCTTAACCCATGTAGAGATTTAACTATGGTTAAAGGGTTGGGTTGGGTTAAAGAAATATCTTTACAAAATATCACAAAATATCAAGGTCAAAGTCAAAGCTTCAAGAAGCTTCTTGAAAGCTTCATGAAATCCTAACCCTAACCATATTTAAACTCCATAAATTATGTTGCATTCATAACCATAACATGTTACAATATTATATATCATATATACAATATTTATTGTAACAAAATAAAATAATACAATTAACATATATCACATATATATCAATGTATTACCCGAGTGAGAAAAAGAATCCTTAAGTGAGCTTATATTAGTTAATGTAATTTAATATATCAAATATATAATTATACATTAAATTATCGTATCAACACTTGATCCGATAATCCGGCTATTTCATAAATAACCGACTAATATAATCTGTATCAGTTCATCGAATCAACACTTGATCCGATGACCCGGCTATATCACATATACCCGGCCGATATCACATATCGCGAGAATCTAATACGGTATCACATACACGTATTGTTCTCGGTCCCGCATATATCACATATGTGCTCCTACTCCGTTTTGCCCAAGCCAGGAAACCTCTATGTAGGACTCTAAAGAATCGTCAATACGCCGGCGGTAGGCGATGATCATATCAAACACCCACAAGCTGCAAGCGGTCAGCTAAACGTAACAGCCACCCAGGTATTGAGCAATCAGAAGATAAACAATCAAGCCAGTACATTCTCCCGTGAATCCAACCAGTAACACTCCCGTACAGTCCGGTCTATTCGTCTGATATGTCGCATATCTCGCCTAGGGGTGGTAAACGTCAGACCCCCAGCAGCTTGATAAGTCGTGTCGATATGAGGTCCATAACAGTTTGAGAAACTACTGATAACACTTACCAGTAAATCTCAGCAACCCTGGCCAGGGATTTCCAGTTATAGCCAATCGAACACAGCACAACATCAACTCCCTATACCGGGAGAGACGAAACCCCTCCTATCGCTCATTGCCTCCTTGTGATTCGGGACTGTACCCAAAAGCCACCATTTTGCACGCCTTCTTGGACGTGGTATGATGGAAATCAAAGCACAGTGGGAATCACACAAGACTCTATGACGATCTCGGGTTTACAGACTAACCTGTAACAATATCACCAGAGAACTGCCATCTGACGTGAGGTATAATACCATCTGGGAGTTGTCGACGAGTCTGTCCAGTGTACCCAGTCTACACTGATCACCCGTATACCTTCTCTGATGTCAAATACCAATGGATATGGGATCATCCATCGCCCATCATATGGGTCAAGAAGCGCATACGCTAGTCTGTTGGATATAGTGCCCTCTAAGTCAATTATTGGATCGCAGGTATGTGATTGCAATGATTGAGGGAGGACCTATACCGATAAAACAGTCTTACTCGAGATGATAGTATGCTATCTGGTTTGTCTTTATCATCATGATAGAGCCCATAGGATTCTTGTTTGACTACCAGCAGTATGATGGCGATCATATATGTGGGAGCTGGGGTCTATAAGCACATCCTTAAAAGAGTCCCTAGTCGTGGGAGTTTCGAGATAGGGTATCGATACTCCAGAGTAGACTAGTGTATACAGTCGAGACCCCGACGAGGGGCGGTGGCCGGTCTCACAAGCCACTGGTGTCAGTTGGATCACCTAAGATGTATACAGGTGCTCATTGGGTTATGAGTACACCGGACAGGACTCGCCGGGAACATGCTAGTTGGTATTATACATATCGTTAGATAGCAGTTCCCTGGTGACATGTGTACAGGTTAGTTCATCGACCTGAGGTCGTCATTTGTCTCGTGTGAGTTCCCACTGTGCTTAGATTACTACCCTACCACGCTCAAAGGAGTTGTGCAAACAGGTTTTAGTTGGGTACAGTCCCGAGCCACATTGGAGGCAAGTGAGCGGATCGTCGGGGATTCGTCTCTCCCGGTATTGGGGGTGAGATCGCGCTGTGTTTAGAAGAGCCATTACACGAAATCCCTGGCCAGGGTAATCGAGATATACTGGTAGGTATACCAGTAGTATCTCAGGGTGTTCTGGGCTGCTCTCTGACACGACTTATGCAGCTATTGGGGGTCTGACGTTTACCGACCCCCTAGGCCTAATATGCGATACTCATAGACGAATGTTCCGGACTGTACGGTTATTGTCACTTTCAGGCTCAGTAGGGTTTATAGATGAGTTCGCTCGTCAGCTTCCTTTCCAATCAATACATAGGCAAAACGTTACGTACAGCCAGTACCTCTGACGTGCTAATGGTTATACCCAGTGCCAGTGTACTGATGAGTCATTAGAGTCCCCCACCGACACTTTCCCAAGTTCGGGCGAAACGTTGTAGAGGCCGTATAGGTTTATGGCAAGGTTTGGAAAATGCACGTGCGTTTTCGGACGTGTCAGTTTTCGGGCAGATAATACTGGTAGGCTTTGGTTTAAGCCGGAACCCAGTATTATACTGTGTAGATATAATCTCTTTGTCTCAGTTGCATTTGTATTCGTTCATAATACAAATGCGGGTATGTTTATACCAATACGGGGTTATCCTGAAATTCGTTTCGGGATGATTTTTGGAAGTTGCCAGTTTCCAGTTTTCTATCAGCCGTATTTTGACATTCGGTTAAATACGGATGTTTCTTTTCGTCTTCTGAGTGAGTCATGCTTCTAGAAGGTTCTAGAAGTGATGACAAGGCTTATGACTCATTTGTGTCATTAATGGTTCATTAATGATGCAAGGTGACTAGGTTTAATGTGATTGGTTCCATTTAATGATAGTTGATGATTCATTCTTTCATTATTGTTATGATAACTATCATTTGTTATGGTCACCACTTGAACTCTCCTACACTCACCTCCCTCCTTTGATATATATGGCCGGCCACTTCATTGTGGGAGAGAGAGATTTGATTCATTCATTTTTGGCCAAAGATTTCATATAGTTTTGTGTATGGAAATTTCCTAGTTCAATTTCCATTCACCCGATTCCAAATGGCAACTTCTTTTAACCGTTCGTCCATAGTCTTGGACGTAATGAGACAACGTATTCTACTCATTCTCTACTTCATCTTGGTCGTCTCTTTTGGCAAACTTGACGATCGAGTTGCCTCGGTTCAGAGGCGGGAGCCCGTTTAAAGATCCGTCGACGTGGTGCCACCTAGACGACGAGACCGGAGATCAAGCAAGTTCGGATCAGTTGCAACATAGCGTGGGATGATGGTCGAAGACCGAAGGACTCGGATCATTCGGTATAACAATTCTACCCTCTTTACAACTTGTTATTTTAGCTTTAATGGACGATCCGGGATAAAGTACGCGATAGCGCCAGTCGTAAAAGTTTTGTTCCGCATATCGGCATCTGTTAGATGGCCGGGGCGCCGCCGCGGACTTACATAGTCTACTCTGGAGTATCGATTCCCTGTCTCGGTACTCCTACGACTAGGAAAATTTGAAGGATGTACTTGGCGACTACACTGTCCCCACTAGTATGATCTGCATCATAGTCCTGGTAGTCAAGTACTCATCCTAAGGGCTTTATCAACATGTGACATAGAGACAGTCAGAGTACATGTTAAGATAAAGAGTAACCAGATAGAATACTATCATGTCGAGCAAGAAAGTCCTCCCTATATATGTCCAAGCATCCACTACAATATACAGCGTATGTACAGTAATGGCCTCTAGGGCATACATATAACTAACAACATCTACCCTGTCCAGGGATTTCAGTTATGACCAATCGAGCATAGCGCAACATCAACCCCCAATACCGGGAGAGACGAATCCCCTCCTATCGCTCATTGCCTCCATGTGACTCGGGACTATACCCAAAAACCACCTGTTTGCATGACTCGGTATAGCCGTGGTAGGGTGGAAATCAAAGCACAATGGGAGACACACAAGACTCTATGACGATCTCGGGTAGACAGACTAACCTGTACCAGTGTCACCAGAGAACTGCTATCTGACATGAGGTATAATACCATCTAGGAGTTCTCGGCGAGTCCGTTCAGTGTACCCAGTCTCCACTGAGCATCCGTATACCATCTCTGATGTCAAACACCAATGGATATGGGATCATCCATCGCCCATCTCATAGGTCGAGAAGATATACGCTAGTCTACTCTGGAATATCGATGCCCCGTCTCGATATTCCCTCGACTAGGAACATTGAAGGATGAACTTATGGACTACCCAGCTCCACTAGTATGATCTGCATCATAATCCTGGAAGTCAAGTACACATCCTAAGGGCTTTATGAACATGTAACAGAGAGACAGTAAGTATACATGTTAAGATAAAGAGCAACCAGATAGCATACTATCATGTCGAGCAAGAAAGTCCTCCCTATATATGTCCCAGCATCCACTATAATATACATCTCATGTACAATAATGGCTTCTAGGGCATATATATAACTAACATCAGTTGGCGGATATCACCTTGTATTAGATACATTGATTCAGAACAAATGTTATTAAATACCGAATCTGATATACAACATTACATCGGTTTCTTTAATGAGTTAAAGAAGGATATAATTCTGTATTGGAGGAAATTGTTGTGAACATTTTCCTGAATCAAGAGTTGATTGGATCAGGCATGTTATATAATAGCATATACGTTCTAAATCAAACAACAGTTCAAAGTATATTGAACACACACAAGTGGAGTAGTTCAGAAATGAACGAATCCTTCTTGTGGCATTGTAGACTAGGTCATATCAGTGCAACACCACCAGCTAAGTTACTGTAGCGTCTTGAAAAGTCGTTTTGGTGTTTTCCTGAAATTCGGTGAAAATTCGGTATTTTTCCGAAAACCGTCTTTCTCGTTATTTTGCAGTTAGGGCTAATTATACTTAAAATGGATAGGTAATTGCTTTTTTTTAGTATCTAATGAGTTAATTATGAAATTCTGGTCGTTTAAAAATTTTCCCTAATTTTTCAATTTTTTAATATTATTTTAAGCCGGTAAGAAATACATTAAATTAGCGATAAATACAAATTTTTCCGGGATAATTTTAATCTCTAAAATTATGATAATTATAATCTAGTGATAACATAAATTTTTAGTAATTTATTTTGATTTTTAACAAATTTTTGTGTTATGAAACGAATTTATTGAATTTTGAGCTAAAACTTGCAATTTTTGAGTTGTAGGGGGCCTTTTTGCATAAAATTTCTTTTGTAAAACCCCTCTCTCTTTTTCCTCAGCCCTAGGACAGCCCAACCCTGACCAAGTCCAGAAATTTCTGGCCTCATTTTTCTTTGGTTGCTTTCTTGAGTTGTTTTGTTAGTTTATGGATTTATTTTTAATTATAATTGATAAAGTATGGTGTTTTGACTTTGGAACTTGACCCTTGACTTTCCCCACTTGCCCACACCCTCCCCCATGCCCTCTTGCTGGCCGAAACCTGCACTCCCCCTCTTCATCTCTTTTCTTCTCATTTTCTTCACAATTCTTCAAGTTTAACACATCAAAATTTCAATTTAAAGCTTGCAAATTAAAACCCTCCTTCATCTTTCTTTTCCTTCACCTCCCAAGCTTGGATCTTGATGCTTGAGGCCATCATTTGGAGCAAAATCCATTCTTGCTAGATCCCAAATTGAGGTATAATCCCTTGCTAATTGAATTCTTTTGTTTAAGTTTCTTATGTTAGATGGTTGTAGTGTTAATTTAGTGTAGTTTTAATCTAGTTTTCTTAGGTTTGGGTTGAAAAATTTAACTAGGGTTTTGAAGCCATAATAGTTAATTAAGTTGTTTTATAGTTAATCTAGTGGTTAATTAACTAATCTATATGATCACCTTGTTTATGTAGTTTTCAATTATGCTAATTTAGTTAAATTTAGAAGTGTGAAATTGCTTTTTTTAGGATTTTCAAGAGAGGGTTTTTGTATGGAATTGGATTGTGAAACATGTTAATGAGTTGATTAAGGTTTAGAAACCATTATTTAGTTGATTAAACCTAATTTGCTATCTAGTATGTTGCTAACCTAATCTAAGAAATTAATTTTCTTATGTGGGCTTTTGTTGTGCTAAATTAAGTTTTCAAGTGTGGAAATTGATTTGGAATTTGCTAGGTTATAAATCCAAGAATGGTTGTTTATGGAAAATAGAATTGGAATCATTGCTATTGTGTTGTAATTAGTGTTTGTAGATTGCTTGTAGTGTGCTTGGGTGAGTATGCTGGATTATAGTCGTTTTGTCGCAAATTGGCGATTTTTGCACCGATTTTGGAATGCAAATGCTTACTAGTTTTGTATAAAAAATTATGTGATGAATTATTTTCGACATCTTGATGATTGTAATGGCTTGTCCTACGACTTTTAGGATGCGTGAGTGCGGATTTTTGGGTAGTCGGGTTTTAGTTTTGCCGGGCGACCAAATCGGCGTTTTTTGGCAGTTTTTGCGATTTTCGCGTGTGTTCCGCGCACTTTGTGCACGTTGTACCTAGCTAGCGAACTTTAGTAGTTTCGTTGGGGTTTTGCGTCGTTCTTGATATGTAACCTTATGTTTGGTATTGATGTAAATTCCAGGTTCGGTCGCGGAGACGTCAGACGCGGCGCGAAAGGGAAAGGCGGTGATTGGACACAGCTAGCCAGGGATCCCGGTGAGTAGATGTAACATCTACGGGGGACTATCGTTGGATGGCGCAAGCCGTCCGATAGTTTTAGTAACTTACAAGACCCTTAGTGATGTTAGTAATTAGGGATGAAATACTTATTTGACTATTTGCTGCATCCATGCATTATATTGACATACCTATACGAAACCATTTCATAGGACACCTGCACCATTACCAGGGTTTTTATATGCAGCACGAGCACTATTCATGCTTACACACACACCCTGGTAATTGCCATGCCACCACACTAGATAACCTTTAAATTTAAACTTGTGCTATTGCCTTTAATTCCTTAAAAATGAAACCGTAGTATTGCTATTCATGTGCATGTACTTCATCATATTAATTGTTCATGCTTAATACATTAATCACACATCGCAACTTGATTATTGATATCATACGCATTCATTATCATTGATATATGCACTTATGAGGATTTCTTGAGATTTTATGATATTGCTGGATTTCGGGGGAAAACCGCAAAATTTCTAAACTTATTATATTTTAAAATATGTAAAATTGCGGTTTTCTAGTGATGTAAGTGTCGTCCACCATGAGTTTGCTGTGGATTTGGAAATCCGTGTCGAGGAGTGGAGGAACCGGCACGGGTACATGGTGGGCCCGGTAAGGTACCCCGGGGCAAGAGGAATGTGGTGATGACGTTGAGCCTGGCAGGGGACGGATTGCCTACCGGTGACTGTTTGGGACGGCGGATATCCAGAGGATACCGACCGTGGCCGCTAGATGATGAGATATTGATATTTGAGATGGGTCAGCCGGACGGCTGAGGCCAGAGATACATTTATGAGATTTGAGACAGCTTTTGGGTGTCGTTGCTGGACACCGATTTTCGTCGATTCATTGACATTATGCTGGCATTCTAAAAGAGTTTCAAAAACAAAAAGAGATAAAATATTTCTTATATATACCTATTGAGACCTCAGATATTCATGTTGCATACATATTAGTACACTGATGTTATATACACACCTGCTAGTGCATCCAGTCATACCTGTATTATAGATGCTAGGATGCTTGTGTGCATGCATACGATAGCCTTTGTAGATGTTATTTATTACTCACGAGTTGGCAACTCACCCCCGTTGTGCCTAGCCTTCTGCAGGTCCGCTCCGTCAGTACAGTAGCGGCGGGTGCGCTTGTTTCTTTTGCCTCTTTTGCCTGGACTCGAGGTTTTGCTCCTAGGTGGGTTATATCATTATTTTTGTACCACCTTGTATATTCTTTGTATCTAGTACACTCCATCTACTGTTTCTACCAGATTTATTGTATATTGACCTAGAGATGAGACTGTGAGGTTTGGGGACTTTTATGCTGTATTTTGGGGTCGAGCTCACTTGAGTCGACATGATGTTTTCTTATGCTTTATTATGATTATTATGCTTGCTGTCATTTACATTGCGTGGGATTTGTGACCGCCTTGTGGCGAAGAGCTAGCTCCCGCTTGGGGATGCCCTATTTTGTTGGATTCATGTATATTTTTGTTGTACCCATTTTGGGGGCCAGTATTTACAAAGGAGACTCTGCCGAAATTTTCGGAAAAATTGGTATTGTTTTTAAAAAGGGTTGTACATGACTTATTTGATAACTCGCTTTCAATTGATTGGGTTTTCTTCACTCTTTTGCTTAAATGGTTTTGTTTTCTGGGCTTTGGCTTACTTACTTTACGGACGTCTTTAGACGTTTCATAAAGTTAAGTGCCAGTCACGTTCCGTACCCTGCGGGTCGTGACAGTTACATAAGGATGAATATGAGAATCTGTTCGAATTTTTATCTTATGATACTTGCCAGTCTTGTCTCAAAGATAAAATGACCAACACTCCGTTTACTGGAAACAGAGAAAGAGTTAGTGAACTCTTTGGATGAATGCATGATGATGTATACGGTCCTATGTCTACAAATGCCAAGGTTGGTTCTATTAGTGTTTATGCCCTAGAAGCCATTACTGTATCATACTAGTTTGTATATTACTTAATGGAAGCTTGTGATATTCACAGTTGTATTGACAATCTTGCTAAAAATGGTAGTATGCTACTTGGTTTGTGTCTACTTTAATATGTGCATGTGTTTCATTTAACGTATCGCTTATACATATTAGTAGAGCCCTTAGGATCTTTGCTTGATTACCAGCGTTGTGATGGCAGTCACACTAGTGGGGGCTGGGAAGTCTATAAGCAACATCCTATACAGGTCCCTGGTCGTAGGATTATCGAGACAGCGCATCGATACTCTGGAGTAGACTGGTGTATACGCTTCTCATACCAGCATAGGGAGATGGTCTGTCCCACAGCCATCAGTACGTTGTACTGGAGATAGTATGCAGGTGCTCGTTAGGTTACGGGTATACCGGACAGGACTCGCCGGGAACTGCAGGTTGGATTTATACCCATCGTCAGATAGCAGTTCCCAGGTGACATGAGTACAGCTTAGTCTGTCTACTTGACACTGTTGCTTCGCCTCGGGTGTGTTCCCACTGTACTTAGATTACTACCCTACCACGGCTCAAAGGAGTCGTGCAAACAGGTAGTAGTTGGGTGCAGTTCCGAAGCACTTGGAGGCAGTGGCGGTTAGACAGGATTCGTCTCTCCCGGTATTGGGGGTTGATATCGCGATGTGTATGGAGAGCCATTACGCAAAGTCCCTAGCCAGGGCAAGCGAGATTTACTAGTAGCTTCCAGTAGTTTCTCAAGGTGTAATGTGCTTCACTCCGACACGACTTATACCGCTATTAGGAGTCTGACGTTTACCGCCCCCTTAGGCCCGATATGCGATAGTCCTAGACGAACAGACCGGACTATACGGAGATTGTCACATCAGGCTCAGTAGGAGTTCGGATGGGTTTCCTCATCGGCCTTCTTATCGACATCTACCTGGGGACCGTTACGTACAGCTAGTGCCACTTGCGGTCTGTGGTTAAACCCACTTCCAGCGTAGTGTCGAGTCTTTAGAGTCCCACACAGAGAGTTTCCCTGCTTCGGGCGAAACGATATAGAGGTCGTATGGTTTTACGACAGGGTTCGGACACATATGTGTTTTCACGCACGTACGATATTCGGACAGTTTTTACTAGCGGGCTTTAGTTTAAGCCAGATTCTAGTATTGGATTATTGGATTTATACAGTCTCAGTATTTCCGTGTTATCACGGATAGGAGGTGCGTTCTCGTAATTACTCGAGAAGCTTCTAGAAGGTTGATGAGGTGGAGAGCTTAGGTGTTATATGCATTAAATGGTTTTGTGACTCATGGAGATGATTCATCAAGAGAGTTAATGAAATATTAATGCTTTTAATGACTCACTAGATGATTCATTATGTATTAAATGAAGCATGAAGATATTTGTGCAAAGATATTTTTGTGCAAGATATATTATGCTTCATATATATACACAAATGAGTTAATTGCCATTTGATAATTATTCTCACCTTCTCTCTCCTCAAGCTCTCTCTCTTCAACCCTAACCCTAACCTCTCATGTGTTGAGATCCAAGGGTTAGCAAGACTAATAGATCCCTAATCCTCTTCTATATCCTCTAGGTTGCTTTGATTAGCACTCATAGCCACTTAGTTACCTCAAGTGTGTGGTTAAAGCTTGGAGAAGTAGCACTCGGGTGGATCATCTTTGACTCGAGGAGGCCGTTGAGGTGCCCACATTCCATAGAGCCTACGAGACATGGAGGACAGCGATGAAGACCCGAAGGTCAAGTAACGTGAGGTATAACTTCGAATCCGAGTAGTTAAACCTCTCGTAGTTTGCAAGTAATGGTTTAGACACGATCCGTGTGCTCAAGTCCGTGTTACAAAGCTTTGATAATTGTTTTTCATATATTCCGCCTCCCCACCAGCTTGTGGGGTGCGTGACATGGACTTACAGTGGTATCAGAGCCTACCAAATCTTTACTAGCTTGTTAGCAACTAATTAGAACTTCGATCGTCGGAAAAACACGAAAACATAACCCCGGACCCTCAAGTTTCTGTCAATTTTAAACGTGTCGAAAAAATTATTTGATATGTATGAAAATTCACAGCAGGGAATTCTAAGAATACTGGAGAAATACGATAAGCTAACTCGTTTTGACTGCCGCGGAAGTGCGGCGGATTGGTGCGATCCGCCGCGGATCCGCGGCCGAGTCAACTCAGAGTTGACTCGTATTTGCACAGTATTGTTAGTGTATATGCCCTAGAGGCCATTACTGTATCATACTAGTTTGTATATTACTTGATGGAAGCTTGGGATATCACAGTTGTATATACAATCTTGCTCGAAATGGTAGTATGCTGCTTGGTTTGTCTCTGCTTTAATATGTGCATGTGTTTCTTTTAGCATATTGCTGATATACATATTAGTAGAGCACTTAGGATCTTTGCTTGATTACCAGCGTGGTGATGGCGCTCACACTCGTGGGAGCTGGGTGATCTACAAGAACATCCTTATACAGGTCCCTAATCGTTGGACTATCGAGATAGGGCATCGATATTCCGGAGTAGACTAGCGTATGCGCTTCTCATCCCAGCGTTGGGAGACGGTCTGTCCCACAGCCGTCAGTACGTCGTACTTGAGATAGTATGCGGGTGCTCGTTAGGTTACGAGTACACTGGACAGGACTCGTCGGGGACTGTTGGTTGGTATTATACCTATCGTCAGTTATCAGTTCCCAGGTGACATGAGTACAGCTTAGTCCGCTGACTTGACACTGTCACTTCGCCTCGAGTGTGTTCCCACTGCACTTTGATTACTACCCTACCACGGCTTAAAGGAGTCGTGCAAACAGGTAGTTTTTGGGTGCAGTCCCGAAGCACTTGGAGGCGGTGACGGTTAGACAGGATTCGTCTCTCCCGGTATTGGGGGTTGACATCGCGCTGTGTCTAGGAGAGCCATTACACGAGTAGTCCCTGGCCAGGGCAAGCGGGATATACTGGTAGGTTTCCAGTGTTATCTCAGGGTGTTCTGGGCTACACTCCGACACGACTTGTACCGCTATTAGGGGACTGACGTTTCACCGCCCCCCTAGGCCCGCCATGCGATGTATCAGACGAACAGACCGGACTGTACGGAGATTGTCACATACAGGCTCAGTAGGAGTTCAGATGGGTTCACCTTGTCTGTCTTCTTATCAACATCTACCTGGGGACCGTTACGTACAGCTAGTGCCGCTTGCGGTCTGTGGTTAAACCCACTGCCAACGTAGTGTCGAGTCTTTAAAGTCCCACACAGAGAGCTATTCGCTTTTAGGCAAAATGAGTAGAGGTCGCATGGTTTTGCGACAGGGTTCGTTCACATCCGCGCACTTGTGCACGTTTGCTGTCCGGACAACTTATACTAGCGGGCTTTGGTTTAAGCCGGATCCTAGTATATGATTTGGGATTGGTTTTTCTCATTGTATTCGTGTTCCTCGGATCACGAATACGGGTGCGTATGCACAGTTGCTTGAGACAGAGGAAGAGGACTTTGATTAGGGTTAATGACTATTGTCATTTTACTAACCCTAATGCTTATGTGTGTATTATTGTTAATTGATATTAGTTTAATAATTGTGCATGGTTATGGTTGTTGACCATTTGACCCTCTTGACTTGTTGACCTTGGTTGACACTTTGACCATCATCATTTTATTTGGAAGATGCTCTTTGATCCTTGCAATTTGCATTAAAAATGAAATGATAATGGTCATGTCTTGATTTAGCCATGACAATTATCTCACTAATTATCTAATTACAATAATTCACATATATGAGAGAATTCTTCATATTATTCTCTCATTCGATTATTCACATTCTCTCTCTTGTTCTTCCTCTCCCTCAAGCTCTCCCTTCTCATGTGTTGAGAAACACTTGAGCTTGAGAAAAACCCTCTCTTGATAATCACTACTCTCATCTAGGGTTCAAGGATTAGCACTTCTTGCACTCTAGTTACTTCTAATTTGGAGTTGAAGCCAAAGGTCGAGGCTTTCGGGTGGATCTTTCTTCGACGTGAGAAGACGACTAAGGTGACCTCCTTCCACCACTCCAAGGAGCAAGGAAAGAAGGACATAAAGCCTAAGGTATAACCTTTCTAGCACTTAGCTAGTTTCTAGTTAGCTTTAGCTTGTTTTTGTTTAGCAAAGATCCTTCATAGTCTAGTCCATGTTGCCTAAGCTCATAAAAATTAGATTTTTATTCCGTTTTCCGCCTCCCCGCAAGTACCGGGGTGGGCAACGTGGACTTACAGTGGTATCAGAGCCTAACTAAGCATAAACTAGTTGGGTAGTAAAGTGTATGGAAGTTCGACCGAAAAAAATCGAAAAACCGAGTTTTAAAAACCCTAAGTTTCTGTTAAAATTTTTTCTGTTCGAAATAAAATTTGTCATACTCCAAAAATCATCTCAAGGTTTTCTTAAGAAGCACAGCAAACCCGGTCCAGTGAGTCGTCTAAACCGCCGCGGTTCAGCGGTAATAGCAAGCTATTGCCGCGGAACCGCCGCCGTTTTGACTCTTCACTGAGTCGAGTTTGGTGCAGTTTTCTTATGGCTTGGTTTTAGGATTTTTAAGATGGTTTATATGTTCCCAGGTTTTCCAGAATAGAAATTTGTTTTTGGGGGCCTATAAATCCGTATTATTTTTCCGGAACTTCAATACACTTTGACTAAAAGGTTATATCTGTGATGTTTATATGTATTGAACGTCGGCTAATCGCTATATGTCGATTAGTCGGGGTTATACATATCTGTGATCTGTGATTGATGATGGTATGTGTATATGAATGGATTGGATTGTCGCGGATGAATAGCCGGGGTGGATGTGAGATGAGTGTTGCTTTTTCTTTCATTCATTGTAATATGTAAATTGATGTAATAATATTATTTGTATGGCCGCGCAACCGGGTCGGGGTTGTAGCCGTCATTGTATAATTCTTTTTACTGTTTTTGCTCCTAGGATAGACCCATGGAGGGGTGCACAAACTACCGGGTATCTCGAAGTGCCGAGTGGTCTACTCACGGTGGTGAGGGAGGTTGCTTCGCTTCGGGTACTTGGCGGGTAGTTTGCCGCACCCGTAGGGGTCTTGGGTGGGGTATTTGGCTATTCACCGCGACCGTGTAATCCGCTTTTCGTTGCAGGCTCGAACGGATTGCGAATTCCTAGTATATCCAATGTATTCATCTGTGATCTGTAATGCCTATCATTGCTATATATTTATATATGATAACTATTTAGGCGTTGCTTATGTTTTACAGCCGCGCTAGCCCAGCCCCCGCTCTGTCGTTAGTTAAGTAACCTAACGGGTGATGACGGGGCCCCGTGGCGAATGCGAATGGCATAAGCGTACGTCATATTTTGGTTGTTTTCTGCAATGGTAGGATTAAATGATGGGACGCATTAAAAGAACTAATGCAAAAAAATAAACCAAGTAAAAGTCGATTGGAACACTTTGAAAACCACTCGGTTCTTTTCAAAACTAAACTTTTAAACGCGGAGCTTGAACCACTCCTTTTAAAAGCTATCTCGTTCCATCGACTATATCAAGTTCACTACGTTCACGGTTTCGCCAAAACCATCCGTAGCCCTCCGTCGTTTCATATAAATATTCAACAGTATTCAAGCTGTGTTTGTTGGCCTTAGTCAAGGCACGGTGTTTGGTAGCTAGTGGGTATTCATATGTTGCATAGATAGAATGCGTTGGTTTGGGAAAGTCGTATTGCTTTGTTGGCCATAGTCAAGGGTATATACGGGTGGGTTCAAATTAACCTGGATAACGACGGGTAGAACTTGACATGTGACTTATGATTTGTTGGCCTTAGTCAAGGTCATAAGAGCATGGGGCAAAAATCTACATCGGGAGTTTCAAAAGTACTGAAACTTGCTAGCACTGCATACCATTTGGAGTGTGATGATTCTGGTAGGATTCCTTCGGTTTTATCACGCGATGATATTTGGATCCCGATCCTACTGTGAGTATATGCTACTCCTCGGGAAAACTCTCACTTAACGATCAATGCTATAAACCTAGTAGGTGTCTAGAAAGGTGTTAACGGGGCTACGCCCACAGGGAAAAGAGGTTACTTAATTAAGGAACTTCGCGAAAGCGTTGGAAAACCTCCCTCGAAGTACCAACACTGGCCTGGCTGAACGGTTAAGCAAGTATTATACGGTGAGAAAGATCCCGACTAATTCTTCCTTTGTGGTTTGAGGAGGGATTCGAGAGACAGTAGGAGCCATCCTGTTAGATAAATTAAAAACCAATCTAAACTTGCAAGAGCATCATGCTAAGTGTTTTCTTCTCTCTTTCTTAATTGCAGCGACCCAGTGACCGCACCTAGGTTACATTTAGATAATAAAATGACTGAATCTGACTGTTATGACTGGCAAAGGTCGGTCCAGATGTCCATTGCCCAGGACAAGCTGGGACACCTCTTAACTGATCCAACCCCTGCCGTCTCAGGTCCAGTTTCCCCTGTCACGGATATTGATATTCGTAGGACATCGGAAGAAGACTGTGCGAAAGCCAAGTGCCTCGTGTTAGCCTCAGTTGATGGTATATACCAGAGGCAGCACGAGAAGATGGACTCAGCTTCTATCTTCCTCCATAACAAAGTTTTATATGGAGAGCAATCTCGTATCGTAAGATATGAGACCTCGAACGAATTGCTTCCAGCGAGGTTGGCTATCGGGTCATCTGTAGGGGGCAACGTCCTTATAGAGACCAGCTCTTTTGAGCTCTCGGACCTGAAGACCACGTTGAAGAACGGGTCAGATACCGACTCAGTTCAACAGTCTCTACCTACTACCCTAAAGGAAACTAGGGAAGTACAAAGAAAGGGAAGGGCAGAAGTTTCAGGAACAGATGTAGTAAAAGAAGGATGTTCCTATTGTTACGAAAATGAACATGGACAGAAGGATTGCAGGGCTTGTAAAGCCAGTAGCCAGAATTCGAAGCATGTTGTGGCTTCGGCTTCGGGTGTGTTTGTGATAGAGAACTGTATGTCAGTTAACCCTACTTCCTGGGTATTGGATACCGGATCAGGATCTTATATCTTTAATTCGTTACAGGCTTTGAGAAACTGTAGGGTTATCAGGAAAGGTGATATGACTCTCAGGGTTGCTAACGGAATGAGCATGTATGCTGAATCCGTAGGAGAATATCATCTAGGACTGACAACTGGGCAGATATTGATTCTGTGTGACTGTTTTTATGTGCCAGGTGCGACTTGTAACATCATATCTGTATCCTTACTTTCTAAGGAAGGATATGATTTTACTTTTGTAAGCGATGTAGTAAACATCCACCTAAATCAAGTACTGATTGGGTCAGGTACATTGAAATACGGTATATACGTTTTGAATCAAGCTCAGGTCTTCAGTGTCCAAAACGCACTTAAAAGAAAGTCTCCGGAATTAAATCAGGCTTTCTTATGGCATTGTAGACTGGGTCACATTAATGAGACACGGTTGACAAAGTTACATAAAGAAGGATACTTGGATCCGTTCGAGTACCAGTCTTATGCTACTTGTGAATCTTGTCTCATAGGAAAGATGACAAAGACTCCGTTCGCTGGACACGGAGAAAGAGCGAGCGAGCTCTTGGGACTCATACACAGTGATGTGTGTGGTCCAATGTCTACACATGCGCGAAGTGGTTATTCATACTTCATTACTTTCACAGATGATTTCTCTAGGTATGGGCATTTCTTCTTAATGAAGCACAAATCCGAGGCCTTTGAGAAATTTCAGGAATACAAGAATGAAGTTGAAAAACAAACAGGCAAAAGTATCAAGACACTGAGATCTGATCGAGGTGGAGAATACTTGAGTGCCGAGTTTCTGGGCTTCTTAAAAGAGAATGGAATTCTCTCTCAACTTACTCCCCCATACACACCACAACACAACGGTGTATCGGAAAGGAGGAATCGAACCCTATTGGATATGGTTCGTTCCATGATGAGTAAGGCTGAGTTGCCGCGATCCTTCTGGAGTTATGCACTAGAAACAGCTGCATATCTTTTGAACCAAGTTCCTACTAAGTCAGTGCCTACCACACCATATCAGATATGGAGTGGGAAGAAACCCAGTCTTAAACACTTTAAGAGATGGGGGTGTCCAGCTTTTGTAAAAAAGCAGCATGCGGACAAGCTCGAGGCACGTTCGGTACAGTGTAAGTTTGTGGGATACCCAAAGAACTCCAAGGGGTATCTTTTCTATTACGCAGAGGAACAAAAGGTTTTTGTTTCTCGTCATGCCCGCTTCTTGGAAACTGAGTTTTTGGAAAATAAGATAAGTGGGAGCGCAATAGAACTGGAAGAAATTCCAGAACCACAAGCTATTACTGAAAGCTTGGTAGAACCAGAGGGTTCGAAAGAACAGGACATCCCAGCGCTACTCCGCAGGAGTAGTAGGCAGTCTCATCCGCCCGAGAGATACTACGGTTTTCTCATTGACGGGGATAGAGAGGATTGCACTATGGATTATGGTGAGCCTACTAGCTTCCAGCAAGCCATTCAGAGCGGTGACTCGGTAAAATGGCTGGATGCAATGCGGGCCGAGATGGAGTCTATGTACACCAACAAAGTTTGGACTTTGGACTTTGCTCCAGAAGGGGTAAAACCCGTAGGCTGCAAATGGATCTTCGAAAGAAGATTGGTGTAGATGGGCAGGTTGAGACCTATAAAGCTAGACTTGTTGCAAAATGTTTTCGTCAAAGACCTGGTTTGGACTATGACGAGACCTTTTCTCCAGTGGCTATGCTGAAATCCATTCGGATCCTTCTTGCCATTGCTGCCTTCCACGATTATGAAATCTGGCAGATGGACGTAAAGACGGCTTTCCTAAATGGAAATTTGGAAGAGTGCGTCTATATGGATCAGCCGGAGGGATTCATTCAGAGTGGGAGCAGCGGTAAAGTGTGCAAGTTGCTCAAGTCCATTTATGGACTTAAGCAGGCATCGCGGAGTTGGAACATCTGCTTTGATGATACTGTCAAAGAATTCGACTTTATCAAAAACCCAGATGAACCATGCATTTACAGTAAGATTGTAGGGAGAACTGTGGTATTCCTCGTCTTGTACGTGGATGACATTCTCCTAATAGGAAATGAAATTCCTATGCTACAGTCAGTCAAAGGATTCTTGTCGCAGAGATTCTCCATGAAGGACCTGGGCGATGCCAACTACATTCTGGGGATCCAGATCTATCGTGATAGATCTAAGAGGATGTTGGGACTTTCACAGTCAAGGTACATTGACACCATACTCAAAAGGTTCGGTATGGAAGATTCCAAGCGCGGTAATCTACCGGCTTGTCACGGGATCACCCTCTCTAAAGAGATGTCTCCCAAGACTGATTTGGAAAGGGATCGCATGTCTATTATACCCTACGCTTCTGCGGTAGGCTCTATAATGTATGCGATGTTGTGTACCAGACCAGATGTAGCATACGCATTGAGCGTTGTAAGCCGGTATCAGTCAAACCCAGGGGAGAAACACTGGATAGCGGTAAAGAACATTCTCAAGTACCTGAGAAGGACTAAGGAGATGTTCTTGGTGTATGGCGGAAAAGACCTCCAGCTCGAGGCCTTTGCTGACTCCAGCTTCCAGAGTGACAAGGATGTGTTAGTGTATATGCCCTAGAGGCCATTACTGTATCATACTAGTTTGTATATTACTTAATGGAAGCTTGGGATATTCACCTTGTATAAACAATCTTGCTCAATATAGTAGTATGCTACTTGGTTTGTTTCTACTTCAATGTGTACATGTGTTTATTTTGCGATATCACCTATACACATTAGTGGAGCCCTTAGGATCTTTGCTTGATTACCAGCGTTGTGATGGCAGTCACACTAGTGGGGGCTGGGTAATCTATAAGCATATCCTTATACAGGTCCCTAGTCGCAGGACTATCGAGACAGGGCATCGATACTCTGGAGTAGACTAGCGTATGCGCTTCTCATCCCAGTGTGGGAGATGGTCTGTCCCACAGCCATCAGTACGTCGTACTGAAGATAGTATACGGGTGCTCGTTGGGTTACGAGTACACTGGACAGGACTCGTCGGGAACTGACAGGTTGGTATTATACCTATCGTCAGTTATCAGTTCCCAGGTGACATGAGTATAGCTTAGTCCGCTGACTTGACACTGACACTTCGCCTCGAGTGTGTTCCCACTGCACTTTGATCACTACCCTACCACGGCTCAAAGGAGTCGTGCAAATAGGTAATGGTTGGGTGCAGTCCCGAAGCACTTGGAAGCAGTGACGGTTAGACAGGATTCGTCTCTCCCGGTATTGGGGGTTGACATCGCGCTGTGTCTAGGAGAGCCATTACACGAGTAGTCCCTGGCCAGGGCAAGCGGGATATACTGGTAGGCTTCCAGTGTTATCTCAGGGTGTTTTGGGCTTCACTCCGACACGACTTGTACCGCTATTGGGGGACTGACGTTTACCGCCCCCTAGGCCCGCCATGCGATGTATCAGACGAACAGACCGGACTGTACGGAGACTGTCACATTCAGACTCAGTAGGAGTTCAGATGGGGTTCACCTCGTCAGCCTTCTTATCGGCATCTACCTGGGGACCGTTACGCACAGCTAGTGCCGCTTGCGGTCTGTGGTTAAACCCACTGCCAGCGTAGTGTCGGGTCTTTAGAGTCCCACACAGAGGGTTTTCGCCTCTGGGCAAAACAGAGTAGAGGTCGCATGGTTTTGCGACAGGGTTCGTTCTCATTCGCGCACTTGTGCACGTTTGGAGTCCGGACGGATATTACTGGCTGGCTCTGGTTTGAGTCAGATACTGGTATATGTTTTGGGGTTGATTTTATCTCTTGGTATTCATGTTCCTCGGAACAAGAATGCGGGTGTGTATGCACAGTTGATTGAGGCGGAGGAAGAGGTTTTTCATTAGGGTTTCGGAACGGGTGCGTATGCACAGTTGACAGTCGTCTTTTTCTAAACCCTAATGGAATTATGATATATCAATTAATAATATTAATAAAATGAAATTGTGTCATGGTTGGTTTTTGTTGACTAGTTGACCATGGTTGACTTGTTGACCATGGTTGAAGTTTTGACCATCATCATTACAAAAGAAAGATGCTCTTTGATTCTAGCAAAATTCATTTAATGTTTGAAATGATAATGGTCATTCATAAACCTTCCATCAACTATTCCATTTTCATTATTATTATTAATTTGATAATTCTTTTTGCTTTATGTTATGGTTGCAAAAGAAAAGAGCTCATTCTATCATAACCATTCTCTCTCCTCACTTGTTCTTCTTCCTCCTCTAGTTCAAGGAGAATCCTTCTCATGAGTTGAGAATCCCTCTCCTTGAGATAAAAACACCCCTTAGACACTCTCTACTCACTCTAGGATCAAAGGTTTGGCAAGCCGAAGATTCTAGTTCTCTCAAATTTCGAGAAAGAGCCCGAAGGTTGAACCCTCAGGTGGATCCATCTTTGACGGAAGAAGGCAACGAGGAAAGCACCATCAACCTCTACAAAAGTTTGAAGAAGAAGGAGTTCAAGTTTAGGTATAACCATCTTTCCAAGTAGCTAACTCTCTTTAGCTTGTTTGCTAGTTTTAGTTTAGGAAAAGATCCCGACTTTGTTAGTCCATGTTGCCCCATGCGCTAAAAATTTGATTTTTATACCGTTTCCGCCTCCCCGTAAGAACCGGGGGTCGCAACGTGGACTTACAGGATGACTCCAAGTCCATGTCGGGTTATGTCTTTACCCTCAATGGAGGGGCGGTTTGCTGGAAGAGTTCCAGGCAGGAGACCGTTGCAGACTCAACTATGGAAGCGGAGTACATAGCTGCTTGCGATGCCGCAAAGGAAGCTGTCTGGATGAAGAAGTTCCTCACGGAGCTTCAGGTGGTTCCTACCATTGTTGATCCAATACCGCTGTATTGCGACAACAACGGAGCTATAGCTTTAGCGAAGGAACCCAGGTCCCATCAGAAGTCCAGGCACATTTTGAGGCGGTACCACCAGATCAGGGAGATCATAGAACGCCAGGAGATCGAGGTGAAGAGAGTAAATACGGAGAACAACACTGCAGATCCACTCACGAAGGCCCTACCCCAGACTCAGTTCGAGCGGCTGATCGAGATGATAGGTCTTCGATACGCCAGTACATGGCCTTAGTGCAAGTGGGAGATTGTTAGTGTATATGCCCTAGAGGCCATTACTGTATCATACTAGTTTGTATATTACTTGATAGAAGCTTGGGATATTCACAGTTGTATATACAATCTTGCTCGAAATGGTAGTATGCTGCTTGGTTTGTCTCTGCTTTAATATGTGCATGTGTTTCTTTTAGCATATTGCTGATATACATATTAGTAGAGCCCTTAGGATCTTTGCTTGATTACCAGCGTGGTGATGGCGCTCACACTCGTGGGAGCTGGGTGATCTACAAGCACATCCTTATACAGGTCCCTAATCATTGGACTATCGAGACAGGGCATCGATACTCCGGAGTAAACTAGCGTAAGCGCTTCTCATCCCAGCGTGGGAGACAGTCTGTCCCACAGCCGTCAGTACGTCGTACTTGAGATAGTATGCGGGTGCTCGTTAGGTTACGAGTACACTGGACAGGACTCGTCGGGGACTGTTGGTTGGTATTATACCTATCGTCAGTTATCAGTTCCCAGGTGACATGAGTACAGCTTAGTCCGCTGACTTGACACTGTCACTTCGCCTCGAGTGTGTTCCCACTGCACTTTGATTACTACCCTACCACGGCTCAAAGGAGTCGTGCAAACAGGTAGTTTTTGGGTGCAGTCCCGAAGCACTTGGAGGCAATGACGGTTAGACAGGATTCGTCTCTCCCGGTATTGGGGGTTGACATCGCGCTGTGTCTAGGAGAGCCATTACACGAGTAGTCCCTGGCCAGGGCAAGCGGGATATACTGGTAGGTTTCCAGTGTTATCTCAGGGTGTTCTGGGCTACACTCCGACACGACTTGTACCGCTATTAGGGGACTGACGTTTCACCGCCCCCTAGGCCCGCCATGCGATGTATCAAACGAACAGACCGGACTGTACGGAGATTGTCACATACAGGCTCAGTAGGAGTTCAGATGGGGTTCACCTCGTCAGTCTTCTTATCGACATCTACCTGGGGACCGTTACGTACAGCTAGTGCCGCTTGCGGTCTGTGGTTAAACCCACTGCCAGCGTAGTGTCGAGACTTTAGATTCCCACACAGAGAGTTATTCGCTTTTAGGCAAAATGAGTAGAGGTCGCATGGTTTTGCGACAGGGTTCGTTCACATCCGCGCACTTGTGCACGTTTGCTGTCCGGACAACTTATACTAGCGGGCTTTGGTTTAAGCCGGATCCTAGTATATGATTTGGGATTGGTTTTTCTCATTGTATACGTGTTCCTCGGATCACGAATACGGGTGCGTATGCACAGTTGCTTGAGACAGAGGAAGAGGACTTTGATTAGGGTTAATGACTATTGTCATTTTACTAACCCTAATGCTTATGTGTGTATTATTGTTAATTGATATTAGTTTAATAATTGTGCATGGTTATGGTTGTTGACCATTTGACCCTCTTGACTTGTTGACCTTGGTTGACACTTTGACCATCATCATTTCATTTGGAAGATGCTCTTTGATCCTTGCAATTTGCATTAAAAATGAAATGATAATGGTCATATCTTGATTTAGCCATGACAATTATCTCACTAATTATCTAATTACAATAATTCACATATATGAGAGAATGCTTCATATTATTCTCTCATTCGATTATTCACATTCTCTCTCTTGTTCTTCCTTTCCCTCAAGCTCTCCCCTCTCATGTGTTGAGAAACACTTGAGCTTGAGAAAAACCCACTCTTGATAATCTCTACTCTCATCTAGGGTTCAAGGATTAGCACTTCTTGCACTCTAGTTGCTTCTAGCTTGGAGTTGAAGCCAAAGGTCGAGGCTTTCGGGTGGATCTTTCTTCGACGTGAGAAGACGACTAAGGTGACCTCCTTCCAAGGAGCAAGGAGAGAAGGACATAAAGCCCAAGGTATAACCTTTCTAGCACTTAGCTAATTTCTAGTTAGCTTTAGCTTGTTTTTTTTTAGCAAAGATCCTTCATAGTCTAGTCCATGTTGCCTAAGCTCATAAAAATTAGATTTTTATTCCGTTTTCCGCCTCCCCGCAAGTACCGGGGTGGGCAACGAGGACTTACAAGTAACTCTTATTTTGTGGTGTTTTTTTTTCCTGTATATTCTGTTTCTGTCACGCTCCGAAAGTACGGAACATGACCAGCACTTAAACTACGAACGTCTCGAGGCGTACGTAATCTAAGTTAGCCGAAAACCCAGAAATCCAAACCAAGAAAAGTAGTAGAGTGAAGGAAAACCAATTTAAAACAAGTAGTTTTAATAGCATAAGCCGAATTATGCGGTTTTAAAAAAAACATCAAATATTTCCCGAAAATTTCGGCAGAGTCTCCTTTGTAAATACTGGCCCCCAAACGGGATACAACATGAATAGTATACGAAATCAATAAAAAGGCATCCCCAAGCGGGAGCTAGCTCTTCGTCAATCGACGGTCACAACCACACAAGCAATATAATATACAACGCCAACGGCGAGGATCAAAATTCAAAAGGAAACTCAAAACCACAAGAAAACCATATAAATATAACGCGCGACTCTAAGGTCGAAGGAATAACATCACTGGTCTCTATCTCAAAATAAATACATGTTTGGTTGATGGAACTTCTAGATACAACAGAATAATGATATACAAGATATATAATGGGGGTCCGATACAAGTAAACCCACCTACTAGCAAATCACCCGAAGGAAACTATACCCGCAAAGCCGTAATGAAACCTGTACGGCAAACCTGCAAGAAACTGGGGCACAACGGGGGTGAGTTGCCAACTCGTGAATAGAAAAACATCTACGAAAAGAAATCGCACAAATAACGCAATCCTAGGTCAATGATCATAATATATCCTCAAATATATGTATAACATGCAGCTTATAACAATGGCTAGGGTAATATCTAACCCGAGTGTAATCTCATGTGCCCATGTCAGTGCCTCAGGTAGCAATATATCATATGAATAAGGTATGAATGCATGAAAACAGAATACATGTAAATGAAGAAACTGTTTTCATAATTTAGTGAGATTTCCTTTGTATTTTTAAAATGAGGTATCATAATGAAATCAGCATCAACAGTGTCTAGCATCGACACAAAACATAAATCTCAATATCTCAAAATCTCAGGCTCCGGCTATCCGGACGGTCCTGTATCATCAAATCTCAATAGCTCAATATCTCAAAATCTCAATGTCTCAATCTCAATATCTAGGGCGCCGTCAGTCCAGACCGGCCCCTACCATCCATTTCAAGACCACGACGGTATCCTCCGGATATCCGACGCGTCGGGTAATATCACCGGTCGGTAGTGCTCACCAGCCAGGCTCAACGTCAACAACATGACCTTCTCGCCCCGGGGTACCGCACCGGGCCCACCATGTACCCGAAACGGTTCACCCATCTCCTCGAATCGGGTCTCGAAATCCATCAGCAAACTCATGGTGGACGACTCATACATCATGGGAAAACCGCATTTTTTTTAAAAAGAGAGAAAGCAGTTTATATATGTGTTGCTGTTTTCCTCCAAATCCAGAAAATATCATGGAAATCCGAATCATCAAAAGCATGTAAAACCATGAATATAAGCATGAGCATCCATGAATACGGCATATAATGAATAACAGTATGCACGAAGTGACAAGTAACAACTACAATGTTTAAACTAGCATATAATGCAAGCAACTAATCATCATGTCAAAACTACTAGTTAACAAGCTACATTAGGCGATAATATTTTCTAAGGTGTGCGTGACATGGCAATTACCGATGAAGATGTGTGTGAGCCGGCAAGCAAGTGTACGTGGTACATACGTATCATCGGTAATGGTGCTGTTGTCCTAACAGTATGATATCAACAATGCAATAAGAAATTATAATATAAGTATGCGATGCGGAGCGAACAGTAATAATGAGCGGGAGCTAAATACTAAACACAACGATAACTAATCTGCATTACCCTAATATAAATCCTACAAATGGTGCCTTTTGAAATAACACGAATCATGGGGTTTTGAAAATAGGGGCTACGGTGTTTTTATGAAAAGATACGTCTTTTGAAATATCCGTAGGATCCCGTGGGCTGTCTTTTAAAATACCAACGATTCGTTAGTATTTGAAATAGGTAAGAATCGAATCTAATCTAACAACTAAACTAAACTAAAGGACAAAGTTAACAAGCTGGACTGCAGGTAAGGAAACCGCCTAACATCTGAGTCGATACATATACATACCTGTATATATATATTAGTCGGTGATCCCGCCTCAATAATATCATATCTGATACCATATCTATAACCAGACATCCCACGTCAAGAGTGCGGATCAATCATCAAAATATAGCTCGTACGTAAATCCGTCGTACGGCATCCCCAAATCTGGGTACGGGTCAATATCACATTCATCATACTATTCACCTGGTATCCTCTTTATCAAATATCATGATCGGGGTACTGATCTACGTCAAGTACAATACCGATACCGCCTAAGTATGCATGCACGTGTATGAAACACTACGTCAAGGACCCGTTACAACGTCATGTCGTATCTCAAATACGAACCCTGTTATATCACCGATCTCACGGCCTCAAATCAAGTCTCATCGACTCATCTTAAATCCCAAGTACTATCCTCATTATCCATGCATGCGTATATGAATGTACATATGCATAGTCCCATACCCACGCATATATACATATATACACATCCCAATCTGCTCACAAGAAAGTAAAGTATGCAAGTCTGTGTACGCGTATGTGGGTATAACAACTACTTTAGGGTTTCGTAACTAACCCAAAGGTACTCCATTAACACATAAACATAACATGAATGAACATTCTCGTATCATAAAACACCTATATAAACATATATATATATGAGCTACACTACGGACTGCGGGGGTGCTAAACGCCATCCACCCGACTTCTCCCCGTAGATATAAATCTACTCACCTGGTCCTCGCTCGCTGGTGCCGACGTCGCCACGCGCTTGCTTGTCGTCTCGAAGTCCACATGGGGGTACCTACATATCACAACGCATCGTATCGCATTACAATCCGACTCATGACCAAAACGACACACGAATCCCACATAGGTCAAAACCTATGGTTGCTTTCACAAATCAACCCAAAAACTCTCGACGTCGGTGTACAAACGCCAGACCATCGAGAAAAACCCAAATACACTCATTTGCACATTCACGAACACTAATTTTAATATAAAATAGGTTAAAACTCACAAAAACCCCAATTTCACTTAAAAAGTCATTTTTCCGAAAATCTAGCAAGCATAAATTACCGTTTTAGTACAAAATTCGATGTATGAACGAATCTAGTGGCCACAATATTCACTAAATATCTTAAATAAGTCATAAAAACAATTCCCATAATTTAATCTCATTTAATTCCATAAACCCCAAAATTCTAGTTTACAAAATACCTAAATTTTAACAATTTTATAGCAAAAATGAACAAACTACCATCTAGCTTGGATTTTTATGAACTAAAGCATTAAACCACTCAATATAATATTTATAATGACATGAAACCTAAATTTGAATTTTATCTCACAAGAATATAATTATTTAAAAAAACCTAGTTTACCAATTATATAATTATCACTTTTAAATCAACAAATATGCAAACTAGCAAATTAACTTGGATTTAGCATAACCTTAATATGTCAATTATATCACATAAACTAAATCTCACAACACAAAATACCAATTTGAAATCAAACCCCTCTCTTGAATTTTAAATCATGCACCTAGAACTAATTAAAAACCTAATTAAACAATTAATTAAGCTAACCTAAGCAATTAGCAACACATTAAGCAAAAAGGTTAGAATTTATACCCAAATAATTTGAAGCTCCCACAAGCACACTTAGCCTCCCAAATTGAAATCTAAATCCCTAGATCCATGCTATGGTAGCCTAGGAAAAATGGGTAGGAGGTGGATTTTGATTTTGGTTTGATTTTGGATGGAATTTTGGAGATTTTTGGAAGGGTTTTGAGTGGAATGAGATGAGGAAAAAGGGGAGGGTAGCATGAGGAGGCACAGCTGCAGCAAGGGGATGAGAGGAGAGAGAGTGAGGTAGGGAAAATAATTGGCCAAGTCAAGAAAAGTCCAAGTCAACCCAAATCCATACCTCATTTCTTATTCTTTCTTTTTTCCTTTTCTTTTCTTCTTAACTTTGAATCTTCAAGCGGGGAAAATACGTGGGGTTGCTGAATTCAGCCAAGGAAAGAATAAATGGGGGTGTGTGAGTGTGGGTATGGGTGTGGGGTGATGGAAAATGATAAATACAATACCCCAAACATCCATTTACACTAAAAAAAGCCTTTTTTCTTCAATAATTTCTAAACCGTTTTGGCAAACGATTTCGTTTCAAAAACCACATGATAAAATTTTATTTAATGTTTTATGTTGTACAAAATTTATTTCAACTCATTCCAATTTGTAATTTTCCCTAATTAAATGTATTAGTGACGGCTTAAAATAATAATAAAATAATTTTTTTTTCAGAAAATTTGAAATTTCACCAGTGGCTCAATAAACACCAAATACTAGCAATTACATAGCTAGAATATGTATATTTAATTTTTATAATAAGAAATTTGTATTTTGACTTTTTACAGAAAACCCCCTTATTTTACCGATTTTTCGAAATTTCACCGAAACGATTTTCAAAACGTTACAATCTTCCCCCTTAAAGAAATTCGGTCCCTGAATTAAATTCAAACTCCCCCTAATACAAAAACATCTAAGCAAAACCATCAAGTCGTCGGGGCTCCGAAATCATAAGTACATAAAACGCATCATAGCGCAATACATGCGCATGAGTAATGAGTAGATAACTCGAAATCAAAACTCCGTCAAGCATCCCGCAATCATCGGAATCAAGGTGAAGACACGAATGCCAAATTTCAAGCAAGACCGATATGCCATAAATCGGAACTATATATGTAAATATTTGAAGGGAATGCATGCCAAATCTTTTAAAGTCGCTGTGCAATGCGCATAACACTGCACAGTGGCGGACGTCTATCATAAGAAAATAATCATATACATATATACCTTTTGTTTGAACTGTACGTTCCGCCATTTTGGGAAACAATTTGGAAGGGTTTTCTTGTTTTAAATGTTTCGTGTCATATCAGACACGTAAGTAAATACTGAGACTATAGCTCGCTTTTTGGAATTCCCTTCGATAGCTATCAATGCATGCAAAATACATTCAGGTACTGTCCTCTGACTAGTCCTGCTTAGTAAGAAAACACATCGCAATTATCATAAAAAAACGTACTGCTTTATAAGAAATCAATCCCAAAATACGCGTATGAATACTACGTGCGTCTGGTGCGCACGACAATCAAAATCCATATACGTGCCATACAAGTGCACAAAAACAAGATCTAATTGCATCGGGTGTGCACAAAGCATCTGTCGTAGGCAACGTGTATGCCTGACAGCAAAATCAGGTGCATCTGACATGCACGGAAAAAATCTCGATTTAGTGCATCTGGTGTGCACCAAAATCGCATCTCAAGACATGCGCTCAACATGCGCGAAAACCCAAAACCAGGGGCATCCATCATGCACGAAATCATGAAATCCAATATCAAGCGCCGAACATGCGCAAAATCAAATCAGGTGCACAAGGTGCACAAAACAAATATCGAGTGTCACAATCGAAGTCGAAGTCCAGTGCATCTAAGTGCACAAAAGGCGTATCACGGCACTGCAAGCATATATAAACTATACAGAGTGCAGGAACCAAATCGTGTGCGTGCATACGCACAAAATCAAGTCAAATGTCTAAAACCGTAAAATCACAAACATGTGAAACCAAAGCACGAAAACGATATCAAGTGCAATACTGTGCAAAGATCGTAAATCCTCAATCATCAAAATCAAATCATGCGAATAAATCACCCAAAACATCAAAATCAATAATGGCGGAATAGTACCGCTCAAGCGCATCCTCTAAGAATCTCGGGCCAACTGTCGTGGTCACTAGTGGGACGTCTCGTCGATGATCACGAACTCTGGCCTGCTGGTGTGCGTAACAATGACCACTCCTGGGTCAAGGTCTTCACTGTGAATTACCAATCTCTCGGTCCATCGGCTCATCGGCCCAGTCAGGTGTGCTAACGGGGATGATCCCATTCTGGCACGTCTCTTGTCATCGCCCGGTCAATCATCGCGACCACTCGTAAGACAGCATATCACCGGCGTCAGCCTCTGGCTCTCTGAATGTACGTGACACATCTGATCCTGGGTGCAAGTATCATTGCAGCAGTGTCCTGGAAGGAATCCTGCTCGCGGTCTCTTCCATGTCTCGTCTCTGCCAACTGTCCGGAAGTCATCGTCCTTTCCTATATCTGCATCTTGCTCTGGAACGGCTACATACCCATCGCGACTCCTTCTGGAAGGTATATCCAGTACTCTGCCTCGGCATGCGCATCGCATCTCTGATGTCGGCGGAGGGCAACGTAATCATATCCAGATCTTGTACGAACCTCTTACTCCATTTTTCTCTAATGTCGACCGCTTCGGACTCGTCTCGTCGTGGCTGCATGGACTGAGCTCCAACGGCTATCCTCGTATCGGGAGTCTCCCAAGAAATGCATCTCACCACCTAGCATCCGAATTAAGTCGAGCCATCCGATCGAGTCTTCAAAACCTCATAATCCCCTAAGAGCTCAACATCTTGGGCACAGTTTAATAGTATCGAGTACATACCACAGCATCGGTGGTCCAGCCGTAGAAGGGCAAACCCAAGCCTCACTAATGGCGCCGTAGAACTGCCGCAAACCCGAAGGTTCAAAGGCTTTCACACGGTCATTAAGTCAAGTTAGGGTTTCATTCTTCTAGAGGGACCATGACCTGCATGTCTTTCCGACTACTTTAAACTTGGAATAATAGGTTTCTGACATTCGATCGTCTCTGTCGACTCCCAACGTCTCCGCGTGAAGCCGTCTCTAGCTGGAATCAATCTATCTGATGACCTCGCATCGGGGTAGGCGAACGATCCACATGTCCTAGTCATTCATCCTCGATGACTAGCGACCTTCTATCATCTCTTAGTACAACTCGTTCTGCACTAACTCCAGCATCTAGGGCAATATCTCGTCGTTCGCAGCAATAACTGGCTCGCTCGTCTGCACGCTGAACAGTGCCTCGACCATCACGAATAAGCAACACACCAACGGTCATCAAAATCTGGCTGGCCTCTGTCAGTGGCCCAATCCTATGATACTGATCGGCACGTCCGAGAAATCTCATAAAGGCGATCCGCCAAACGCTCTTGGCGCGGAAACACAGTAAAAAGACACATCTCCGCAATCGTGTGTCGCCGGAATTTCGCCCTGGTCAGTCCTCGTTCGTGACGAGCTCGTGCTGACCGCAACTCTAGCTGTAGCTCTCCGTGCCCGTAATTGTGGCTGCAAACCCATAACTGGTACTGATGAGGCTAGATCGGAATGAATATAATACTGAGCAAAGAAATGTACATCCTAAGGCTTCTTAAGTGGAGTAGCGTATCGTAAATATGCCGCGGAACATACCTACGGTACGTCACTCTACTTTAGTCACCTATTCTATCAACCAAGGGTCATCCTACGCTCCGAAGGTAAAACCTAACGCTCTGATACCAACTTTGTCACGCCCCGAAAGTACGGAACATGAGCGGCACTTAAACTACGAACGTCTCGAGGCGTACGTAATCTAAGTGAGCCGAAAACCCAGAAATCCAAACCAAGAAAAGTAGTAGAGTGAAGGAAAACCAATTTAAAACAAGTAGTTTTAATAGCATAAGCCGAATTATGCGGTTTTAAAAAAAACATCAAATATTTCCCGAAAATTTCGGCAGAGTCTCCTTTGTAAATACTGGCCCCCAAACGGGATACAACATGAATAGTATACGAAATCAATAAAAAGGCATCCCCAAGCGGGAGCTAGCTCTTCGTCAATCGACGGTCACAACCACACAAGCAATATAATATACAACGCCAACGGCGAGGATCAAAATTCAAAAGGAAACTCAAAACCACAAGAAAACCACAGAAATATAACGCGCGACTCTAAGGTCGAAGGAATAACATCACTGGTCTCTATCTCAAAATAAATACATGTTTGGTTGATGGAACTTCTAGATACAACAGAATAATGATATACAAGATATATAATGGGGGTACGATACAAGTAAACCCACCTATTAGCAAATCACCCGAAGGAAACTATGCCCGCAAAGCCGTAATGAAACCTGTACGGCAAACCTGCAAGAAACTGGGGCACAACGGGGGTGAGTTGCCAACTCGTGAATAGAAAAACATCTACGAAAAGAAATCGCATAAATAACGCAATCCTAGGTAAATGATCATAATATATTCTCAAATATATGTATAACATGCAGCCTATAACAAGGCTAGGGTAATATCTAACCCGAGTGTAATCTCATGTGCCCGTGTCAGTGCCTCAGGTAGCAATATATCATATGAATGAGGTATGAATGCATGAAAACAGAATACATGTAAATGAAGAAACTGTTTTCATAATTTAGTGAGATTTCCTTTGTATTTTTAAAATGAGGTATCATAATGAAATCAGCATCAACAGTGTCTAGCATCGACACAAAACATAAATCTCAGGCTCCGGCTATCCGGACGGGCCTGTATCATCAAATCTCAATACCTCAATATCTCAAAATCTCAAAGTCTCAATCTCAATATCTAGGGCGCCGTCAGTCCAGACCGGCCCCTACCATCAATCTCAAGACCACGACGGTATCCTCCGGATATCCGATGCGTCGGGTAATATCACCGGTCGGTAGTGCTCCCCAGCCAGGCCCAACGTCAACAACACGACCTTCTCGCCCCGGGGTACCGCATCGGGCCCACCATGTACCCGAAACGGTTCATCCATCTTCTCGAATCGGGTCTCGAAATCCATCAGCAAACTCATGGTGGACGACTCATACATCATGGGAAAACCGCATTTTTTTTAAAAAAAAGAGAGAAAGCGGTTTATTTATGTGATGCGGTTTTCCTCCAAATCCAGAAAATGTCATGGAAATCCGAATCATCAAAAGCATGTAAAACCATGAATATAAGCATGAGCATCCATGAATACGGCATATAATGAATAACAGTATGCACGAAGTGACAAGTAACAACTACAATGTTTAAACTAGCATATAATGCAAGCAACTAATCATCATGTCAAAACTACTAGTTAACAAGCTACAATAGGCGATAATATTTTCTAAGGTGTGCGTGACATGGCAATTACCGATGAAGATGTGTGTGAGCCAGCAAGCAAGTGTACGTGGTACATACGCATCATCGGTAATGGTGCTGGTGTCCTAACAGTATGATATCAACAATGCAATAAGAAATTATAATATAAGTATGCGATGCGGTGCGAACAGTAATAATGAGCGGGAGCTAAATACTAAACACAACGATAACTAATCTGCATTACCCTAATATAAATCCTACAAATGGTGCCTTTTGAAATAACACGAATCATGGGGTTTTGAAAATAGGGGCTACGGTGTTTTTATGAAAAGATACGTCTTTTGAAATATCCGTAGGATCCCTTGGGCTGTCTTTTAAAATACCCACGATTCGTTAGTATTTGAAATAGGTAAGAATCGAATCTAATCTAACAACTAAACTAAACTAAAGGACAAAGTTAACAAGCTGGACTGCAGGTAAGGAAACCGCCTAACATCTGAGTCGATATATATACATACCTGTATATATATATTAGTCGGTGATCCCGCCTCAATAATATCATATCCGATACCATATCTATAACCAGACATCCCACGTCAAGAGTGCGGATCAATCATCAAAATATAGCTCGTACGTAAATCCGTCGTACGGCATCCCCAAATCTGGGTACGGGTCAATATCACATTCATCATACTATTCACCTGGTATCCTGTTTAACAAATATCACGATCGGGGTACTGATCTACGTCAAGTACAATACTGATACCGCCTAAGTATGCATGCACGTGTGTGAAACACTACGTCAAGGACCCGTTACAACGTCATGTCGTATCTCAAATACGAACCCTGTTATATCACCGATCTCACGGCCTCAAATCAAGTTTCATCGACTCATCTTAAATCCCAAGTACTATCCTCATTATCCATGCATGCGTATATGAATGTACATATGCATAGTCCCATACTCACGCATATATACATATATACACATCCCAATCTGCTCACAAGAAAGTAAAGTATGCAAGTCTGTGTGCGCGTATGTGGGTATAACAACTACTCTAGGGTTTCGCAACTAACCCAAAGATACTCCATGAACACATAAACATAACATGAATGAACATTCTCGTATCATAAAACACATATATAAACATATATATATGAGCTACACTACGGACTGCGGGGGTGCTATACGCCATCCACCCGACTTCTCCCCGTAGATATAAATCTACTCACCTAGTCCTCGCTCGCTGGTGCCGACGTCGCCACGCGCTTGCTTATCGTCTCGAATTCCATATGGGGGTACCTACATATCACAACGCATCGTATCGCATTAAAATCCGACTCATGACCAAAACGACACACGAATCCCACATAGGTCAAAACCTATGGTTGCTTTCACAAATCAACCCAAAAACTCTCGACGTCGGTGTACAAACGCCAGACCATCGAGAAGAACCCAAATACACTCATTTGCACATTCACGAACACTAATTTTAATATAAAATAGGTTAAAACTCACAAAAACCCCAATTTCACTTAAAAAGTCATTTTTCCGAAAATCTAGCAAGCACAAATTACCGTTTTAGTACAAAACTCGATGTATGAACGAATCTAGCGGCCACAATATTCACTAAATATCTTAAATAAGTCATAAAAACAATTCCCATAATTTAATCTCATTTAATTCCATAAACCCCAAAATTCTAGTTTACAAAATACCTAAATTTTAACAATTTTATGGCAAAAATGAACAAACTACCATCTAGCTTGGATTTTTATGAACTAAAGCATTAAACCACTCAATATAATATTTATAATGACATGAAACCTAAATTTGAATTTTATCTCACAAGAATATAATTATTTAAAAAAACCTAGTTTACGAATTATATAATTATCACTTTTAAATCAACAAATATGCAAACTAGCAACTTAAATTGGATTTAGCATAACCTTAATATGTCAATTATATCACATAAACTAAATCTCACAACACAAAATACCAATTTGAAATCAAACCCCTCTCTTGAATTTTAAATCATGCACCTAGAACTAATTAAAAACCTAATTAAACAATTAATTAAGCTAACCTAAGCAATTAGCAACACATTAAGCAAAAAGGTTAGAATTTATACCCAAATAATTTGAAGCTCCCACAAGTACACTTAGCCTCCCAAATTGAAATCTAAATCCCTAGATCCATGCTATGGTAGACAAGGAAAAATGGGTAGGAGGTGGATTTTGATTTTGGTTTGATTTTGGATGGAATTTTGGAGATTTTTGGAAGGGTATTGAGTGGAATGAGATGAGGAAAAAGGGGAGGGCAGCATGAGGAGGCTCGGCTGCAGCAAGGGGATGAGAGGAGAGAGAGTGAGGTGGGGAAAATAATTGGCCAAGTCAAGAAAAGTCCAAGTCAACCCAAATCCATACCTCATTTCTTATTCTTTCTTTTTTCCTTTTCTTTTCTTCTTAACTTTGAATCTTCAAGTGGGGAAAATAGGTGGGGCTGCTGAATTCAGCCAAGGAAAGAATAAATGGGTGTGTGTGAGTGTGGGTATGGGTGTGGGGTGATGGAAAATGATAAATACAATACCCCAAACATCCATTTACACTAAAAAAAGCCATTTTTCTTCAATAATTTCTAAACCGTTTTGGCAAACGATTTTGTTTCAAAAACCACATGATAAAATTTTATTTAATATTTTATGATGCACAAAATTTGTTTCAACTCATTCCAATTTGTAATTTTCCCTAATTAAATGTATTAGTGACGGCTTAAAATAATAATAAAATAATTTTTTTTTCAGAAAATTTGAAATTTCACCAGTGGCTCAATAAACACCAAATACTAGAAATTACATAGCTAGAATATGTATATTTAATTTTTATAATAAGATATTTGTATTTTGACTTTTTACAGAAAACCCCCTTATTTTACCGATTTTTCGAAATTTCACCGAAACGATTTTCAAAACGTTACAGTTTCTGCCCAGGTTATTTCAGTGCTGGCTTGCACATGGGGTAGAGACGGAAAAAGGTTGTCGATCGAAATTCTAAGTAATTTGCTAATCAAGTTTTATCTGTGATGTTTAATGTGTTCGTAAACCTCCCCTAATTGCTAGATGTCGGTTAGCAGGGGGTTGCACATTTCTGTAATGGTTTTAATGGCTTGTGTATATGAACTTGATTGGATCGTTGTGACGATTAGCCGGGGTTTGAGATGAGATTTTATATTCATTCATTTGATGTAAATTGTAATATGATGTTGCAGGGTTCCTAGGCACACTGGTGAGGTCTCCCAAGCCATCAACCATGGCAATTTCAAAAATATGGTGCCTACAAACCCTAGTGTACGGATCGATAACTAGATTTCTAGGCGAACAAGAACTAGTTAACAGTTAACTATATAAAATACGGAAATACAACCTTTGTAGATCCGGTGCTCCACCTCCATAGCTCCGCAACGAGGTCCTCTCCGCTGTCCAAATCGAATCTGGGCTCTAGGATCGGCTTCGTCGGAGAATGGGCAAGCCAGGTCGTCGATGTCCATGCCGAAGATGATCTACGTCGAGGCATCGATGAATCAAGCTCCACCTTCACCAAACCGTAAAAAGTTGTGAAGGAAACACACTCTACTACTTGGCAAGAGGTAGAGGATGAAGAAATAGGAAGTGGGTTAACTTTAGAATTGGATTTCTCACTCAAAACATCAATCCACCATTGATGAGGTAAAGCTTTTCTTCTTCAAGTCAAGGAAGAAGAAGAAGAAAGCTTATGAAAAGTTATGATAAGATAATAGAAAATGAAAAGAAAATGAATTCTTATCATAATATTAACTAGAGTTAAGTGTAGAGAATGAATCATGGTTAGTGGGAATGGTTAGGGTTAAGGATGAGATAAGTATGGTTGACTTGAACAAAGCTTCATGAAGCTTCAACTAAAGAACAAAAGAAGCCACCATTCTTTTCTCATTTTCATTTATTCATTTATCAAAAATAAAAAGGATAAATAAATAGATAAATGAATAACAAATAAGAAACCCTAAACTATTTCATTAACCAAGGTTTAATCTTTACACTTGAACCCTAGCATGACATGTATCATCAAACATGATACAAGCAAGTGCACAAAAGTATATCGCATATACAATGCGCACACCCGAGCGAGAAAATCCATCTTAAGTAAACCGATACTAGTTGATGCAAAGCAATATATCAAATATATAAATATGCATTAAATCATTAAATCAACATTTGATTCAATGATCCGGTCATGCGCACATAACTGACTGGTATCTAATATATCGGCTTATCGAATCAACGCTTGAATCGATAACTAGGTTATATCGCATACAACCTTTCGATATATTTATCGCGAGAATAGAATACGGTATCACATACACGCATTATTCTCGGTCCCGCACATATCTCATATGCGCTCCTATTTCGTTTCGCTTGACCCAGGAAACCTCTGTGTAGGACTCTAAAGACTCGTCAATACGCCGGCAGCGGATGATGATCATATCAAACATCCACAAGCCGCAAGCGGTCTGCTAAACGTAACGGCCACCCGGGTATTGAGCGATCTGAAGATCGACGAGCAAGCCCGCTCACACTCCAGTGAATCCGACCAGTAACACTACCGTACAGTCCGGTCTGATCGTCTGATATGTCGCATATCTCGCCTAGGGGTGGTATACGTCAGACCCCAATAGCTCAATAAGTCGTGTCGATATGAGGTCTATAACTGTTCGAGAAACTACTGGTAACACTTACCAGTAAATCTCAGCAACCCTGGCCAGGGATTTCCTGTTATAGCCAATCGAACACAGCGCAACATCAACTCCCATATACCGGGAGAGACGAATCCCCTCCTATCGCTCATTGCCTCCATGTGACTCGGGACTGTACCCAAAAACCACCGTTTTGCACGCCCTCTTGGACGTGGTAAGATGGAAATCAAAGCACAGTGGGAACCACACAAGACTCTATGACGATCTCGGGTCAACAGACTACTCTGTACCAGTGTCACCAGAGAACTGCCATCTGACGTGAGGTATAATACCATCTGGGAGTTCTCGGCGAGTCCGTCCAGTGTACCCAGTCTCTACTGAGCACCCGTATATCTCCTCTGATGTCAAACACCGATGGATATGGGATCATCCATCGCCCATCTGTATGGGTCGAGAAGGTACACGCTAGTCTACTCTGGTATATCGATGCCCCGTCTCGATACACCCTCGACTAGGGACTGTGAAGGATGTACTTATGGACTACCATGTCCCCACTAGTATGATCCGCATCATAGTCCAGGTAGTCAAGTACAGATCCTAAGGGCTTTACCAACATGTAACAGAGAGACAATCAGTATACACGTTAAGGTAAAGTTCAACCAGATAGCATACTATCATGTCGAGCAAGAAAGTCCTCCCTATATATGTCCCAGCATCCACTACAATATACATCCTATGTATAGTAATGGCCTCTAGGGCATACATATAACTAACAATCTCCCACTTGCACTAGGGCCATCTGTAGCAGTGGTTTGAAGTATCTCATACTCAACCATCCCATAAAAGTCTCTCTCTGGGAACAGGCCTTTGTGAGTGGATCCGCTGTGTTGTCCTCAGAATCTTCTCTCCTAACCTCGATCTCCCTGGAGATCAACCATCTCCATGATCAGGCGATGCTGCCTTAGAATAAGTCTGGATCACTGATGGGACCGGTGTTCCTCGGCATGAGCCACAACTCCATTGTCTCACAATGGTAGGAACGTAGTTCATCTCATGAACCAATATACACCCAAACAGCCTCTTTGGTAGCATCTTAAGTAGCGATGTATCCTGCCTTTATCGTCTAGTATGTCACGGTATCTAGCTTGGAACTCTTCCAACATACCGTCCCTTTACTGAGGGTAAAGACAATGCCTGCGACTGACATTCAGTCGTCTTTATCACACTGGAACCCTTCCAGCGATTCTCCCCAGGATCGGTTGATACCGTCTCACTACAACTAGTGAGAATCCTAACATCCAATTAAATCTATCTTATAGATCCAAAATCCAGGATTTAGTATGTATCACTTTAATCCTATATGGAGAATCATTGTGATAAGCGGAGATTGATCGAGCGTAGCATAGGAAACTCCTTCCCTATCAAGAGTATGTCATCCACGTACTCTACGAGGATCGTCACCATACTCCCTACTACCTTTTTGTTTGTACAAGGTTCATCTACCATTTTGATGATGTCAAACTCTTTGACTACTTCATCAAAACAGACGTTCCAACTCCGCGATGCCTGCTTTATCCTATAAAGCATCTTGCACACGTTTCCGCTGCTCCCACTGTCTATGAAGCCCTCTGGCTGTGTACTTACAGACGCACTCTTCTAAATCATCATTTAGAAAAGCAGTCAAGACACCCAACCACCAGATATCGTAGTCATGGTATGTAGCCGTGGTAAGTAGGATCTGGATGGACTTAAGCATAGTCACTTGAAAAGGTTTCATCATGATCCACGCCTGGTCAATGACGAAAAGCTTTAACAAGTCTAGCTTTGAAAGTCTCAACTTTTCCATGTACACCAAGTAATCTTCTCAAGATATACTTGCTCCTGATGGGTATTTAACCCTTCAGATATAGCAACCAAAGTCCATACTTTGCTGGTGTATAAGGATTCCATCTCAGATCACTAAGCATCCAGCCATTCTTACAGAGTCTTACTCCTGATGGCCTGCTCGAAACTAGTTGGGTCATCATCTCATGATGCAATCCTCGCTCCCACTGTCATAGAGAAACCGAAGTATCTCTCAGGTGGGTGAGGAACCCTACTAGATCGGCGGAGAGGCCGAGGTTCGTTGGTATCTACTGAATTCCTTGGCTGTACCAAATCATGCTGTAGTTTGTATAGCTGGAACACTTCCAGTTCTACATAACAGGCCTTGCCTCGAGCTTGTCCGGATTATGCTTTTAGACATAGGCCGGACAACCCCAAATCTTAACTAACTTAAGATATGGGCTCTTCCCTTTCCATATCACATATGAAGTGGTAGGCAACTGATTTGATTCGAACCCTATTCAATAGGTATGCAGCTTCTCAAGTGCATAACCCCTAAAAGGAAATAGGTAACTCAGTAATACTCATCATAGAGCACACCATATCATATAGGGTGTGATTGCTCCGCCCCGATATACCATCGTGCTATGGTGTATTCAGAGGAGTAATGCTGAGAGAGAATCTCATTCTCCTTTAGAAAAGTCCAGGATTTCCGTGCTCAAGTATTCTCCTCCTTGATCTCATCATAGGACATAATACTTATACCCGTATTTTGGTTCTCTACTTCTAACTTATATTCTGTGAATATCTCAAAAGGTTCGGACTCATGTTTCAACAAGAACATATGACTGAATCTTGAGAGATTATCAGAGAATATAATGAAGTATAAAGAACCGGTCTTGGTATGTGTAGACAGAGGACCTACATACATCAACATGTATCATCCCAAGAGTTTACTAACTCTTTCTCTGTTTCCAGTAAACGGAGCTATGGTCATCTTATCTTTGTGACATGACTGGCGAGTTTCAGAAGATGTAAATTCAAACTGATTTAAATATGCATCTTTCTGTAACTCTAGCTAGTCGGGTCACATTGATCTGACCTAGTCTACAATACCTCAAGAAGAATCCGTTCATTTCTGAACTCTTCCTCTTGTGTGTGTTCTGTATACTAAGAACTGTAGTTTGATTTAGAACATCAATGCTTTTAGACAACGTGCCTGAACCGATCAACTTTTGATATAGGAAATGTTCAAAACATTATCCAACAATACAAAATTATATCCTTTCTTTTCTAACAAAGAGAGTGATATGATTTGGTATATCAGGTTCGGTATCTAACAACATTCGTTCAGAATCAATGTATCCAGGTAATACAGGGTGACAGTGACCGACAGACTTGGCTGCAACACTTGCCCCATTTTCTGCCTCATGAAACTTATCACCCGTTCTCAGTTCTTTACCTATCTGTAGCCCTATGTAACAGATTACATATCTGGGATCCTGATCTGGTATCACATACCCAGGACGTAAAAGATACTGAGAAACAGTTCTGTATAATGAACACACCCGAAGATGATGCATCAACATGCACTCTCTTCGTTTGGGTGGCACGGGAATTCTGGTAATCCCCAATTTCCTGCTCTGTCTTATAACAATTATAAGTTGGAGCGGGACCAACGTTCCCCAGCTCAGTATAACAAGCGGGTTCGGTCAATATTCCGTATTATTATCTTGATTAAGGCGTGATATGGTCGCTACCAGGAGAGAGAGAGAAGAAAACACTCAGCGTGCGCTCTGACAAGAATAGATTGGTTTTTATTTTATCTAATCAGGATGGCTCCCACTGCTTTTTATCAAATCTTCCTTCAAACCCTAAAAGGAAAGACTAGCCGGGATTAATTACACACTACAAGTTCGCCAATCTTTCAGCCAGGCCAGTGTCGGTACTTTGAGGGAGGTCCCCCGTGCTTTCGCACGAACCTAATTAATGTAAACCTCGTTTTCCCAGAGGCGTAACCCCGTTGACACCTTTCTAGACACCTACTTGATCGGCTAATTGTAATGTATAAAACTCTCCCAGGAGTAACACTTACTCGCAGCGGGTATCGGGATCCAACTATCTCATAGAAGGTATGCAATCTCATTGCAAATTTCAACACTTGAAATTCCCGATAATATTTTGCCCCTAGCTCGCTATGACCTTGACGAATGCCAAACAACCCATAGTCCACTAGTCAAGTTCAACCCGTACATTACTTGATCGAATTAAACCCACCCGCACGACCCTTGACGAATGCCAAACAACGCCGTACGAATACCCTAATCCAATCTGCATCATATGCATAAGCAGATAAATACTAGTTAGCTACCGCACACTACGCCTTGACGAATGCCAAACTACCGTAGCACGAATACTAACTAGTACTTATCTGTAATGACGGAGGGCTACGACAGGTTTTTCTGAAAACCTATTGCGTAATGAACTTGATATCGTTGTAGGATCGAATGAATTTTGAAATGGAGTGTTTTTGAGGCTTTTCTAGTTTTGCTAAAGGAGTCACTCCCGGTGAAGGGATCGTCGGTCCTTTCCTCGTCGAATGAGGTGCGGGATATCATATATATCTCTGTGCAAAGCAGAACTCTTAAAAGCAATCAAAAACAAACCGAGTGTGTAGCATCTGCCAGTTATTGCTAAAGGAGTCACTCCCGGTGAAGGGATCTCGGTCCTTTCCTCATCGAATAAGGTGCAGGATATATCTCATATACCGCTGTGCAAAGCAAGAACTGTAGCTACCTGTTTTAATTTGAAATTCGATTCTACAACATCTTAGGTTTCTTTTATTTCATTAATCACATTAATGAAGTCCCATCATTTAAGTACCTAATCATCACAGATAGATATGACGTACACTTATGCCATCCGCATTCGCCTCGATGTCCCCTCGTGCACCGTTAGGTTAGGTAACTAACGACAGAGCAGGGCAGGGCTAGCACGGGTGTAAAACATAAGTAACATCTATATAATATATCATATATACTATATACTATATCCATCACAGAAACATCACATGATCTCAGATAAAACACAGCAGAAGAAACATATGAAATATTGGATGTACTAGGACGTCCGTGTTTTCAATACGAGCCAGTATAAAACACGGATTCCACGGTCGTGATGAATAGCCAAACCCACACCCCTAGACCCCTACGAGAGCGGCAAGCAACCCTACCAATTCTAGAGTTAGGAGACCCGGACTCGACTCCTCGAGTTGGTCTCCCACTGAACTCCAGAACCCGGTTACTTGTGCTCCCCTCCTTGGGTCTATCCTAGTGCGGAAAAGTAAATAATATACAAACGGTGACTACTTCCGCTACCTGGAAGCGCCCCAATAAAAGAATATTACATACAAGTTTTTACATGAATGAAAATGAAAAACACTTATCTCACATAAAAACCCCCGGCTATTCAAACACGACGATCCAATATAACATATCCAGCAACACATAACATCACATGTCATCAACGTAAGTAAATATGTCCATCCCAATTGTCGTTGACATATAGCAACGAAACCGGCGATATCACATTTTACACTTACGGTCACAGAAAAGAAAGTGTAAAACTACAACAGTTGGAATCCGCAACCACCTCAGACATCGCATGCCTGACCAAATGAATTACTTAGACATCGCATGCCTAATAATTATAAACCCCGCATTTTAGTCTCAAAATCGAAAGCACTTTTCAATATTAAGTCGGGCAATTCAACAAGATTCCCGACATCCTGATCGAATACTCGTCGCAAACTTCAGTAGACGGCTGCACCCCCAATACCGTCGACGAAGTGCACCAAGGCGGAACACCGCTACCGCGAGCACCCGGAGGGATGCTTTCGGCGACGGGGTTCTCCTACAGTCACTTGGTCGGGGCTATGGAGTGAAGCTGTCTATTAAGTTTATCCGGCGAATATCCGCGTACGCTACGTGATTGCGACGGACTTTTGATCACATCAAAATCCATGGCAACCGATCAAGTGAGACTAAATTGCTACGTTTATAACATTCATTCAGTTATCTCATAACTTATTGTGAATTCCAATTATTGTATCCCATTCCAGATAAACAGAAAATGTTAAACTTTTCGATCGAACAATCGAACACCCAAGTTTTCCCGATACTGATCAACACATGAAACAAGTATAACAACATTCCGTTCGTGCCTCAGTACCAACGATCCAGCCGTAGAAGGGTCAAGCCAACGCCTCACATGTGGCACGCCGTACTGCCCCAAACCCGAAGGTTCAAAGGGCAGTTCAAGACGGTCACATAATCGAGTTAAGGTTTGTGTCTTCTAGAGGGACCATCGCGTTACTTGCACTACTTAGAACGTCGTTAAACTACGGAAAAATCCAACACTTGGAAATTTCCCGACAGGGGAAAAATCGGGTATTTATATCCGGTCGAACTTTTTAACATATTCTAAAATTTATCCGGAAAGCCACACAGACAAAATTTGATATCCCGATCGAAATTCCGAATTCCCAAATCAACTCAGAAAAATTCAACTCTGGAAAATATATTAAAAATACCCAGGAATACCAGCACTAATAATAATGAGATACTGTGTAAAAAACATTTAATAAATCGGCCGTACTGCCGCGCAACCGCCGCACGAGGCTAGCTCGTGCCGCGGAAGCGCGGCAATAATAATGAATTAGTTGCACGAATTTCACAGTATATCTTATATTCACCTGCTGATTTTTCTGAACATTTTTAATGTTGAAAAAGACCAGATTTTAAAAATTGGACAGAGAGCAATTTTCCGGGTATGGTTTCGGTTCGATCGGACTTCAATTTCCGTCTGGACTTCGCCTAAGGCTCTAGCTAGGCTCTGATACCACTGCAGGGTTCCTAGGCACACTGGTGAGGTCTCCCAAGCCATCAACCATGGCAATTTCAAAAATATGGTGCCTACAAACCCTAGTGTACGGATCGATAACTAGATTTCTAGGCGAACAAGAACTAGTTAACAGTTAACTATATAAAATACGGAAATACAACCTTTGTAGATCCGGTGCTCCACCTCCATAGCTCCGCAACGAGGTCCTCTCCGCTGTCCAAATCGAATCTGGGCTCTAGGATCGGCTTCGTCGGAGAATGGGCAAGCCAGGTCGTCGATGTCCATGCCGAAGATGATCTACGTCGAGGCATCGATGAATCAAGCTCCACCTTCACCAAACCGTAAAAAGTTGTGAAGGAAACACACTCTACTACTTGGCAAGAGGTAGAGGATGAAGAAATAGGAAGTGGGTTAACTTTAGAATTGGATTTCTCACTCAAAACATCAATCCACCATTGATGAGGTAAAGCTTTTCTTCTTCAAGTCAAGGAAGAAGAAGAAGAAAGCTTATGAAAAGTTATGATAAGATAATAGAAAATGAAAAGAAAATGAATTCTTATCATAATATTAACTAGAGTTAAGTGTAGAGAATGAATCATGGTTAGTGGGAATGGTTAGGGTTAAGGATGAGATAAGTATGGTTGACTTGAACAAAGCTTCATGAAGCTTCAACTAAAGAACAAAAGAAGCCACCATTCTTTTCTCATTTTCATTTATTCATTTATCAAAAATAAAAAGGATAAATAAATAGATAAATGAATAACAAATAAGAAACCCTAAACTATTTCATTAACCAAGGTTTAATCTTTACACTTGAACCCTAGCATGACATGTATCATCAAACATGATACAAGCAAGTGCACAAAAGTATATCGCATATACAATGCGCACACCCGAGCGAGAAAATCCATCTTAAGTAAACCGATACTAGTTGATGCAAAGCAATATATCAAATATATAAATATGCATTAAATCATTAAATCAACATTTGATTCAATGATCCGGTCATGCGCACATAACCGACTGGTATCTAATATATCGGCTTATCGAATCAACGCTTGAATCGATAACTAGGTTATATCGCATACAACCTTTCGATATATTTATCGCGAGAATAGAATACGGTATCACATACACGCATTATTCTCGGTCCCGCACATATCTCATATGCGCTCCTATTTCGTTTCGCTTGACCCAGGAAACCTCTGTGTAGGACTCTAAAGACTCGTCAATACGCCGGCAGCGGATGATGATCATATCAAACATCCACAAGCCGCAAGCGGTCTGCTAAACGTAACGGCCACCCGGGTATTGAGCGATCTGAAGATCGACGAGCAAGCCCGCTCACACTCCAGTGAATCCGACCAGTAACACTACCGTACAGTCCGGTCTGATCGTCTGATATGTCGCATATCTCGCCTAGGGGTGGTATACGTCAGACCCCAATAGCTCAATAAGTCGTGTCGATATGAGGTCTATAACTGTTCGAGAAACTACTGGTAACACTTACCAGTAAATCTCAGCAACCCTGGCCAGGGATTTCCTGTTATAGCCAATCGAACACAGCGCAACATCAACTCCCATATACCGGGAGAGACGAATCCCCTCCTATCGCTCATTGCCTCCATGTGACTCGGGACTGTACCCAAAAACCACCGTTTTGCACGCCCTCTTGGACGTGGTAAGATGGAAATCAAAGCACAGTGGGAACCACACAAGACTCTATGACGATCTCGGGTCAACAGACTACTCTGTACCAGTGTCACCAGAGAACTGCCATCTGACGTGAGGTATAATACCATCTGGGAGTTCTCGGCGAGTCCGTCCAGTGTACCCAGTCTCTACTGAGCACCCGTATATCTCCTCTGATGTCAAACACCGATGGATATGGGATCATCCATCGCCCATCTGTATGGGTCGAGAAGGTACACGCTAGTCTACTCTGGTATATCGATGCCCCGTCTCGATACACCCTCGACTAGGGACTGTGAAGGATGTACTTATGGACTACCATGTCCCCACTAGTATGATCCGCATCATAGTCCAGGTAGTCAAGTACAGATCCTAAGGGCTTTACCAACATGTAACAGAGAGACAATCAGTATACACGTTAAGGTAAAGTTCAACCAGATAGCATACTATCATGTCGAGCAAGAAAGTCCTCCCTATATATGTCCCAGCATCCACTACAATATACATCCTATGTATAGTAATGGCCTCTAGGGCATACATATAACTAACAGATGTAATATTCTTTTGCGGGGCACATCCGGGCTGAGGTTGTAGCCACCGTTGTATTATTTCTTTTACTGTTTTATGCTCCTAGGATAGACCCAAGATGGGGTGTACAAACTACCGGGTACTTTGAAGTGTTTTGTGGCCTACTCACATTGCTGAGGGAGACGGCATCACTTCGGGTACTTGGCGGGTAGTTTGCCGTACCCGTAGGGGTCTAGGGTGGGGTAATGGCTATTCATCATAACTGTGTAATCCGTCTTTCGTTGCAGGTTCAAAGGAAACGCGGATTGCTTGTATATCCAATAATGTTCATCTGTGATCTGGAATGCCTATTATTGCGTCTGACGAATGTACAATATTTATATATGATAAACTATTAGACGTTACTTATATTTTATACCCGCGCCAGCCCAGCCCCTGCTCTATCGTTAGTTAAGTAACCTAACGGGTGAATGACGGGACCCAGTAGCGAATGCAGATGGAATAAGAGGACGTTGTATTTTCATTGTTTTCTGCAATGATAGGTTAATTGATGGGACGCATTATATTAATGCAAAGAAAATAAACCAAAGTTGAATCGTTGGAACAAATTTAAAAGAAACCACTCAGTTATTTTAAAAGAGCAGAATTTTTAAATTGCGGAGCTTTAACCACTCCTTTTAAAAAGCTATCAGGTTCCTTCGATTATATCAAGTTCACTACGTTCACGGTTTCGCCAAAACCAGTCGTAGCCCTCCGTCATTTCTTATGGATGGTTAGTAGTATTCAAGCTATGTTTGTTGGCCTTCGTCAAGGCATAGTGTTTGGTAGCTGCTGGGGTATTCATTTGTTGCATAGATAAATGAGTTGGTTTGGGACAGTCGTATTACCTTGTTGGCCTTCGTTAAGGGTATGTACGAGTGGATTCAAATTAATAAGATAATGATGGGCAGAACTTGACATGTGACTTATGATTTGTTGGCCTTCGTCAAGGTCATAAGAACATGGGGCAAAAAATCCACATCGGGAGTTTCTAAAGAAACTGAAACTTGCTAGTGTTGCATACCATTTGGAGTTTGATGAATGTTGGTAGAATTCCTTCAGCATTATCACAGGATGATATTTGGATCCCGATCCTACTGTGAGTATCCGCTACTCATCAGGAGATTCGTCACTTAACGATCAATGCTATAAACCAAGTAGGTGTCGAGAAAGGTGTCAGCGGGGCTACGCCCCCAGAGAAAAGAGATTATTTAATTAAGGAACCTTACGAAAGCGTTGGAAAATCTCCCTCGAAGTACCGACACCGGCCTGGATGAACGGTTAAGCAAGTATTGTACAGTGAGATCAGTCCTGGCTAATTCTTCTTTTATGGTTTGAGGAAGGATTAGAGAAATAGTGGGAGCCATCCAGTTTAGATAAACTAAAAACCAATCTAAACTTGCAAGAGCATCATGCTAAAGTGTTCCCTCTCTCTCTTTGAAGCGACCTTGTGACCATGACTAGGTTACATCTAGATAACAAAATGACTGAATCTGACTTATATGATTGGCAAAGGTCTATCCATATGTTCATTGCCTATGACAAGCTGGACCACCCTATTACTACTCAAGCCCCCACCGTCCCAGGTCTAGTTTCCACCGTCGCGGATATGGATATCCGTCAGAAAAGGGAAAAGGATAATGCGAATGCCCAGTGCCTCGTATTGGCTTCAATTAATGGTGTATACCAGAAGCAGGACGAGAAGATAGACTTAGTTTCCATCTTTCTCCATAACAAAGATTTATATGGAGAGCAATCTCATATCGCAAGATATGAGATCTCGAACGAATTATTTCAAGCGAGGTTGGCTGTCGGGTCATCTGTAGGGGACGACGTCCTTACGATGACTAGCTATATTGATGAGCTCAAGGACCTGGAGACCACGTTGGGAAACAGGTCATAGGCTGACTTATTTCCACAGTCCCTATCCTCTACTTACACCCTGAAAGAAACCAGGGAGACACCCGCTCTGCTTAATGGGGGACCTTCTTCTTCTGCATCAAGGGCGAAAGCAAAGGGTGAAAAGAAGAAGACCTCCACAAAGCCGATATACGGTATCAGTGAAGTAGAAGGAAAGGGAAGAGCAAAAGTTTCGGGACTTGGTGTAGGTAAGGAGGGATGTTCCTATTGTTATGGGATTGGACATTGGCAGAAAGATTGCAGGGCTTTGGAAGCCAGTAGCCAGGATTCGAAGCATGTTGTGGCTTCGGCCTCGAGTGTGTATGTAATTGAGAACTGTTTGTCAATTAACTCTACTTCCTGGGTACTAGATACCAGATCAGGATCTCATATCTGTAATTCATTACATGATTTGAGAAACCGTAGAGTTATCAGGGTAGGTGATTTGTCTCTCAGAGTTGCAAACGGAATGAGCATGGACGCTGAATCCATGGGAGAATATCGCCTAGGTTTGACAAGTGGGCAGATATTGATTCTACGTAACTGTTTGTATGTACCTAGTTTGACTTGTAATATCGTATCAGTATCCTCACTTTCGAGAGAGGGATATGACTTTACAATCGTAAGCGATGTAGTTCACATCCATCTAAATCAAGTTCTGATTGGGTCCGGGACATTAGATGACGGTATATACGCATTGAATCAAGCTCAGGTTTTCAATGTCCAGAACACACTTAAAAGAAAGTCTCAAGAAATAAATCAGGCTTTCTTATGGCATTGTAGACTAGGTCACATCAATGAAACATGGTTGGCGAAGTTACAAAGAGAAGGATATTTGAATCCGTTCGAATATCAATCTTATGCTACTTGTGAATCTTGTCTCATGGGAAAGATGACAAAGACTCCGTTTACTGGACACGGAGTAAGAGCGAGCGAGCTCTTGGGACTCGTACACAGTGACGTGTACGGTCCAATGTCTACACATTCACGAGGTGGTTATTCCTACTTCATTACTTTTACGGATGATTTCTCTAGGTATGGACATATCTTCTTAATGAAGCATAAATCCGAGGCCTTTGAGAAATTCCAGGAATACAAGAATGAAGGGGAAAACCAAACAGGTAAAAGTATCAAGACACTGAGATCTGATCGAGGTGGTGAATACTTAAGTGCCGAGTTCCTGGGTTACTTAAAAGAGAATGGAATTCTCTCTCAGCTTACTCCTCCATACACACCACAACACAACGGTGTATCGGAAAGGAGGAATCGAATCCTATTTGATATGGTTCATTCCATGATGAGTAAGGCTGAGTTACCGCGATCTTTCTGGGGTTATGCACTAGAATCAGCTGCATATCTTTTGAACCAGGTTCCAACCAAGACTGTGCCTACCACACCATATCAGATGTGGAGTGGGAAGAAACCCTGTCTTAAACACTTTAGGATATGGGGATGTCCAGCTTTTGTTAAAAAGCAGCATGCGGACAAGCTCGAGGCACGCTCAGTACAGTGTAAGTTTGTGGGATATCCAAAGAATTCCAAGGGGTATTATTTCTATTACGCAGAGGAACAAAAGGTTTTTGTTTCTCGTCATGCCCACTTCTTGGAAGCTGAACTTTTAGAAAATCAGAAGAGTGGGAGCGCAATGGAACTGGAAGAAATTCCAGAACCACAAGCTGTTACTGAAAGTATGGTAGAACCAGAAGTTTCAAAAGAAAGGAACATCCCAGCGCCTATCCGCAGAAGTAGTAGACAGTCTCATCCGCCCGAAAGATACTACGGTTTTCTCATAGACGGGGATCGAGAAGATTGCATCATTGATAATGATGACCCTACTAGCTTCCAGCAAGCCATTCAGAGCAGCGACTTGGTAAAATGGCTGGATGCAATGCGGACCGAAATGGAGTCCATGTACACTAACAAAGTATGGACTTTGGACATTGCTCCGGATGGGGTAAAACCCGTAGGATGCAAATGGATCTTCAGAAAGTAGATTGGTGTGGATGGACAGGTTGAAACCTATAAGGCTAGACTTGTTGCAAAAGGTTTTCGTCAAAGACCTGGTTTGGACTATGACGAAACCTTTTCTCCAGTGGCTATGCTCAAATCCATTCGGGTCCTTCTTGCCACTGCTGCCTTCCATGATTATGAGATGTGGCAGATGGACGTAAAGACTGCTTTTCTAAATGGTAATTTGGAAGAATGGGACTATATAGATCATTCAGAGTGGGAGCAGCGGTAAAGTGTGCAAGTTGCTTAAGTCCATTTATGGACTAAAGCAGGCATCGCGGAGTTGGAACATCTGTTTTGATGATACTGTCAAAGAATTCGACTTTATCAAGAATCCAGATGAACCATGCATATACAGTAAGATTGTAGGGAGAGTTGTAGTATTCCTCGTCTTGTACGTGGATGACATTCTCCTAATAGGAAATGATATTCCTATGCTACAGTCAGTTAAAAGATTCTTGTCACAGAAGTTCTCCATGAAGGACCTGGGTGATGCCACCTACATTCTGGGGTTCCAGATCTATCGTGATAGATCAAAGAGGATGTTGGGACTTTCACAGTCCAGGTACACAGACACCATACTGAAAAGATTCAGTATGGAAGATTCTAAGCGCGGTAACCTACGAGCTTGTCACGGAATCAACCTCTCCAAAGAGATGTCTCTCAAGACTGATTTGGAAAGGGATCGCATGTCGATTATACCCTACGCTTCTGCAGTAGGCTCTATAATGTATGCAATGTTATGTACCAGACCAGATGTAGCATACGCATTGAGCGTTGTAAGCCGGTATCAGGAAAACCCAGGGGAGAAGCACTGGATAGCAGTAAAGAACATTCTCAAGTACCTGAGGAGGACTAAGGAGATGTTCTTGGTGTATGACAGAAAAGACCTCCAGATCGAGGCCTTTGCTGACTCCAGCTTCCAGAGTGACAAGGATGGCTCCAAGTCCATGTCGGGTTATGTCTTTACCCTCAATGGAGGGGGGTCTGTTGGAAGAGTTCCAAGCAGGACACCGTTGCTGACTCAACAATGAAAGCGGAGTACATAGCTGCTTGCGATGCCACAAAAGAAGCTGTCTGGATGAAGAAGTTCCTCACAGAACTGAAGGGTTCCTAGGCACACTCAAGAGGTTCCACAAGGCATCTACCATGCCAAATTCAAATTTTCCGGTGCCGAGAAACCCTAAACTAGATCGTTAACTAGAGATTAGGCGAAACATTAAGCTAGCAAACAACTTTACTAACAAGTGAAAGGGATTACAACATTTGTAGATCCGGTCCTCCACTTCTTTAGCTCCGTGTTGACGTCCCTCTGCTGCGATCATCGGAATCCTGGACTCTAGTGATGGTTTCGTCGGAGAAATAATCGGGCTAGGTCGTTAACTTCGAGGCCGAAGATGATCAACATCGGGGAGACTCAAACTCAAGCTATTCCTTCACTTGGTCAAAAACTTTGTGAAGAGAACACCCTATACTACATGGCAAGTAATAGAGGATGAAGAAATAGGAAGTGGGTTCACTTTAGAATTGGATTTCTCACTCTTTTTCTCATGGCACCATTGGAGGTAGCATGCTTTCTTGAAGCTTGATGAAGATGAAGAAGAAGAAAGAATTAAAAGGATAATCAAATAAGAATGAAACTTATCCTTTTAATTATGGTACCATGGTTAAGTTAAGCCCTCATGCTTAACTTGTGTAGAGAATTAACCAAAGACTTGGGATAAGGGTTGGGTTAACTAATATCTTATACAAATGACAAAAGAGTTGACTTTGTCAATGTTTATCAAGCTTCATGAAGCATGATAACTTTGACCAAAGTCACACTCTTCTGTTATATGCTAGGAAAATAGTAAACCCTAATTTAACCTTGATTTGGTTCAAGTCTCATACACAAAACTTGTTTGTATCATCAAGCATGATACAAACATGTACACTTGCATATATCACATATAAACATGGTGCACAATCAAGTGAGAAAATCAATCTTAAGTGAACCAATACTAGTTAATGTAAAGTAATATATCAAATATATAATTATACATTAAATCATTAAATCAACACTTGATTTAACGATCCGGTCATATTGCATATAACCGACTAATATCAACAGTAATAACTTATCGAATCAACACTTGATCCGATAACCAGGCTATATCGCATACAACCTATCAATGTCACAAATCGCGAGAATAGAATTCAGTATCACATACTGGTATTATTCTCGGTCCCGCACATATCTCATATGCTCTCCTATTTCGTTTCGCTTGAGCCAGGAAACCCCTGTGTAGGACTCTAAAGACTCGTCAATACGCCGGCAGTAGGTGATGATCATATCAAACATCCACAAGCCGCAAACGGTCTGCCAAACGTAACGGCCACCCGGGTATTGAGCGATCAGAAGATCAACGAGCAAGCACGCTCACACTCCTGTGAATCCAACCAGTAACACTACCGTACAGTCCGGTCTGTTCGTCTGATATGTTGCATATCTCGTCTAGGGGTGGTAAACGTCAGACCCCAATAACTCGATAAGTCGTGTCGATATGAGGCTCATAACGGGTTGAGAAACTACTGGTAACACTTACCAGTAAATCCCTAAAGCAGTAAGTGCACGGCGGCGCCCCGGCCGTCAATCCGACGCCGGAAACGCGGAAACGAAAAACTTTACAAACTAGTAAACTGGCACCACCGCGCACTTTTAACCCGGATCGTGCCATTAATCTAGTCTTAGCTAACAAGAGAAGGGGGTAGAGAGATATACCGAGTGATCCGTGTCCTCCGGTCTTCTCGTCGTCGTCCCGATCTCCCGCGGAATCTCCGGTCATCACCTCCTCACCGGAAGGGCACCACATCGTCGGCTTCTTTTACAGGCTCCCACCTCTGGTCCGAGGCAACTCGGGCACGAAGTTGGCGAGTCGACGTGCCTAAGAGTTGCTGTAGAATAAGTGTAGAAAGCTATGTCTCTTTTGGGGTTGTGGAAGTTGCCATTTGAGTGGGGGAATGATATATGGAATTTTGTGTTGAACTTGGGGATTTTTGCAAGCATGAAAGAGCCAAAAATCCCCACAAAAATCATGGGCAGCCCCTCTACTTGGCCGGCCATTCCAGGTGGATGGGAATGAGAATGGAGTCAACTGGAAATCAAAAAGAGAGTGAACCTCATCATGCAAGAGAGAGAGAGAAGAAAGTGATCATGATCAAAAATCATTAGAACCAAATCCACACTCCAAAACCTGATCATGACACCAAAGGTCAAGCCATCATATCTCCACAAATCAAACCATGATGACTAAAGAAAGTCAAGTGATCATGACACAAGAATATGCAAAGACCACCCTCCACAATGCTTAATTGCACAAATGCAAATAAGCCCTCCTCCACCAATCTTCGGCCAATGAAAGATACAAAGAAAAATGGCCGAAACGGAAAGCAAACTGGCAACTCCAAAAACTGATCCCGTAATAAATTACAGGAAATCCCCGCTACTGTATATACATACCCGCATTTGTATTCCGACCGAAATACAAATTCAATGAGACAAAATCTACACTGTGCAATACTAGGATCCGGCTTAAACCAAAGCCCGCTAGTATTTTCCGTTCGATCATGATCCGTGCAATACCGCACGTATCTGATCGAACCCTACCATATCTCCATACGGCCTCTACAGCGTTTCGCCCGAAACTTGAGCAACTGGTCTGTGGGGGACTCTAAAGACTCGTCAATACTATGGCTGTGGATTTAACCACTAGCACGTCAGAGATATTAGCCATACGTGACGGGCCACCAGCTATTGACCAAAAGGGACGTATGTGAGCGAACTCATCCTGACACCCTACTGAGCCTGTCAGTGACATTATCCGTACAGTCCGGTCCGTTCGTCTATGAGCATCGCATGGCGGGCCTAAGGGGTTGGTAAAAGTCAGACCCCCAAAAGCGGTACAAGTCGTGTCGGAGTGTAGCCCAGAACACCCTGAGATACTACTGGAATACCTACCAGTAAATCTCCTGCCTTGGCCAAGGACTTCGTGTAATGGCTCTCCTAGACACAGCGCGACCTCACCCCCAATACCGGGAGAGACGAACCCATGAAGATCCGCTCACTGCCTCCATGTGGCTCGGGACTGTATCCAACTAAAACCTGTTTGCACGTCTCCTTTGAGCGTGGTAGGGTAGTAATCAAAGTACAGTGGGAACTCACGCGAGACAAATGACGATCCTCAGGTCGATGAACTAACCTGTACACATGTCATCAGGAAACTGCTATCTGACGTCAGGTATAAGACCAACTAGCATGTTCCCGGCGAGTCCTGTCCGGTGTACTCATAACCCAATGAGCACCTGTATACATCTTAGGTGAATCAACTGACACCAGTGGCTTGTGAGATCCGCCACCGCCCCTCGTCGGGGTCTCGACTGTATACACTAGTCTACTCTGGAGTATCGATGCCCTGTCTCGAAACTCCCACGACTAGGGACCTTTTAAGGATGTGCTTATAGACTACCAGCTCCCACGTATATGATCGCCCTCATACTGCTGGCAGTCAAGCAAGAATCCTAGGGGCTCTATCAACATGTAATAGCGACCTGTCAGGTCACCTAAAGCAGTACACGATGATAAAGATAAACCAGATAGCATACTATCATCTTGAGTAAGACTGTCCTACTGGGATAGGTCCTCCCTCAATCATTGCAATCACGTGCCTGTGATCCAATAATTGACTCTGAGGGCACTATCTACAACAAAAGCAGCCTTGGCCAAGGACTTCCTGTTATAGCCAATCGAGCACAGCGCAACATCAACTCCCTATACCGGGAGAGACGAAACCCCTCCTATCGCTCATTGCCTCCATGTGATTCGGGACTGTATCCAAAAACCACCGTTTTGCATGCCCTCTTGGACGTGGTAAGGTGGAAATCAAAGCACAGTGGGAATCACACAAGACTCTATGACGATCTCGGGTCTACAGACTAACCTGTACCAGTGTCACCAGAGAACTGCCATCTGACGTAAGGTATAATATCATCTGGGAGTTCTCGGCGAGTCCGTCCAGTGTACCCAGTCTCCACTGAGCACCTGTATATCATCTCTGATATCAAACACCAATGGATATGGGATCATCCATCGCCCATCTATCTGGGTCGAGAAGGTACACGCTAGTATACTCTGGTATATCGATGCCCCGTCTCGATACACCCATGACTAGGGACTTTGAAGGATGTACTTATGGACTACCACGTCCCCACTAGTATGATCCGCATCATAGTCCAGGTAGTCAAGTACACATCCTAAGGGCTTTACCAACATGTAACAGAGAGACAATCAGTGTACACGTTAAGGTAAAGAGTAACCAGATAGCATACTATCATATCGAGCAAGAAAGTCATCCCTATATATGTCCAAGCATCCACTACAATATACATCCTATGTATAGTAATGGCCTCTAGGGCATACATATAACTAACAATCTCCCACTTGCACTAGGGCCATCTGATAGCAGTGGTTGTAGTATCTCATACTCAACCATCGCATAAAAGTCTCTCTCTGGGAAAAGGCCTTTGTGAGTGGATCCGCCGTGTTGTCCTCTGAGTCTACTCTCCTAACCTCGATCCCCTGGAGATCAACCATCTCCACGATCAGGTGATACTGCCTAAGAATATGTCTGGATCACTTATGGGACGGGCGTTCCTAGGCATAAGCCACAACTCCATTGTCACACAATGGGAGGAACGAAGTTCATCTCATGAACTACTATTCACCAAGACTTCCTCTTTGGTAGCATCTTTGGTAACGATGTATCTTGCCGTTAATCGTCTAGTATGCCACGGTATCTAGCTTGGAACTCTTCCAACATACCGTCCCTTTACTGAGCGTAAAGACAATGCCTGCGACTGACATTCAGTCGTCCTTATCACCCTGGAACCTTTCCAGTGATTCTCCCCAGGATCGATTGATACCATCTCACTACAACTAGTGAGTATCCTAACATCCAATTAGATCTATCTCATAGATCCATATCTTAGGATTTAGGAGGTATCACTTTGATCCTATATGGAGAATCCTAGTGATAAGCGGAGATTGACCGAGCGTAGCATAGAAAACTCCTTCCCTATCAAGAGTATGTCATCCACGTACTCTACGAGGATCACCAGTATACTCCCTACTACCTTTTTGTATATACAAGGTTCATCTACCATTTTGATGATGTCAAACTCTTCGACTATCTCATCAAAACAGATGTTCCAACTCCGCGATGCCTGCTTTATCACATAAAACATCTCGCACACGTTTCCGCTGCTCCCACTGTCTACGAAGCCCTCTGACTGTGTACTTACAGACTCTCTCTTCTAAAACATCATTTAGAAAAGCAGTCATGACACCTAACCGCCAGATATCATAGTCTTGGTATGTAGCCGTGGCAAGTAGGATCTGGATGGACTTAAGCATAGCTACTTATAAAAGGTTTCATTATAATCCATACCTGGTCAATGATGCAAACCTTTAACAACTCTAGCTTTGAAAGTCTCAACTTTACCAAGTACACCAAGTAATCTTCTCAAGATATACTTGCTCCTGATGGGGATTTAACCCTTCAGATAAAGCAACCAAAGTCCATACTTTGTTGGTGTATAAGGATTCCATCTCAGATTGCTAAGTAACCAGCCATTCTTACAGAGTCTCACTTCTGGTGGCCTGCTCAAAACTAGTTGGGTCATCATCTCATGATGCAATCCTTGCTCCCACTGTCATAGAGAAACCAAAGTATCTCTCAGGTGGGTGAGGAACCCTACTAGATCGGCAGAGAGGCTGAGGTTCGTTGGTTGCTATTGAATCCTTTGGTTCTACCAAATCATCAGCTGCAGTTTGTATAGCTGGAACTGTTTCCAGTTCTACCTCATGTGCACTTATTTCTTCATAAGAAATTCCCTTTCATAAAGGTGGCATGCTGAAAAACAAAACATTTTTGTTCCTCGGTTAGGTAGAAGATATTCCCTTGCGTATGCTTGGGATATCCAACAAACTTCTACAGTATTGACTTTGCCTCGAGCTTGTCCGGATTTTGCCTTTTAGACATAGGCCGGACAATCCCAAATCTTAACTGATTTAAGAGATGGGCTCTTCCCTTTCCATATATCATATGAAATGGTAGGCATCTGATTTGATCGGAACCCTATTCAATAGGTATGCAACTTCATAATAGCATAACTCCCTAAAAGGAAATAGGAAACTCGGTAGTACTCATCATAGAGCACACCATATCACATAGGGTGCTATTGCTCCGCCCCGATACACCGAGGTGCTGTGGTGTATATGGAGGAGTAATGCTAAGAGAGAATCTCATTCTCCTTTAGAAAAGTCCAAGAATTCCGTGCTCAAGTATTCTCCTCCTTGATCACATCAAAGGACATAATACTTATACCCGTTTTTGGTTCTCTACTTCTAACTTATATTCTGTGAATATCTCAAAAGGTTCGGACTTGTGGTTCAACAAGAACATATGTCTGAATCTTGAGAGATCATCAGAGAAGGTAATGAAGTACAAAGAACCGGTCTTGGCATGTGTAGACAGGGGACATTCATACATCAATACGTATCTTCCCAAGAGTTCACTAACTCTTTCTCTGCTTCCAATAAACAGAGCTATTGTCATCTTATCTCTGTGACATGACTGGCAAGTTTCACAAGATGTAAATTCAAACTAATTTAAATATGCATCTTAATGTAACTTCAGCTAGTCGGGTCGCATTGATATGACCTAATCTACAATGCCTCAAGAAGGATTCGTTCATTTCTGAACTCTTCCTCTTGTGTGTGTTCTGTATACTAAGAACTGTAGTTTGATTTAGAACATTAATGCTTTTAGATAACGTGCCTGAACCGATCAACTCTTGATATAGGAAATGTTCAAAACATTATCCAACAATACAATATTATATCCTTTCTTTACTAATAAAGAGACTGATATGATTTTGTATATCAGGTTCGGTATCTAATAACATTCATTTAGAATCAATGTATTCTGGTAATACAGGGTAACAGTGACCAACAGACTTGGCTGCAACACTTGCACCGTTTTCTGTCTCATGAAACTTATTACTCGTTCTCAGTTCTTTAACTTTCTGTAGCCCATGTAATATATTACATATGTGGGATCCTGATCCGGTATCATATACCCAGGACGTAAATAACATTGAGAAATAGTTCTCTGTAATGAACACACCCGAAGATGATGCATCGGCATGCACTTTCTTCGTTTGGGCGGCACGGGAATTGTGGTAATCCCTAATTTCCTGCTCTGTCTTATAACAATTATAAGTTGGAGCGGGACTAACGTTCCCCAGCTCAGTATAACAAGCGGGTTCGGTCAATATATCCGTTTTATTATCTTGATTAAGGCGTGATATGGTCGCTACCTGGAGAGAGAGAGAAGAAAACACTCTGCATGGGCTCTTGCAAGATCAGATTTGTTATTATTTTATCTAATCAGGATGGCTCCCACTGTTTTTATCAAATCTTCCTTCAAACCCTAAAAGGAAAGACTAGCCGGGATTAATTACACGCTACAAGTTCGCCAATCTTTCAGCCAGGCCAGTGTCGGTACTTTGAGGGAGGTCCCCCGTGGTTTCGCACGAACCTAATTAATGTAAAGCTCGTTTTCCCAGAGGCGTAACCTCGTTGACACCTTTCTAGACACCTACTTGATCGGCTAATTGTAATGTGTAAAACTCTCCCAGGAGTAACAATTACTCGCAGTGGGTATCGGGATCCAACTATCTCATAGAAGGTATGCAATCTCATTGCAAATTTCAACACTTGAAATTCGCAATAATATTTTTCCCCTAGCAGCTATATGACCTTAACATAGTCAACAAATCATAAGTGATAGTCAAGTTCAACCCATCACTTCCCGATTGAATTAAACCCACCCGCACGACCCTTAACATAGTCAACAAAGTCGCACGACTACCCTAATCCAATCGCATCATATGCTTATACAGATAAGCACTAATTAGCTACCGCACACTACGCCTTAACATAGTCAACAAACGTAGCATGAATACTAACTAGTACTTATCTGAAATGACGGAGGGCTATGACAGGTTTTTAAGAAAACCCTTTGCGTAATGAACTTGATATCGTTGTAGAATCGAATGATTTTAAAATGGAGTGCTTTTGAGGCTTTTCTAGTTTTGCTAAAGGGGTCACTCCCGGTGAAGGGATCGTCGGCCCTTTCCTCATCGAATAAGGTGCAGGATATATCATATATACCGCTGTGCAAAGCAAAAACTATAGAAGCAATCAAAAGACAAACCGAGGGTTCTAGCATCTTCCAGTTATTGCTAAAGGGGTCACTCCCGGTGAAGGGATCTCGGCCCTTTCCTTATCGAATAAGGTGCAGGATGTTCTACAAGGAACACCGCGATGTAAAGCAAGAACTGTAGCTACCTGTTTTTGAAAATTCGATTCTACAACATCTTTTAGGTTTCTTTTTCTTTCATTAATCATATTAATGAAGTCCCATCATTTAAATCACCTAAACATCACAGATAAATACGACGTACACTTATGCCATCCGCATTCGCCTCGATGTCCCCTCGTGCACCGTTAGGTTAGGTAACTAACGACAGAGCGGGGAAGGGCTAGCGCGGGTGTAAAACATAAGCAACGTCTATATAATATATCATATATACTATATACAGTATCTATCATCACATATCAAATGATCACATCACAGATATCGCAGCAGAAGAAACATATGAAATATTGGATATACTAGGACGTCCGTGTTTTCAATATGAGCCAGTATAAAACACGGATTCCACGGTCGCGATGAATAGCCAAACCCACACCCCTAGACCCCTACGAGAGCGGCAAGCAACCCTACCAATTCTAGAGTTAGGAGACCCGGACTTGACTCCTCGAGTTGGTCTCCCACTGGACTCCAGAACCCGGTTACTTGTGCCCTCCTCCTTGGGTCTATCCTAGTGCAGAAAAATAAATAATATACATCAACGGTGACATCTTCCGCAACCTGGAAGTGCCCCAATAAAATAATATTACATACAATTTTTTTTACATGAATGAAAAAGAAAAACACTTATCTCACATAAAAAACCCCGGCTATTCAAACACGACGATCCAATATAACATATCCAGCAACACATAACATCACATGTCATCAACGTAAGTAAATATGCCCATCCCAATTGTCGTTGACATATAGCAACGAAACCGGCGATATCACATATTACACTTACGGTCGCAGAAAAAAAAGTGTAAAACTACAACAGTTGGAATCCGCAACCTCTTTAGACATCGCATGCCTAACCATCTGAATTCCTTAGACATCACATGCCTAACAATTATAAATCCCGCATTTTAGTCTCATTATCGAAAACTCTTTTCAATATCAAGTCGGGCAATTCAACAAGATTCCTGACATTTTGATCGAATGCTCGTCGCAAACTTTAGTAGGCGGCCGCACCCCCGATACCGTCGACGAAGTGCACCAAGGCGGAACACCGCTGCCGCGAGCACCCGAACGGATGCTTTCGGCGACGGGGTTCTCCTACAGTCACTTGGTCAGGGCTATGGGGTGTGGCTGTCTATTAAGTTTACCCGGCGAATATCCGCGTACGCTACGTGATTGCGACGGACTTTTGATCACATCAAAATTCTGTGGCAACCGATCAAGTGAGACTAAACTGCTATGCTTATAACATCCAAATCAGTTATATCATAACTACATGTGGATTCCAAATATTCCAGATAAATAGAAACTGTTAAACTTTTCGATCGAACTATCAAACACCCAAGTTTTCCCGAAACAGCTCAACACATGAAATAAGTTTAAAAACATCCACTTCATGCCACAGTACCAACGGTCCAGCCGTAGAAGGGTCAAGCCAACGCCTCACATGTGGCACGCCGTACTGCCCCAAACCTGAAGGTTCAAAAAGCAGTTCAAGACGGTCACATAATCGAGTTAAGGTTTGTTGTCTTCTAGAGGGTCCATCGCGTTACTTGCACTACTTAGACGTTCTTAAACTACGGAAAAATCCAACATTTGGAAATTTCCCGGCAGGGGAAAAATTGGGTATTTATATCCGGTCGAACTTTTTAACATATTCTAAATAACAGGAAAACATTACGAAGTTAAATATTCCGATCGAATCATGGAATACAAAATAAACCCCAAAAATACTCAACACTTGAGTCATTGTTAAAAATACCCAGAAAATAGAAACAACAGAGGCAAGAATTACTGTGCAAAAAACCGTCGCTAATTCCATTACCTTGCCGCGGAACCGCCGCCAAAGGTGGGTTATTGCCGCGGTTTCGCGGCCATGTGGAGGACATAGGGGCTCATTTTTCATGGTAATTCTTATAAAAGCCTACTGAATTTTTTAGATATTTTTAATACAGAAAAATCCCAGATTTCAAAAAATATCCAGAGAGGGGGTTGATTTTGCGTTTAGGGTTTTGATCGGGGTTTTAACTCCGTAAACACATCGCCTAATGCTCTATCTAGGCTCTGATACCACTGTAGGGTTCCTAGGCACACTCAAGAGGTTCCACAAGGCATCAACCATGCCAAATTCAAATTTTCCGGTGCCGAGAAACCCTAAACTAGATCGTTAACCAGAGATTAGGCGAAACATTAAGCTAGCAAACAACTTTACTAACAAGTGAAAGGGATTACAACCTTTGTAGATCCGGTCCTCCACTTCTTTAGCTCTGTGTTGACGTCCCTCCACTGCGATCATCGGAATCCTGGATTCTAGTGATGGTTTCGTCGGAGAAATAATCGGGCTAGGTTGTTAACTTCGAGGCCGAAGATGATCTACGTCGGGGAGACTCAAACTCAAGCTATTCCTTCACTTGGTCAAAAACTTTGTGAAGAAAACACCCTATACTACATAGCAAGTAGTAGAGGATGAAGAAATAGGAAGTGGGTTCACTTTAGAAATGGATTTCTCACGCTTTTTCTCATGGCACCATTGGAGGTAGCAAGCTACTTGGTTTGTGTCTACTTTAATATGTGCATATGTTTCTTTTAACGTATCGCTTATACATATTAGTAGAGCCCTTAGGATCTTTGCTTGATTACCAGCGTTATGATGGCAGTCACACTAATGGGGGCTCGGTAGTCTATAAGCAACATCCTATACAGGTCCCTAGTCGTAGGATTATCGAGACAAGGCATCGATACTTCGGAGTAGACTGGTGTATACGCTTCTCATCCCAGCATAGGGAGATGGTCTGTCCCACAGCAATCAGTACGTTGTACTGGAGATAGTATGCAGGTGCTCGTTAGGTTACGGGTACACTGGATAGGACTCGTCAGGAACTGCAGGTTGGATTTATACCCATCGTCAGATAGCAATTCCCAGGTGACATGAGTACAGCTTAGTCCGTCGACTTGACACTGCTGCTTCGCCTCAGGTATGTTCTCACTATTCTTAGATTACTACCCTACCACGGCTCAAATGAGTCGTCCAAACAGGTAGTAGTTGGTGTAGTCCCGAAGCACTTGGAGGCAGTGGTGGTTAGACAGGATTCGTCTCTCCCGGTATTGGGGGTTGATATCGCGCTGTGTATGGAGAGCCATTACGCAAAGTCCCTGGCCAGGGCAAGCGAGATTTACTGGTAGCTTCCAGTAGTTTCTCAAGGTGTAATGGGCTTCACTCCGACACGACTTATACCGCTATTAGGGGTCTGACGTTTACCGCCCACTAGACCCGATATGCGATAGTCCTAGACGAACAGACCGGACTGTATGGAGATTGTCACATCAAGCTCAGTAAGAGTTCGGATGGGTTTCCTCATCGGCCTTCTTATCGACATCTACCTGGGGACCGTTACGTACAGCTAGTGCCGCTTGCGGTCTGTGGTTAAACCCACTGCCAGCGTAGTGTCGAGTATTTAGAGTCCCACACAGAGAGTTTCCCTGCTTCGGGCGAAACGATATAGAGGTCGTATGGTTTTACGACAGGGTTCGGACACATACGTGTTTTCACGCACGTACAATGTTCGGACAGTTTTTACTAGCGGGCTTTAGTTTAAGCCAGATTCTAGTATTGGATTATTGGATTTATACAGTCTCAGTATTTCCATGTTTTCACGGATAGGAGGGGCGTTCTCGTAATTACTCGAGAAGCTTCTAGAAGGTTGATGAGGTGGAGAGCTTTGGTGTCATATGTATTAAATTGTTTTGTGACTCATGGAGATGATTCATCAAGAGAGTTAATGAAGCATTAATGCTTTTAATGACTCACTAGATGATTCATTATGTATTAAATGAAGCATGAAGATATTTGTGCAAAGATATTTTTGTGCAAGATATATTATGCTTCATATATATACACAAATGAGTTAATTTCCATTTGATAATTATTCTCACCTTCTCTCTCCTCAAGCTCTCTCTCTTCAACCCTAACCCTAACCTCTCATGTGTTGAGATCCAAGAGTTAGCAAGACTAATAGATCCCTAATCCTCTTCTATATCCTCTAGGTTGTTTTGATTAGCACTCATATCCACTTAGTTACCTCAAGTGTGACGTTAAATCTTGGAGAAGTAGCTCTCGGGTGGATCGTCTTTAACTCCAGAAGGCCGTTGAGGTGCCCACGTTCCATAGAGCCTACGAGGTGTGGAGGACAGCGATAAAGACCCGAAGGACAAGTAACGTAAGGTATAACTTCAAATCCGAGTAGTTAAACCTCTCGTAGTTTGCTAGTAATGGTTTAGACACGATCCGTGTGCTCAAGTCCGTGTTACGAAGCTTTGATAATTGTTTTTCATATATTCCGCCTCCCCGCCAGCTCGTGGGGTGCATGACATGGACTTACAGGTTCTTGGTACTTCATTGCATTCATCGACGATCTCTCAAGATTCGGACATGTGTTCCTGTTGAAACACAAGTCTGGAAATTTTGAGAAATTCAAAGAATATAAGTTTGAAGTTAAAGAACCAGACGGGTAGAAGTATTATAGTCCTACGATGTGATCGAGGAGGAGAATACTTGGGCATGGAGTTCCTGGATTATCTAAACCGAGAATGTGATTCTCTCTCAGCTGACTCCTTCGTATACACCACAGCACAACGGTATAACGGGGCGGAGGTATCATACCCTATGAGCTATGGCGCGCTCTATGATGAGTACTGCTGAGTTACCTGTTTCCTTTTTGGGTTTATGCACTTGAGAAGTTGCATACCTATTGAATGGGGTTCCATCTAAATCGGGGCCTACCACTACATATGAGATATAGAATGGGAAGAGACCATGTCTTAAACAAGTTAAGATATGGGGTTGTCCGACCTATGTTGAAAGGCAAAATCGGGACAAGCTCAAGGCAAGGTCAGTTCTGTAAGTTTGTTAGGATATTGATTGAATACGATTTCCGATTGTGTAAGTAAATCAAATGATCCCCGGCAACGACGCCATTTGATTGAATACGATTTCGGATTGTGTATGTTGGAAAATTTGTATAGAAATCACAACCAAAAATATTTTGACCGCAATCAATAACGGTGTCGAATGTAGCGCGTTAGTAAGTGCGGATCGTCCATAGGGAAAGTGTAATCGTTCGTGTTTCGAATTAGATGAGTCGAAACTTTAAAGAAAAGAAAAGAAACAATTCATGATTTGTAATTGAAGTTCAAGAATTAGAAAAATCAAGATCTAAGAAAACATTAAAAATCAAGAATAAAGATGTGATGATTTCCAAACCAAATATCAAGAATCGAAATGAGGCTCGTAGGAATCTATCGGATCTATAGATGTGATGAAATCTAGTGATTACGTATTCTTATCCTTCGATGAATTGATGCTAGATCGATGATGATCGACGAGAATTAGGGATTTCTAGCGAAACTAGGGTTTCATCATTTATCCCTTGTTCCTTCGTCGATATCATTCACATTCTAGCCTCTAGTGAATTCAAGAATCGATCGTGGATCCCTAATTTCGAGTGATCACAATCAAGAAAGCATCGCAACGAAACTAGGTCGTCGATTCTTCAATTTACTAGGGTTTACAAAACTCGTAGGACTTAAGAATCATTTTAAGATTTGTTACATCATCATTCTATTGATCGTCCCGACTCCTTTACGAGCGGAGTTTTACTCAAACATCACAACAAGAACCACAATTACAAATTGAGATCGAATCATGATGCAAGAATTTAAAGAAAGCAAGATTAAAGAATTTCACCTTTTATTTATATCAACAATTCCGTTACAAATCGCTCAAGAACTACAAGAGGAAGAACTCGATCGTCGATTTGGCTTCGCTCGTCTCCTTGAGTCGCGAATCGTCTTGGATCACTTGCTCGATTGAAGATCGGCTCCGCTCCTAAAAGGTTGAAGGCTTCTCGCTTGAATGGTACTCGGGATCTTGAATTTGGCATGGATTTTGAATTAGGGTTTGGCACAAGTCGTGTAACTCAACTTGTGGGTGGAAGAGATGAGAGAATGAAGACCTCCAACCCTAGATCTAGGCTCCTTTTTATAGACCATCCAAAACCCTAGATCTCGGATTTCAAATTTGAATTTCCCTCCAAAAGTTTGTTAAGGAGAGCCTTCTAGAAATAGTTTGTTAAGCCGAGCCTTCTAGTTGAAGCCAAGTGGCAAATTTGGAGTCTTCTGGAAGTTTGGACCGTTACATGAAGACACGTGCAGAAATTGAAGCAACTGAAGCCATCAAGCCGCCGCGGAACCGCGGAGCAAGCGGGCTCCCGCCGCGGATCCACGGCGCTTGTGAAGCCTTGGGGCTTAAGCTTTCTGTGATGATTTAGGGCTGACTTTGTGGGCTTTTTCTGATATGTTGATTTTCCAAATGAGTCCCTGATCACTGCCAGATCTCTAGCCTTTAAGTTGGCGTATTTTATCAGCACTGTTTCACAATTTTGGCTCGGTTTCTGGAATATCCTGCACAGACTTCGAAACAAGTGTTGCGCAATATAGGGATGATGCGATGCCATGATAAACAGTCAATTTCCCTAATAAATGTTGGTTTAAGTGTATAACACATGTAATCTGGTATTTTATGACTGTTTTGCTAATATGTGCTATATGAATGCCGAACAGCTCTAGATGAGTGCAAATGATAGGGAAATTGCCGTGTTAAAAGTGCAGTATTTTCGACTGATCAAATTCCCCCAAACTTATTTTCGGTCGTCTCGAGCGAACTGTTTTATTAAAAAGAGAAGGAGAAAATAAAGAAAGAAAAAAACTAACTAGCACACTTTCGTAGGCAACACGATTACACTGAGCACGTGCAACAAGCCTTTAAACCTCTAGGTGTCCCTAGTAGGAGGAGTGTTGTCTCCTGAGGGTTTTCAGCGGATTGCACCCACGAAATCCAATAATAAAAGGAAGACCATGAATATTACATTTAAAGAAAAGAATTGTAAAAGAAAAGCCTTGAAAATTAGGGTTTCCAACTAAGCTAGCTTTTTGGTTGTCATGAGCCCTATCTTAATAGTCATGAAAAGATGTTAGAAATCACATAACCCCTCAATAAAACATCGTCTTATTCTTCAATCCTATCTTTCTTCCAAACATCGATTATATAACCCTACGTGTGTGTAAAGAACATCCCTACACCCGGAGAATTCAATTCAAGCTATCATACTCTTGTCCATCCACCTCAGTACTTTTTAATTAATGAATATTTAGATGAATTTGCTCACACACTTTCATGCGACCGTTAATACTTCTTGAGGTACTAACCGACCGATTACTCATGTGCTTGCTTATTTGGTGTTTTTCCTCGTCTTGCACCACCTAAGGCTTAGCAGTGACTCCCAGACCAGTTGGCCTTAGGGCACTAGGTGAAGAGGCACCCTCGCTATATTTTTTTATTGCCGCCTTGGCGATAACAAAACCAGTGTCCATTTTTCTCACCATTTTATATTTTCTTCATTTTTTTATTTCCTTCATACTTTGGCTTTTAGACAAGAGCATTTCAAGGTATCCTCTACTATCCCGAGTTTCAAGACGTGTGTAAGTGCGAATAGCAAGGTATCAACGTGCAAAATGTTTGGCTTTCAGAATAGAAACTATTTTTCAGACTTATTTTTATCCTCAGATTAGTGACTTCCTTCATCTTACTAACCCTTGGGACAACGGCTCATAACTACTTATTACTAGTTCGTATAAGAAAACTTCTAATTTTCTTGGTTTTCTTAAATTTTTCCAATCTCATGAATGTAATTTTTCACTATCTAATCTTTTATTATCTTATTTATGTACAAAATATTTTTTTTTATCTTTTTTTTTTGAAATTTTTTAAATTTTTATAGGTTTTAAAAAATGTTTTGTGCTTATGCAAAGTATGATGCAAATGATGCGAAAATAAGCACAAACCTCCCCCAAACTTGTTTTCAACAGTGTCCTCACTGTTGCCATCCGCTAGATCTCGAAAACCTGTAAGCTTGGGAGGAAATTTATTAACGGGGGCAAAATATTTAAGTGAAGATCCTCCTCCAAACTTATTTTTGGCTCAAAATTTTGTAAAAATTTTCTTTTCAAGAGCCCGATTATACCCCCCCCCCAAAACTTGAGTTAAACCATGTTAATCTTTTGAAAATCACATGAGGGGGTCAAAAATCAGTGGTCGATGCCAAGCTTTGCAAAGACCGAACGTTAACACCAACCATTCAAAAATTTTATCAATGCAGTGCTCTGGTTAGTGGAAGAAGAAGTGGGGAAAAGGTAAGTGGTGGAATAGAATGTGTGTGCGTCTCATTTTGGAGAGACGGTGCAATGTTTATGATAGATTGCTCGCATTCATTTTACAATTCAGAAGAAGGGGTAGAGGTTCAATTTCATTGATTGGGAGATGATTCATCTCAACACCCGTGTCATTCAAAAATACGAGTTCATCAGCGAAGATTTCCTCAAAAGGTCCATCAATACCCCGATGAATAATGTCATCACAAAGTGCGGGGTGATCTTCAGACTCTAAGACAGTTCATAATCAGTGTTAGTTGTTGACCCGGACATCTCGGTGAAAGAGTCCGTATGTGTATGATACATAGTTGGGTCAAACAATAACGTATGAAAAGAGTCAAGATCAGTATCATGAGGATCGTCAAATTCGCTGCTGTCAACATCCATTAAGTCGACAGAACAGACCTGAGCAGTAGGTTCGGAGGGTACACTTCCCAACTTATAAATGTTCAGCTCAATTGACCTATTCCCGAAGGATAGGGTCATAGAGCCATTACGACAGTTGATTATAGCATTGGAAGTGACCAAAAAGGGGCGACCAAGAATCGCCGGAATTTGATTCCGTGGGTTCGCTACAGGCTGTGTATCAAGTACAATAAAATCCACAGGGAATACAAATTCCACGATTTTTATTAACACATCCTCCAGTTCACCCCTAGGTTTGGTGATTGATCGGTCAGCCATCTAGAGAGTTATGCTCGAGGGCTTTAACACTCCGATACCTAGTTGCTCGTAAACTGAGTATGGAAGCAAGTTAACACTAGCGCCAAGGTCTAGTAGAGCCCGGTTAATGTGTTTCTCCCCGATAGAAATGGAAATAGTAGGATATCCAGGATCCTTACGTTTCCTCGGTAATTGCTGGGGGAAAGCCGTGTCTACAGTCTTTGCCATGAATATCTTCTTGGGCACTTGAGTCTTCCTCTTCCTAGTGCACAAGTTCTTAAGAGTTTTCGCATAGGACGGAACTTGTTGGATAGCATCTAGGAGAGGGATGTTGATATTAACTTGCTTAAAAATGTCCATAATCTTCTCCATATGTGGACTCGATGTGTTAGCCCTTAACCGATTAGGATAAGGTGCTTTAGCAATAAGCGCTGGGTCCATCATAGGAGAAGGAAGTGTGTGTGGACCTGATCCCAGAATAGAAGTGGGGATCGTCGGTGGTAGACTAGAAGAAATGGGTTGAGGTGGCGAACCTTGTGGGAAACGGAGAATAGGCTCGCAGAAAGGTGGTGGGGTAGAAGAACTGGGGTCAGAATTAGAAGTATAAGTGGAAGGAAAGTTCTCAGTCAAGGTGTTATTGATTGATTTATCAGTATCATCAAACTCTTCCCCAACGTGATTGTCAAGCACTCTTCCAGATCTCAACGTGATTGCATCCACATGATGTGAATAGCCAGGATTGGGTAAAGGTTGAGCTGGAAGTTTCCCTTTCTCTCTTGCATGCATTTCGTCTTTTAGTTGTGCAATTTGTTCTTCCATCGATTTGATATTCTCATTTTGAGAGACAATGATCTTCATCACATTCTCGACGGAAGATTGCAAACTCGCCATCCCTTGGATGGATTGTTTCATGAAAGTATCCAAGGTTTGTGCAAGTGTGCAGAGGTATTATCTGTACCGATCAATTGCAAAGAGTTTTCATGTGGTGCAAAAGTGTTGGCCGGATTTTGGAAATTTTGTGCTTGGAAGGGGTGCTGACTCAATTGAAGTGGTGGTTGCTGTTGTGGTGGAGGGATCCTTTGAAAATTCTTTTGGGTTGGAACCGTGTTTTGAGATTGTGATTGGTTCCAAGCAAAGTTAGGGTGATTCCTCCAACCCTGATTATATGTGGAAGAAGATGGATCGTTTCTAGGTCTTTGTTGGAAAGCAGCATTGGTATGCTCGTGACCTTGAAACGGAGAATTAAGTGGACATTCTTCCGTCAAATGAGAAGGATCGGAACAGCATCCACATACAGTTTTGGAGAGTGACATTTGGTTTAGGGCGGCGGCTAAAAATTTGTTTTCCATAGTCTCGAGTTTCTTGTGTATAGCTGCAATGTCAGCTCTAACTCCTATGGAAATATCATTGCCATCCCTAAACGATTGACTCACACCCTCCCACTGTAAAGATTTTTCAGCGAAATCTTCTAAAAATTTCCAGGCTTCCCCATCATCTTTGGTCATGAAGTTGCCTTGACACATGGATTCAAGGGTCTGTCTTGTGTTAGGATTAATGCCCTCATAAATGATTCGGCACAGATCCCATCTGGGGATTCCGTGATGTGGACATTGAATTAACAGATCCTTAAAGCGTTCAAGACATTATGAAAATGTTTCATTTGGAAGCTGGGTGAATTGATTTATTTCGCTACGGACTCGAGCTATTTTATGATGTGGGTAGAATTTCTTAAGGAATGCTTTGACGAATTCTTCCCAGTTTGAAATGGAATGTGCGGTTGTGTTATACAGCCACTTCTTGACTATATCGCACAAGGTGAATGGGAGAAGACGTAGACGCATAGCATCCACAGAAAGCTGTGAAGTACCCATCAATGCGCATGCATTTTCAAATTTCGTGATAAACACGTATGCGTCTTCAGACTCGAGACCGTGAAATTTTGGTAGAAGGTTGATGTATTGGGGTTTAATCTAAAAATTGTCCCCGTTGGCTGGTGGAATGGAGAGACAGGTGGAAAGGGGACCTCGTATAGGATAGCACCTCTCCTGGAGAGAGATGCGGGGTAGATTCTGCGCACCTACGGACGGCGGCAGAGTAGTGGTAAAGAAGTTCGATGGAGACGGATCCATCGATGTGGGTGTGGTGGTGGATAAAGAAAAGGTAAATGTAGAAATACCGACTTTAGGGTCGATCGGAAGGACGCAGACTAAACGGGCACTAGAATCCCGTGTCCAGCCTATCTTGCACTAAAAAGGGTTAGTACAAGTGGCAGCGTGACTTATAATTAGGGGAATGAATGAATGTGTTGGTGTTTGTTTTGAAAATTTTACGGATTTTTGAAAAAAATATGTAATCACAACAAATGCAACAAGCAAAACCCTAGAATCTAGTGGTCACCTAGGTCAAAGCTCTAGACCGCTCCTAACTGCCAAATGACAAGTCGCAGGATAAATCCTCCACTGCCTCTTTGTCTCTCCTGTGGCCAGGTAAGTGGGAGGTTCTCCACTACGTAAGTAGTGGGCCTAATTAAGTAACCACTAGCCTTCGACACACTTGCCTTAGACACCACAAAAGAAACGCGGATAAGCAATGAATTACCCATGGCCTTCTTCTGTCCTAAGTGAGCGCGACGGTCCTTAGAGTCATCTCTAGATATTTTTTAGTTAATGAGGGTAATGCGGATGCAAGTTTGTGATTTTTGGGGCTTAGGAAGGGTAATGAACACCCCACCTAATCTGGATTTGGTCGTGCCCCTTAAATTCCGTATTAATATGCAAACAACCAAAAATCAAAACACGCACAATTTATTTTGCTTTGCGGCGCTGCGATTTATTTGCAAAGAAACCTATAGAAAATTGTTATTTGGAGAAGATTTAGGAAGAGATAAGAAAGTTAGAAAGCACCTGAGAAATTTTGGAACACTGATGACGTCAGCACGCGGCGGATCCGCCGCAGATGCTCCCTTATGCCGCGGAATCGCGGTTCTCTGTTGGGATCACTGCACAGTAATTTGTGTACAAGCTCCTGTTCACCTTGTTAACTCTCTGGAATGATCATAAAAATTTTCTTCAGCTCCAATAATTCCATATTTCCTCGCAATCAAATCACAACAACACGTATTAGTGTTTGCGCGAATTTTGATCTAAAAATTGTAAGGGAATAAATCTTTCAACACAAATTTCAAAATACGAACAATTAGCGCACTATCCCCGGCAACGGCGCCATTTGATTGAATAGATTTCCAATTTGTGTAAGTAAATCAAATGATCCCCGGCAACAGCGCCATTTGATTGAATACGATTTCGGATTGTGTATGTTGGAAAATTTGTATATAAATCACAACCAAAAATATTTTGACCGCAATCAATAACGGTGTCGAATGTAGCGCGTTAGTAAGTGCGGATCGTCCACAGGGAAAGTGTAATCGTTCATGTTTCGAATTAGATGAGTCTAAACTTTAAAGAAAAGAAAAGAAACAATTCATGATTTGTAATTGAAGTTCAAGAATTAGAAAAATCTAGATCTATGAAAACATTAAAAATCAAGAATAGAGATGTGATGATTTCCAAACCAAATATCAAGAATTGAAATGAGGCTCGTAGGAATCGATCGGATCTATAGATGTGATGAAATCTAGTGATTACGTATTCTTATCCTTCGATGAATTGATAATAGATCGATGATGATCGACGAGAATTAGGGATTTCTAGCGAAACTAGGGTTTCAGCATTTATCCCTTGTTCCTTCGTCGATATCATTCACATTCTAGCCTCTAGTGAATTCAAGAATCGATCGTGGATCCCTAATTTCGAGCGATCACAATCAAGAAAACGTCGCAACGAAACTAGGTCGTCGATTCTTCAATTTACTAGGGTTTACAGACTCTCTCTTCTAAAACATTATTTAGAAAAGCAGTCATGACACCCAACCGCCAGACATCATAGTCTTGGTATGTAGCCGTGGCAAGTAGGATCTGGATGGACTTAAGCATAGCTACTTAGAAAAGGTTTCATTATAATCCATACCTGGTCAATGATGCAAACCTTTAACAAGTCTAGCTTTGAAAGTCTCAACTTTACCAAGTACACCAAGTAATCTTCTCAAGATATACTTGCTCCTGATGGGGATTTAACCCTTCAGATAAAGCAACCAAAGTCCATACTTTGTTGGTGTATAAGGATTCCATCTCAGATTGCTAAGCAACCAGCCATTCTTACAGAGTCTCACTTCTGGTGGCCAGCTCAAAACTAGTTGGGTCATCATCTCATGATGCAATCCTTGCTCCCACTGTCATAGAGAAACCAAAGTATCTCTCAGGTGGGTGAGGAACCTTACTAGATCGGCGGAGAGGCTGAAGTTCGTTGGTTGCTATTGAATCCTTTGGTTCTACCAAATCATCAGCTGCAGTTTGTATAGCTGGAACTCTTTCCAGTTCTACCTCATGTGCACTTATTTCTTCACAAGAAATTCCCTTTCATAAAGGTGGCATACTGAGAAACAAAACATTTTTGTTCCTCGGTTAGGTAGAAGATATTCCCTTGCGTATGCTTGGGATATCCAACAAACTTCTACAGTATTGACTTTGCCTCGAGCTTGTCCGAATTTTGCCTTTTAGACATAGGCCGAACAATCCCAAATCTTAACTGATTTAAGAGATGGGATCTTCCCTTTCCATATCTCATATGAAATGGTAGGCATCTGATTTGATCGGAACCCTATTCAATAGGTATGCAACTTCATAAGTGCATAACTCCCTAAAAGGAATTAGGAAACTCAGTAGTACTCATCATAGAGCACACCATATCACATAGGGTGCTATTGCTCCGCCCCGATACACCGAGGTGCTGTGGTGTATATGGAGGAGTAATGCTAAGAGAGGATCTCATTCTCCTTTAGAAAAGTCCAAGAATTCCGTGCTCAAGTATTCTCCTCCTTGATCACATCAAAAGACATAATACTTATACCCGTTTTTGGTTCTCTACTTCTAACTTATATTCTGTGAATATCTCAAAAGGTTCGGACTTGTGGTTCAACAAGAACATATGTCTGAATCTTGAGAGATCATCAGAGAAGGTAATGAAGTACAAAGAACCGGTCTTGGCATGTATAGACAGGGGACATTCATACATCAATATGTATCTTCCCAAGAGTTCACTGACTCTTTCTCTGCTTCCAATAAACAGAGCTATTGTCATCTTATCTCTGTGACATGACTGGCAAGTTTCACAAGATGTAAATTCAAACTAATTTAAATATTTATCTTAATGTAACTTCAGCTAGTCGGGTCGCATTGATATGACCTAGTCTACAATGCCTCAAGAAGGATTCGTTCATTTCTGAACTCTTCCTCTTGTGTGTGTTCTGTATACTAAGAACTGTAGTTTGATTTAGAACATTAATGCTTTTAGATAACGTGCCTGAACCGATCAACTCTTGATATAGGAAATGTTCAAAACATTATCCAACAATACAAAATTATATCCTTTCTTTACTAATAAAGAGACTGATATGATTTTGTATATCAGGTTCGGTATCTAATAACATTCGTTCAGAATCAATGTATTCTGGTAATACAGGGTGACAGTGACCAACAGACTTGGCTGCAACACTTGCACCGTTTTCTGTCTCATGAAACTTATCACCCGTTCTCAGTTCTTTACCTTTCTGTAGCCCATGTAATATATTACATATGTGGGATCCTGATCCGGTATCATATACCCAGGACGTAAAGGACATTGAGAAATAGTTCTCTGTAATGAACACACCCGAAGATGATGCATCGGCATGCACTTTCTTCGTTTGGGCGGCACGGGATTTGTGGTAATCCCCAATTTCCTGCTCTGTCTTATAACAATTATAAGTTGAAGCGGGACCAACGTTCCCCAGCTCAGTATAACAAGCGGGTTCGGTCAATATATCCGTTTTATTATCTTGATTAAGGCGTGATATGGTCGCTACCTGGAGAGTGAGAGAAGAAAACACTCTGCGTGCGCTCTTGCAAGATCAGATTGGTTATTATTTTATCTAATCAGGATGGCTCCCACTGTTTTTATCAAATCTTCCTTCAAACCCTAAAAGGAAAGACTAGCCGGGATTAATTACACGCTACAAGTTCGCCAATCTTTCAGCCAGGCCAGTGTCGGTACTTTGAGGGAGGTCCCCCGTGCTTTCGCACGAACCTAATTAATGTAAAGCTCGTTTTCCCAGAGGCGTAACCTCGTTGACACCTTTCTAGACACCTACTTGATCGGCTAATTGTAATGTGTAAAACTCTCCCAGGAGTAACAATTACTCGCAGTGGGTATCGGGATCCAACTATCTCATAGAAGGTATGCAATCTCATTGCAAATTTCAATACTTGAAATTCCCAATAATATTTTGCCCCTAGCAGCTATATGACCTTAACATAGTCAACAAATCATAAGTGATAGTCAAGTTCAACCCATCATTTCCCGATTGAATTAAACCCACCCGCACGACCCTTAACATAGTCAACAAAGTCGCACGACTACCCTAATCCAATCGCATCATATGCTTATACAGATAAGCACTAATTAGCTATCGCACACGACGCCTTAACATAGTCAACAAATGTAGCACGAATACTAATTAGTACTTATCTGAAATGACGGAGGGCTATGACAGGTTTTTAAGAAAACCCTTTGCGTAATGAACTTGATATCGTTGTAGAATCGAATAATTTTAAAATGGAGTGCTTTTGAGGCTTTTCTAGTTTTGCTAAAGGGGTCACTCCCGGTGAAGGGATCGTCGGCCCTTTCCTCATCGAATAAGGTGCAGGATATATCATATATACCGCTGTGCAAAGCAAAAACTATAGAAGCAATCAAAAGACATACCGAGGGTTCTAGCATCTCCCAGTTATTGCTAAAGGGGTCACTCCCGGTGAAGGGATCTTGGCCTTTTCCTTATCGAATAAGGTGCAGGATGTTCTACAAAGAACACCGCGATGCAAAGCAAGAACTGTAGCTACCTGTTTTTGAAAATTCGATTCTACAACATCTTTTAGGTTTCTTTTTCTTTCATTAATCATATTAATTAAGTCCCATCATTTAAATCACCTAAACATCACAGATAAATACGACGTACACTTATGCCATCCGCATTCGCTTCGATGTCCCTTCGTGCACCGTTAGGTTAGGTAACTAACGACAGAGCGATGCAGGGCTAGCGCGGGTGTAAAACATAAGCAATGTCTATATAATATATCATATATACTATATACAGTATCTATCATCACATATCAAATGATCACATCACAGATATCGTAGCAGAAGAAACATATGAAACATTGGATATACTAGGACGTCCGTGTTTTCAATATGAGCCAGTATAAAACACGGATTCCACGGTCGCGATAAATAGCCAAACCCACACCCCTAGACCCCTACGAGAGCGGCAAGCAACCCTACCAATTCTAGAGTTAGGAGACCCGGACTCGACTCCTCGAGTTGATCTCCCACTGGACTCCAGAAGCCGGTTACTTGTGCCCTCCTCCTTGGGTCTATCCTAGTGCAGAAAAATAAATAATATACATCAACGGTGACATCTTCCGCAACCTGGAAGTGCCCCAATAAAAGAATATTACATACAATTTTTTTTTTACATGAATGAAAAAGAAAAACACTCATCTCACATAAAAACCCCCGGCTATTCAAACACGACGATCCAATATAACATATCCAGCAACACATAACATCACATGTCATCAACGTAAGTAAATATGCCCATCCCAATTGTCGTTGACATATAGCAACGAAACCGGCGATATCACATATTACACTTACGGTCGCAGAAAAAAAAGTGTAAAACTACAACAGTTGGAATCCGCAACCTCTTTAGACATCCCATGCCTAACCATCTGAATTCCTTAGACATCGCATGCCTAACAATTATAAATCCCGCATTTTAGTCTCATTATCGAAAACTCTTTTCAATATCAAGTCGGGCAATTCAACAAGATTCCTGACATTTTGATCGAATGCTCGTCGCAAACTTTAGTAGGCGGCCGCACCCCCGATACCGTCGACGAAGTGCACCAAGGCGGAACACCGCTGCCGCGAGCACCCGAACGGATGCTTTCGGCGACGGGGTTCTCCTACAGTCACTTGGTCAGGGCTATGGGGTGTGGCTGTCTATTAAGTTTACCCGGCGAATATCCGCGTACGCTACGTGATTGCGACGGACTTTTGATCACATTAAAATTCTGTGGCAACCGATCAAGTGAGACTAAACTGCTATGCTTATAACATCCAAATCAGTTATATCATAACTACATATGGATTCCAAATATTGTATCATATTCCAAATAAATAGAAACAGTTAAACTTTCCGATCGAACAATCAAACACCCAAGTTTTCCCGAAACAGCTCAACACATGAAATAAGTTTAAAAACATCCACTTCATGCCACAGTACCAACGGTCCAGCCGTAGAAGGGTCAAGCCAACGCCTCACATGTGGCACGCCGTACTGCCCCAAACCCGAAGGTTCAAAGAGCAGTTCAAGACGGTCACATAATCGAGTTAAGGTTTGTTGTCTTCTAGAGGGTCCATCGCGTTACTTGCACTACTTAGACGTTCTTAAACTACGGAAAAATCCAACATTTGGAAATTTCCCGGCAAGGGAAAAATTGGGTATTTATATCCGGTCAAACTTTTTAACATATTCTAAATAACCGGAAAACATTACGAAATTAAATATTCCGATCGAATCATCGAATACAAAATAAACCCCAAAAATACTCAACACTTGAGTCACTGTTAAAAATACCCAGAAAATAGAAACAACAGAGGCAAGAATTACTGTGCAAAAAACCGTCGCTAATTCCATTACCTTGCCGCGGAACCGCCGCCAAAGGTGGGTTATTGCCGCGGTTCCCCGGCCATGTGGAGGACTTAGGGGCTCATTTTTCATGGTAATTCTTATAAAAGCCTACTGAATTTTTTAGATATTTTTAATACAGAAAAACCCAGATTTCAAAAAATATCCAGAGAGGGGGTTGATTTAGCGTTTAGGGTTTCGATCGGGGTTTTAACTCCGTAAACACATCGCCTAATCCTCTAGCTAGGTTCTGATACCACTGTAGGGTTCCTAGGCACACTCAAGAGGTTCCACAAGGCATCAACCATGCCAAATTCAAATTTTCCGGTGCCGAGAAACCCTAAACTAGATCGTTAACTAGAGATTAGGCGAAACATTAAGCTAGCAAACAACTTTACTAACAAGTGAAAGGGATTACAACCTTTGTAGATCCGGTCCTCCACTTCTTTAGCTCCGTGTTGACGTCCCTCCACTGCGATCATCGGAATCCTGGATTCTAGTGATGGTTTCGTCGGAGAAATAATCGGGCTAGGTCGTTAACTTCGAGGCCGAAGATGATCTACGTCGGGGAGACTCAAACTCAAGCTATTCCTTCACTTGGTCAAAAACTTTGTGAAGAGAACACCCTATACTACATGGCAAGTAGTAGAGGATGAAGAAATAGGAAGTGGGTTCACTTTAGAATTGGATTTCTCACTCTTTTTCTCATGGCACCATTGGAGGTAGCAAGCTTTCTTGAAGCTTGATGAAGATGAAAAAGAAGAAAGAATTAAAAGGATAATCAAATAAGAATGAAACTTATCCTTTTAATTATGGTACCATGGTTAAGTTAAGCCCTCATGCTTAACTTGTGTAGAGAATTAACCAAAGACTTGGGATAAGGGTTGGGTTAACTAATATCTTATACAAATGACAAAAGAGTTGACTTTGTCAATGTTTATCAAGCTTCATGAAGCATGATAACTTTGACCAAAGTCACACTCTTCTGTTATATGCTAGGAAAATAGTAAACCCTAATTTAACCTTGATTTGGTTCAAGTCTCATACACAAAACTTGTTTGTATCATCAAGCATGATACAAATATGTACACTTGCATATATCACATATAAACATGGTGCACAATCAAGTGAGAAAATCAATCTTAAGTGAACCAATACTAGTTAATGTAAAGTAATATATCAAATATATAATTATACATTAAATCATTAAATCAACACTTGATTTAACGATCCGGTCATATTGCATATAACCGACTAATATCAGTAGTAACAACTTATCGAATCAACACTTGATCCGATAACCATGTTATATCGCATACAACCGATCAATGTCACAAATCGCGAGAATAGAATTCAGTATCACATACTGGTATTATTCTCGGTCCCGCACATATCTCATATGCGCTCCTATTTCGTTTCGCTTGAGCCAGGAAACCCCTGTGTAGGACTCTAAAGACTCGTCAATACGCCGGCAGTAGGTGATGATCATATCAAACACCCACAAGCCGCAAGCGGTCTGCAAAACGTAACGGCCACCCGGGTATTGAGCGATCAGAAGATCAACGAGCAAGCACGCTCATACTCCTGTGAATCCAACCAGTAACACTACCGTACAGTCCGATCTGTTCGTCTGATATGTCGCATATCTCGTCTAGGGGTGGTAAACATCAGACCCCAATAACTCGATAAGTCGTGTCGATATGAGGCTCATAACGGGTCGAGAAACTACCGGTAACACTTACCAGTAAATCCATAAAGCAGCCTTGGCCAAGGACTTCCTGTTATAGCCAATCGAGCACAGCGCAACATCAACTCCCTATACCGGGAGAGACGAAACCCCTCCTATCGCTCATTGCCTCCATGTGATTCGGGACTGTACCCAAAAACCACCGTTTTGCACTCCCTCTTGGACGTGGTAAGGTGGAAATCAAAGCACAGTGGGAATCACACAAGACTCTATGACGATCTCGGGTCTACAGACTAACCTGTACCAGTGTCACCAGAGAACTGCCATCTGACGTAAGGTATAATACCATCTGGGAGTTCTCGGCGAGTCCGTCCAGTGTACCCAGTCTCCACTGAGCACCCGTATATCATCTCTGATGTCAAACACCAATGGATATGGGATCATCCATCTCCCATCTATATGGGTCGAGAAGGTACATCCTAGTCTACTCTGGTACATCGATGCCCCGTCTCGATACACCCACGACTAGGGACTTTGAAGGATGTACTTATGGACTACCACGTCCCCACTAGTATGATCCGCATCATAGTCCAGGTAGTCAAGTACACATCCTAAGGGCTTTACCAACATGTAACAGAGAGACAATCAGTGTACACGTTAAGGTAAAGAGTAACCAGATAGCATACTAGCATATCGAGCAAGAAAGTCATCCCTATATATGTCCAAGCATCCACTACAATATACATCCTATGTATAGTAATGGCCTCTAGGGCATACATATAACTAACAAGAACATCACGTGGTTCCTACCAGTGTTAATCCAATACCTCTGTATTGCGACAACAACGGCGCTATAGCTTTAGCGAAGGAACACAGGTCCCATCAGAAGTCCAGACACATCTTAAGGCGGTATCACCTGATCAGGGAGATCGTAGATCGCCGGGAGATCGAGGTAAAGAGAGTAGATACGGAGAATAACACTGCTGATCCATTCACAAAGGCCATTCCTCAGACGCAGTTCGAGAGGCTATTCGAGATGATAGGTCTGCGATATGCCAGTACATGGCCCAAGTGCAAGTGGGAGATTGTTAATGTTTATGCCCTAGAGGCCGTTACTGTATCATACTAGTTTGTATATTACTTAATGTAAGCTCGGGATATTCACAGTTGTATTGACAGTCTTGCTAAAAATAGTAGTATGCTACTTGGTTTGTGTCTACTTTAATATGTGCATATGTTTCTTTTAACGTATCGCTTATACATATTAGTAGAGCCCTTAGGATCTTTGCTTGATTACCAGCGTTATGATGGCAGTCACACTAATGGGGGCTCGGTAGTCTATAAGCAACATCCTATACAGGTCCCTGGTCGTAGGATTATCGAGACAAGGCATCGATACTTCGGAGTAGACTGGTGTATACGCTTCTCATCCCAGCATAGGGAGATGGTCTGTCCCACAGCAATCAGTACGTTGTACTGGAGATAGTATGCAGGTGCTCGTTAGGTTACGGGTACACTGGATAGGACTCGTCGGGAACTGCAGGTTGGATTTATACCCATCGTCAGATAGCAATTCCCAGGTGACATGAGTACAGCTTAGTCCGTCGACTTGACACTGCTGCATCGCCTCAGGTGTGTTCTCACTGTTCTAAGATTACTACCCTACCACGACTCAAGGGAGTCGTCCAAACAGGTAGTAGTTGGTGTAGTCCTGAAGCACTTGGAGGCAGTGGTGGTTAGACAGGATTCGTCTCTCCCGGTATTGGGGGTTGATATCGCGCTGTGTATGGAGAGCCATTACGCAAAGTCCCTGGACAGGGCAAGCGAGATTTACTGGTAGCTTCCAGTAGTTTCTCAAGGTGTAATGGGCTTCACTCCAACACGACTTATACCGCTATTAGGGGTCTGACGTTCACCGCCCCCTAGACCCGATATGCGATAGTCCTAGACGAACAGACCGGACTGTACGGAGATTGTCACATCAAGCTCGGTAAGAGTTCGGATGGGTTTCCTCATCGGCCTTCTTATCGACATCTACCTGGGGACCGTTACGTACAGCTAGTGCCGCTTGCGGTCTGTGGTTAAACCCACTGCCAGCGTAGTGTCGAGTATTTAGAGTCCCACACAGAGAGTTTCCCTGCTTCGGGAGAAACGATATAGAGGTCGTATGGTTTTACGACAGGGTTCGGACACATACGTGTTTTCACGCACGTACGATGTTCGGACAGTTTTTACTAGCGGGCTTTAGTTTAAGCCAGATTCTAGTATTGGATTATTGGATTTATACAGTCTCAGTATTTCCATGTTTTCACGGATAGGAGGGGCGTTCTCGTAATTACTCGAGAAGCTTCTAGAAGGTTGATGAGGTGGAGAGCTTTGGTGTCATATGTATTAAATTGTTTTGTGACTCATGGAGATGATTCATCAAGAGAGTTAATGAAGCATTAATGCTTTTAATGACTCACTAGATGATTCATTATGTATTAAATGAAGCATGAAGATATTTGTGCAAAGATATTTTTGTGCAAGATATATTATGCTTCATATATATACACAAATGAGTTAATTTCCATTTGATAATTATTCTCACCTTCTCTCTCCTCAAGCTCTCTCTCTTCAACCCTAACCCTAACCTCTCATGTGTTGAGATCCAAGAGTTAGCAAGACTAATAGATCCCTAATCCTTTTCTATATCCTCTAGGTTGTTTTGATTAGCACTCATATCCACTTAGTTACCTCAAGTGTGACGTTAAATCTTGGAGAAGTAGCTCTCGGGTGGATCGTCTTTAACTCCAGAAGGCCGTTGAGGTGCCCACGTTCCATAGAGCCTACGAGGTGTGGAGGACAGCGATAAAGACCTGAAGGACAAGTAACGTAAGGTATAACTTCAAATCCGAGTAGTTAAACCTCTCGTAGTTTGCTAGTAATGGTTTAGACACGATCCGTGTGCTCAAGTCCGTGTTACGAAGCTTTGATAATTGTTTTTCATATATTCCGCCTCCCCGCCAGCTCGTGGGGTGCATGACATGGACTTACAGGTTCTTGGTACTTCATTGCATTCATCGACGATCTCTCAAGATTCGGACATGTGTTCCTGTTGAAACACAAGTCTGGAAATTTTGAGAAATTCAAAGAATATAAGTTTGAAGTTAAAGAACCAGACGGGTAGAAGTATTATAGTCCTACGATGTGATCGAGGAGGAGAATACTTGGGCATGGAGTTCCTGGATTATCTAAACCGAGAATGTGATTCTCTCTCAGCTTACTCCTTCGTATACACCACAGCACAACGGTATAACGGGGCAGAGGTATCATACCCTATGAGCTATGGCGCGCTCTATGATGAGTACTGCTGAGTTACCTGTTTCCTTTTTGGGTTTATTCACTTGAGAAGTTGCATACCTATTGAATGGGGTTCCATCTAAATCGGGGCCTACCACTACATATGAGATATGGAATGGGAAGAGACCATGTCTTAAACGAGTTAAGATATGGGGTTGTCCGACCTATGTTGAAAGGCAAAATCGGGACAAGCTCAAGGCAAGGTCAGTTCTGTAAGTTTGTTAGGATATTGATTGAATACGATTTCCGATTGTGTAAGTAAATCAAATGATCCCCGGCAACGGCGCCATTTGATTGAATACGATTCCGGATTGTGTATGTTGGAAAATTTGTATAGAAATCACAACCAAAAATATTTTGACCACAATCAATAACGGTGTCGAATGTAGCGCGTTAGTAAGTGCGAATCGTCCATAGGGAAAGTGTAATCGTTCGTGTTTCGAATTAGATGAGTCGAAACTTTAAAGTAAAGAAAAGAAACAATTCATGATTTGTAATTGAAGTTCAAGAATTAGAAAAATCTAGATCTAAGAAAACATTAAAAATCAAGAATAGAGATGTGATGATTTCCAAACCAAATATCAAGAATCGAAATGAGGCTCGTAGGAATCGATCGGATCTATAGATGTGATGAAATCTAGTGATTACGTATTCTTATCCTTCGATGAATTGATGCTAGATCGATGATGATCGACGAGAATTAGGGATTTCTATCGAAACTAGGGTTTCATCATTTATCCCTTGTTCCTTCGTCGATATCATTCACATTCTAGCCTCTAGTGAATTCAAGAATCGATCATGGATCCCTAATTTCGAGTGATCACAATCAAGAAAGCATCGCAACGAAACTAGGTCGTCGATTCTTCAATTTACTAGGGTTTACAAAACTCGTAGGACTTAAGAATCGTTTTAAGATTTGTTACATCATCATTCTATTGATCGTCCCGACTCCTTTACGAGCGGAGTTTTACTCAAACATCACAACAAGAACCACAATTACAAATTGAGATCGAATCATGATGCAAGAATTTAAAGAAAGCAAGATTAAAGAATTTCACCTTTTATTTATATCAACAATTCCGTTACAAATCGCTCAAGAACTACAAGAGGAAGAACTCGATCGTCGATTTGGCTTCGCTCGTCTCCTTGAGTCGCGAATCGTCTTGGATCACTTGCTCGATTGAAGATCGGCTCCGCTCCTAAAAGGTTGAAGGCTTCTCGCTTGAATGGTACTCGGGATCTTGAATTTGGCTTGGATTTTGAATTAGGGTTTGGCACAAGTCGTGTAACTGAACTTGTGGGTGGAAGAGATGAAAGAATGAAGACCTCCAACCCTAGATCTAGGCTCCTTTTTATAGACCATCCAAAACCCTAGATCTCGGATTTCAAATTTGAATTTCCCTCCAAAAGTTTGTTAAGGAGAGCCTTCTAGAAATAGTTTGTTAAGCCGAGCCTTCTAGTTGAAGCCACGTGGCAAATTTGGAGTCTTCTGGAAGTTTGGACCGTTACATGAAGACACGTGCAGAAATTGAAGCAACTGAAGCCATCAAGCAGCCGCGGAACCGCGGAGCAAGCGGGCTCCCGCCGCGGATCCGCGGCGCTTGTGAAGCCTTGGGGCTTAGGCTTTCTGTGATGATTTAGGGCTGACTTTGTGGGCTTTTTCTGATATGTTGATTTTCCAAATGAGTCCCTGATCACTGCCAGATCTCTAGCCTTTAAGTTGGCGTATTTTATCAGCACTGTTTCACAATTTTGGCTCGGTTTCTGGAATATCCTGCACAGACTTCGAAACAAGTGTTGCGCAATATAGGGATGATGCGATGCCAGGATAAACAGTCAATTTCCCTAATAAATGTTGGTTTAAGTGTATAACACATGTAATCTGGTATTTTATGACTGTTTTGCTAATATGTGCTATATAAATGCCGAACAGCTCTAGTTGAGTGCAAATGATAGGGAAATTGCCGTGTTAAAAGTGCAGTATTTTCGACTGATCAAATTCCCCCAAACTTATTTTCGGTCGTCTCGAGCGAACTGTTTTATTAAAAAGAGAAGGAGAAAATAAAGAAAGAAAAAAACTAACTAGCACACTTTCGTAGGCAACACGATTACACTGAGCACGTGCAACAAGCCTTTAAACCTCTAGGTGTCCCTAGTAGGAGGAGTGTTGTCTCCTGAGGGTTTTCAGCGGATTGCACCCACGAAATCCAATAATAAAAGGAAGACCATGAATATTACATTTAAAGAAAAGAATTGTAAAAGAAAAGACTTGAAAATTAGGGTTTCCAACTAAGCTAGCTTTTTGGTTGTCATGAGCCCTATCTTAATAGTCATGAAAAGATGTTAGAAATCACATAACCCCTCAATAAAACATCGTCTTATTCTTCAATCCTATCTTTCTTCCAAACATCGATCATATAACCCTACGTGTGTGTAAAGAACATCCCTACACCCGGAGAATTCAATTCAAGCTATCATACTCTTGTCCATCCACCTCAGTACTTTTTAATTAATGAATATTTAGATGAATTTGCTCACACACTTTCATGCGACCGTTAATACTTCTTGAGGTACTAACCGACCGAATACTCATGTGCTTGCTTATTTGGTGTTTTTCCTCGTCTTGCACCACCTAAGGCTTAGCAGTGACTCCCAGACCAGTTGGCCTTAGAGCACTAGGTGAAGAGGCACCCTCGCTATATTTTTTTATTGCCGCCTTGGCGATAACAAAACCAGTGTCCATTTTTCTCACCATTTTATATTTTCTTCATTTTTTTATTTCCTTCATACTTTGGCTTTTAGACAAGAGCATTTCAAGGTATCCTCTACTATCCCGAGTTTCAAGACGTGTGTAAGTGCGAATAGCAAGGTATCAACGTTCAAAATGTTTGGCTTCCAGAATAGAAACTATTTTTCAGATTTATTTTTATCCTCAGATTAGTGACTTCCTTCATCTTACTAACCCTTGGGACAACGGCTCATAACTACTTATTACTAGTTCGTATAAGAAAACTTCTAATTTTCTTGGTTTTCTTAAATTTTTCCAATCTCATGAATGTAATTTTTCACTATCTAATCTTTTATTATCTTATTTATGTACAAAATATTTTTTTTTATCTTTTTTTTTTTGAAAATTTTTAAATTTTTATAGGTTTTAAAAAATGTTTTGTGCTTATGCAAAGTATGATGCAAATGATGCGAAAATAAGCACAAACCTCCCCCAAACTTGTTTTCAACAGTGTCCTCACTGTTGCCATCCGCTAGATCTCGAAAACCTGTAAGCTTGGGAGGAAATTTATTAACGGGGGCAAAATATTTAAGTGAAGATCCTCCTCCAAACTTATTTTTTGCTCAAAATTTTGTAAAAATTTTCTTTTCAAGAGCCCGATTATACCCCCCCCCCTCAAACTTGAGTTAAACCATGTTAATCTTTCGAAAATCACATGAGGGGGTCAAAAATCAGTGGTCGATGCCAAGCTTTGCAAAGACCGAACGTTAACACCAACCATTCAAAAATTTTATCAATGCAGTGCTCTGGTTAGTGGAAGAAGAAGTGGGGAAAGGGTAAGTGGTGGAATAGAATGTGTGTGCGTCTCATTTTGGAGAGACGATGCAATGTTTGTGATAGATTGCTCGCATTCTTTTTACAATTCAGAAGAAGGGGTAGAGGTTCAATTTCATTGATTGGGAGATGATTCATCTCAACACCCGTGTCATTCAAAAATGCGAGTTCATCAGCGAAGATTTCCTCAAAAGGTCCATCAATACCCCGATGAATAATGTCATCACAAAATGCGGGGTGATCTTCAGACTCTTAGACGGTTCATAATCAGTGTTAGTTGTTGACCCGGACATCTCGGTGAAAGAGTCCGTATGTGTATGATACATAGTTGGGTCAAACAATAACGTATGAAAAGAGTCAAGATCAGTATCATGAGGATCGTCAAATTCGCTGCTGTCAACATCCATTAAGTCGACAGAACAGACCTGAGCAGTAGGTTCGGAGGGTACACTTCCCAACTTATAAATGTTCAGCTCAATTGACCTATTCCCGAAGGATAGGGTCATAGAGCCATTACGACAGTTGATTATAGCATTGGAAGTGACCAAAAAGGGGCGACCAAGAATCGCCGGAATTTGATTCCGTGGGTTCGCTACAGGCTGTGTATCAAGTACAATAAAATCCACAGGGAATACAAATTCCCCGATTTTTATTAACACATCCTCCAGTTCACCTCTAGGTTTGGTGATTGATCGGTCAGCCATCTAGAGAGTTATGCTCGAGGGCTTTAACACTCCGATACCTAGTTGCTCGTAAACTGAGTATGGAAGCAAGTTAACATGTAACGTCTTCAAAATAATAAAATATGATTTTTGGGAAATTTTATAATTTAATATTATTTTAATGAATATTTTAATATTCTGGTATAATTAAATACAGATAAATGGGGAAAAATTATGGAAAATTCTAAAATAAGGTATTTTAAGGAATTGCCTCGTTTTCTGTGCATGCCCCTATTTCCTCTAGTTTTGACCCTGAGTATGTCTAGTTTTGACTGATTCCATCTAGGGTGAAATCTGGGTTGATTTTCCTATGTTGGTGTATAATTTGGGACTTGTTTTAGCATGGATTTTGGTATTTGGTGATTCATTCCTGTCGGGTGGCGTTTGGACGTCAACGACAAGTGGATTTTGATTGTGTTTACATGCGAGTCGATGGGTTTTTACCTATGCGGGTAGCGTGTGCCATTTTGGTTTCCAATGTGATTTTCATGTGCTTTAGCATTGTGATATACTTGTAGGTACCCCGCGTAATGTTGAGGCAAAGGAGGTGAAGATAGCGACATCGGCTTTGGCACACGAGAAGCAAGGTGAGTAGATTTATATCTACGGGGAGAAGTCGGGTGGATGGCGTATAGCACCCCCGCAGTCCGTGGTGATGTATACGAATACGTATACACACGAATATTTATTATGTGTTGTTTAGGGTTATTGATGGTAATAATGATATTTTGATGATAAGAATATATTGGTTTAGTATAGTGCGAACCCTAGAGTAGTGGTTGCACTCACACATACATTTACACACATACTTGCATTCATTCTTTCATTTATTAGAGTGCATATGATGGTGCGTATATCTACACATGGGAATGGGACTATGTGTTTATATACGGGATTGGAGGATGATACGTGGTTTGAGATGATACTTGATGTGAGGCCGTGAGATCGGCGATGTGACATAGTTTGCCTTTGAGGTGCGATATGATAGTTTTAGCGGGCCTTTGGACATGTGCTTTACCCGCATTCATATTTTATAGATGGTGTCGATTTGTACTAGACTTACAGTAGTACCCCAGATTGTGTGATCTGATGATAAGTGATACCTGATATGTGATGAGATAGTGTGATATTGACCCCTACCCAGCTATTGGGATGCCGTACGTCGATTTACCGTACGAGCCGATATTGATGATAGATCCGCACTCATGACTCGAGGATATCATACGATATGTTATTGAGGCGAGATCACCGACTATCATATCTATATTTATATATTGACTCAGATTAGGTGGTTTCATACCCCTCCTGTCTAGATTATTTAGTAGACATTAGACTAGACCGAGTCATACCTATTTCAAAACTAACGAATCGGGGATATTTTAAAGATAGGCAGAAGGGTCATACGGATATTTTCAAATGATGTATCTTTTCTTAAAACACCGTAGCCCTTGTTTTTCCAAAAGCCCTGATTCGTCTTATTTCAAATGGCACCCCTGCATGACTTGTACAGATTGGTGTAGATTCTTTACTTTTGCGTTGATTATTCGATTCCGCATATTCATGCTATTTGCATTGCATCGCTTGCACTATGGTTATATTTCAGTCATGCTGCTAGGACACCAGCACCATTATCGATGATGCATATGTTCCACGTACACTTGTTGCCGGCTCACACACTCATCATCGATAATTGCCATGTCACTACACTATAGTACTATTGCATTCATGATATGATTCTGGCATGGCATATTATACACTTATACCTGTACACATATATAGATGATTCTAGCTTGATTGGGGATTTGGGAACCGCAAGATACTCTTTAAAAACAGATTCCTTTTAAAAGAGCGGTCTCCCTCGACATGTGCACATTATTATTCCATATTGCATGACTTACTGATATGCTTGCATTACTGTTACATGCCGCATACATCATGCTTTGACTGTACGCATTGAGATATGCTGTTTCTATGATATTTCTGGATTTGGGAACCGAGGGTATTTCAAAAGAGAATATGTCATTTCTTTAAAAACCCGGTTACCCTTGATATGATATTTCAGTGCGTCCACCATGTGTTTTCTTGGTGCTGAGAGCGATATGTGTAACCCAAATCGAGGCGTGGATGAGCCGATTGCGGGTACATGGTGGACCCGGTATGGTTCCCCTCGGCAAGATGATCGATGAGCTTTTCCGATTGAGCCTGGAGGCGGGCGAGTACCTACCGGTGATTGGTTGGACCTGGCGGTTATCCTGAGGATACCGACCAGAGTCGATAGATGTTTTGGGCATACTGCCGGGGCCGAGGGCCGATACCGCAGACAGAGCCCGCGGGCCGATTCGGACTGACGGAGCCCGATATATGAGGATTTATGTGCCGATGCTGGGCACAGTTTTCATGATGTTTTCGAGTGCCGATGCTGGGCATTCCGGTTCCATGATTTTGACGTGTCGCGAGGGACACGGGTGGGTTATATCCTCATATTTCCATGCACAGGTTTCATGATATTTACTTGCATGATGGTTATTGTCATTGGGTGACGAGTGGACGGGATCCACGTGTGTGCAGATTTGATTACATTGATCATACCTCATATTCATGACATGCTATTACCTGAGGCACTAGCACGAGCACTTGGCATTACACTCATGTAGAGATTACATTGCCAGTTTAGCATGCTTCAGCTTTATTCATATTGAGGTTTATTTATATCTGATCGTATTGACCTAGGATTGGTCATGCATTCGATCTCTGCTTGTAGATATTTTCTATTCACGAGTTGGCAACTCACCCCCGTTGTGCCCCAGTTCTTGCAGGTTTTTGCCGTACAGATTCCATAGCGGCATTTCTGGCACACTGCTTCTTATGGGTGACTTGCTTGGTTAGGTGGGTTCTTTGTATCAGAACCGCCATTGTTCATGTATTTTTATTGTATCTAGAATTGTCCATCAACCAAAACTTGTAGTTTGTTTCAGACTTAGAAATCAGTGTTGTATTGTTTCGACCTTAGAGTCGCGCTTGTAGTATTGCGGTTTTCTGGCTGTTTTTGAGTTTCTTTTCAGTTTTGATCCTCGCCCCTTGGCGTTGTATATTATTATTGCTTGCGTGGTTGTGACCGTCGATTGACGAAGAGCTAGCTCCCGCTTGGGGATGCCTTTTATCATGTCATATATATTATTCTTGTTGTACCCCGTTCGGGGCCAGTTTTTACAAAGGAAACTCTGCCGAAATTTTCAGGAAAAATTACACATTTTAAAAAATTCATATTCGGCTTAGTTATTTAAAAACTTGATTTTCAAACATGTTTTCTTTAACTCTTAAAACTAATTTTCCCTATTTACTCCTTAAATGGTTTTAGATTTCTGGGCTTTTGGCTTACTTGGATCAGATGGAGTCCTATAGACCTCATATGGTTCGAGGGCCAGTCACGTGCTCTTTCGGGTCGTGACAAAGTTGGTATCAAAGCGCTAGGTTGACCTTGGTTCGAGTCTAAGTTTGACTATGTGGAGCCTAGGGCGTTATCTATATAAAGAACTTAGGCTTGACCTTACGGAACTTAGACTTGGTCGAGGGGGTATCAGACCCGAACTTTCGTCGTGTAGGATGACCCTTGGTTGATGGAATAGGTGACTAAAGTAGAGTGACGTACCGTGGGTATGTTCCGCGGCATACTTACGACACGCCACTCCGCTTAAGAAACCTTAGGTTGTACATTTCCTTGCATTGTGTCATATTCCTTCCTATGATCTATCTTCATCGATACTGGTTGTGGTTTTGCTGCCGCGATTGCACGGGCAGAGTGAGCTACGGCTCGAGTTGTCAGCATGAGCTCATCGCGGACGAGGGCTGACCGGGGCGTGATTCCAGAGACATACGGTTGCATTGAGGCTTCGTATTTTGTGTTTCCGCACTTTGAGCGTTTGACAGATCGCTGTTGCGAGATTTCTCGGATGTACCGGACGGTACCAGAGGATTGAGCCACTGATAGAGGCCAACCAGGATGTGATGACTGCTGATATATCGCTTATTCATGATGGTTGAGGCGCTGCTTAGCGTACCGACGAATGAGCCAGTTGTTGCTGCGAGTGATGAGATATCGCCCAGATGATTGGAGCTACTGCAGCATGAGCATATTCTTAGAGATATGGTAGTGAGTCGCTAGTCACCGAGGATGAATGACTAGGACATGTGGTTCGTTCGCTTACCCCGATGCGAGGTCATCAGATAGATTGATTCCAGCTAGAGACGACTTCACGCAGATTCGTTGAGAGTCGATTGAGACGATCGAAGGTCAGGAACCCATTTTCCAAGTTTAAAGTATACGGAAAGACATGCAGGTGATTCTATGGACCCTCTAGAAGAATGAAACCCTAACTCGACTTAATGACCGTGTGAAAGCCTTTGAACCTTAGGGTTTGCGGCAGTTCCTCGGCGCCATTAGTGAGGCTTGGGTTTGCCCTTCTATGGCTGGACCACCGACGCTGTGGCATGTACTCGATACTATTAAACTATACCCGAGATGTTGAGCTCTTGGGGGATTGTGAGGTTCTGACAAGTCGATCGGATGATTCGACATCATTCGGATATCATGTGATGGGACACTGCTTGGGAGACTCCAGATACGAGCATAGCCGTCGGAGCGCAGTCTGTGTAGCCATGATGAGATGAGTCCGAATCAGTCGATAGTGGAGCAAGGTGGAGTAAAGAGTTTGCACGAGATTTCGACGAGATGACGTTCCACTCCGCTGACATCAGAGATGCGATATGCACGCTGAGGACGTGTTCGGCTAGATATCTTCTACTGAGTGATGAAGATACTGAGTTCGTGATTTCGAGTCCGTGTTAGAGACTTCGGGTGGACCGTAGCCGAGGACATTGCAGTGTGCAGATAAAGAAACGACGTCGAATGGTCGATGATACAGACAAGCGGGACAAGAAGTTCGTGCGAGAGGCAGACGAGCTGTTACTACACCCCGTTAAGATTAAAGGCCGGACATGCATACAGAGGCGCAGAGATGCGACCAGCTTCCGAGGAGATGTTGTACTAAGGACGCAGAGGTCCAGAGAGCGAGAAAAGATTACGCCAGAGTACCAGCCTCCTTACAGTTTGGCTTAGGCAAGATCAGAAGAGACCTTGAGTAGGATTCCTTCCAGTACACTGCTGCAATAAGAGTTGCACCCAGGATCGGATGTGTGATATGCATTCAGAGGACCCGAGGTCGGCGCCAGAGATGTGCTGCTTTACGAGCGGTCGTGAGGATTGACCGAGAGATGACCAGGGAAGTGCAAGAACGGAATCGTTCCTGTCAGCACACCTGACCGGGCCGATGAGCCGATGGATTGCGAGTTGGTAATCTACAGGAAAGATCAGGAACCAGAGGCAGAGGACGCCAGCCGCGAGCAAGAGGCAAGTAGATATCTTGCGCCGCTAGCATCGGATGTACCGGTACCTTCTCGACCCTGAAGGAGGGTATACCGACGACGGTAATTATGATTTGTGATTTTGTGATTTGATTATCACGTATCCGTTGCTTTGGATTTCGGTATTTTGGGCGATCTATTCGCATGATTTAGTCTTGATGACTGAGTTTCATGATATTTGATTTTGTGCACCATGGTTGCACCTACTGGGTATTTATACCTTGTACATAGTTATTACTCTTGAGCTGTTGATTGCGATTTCATGCCTATTTTATGCTGGTGATTTGATTTACGCTTCCAGCAGAGTTTCATGTAATTTTAGTGTTTTGATTTTGCACTCGGTATAGCTTATATGTGCTTGTAGTGCATCGATATGTGTTTTGTGCCCGCAGCTGCACACGTTTATGATTTTCTTCATATCTGGATACACTTGGTGTTGCTGTTTACGTATTTGAGTTATTGCTTGGTATTTGTGCATGGGATGCACCAGTTCTATACTTCGTGCATTTGTCGCACCAGTTTTATGTTTCTTGCGTTTATCACATCAGATTTATATTTCGTGCCTTTGTTGCACCGGATTTATATTTTGTGCATTACGATTGCACCTGACTTCGATTTGATGCCTTTCGGTATGTCGATTTTGATTGTGATATTGATGTGGATTCTTGCACTCCGTGCTTTTGACTGGACTTACGCATATTCGACGTTGCTATTGGATTTTGTGATTCCGTGCATATTGAGTGCGCAGGGTTTAGATTTTCATTCGTGCACGATGGATGCACCGATTTGGATTTCCGCGCATGTTGGGCGCATGTTTTGAGATACGATTTTGGTGCACACCCGATGCACTAAATCGATATTTCTTCGTGCATGTCAGATGCACCGGGTTTTTGGCTGTCAGGCACACACGTTGCCTATGACAGATGCTTCGTGAACACCCGTTGCACCTAGATGCTGTTATGTGCATCTGTTTAGCACATATATGGATTTTGATTCCCGTGCGCACCAGATGCACAGGGTGGGTTATGTATATTTTTGAGATTTATTCATTTTGGAACAGTACATTTTTATGATATTGGATATTATTTTCTTACTGAGCAGGACTAGTCAGAGGACAGTACCTGGATATTTTTATTTTTTTTTTGCATGCATCGATAGTTATCGAAGGGATTTCCAAAGAGCGAGCTATAGTCTCAGTATATACCTACGTGTCCGATATGACACGAAACGTTTTAAAAAAAACAAGGAAACCCTTCTGATTGTTTTCAAAACGGCGGAACGTGCTTATTAAACAAAGGATATATATATACATATATAGTTACTTTCTTATGAAAAACGTCCGCCACTGTGCAGTGTTATGCGCATCGCACAGCGACTTAAAAAGGATTTGGCATGCTTTTACATCAGCTATTCACATGTATAGATTGGATGTCTGCATGTGTAGTTCTGATCCATATCATATCGGTTTTGTATTGGATTTGACATTGTGTCCTTACCTTGACTCCGATGATTGCGGGATGCTTGATGGAGCGTTGTTTTTGAGTTATCTGCTCAGTACTCATGCGCATGCATTGCGCTGTGACGTTTTATGTGTTGATGATTTCGGAGCCCCGACGACTTGGAATTCGTATCGAAATGTTTTAGAATTTGGGGTTTTAAATTTAAATTCGGGGACCGAATTTCTTTAAGGGGGGTAGATTGTAACGTCTTCAAAATAATAAAATATGATTTTTGGGAAATTTTATAATTTAATATTATTTTAATGAATATTTTAATATTCTGGTATAATTAAATACAGATAAATGGGGAAAAATTATGGAAAATTTTAAAATAAGGTATTTTAAGGAATTGCCTCGTTTTCTGTGCATGCCCCCATTTCCTCTAGTTTTGACCCTGAGTATGTCTAGTTTTGACTGATTCCATCTAGGGTGAAATCTGGGTTGATTTTCCTATGTTGGTGTATAATTTGGGACTTGTTTTAGCATGGATTTTGGTATTTGGTGATTCATTCCTGTCGGGTGGCGTTTGGACGTCAACGACAAGTGGATTTTGATTTTGTTTACATGCGAGTCGATGGGTTTTTACCTATGCGGGTAGCGTGTGCCATTTTGGTTTCCAATGTGATTTTCATGTCCTTTAGCATTGTGATATACTTGTAGGTACCCCGCGTGATGTTGAGGCAAAGGAGGTGAAGATAGCGACATCAGCTTTGGCACACGAGAAGCAAGGTGAGTATATTTATATCTACGGGGAGAAGTCGGGTGGATGGCGTATAGCACCCCCGCAGTCCGTGGTGATGTATACGAATACGTATACACACGAATATTTATTATGTGTTGTTTAGGGTTATTGATGGTAATAATGATATTTTGATGATAAGAATATATTGGTTTAGTATAGTGCGAACCCTAGAGTAGTGGTTGCACTCACACATATATTTACACACATACTTGCATTCATTCTTTCATTTATTAGAGTGCATATGATGGTGCGTATATCTACACATGGGTATGGGACTATGTGTTTATATACGGGATTGGAGGATGATACGTGGTTTGAGATGATACTTGATGTGAGGCCGTGAGATCGGCGATGTGACATAGTTTGCCTTTGAAGTGCGATATGATAGTTTTAGCGGGCCTTTGGACATGTGCTTTACCCGCATTCATATTTTATAGATGGTGTCGATTTGTACTAGACTTACAGTAGTACCCCAGATTGTGTGATCTGATGATAAGTGATACCTGATATGTAATGAGATAGTGTGATATTGACCCCTACCCAGCTATTGGGATGCCGTACGACGATTTACCGTACGAGCCGATATTGATGATAGATCCGCACTCATGACTCGAGGATATCATACGATATGTTATTGAGGCGAGATCACCGACTATCATATCTATATTTATATATTGACTCAGATTAGGTGGTTTCATACCCCTCCTGTCTAGATTATTTAGTAGACATTAGACTAGACCGAGTCATACCTATTTCAAAACTAAAGAATCGGGGATATTTTAAAGATAGACAGAAGGGTCATACGGATATTTTCAAATGATGTATCTTTTCTTAAAACACCGTAGCCCTTGTTTTTCCAAAAGCCCTGATTCGTCTTATTTCAAATGGCACCCCTGCATGACTTGTACAGATTGGTGTAGATTCTTTACTTTTGCGTTGATTATTCGATTCCGCATATTCATGCTATTTGCATTGCATCGCTTGTACTGTGGTTATATTTCAGTCATGCTGCTAGGACACCAGCACCATTATCGATGATGCATATGTTCCACGTACACTTGTTGCCGGCTCACACACTCATCATCGATAATTGCCATGTCACTACACTATAGTACTATTGCATTCATGATATGATTCTGACATGGCATATTGTACACTTATACCTGTACACATATATAGATGATTCTAGCTTGATTGGGGATTTGGGAACCGCAAGATACTCTTTAAAAACAGATTCCTTTTAAAAGAGCGGTCTCCCTCGACATGTGCACATTATTATTCCATGTTGCATGACTTACTGATATGCTTGCATTACTGTTACATGCCGCATACATCATGCTTTGACTGTACGCATTGAGATATGTTGTTTCTATGATATTTCTGGATTTGGGAACCGAGGGTATTTCAAAAGAGAATATGTCATTTCTTTAAAAACCCGGTTACCCTTGATATGATATTTCAGTGCGTCCACCATGTGTTTTCTCGGTGCTGAGAGCGATATGTGTAACCCGAATCGAGGCGTGGATGAGCCGATTGCGGGTACATGGTGGACCCGGTATGGTTCCCCTCGGCAAGATGATCGATGAGCTTTGCCGATTGAGCCTGGAGGCGGGCGAGTACCTACCGGTGATTGGTTGGACCTGGCGGTTATCCGGAGGATACCGACCAGAGTCGATAGATGTTTTGGGCATACAGCCGGGGCCGAGGGCCGATACCGCAGACAGAGCCCGCGGGCCGATTGGGACTGACGGAGCCCGATATATGAGGATTTATGTGCCGATGCTGGGCACAGTTTTCATGATGTTTTCGAGTGCCGATGCTGGGCATTCCGGTTCCATGATTTTGACGTGTCGCGAGGGACACGGGTGGGTTATATCCTCATATTTCCATGCACAGGTTTCATGATATTTACTTGCATGATGGTTATTGTCATTGGGTGACGAGTGGATGGGATCCACGTGTGTGCAGATTTGATTACATTGATCATACCTCATATTCATGACATGCTATTACCTGAGGCACTAGCACGAGCACTTGGCATTACACTCATGTAGAGATTACATTGCCAGTTTAGCATGCTTCAGCTTTATTCATATTGAGGTTTATTTATATCTGATCGTATTGACCGAGGATGGGTCATGCATTCGATCTCTGCTTGTAGATATTTTCTATTCACGAGTTGGCAACTCACCCCCGTTGTGCCCCAGTTCTTGCAGGTTTTTGCCATACAGATTCCATAGCGGCATTTCTGGCACACTGCTTCCTATGGGTGACTTGGTTGGTTAGGTGGGTTCTTTGTATCAGAACCGCCATTGTTCATGTATTTTTATTGTATCTAGAATTGTCCATCAACCAAAACTTGTAGTTTGTTTCAGACTTAGAAATCAGTGTTGTATTGTTTCGACCTTAGAGTCGCGCTTGTAGTATTGCGGTTTTCTGGCTGTTTTTGAGTTTCTTTTCAGTTTTGATCCTCGCCCCTTGGCGTTGTATATTATTATTGCTTGCGTGGTTGTGACCGTCGATTGACGAAGAGCTAGCTCCCGCTTGGGAATGCCTTTTATCATGTCATATATATTATTCTTGTTGTACCCCGTTCGGCGCCAGTTTTTACAAAGGAAACTCTGCCGAAATTTTCAGGAAAAATTACACATTTTAAAAAATTCATATTCAGCTTAGTTATTTAAAAACTTGATTTTCAAACATGTTTTCTTTACCTATTAAAACTAATTTTCCCTATTTACTCCTTAAATGGTTTTAGATTTCTGGGCTTTTGGCTTACTTGGATCAGATGGAGTCCTATAGACTTCATATGGTTCGAGGGCCAGTCACGTGCTCTTTCGGGTCGTGACATAACACTAGCGCCAAGGTCTAGTAGAGCCCGGTTAATGTGTTTCTCCCCGATAGAAATGGAAATAGTAGGATATCCAGGATCCTTACGTTTCCTCGGTAATTGCTGGGGGAAAGCCGTGTCCACAGTCTTTGCCATGAATATCTTCTTGGGCACTTGAGTCTTCCTCTTCCTAGTGCACAAGTTCTTAAGAGTTTTCACATAGGACGGAACTTGTTGGATAGCATCTAGGAGAGGGATGTTGATGTTAACTTGCTTTAAAATGTCCATAATCTTCTCCATACGTGGACTCGATATGTTAGCCCTTAACCGATTAGGATAAGGTGCTTTAGCAATAAGCGCTGGGTCCATCATAGGAGAAGGAAGTGTGTGTGGACCCGATCCCAGAATAGAAGTGGGGATCGTCGGTGGTAGACTAGAAGAAATGGGTTGAGGTGGCGAACCTTGTGGGAAACGGAGAATAGGCTCGCAGAAAGGTAGTGGGGTAGAAGAACTGGGGTCAGAATTAGAAGTATAAGTGGAAGGAAAGTTCTCAGTCGAGGTGTTATTGATTGATTTATCAGTATCATCAAACTCTTCCCCAACGTGATTGTCAAGCACTCTTCCAGATCTCAACGTGATTGCATCCACATGATGTGAATAGCCAGGATTGGGTAAAGGTTGAGCTGGAAGTTTCCCTTTCTCTCTTGCATGCATTTCGGCTTTTAGTTGTGCAATTTTTTCTTCCATCGATTTGATATTCTCATTTTGAGAGACAATGATCTTCATCACATTCTCGACGGAAGATTGCAAACTCGCCGTCCCTTGGATGGATTGTTTCATGAAAGTGTAAGGTTCCTAGGCACACTAATGAGGACTCACAAGGTATCAACCATGCCAATTTCAAATTTTACGGGTGCCGAGAAACCCTAATACGGATCGTTAACTAGAAATATAGGCTATGCGATGCAACTAGTTAACAAATTAACTAAAAGAACGGAAATACAACCTTTGTAGATCCGGTCCTCCACCTCCATAGCTCCGCAATGAAGTCTCCTCGCTGTCCAAATCGGATCTTGGGCTCTAGTGTCGGCTTCATCGGAGAAAGGACGGGCTAGGTCATCGACTACGATGCCGAAGATGATCTACGTCGAGGCATCACTAGATCAAGCTCCACCTTCACCAAGCCATGAAAACTTGTGAAGGAAACACCCTATACTACTTGGCAAGAGGTAGAGGATGAAGAAATAGGAAGTGGGTTCACTTTAGAATTGGATTTCTCACTCATTTCATCAAATCACCATTGATGAAGTCTAGGTTTTCTTCTTGAAGAAGAAGAAGAAGATGATAATATTATCATAAGTTCTTTATAAAATAGAAAAGAAAAGCAATACTTATCATAATACCACCATGGTTAGGTGTAGAGACTAAACTAGGGTTAGTGGGAATGGTTAGGGTTAAGCATGAGACAAAATGGTCACATAGTCAAAGCTTCATGAAACATCAATATACAACAAAGTTAGCCACCATTTTCTCTTTATGCTTATCATTTTCCAAAAACAATAGATAAATAAATAAGTGAATAAAACAAAACCCTAACCATTATCATGTAACCATGGTTTGATCTTTACACAAAAACCCTAGCAAACATGTATCATCAAACATGATACAATCAAGTGCACAAAAGTATATCACATATACAATGTGCACATCCGAGTGAGAATATCCATTTAAAGTGAACCAATACTAGTTAATGCAAAGTAATATATCAAATATATAATTATGCATTAAATCATTAAATCAACTCTTGATTCAATGATCCGGTCATGTCGCACACAACCGACTAGTATACAATGTATCGATTTATCGAATCAATCCTTGATTCGATAACTAGGTTATATCGCATACAACCATTCGACACATTCATCACGAGAATGAAATACGGTATCACATACACGCATTATTCTCGGTCCCGCACATATCTCATATGCGCTCCTATTTCGTTTCTCTTGAGCCAGGAAACCTCTGTGTAGGACTCTAAAGACTCGTCAATACGCCGGTAGCAGATGATGATCATATCAAGTACCCACAAGCCGCAAGCGGTCTGCTAAACGTAACGGCCACCCGGGTATTGAGCGATCAGAAGATCGACGAGCAAGCCCACTCATACTCTTGTGAATCCAACCAGTAACACTTACCGTACAGTCCGGTCCGATCGTCTGATATGTCGCATATCTCGCCTAGGGGTGGTAAACGTTAGACCCCGATAGCTCGATAAGTCGTGTCGATATGAGGCCTATAACAGTTCGAGAAACTACTGGTAACACTTACCAGTAAATCTCAGCAACCCTGGCCAGGGATTTCCCGTTATAGCCAATCGAACACAGCGCAACATCAACTCCCTATACCGGGAGAGACGAATCCCCTCCTATCGCTCATTGCCTCCATGTGATTCGGGACTGTACCCAAAAACCACCGTTTTGCACGCCCTCTTGGACGTGGTAAGATGGAAATCAAAGCACAGTAGGAACCATACAAGACCCTATGACGATCTCGGGTCAACAGACTACTCTGTACCAGTGTCACCAGAGAACTGCCATCTGACGTAAGGTATAATACCATCTGGGAGTTCTCGGCGGGTCCGTCCAGTGTACCCAGTCTCCACTGAGCACCCGTATATCATCTCTGATGTCAAACACCAATGGATATGGGATCATCCATCGCCCATCTGTATGGGTCGAGAAGGTATACGCTAGTCTACTCTGGTATATCGATGCCCCGTCTCGATACACCCACGACTAGGGACTTTGAAGGATGTACTTATAGACTACCATGTCCCCACTAGTATGATCCGCATCATAGTCCAGGTAGTCAAGTACACATCCTAAGGGCTTTACCAACATGTAACAGAGAGACAATCAGTATACACGTTAAGCTAAAGTTCAACCAGATAGCATACTATCATGTTGAGCAAGAAAGTCCTCCCTATATATGTCCCAGCATCCACTACAATGTACATCCTATGTACAGTAATGGCCTCTAGGGCATACATATAACTAACAATCTCCCACTTGCACTAGGGCCATCTGTAGCAGTGGTTGTAGTATCTCATACTCAACCATCCCATAAAAATCTCTCTCTGGGAATAGGCCTTCGTGAGTGGATCCGTCGTGTTGTCCTCTGAGTCTACTCTCCTAACCTCGATCACCCTGGAGATCAACCATCTCCATGATCAGGTGATACTGCCTTAGAATATGTCTGGATCACTGATGGGACGGGCGTTCCTTGGCATAAGCGACAACTCCATTGTCACACAATGGGAGGAACGAAGTTCATCTCATGAACAAATATACATCCAGACTGCCTCTTTGGTAGCATCTTTAATAGCGATGTATCCAGCCTTTATCGTCTAGTATGCCACGGTATCTAGCTTGGAACTCTTCCAACATACCGTCCCTTTACTGAGGGTAAAGACAATGCCTGCGACTGACATTCAGTCGTCTTTATCACCCTGGAACCCTTCCAGTGATTCTCCCCAGGATCGATTGATACCATCTCACTACAACTAGTGAGAATCCTAACATCCAATTAGATCTATCTCATAGATCCAAAACCCAGGATTTAGGAGGTATCATTTTGATCCTATATGGAGAATCATTGTGATAAGCGGAGATTGACCGAGCGTAGCATAGGAAACTCCTTTCTTATCAAGAGCATGTCATCCACGTACTCTACGAGGATAGTTACTATACTCCCTACTACCTTTTTGTTTATACAAGGTTCATCTACCATTTTGATGATGTCAAACTCTTTGACTAACATATCAAAACAGATGTTCCAACTCCGCGATACCTGCTTTATCCTATAAAGCATCTTGTACACGTTTCCGCTGCTCCCACTGTCTACGAAGCCCTCTGGCTGTGTACTTATAGACGTTCTCTTCTAAAACATCATTTAGAAAAGCAGTCATGGCACCCAACCGCCAGATATCGTAGTCATGGTATGTAGCCGTAGTAAGTAGGATCTGGATGGACTTAAGCATAGCCACTTGAAAAGGTTTCATCATTATCCACGCCTGGTCGATGACGAAAAGCTTTAGCAAGTCTAGCTTTGAAAGTCTCAACTTTTCCATTTACACCAAGTAATCTTCTCAAGATTTACTTGCTCCTGATGGGGATTTAACCCTTCAGATATACCAACCAAAGTCCATACTTTGTTGGTGTACATGTTAGTAATATGTATGCCCTAGAGGCCATTACTATACATAGGATGTATATTGTAGTGGATGATGGGACATATATAGGGAGGACTTTCTTGCTCGACATGATAGTATGCTATCTGGTTACCCTTTACCTTAACGTGTATGCTGATTGTCTCTCTGTTACATGTTGGTAAAGCCCTTAGGATGTGTACTTGACTACCTGGACTATGATGCGGATCATACTAGTGGGGACATGGTAGTCCATAAGTACATCCTTCAAAGTCCCTAGTCGAGGGTGTATCGAGACGGGGCATCGATATACTAGAGTAGACTAGCGTGTACCTTCTCGACCCATACAGATGGGCGATGGATGATCCCATATCCATTGGTGTTTGACAGCAGAGATGATATACGGGTGCTCAGTAGAGACTGGGTACACTGGACGGACTCGCCGAGAACTCCCAGATGGTATTATACCTCACGTCAGATGGCAGTTCTCTGGTGACACTGGTACAGAGTAGTCTGTTGACCCGAGATCGTCATAGAGTCTTGTGTGGTTCCCACTGTGCTTTGATTTCCATCTTACCACGTCCAAGAGGGCGTGCAAAACGGTGGTTTTTGGGTACAGTCCCGAGTCACATGGAGGCAATGAGCGATAGGAGGGGATTCGTCTCTCCCGGTTTAGGGAGTTGATGTTGCGCTGTGTTCGATTGGCTATAACAGGAAATCCCTAGCCAGGGTTGCTGAGATTTACTGGTAAGTGTTACCAGTAGTTTCTCGAATAGTTATAGACCTCATATCGACACGACTTATCGAGCTATTGGGGTCTGACATTTACCACCCCTAGGCGAGATATGCGACATATCAGACGATCAGACCGGACGGTACGGCAGTGTTACTGGTTGGATTCACTGGAGTGTGAGCGGGCTTGCTCGTCGATCTTCAGATCGCTCAATACCCGGGTGGCCGTTACGTTTAGCAGACCGCTTGCGGCTTGTGGGTGTTTGATATGATCATCACCTGCTGCCGGCGTATTGACGAGTCTTTAGAGTCCTACACAGAGGTTTCCTGGCTCAAGCGAAACGAAATAGGAGCGCATATGAGATATGTGCGGGACCGAGAATAATGCGTGTATGTGATACCGTATTCCATTCTCGCGATAAATGTATCGAATGGTTGTATGCGATATAACCTAGTTATCGAATCAAGTATTGATTCGATAAGCCGATATATAGGATACTAGTCGGTTATATGCGATATGACCGGATCGTTAAATCAAGTGTTGATATAATGATTTAATGCATAATTATATATTTGATATATTAGTTTGCATCAACTAGTATCGATTTACTTAAGATGGATATTCTCACTCGGGTGTGCGCATTGTATATGCGATATATTTTTGTGCACTTGATTGTATCATGTTTGATGATGCATGTTAACTTGGTTAAGTGTAAAGTTTAAACCATAGTTAAGTTAATGATTAGGGTTTTCCTTACCTTATTTATTTATTTATTTATTAAGGAAAAGATTAAAGAGAAGAATGGTGGCTTTCTTTGTTTCTAGTTGAAACTTCATGAAGGTTTGACCAAAGCTACCATTCTTGTCTTCTTCTCCTAACCCTAACCATTTAACTAACCTTGGTTAAATCTCTACACTTGACTATAGTTAATGATATGATAAGTATTATATTTTCTTTTCTATTTTAATTAACTTATCATATCATTTCTTCTTCTTCTTCCTTGAACTCAAGAAGAAAACCTTGAGGTCATCAATGGTGATTGATGATAAAGAGTGAGAAATCCAATTCTAAAGTCTACCCACTTCCTATTTCTTCATCCTCTACCTCTTGCCAAGTAGTAGAGTGTGTTTTCTTCACAAGTTTCATGACTTGGTGAAGTGAGAGCTTGATCTTGCGATGCTTCGACGTAGATCATCTTCGGCATGGACATCGACGACCTAGCTCGCCATTTCTCCGACGAAGCCGACGCTAGAGCCCGGGAATTCTTTTGGACAGCGAGGGGACTTCGTTGCGGAGCTATGGAGGTGGAGCACCGGATCTACAAAGGTTGTATTTCATCTCATTAGGGTGCCTAGGAACCATACAGTACATGGATTCCATCTCAGATCGCTAAGCATCCAGCCATTCTTACAGAGTCCCACTCCTGATGGCCAGCTCAAAACTAGTTGGGTCATCATCTCATGATGCAATCCTCACTCCCACTGTCATAGAGTAACCGAAGTATCTCTCAGGTGGGTGAGAAAACCCTACTAGATCGGCGGAGAGGCTGACGTTCGTTGGTAACTATTGAATCCTTTGGTTCTATCAAATCATCAGCTGTTGTTTGTATAGCTGGAACATTTCCAGTTCTACATTACAGACCTTGCCTCGAGCTTGTCCGGATTTTGCTTTTCAGACATAGGCTGGACAACCCCAAATCTTAACTAACATAAGAGATGGGCTCTTCCCTTATCATATCAAATATGAAGTGGCAGGCAACTGATTTGATTTGAACCCTATTCAATAGGTATGCAGGTTCTCAAGTGCATAACTCCCAAAAAGGAAATAGGTAACTCGGTAGTACTCATCATAGAGCACACCTTATCATATAGGGTGTTATTGCTCCGCCCCGATATACCATCGTGCTATGGTGTATACGGAGGAGTAATGCTGAGAGAGAATCTTATTCTCCTTTAGAATAATCCAGGATTTCCGTGCTCAAGTATTCTCCTCCCTGATCTCATCAAAGGACATAATACTTATACCCGTATTAGTTCTCTACTTCTAACTTATATTCTGTGAATATCTCAAAAGGTTCGGACTTGTGTTTCAACAAGAACATATGTCTGAATCTAAAGAGATTATCAGAGAATGTAATGAAGTACAAAGAACCGGTCTTGGCAAGTGTAGACAGGGGACCTACATACATCAACATGTATCATCCCAAGAGTTCACTAACTCTTTCTCTGTTTCCAGTAAACAGAGCTATGGTCATTTTATCTCTGTGACATGACTGGTAAGTTTCATAAGATGTAAATTCAAACTAATTTAAATATGCATCTAAAATGTAACTTCAGCCAGTCGGATCGCATTGATATGACCTAGTCTACAATGCCTCAAGAAGGATTCGTTCATTTCTGAACTCTTCCTCTTGTGTGTGTTCCGTATACTAAAGAACTGTAGTTTGATTTAGAACGTCAATGCTTTTAGATAACGTGCCTGATCCGATCAACTTTTGATATAGGAAATGTTCAAAACATAATCCAACAATACAAAATTTTATCATTTCTTTACTAATAAAGAAATTGATATGATTTTGTATATCAGGTTCGGTATCTAATTACATTCGTTCAGAATCAATGTATTTGGAATACAGGGTGACAGTGACCAACAGACTTGGCTGCAACTCTTGCCCCGTTTTCTGCCTCATGAAACTTATCACCCGTTCTCAGTTCTCTACCTTTCTGTAGCCCTATGTAACAGATTACATATCTGGGATCCTGATCTGGTATCATATATCCAGGACGTAAAGGACACTGAGAAACAGTTCTTTGTAATGAACATACCCGAAGATGATGCATCAGCATGCACTCTCTTCGTTTGGGCGGCACGGGAAATCTGGTATTCCCCAATTTCCTGCTCTGCCTTATAACAATTATAAGTTGGAGCGGGACCAACGTTCCCCAGCTCAGTATAACAAGCGGGTTCGGTCAATATCCGTATTATTATCTTGATTAAGGCGTGATATGGTCACTACCTGGAGAGAGAGAGAGAAGAAAACACTCAGCGTGCGCTCTAGCAAGAATAGATTGGTTATTATTTTATCTAATCAGGATGGCTCCCACTGTTTTTTTTTATCAAATCTTCCTTCAAACCCTAAAAGGAAAGACTAGCCGGGATTAATTACACACTACAAGTTCGCCAATCTTTCAGCCAGGCCAGTGTCGGTACTTTGAGGGAGGTCCCCCTTGCTTTCGCACGAACCTAATTAATGTAAACCTCGTTTTCCCAGAGGCGTAACCTCGTTGACACCTTTCTAGACACCTACTTGATCGGCTAATTGTAATGTGTAAAACTCTCCCAGGAGTAACTCTTACTCGCAGCGGGTATCGGGATCCAACTATCTCATAGAAGGTATGCAATCTCATTGCAAATTTCAACACTTGAAATTCCCGATAATATTTTGCCCCTAGCACCCTATGACCTTGACGGAGGTCAACAAACCATAGGCTACTAGTCAAGTTCAACCCGTCATTTCTTGATCGAATTAAACCCACCCGCACGACCCTTGACGGAGGTCAACAAGGCCGCACGACTACCCTAATCCAATCTGCATCATATGCATAAGGAGATAAATACTAGTTAGCTACCGCACACTACGCCTTGACGGAGGTCAACAAACGTAGCACGAATACTAACTACCACTTATCTGAAATGACGGAAGGCTACGACAGGTTTTTCTGAAAACCTATTGCGTAATGAACTTGATATCGTTGTAGAATCAAATGATTTTAAAATGGAGTGTTTTTGAAGCTTTTCTAGTTTTGCTAAAGGAGTCACTCCCGGTGAAGGGATCGTCGGTCCTTTCCTCATCGAATAAGGTGCAGGATATATCATATATATCACTGTGCAAAGCAAAAACTCTTAAAAGCAATCAAAAAACAAACCGAGTGTGTAGCATCTTCCAGTTATTGCTAAAGGAGTCACTCCCGGTGAAGGGATCTCGGTCCTTTCCTCATCGAATAAGGTGCAGGATATATCATATATATCGCTGTGCAAAGCAAGAACTGTAGCTACCTGTTTTATTTTGAAATTCGATTCTACAACATCTTTAGGTTTCTTTTATTTCATTAATCACATTAATGAAGTCCCATCATTTAAGTACCTAAACATCACAGATAAATACGACGTACACTTATGCCATCCGCATTCGCCTCGATGTCCCCTCGTGCACCGTTAGGTTAGGTAACTAACGGCAGAGCGGGGCAGGGCTAGCACGGGTGTAAAACATAAGTAACGCCTATATAATATATCATATATACTATATACTGTATCTATCACAGAACATCACATGATCACATCACAGATATCGCAGCAGAGGAAACATATGAAATATTGGATATACTAGGACGTCCGTGTTTTCAATACGAGCCAGTATAAAACACGGATTCCACGGTCGCGATGAATAGCCAAACCCACACCCCTAGACCCCTACGAGAGCGGCAAGCAACCCTACCAATTCTAGGGTTAGGAGACCCGGACTCGACTCCTCGAGTTGGTCTCCCACTGGACCCCAGAACCCGGTTACTTGTGCTCCCCTCCTTAGGTCTATCCTAGTGCGGAAAAGTAAATAATATACAGAGGGTGACATCTTCCGCAACCTGGAAGTGCCCCAAATAAAAGAATATTACATACAAGTTTTTACATGAATTAAAATGAAAAACACTCATCTCACATAAAAAAACCCCGGCTATTCAAACACGACAATCCAATATAACATATCCAGCAACACATAACATCACATGTCATCAACGTAAGTAAATATGCGCATCCCAATTGTCGTTGACATATAGCAACGAAACCGGCGATATCACATATTACACTTACGGTCACAGAAAAGAAAGTGTAAAACTACAACAGTTGGAATCCGCAACCTATATAGACATCGCATGCCTAATCATATGAATTCCTTAGACATCGCATGCCTAACAATTATAAACCCCGCATTTCAGTCTCAAAATCGAAAACACTTTTCAATATCAGGTCGGGCAATTCAACAGGATTCCCGACATCCTGATCGAATACTCGTCGCAAACTTCAGTAGACGGCCGCACCCCCGATGCCGTCGACGAAGTGCACTAAGGCGGAACACCGCTACCGCGAGCATCCGAACGGATGCTTTCGGCGACGGGGTTCTCCTACAGTCACTTGGTCGGGGCTATGGAGTGAGGCTGTCTATTAAGTTTACCCGGCGAGTATCCGCGTATGTTACGTGATTGCGACGGACTTTTGATCACATCAAAATTCCGTGGCAACCGATCAAGTGAGACTAAAGTGCTATGTTTATAACATCCATTCAGTTATCTCATGACTACTTATGGATTCCAATTGTTGTATCACATTCCACATAAACAGAAAATGTTAAACTTTCCGATCGAACAGTCGAACACCCAAGTTTTCCCGATACAGCTCAACACATGAAACAAGTTCAAAGACATTCACTTCGTGCCTCAGTACCAACGGTCCAGCCGTAGAAGGGTCAAGCCAACGCCTCACATGTGGCACGCCGTACTGCCCCAAACCCGAAGGTTCAAAGGGCAGTTCAAGACGGTCACATAATCGAGTTAAGGTTTGTTGTTTTCTAGAGGGTCCATCGCGTTACTTGCACTACTTAGAACGTCTTTAAACCACGGAAAAATCCAACACTTGGAAATTTTCCGGCAGGGGAAAAGTTGGATATTTATATCCGGTCGAACTTTTTAACATATTCAAAAATCATCCGGAAAGGCACATAGACAGAGTTTGACAATCCGCTCGAATAAACGAATCCCCAAAACAACCCCAGAAAATTCAACTCTTGAATAATATTTAAAAATACCCAGAGAACTCAGCACTGAATAAAGGAAGTTACTGTGCAAAATTGGGTGGGTGACGTCATCATACGGCCGCGGAACCGCCGCAGAAGCCAGGCTTCTGCCGCGGTTCCGCCGCACATTGGAGGAATCATGGACACGTGTTGCACAGTAATTCTTAGGATTCCCTGCTGATTTTTCTGCATATTTTTAATATGGAAAATTCCACAATTTTGAAAAAAGTCCAGAGAGCGGGTCGAATTAGGGTTTCGGGGTTTATTCGGATTCGAAATTCTGTCTACGCATCGCCTAAGGCTCTAGCTAGGCTCTGATACCACTGTAGGGTTCTTAGGCACACTAATGAGGTCTCACAAGGCATCAACCATGCCAATTTCAAATTTTACGGGTGCCGAGAAACCCTAATACGGATCGTTAACTAGAAATATAGGCTATGCGATGCAACTAGTTAACAAATTAACTAAAAGAACGGAAATACAACCTTTGTAGATCCGGTCCTCCACCTCCATAGCTCCGCAATGAAGTCTCCTCGCTGTCCAAATCGGATCTTGAGCTCTAGCGTTGGCTTCATCGGAGAAAGGACGGGCTAGGTCATCGACTATGATGCCGAAGATGATCTACGTCGAGGCATCACTAGATCAAGCTCCACCTTCACCAAGCCATGAAAACTTGTGAAGGAAACACCCTATACTACTTGGCAAGAGGTAGAGGATGAAGAAATAGGAAGTGGGTTCACTTTAGAATTGGATTTCTCACTCATTTCATCAAGTCACCATTGATGAAGTCTAAGTTTTCTTCTTGAAGAAGAAGAAGAAGAAGATGATAATATTATCATAAGTTCTTTTAAAAATAGAAAAGAAAAGCAATACTTATCATAATACCACCATGGTTAGGTGTAGAGACTAAAATAGGGTTAGTGGGAATGGTTAGGGTTAAGCATGAGACAAAATGGTCACATAGTCAAAGCTTCATGAAGCTTCAATATACAACAAAGTTAGCCACCATTTTCTCTTTATGCTTATCATTTTCCAAAAACAATAGATAAATAAATAAGTGAATAAAACAAAACCCTAACCATTATCATGTAACCATGGTTTGATCTTTACACAAAAACCCTAGCAAACATGTATCATCAAACATGATACAATCAAGTGCACAAAAGTATATCACATATACAATGTGCACATCCGAGTGAGAATATCCATTTAAAGTGAACCAATACTAGTTAATGCAAAGTAATATATCAAATATATAATTATGCATTAAATCATTAAATCAACTTTTGATTCAATGATCCGGTCATGTCGCACACAACCGACTAGTATACAATGTATCGATTTATCGAATCAATCCTTGATTCGATAACTAGGTTATATCGTATACAACCATTCGACACATTCATCGCGAGAATGAAATACGATATCACATACACGCATTATTCTCGGTCCCGCACATATCTCATATGCGCTCCTATTTCGTTTCGCTTGAGCCAGGAAACCTTTGTGTAGGACTCTAAAGACTCGTCAATACGCCGGTAGCAGATGATGATCATATCAAGTACCCACAAGCCGCAAGCGGTCTGCTAAACGTAACGGCCACCCGGGTATTGAGCGATCAGAAGATCGACGAGCAAGCCCGCTCATACTCCTGTGAGTCCAACCAGTAACACTTACCGTACAGTCCGGTCTGATCGTCTGATATGTCGCATATCTCGCCTAGGGGTGGTAAACGTCAGACCCCAATAGCTCAATAAGTCGTGTCGATATGAGGCCTATAACAGTTCGAGAAACTACTGGTAACACTTACCAGTAAATCTCAGCAACCCTGGCCAGGGATTTCCGGTTATAGCCAATCGAACACAGCGCAACATCAACTCCCTATACCGGGAGAGACGAATCCCCTCCTATCGCTCATTGCCTCCATGTGATTCGGGACTGTACCCAAAAACCACCATTTTGCACGCCCTCTTGGACGTGGTAAGATGGAAATCAAAGCACAGTGGGAACCACACAAGACCCTATGACGATCTCGGGTCAACAGACTACTCTGTATCAGTGTCACCAGAGAACTGCCATCTGACGTAAGGTATAATACCATCTGGGAGTTCTCGGCGAGTCCTTCCAGTGTACCCAGTCTCCACTGAGCATCCGTATATCATCTCTGATGTCAAACACCAATGGATATGGGATCATCCATCGCCCATCTGTATGGGTCGAGAAGGTATACGCTAGTCTACTCTGGTATATCGATGCCCCGTCTCGATACACCCACGACTAGGGACATTGAAGGATGTACTTATAAACTACCATGTCCCCACTAGTATGATCCGCATCATAGTCCAGGTAGTCAAGTACACATCCTAAGGGCTTTACCAACATGTAACAGAGAGACAATCAGTATACACGTTAAGGTAAAGTGCAACCAGATAGCATACTATCATGTTGAGCAAGAAAGTCCTCCCTATATATGTCCCAGCATCCACTACAATGTACATCTTATGTACAGTAATGGCCTCTAGGGCATACATATAACTAACAGAAAGTATCCAAGGTTTGTGCAAGTGTGCAGAGGTATTATCTGTACCGATCAATTGCAAAGAGTTTTCATGTGGTGCAAAAGTGTTGGCCGGATTTTGGAAATTTTGTGCTTGGAAGGGGTGCTGACTCAATTGAAGTGGTGGTTGCTGTTGTGGTGGAGGGATCCTTTGAAAATTCTTTTGGGTTGGAACCGTGTTTTGAGATTGTGATTGGTTCCAAGCAAAGTTAGGGTGATTCCTCCAACCCTGATTATATGTGGAAGAAGATGGATCGTTTCTAGGTCTTTGTTGGAAAGCAGCATTGGTAGGCTCTTGACCTTGAAACGGAGAATTAAGTGGACATTCTTCCGTCAAATGAGAAGGATCGGAACAGCATCCACATACAGTTTTGGAGAGTGACATTTGGTTTAGGGCGACGGCTAAAAATTTGTTTTCCATAGTCTCGAGTTTCTTGTGTATAGCTGCAATGTCAGCTCTAACTCCTATGGAAATATCATTGCCATCCCTAAACGATTGACTCACACCTTCCCACTGTAAAGATTTTTCAGCGAAATCTTCTAAAAATTTCCAGGCTTCCCCATCATCTTTGGTCATGAAGTTGCCTTGACACATGGATTCAAGGGTCTGTCTTGTGTTAGGATTAATGCCCTCATAAATGATTCGGCACAGATCCCATCTGGGGATTCCGTGATGTGGACATTGAACTAACAGATCCTTAAAGCGTTCAAGACATTATGAAAATGTTTCATTTGGAAGCTGGGTGAATTGATTTATTTCGCTACGGACTCGAGCTGTTTTATGATATGGGTAGAATTTCTTAAGGAATGCTTTGACGAATTCTTCCCAGTTTGAAATGGAATGTGCGGTTGTGTTATACAGCCACTTCTCGACTATATCGCACAAGGTGAATGGGAGAAGACGTAGACGCATAGCATCCACAGAATCTGTGAAGTACCCATCAATGCGCATGCATTTTCAAATTTCGTGATAAACACGTATGCGTCTTCAGACTCGAGACCGTGAAATTTTGGTAGAAGGTTGATGTATTGGGGTTTAATCTAAAAATTATCCCCGTTGGCTGGTAGAATGGAGAGACAGGTGGAAAGGGGACCTCGTATAGGATAGCACCTCTCCTGGAGAAAGATGCGGGGTAGATTCTGCGCACCTACGGACGGCGGCAGAGTAGTGGTAAAGAAGTTCGATGGAGACGGATCCATCGATGTGGGTGTGGTGGTGGGTAAAGAAAAGGTAAATGTAGAAATACCGACTTTAGGGTCGATCGGAAGGACGCAGACTAAACGGGCACTAGAATCCCGTGTCCAGCCTATCTTGCACTAAAAAGGGTTAGTACAAGTGGCAGCGTGACTTATAATTAGGGGAATGAATAAATGTGTTGGTGTTTGTTTTCAAAATTTTACGGATTTTTGAAAAAAATATGCAATCACAACAAATGCAACAAGCAAAACCCTAGAATCTAGTGGTCACCTAGGTCAAAGCTCTAGACCGCTCCTAACTGCCAAATGACAAGTCGCAGGATAAATCCTCCACTGCCGCTTTGTCTCTCCTGTGGCCAGGTAAGTGGGAGGTTCTCCACTACGTAAGTAGTGGGCCTAATTAAGTAACCACTATCCTTCGACACACTTGCCTTAGACACCACAAAAGAAACGCGGATAAGCAATGAATTACCCACGGCCTTCTTCTGTCCTAAGTGAGCGCGACGGTCCTTAGAGTCATCTCTAGATATTTTTTAGTTAATGAGGGTAATGCGGATGCAAGTTTGTGATTTTTGGGGCTTAGGAAGGGTAATGAACTCCCCACCTAATCTGGATTTGGCCGTGCCCCTTAAATTCCGTATTGATATGCAAACAACCAAAAATCAAAACACGCACAATTTATTTTTCTTTGCGGCGCTGCGATTTATTTGCAAAGAAACCTATAGAAAATTGTTATTTGGAGAAGATTTAGGAAGAGATAAGAAAGTTAGAAAGCACCTGAGAAATTTTGGAACACTGATGACGTCAGCACGCGGCGGATCCGCCGCAGATGCTCCCTTATGCCGCAGAATCGCGGTTCTCTGTTGGGATCACTGCACAGTAATTTGTGTACAAGCTCCTGTTCACCTTGTTAACTCTCTGGAATGATCATAAAAATTTTCTCCAGCTCCAATAATTCCATATTTCCTCGCAATCAAATCACAACAACACGTATTAGTGTTTGCGCGAATTTTAATCTAAAAATTGTAATGGAATAAATCTTTCAACACAAATTTCAAAATACGAACAATTAGCGCACTATCCCCGGCAACGGCGCCATTTGATTGAATAGATTTCCGATTTGTGTAAGTAAATCAAATGATCCCCGGCAACAGCGCCATTTGATTGAATACGATTTCGGATTGTGTATATTGGAAAATTTGTATAGAAATCACAACCAAAAATATTTTGACCGCAATCAATAACGGTGTCGAATGTAGTGCGTTAGTAAGTGCGGATCGTCCACAGGGAAAGTGTAATCGTTCGTGTTTCGAATTAGATGAGTCTAAATTTTAAAGAAAAGAAAAGAAACAATTCATGATTTGTAATTGAAGTTCAAGAATTAGAAAAATCTAGATCTAAGAAAACATTAAAAATCAAGAATAGAGATGTGATGATTTCCAAACCAAATATCAAGAATTGAAATGAGGCTCGTAGGAATCGATCGGATCTATAGATGTGATGAAATCTAGTGATTACGTATTCTTATCCTTCGATGAATTGATGCTAGATCGATGATGATCGACGAGAATTAGGGATTTCTAGCGAAACTAGGATTTCAGCATTTATCCCTTGTTCCTTCGTCGATATCATTCACATTCTAGCCTCTAGTGAATTCAAGAATCGATCGTGGATCCCTAATTTCGAGCGATCACAATCAAGAAAGCATCGCAACGAAACTAGGTCGTCGATTCTTCAATTTACTAGGGTTTACAGAACTCATAGGACTTAAGAATCATTTTAAGATTTGTTACATCATCATTCTATTGATCGTCTCGACTCCTTTACGAGCGGAGTTTTACTCAAACATCATAACAAGAACCACAATTACAAATTGAGATCGAATCATGATGCAAGAATTTAAAGAAAGCAAGATTAAAGAATTTCACCTTTTATTTATATCAACAATTCCGTTACAAATCGCTCAAGAACTACAAGGGGAAGAACTCGATCGTCGATTTGGCTTCGCTCGTCTCCTTGAGTTGCGGATCGGCTTGGATCACTTGCTCGATTGAAGATCGGCTCCGCTCCTAAAAGGTTGAAGACTTCTCGCTTGAATGGTACTCGGGATCTTGAATTTGGCTTGGATTTTGAATTAGGGTTTGGCACAAGTCGTGTCACTCAACTTGTGGGCGGAAGAGATGAGAGAATGAAGACCTCCAACCTTAGATCTAGGCTCCTTTTTATAGACCATCCAAAACCCTAGATCTAGGATTTCAAATTTGAATTTCCCTCCAAAAGTTTGTTAAGGAGAGCCTTCTAGAAATAGTTTGTTAAGCCGAGCCTTCTAGATGAAGCCACATGGCAAATCTGGAGTCTTCTGGAAGCTTGGACCGTTACATGAAGACACGTGCAGAAATTGGAGCAACTGAAGCCATCAAGCCGCCGCGGATCCACGGCGCTTGTGAAGCCTTGGGGCTTGGGCTTTCTGTGATGATTTAGGGCTGACTTTGTGTGCTTTTTCTGATATGTTGATTTTCTAAATGAGTCCCTGATCACTGCCAGATCTCTAGCCTCTGAGTTGGCGTATTTTATCAGCACTGTTTCATAATTTTGGCTCGGTTTCTGGAATATCCTGCACAGACTTCGAAACAAGTGTTGTGCAATATAGGGATGATGCGATGCCATGATAAACAGTCAATTTCCCTAATAAATGTCGGTTTAAGTGTATAACACATGGAATCTGGTATTTTACGACTGTTTTGTTAATATGTGCTATATGAATGCCGAACAGCTCTAGATGAGTGCAAATGATAGGGAAATTGCCGTGTTAAAAGTGCAGTATTTTCGACTGATCAGATATCCCAAACATTTGCGAGGGTATATCTTCTACCTAACTGAGGAACGAAAATTGTTTTGTTTCTCAGCATGCCACCTTTTTAGAAAAGGAATTTCTTGTGAAGAAATTAGTGGTTATGAGATAGAACCGGAAGGAGTTCCAGCTAGAAAAACTAACAGCTGATGATTTTGTGAAACCAAAGGATTCAATAGTCTCCAACGAGCCTCATCCTCTCCGTGAATCAGGTATGGTTCCTCATCCACTTGAGAAATACTACGGTCTTCTCGGTGACAGTGGGAGCGAGGATTGCATCATAGTTGATGATGGCCTAACTAGGTTCAAGCAGGTCATCACAAGTGGCGACTCTGTGAAAAGGCTGGATGTTATACGATCAAAGATGGAATCCATGTACACCAACAAAGTATGACTTTGCATGTTGCACCTAAAAGGGTAAAACCCATTCGGAGCAAATGGATCTTGAGAAGATTATTGGTGTAAATGGAAAAGATGAAACTTTCAAAGCTATTCTTAAGTCTATCAGGATCAATGCGCGCATCGCGGAGTTGGAACATCTGTTTTGATGTGGTAGTCAAAGTGTTTGACTTCATCAAAAAAGTAGATGAACCTTGTATATACAAGAAGGTTGTAGAGAGTAAGGTTGTCTTCCACGTATTGTACGTAGATGACATACTCTTGATAGGAAATGGTTTCCTATGCTACACTCGGTCAAGCTCCTCTTATCACAAGGATTCTCAAAGGAAGATTTGGATGATACCTACTACATCTTGTGGATTATGATTTATGGTGATAGATCTAAATGGATGTTGGGAGTGTCCTAAATCTAGGTACATTAACACCGTACTAAAGAGGTTTAGTATGGAAGATTCTAAGCATGGTGGTTCGCCCACTTACTCATGGATCACTCTCTCTAAAAAGATGTCTCTCGAGACTGATTTGGAGAGAGCTCGTGTACAAGGGATACCCTATGCTTCGGCAGTAGGCTCTGTCAGAGTATGCAATGTTATATACTAGATCAGATGTAGATGACTCACTAGGTGTAGTGATCAGGAATCAAGCGGATCTTGGGAGAATCACTGGAAAGCTGTGGAGGACATTCTTAAGTACTTCAGAAGCACTAAAAGAAAGTTCTTGGTTCGAGCTTCCAGAGTGATAAGGTCGACTAAGATTCAGTCACAGGCATTATCTTTACCCTCAGTGCAGGGACGATAAGTTGGAAGAGTTCCAAGCTAGATACCGTGACATACTAGACGATAAAGGCTGAATACATTGCTACCTATGATGCTGCCAAAGTGGCTGTCTGGGCATTTCTTGTTCATGAGTTGAACAAGGTTCCTACCATTGAGCATCCAATAACTGTTATTGCGACAACAATGAAGTTGTAGCTTAAGCCTAGGAACGCAGGTCCCATCAAGCATTCCAGACATATTCTGAGGCAAGTATCACCTGATCAGGGAGATGGTTGATCTCCAAGGGATCGAGGTTAGGAGAGTAGACATGAAGGATGATACAGCGGATCCACAAACAAATGCCTTACCCCTAGAGAGACTTCTATAGGATGGTTGAGTATGGGATACTACAACCACTGCTATATTGTTGGGTATTGGATACTACAACAGATGGCCTTAGTGCAAGTGGGAGATTGTTAGTTATATGTATACCCTAGAGCCATTACTGTACATGCGATGTATATTGTAGTGGATGCTTGGACATATATAGGGAGATCTTTCATGCTCGACATGATAGTATGCTATCTGGTTGCTCTTTATCTTAACATGTACACTTATTGACTCTCTATTACATGTTGATAAAGCCCTTAGGATCAGTACTTGACTACCAGGATTATGAGGCAGATCATATTAGTGGGGACAGGGTAGTCGGTGTAAGTGCACGGCGGCGCCCCGGCCGTCATTCCGAGGCCAAAAAGCGGAAATGAAACATTTCTTTAAACTTTTAAACTGGCGCTACCGCTTACTAAAAACCCGGATCGGGCCATTAACCTAATGCTAGCTAACTAGAGAATGGGTAGAATGCTATACCGAGCGATCCGTGTCCTTCGGTCTTCGGCCTCCAACCCGATCTTCTCGTGGAAACTCCGGTCTTCATCTCCTCGTAGGAAAGGGCACCACATCACCGGGTTCTTTTACGGGCTCCCACCTCTGGACCGAGGCAACTCGGGCACGAAGTTGGCAAGCCGGCGTGCCCAAGAATGCTGTAGACTAAGTGTAGAATCGGTTTGCATCAAGGGTTTATGAAGTTGCCATTTTTGATGGAGAAGAGAAAGAACTTTGGAGAGAGGTTAAACGATTTTGTTGCAAGCAAGAAAAATGAGATGAATGGTTTCCCACCACCAAAATGAATCCTCTCTCCCCTCAAATGTGGCCGGCCATGCATAAAAATGGGAGTGGGAAAATACAAGGGAGGTGAGCACAAGAAAAGGTAAGGGTAAGCATAAGAAAAGGTGTTGATAATAAGGAAATTTTGTCACAACAAAATCCTTTCATTTCCTAATCAAATCCCATCACCATTAATGCAAAACCATGATGAATGAAAAAGCAAAGATGCTTTACACTATCATGAGAACTCATATCACAAATAACCCCCTCCACTTTGCTAATTTGCACACTTGCAAATTAGCCCCTCCATCAGAAAAATCCGGCCATGAAGGAACAAAGGAAATTTGGCCGAAACAGAATGCAAACTGGCAACTTCGGAAAAACGATCCCGTAAAAAATTACAGGAAAACCCCGCGACTGTATATACATACCCGCATTTGTATTCCGACCGAATACAAATGCAATGAGACAAAATCTGCACTGTACAATACTAGGATCCGGCTTAAACCAAAGCCCGCTAGTATTATCCGTCCGATCGTGATCCGTGCCATACCGCACGTACATGATCAAACCCTGCCATATATACATACGTCCTCTACAGCGTTTCGCCCGAAACTTGAGAAACTGTCTGGGGGGACTCTAAAGACTCGTCAATACCTTGGATGTGGATTTAACCACTAGCACGTCAGAGGTATTAGCCATACGTAACGGGCTACCAGGTATTGACAAAAAGGGACGTCGATGAGTGAACTCATCCAGACACCCTACTGAGCCTGTCAGTGACAATATCCGTACAGTCCGGTCCGTTCGTCTATGAGCATCGAATGGCGGGCTTAGGGGGTTGGAAAAAGTCAGACCCCCAAAAGCGGTACAAGTCGTGTCGGGGTGTAGCCCAGAACACCCTGAGATACTATTGGAATACCTACCAGTAAATCTCCTGCCTTGGCCAAGGACTTCATGTAATGTCTCTCCTAGACATAGCGCGACCTCACCCCCAATACCGGGAGAGACGAACCCCTGCAGATCCGCTCACTGCCTCCATATGGCTCGGGACTGTACCCAACTAAAACCTGTTTGCACGACTCCTTTGAGCTGTGGTAGGGTAGTAATCAAAGCACAGTGGGAACTCACACGAGATAAATGACGATCTCATGTCGATGAACTAACCTGTACACATGTCACCAGGAAACTGCTATCTGACACTAGGTATAATACCAACTAGCATATTCCCGGCGAGTCCTGTCCGGTGTACTCATAACCCAATGAGCACCTGTATACATCTTAGGTGATCCAACTGACACCAGTGGCTTGTGAGACTGGCCACCGCCCCTCGTCGGGGTCTCGACTGTATACACTAGTCTACTCTGGAGTATCGATGCCCTGTCTCGAAACTCCCTCGACTAGGGACCTTTTAAGGATGTGCTTATAGACCCCAGCTCCCACGTATATGATCGCCATCATACTGCTGGCAGTCAAGCAAGAATCCTAGGGGCTCTATCAACGTGCAATAGTGATCAGTAATGTCACCTAAAGCAGTACACGATGATAAAGATAAACCAGATAGCATACTATCATCTTGAGTAAGACTGTCCTACCGGTCATAGGTCCTCCTTCAATCATTGCAATCACGTGCATGTGAACCAATAATTGACTCTGAGGGCACTATATCCAACAATCTCCCACTTACACTCAAGGCTAATTATTGCGATGTCGTATACTCACAGCCCGTGTGATACCGAACACCCAACTCCTCTACTAATCAGTCTCACAAAGCTCGTTTGCGAAACTATTGCATTCGAGAAATAGCCTCAATGAGTGGATCCGCTCTGATGTTTCTTTCTATGTCTCTCTTTATCTCAAGTTCGCGGAGAAAGCCATCTCCCGAAATGAGCAATACCTGTCTTAGAATATGTCTAGATATCTGATGGGACCTAGTTCATAAATGAACTCCAAATCCAAACTTCTTAGACTGTATTGTCAACTGAAACCAATCAGTATCCTGCGCCATGCCTCCCTCAGTATCCCCTTGGACCACCTGTCCAAAATACTACCCCTCGTAAGAGGGAAAACTATAAATCTGACAGCCACTCTGTCATCCAGGTCACCTTGGAAGCCTGGAATGATAACCGTCCCCGAAGGAAGCCGTTGTTATCATATCCCTAGAACATCCACTTATGTTCTAAAACTGCTTCCGAATGTTTCACCAGGATTGGATCAATATCATCTTATTGCATCTACTGCAAAAACAATATCTGGTGTGGTACTTGACATCTCATGATTGACTCAATTGCCTAAGCAAGTGATCTGCCAATCATGCACTTCCTTCTCCCTTTTAGTCTGTAAGATACCTTTAGAGAGGGTGACTCCATTACCTGCAGGTACACTACCGTGCCAGGAGTCGTCCATTCTAAAACACCTGTAGAATGCTGTCTAAGTACCCAGATTGGGAAACTACCCAAATCTAGATCTAAAACCATAGATCTAGTAACCAGAATGTCTGATATAATATCTATGTCTTATGTGGAGAAATAACTGTGTGACAACCAAAGTATAACCGATCGTAGTGTAGGAATTTCACTTCCTACTCTGTGTATGTCATCCAAATACCAGGATATCACACCCTACTACCTTCTTAACAGATCCATCCCCTAATCTGATGAAGTCAAACCTATGACTGTCACATCAGAAATAGATGATCTATCTCCGCTATATCTGCTTTAGTCCATAAATAGACATAAGCTACTTGTCCACCAATGCTTCCGCTGCTCCCACTGACTACGAGAACCCTCTGGCAGAATCATATACACGTGCACTTCTAAAGATAATTCAGAACGACGCTATACTCATCCTCCTGCCGGGTCTCATAGTCTGGAACAACAGCAATGGAAAGTCTGGGTAAACAAGAACCTTCCTGTCACCGTCCTTGAGGCTACCGGAGTACCTCTCGGGTGCCTGAGATTACCCACCATATCTGCGAAGTGGCCAATGGAATGTCAAACAAGATTGAATCTTTAGGTTCTTATCAAATTTTCAGTAATCGTTTGCGGTTTTGGAGTCACTTCCAGTTCTACCATACTCCCACTACTGTTTTCTGAAAAAATCCATTTTTATTAAAACTGTAGCGAGTCAAGAACAATATCACTATTGATCTTCCAGATGGTAGAAAGTCAACCCACAAACAGCCATTACAGAAACGTGCCTTGAGTTGTCCAGTGTCTGGTTTTAAGCATAAGCTGGACAACTCCCCGTACCTTAACATCGTCAAGATATGAACTGTTCTATATCCAATACAGAAACAGAGGCACTAATTTAATTGGAACCAGATTCAAATCATGTAGCTGTCTCCAGTGCATGTCAACTAAATGGAGAGAGGCCGATCAGCATTACTCAACTTAGGAATACATCCAGATATGAGTAACCTAAAAGAGAAGCATGTTCTCTTAAAATCATTACTATCAACTGAATACCACACACAAGTATCTACATCTTCGATCACCTTGAAGAATCCCGATACTTGCAATACCTGGTTCTCTACTTTATTCATATATCTATAACTTCTCAAAACTCAGACCCTGTGTTTCTACGAAACACTTGTCTAAGAACTAGAGAAGTCATAAGTAAACCGAATATAGTACGAGAACCAGCCCCTCTGTCCTAATGGACACTGGACAACATACAATACTCTGTATAAGTCCCATGAGTCTAATAACTCACTCCCCATGTGTCGTAAGTTGAAAACTGTACTATGGTTTTGAAGAATTACACCGCTGTTTAATGCTCCTTACCTAACCATCCACTGATATAGGTAAATGTCATGGACATAATTTCAAAAAGGTATATCTCACTCTATAGAAATAGACGTACAGATATATCAATTTGAAATTTGTGCATAACAGCGGATATTCAAAACCAAATATTTGCCGTCTAGCAAACAACCTAGGTGATTTTCTCAAATACCACTAATTACAACGAATTCCGATATAATGAGGATGATCACCTAATTCCCAATAATTCACTCCCACTCATCATTTGTAAAACCATACAGATGTGAGAATCATACCTTGTAAATACATACCGTGGAGCAAGTGTCTAATTGGGAAATCAGTTTTCTTTTAACAATACACAGTGAAACTGAAACATGTAAATGTTTCGAAAGGGTATCCAGGTATTCCTAGTAATGCCTCTTCCATTATCCAGATTCACAACTATAACCGTATATTTCTTTGCCATCTCTCCAAATCCCTTTATATGTCTTTAGTCATTGCCTTTTGTACACCCCTTTAGGCTAAATGGTTTTCTTCCTTCCCTACCGTTCGGCACCAGCCTATGGTTTGGAGGAAGACTATCCAATAAGCATAATGGGTGTACTGTCCTATTCCTAGGAGCACTCGCAACCCGAGAGAAGGTAAAGATAAAAGACACCTGAATAAACCTTATTCCTATTCCTCCTGAACCAGAATCCATCCCCGAAATGGAACAAGTTCCTTTCGAGTTCGTATATAACCATACGATGGAATATCCAATAAACTGTGGATCTTCATAGTGACACGGAGTGTTCTATAGAAATACAAAGGTGATGTAGGATTGGCGAAGAAATACTTGGTTTGGTCGTGAATAGCAGTCGCAATTTACTTTGCCCTCTTACTAATCCCTTTATTTGTCTTTACATAGTACCTTCTGTACACCATTGTTAGGCTAATTGGTTTTCTTCATTCCCTACTGGTCAGCACCTGCTTATGGTTTAGAAGAAGACTATCTAATTTGCGTAATAGGTGTACTGTCCTAATCCAAGGAGCACTCGCAACCTGAGAGAAGGTAAAAGGAAAAGACAACTGAATAGTCCTATTCGTTTTCTCCAGAACCGGAAACCATTCTCGAATAAATTCCTTCGAGTTCGTATATAACCATATGATGGTTTTATCCAATGGAAGTGGACGTTCGTAGTAATACGGGGTGTTCTGGAGAAAAGGGTAAAAGTAGGAGTGGCAATGAGGTATGCAACTCTGACAATCTAAAAGCCAGTGTTTAAGAAGGTTCGGTTAATTTTGGTCACTGAGTCATAGTCAAGGGTCGGGTCATGGTCTCTGCCAAAGAGAGAGAGAAAAGAAACACTCAGCGTGCACTCTAACCTAGATCAGAATGGTTATCACTTTATCTAATCAGGAAACCTCCCACTGTAACGTCAAATTCTCCTCCAAACCTGAAAGAAGAATTAGTCGGGATCACCCGAGGAGTAAACCAACTCATCAGTGGGAATCGGGATCCAACTATCATCGCATGATAACGTGACAGAATCCACTCACGTTATCACACTCCAAAAGGTATGCGCATGTCTGGCAAGTTTCAGTTTCTTTAGAAACTCCCGATGTGATTTTTACCCCATGCTCTTATGACCTTGACTTTGGCCAACAAATCATAAGTCACATGTCAAGTTCTACCCATCATTATCCAGGTTGATTTGAACCCATCCGTACCTACCCTTGACTTTGGCCAACAAGACAATACGACTGTCCCAAACCAACACATCTATCTATGCTGCAGAAAAGTAACAAATAGCTACCATACACTATGCCTTGACTTTGGCCAACAAACATAGCATGAATACTACGTGCTGCCCGTCTGAAATGACGGAGGGCTACGAATGGTTTTTGGCGAAAAACCTTTAACGTAATGAACTTGATATCGTTGAAGGAACCGGATAGCTTTTAAAAAAATATAGTGGCGAAAACCTTTACTAAAGAGGCCACTCCCGGTGAAGGGATCTCGGCTCTTTCCCCGTAGAATGAGGTGCAGGATATTCCAACCGAATACCACGATGCAAAGCAAAAGTAATCGACTATAGGGAAGTTATTTCCCTGACGCAAACTTTTGTCCAAGGGGTCACTCCTGGTGAAGGGATCTCGGCCCTTGCCTCGTCGACTGAGGTGCTGGATATTCATAACCGAATACCACTATCCAAAACAAAAGAGAACGTCCTTGCAATAACAGCTTTTTGAAAAATTGTTCCAACAACATCAGAATAGGTTTGTTTAGCTTGCATTGATCCGAATCAACGCAGTCCCATCAATTGATCACACCAATAAAGAACGAAAATAATGATGTACGTATCCGCATTCGCCACTGGGTCCCGTCATCACCCGTTAGGTTACTTAACTAACAACAGAGTGGGGACTAGACTAGCGCGGATGCAAAACATATACAACATCTACTAGTATATATATCAATATATAATAATTGCTCAAGGCGTGATAAAATGCAACATCACAGAAATGTAATAAGCATCACAGAACAATACAGATATCTGGGATCCCCGGGTATCATAGAGCCGCTACTGAAACCCGACGTTCCCCTGGTCTTGTGGATAGCCAGTGCAATGAAATCCTAGACCCCTATGGGCGCGGCAAGTTACCCGCCAAAACCTGAAGCGAAGCAGCCCCCTTCAACAAGGTGAATGGACCACCCAGCACTTCACGGAATCCGGTAACTTGGGCACCCCTCCTTGGGTTAACCTATACTCCCTACGAGTGCGGCGAATAGCCCGCCAATTCTAGAGTGAAAACCCCTCCGTCTGAAAGCCATGAGATGCGGGCTCGTTGCCCTCTAGAACCCGGCTATCCGTGCACCACACCGTAGGGTAATCCTAGTACAGAAAGTAAAATATACATACAACGGGTACATCGACCTCAGCCCGGTCGTGCCCCAAAAAAATATTATACAAACAGGCGGTAACGGCAATCCACATGTCGGACGCTCGCCCCGCAATATCAAATGTACATATACAACCAAACTGTACTAACATTGCATCCAGGCTATCCACCACGACAAATCCGCAACATCACAGCACAACACAGAACATCAACGTGAATGTCACGTTCGCAAATCCGTCTAAAAGGGCTATAGAAGTTAGACAGGATTTACCGATCAAATGACATTCACGGTCGCAGATATAATGTAAATACTGTGAACTAACATGTTTAAAAATTTTGATCGACTAAATTTCCCGAAGTGGGCCCCAAGCACAACTGTAGCACTCAAAATAAATCTGGGCCCAAAAAGAATACACCAAAACCCCTATTTCCATGTCAGAAACCCACTGTAGAAATTTGGTGCAGTTTGGCCACAGTACGGCGGCGGATCCACGGCCAAAACGTAGTTTTGGCCGCTGATCCGCCGCTCTACAGTAATTTCAGCCGACCAAATTTTCACAGAATTCTTACAAAACCCTTCACGTATTTTTGCAATGTACCAAATAATTTTTTGAGCACAGCAAAAATTCGACAGAAACCTGGACATGAAAATGGGGTTTTTGGAAAAATCGTTCGATCGAACTTGTAAACACGTTAAAGCAAGCTAGACTGGGTTAATGGCGTGGCTCTGATACCAGTGTAAGTGCACGACAGCGCCCCGGCCGTCATTCCGAGGCCAAAAAGCGGAAACGAAACTTTTTTTAAACTTTTAAACTGGCGCTACCGCGTACTAAAAACCCGGATCGGGCCATTAACCTAATGCTAGCTAACTAGAGAATGGGTAGAATGCTATACCGAGCGATCCGTGTCCTTCGGTCTTCGGCCTCCAACCCGATCTTCTCACGGAAACTCCGGTCTTCATCTCCTCATCGGAAAGGGCACCACATCGCCAGGTTCTTTTACGGGCTCCCACCTCTGGACCGAGGCAACTCGGGCATGAAGTTGGCAAGCCGACGTGCCCAAGAATACTGTAGACTAAGTGTAGAATCGGTTTTCCTTAAGGGTTTATAAAATTGCCATTTTTGATGGAGAAGAGAAAGAACTTTGGAGAGAGGTTAAAGGATTTTGTTGCAAGCAAGAAAAATGAGATGAATAATTTCCCACCACTAAAATGAATCCTCTCTCCCCTCAAATGTGGCCGGCCATGCATAAAAATGGGAGTGGGAAAATACAAGGAAGGTGAGCACAAGAAAAGGTAAGGGTAAGCATAAGAAAAGGTGTTGATAATAAGGAAATTTTGTCACAACAAAATCCTTTCATTTCCTAATCAAATCCCATCACCATTAATGCAAAACCATGATGAATGAAAAAGCAAAGATGCTTTAAACTATCATGAGAACTCATATCACAAATAACCCCCTCCACTTTGCTAATTTGCACATTTGCAAATTAGCCCCTCCATCAGAAAATCCGGCAATGAAGGAACAAAGGAAATTTGGCCGAAACGGAATGCAAACTGGCAACTTCGGAAAAACGATCCCGTAATAAATTACAGTAAAACCCCGCGACTGTATATACATACCCGCATTTGTATTCCGACCGAATACAAATGCAAAGAGACAAAATCTACACTGTACAATACTAGGATCCGGCTTAAACCAAAGCCCGCTAGTATTATCCGTCCGATCGTGATCCGTGCCATACCGCACGTACATGATCGAACCCTGCCATATATCCATACGGCCTCTACATCGTTTCGCCCGAAACTTGAGAAACTGTCTATGGGGGACTCTAAAGACTCGTCAATACTTTAGCTGTGAATTTAACCACTAGCACGTCAGAGGTATTAGCCATACGTAACGGGCTACCAGGTATTGACCAAAAGGGACGTCGATGAGTGAACTCATCCAGACACCCTACTGAGCCTGTCAGTGACAATATCCGTACAGTCCGGTCCGTTCGTCAATGAGCATCGCATGGCAGGCCTAGGGGGTTGGAAAAAGTCAGACCCCCAAAAGCGGTACAAGTCGTGTCAGAGTGTAGCCCAGAACACCCTGAGATACTACTGGAATACCTACCAGTAAATATCCTGCCTTGGCCAAGGACTTCGTGTAATGGCTCTCCTAGACACAGCGCGACCTCACCCCCAATACCGGGAGAGACGAACCCCTGCAGATCCGCTCACTGCCTCCATGTGGCTCGGGACTGTACCCAACTAAAACCTGTTTGCATGACTCCTTTGAGCCATGCTAGGGTAGTAATCAAAGCACAGTGGGAACTCACACGAGACAAATGACGATCTCAAGTCGATGAACTAACCTATACACATGTCACCAGGGAACTGCTATCTGACGCTAGGTCTAATACCAACTAGCATGTTCCCGGCGAGTCCTGTCCGGTGTACTCATAACCCAATGAGCACCTGTATACATCTTAGGTGATCCAACTGACACCAGTGGCTTATGAGACCGACCACCGCCCCTCATCGGGGTCTCGACTGTATACACTAGTCTACTCTGGAGTATCGATGCCCTGTCTCGAAACTCCCTCGACTAGGGACCTTTTAAGGATGTGCTTATAGACCCCAGCTCCCACGTATATATCGCCATCATACTGCTGGCAGTCAAGAAAGAATCCTAGGGGCTCTATCAACGTGCAATAGTGATCAGTAATGTCACCTAAAGCAGTACACGATGATAAAAATAAACCAGATAGCATACTATCATCTTGAATAAGACTGTCCTACCGGTCATAGGTCCTCCCTCAATCATTGCAATCACGTGCCTGTGATCCAATAATTGACTCTGAGGGCACTATATCCAACAGTCGGTAAGTACATCCTTCAAATATTCCTAGTCGTGGGAGTATCGAGATAGGGCATCGATACTCCAGAGTAGACTAGCGTATGCGCTTCTTGACCCATATGATGGGCGATGGATGATCCCTCATCCATTGGTGTTTGATATCAGAGAAGGTATACGGGTGCTCAGTGGAGACTGGGTACACTGGACGGACTCGCCGAGAACTCCTAGATGGTATTATACCTATCGTCGGATAGCAGTTCTCTGGTGACACTGGTACAGGTTAGTCTGTAGACCCGAGATCGTCATAGAGTCATGTGTGATTCCCACTGTGCTTTGATTTACACCATACCATGATCAAGAGATCATGCAAAAAGGTGGTTTTTGGGTACAGTCCTGAGTCACATGAAGGCAATGAGTGATAGGAAGGGTTTCGTCTCTCCCGGTATCGGGAGTTGATGTTGCGCTATGCTCGATTGGCCATAACATGAAATCCCTGGCCAGGGTTGCTGAGATAAGTGTTACCAGTAGTTTCTCGAACTGTTATGGACCTTGTATCAGCATGACTTATCAGGCTATCGTGGTCTGGCGTTATGCCACCCCCAGGCTGTGATATGCGACATATCAGACGAAGAGACCGGACAGTACGGTAGTGTTACTGATTGGATTCGCAGGAGTACGAGCAGGCTTGCTTGTTGATCTTCTGATCGCTCAATACCCGGGTGGCCGTTACATTTAGCAGACCGCTTACGGCTTGTGGGTGTTTGATATGATCATCACCTACTGCCGGCGTATTGACGAGTCTTTAGAGTCCTATACAGAGGTTTCCTGGTTCATGCGAAACGGAGTAGGAGCACGTATGTGATATGTGGGGGACCAAGATTAATGCGTGTATGTGATACCGCATTCTATTCTCGTGATTAGTGACATCGTAGGTTATACGTGATGTAGCCAAGTTATCGGATCAAGTCTTGATTCGATAAGTTATTATATTTGATATTAGTCGGTTATGTAATATAGACGGATTATTAAATCAAGTGTTGATTTAATAATTTAATGTAGAATTATATATTTGATATATTAAATTACATTAACTAATATTAGCTCACTTAAGTAATTATTTTTCTCACTTATGATACATTGATATATATATATGTGTGTGATATATGTTAAATGTATTATTTTCTTTTTGCACACAAAATATATATATGATATATATTGTTGTGTCATGTTAAGTTACACTTGCAACATGTATGTATGAGACTCACACCATACAAGTGTTAAGTTAGGGTTTATATTTATTTCAATTAAATTCAAAATTGTGGAGATATTTGTCATGGTTCAAAGCTTGTAGAAGCTTGTGGTCTTCATTGACTTAGTCCACTCCTTTGTCTTGCTTAAGATATTTCTTAACCCAACCCTTAATTTATAGCTATGGTTCATTCTCTACATGAGTTAGGCATGACACTAACTCACCCATGGTTACAATTCTAACCTCACTCTCTCATTCATTTTCTTCATCACTTCTTCTTCCTTAAGAGAAAAGGCTTGCTAGCTTTTTCTAAGTGATAATTTATTATGAGAAAAATAAAAATAAAGAGAGCCCACATCCTACTTCATCATCCTCTATTATTTGCCATTTAGTTTAGGGTGTTTGCTTCACTAATCTCACCATTAGTGAAGAGGTAGCATGAGTTTGAGTCTCCTCGGCGTAGATCATCTTCGGCCTCGACGACATCAAGCAAGCTTGTTCCGTACATCTCGTGAAGCCTTTCTAGAGTCCGAGGAGTTCACTACTTGGAGCAAAGGGACTACTACACAGAGCATTTGAAGTGAAGGACCGGTCTACAAAGCTTGTATTCCTTCTTCTCTTTAGTTTGTAAAGTGTTTACAATCTAGATAACCCTAAGTCTCTAGTTCGATCCTCATTCAGGTTCTTTAGCTATCTAGAAAATTTTGAAATGGCATGTTCGATGCCTTAGTAAACACCGTGAGGGTGCTAAGGAACCCTACAAATGTGTCCGACCGAGGCACCCAGTTCACCAGCCGACTATGGAAGAAACTTTAGGAGACTTTGGGCACCAATTGAGTTTCAGTACAGCTTTCTATCCGCAGGCCGATGGTCGGTCAGAGCGGACCATTCAGACTCTTGAGGACATGCTCCAAGCTTGCGTTCTAGATTTTGGTGGTAGCTGGGATCGTCATTTACCTTTGATAGAGTTCTCCTACAATAACAGCTTCCAGGATACGATTCAGATGGCACCCTTCGAGGCGTTATATGGGAGGAGATTTCGATCGCCCGTTTATTGGTCAGAGCTCAGTGAGAGCAGTATTTTGGGACCGCGGATTATGCAGGAGACAACCGATAGGATGAGAGCGGCCCAAAGCAGGCAGAAATCTTGTGCTGATAGACGTCGTCGCAGACTTGAGTTCGCCGTTGGCAATTATGTTTTCTTGAGGGTTTCTCCTGTGAAGGGCGTAATGAGATTCGGGAGGAAAGGGAAGCTTAGTCCCAGATATGTGGGTCCCTTTGAGATTCTCGAGCGAGTCGACACAGTTGCTTATCGTTTGGCTCTTCCGCCCAGCTTCTTAGATGTTCATCCCGTGTTTCATGTGTCGATACTCCGCAAGTACCTTCAATTATGTACCAGACAATCCAGCTGGAGCGCGACCTTTCTTTCACCGAGCAGCCGGTAGTCATCCTGGATCGGTAGGTGAAGAAACTGAGATCTAAGGTCATACCGTCCGTAAAGGTTCTTTGGCGTGGCCCGAACAGCGAAGAGGTCACCTGGGAGACTGAGAACGAGATGCAGAAGAAATTTCCCCATCTCTTCGAAGGTAAGCGTAATTAGATTTTAAAATTCGGGGACTGAATTTCTTTAAGGGGGAAGATTGTAACGCTTTAGAAAATCGTTTAGGATATGATAATTAGTGATAATACGTGTTTTCCATAAAAATCAAGATATAATTATTTTTCCATATAGACTTAAATATACCTATTTTAGCTATGTAATTGCTAGTATTGGTATTTTATTAGTCACCTATTAATTGCTAGTTACTTAAATATTTTCCTTAATTATTTATTTTTAATTATTATTTTAATCATACACTTATACACTAAATTAATGATAATTACAAATTAGAATGGGTTAATACAAGTTTAGTGTACCATGACAACTTAACACTCACTTTGTTACATGTTCTTTCTTTCAAAATTTTCTCATTGTTTTTAGACAATTCTAGGATAAAGCTTGATAGAAAATTAAATTAAAAGAAAATAAAAAAACTAAAGAGGTATGGTGCCTTATTAAAGAGGTATGGGTGCTTGTTATTTGTCTTTCCATCACCCACACTCACACATCCCTCTCTCTCTACCTCTCTCAGCCAGTTTCGGCAGCCCCCCCCCCCCTTTCTCCAATTCTTCATCTTCTTTCATCTCAAAATTCATTTAAAATTCACAATAAAATCAACACAAATCCTAGCTTAAATTATCACAAAGATATCTTGTTCTAAGCTAGTTTGGTTCTTGGCTCAAGTCTCCATTTTGTTAGCATGTTTGGATCTAATTCCAAACCATTTTGAAGTATAACCTTACTCAAATTGTTTCTTTGGTCATACTTGTTCTAATCTAATTTTAATTAAGTGCTAATATGGTTTTAATTGAAAGTTAGAAGTTTTAAAGAGAAGGGATGAGATTAAATTAAAGTTTATATCACTTGTTTATGGTAGCAATGTGTAATTTAATATCTAAAGACCTTGCAAAATCAAATCTAGTTGTTAACTTGATAATCTTTACTTTTAATTATCTTAATTAAATAATCATGCAAACTAATTTCATGTTTAGTGTGTAAAAAGGGTGAGATTAAAATTTAGTTAATATTTGTGTGGCTTAGTTAAGATATTAAGTGTAAATTGTGGCCACTAGTATTTGCCAAAACATCTAGTTTTGCACTAAAATGGTTAATTGTTGCTTACAAGGTTTTTAAAATAAATAGATTTTAATTAAGTTTGAGGTTGTGATGATCTACAACCTATTTCCAAAAATTTTAGTGTGATGTGAACGCGCGATTGGTACGATTAGGTTCTAGGTTTGGGGATTGCTATGCATGGCGACCCCTAGTTGTGGTTGTGGAGGTGCCGCGCGCATTTTGTGCACCAAGTGCATGCGTGTCTAGTTAGTGCACGTTAGTTACTTCGTACCGTCTTGACTTCACATCTATTTAAATGTTTAATCTCGTATATACTTACTGTGCGATTCTAGGATCGGTTGCGGAGACGTCGGACGCGGCGGAAGGGAAAGGCTGTGATTGGATCAGATTAGCCGAAGCATCCCGGTGAGTAGAAGTACACATCTATGAGGGGATCGTCTGGATAGTGCGAGGCGCTTGATAATTAGGAATAATGAGTAGTTCTTGCATCTATATGCGTAGTCTCAAATCATCCATATCATGGCATATTCATATTCTTAATTACGATGTTATTCCTTAGGACACTTGCACCATTACCATTGGTTCATGCCGCACGTGCACTATTCATGCGAACACACACGTCATTGGTACTTGCTATGTCACGAACACTATAGAACTTGCTTAAAATCAATATCGGTACATTGCATCATGTATTATATGTAGATTGTTAGTCATCTGCCTCATCGCATCATCATTCATACATAGTTTTCTAGCCATACATCGTATTGCATGTTATTGATATGTTGGACATTCATTATTACCGCCACGTTTATATATTATGATTATTCTTGGGGATTTCTGTATTTTGGGGGAAACCGCAAGAATTTTACAAACTTATTATCTTTTAAATTACAAGTTGCAGTTTTTCTTGTGATATGATGATATGGGCCGATCCGGACTGACGGAGCCCGAGATAGTTTGGCGCGGTGGATATCTGTAGGATACCGACCATAGTCGTGATATTATGATATGGGCCGATCCGGACTGACGGACCCCGAGATAGTTTGGCGCGGCAGATATCTATGAGATACCGACCGTAGTCATGATATGATGATATGGGCCGATCCGAACTGACGGAGCCCAGGATATTGAGGATGTTATGTCGATTTCACTGATGATATTCCAGTTCTTATTATACAAAAGTTTTACTAAGATAAAGATACAGATCTTCTCATATCGGATATATCTAGATTTCATGTTGATTACCCATTCATGTTGCATTCATACTAGTGTATCGCATCATAATTGTATGTGTAGGTTGTGACGCATTTGCGTGCATGCTTATGATAGCCTTATTAGATTTTTCTTACTACTCATGAGTTGGCAACTCACCCCATTGTGCCATAGTATTTTTCAGGTCTGACCCGTCAGCACAGTAGCGGCGGGCGTATTTTCTCTTTTTGCTTCATTTGCATTGACTTGCGGCTTGCTTGTAGGTGGGTTGCGAGGATATTTTGTTCCCACTTTGTGTTTTATTATTGTATCTAGTACATTCCATCAACCTTATCTACCGTTTTCCACCAGTTGTATATTGGATTTAGATGGTGAGCTTGTGAGATTTGTATGTATTTTATTCTGGTGTCGATGCTCACTTGAGCAGACATGGTGTTTTTCTTATTTCTTGTTTTCAGATGCTTATCTCATATTATGATGATATATATTGCATGTGGTTGTGGTTCCGCCATTGGCGAAGAGCTAGCTCCCGCTTGAGGATGCCTTTATTCATTACTTATGTATTTTCGGTTTTTGTACCCGTTTGGGGCAAGTATTTACAAAGGAAACTCTGCCGAAATTTTCGGGAAAATTTGGGGCTTTAAAATATTTTGATGTGACTTCATTTTACTAAAATCACCTTTTTAAGTTAAGTTTTCCTTCACTTTATTTCTTTAAATAGTTTAGATTTCTGGGCTTTGGCTTACTTAGATTACGTTACGTCTCTAGACGTTTCGTAATTTAAGTGCCAGTCACGTTCCACATATCCGGGTCGTGACATCTATCAACATGTAACAGTGATCTGTAATACCACATAATGTATGTATATGATAATAAAGTCAAACCAGATAGCATACTATTATCTCGAGTATGATTGTTCTACCCGTATAGGTCCTTCCTCAATCATCATAATCGTCTGCCTGCGATTACAGTAATTGACTTGAGGGTACTATATCCAACATACACTAGTCTTAATTGGAGTATCGATGCCCAGTCTCGATACCCTTATGACTATGGACTTTTAAGGATGTGTTTATGGACTATCAGGCCCTACTAGTATGATCCCTATCATAATCATGGTAGTCAAGAAAAATCATATTGGCTTTATCTCATATATTAGTGTTCACACCAGAATATTGCATTTAATACTGCCCATTCTTCTGCTCGTTTATTTAGAGGTAGGTGCTTTTGATCCGTGTTTGCTACATATTTACAAGTTACAAGTTCCCAGTTTATTTATAGGTAGGTTTTTTTTATCCGTGTTTGCTAGATATTTACAGGTTACAGGTTCCCAGTCCAAAATAACGCAAATCATGCAAAATCTCCACAGTTATACCAAGATCCAGAACATCTGCCAAAAACAGATAAAATCCGGGTTCCGATCATCTACATCCGTCCAGTGACGCTTACCAGTTGAAGAGATAAGACAAATAGCAGTGGTCATTCGTGTCTTAGATAAGCACAGAGCACGAGAGGGCACCACAAAGATCAAGAGGTGTGCGAGCTCGAGAGAGATAGAGGTCAAAAGGATTAAAAGTGTAGCCATTTTGGACTGTTGCAAATCTGAAGATATTTTGGAGCCATTTTACAATTTTGGACCTGTCAAACATAAGTACAAAGCAACACAAGAAAGCCCAGAAAAAACGGCATACCAACCCCTCTAAACGACCGCGAAACCGCGACCAATAGGCTTTTTGGGCGGCGGTTCCGCGGCCATGTCTTGTCGTCTCCAGCTGATATTTTAGGGGTAGTTTGGTAATTATGTAAGTGTTAGTTATATGTATGCCCTAGAGGCCATTACTGTACATTGGATGTATATTGTAGTGGATGCTGGGACATATATAGGTAGGACTTTCTTGCTCGACATGATAGTACGCTATCTGGTTGCTCTTTATCTTAACGTGTATACCTTCTGCCTCTCTGATTACATGTTGATAAAGCCCTTAGGATGTGTACTCGACTTCCAGGACTATGATGCAGATCATACTAGTGGGGCCTGGGTAGTCAATGAGTACATCCTTCATTATTCCTAGTCGTGGGAATATCGAGACGGGGCATCGATATTCCAGAGTAGACTAGCGTATATCTTCTCGACCCATGCGATGGGCGATGGATGATCCCATATCCATTGGTGTTTGACATCAGAGATGGTATACGGGTGCTCAGTGGAGACTGGGTACACTGAACGGACTCGCCGAGAACTCCCAGATGGGATTATACCTCACGTCAGATGGCAGTTCTCTGGTGATACTGGTACAGCTTAGTCTGTTGACCCGAGATCGTCATAGAGTCTCGTGTGTCTCCCACTGTGCTTTGATTTCCACCCTACCACGGCTCTACTGAGTCGTGCAAACAGGTGGTTTTTGGGTACAGTCCCGATTCACATGGAGGCAATGAGCGATAGGAGGGGATTCGTCCCTCCCGGTATTGGGGGTTGATGTTGCGCAATGCACGACTGGCCATAACAGGAAATCCCTGGCCAGGGTTGCAGTGATATACTGGTAAGAGTTATCAGTAGTTTCACGATAGTTATGGACCCTGCGTCGGCATGACTTATCGAGCTATTGGGGTCTGACGTTTACCACCCCTAGGCTAGATATGCGACTTATCAGACGAACAGACCGGACTGTACGGTAAGTGTTACTGGTTGGATTCACAGGAGTGTGAGCGGGCTTGCTCGTCGATCTTCTGATCGCTCAATACCCGGGTGGCCGTTACGTTTAGCAGACCGCTTGCGGCTTGTGGGTGTTTGATATGATCATCATCTGCTGCCGGCATATTGACGAGTCTTTAGAGTCCTACACAGAGGTTTTCTGGCTCAAGCGAAACGAAATAGGAGCACATATGGGATATGTGCGGGACCGAGAATAATGCGTGTATGTGATACCGTATTTCATTCTCGCGATGTATGTGTCGAATGGTTGTATGAGATATAACCTGGTTATCGAATCAAGGATTGATTCGATAAGCCGATACATTGGATACTAGCCGGTTATATGTGACATGACCGGATCGTTAAATCAAGTGTTGATTTAATGATTTGATGTAGAATTATATATTTGATATATTACTTTGCATCAACTAGTATTGGTTCACTTTAAATGGATTTTCTCACTTGAATTGTGCAAGTTGTATATGTGATATACATTTGTGCACATGATTGTATCATGTTTGATGATACATGTTTACTTGGTTAAGTGTAAAGAATTAAACCATGGTTAAGTTTATGATTAGGGTTTTCTTTTTTCTTACTTATTTATTCATTTATTTATTTTTGGAAAAGATGAGAAAAGAATGGTTGCTATTTTTGTTTTTAGTTGAAGTTTCATGAAGCATTGACTAAGTCACCATTCTTGTCTCATGCTTAACCCTAACCATCCAAGTTAACCATGGTCCATTCTCTACAATTAACCAAGGGTTAATATATGATAAGTATTGATTTATTTATCCAATAATTCAACACTTATCATATCTTCTTCTTCTTCTTCATCTTCTTCTTCCATGAAGAAAGCTTGCTACATCAATGGCAAGTGATGAAAAAGTGTGAGAAATCCAATTCTAAAGTGAACCCACTTCCTATTTCTTCATCCTCTACCTCTTGCCAAGTAGTATAGGGTGTTTCCTTCACAAGTTTTCATGGCTTGGTGAAGGTGGAGCTTGATCTAGTGATGCCTCGACGTAGATCATCTTCGGCACGTTGTCGACGACCTAGCCCGCCTTTTTCTCCGATGAAACCACCGTGAGAGTCATGGTTCGATTTGGATAGTGGAGAGGACTTCATCACGGAGCCTAGGAGGTGGAGGACCGGATCTACAAAGGTTGTAGCCCCTTCCCTTTAGCTATATTTCCGTTTACTTGCTTGCATCGCCTATATATATCTAGTTGACGATCCGTATTAGGGTTTGTAAGCACCCGTAAAATTTGATTTGTGCATGTTTGATCACTTGTGAGACTCCATTAGAGTGCCCAGGAACCCTACAGTGGTATCAGAGCCTAGCTAGAGCCTTAGGCGAAGTCTAGACGGAATTAGAACTCCGATCGAATCAAAACCCAAACCCTAATATTGCTCTCTGTACTTTTTCTGAAATCGTGGAATTTTGAGAATTAAAAATATGCAGAAAAATCAGCAGGTGATTGTAAGGGTTACTGCAAAATTCGATGGCCTGATTCCTTAAAGTCGCCGCGGATCCGCGGCATGAGCATGCTCATGCGGCGGTTCCGCGGCTAGTTTGTCGTTTTGTGCATCGAAGTTTGCACCGTAATTCTTAGTAAGCAGTGCTAGTTTTCCTGGGAATATTTTAATATTTATTCCAGAGTTTTATTTTCTGGGTTGTATTGGGGATTCGGAGATTCGATTGGACTGTCTAATTTTGTCTGTGTGTGTTTCCGGGTATTTTTTAGAATATGTTAAAAAGTTCGACCGGATATAAATACCCAAGTTTTCCATTGTTGGGAAATTTCCAATTGTTGGATTTTTCCGTAGTTTAACGACGTTCTAAGTAGTGCAAGTAACGCGATGGACCCTCTAGAAGACAACAAACCTTAACTCGATTATGTGACCGTCTTGAACTGCCCTTTGAACCTTCGGGTTTGGGGCAGTACGGCGTGCCACATGTGAGGCGTTGGCTTGACCCTTCTACGGCTGGACCGTTGGTACTGAGGCACGAACTGAATGTTGTTAGACTTATTTCATGTGTTGAGCTGTATCGGGAAAACTTGGGTGTTCGAATGTTCGATCGAAAAGTTTAACATTTTCTGTTTATCCGGAATGTAATACAATAATTGGAATTCACAAGTAATTATGAGATAACTGAATGAATGTTATAAACATAGCAGTTTAGTCTCTTTTGATCGGTTGCCACGGAATTTTGATGTGATCAAAAGTCCGTTGCAATCACGTAGCGTACGCGGATACTCGCCGGGTAAACTTAATAGACAGCCTCACCCCATAGCCCCAACCAAGTGACTGTAGGAGAACCCCGTCGCCGAAAGCATCTGTTCGGGTGCTCGCGGTAGCGGTGTTCCGCCTTGGTGCACTTGGTCGACGGCGTCGGGGGTGCAGCCGCCTACTAAAGTTTGCGACGAGCATTCGATCTGAATGTCGGGAATCTTGTTGAATTGCCCGACTTGATATTGGAAAGAGTTTTCGATTTTGAGACTAAAATGCGGGGTTTATAATTGTTAGGCATGCGATGTCTAAGGAATTCATTTGGTCAGGCATGCGATGTCTGAGGTGGTTGCGGATTCCAACTGTTGTAGTTTTATACTTTCTTTTCTGTGACCGTAAGTGTAATATATGATATCGCCGGTTTCGTTGCTATATGTCAACGACAATTGGGATGCGCATATTTACTTACGTTGATGACATGTGATGTTATGTGTTGCTGGATATGTTATATTGAATCGTCGTGTTTAAATAGCCGGGGGGTTTTTATGTGAGATGAGTGTTTTTCATTTTCATTCATGTAAAAACTTGTATGTAATATTCTTTTATTGGGGTACTTCCAGGTTGCGGATGTTGTCACCATTTGTATATTATTTACTTTTTTGCACTAGGATAGACCCAAGGAGGGGAGCACAAGTAACCGGGTTCTAGGGTCCAGTGGGAGACCATCTCGTGGAGTCGAGTCCGGGTCTCCTAACCCTAGAATTGATAGGGTTGCTTGCCGCTCTCGTAGGGGTCTAGGGGTGTGGGATTGGCTATTCATCACGACCGTGGAATCCGTGTTTTATACCGGCTCGTATTGAAAACACGGACGTCCTAGTATATCCAATATTTCATATGTTTCTTCTGCTGTGATTTATCTGCGATGTGATCATGTGATGTTCTGTGACAGATATTATATATAGTATATATGATATATTATATAGACGTTGCTTATGTTTTACACCCGCGCTAGCCCTGCCTCGCTCTGGCGTTAGTTACCTAACCTAACGATGCAGACGGGACATCGAGGCGAATGCGGATGGCATAAGCGTACGTTATATTTATCTGTGATGTTTAGGTGGACCTTAATGATGGGATATTCATTAATGAGATTAATGAAAGAAAATAAACCTAATTGATGTTGTGGAATCGAATTTCAAAATAAAAACAGGTAGCTACAGTTCTTGCTTTGCATCGTGGTGTTCATTATAGAACATCCTACACCTTATTCGATGAGGAAAGGACCGAGATCCCTTCACCGGGAGTGACTCCTTTAGCAATAACTGGCAGATGCTACAACCCTCGGTTTTTCTTTGATCGCTTCTATAGTTTGCGCTTTCCACAGTGATATATATGATATATCCCGCACCTCATTCGACGAGGAAAGGGCCGACGATCCCTTCACCGGGAGTGACCCCTTTAGCAAAACTAGAAAAGCCTATAAAACATTCCATTTAAAAACCATTTGATTCCGCAACGAGATCAAGTTCAAAGCATTAAAGGTTTTCACAAAAACCATTCGCAACCCTCCATCATTTTAGGAAGTAGAGTACTTAGTATTCGTGCTGTGTTTGTTGACCATAGTCAAGGCACAGTGTACGGTAGCTAAGTGATGTCTTCCTACACCGCATATGATGCGATTAGTTAGGACAGTCGCGTGACTTTGTTGACCTTAGTTAAGGGTCATGTGGGTGGGTCTAATTAATCACGAAATGACGGGTAGAACTTGACTAGTACTTATGATTTGTTGACCTTAGTTAAGGTCATAAGTGCTAGGGGTAAAAAACCATTATCGGAGTTTCAAGTGTTGAAACTTGCAATGAGATTGCATACCTTCTATATGATAGTTGGATCCCGATACCCACTGCGAGTAATTGTTACTCCTGGGAGAGTTTTGCTCTTTCCAATTAGCCGATCAAGTAGGTGTCTAGAAAGGTGTCAACGGGGTTACGCCTCTGGGTGTAGGGTTCCTAGGCACCCTAATGAGGTCTCACAAGGCATCAACCATGCCAATTTCAAACTATCTAGGTGCCGAGAAACCCGACTACGGATCGTCGGCTAGAAATCTAGGCGAAAAGAAAAACTAGTTAACACTTAACTAAGAGATACGGAAATACAACCTTTGTAGATCCGGTTCTCCACATCTATAGCTCCGCAATGAAGTCTCCTCACTGTCCATAACAAGTCCCGGGCTCTAGCGTCGCTTCATCGGAGAATGACGGGCTAGGTCATCGATGTCCATGCCGAAGATGATCTACGTCGAGGCATCGCTAAATCAAGCTCCGACTTCACCAAGTCAAGAAACTTGTGAAGAAAACACACTCTACTACTTGGCAAGAGGTAGAGGATGAGAAATAGGAAGTGGGTAGACTTTAGAATTGGATTTCTCACTCTAATTCATCAATCACCATTGATGAAGTGAAGCTTTCTTCATGTGTAGAAAGGAAGAAGAAGAAGAATTATGTATTGATAAGTTAATTAAAAAGAATAGAAAAACAAACCTTATCATAATTCTAACTATGGTTATGTGTAGAGAATTAACCAAGGTTTAAAGGAATGGTTAGGGTTAAGGATGAGATAAGAATGGTGGACAAAGTCAAAGCTTCATGAAGCTTCAACTAAACAACAAATAAAGCCACCATTCTTTTCTCTTTTCCATTTATTTTCCAAAATGAAATGGATAAATAAATAAGTGAATAAAACAAAACCCTAACCATAATCATGTAACCATGGTTTGATCTTTACACAAAAACCCTAGCATAACATGTATCATCAAACATGATACAATCAAGTGCACAAAAGTATATCACATATACAATGTGTACAATCCGAGTGAGAAAATCCATTTAAAGTGAACCAATACTAGTTAACGCAAAGTAATATATCAAATATATAATTATGCATTAAATCATTAAATCAACACTTGATTTAACGATCCGGTCATATCGCATATAACCGACTAGTATCCAATGTATCGGCTTATCGAATCAACCCACGATTCGATAACTAGGTTATATCGCATATAACCAATACGACACATTCATCGCGAGAATGAAATACGGTATCACATACACGCATTATTCTCGGTCCCGCACATATCTCATATGCGCTCCTATTTCGTTTCGCTTGAGCCAGGAAACCTCTGTGTAGGACTCTAAAGACTCGTCAATACGCCGGCAGCAGATGATGATCATATCAAACACCCACAAGCCGCAAGCGGTCTGCTAAACGTAACGGCCATCCGGGTATTGAGAGATCTGAAGATCGACGAGCAAGCCCGCTCACACTCCAGTGACTCCAACCAGTAACACTACCGTACAGTCCGGTCTGATCGTCTGATATGTCGCATATCTCGCCTAGGGGTGGTAAACGTCAGACCCCAATAGCTCGATAAGTCGTGTCGATATGAGGTCTATAACAATTCGAGAAACTACAAGTAACACTTACCAGTAAATCTCAGCAACCCTGGCCAGGGATTTCCGGTTATAGCCAATCGAACACAGCGCAACATCAACTCCCTATACCGGGAGAGACGAATCCCCTCCTATCGCTCATTGCCTCCATGTGATTCGGGACTGTACCCAAAAACCACCGTTTTGCACGCCCTCTTGGACGTGGTAAGATGGAAATCAAAGCACAGTGGGAACCACACAAGACTCTATGACGATCTCGGGTCAACAGACTACTCTGTACCAGTGTCACCAGAGAACTGCCATCTGACGTGAGGTATAATACCATCTGGGAGTTCTCGGCGAGTCCGTCCAGTGTACCCAGTCTCTACTGAGCACCCGTATATCATCTCTGATGTCAAACACCGATGGATATGGGATCATCCATCGCCCATATGTATGGGTCGAGAAGGTATACGCTAGTCTACTCTGGTATATCGATGCCCCGTCTCGATACACCCACGACTAGGGACTTTGAAGGATGTACTTATGGACTACCATGTCCCCACTAGTATGATCCGCATCATAGTCCAGGTAGTCAAGTACAGATCCTAAGGCTTTACCAACATGTAACAGAAAGACAATCAGTATACACATTAAGGTAAAGTGCAACCAGATAGCATACTATCATGTCGAGCAAAAAGTCCTCCCTATATATGTCCCAGCATCCACTACAATAAACATCCAATGTACAGTAATGGCCTCTAGGGCATACATATAACTAACAATCTCCCACTTGCACTAGGGCCATCTGTAGCAGTGGTTGTAGTATCTCATACTCAACCATCCCATAAAAGTCTCTCTCTGGGAACAGGCCTTTGTGAGTGGATCCGCTGTGTTGTCCTCTGAGTCTACTCTCCTAACCTCGATCTCCTTGGAGATCAACCATCTCCATGATCAAGTGATACTGCCTTAGAATATGTCTGCATCACTGATGGGACCGGCGTTTCCTTGGCATAAAGCCACAATACTCCATTGTCACACAATGGGAGGAACAAAGTTCATCTTATGAATTAATATATACCCAGACAGCCTCTTTGGTAGCATCTAAAGTAGCGATGTATCATGCCTTTATCGTCTAGTATGTCACGGTATCTAGCTTGGAACTCCTCCAACATACCGTCCCTTTACTGAGGGTAAAGACAATGCCTGCGACTGACACTCAGTCGTCATTATCACCCTGGAACCCTTCCAGTGATTCTCCCCAGGATCGGTTGACACCATCTTACTACAACTAGTGCGAGTCCTAACATCCAATTAGATCTATCTCATAGATCCAAACACCAGGATTTAGGAGGTATCATTTTGATCCTATATGGAGAATCATTGTGATAAGCGGAGATTGACCGAGCGTAGCATAGGAAACTCCTTCCCATCAAGAGTATGTCATCCACGTACTCTACGAGGATCAGCACCATACTCCCTACTACCTTTTTGTTTATACAAGGTTCATCTACCATTTTGATGATGTCAGACTCTTTGACTAATCTATCAAAACAGATGTTCCAACTCCGCGATGCCTGCTTTAATCCTATAAAGCATCTTGCACACGTTTCCGCTGCTCCCACTGTCTACGAGGCCCTCTGGCTGTGTACTTATAGACGTTCTCTTCTAAAATATCATTTAGAAAAGCAGTCATGGCACCCAACCGCCAGATATCGTAGTCATGGTATGTAGCCGTGGCAAGTAGGATCTGGATGGACTTAAGCATAGCCACTTGAAAGGTTTCATCATAATCCACACTTGGTCAATGATGCAAACCTTTAACAAGTCTAGCTTTGAAAGTCTCAACTTTTCCATGTACACCAAGTAATCTTCTCAAGATATACTTGCTCCTGACGGGGATTTAACCCTTCAGATATAGCAACCAAAGTCCATACTTTGTTGGTGTATAAGGATTCCATCTCAGATCGCTAAGCATCCAGCCATTCTTACAGAGTCCCTACTCTCGATGGCCTGCTCGAAACTAGTTGGGTCATCATCTCATGATGCAATCCTCGCTCCCACTGTCATAGAGAAACAGAAGTATCTCTCAGGTGGGTGAGGAACCCTACTAGATCGGCGGAGAGGCTGAGGTTCGTTGGTAACTATTGAATCCTTTGGTTTTATCAGATCATCTGCTGTAGTTTGTATAGCTGGAACCTTTCCAGTTCTACATTACAGACTTTGCCTCGAGCTTGTCCGGATTTTGCTTTTAAACATTAGCCGGACAACCCCAAATCTTAACTAACTTAAGATATGGGCTCTTCCCTTTCCATATCACATATGAAGTGGTAGGCAACTGATTTGATATCGAACCCTATTCAATAGGTATGCAGCTTCTCAAGCGCATATCTCCCAAAAAGAAAACAGGTAACTCAGTAGTACTCATCATAGAGCACACTTATCATATAGGGTGTGATTGCTCCGCCCCGATATACCATCGTGCTATGGTGTATTCGGAGGAGTAATGCTGAGAGAGAATCTCATTCTCCTTTAGAATAATCCAGGAATTCCGTGCTCAAGTATTCTCCTCCCTGATCACATCAAAGGACATAATACTTATACCGTATTTTGGTTCTCTACTTCTAACTTATATTCTGTGAATATCTCAAAAGGTTCGGACTTGTGTTTCAACAGGAACATAGGTCTGAATCTTGAGAGATTATCAGAGAATGTAACGAAGTACAAAGAACCGGTCTTGGCATGTGTAGACTGGGGACCTTACATACATCAACCTGTATCATCCCAAGAGTTTACTAACTCTTTCTCTGTTTTCAGTAAACGGAGCTGTGGTCATCATATCTTTGTGACATGACTGGCGAGTTTCACAAGATGCAAATTCAAACTAATTTAAATATGCATCTTTATGTAACTCTAGCTAGTCGGGTCGCATTGATATGACCTAGTCTTCAATGCCTCAAGTAGGATTCGTTCATTTTCTGAACTCTTCCTCTTGTGTGTGTTCTATATACTAAAGAACTGTAGTTTGATTTAGAACGTCAATGCTTTTTGATAACGTGCCTGAACGATCAACTTTTGATATAGGAAATGTTCAAAACATTATCCAACTATACAAAATTTTATCATTTCTTTACTGATAAAGAGATAGATATGATTTTGTATATCAGGTTCGGTATCTAATAACATTTGTTCAGAATCAATGTATTCATAATACAGGATGACAGTGACAACAGACTTGGCTGCAACACTTGCCCCGTTTTCTGTCTCATGAAACTTATCACCCGTTCTCAGTTTTCTACCTTTCTGTAGCCCTATGTAACAGATTACATATCTGGGATCCTGATCTGGTATCACATACCCAGGACGTAAAGAATACTGAGAAACAATTCTTGTAATGAACACACCCGAAGATGATGCATCAGCATGCACTCTCTTCGTTAGGGCGGCACGGGAATTCTGGTAATCCCCAATTTCCTGCTCTGTCTTATAACAATTACAAGTTGGAGCGGGACAACGTTCCCCAGCTCAGTATAACAAGCGGGTTCGGTCAAAAATCCGTATTATTATCTTGATTAAGGCGTGATATGGTCGCTACCTGGAGAGAGAGAGAAGAAAACACTCAGCATGCGCTCTTGCAAGAATAGATTGGTTATTATTTTATCTAATCAGGATGGCTCCCACTGCTTTTTATCAAATCTTCCTTCAAACCCTAAAAGGAAAGACTAGCCGGGATTAATTACACACTACAAGTTCGCCAATCTTCAGCCAGGCCAGTGTCGGTATTTTGAGGGAGATCCCCCATGCTTTCGCACGAACCTAATTAATGTAAACCTCGTTTTCCCAGAGGCGTAACCCCGTTGACACCTTTCTAGACACCTACTTGATCGGCTAATTGTAATGTGTAAAACTCTCCCAGGAGTAACTCTTACTCGCAGCGGGTATCGGGATCCAACTATCTCATAGAAGGTATGCAATCTCATTGCAAATTTCAACACTTGAAAATTCCCGATAATATTTTGCACCTAACCTCCTATGACCTTGACAAAGGCCAACAAACCATAGGATGCAAGTCAAGTTCAACCCGTCATTTCCTGATTGAATTAAACCCACCCGCACGGCCCATTGACAAAGGCCAACAAGGTCGCACGACTACCCTAACTCAATCTGCATCATATGCATAAGCAGATAAGCACCAGTTAGCTACCGCACACTGCGCCTTGACAAAGGCCAACAAACGCAAGCACGAATACTAACTACTACTTATCTGAAATGACGGAGGGCTACGATAGGTTTTTCTGAAACCTATTGCGTAATGAACTTGATATCGTTGTAGAATCAATGATTTTAAAATGGAGTGTTTTTTAGGCTTTTCTAGTTTTGCTAAAGGGGTCACTCCGGTGAAGGATCGTCGGCCCTTTCCTCGTCGAATGAGGTGCGGGATATATCATATATATCACTGTGCAAAGCAAAACTCTTAAAAGCAATCAAAAGAAAAACCGAGGGTTGTAGCATCTGCCAGTTATTGCTAAAGGAGTCACTCCCGGTGAAGGGATCTCGGTCCTTTCCTCATCGAATAAGGTGCAGATATATCACATATACCGCTGTGCAAAGCAAGAACTGTAGCTACCTGTTTTATTTGAAATTCGATTTCTACAACATCTTAGGTTTCTTTTATTTCATTAATCATATTAATGAAGTCCCATCATTTAAGTACCTAAACATCACAGATAAATACGACGTACACTTATGCCATCCGTATCGCCTCGATGTCCCCTCGTGCACCATTAGGTTAGGTAACTAACGGCAGAGCAGGGCAGGGCTAGCGCGGGTCTAAAACATAAGTAACATCTATATAATATATCATATATACTATATACTGTATCTATCACAGAACATCACATGATCACATCACAGATATCGCAGCAGAAGAAACATATGAAATATTGGATATACTAGGACGTCCGTGTTTTTAATACGAGCCAGTATAAAACACGGATTCCACGGTCGTGATGAATAGCCAAACCCACACCCAAGACCCCTACGAGAGCGGCAAGCAACCCTACCAATTCTGGAGTTAGGAGACCCGGACTCGACTCCTCGAGTTGGTCTCCCACTGGACTCCAGAACCCGGTTACTTGTGCTCCCCTCCTTGGGTCTATCCTAGTGCGGAAAAGTAAATAATATACATCAACGGTGACAACTTCCGCAACCTGGAAGCGCCCCAATAAAGAATATTACATACAAGTTTTTACATGAATGAAAATGAAAAACACTCATCTCACATAAAAACCCCCGGCTATTCAAACACGACGATCCAATATAACATATCCAGCAACACATAACATCACATGTCATCACGTAAGTAAATATGCGCATCCCAATTGTCGTTGACATATAGCAACGAACCGGCGATATCACATATTACACTTACGGTCACAAAAAAGAAAGTGTAAAACTACAACAGTTGGAATCCGCAACCACCTCAGACATCGCATGCCTGACCAAATGAATTACTTAGACATCGCATGCCTAACAATTATAAACCCCGCATTTTAGTCTCATTATCGAAAACACTTTTCAATATCAAGTCGGGCAATTCAGCAAGATTCCCGACATCCTGATCGAATGCTCGTCGCAAACTTTAGTAGGCGGCTGCACCCCTGATACCGTCGACGAAGTGCACCAAGGCGGAACACCGCTACCGCGAGCACCCGGACGGATGCTTTCGGCGACGGGGTTCTCCTACAGTCACTTGGTCGGGGCTATGGAGTGAGGCTGTCTGTTAAGTTTACCCGGCGAGTATCCGCGTACGCTACGTGATTGCGACGGACTTCTGATCACATCAAAATTCCGTGCAACCGATCAAGTGAGACTAAACTGCTATGTTTATAACATTCATTCAGTTATCTCATAACTTTTGTGAATTCCAATTATTGTATCCCATTCCAGATAAACAGAAAATGTTAAACTTTTCGATCGAACAGTCAAACACACCAGTTTTCCCGATACAGCTCAACACATGAAATAAGTCTAACAACATTCAGTTCGTGCCTCAGTACCACGGTCCAGCCGTAGAAGAGTCAAGCCAACGCCTCACATGTGGCATGCCGTACTGCCCAAACCCGAAGGTTCAAAGGGCAGTTCAAGACGGTCACATAATCGAGTAAGGTTTGTTGTCTTCTAGAGGGACCATCGCGTTACTTGCACTACTTAGAACGTCGTTAAACTACGGAAAAATCCAACACTTGGAAATTTCCCCGACAGGGGAAAATTGGGTATTTATATCCGGTCGAACTTTTTAACATATTCTAAAATTATCCGGAAAGCCACACAGACAAATTTGATACTCCGATCGAAACACCGAATCCCCAAAACAACCTCTGAAAATTCAACTCTTGAATAAAAATTAAAAATTCCCAGAAAATCCAGCTTAATAAAATAGGAGTTACTGTGCAAACAGGAATGATGATGTCACCTTTTTGCCGCGGTTCCACCGCAATATGTACTGTTCATCAGAAACTTTTGCGCCGTAATTCTTAGATTTCCCTGCTGAATTTTTTAAGCATTTTTAATGGTTGGAAAAAA